>CM062817.1:1765400582-1766689339 GCA_031772625.1 Pinus tabuliformis
GGATACATTTAAACCTTTTTGTGATAAGTTTCAAGAAGTGGACCCCTCACTGCATGGAGTCTTTGCTCTTATTAGTCTTCCCGTCTAGCATGGAATTATAGTAATCTAAATGTTTTTGCTTCTACTGAGAATAAGAGAATGTTTTTAGCCATTCATAGCACTAACCATATTGCAGCCTATTGATGTCAGATGACCAATCAAATTATTTATCGTTTTATTTCGCCTCTTTTTTTTCTTGGAGGTTATAACCATGATTTTATTTGGCCTCTTCCTGAAGTAGATGCTATAACCATATATATAGATCAATATTGGATCTGTTTCATTTGTATGTCTTAACTGCAAAGTAATGTTAATATTAATTAGTAAATATTAAATGCTACGCCATTGTAGAAAACACTAACTGTAGAACTAGTATAAGAGGGCGGATGGCTGAAGAGGGCATATGGTTATGTGCATGAGTGTCTACAAAGCAAGAATAGTGTCTACAAAACAAGAATACTAAGCAGCCAGCTGGTAGATCTTCTGTTTTCATATGGACTAATGTGTATTCCTTCAACTTCGTTGCTTTCTTCGCTACTGACCCAATTGCTTCCATTCGATCAACTAATGGTGGTACTCAATATGGATCTGTCAATGAGTTGATAACTCTATATATATAGAGATTCCTGGGTCCATAGCTGAGACCGTGTTTTACTACTCTGCTGGGTTCAATTGTTGATGACGCTAGTCTGTGAGAAGAGGCGCAATGAACGCTAAAAAGATTATTAGATTGCTTTCATCATTTTGATTAAGACTAATCGAAATACAATCATGGGAATGCTTTGAGCTTGCAAAATTCCTCTTCCTGGAAATTACCACTCATCTATTGGGGTTTTGATTCATGTACATTGTTGCCAGCTTGAGTTTTCTTTTACATTGTGTGGCCCCGTGGTCCCCTTGCTGGCTTTTATTCAACACTGACCAAGTTTTGATCTATTGATATTTTGGATAGCATTCCATATGTTGCTCCCCAACTTGGCCTTTCTTCTTGTTTTTTGGCATACCGGTGGACTCACCCACCTGTGTGACTTGTTGGCTTAGCTCTTACGTGGAATTTTGGCAGTATAAAATGATGGAAATTATGCTAAAGTTAGCTATACTTGGTTTTATACATGGAAATTGGTGGAAAAGGTTGGGGATGCATTGGTTATTTAGGCAAATTATAGTTTTCTTAGAAGAAATTAACAACTCTCTGCTTTACTTTCCCAGCCACAAAGAACTAATGTGAAATCTGTAGGGAGATTGAGAACGAAAATTATTGAGAATGTCAGTGACTTAGCAGTAATGATACCTTGCATGCAAATGAAAAGCTAGAAAGAGGCAAAGTTGGAGTTAAATATGTTGTTTGAACACTTATCTTGCTATCTTCGAAATTCTCGATTGCAATAATATTTGATAAGGGGTTTCTTGTAGCTGATGGTTGACTTGAATTATTATAGAAAACTCAATAAGCTTGAAATAAATGATGTGATTTTACGTTGGGCATGCAACTTATAAAAGGATTAAGCACAAACTTAGACTAAGTTGCTTCAACATGCGCAATAATTCTTTTCATTTCTCGAAAGCACAATTGCTTGTGTCCTCTCTCATATGCAAAACAGGATACTATTTGAACATTGTAGTAATAACTTGGTTTTAGCACGATAGTTGAGGTTGGAATCTTCTACATTCTGGTGGTAGATCTCTGTTTGAACACATCAGATCAAACTCGAGTAAGGACTCTTTGGTGATTACACTAAAAAAGCAAGCAGCAAATATGTGTGTCAAGTGAAACTGTCTTTCTCAATTTTGTTTGGTCCTCTGATTTCAGATCTCTGTTTGAACGCATCAGCTCAAACTCGAGTAAGGAAGACTCTTTGGTGATTACACTCAAAAAGAAAGCAGCAAATATGTGTGTCAAGTGAAACTGTCTTTCTCAATTTTGTTTGCTCCCTCCTTCAAGCCTTGGTTGAGAAAATGGAGTAAACAGTTTAATAAACTAGGGTTTGATACATACTCATCTTGGATGAGTATGTTGAAGAGAAACAGGGTTTCAGTAGGGTCTATTGATTAGGGTAACAAAATAGCCACATGTACATAAATCAGTACAATCTCAACACCCTATGTATTTCATGTGTTCATTGAATCTATTGATTAGGAAGATACACTCACTAAATCTACATAAATCGGTACATCTTAAGCACACTAACCTATGAGCTCTGTACCGATCCTATGGCACTAGTACTACCTATCTCTACCATTGACCGAGTCCCACGAGGAGATTGTTGCATAACATAGGATTAGAAGCAAGCGTATTTATGGTTCTGTTCTTGCTAAGAAGCTTTATTTTATGTGGCATACATCATTTCATTTAAAATACAAGTACATGTCTGCTGAAACAGTTTTGCATACCAGGAAGATTGCTCTTGCTCTCTTGTCTGCCAAAAAACCAGGCCCCAAGCATTTCAAATAAATAAAAATACCTCCTACAATGCTGCCTTTACCTGACTTCAAATGTATTTTTGTTTCGCATCGTTACAAAAATATTGCTAATTTATAAAATGCAGGTTTTAAATATTTTTCATCAAAACCTGTTGCTTTCGATAAATTATTACTTATGTTTTTATATGTACATGTGTAGATAGACATATTTTGATATTGTGAAGAGACACTGAAATATACCTAGAGTTCTTATGTGTTGGAACTATTTCAAGAGTTGTATCATAAATGGCCTTGGAATCTGCACATTTGATTGTTACTGCATCAAAGAAATGGACGTCCTCAACAGTCGCTGTAATTAAGTATGTTAATTTATTACTTATGCTTTTACATCTACATGTGTAGATAGAAATATTTTGAGATTGTCAAGAGACACTGAGATATAATTAGAGTTCTTATGTGTTGGAACTATTTCAAGAGTTGTATCATAAATGGCCTTGGAATCTGCACATTTGACAGCTGTAATTAACTATGTGTTTCTAGATTAGAATGATTATATTTGTTGTTTTGATTTAAACTTTTAGGTTTTTTAACTACCTATAATCCTAGGTTACTTTTTGTAAGTGCAAATATTTTTACTATGATCCATTAACATTGACCATGGTTCAATAACAATGAGTTCCAAGGAAAATACCAAGAACTAGAGGTCTCAAGGAAGCTTTGCAAGAGGAGCAAAAACAATATTTCTTAATGAAGACCTTGACCTAGAAGAAAGGATTGCCCTAGAGGTACATCAAGATAAAGAATATTGGCTTAACACGGTAAATGAACACTTAGATAAGCTCCTCGAGAAGGCAAACAAAGATAATCAAATGCTCAGACACATGGTGCATCATTATCAAGCTCAAAACATGATCGCCAATGTTAAAGTGAAACAACTTAAAAACAATGTCAAGGAGGCCAAAAAAGATCAAAAGGATGAGGGAAACTTGGAGATGCCTTCCAAAGCATCCATGAAGCTACAAAAAAGCATTTTTACACCTTCACTCCAATTTTGAACTAGTTTTGAGCATTTTGATTTTTTTGGCAAATTTTGGTCTAAATTCATAAATTTAGCCTTTCTAGAAGTGCAACGCCTTGGCAGTGCGCTTTTTCCTCAAGCCTCAATTTGAGGAAAGGTCTATATTTTTGGAAAGGTCTTGACATCCTCTAAAAACCCATTTTCCCAGATTTTGTAGAGGTGGCTTAGTTTTAGAGAAAAATTCAAAAAAGTGGTAAAATTCTGGACCATTTTTTGACACGTGTCGTGCTTCTGGAGTGACCTTAGGAGAATGGATTTTTGAAGGTCTTCCCATGCTCAAAATTCAGAAATTCAAACTATTCTGGAAACTAGACTTGAAGGGCTAGTTGACCATTCTCTCAGATTTTCATTTTGACCCCTCGAAGGCACCTCAAAATCAGCTGAAAGTCAGCACTATGCTTCTGCACTTTCTTTGTTTTTTATTTGGAAAATTTCACTATGTAAAATTTCTAATTTTCAGTCTAACTTGGTCAAAGTCAAGATTTTCTATGTAATGGCACTAGTTACGAGGCTAGGTGATGTAGGCATGAATAAACATACATCATATGTAGTTTTTTCTGTTTATAGGTCTCATAAAAGAAACAATCTCCTAAACAAACTCTTCATGAGGTGTTTGAGTTGCACCTTCTCACTCTCACCTGTTGGTTGAGAGAATCTTGGAGTCAGTTCCTCCACCAAGGAATTCGACTCCTGAAAGTGGGAAAGTGGTCTAGGAGAGTTTATAAGTACTATTTCACCTCAAGAGAGGAGGGTTGAACTTTTTTTGAAGGAGACTTGCATTGTAGTCATCTTTCAACTAATATAGATACATGTTGCACCTATTTTCAAGGAACTCTAGCCTAGGGAGTTCATGGTGCTTGTACTTCATTCTTTTTGTTTTCTCATGGTCTAAATATCTTTATCTACATTATATCTCTTCTTTTTATGAATGCATTGTGATAAAATACTCAGAATTCTTGTTTTTCAATCTCTATTATCTGGTTTTCATAGTTATGTGTTTTGTCTTCCTAAGCTAATGAAATCATGTTTATTTATTCTCATTAGTTTCTTCCTCACTATATCCTCTATACTGCACTGAAAAATACTCAAATTACACCATGGCTTCTGATACCTAGCTCCTTCTTTTGTTTTCTCCTATATTCCCATAGCTTAGACCTACTTGTGGCTCCAAACCGTAAGTTCAGCAAATCCTTAAAAAATCAAATTTTCATAAACAAATACACATATCTAGCCTAAAATTCATTTCTTTAAAGTCATATCACTGATAAGATACTTAGAGAGATCCCTCTCATGATCAGTAGGGCTAGCTACTGAGCTGAAGTGGTTTGAGGTTACCCTTGTTGATTTCCTTTTCAGCCTCGGAGATTGTAAGGACTAACAGCTTGCAGCTTGAGCTGCTTTCTTAAGGCTACAATATCCAGGTTCTTATTTTTAATAATATTCTCAGCAGCATTGACATATTTACGGTCATAGCCTATTTTAATTACCAAGTCTTCCAAAGACTTTATCCGTTATCTTTGGCTAAGGAGGACACTTTCTCCATTTTCAACTGTGACTAGACATTTGCAAAAGAAACCTACAATTTACAAAGTGACATAGCAGTGTTAGTCAAAGTGGAGGATATCATTTCACCAGTTTTCTTGTGCATCTCCACTTGATCAATGGGATGTATGTCCTTTGTACTGAACTCGAAAGTAGTGCTCACGTAGTCTTCTGCTGATTTTGGCTGTGGAATCTAGGCCTCAAGAAAGGCGATCTGCATTTTTCCATGCTTTGTGTCAAAGACTAGTAGCAACCTACTCTGTGAACTAGATGTCTTCTTCCAGAATTCGTAATAGGTGATATTTCTCAAAATCTCATTTTTGAGCTTAATCTCCTTGTACCTGTCAAAATTTGTCTTTTCTTTTTTTGTTTGGACATTCTAAGATTCTAGCATAGCCTCCTTGTGACCTTGTGAAGATGAAGGTGCAGTAGGATGTTGTGAATTTGCTAGTTACAATTGGTGAATCTGTGATAATGATGGTAGCCTTCTCCTCAATTTCTTTGTCCAATTCTACTCTAGTTGTTAACTTTGTTCTCTTCCTATAGTTGATCCTGAATTCTTTAGCTTCACTCCGAGTTGTTGATGATGATCCTTCCTCCCTCTGCCTTTTGCTTGATTTTTCCTAAGGAACGGGAGTCTGCAAACTAGAAGTAGAAACAAGATGTTCTTAAGCTTCCTGTAAGGTGTTTTCTGCCCACCTCAGCTGATTTGTATATTGTTCTATTTCTAGCCTTGAAGTGTGAATGTAAGGAGTGGTTTTTTTCTCCACTCGGAGCTTTGAAATGATGCCAAATGGGTCATACGACCATGTAAATCTCATACTGAACTTCATTCCTTTGAGCATTATATCTGTTTCTTCCCTTGTTGTCCTTGTGTTGCACAGAAATGGGCCCACCTGTGTCTTTATTCTAAACTATGACTTATTCTTGGCCACTACAAAGTGGATATCATCTGAATTCAACATCTGTCTAATATACTCCAAGGTGAAAATCCTCATTAGGGGGTATTTGGGGAGTTTATAGGGTCCCAATTCACAACCATACACCCTAATTTCTTTGTAATTTTGGTATAAGTTCCAATCCCCAGTCTTTGCCTGATCTTTCAAGTGAAAAATTCTCTTGATTTCCTCACTAATCGTGGGTTGTAATACACTATTCATAATGTTCATGGCTGGATGAACAAAATCTTCAATAAATTGCTTATAAGTGAATTCATGTTGTTCTCTCATGACCAATGAGGTCCAAAAGATAACTGGTTGTTGATTTCCTGCATCATCAAGCTTATGTAATGCAAAACTTAATTTGTCTACCTGATAATAGAGGAACATGTAAATCAAAATGGAGGTGTAATTAAACCAATGTTCTCTACGAAATTTTATGAATACTATCATCCAAGAATTGACTGAAATTAAACACCAAGGAGGGTTTGTTATTTGTTGAAAATATGGAGAGGAATCCTAAAATGGGCTCATCTACCCACTAATTAGAATAATAGCCTAAAATGTAGGAAATCATGGATATAATTTTCTTAGCCTAATTAGGGAAGATGGAGGAAGGATATGGATGATTATTTTTGGGTAATTGGGCATTATCTAGCAAGAAAATCCAAAGATTCTGGCTCTGGTGGTGAAATCCAGCTTTTGATAAAGTTGGGCGAGGGATTCTAGGGAGAAAGGAACAACGTTTTCCATAGTGGGGGCCAACACCATTTGGTCGATGGATTGGGTTGTAATTATGAAGATAATATCACCTATAGGGGCAATTATGGCTCTTTGGGGAGGGATATAGAAAGCTTGAAACCTTATGGTAAATTCTAGGGCTTGGAATGTTAAGGGGAAAATATAATGGGGGAGGTTGGACTCCTCAATCTCAATTTCATTGGTCTTATCTACATTTTTTCCTTCTAACCAGCAATATAACTCCAAAAAATCACAGTCACATTGGACTTCATTAATCCTGTAATCCTTATCAGCTAAAGGTATATGATCTAAATCTACAGAAGGGGGAGTCAAAGGATTAACTTGCTTATCTTGAGTCTTAGCCTTTGGAGGCATGATTGTAAGAAATGAGGACAGTAGGAATTTACCTAAGCACTTACTGGGGAAAATGTCTCTGTAACAAACTATCAGGTAAAAGAAACAGTGAGTTGTCACATTTGTCTTGGTCTAGTTGTGGAATATCTCTAAGAGTAATCATTGAGTAGAACTATCAATAATAGAAAAAACAAGAGTGGAAAGGGATGAGAATGATAAACTCATAAGCTTTTAAACATTATGGTGATTGTCTTGTTGAAAATGGCGCGAGACCGTTAGGCCTAAATAGTTACCGAGTGAAATTGAATTTAATGCAGAATGTTCGTTTCGGCAGAGAAAGAATTTAATAGGCCAATGGTTATGCCATGTGGCGGGCGGAGTGTGGTGGAGGATTCATGGTGGAGCGTGGTAGAGTGGGCGAGGGGAAGTATTTTTTCGAGGGGGTAGCTAGTGGTTTGTGGTTTTGGTGGATGGGGATGCGATATCAAGACAGGGCGACACATAGGGGATGGGGTCTAGTAGGAGAAATAGTTGTCCAAACACACCCCCCCCCAACCCGACGCTAAAGGCAGAATGGAGGGGGGGGGGCGAAGGCAGACAAGGACCTTGTATAAGAAGTGGGAGCGGATCCTGAGGCTACTGACTGTAGATTACTTTAACCTCAATATGACAAACACGATCTGTCACCATGCTTTTTTAACTTAGGATAAAGCTACAGTATGAAATATATAAACGACTTTATCCATGGCACATATTTTTTCCCTTTCACCATATCCTTAACAATTAGGATAAAAATTACATATGGAAATATTTGAAAATCACGTAATCTACCTACCCTTGGTTAAACTATCATTTTTATTTTTAAGAAGGGTGCACTTAGACTTGAAAAGCCACATTATTTTATTTTATTACAGAATGGAAACTATCTAACCTATCCCTTATTTCTTCTATCGATCCAGATTAAACAGTTGGATCATTGTCACTTTCTACCTAACTACTAATTTACCTAGATTAGACTGTTGGGTAAGTCTTTATTCTCTATCTTAATCTACAGAAATTTAAAGGAGTTTAATCATGATTAAATTGTATGATTAAATTACAATCTAGTGATTGTGGCATTTTGAACAAGTTGCACACAACTTTTACTTTTCAGTAATGAAGCAAAATTATCTATGAGTAGTGGCATTTAGACTTGCAACACTATCAGTATTATTCCTTTTTTACTTTTCCTTCTTTTGGTGGGGTTCATTCTTTTCTTCTTTTTTCAATATTTTTTGTTTTTCTCTTTTTCTTATTTATACCCTCTTTTAATTTTTTAATTATTTTTCTTTAATTTGGAGATCATTAGTAGATTGACAAGTATTTACAAAATAAGATTCCTAAGATACAATACTCAATTACCTTGAGATCCTATAAATTATAGGACCCTAACACTATCCACTTCTCGATTTCTTTCTTAGTTGGTATACACGGGCGCCACATCAAATATCCCTCAAATAGATCTTTGTCCTGACAATAGAACCATTTGGTGTCTTGAGGGGGCTTGGACCCAGGTTCAGAGTTAGTTGCGCTAACCAACAAAACCCTACACTACCGACTCTTTCAACAAAAATTCGCTTAGCGTAGACTGCAGACTTATCCGAGACGATATTGGGGGATGCTAGAACTAGGTTTCTGCATCCAGAAGGCTATGTGATGTAGCAACAAGGTGTTTCCTTACTCTAGGGCCTACTCTAACCTTCTTGAACTCTTATCTTCAGAATCATAGACTTAAAGGGACTTCTACTTAAATAGATCTATGAGCTTCGCCTAAGTGTTCTAACATGCATAAGTTAACATACAAAAGTAGATCTGAACCTTCACAATGCAATTAAGACAATATCACAGAGAGTCAAATCATAACTGAGCATAAAACAAAAAAACATATAAATATACAAAGAACACACATATTTGCTTCAAATATGCTTTATTACTTCAGATCTTCAATACATACACTTCTTTTGACCCTGTGCACACAGCTGTAGGGGCCCGCACACTCAACTACAAACTTACCAAGGTCTCCGCACACTCAGTTTCAGGAGCCTTCCCCTTCGCTAGAATACAAAATTACAGACTCAAAATCTTACTCATCAACTATCCATAAGCTTAGAACTTAACTACCTAATGAATCCTAGATGACTCCCTTTTATATATTTTACATTACATTACCATGGTCCGCGAACCATGGGTGGAGCTCATTGTTTACTCAAAACAACCCATCCCTTTACAAAATAAGGGTCTTTGACCTTCCTAAAAGCCCCTTTGACTCTTAATGTTCTACATACTCTGATCTTCAAAATGTGGATACTTTACAATCTTACATCAAAATTGACTCAAAACTTAGACAAAATTACACATGGGGGTCCCCATCCCAACATGTATTTGCAACTAAAGCCACGAAGGAAGTCTTTGAGATTTGTTTCAATTTTGTATTTAAAGGAATATTTGAATGTTGAAAAAGCATGAGGTGAGCCCCAAGATACGATTTGAAGGAGAAGATAAATAAAAATAAATCCATATTAACCTTTCATTAATTATAAAATAGAATCATTTTTTATATAAATATAATGTGTTTCTTTGCTTTAATTAGTAGGGGGTCATACAAATATAGAGGATCCCATGACTACTCAACATCTATCCTTTGATAGTGCACAATCACAAAAAAAATTTGGTGCTACCTAGAAACAACATGAAAATGGGGTGCAACCCCTAGATGAGGCCCACAATGGTAATAAAGTATATACTTCTATTTTTTTTACATATGCATTTAGGATTGTTACTTATAAATTTGATGGTTTGGATGGCAGAGCATGTTGTACAGGAGGATCCTCAACTAGAAGAGGACCACAAGGCTATCATTGCAATGGTAGAGAGAGGGTTCGGATTTACCATAGTGGCATGAGAATTTTTTCGATGTTTGGAATCCTAATGCAATGGTTTCAACTAGTGAACACAATTAATAATTACTTTGCAAATGTATTTTTTGTTATTAGAAAAATAAATCAATGATATTGAATAAGTGACCATATAAATTTAATATTTTTTTTTGGTGATTCTCCCCCACAACAACCTCAACACTGTGAGACCATCACGATGAGGGGTACATTGCATCAGAGGAGCCAATTACAATCATCATCAGAACATCCCCTACCAGAAGATGAAAAGGCAGAAATGGATGAGAAACTTAAGAATCATATTGGTCGTAATAAGAGGAGCAAAAAAGAAATTGATGATGTACAATGTTATAATGTATTGTATAATATAGTTTGTTGTATAACATTTTTGATCTATAAAAATACATATTGATGTATAAATATTTTTTAATGAGTTATTGCATACTTTTTTGTACTTATGTTAAAAACATATGAAATATACTTTCTTAATCGTTGCTAGAGGTTGAATGTCAACAAATATGTTTCTTTATCAAATTTTTGTTATGCTAGAGTCTATGCATGAATCTCAGTGTGTTCCTGTTACTTTTCTTTTATAGTGGATAGATTGGGTACTAGGGGATGGAGAGTGATGTGAGAGGAGGGAGGGGGCATAAGAGCTTCCACCTTCACATGGTTGGAACTTTTCAGTAGAGAATAATTTAGGATTTTTATAGTCTTAGAGAAAACCTCCTTCATTCCAAGAGATAAACAACCATGTCAATGTTAACTTCATTGTTTCTCCATCTAATTGAGGAATTTTTGCTTGAATATTAGTCTACTCCAATAAATTATTCTTGAAACTAAGAGAAGCTCGTTCAGGTATTCATGCCCCTCAATCTTTTCTAATCTCTATTTAGACATAAAAATGTTTCTTAATTTATTTTTTTATTTTTCTTATTCTTTATCTACCTTTAACAAATTTTATATGCATTGTAAGTATTCTTATTCCAGAAGGTTGTCATCCATAAATGTTACATGGATAGAAAGCAAGTGGACGAATTTCTCCTCTTGAGTAGTCATTCCTTGTGAGGTGTGTACCCTACCTCTTTCATTTCAATTATGATCCTCCTTTGTTGTGAGTTATTTTCTAGTCAATTATAATTTATTTGTTAGTTATTATAGTTCTTGGAGTCCCAAGAGAAGGAGTTAAGAATTTTTCTTGAAAATTGTTTGTGTTGTCAAAGATTTCATTATGTTAACTTTGTTCATGATTGTCCACATATGGAAATGCAAACATCTAGAAGATATTTACAACCCATTTTGACTACTTCCCATTGACAGCAATATTGGTGAGTAGACGTTTGAATGTTCTAACAGATGTGGATGTCAGTCAACTGATTTTTTTAATGTCTTGGGTCTATTATCCTTCTGCTACCGACGATGGTTATTTCCTGCAATCATTTTGTTATGTTTTATTTTTTTGTAGATTTACACCCATGGGGGGATTTGAACAATTGTATATTAGAGATAAGTCCTTGTATCTTTGTCTCTTTAACTCTATGATATAAATCCATTGTAGGTATATAAGTATTATTAACAAGAATCAAAACCAAAAAGGTCTTCTATAAGTCTTGAAATTGCCAGTTTTTCCATCATAGGTCTTCTATAAGACTAGAAAGTCATTTGGCTATTCAACAGTCTTCCATGTCATCCTTTTCCTACCAAAACCTACATAGGCCTTGCAATCCCATTGACATGAAAGAGACAAAGAGAACATAGACAAGAAACTAATCAAAATCGTCAATCAGAGAGGAAAGATAGAGAATGCTTACCTTTTGAAAATAATCAATTCCTTCTTAATTCAAGGAATGCATGCATCCGCTTTGTTAGCTTCATCCTACAATCTTGTAAGATAGCTTAATTCACATTATCATGTGTGGGTTAGGGTTTTGATTAATTTATAGGAGAAGAATTCAGTCCTAGGGTAAAAACCCTAGATCCTTATAATTCAACCCTTGGATAAAGTTCACATATAAACATACTCAAATATTCAAGACCTTGTCATTCATCTTCCTCTCAACTCGCTAGGGTTCTAAATTAGCATGAGCCTAAATGACAAGGCACTAGATTCAATAATCAACCAATAGATATCTACCAATTTTTAGTTAAATGGAACTAGTAAAACACCTTTGCATATGTCTACCATCGATGATCACTGGTCAAAAAATGGTCATTGGTCAGATAATGGTTTTGGAAAGACACAATCATCAAATCCATTTCCTTTTATGGTTCTAAGGTTTGGGACCTAGCTTTCTTTGAGTTCGTTGGGCTTAGTTTCAAACTAGAATTTCCTTAATGCATCATCTAAATAGATTTTAGGGCTCATCTTTTACATGTTAAGGCATATTTAGACTTATCTCTTTCCTTAATAGAGTGCAAACTCTTGGTGGCCTTGTTCTTAGTGGGGATCGATACCCCTACCTAGATCTCTATTCTTTCAAGGATTTTTCTTATGCAAGACTCCTTGGGTGGATTCATTGTTGGTTTTCCAAGGCCTCCAATTTAGTTTGGAAAGTTCCCATCTTTGTTAGTCATATTTACCCTTGTAGGTACTCTTCAAATTATTTATGTTACCCTTTGTTAGGATAATTAATTTTTCTAAAGAATCAACTAACTACCACACATTAAATTATCAACTTGAGGATTTGTCTGGTTATTTCAAGATTTTATGAAAAGTATATGCAAGAGATGGTTCTAAAACTAATGCTAACTAATTCTCTAACAACACAAAAATTAACTAGAATGAAAGAATCAATTCCTAACTTGAAGCATGCATTCAGAAAATCTATCTTTCAAGAAAACCATATTCTCTAAAAACCATTCAAAGGCATTGAATTATGATCACTCCTAACAGGAAATAGTTAGAAAAACTATAGAATGTCAAGTTACTACTTAGGAAACAACAATTACAAAATCAAAGGGACAATGCTAGAAAACCATACTCATGAAATAGGAAAGAAGTAACAACAAGAATAGAAATTCTAGTATTAAAGCACCAACAATTAAGAGATAACCTCTAGGGAACAACAATAAAGAAATCAACAATTACAAATCAACTTCTAAAGGAACAATATATATAAATCAATATCACGACTATCAATATTATCTTTACTCAAAGGAGACATGCGATTTATAGTTAAACTAGCAAATAAATGATTGATGAAACAAGATAGAATGTGAACTTAATAATACAAATGGAGACAATGCCTCGTCCAAGAATGGGCCTAAACTACCCAAGTCGGATTTCCTTGTAGAAAAGACCAGAACAATAGATTAATTATCAACAGTGAAAAAATTGCATTATATCAGGAAAACGATTACAAACGGTGATTGTTAACAATCTTGTTTGATGGATGAGAAATTACAAAAATATCCCCTTTAGGACACAAGCCCTCTAGCTTTATACTACAATTGAGGGAGATAAAACTGGTAAATCTTTTAAGAAAGAGAAATCCTGAGAATCTAAATATTCTCAGGATGCTCATTTTTAGTTGCAAAGAGTCTTAATATCACCTAGAAAAGAAAATCAAGGGATTTGTCCCTAATATATTTAGTTAGATAAGATCCATCCTTACTTGATCTGCCACGGTTGGTTGGAAACAACCTCACACCATCCCAATTTTACCACGAACAATCTGGAAACAAAATCAAGTATCGCTCACCCTTGATATATATCGCAAAATCCTTGTTCGTAGTGAAAATTAAACCATTAATAAGTAGCACTTTTGTAATCAAAATAACACACCTAGAAGGCGAAATGAATAAGTAAACTAATTCCTTATAATTCCTATGTTATACCAATTAATATATCATAAATATGAGAAAAATACATGAAACCGACACTAAAAATAGAGGATAAGATAAGGAAATCATGACAATTGTGAGTCCCAACACCCTCCTGTCATCTAGAAATGTTTTAAACTAGGTAATTCGAAGGACATCTACAAGTAGTATATCTAGGTTGCTTAGATTTCACCCCTTGAGGATCTTATACCCAAGATGGCTTTCTATTATGAACATTCCATATAGTGGTTAGGCTTGCATATACATGCAAACATCAAATTTATTCCCTAAGGATCCCCCTTGGATAGTTTTGGTTTGGATGGCATTAGCTTTTGATTGAGTAATCACCACCTTCCTCACTTGGATATAACTTTCCATTTTTTCCACCTTTAAGAGGCCAATTTAGAGCACATCATCTTCATATGCCTCATTTATTATAAAATCAAGAGGAGCTTTACTACATTTATCACATTTCAAGTGGCTCTATCTTCAAATTATTTTGTTATCCACACTAGAAATGATTAGCTACTTTTTGGAGGTATATTTTGGAACTTAGATTACAGTCTCTATGCGGATCTCCATACCTAGATCCCATTCAAGAGGGTCGTTTCTTTCTTCCCTATTGCCCCATCCTATATGCAGCAACATGTAACATGTAGAGGTCCAAGTTTCTTCAAATATGAGATTGGCGAGGCCTTGGAATTTCTCATGGTCTCGCTCGAAAATACTCCATGATACTTCTAAGTAGCTCCTATCCCAAGCCCTCACATAGATACCATTGGACCAACAAACAAATAAACAATTCTAGTAGGTACCAAACCTATATTTCCTTTGCATATGATACTACTCTCTAGGTTTTATTAAATAGACAATTCTCCTTTAATTGATTCTCCCCCGTGGAGTCTAATGTGTTGTAAAAATATCTTTTGTGATGGATGGTGTAACAAAACCTTCCTCGTGTCCATATGAATGTATCTCTAACAAGTATGAATTCTTATCCTTTGATTAATGAGTTCTATCTCATAAATAGTCTCTTCCTTCTCTTCATTGTGAAATTCGAGTATTTTACCATCCAGGATCCTTTGTTATAAACTTGTCTCACCATAATTTTTAGTTGTATTCACATAGATATCCAACCTTCTTCTAGGATGTCATGCATTAAAATATATCTAAATAACATGATGCATTGAGGATTTCATGACATGCCAAGTGGTTATGTCCACTCATGACCCATTGTGGCTAGACATGACTTGCATCTAGAGCAACTATTAACATCTAATTGCTAAGAATTTTGGCCTTGAACCCATAATCAATTCCATTGTTTTTTCTCTCAACTTCTCTCCCATTGGTGTGTGAATTGCACCCAATATCCAATGAAATATCATTGCAACTGCTCCACATCATTGCAACTGCTCCACTTCACAACCAACAAAATAATTTTTATTGATTGTTCTTTGGTTTCTTTTAATAATCAGGCTCTTCAATGCAATCTTTCAGTTCTAGAAGTACATGGTAGAAAAAACATATAGTTCAAAAGTTCTCCATGTTTCTAGGCTTATGCATCCAAACAATATCTTCCTTTATTTGAGTGCCTTGCATGGAGATAAATAGCATGATTATGCACAAATTTAAAAGGGATATCATCATAGAAGCATCTAGGATATTATGGCATAGGGTCATATTTATGTCATTTCATATTTTGTGACAACTTTTATGCAAGAAAAAAATCATGCATCCCCACGTAGACATCTTCCTGGACCAAAATTTTGATGATATGAACAAAAATATGCTTGCCCTATTATGGAGTTGTTAAGCTAGCGCATGCCCTAAGCACACTAACAAATGCGATTTAAATTGGAATCATTCCAAACCTTTGCAATGTCGAAGAAGAACCAAAGCCTCTTTTCTATGGTCATTCTTACCATATCCCATGATTCTTTAATTCCAAGAGACCATATATCTTTCAACAAGGCTATCAAAATTGCTCCCTACATCCATTATTCTCCCACTTTTGCAATACATGTCAACAAGGGAACTTGCAATAGAGACATCAAACTAAAACCCTGATTTAATTGTATATACCTTCCATGTTATGGGGTTTCGAGGGTGGTACATGCTCCAAGCACACTAGCAAGAGTGATCTAATTGATTTTTTTAGTGTTTCTAGTAAAATTTTAGAGAATAGATTCTATGCCAACTCAACATATCTGGCTTGTGCATATCCCATAGTCATTGCACTCCAGGAGACAACTTCCCACTCAGGAATTTCTTCAAATATTTTGTGTGCATTGTCAACACTTCCACATTTGGAATACATTGCAAAAGTGCATTTCCAATAAAAAACTTTGCCTGGAATCCTACTTTTACGTCAAACCCATGGACACATTGAAATTAAATCATTTACATTGAATGTGTTTTAAGTTTGTTGTAGCCTTCTATTAGATTAGCATATCTTTAGGTATCCTAGTATAGGGAGTTGAAGTGGCAGTTTATGAAGGCTTGATTTTTTTCATATAGGATAGATATACTGATTTCCTTTTCCATTAACAACTAATATTTTTCCTTGCATAACTGGTATACCAAACTATTTTGACTTGCTATGGTTGTAAATGATGAATTGCAATCCTTTCTAATGGACTTTATCCTATGATTTGTGAGTCTTTTTCCATGCCAATATTCTAAAATGATATGACATGCCCTTTTGTTGGGATGTGAGAACCTATCTTTATGGATTTTATCCAGATATTTATGTTACTGGATATCATATTAGATTTATTATTTCATACTTGAATTTGTGCCTATAGGATAGAGATTATAGATCTCACCTTTTCCATATTCCTTGATAATTATTTTTTGCACAAATCGTTTGTTTGTCTAATGATCTGGTTACTATGTTTTTGTTCCTTTATCAGTACTCCAGTTGTCTAAATTTGAATGGATTAGGTGTTTCTCAGGGGGTGACGCATTCATTTCTAAATTACCATTACAAGGATTTTGTACTATACTCTTATGATCAAAAGTTTCAGGGAGACCTCGATTTTTTTTAGTTTCAAATATCATCAATTAAATAGAGTATTATCATGGATTCTATTCTGTTAAAACTTATACCCAAATTGAGGATAAGGTTTTTGGTGGTTGTACACATATTTCTAACGTTTCTTTAATTTTATATCAAATTTTCGTAGGAACTTGTGCTATGTGTTTTTCACCTCTAATTCTTCAATATAGTGGGTCTATAGAGCCTTCTTGTCTCCAAGATTTGTATTCTCACATTCGATTGTAATGTTTGTATATTATTTCATGCCATGTACACATCTTGCCAATGCTTTTCTTAATTCTATATCAAATATGCACATAAATATTCTTATCTTCTAGGATCATAATATAATCAAACCAAGGTCCATGTAAAGCATCAACTGTCAAGTACTTACAGATCATGGGATCCATCATAATGGGAAGCTTGAATTTTTCATGTTTGGGAGGTGGCTTGCTAACAAAAATATCATTAACCTTATTGGCTAATGATGTGGTTATGTTGGCAAGTTCCATGACCCTTTTAGAAAGAATCACTGTTGTCATGACTTGTGTAGTTGTTATCATAGATGTAGGGGGGGGCCTATAAAGAAAAATGACAACAAATGGGGTTCCCAATGCATTGCAACTGGGCAGAGGAGGGGTGTTTTAGATTTATAGTATTTAGATTTTTTTTTTGAAGATGTTGTACCCTTTTTCTTATTTGACCTACATTTTTTCACCTCACATTGTGACCTTTATTTTCTTTTAGGATTTTGGAAAATGCCATGGGGCTTGGTAAGATCGTCATCACAATATTAGTACTACTTGGAAATTATACAAAATGTGGCTTTAGTGGTATGGATATTGTGGATCCCTTTAGTGAGAATAGTTACAATGAAAAAACAATCATTCATCCGTCTAATATAGATGTAGAGTTGGGATCATAAAAATACATTGACGAAACTCAAAGCACAAGTATGCTAAAGAAATAAAGTAGAAGGTTGTATAAAGGAGGTGGGAACCTTATGGTATGCCCTATGACATTGTTAGGTCAATAGAAGGTATATTACATTTTCATTTGGACATGTTAATATTTGAAATTAATTAATTGTTGTTGTTATGGATCTTTAGTAAGCACGTAGTTTCTTTTGATATGTGGTTACATGTTGTGTAAAGAAATAGTGACATTAATTTGCTATTCTATTAGATGATTTTAAAAAAAAAAAATTGGTATCCTATTCTCTGACATATTTATATTTTTACATATGATCACAGACAAAATTTGAGACCCATGTACAATCTGGAACCATGTCAGTGTATGTTCATTATGGACAAAGTAGAACAAGGGACGTCAAAAGTCTTTTTAAACATGTCATTTTGACTAGTTATGAGGTATTCTCCTTAAAGTACTAAGTTTATGTATATTATAAGTTTTCCACCACATGTTGAAAATGGTATAGAGAGGAATTGTCTTTGTAGACTTGTATTTAATCAATATATCATCATGGAATTCTTTTATATATATTCCTTGCAGAGTTCCCAAGACAAAGGTGTGCTTCATTCAATACAATGGTTTAGGGTGGTTTTTTATGAAGCACATACCATAAAATCACCCAAAATATAGTTACCTCATGCTACATATGTCATTATTAATTGTCATTGGTCTCTCACTGGAACCGTGATTTAGGTATATGTTAGCTTATAGAATATATTATGGCTCTACTTAATAAATTGCACATTTTTATATCCTTCTAATATAATGTGTCAACCTTAGATGCCAACCCTTACTAGATATTTGGTGGCCCTACTCAAGGGAACAAACTACCCTTGGTCATTTCTTTCTAAACGAGAATGTATGTTATTTCTATATGAAAGTTTAAAATGTTGTTCTAGTGTCATGCTTAAATTTAAGGGTTTTTTTTCTCCACAATTGAGAATTTTGATGCAGTTCTAAAAAAGTGTTTAGACAACACCCATTGATTTAAACTTCTTCCACGAGGAAAATAAATCCCAAACAACATCCTTTAATAGTTTTTTGTTCTTTGAAATTTAATTTGAAATACACAATTAATCCAACTGTTTTTTGCCTAACAGCGATGGATTATAAAACATGAGTTAATCTATACTAAATTTTGAATCAACTCCTAAGTATGGTGTTGAATCTACTGTGAAGGCATTGTTACCACTCCATTACACAAAATATCTTTATTATATTTGGATTTATCTTGAAAATCTTAACAAACTAGAATAATCCATATTGGTCACATCATAAGTGACTTTGTCCACAAATTTAGGAGTAAAGGAAAAAAAGATATTTCACGTGTGAGTGATCAAGGAAAAGTAACCATGATCCCTCCATCCAAATGTATAAGGATGAGAATGAGGGTCATCCTTAAAAATAATTCACACACATGTAGAACTCAACATATGGGTCACTCTTAGGAAAAATATCTCTTTGGAATAATTTATACGCCTCATTACAAGAGCATGTTGTATTTATGTTTATAAAGTAGGATGTATCCATGAGCATGGGTATTGGGGTGCTTGGAGGTGCTTGGAGAAACATCATCTTCTTTGGAAGCTTCAATGAAAGGGTATTTACCTACTCTCTTTCTCAAAGTGGACATGCTTTTATTTATGGAATATTCGTAATAACAATAATATTCATCAATCCATTATAAAAAGAAAATTAGTGTGTAGTTTTCAAGGGATTAAAAATTTAAGCTTATTAGCAGTGCATTGTATGGCTATGTGACCAATCCATACTATTAATGAGGTGAGTTATGTAATCAGGAATGGTACCCTCACTAGGGTGCATGCTTTGTTAGTGCCATGGCCACACAAGTAGTGTGTGGAGATCATTGAATGACCAATGTTATGTATGTGAATAAAATCGAAATGGAAGGAGAGAGGTAAGGAATTTGTAAGGACAAATGAGTTTGGGATTGATCTCTGCGGTATGCATTCCATAGTATAATGAAATTATGACAATGAGGGTTCTAAAGACCTCTCTCAATGCCATGGCCTACGTATTTTCATAAACAGGGAGGGTGGATGTGATGGAGATGGTTATTAGGATGGGAATTGAGCCCCATCCCCACTATATTGGGTAGATTGATTTTAAAGAATAATTAAAAGATTTCAATGTAACATGCCCCTCCCCATAGTTACCTTCTTTTACAAGACTTTTGGGTAAATGTGAAGCGGAGTGTTACTATGACTTGACTCGACCTCCTAGTTCTAGTTAAGTGGGGCTTGCAACTGAGATTTATTGACTTTCCTTAGTAACCATAGATCACTCAAAGGCTGAAAAACTACCCTAGGTGACCATTCCCTGAGATGGAACCCTTTTTCTCTGACCTAGACCTATAACTACACCCTTGACACTACCTGCATGTGGTTGTGAGCCTCCAACCACACTCACAAGCCTTGCTCGATGTGGTTATGACCTCAGATCCTTAATTATGTGCCTGTGTTCCTCATATATGAACCAATTCTATAGGCTATCCTCCATAGCACAACCCATATTTCCTGTAACTTTCCATAATCATATTCCTCGTAATTATAGTGCTAATTGTTAAAACTTGAAGTCAAAACTTGACCTAGACTGACTAGAACATACTCGACATTTTGTCAAACATATGGTAAATTTTGAAAATAGCAATAAGAAATACTAAAAATAGAAGTTCTAAAATTAGCATTGCTATAAATACCATTTTTGTATACATTCCAATTTTAGTTAGCCCCTAAACTAAACTTGTGAATTAAAATTCGAATTTGATCTTATCAGTTGTTTGCAAAATAATTAATTAATTCATCTTGAGTTAATTAGTTGTATAAAATCAAACATGAAGTCTATGTGAAGACATGCAATAGTTTATCCATTGATTGAGGAAGTTATACCTTGATTAAAGGAGATCAGGATGAGTTGTACTTTGAGTTGTAATTAGTTGGCTCAGTTAACTGAGTTAAGTCTAGTTAGATTAGTTCAAATAGTTTGTTGAACTAATTGTGAGTTCAGTTAGTTAATGCATGCATGAATTTAACTGTTGCACTTCAGATAACTGAATATTCTCTCATAAATAACTCATGCATGTCAATTCAGACAGAGACCCAGTTGAGATCAGATGATGGGATAGTGTACTATCAGTTGTAGGAATATTCCATGGAGGATATCTCTTGCCTGCAGAAGGAATTCATTCCTTGGATATTGTGCAGTTACTTTTAGGTTTGATGAGTGTGTGATGAGGCCAATTCACACAGGTGGTAGCATTGGACCCCAAGGAAAACTACACAAGGAAATAGGAGGCTTGGAGGGCATATCTTGTGTCTATTCAGTCTGTGAGCTAAATTGTTGGATTGTAGTGAGAGCAGGATAGCTTGTGAGCTGATGCTTTGTGTAATCTGAACATATTTCCACTTGTATGATAATACAAAGATCGAGGTTTTTAGCTGAGGCTTTCCCCAGAGTATTCTTCTGTGTTCATGTGTGATTGATTTCTCGTTCTCAATTATATGTGTTCTATTTGATCTTGCTCAAAATTGATTAAGCTTCTGCAAGTTTTTTGTAGAAGTAGATCTTGTATTTTGCTTTAGTATATTGCATAGTCTGTTGATCTACAGTGAGAATTTCTACATGGTATCAGAGCAAAGGTGACCAAAGTGAAGAACACTATACAAATAAGAGAGAAGTTTCAAGTTTCAAGTTCCTGGTTATAGAATTCGAGTTCTTATCACGTCTCAATTTCACCGACGACGTTCAGCGATTTAAGACTCGAGTATGCCCTTGATAGCAGCTTGAATTATATAGCCTGGAAGGATCGCATGGAAGAATTATTAGAGGACAACAATCTAAAGGACTTCATTGATCATAAAGTCCCCAAGCCAGCAGTAGCTAATGCTACAGAATTGGTGGAATGGAAGAAATGTGTAGCTAGAGCGAGGAGAATCCTCTTGGAGGGAGTTTGAGACCACATTGTCTCAAGCCTCCATGGGAAGGAGACACCATTTTTGATTTGGAAAACATTGAAAGATCTATATCAGAACAACAGTGATTAGAGGAATCTGGCACTGAAAGACAAGCTTTCGAAAATCAAGTGTGAAAAGGGCGACACGATCTCTACATATCTGAACAAGCTCACCACCTGCAGGGATGAGCTTAGAAGTGTAGGGATCATGACAGTCGATGATGACATGGTGAGCCTTGCTCTCCTCGGTCTTCCTAAGAGCTAGCATAGCTACCAAGACTCGGTTAATTGAAGAGATAAACTGCCAGATAGGGAACGACTTTGGTCGGATCTGATGAAGGAAGAGATACAAAGAAGCACCAGAGATGGATCTTCATTAAAGCAAGATGATGAAGAAAATATAGCCTTAGCGAGTAACGTGAGGAAAGGGAAAGGGAAGGCGTCCATGCCAATCCAGTTCTTCCCATGGTGGGAAGAAGTTTTGACAAATTGGAAGTGCGATGCTTTCATTGTCATGAGGTGGGCCATTATGCTATGAATTGTCCACAGAAGAAATCCAAGAAAGGATCCTTGAAGGGATCAGACGGTGAGGCACTAGCCTCACAGTTCGAGTTAGATTTCTCTCTCATCGCATGCATGGATTCATCCGTGGTGGGATGTGTTTGGTACCTGGACAGTGGAGCCTCTTTCCACATGTTCGGTGACAAGAATATTTTCGGTACCCTAGAGGAGAAGGATCTCCAAATGCAGATTGAGATGGGCAATGATGGAAAGTATCGTGTTTTAGGTGAAGGTACAGTTGTGTTTCAGAGGGAGCATGGAGCTCCTCTCACCTTGACTGATGTAAAGTATGTATCGAGTCTGAAGAAGAATCTTGTGTTTGTCGCTATGCTAGA
Source organism: Pinus tabuliformis (assembly GCA_031772625.1). NCBI lineage: Eukaryota > Viridiplantae > Streptophyta > Pinopsida > Pinales > Pinaceae > Pinus > Pinus tabuliformis. The sequence goes on from CM062817.1 coordinate 1,765,423,329, forward strand.
AGATAAAGGCTATGATGTAGTCTTTAGTAAAGGAAAGTTATTCCTGAGGCATATCAGTACTGGACAAACCAAGAGGATTGGGATTTGAGTTAAGAATCTCTACAAGTTGGAGGTAGATGACTGTGTTGCACTGAGTTCCAAAGCAAAAGTGGTGCAAACCAAGATGATGGCGAGCTATGGCATAGAAGATTGGGCCACTTGCACCATGAGGCCTTGAATATCATGCAACAAATTTCTACTGGACTTCCCAAGAGAGAACTGGAGCAGACAAATACATGCAAAGGTTGTACCTTGGGTAAGTATGCGAAATATTTCTTTCAAGATCAAGATAGTAGAGTTGGAGCAATCCTGGAGCGAGTTCACACAGATGTCTGTAGACCATTCTCTATAGCCTCCATCGCTAAACAAAGGTACTATGTTATTTTTATTGATGACTTTTCCCATAGATGCTGGATCTACTTTATGCAAAATAAGGATCAGACCTTCTTGAGGTTTTGTGAGTTTAAAGCCTTGGTAGAGAAAGAATCTGGAAAGAAAATGAAATCCTTGCATAGTGACAATGGTGGAGAGTATGTCTCCCAATAGTTTAAGGACTTCTTCACTCCAGAAGGACTTAAATGGGATTTGATGGCACCCCATAACCCATAGAAGAATGGGGTGGCTGAAAGGAAGAACAGATCAATTATGGGAGTAGCTTGAGCAATGTTGTATGACCAAAGCCTACCACTTCATTTGTGGGCTGAGGCATGCAATACAACAGTATACTTGCAGAATAGAAGCCTGCACCGTATATTGGGGATGAATACACCTATGGAGAACTTTTCTGGGAAGCGACCAAATGTGAGTCACTTCAGAATCTTTGGATCATCGGTTTATTTCCATGTGACCAAATATGCTCGGAGGAAGCTAGATCCAACAGTTGAGTTGGGGATACTTGTGGGGTACACTGATACACCTCGCAACTATCAGGTGTACCTGCTTACCAGTCAGAGGACAATGGTATGCATAGATGTGAAGTTTGACGAGTAGAAAGCCATGTGAGTATCACTTGAGAGGGAGCTCAAGTTGCATGCAAAGGAAGAACTTTTAGTTCCTAAGGAGGAGGAGCCTCAGATTGATGCGGAGCAGCCACATGCAAAGGATCCGGGAGCGTAGACATCCACTCATGCTGAGTCTTCCAGAGATGGGTGGAAATTCTCAAGGGAAGCTAATGGGTTGATGATGGATGCACGAGAGAATGTGGGATAACCATATTTTCAACGCAAACAGAGGAGGTCACCCGAGCGGTACACTGGTTACATGGCCCTCGTTGGGGAGTGTGTAGAGTCTGAGCCTTCTTCATTCAATGAGGCAGTGCAGCAACCAATCTAGGTTGATGCGATGGTAGAGGAGTACGACTCTATCATTCGGAACAGTGTGTGGGATGTTGTCCTCAGACCTCAGGACAAGTTAGTGGTGAGTTCCAAATGGCTTTACAAGGTAAAGTAGGCAGCTGATAGCAGTGTTGAGAAACATAAGGCAAGGTTTGTTGCCTGTGGCTTCTCACAAGTCGAGGGGATCAACTACGATGAGAATTTTGCTCCTGTAGCAAGGTACTCATCTATCATATCGATGTTGGCACTATCAACTCAGATGGGTTGGAAGATCCATCAGATGCACATAAAGACAGCATTCCTCAATGGGAAGATTGAGGAAGAGGTGTACATTGAGCAGCCAAAAGGTTTGAAGACCTTTGATCTTGAGTTGCACGTGTGCCGATTCAAGAGGGCTTTGTATGGGCTGAAGCATGCACCCTGTGTTTGGTACACTAGGATCGACAACTATTTCACCGGGTTGGGCTTCACCAAGAGTGAAGTAGATGTGAACCTTTACCACATCATAGTAGAAGGTAAGCTATTGATCATTGTTCTTTATGTCGATGATCTGATTTTGACAGGTGATGATCAGCTGATCAAGTCTTGCAAGGAGGACCTTGAAAGAGAGTTCGAGATGAAAGACATGGGTCTTATGCACTACTTTCTAAGCATCGAAGTGTGGCAGAAAGATGGGGAAGTATTTGTGTCTCAAGGTAAGTATGCCAATGAGATACTCAGGCACTTTCACATGGAGAAGTGCAAGCCCATGCAGACTCCTCTAGTTGGGAACTAGAGGAAGGAGGATGCTACTTCAGGTGAGGTAGTAGCTGCTATTGTTTATCAGCAGCTTGTGGGTTCACTTATGTATCTAGTGAACACACAACCAGACTTATACTTTGCGGTGAACCAGCTGAGGAAAGCTATGGTTCAGCCTACCAAGTTGTTTTGGAAGGTAGCGAAACATGTGCTGAGATACCTCAGAGGCACATGTCAGTATGGATTGTGGTACAAACGGATAGAGGGAGTGAAGCTTCAGGGCTTCACAGATGCAGATTAGGCAGGGAGTCCATCAGGCTCGAAGAGCACTTCTGGAGCAATCTTCAACCTTGGTTCAACTGTAATTTCCTAGTATAGCAGGAAACAAAGGTCAGTTGCACTTAGCTCAACAGAAGCTGAATACATGGCTATCAATCAGGCAGCATGCGAGGCCATTTGGATGCGGAAGATTCTAGTGGGATTGTCAAAGGATGCATCCAAATGTGATCTACTGTGATAATCAGAGTTGTATCAAACTCTCTAAGAATCCAGTTTTTCATGACATGTCCAAGCACATTTATATCTAGTATCACCATCTTCAAGACTATGTGGTCAAGAGGATCATGTTGTTGCTGTATGTTTCGACCAAGGAACATGATGCAAATATTTTGACTAAGGCATTGTCAAAATGCAAGTTCGAGTTCCACAGAGATAGGATTGGGGTTACTGATAATCCCTTTCTTGTTGAGAGGTAGTGATGAAAATAGCAACAAGAAATGATAAAAATAGAAGTGCTAAAATTAGCATTGCTATAAATAGCATTTCAGGATACATTCCAATTTTAGTTAGTCCCTAAACTAAAATTGTGAATTAAAATTCGAATTTGATCTTAGGAGTTGTTTGTAAAATAATTAATTAATTCATTTTGAGTTAATTAGTTGTAGAAAACCAAACATGAAGTCTATGTGGAGACATGCAATAGTTTCTCCATTGATTGAGGAAGTTATCCCTTGATTAAAGGAGATCAGGATGAGTTAGACTTTGAGTTGTAATTAGTTAGCTCAGTTAACTGAGTTAAGTCCAGTTAGATTAGTTCAAATAGTTTGTTGAACTAATTGTGAGTTTAGTTAGTTAATGCATGCATGCATGTAACTACAACAATTTAGATAACTGAATATTCTCTCATAAATAACTCATGCATGTCAGTTCAGACAGAGACCTAGTTGAGATCAGACGATGGGATAGTGTACTATCAGCTGCAGGAATATTCCATGCAGGATATCTCTTGCATGCAGAAGGAATTTATTTTTTGGAGATTGTGCAGTTACTTTTGGGTTTGATGAGTGTGTGATGAGGCCAATTCACATAGGTGGTAGCATTGGACCCCAAGGAAAACTGTTCAAGGAAATAGGAGGCTTGGAGGGCTGAGGGAAGGCATATCTTGTGTCTATTCAATCTATGAGCTAAATTATTGGATTGTACTAAGAGAAAGATAGCTTGTGAGCTAATGCTTTGTGTAATTTGAACATATTTCCACTTGTATGACAATAAAGAGATTGGGGTTTGTGGCTAAGGCTTTCCCCATAGTATTCTTCTATGTTCATGTGTGATTGATTTCTCATTCTTAGTTATATGTGTTCTATTTGATCTTGCTCAAAATCAATTAAGCTTCCACAAGTTTGTTGAAGTAGATCTTGTATTTTGCTTTAGTATATTGCATAATCTGTTGATCTACACTGAGAATTTCTACAATAAACATGTAAGATATAGGTCATGAATGCATATTTGAGTGTAAATATTTGTACTTTATATTAAAATCACCAAGAAGGTCAAATTCCCTCTCTAGTAGTTGCAACCACACTTTTTAGCACATGCATTCATCAACCATTCTTTAACTTATCAAAGCATAACAAGAGCCATAGCTATAACACATCTTAAATCATGCTTATAACCAACATATAACCGAATATTAACCACGACATAACAACCATCATAGAAACATAATAATAGGTGCAAATTCTCATGGAGTACAATAAAAAAATGGTTGTTATTAACTTATGCAAAAGCCAACCTAGTCAAGGACTTCCATGTACCACCTCACCATAGATTTAGTTGAACCAAATATTTATTTCAGCTAATCACCCTCATACCATATTCCGAGCATGAATGTGGGCTCTCATGGGATAAACCAAGACATAAACAATCAAGGGAATCTAGGGGTTAAACCACCTCCACCCTCAAAATACCACAATATCGCTAAAATCAGTCATGAGATCACATAACCAAAACAAGTTTGGATGTCTCAAAATTTATTCACCATATCTTGAGGAATTTACCTATCTCCACCCATATGTTGAGGTTTTCGCATAGAAAACCATCTCTGCCCCCAACCCTTCAGAATTTTCCTGAGACCACCTCACCTGGTTCCAAAACCTCTTGGCAATCCAAAACTCAACCAAGAAATTAATCCCATCACACCATGGCTATCCAGGAAATGGAAAGGAAGGCTAAAATCACTTTTAGACCTGAAAAAACCCATGCCAATTACAACAAATGAACCAAATAAACAAATGCATGTACCATGCATTCACACCTCAATTAGGAAATCACACATATACCTTTCTAAACTTTTGATAGTCCTAGGATGTAATTGCAAGGTATATCTCTAAGTATTCTTATCCAAATCCAAATAATAGATATATTTTAGATTAATAATTCTTATAGTTGTCCCAACATGAATGTTAAGAATAACCATTAAGTTAGATTGCTCTAGTCCCCACTCGGTTGTATCTATTGGTTAGTACAATAAGATGTACAATATGATGTTATCCCTTCTAAGTTTGAAAAGGTTTTTATTATTTCAACGATTTACGGATTTACCATGGTTTGAACCTATAACTTTTTATTGTTGATAAAGGTAGAAATTACCTCATTATCATGGTTAAGAGGATGTGTTTCCTCATAAGAGGGGGGTAGAGCATGTATGCCTTCATAGACTTCGTCAAGGTGGGTCCCTTGTCCCACAAACAAAGGGGTCAATTTGGTGTCTAGGTTGGTTGTGTCCTTAAAATTAGATACCATATCATATCATCATGCAATATGTATCGACATAAAGATGACTTGACTTAGCATTAAACAAAACATTGACTTAGCATCAGACGGAAGGTAGACAATGTTGTCATAAAGTCATCGATTCTAGAACAATGATATCATAGTAAAGACATTATAATCGAAACACATTACATTATTCAGTTTAACTTGACACTTTAAGAGTCAATTACTGCAATTCTGCAAAAAAGTATTACAAACGTCTTAAATTTGGATATTATGTCATATCATATCCTCATGGAATATGTAATCTACATAAAGATAGTATCTAGCTTAGCTATGACCTTAAAATTGCATATCCTATCATCATGAAATATGTAATAGATGTAAAGACACCTTAACTTAACATCAAACAAAAAATTGACTTAGCACAGAAAGATAAACAAAAATGTCATAAAGTCATCGATTCTAAAACAAAAAATATCATAATAAAAGTTATAACTGAAACTCATTACATTATTCACTGTGATGTGACACTTTAAGAGCCAATTACTATAAATTCCACGAAAATGTGTTACCAACAAAGTCTTAACCATGCTCCATCTTCAAATAAAATCATGGATGGCGCTAACAAGTACAATTTTTCACAATTAAAAATACCACTACATTTGATCATCAACCTTACATCATGCTTTATATAAAAGTTCAAAAAAAACCTTAATTTACATCAGGCTTTAAATAAAAGTTAAATAAAATCTAAATCACATTTGCTAATATCCCAAGTCTCAACGGTAATCACATAGTAGTTGATTTCCTCCACCAACTAAGTCAACTATGTGTGTACACTTGACTGAGATCCCTTCCATTGAGCTACCCATAACCTTGAACAGAGCAAATTACTCTCACTTCAAATTAGAAGTTTTTTCGCAATTAAAACTAACCCTTCAAGGCTGACTACAATCGCTGAAAATAAAATGGAAATGGAATTCATACATTAAACTTTGGAAACTAACTATCGTAGGCGATGCGCTGGCTGACCAGCAAAATCGATTGTCTCACTCAAAAAATCACCGACGATGACGATAATAATCTCGATCGTGCGCATAGGATGACCTACTCCTCTCTCTGTCAAATTGCAACTTTAGCGAAGGCGAATCTCTGTCATTTTCATCAAACTTATACCCTTGTAAAGCTTCCATGGCAATCGTGGCACACTTAGGGTTATCAAATTCCACAAAACACAAAACAACGACAGCATTCGCCGATTCTCCTTCTCCACCTCGATGAGATTTTTTGGATTCCTTGGGCTTTTTAATAACCCTCACTTCTTTGAAACCGCGGAAGGGACGAAATATGTGCTCCGCTTCTCTACTAGTGCAATCACTTGGAACACCCATCACAAACAGTTTGTTGGATGCATCTTCTGGTAGATATTGAACATCAGCAACAGGCACCCTCCTCCCAATTACAGGGTCGAGTCTATGGCTATCAGACCTGAAATTCAAACCCTCATCTACAGTTAACCGATTTGAAGAAGGAAGCGCCCCACTCTGTGAAACAAGGCGATGATCATCAAGAAAAGGAGGAGCAGGAGCACGAACATGATCATCGGATAAGCGAATCCCTAGTCTGTCACCCCCTCTCTCAGCAAGCCTGAGGTCTTCTCTACGACTAATATAAGCACCAGACAACGAAGCATCACCAGTATAGTCATATTCATAATCATTGCGAGGCCGCTTGGCTAGTACGGACCTCTGCCAGTCCCTTTCTCTCTCAGCGCCTGTTGCTCGGGATCTTGTGTACTCCATGTTTCTCCCTCTTATTGCCCTACAAGAAGCAAAGACCCGTTGCGATCTAATAAGGTAAAATATAGAAGCCCAAAAATAGCTCAAAACAAACCCAAATCTCCTACCCTCCTCTAGCGTTTAGATTGTCGATGTATTTTTATAGGGACTGTGGAGCGCAAGAAAGATCTATTTTACGGTGCCCATTCATTTATGGTCGGCCCATTTTAATCGTTATATTGTCGCACGGTCACCATCACCAGACAAACATGATCTCCATGAAGCTGTCTTCATTTAAATTTCAAGTGATTGGGAGTATTGCTTATTGGGATATATCTTAATTTTTTTTGATAAGTTTCCAGAAGTGGACACCCTCACTGCAGGGAGTCTTTGCTCTTATTAATTTAATAAAATATATTTCATGGGATATTATAATAAGTCCAAAAAAAAGACTCCCACCGCATGAAATCTTTGCTTTTGATTTACCCACGTTCAAATAAATCCACAATTTACTAGTTTACCTAAAAAAATCAATCTTAAACTTTGAAATTAACCATTCTTATTCTTATTAAAGCCTCACCAACATCTCGCTAAGTTCATCAGCCCTTTATTCATGGATAACATTTCATTTTCTATCTCTTACATAAAGTTTTTAAGAAAAAATACTTTATTTTTTTTACATGTTTTGTTGAGGGAGGAAACTAGGTCGTTTTCTAGTAAGTGTTTTAAATTTTTTTTAATGAAGTTTAAATTTTTTAATGAAGTTTGTTATAACTATTTAGAATTTTGGGGGTTGGAAAGCATTTTATGTTTTTCAAAATAGGTGTAGAGAGGTAAAGTTATGGGACTCGAAAACCACTCAAACTCATTTTGGGCTTTTAGTGATTGTGGTGATTCTCTATGGTTATGAAATATGAGACAAACAGTACATCTAAGCATTTCATTACAAACAAATTTAAGATTAAAAGTGCAGTTCCTTATCATATCCTATTGAAGCAATTGCTATGGTGCGAGTCATAAGGTATTTAAAAAAAATTGAGCAAATGGAAGAGAGTAGATGGCCTAAGGTTGTCATAGACTATGCAAGAGAAAAAAAACTTGGATGCAACAAAATAACAAATGGTTTAGTAAATGGGGTATTTTCTTGAAGAAAAAAGATAAAAGCTTTTGTTATGGAAAAGTTCCACAAGCGTACTTGACATAACGAGCTAAGAATAAAGAAAAAATACTATATTGAAGTGTTTAATCCCACTCATATTCATCAACCAAAAGCATACATAGAGGCCAATATCTCTTTGAGAGCCAAAATTCTTATTGACTAATTCTCATAAACTCCCTTGTGAAAAAAGGCCAAAGAAAGTGTGGGAGGAAAGACAATGCAGTTTTTGTTCTTCCGGAAAAGTGGAAACAGAAAAACATTTCATTTTAGAATGTGAGGCCTTCAAAGACAATAGGGAAAGTTATGCAGATATGCTAGCAGCTAACTATTGGGATAATCTATTTAGCCAGGGGTTTGTCAAAAAGCTGAGAGAATTTATTTGGGCCATATACATCAAGCATATGAAGAAGCAATCTGTCCCATAGGCTATATTTAGCCTCGTGGACTTTAAAATAATTTCTTTCTTCTTTCTTCTAAAGTACCCGTAAACAAATATTTTAATAAAATGTAAAATTTTGTATAAATATGGGTTATCAAAGCTTGAATAAATATTATAGGTAAAATGTAAGAGATTTTATGTAATGAAGTTTTTTCTTTTAACTAAACACTTTATCGAATACATTTAAATATTATATAAATTTAGTACAACTTTTTATAAAATTCTTTGCTCTATTTTTGCTTATTTAAAGTATTCGTAATTTTAATATCAAAATTAAATTTAATTTGTTATACTAAAAATTAGACTTGAATACTAACATGTTGCATCCAATTACCTCCAATTTACAATGGAAGATCTACAATTAAGGTCTTGACTATTAAAATTTATGGGGTCATACATACTCTACCCTCCTCTCAATTTGAACCTATGACCTTTTATGAGGAAACACATGATCTTAACTATTAAGCCCACTCAAATATACTAAGTATCATTTTATTATATTTATGGTCATAAAAATAATAAATTCGTAATTATAATTTATTAAATTATAAGTCTCATTTTATGTGTCCTTGTCACAATTTCTTTATAGGCATCTTAGTAACCACCTTTACATTATGACCATAAAGACAATGAAATAGAAATTACAATTTACTATCAATGGCTCATTTTTTTCTTTCATTTTTCTCTTTTTCCTTTCTTTCTTCATTTTTCTTCTATTTTTTTTCTTCTTCTTTTTCCTTCCTATGTGGTTCACTACCCCAAAATCGATGACCACTAAATCCATGAAATAATTGTACTAGGAAAACCCATTCTAAAGGATCACTTCCTATCGGCTCAAGTGGCTCAACCATAAAGCCTCACCGTGAGAGTGTTGAGAGAATTGAACTTGTGACTTCTCTATTAAAAAAGGTGCTTTAATGACTAGGACTCATCAATTGAGCTAACCCTTGGGACTAAAACTATAAGTGACTCTATCACTATTAATTTTGAATATAATGTTTCATTATCCATTTTGATTGAAATGTAATGGTTGAGACAAGGAGTCGTTATGGAAATTTTATTTCCATAAAAAAAGGGAGCTAGGTTAGTTTAATTTAATTTTAATAATATAACAATCATATAATACCCCACAGATTTAGAGCGGTTGATTACAAGGTGTTTGTTAAGACACTCTATGGTGAAAATGTCACTAGTTGGAAATTTTTTAGCACAAACCCAACCACCCCTGAATCGAAATCTCTCAAACCACAAATTAATCCCACCCCTTTACACCAAATTAACTAACAAACATAAAACATAGCAATCCTAAAAAAAAAAATCTAATTATCATTACCTCTATTATAGTTTTGATTATCATGAAATTGTTTTGTTGGATTTATTACCTTCTCATATATTATCCATTTATCCTAATATGCGTGTTCCTCTTGATGATTAAATCAATGTGTGTTATGGAAAATTTATCCATTTATCCTAATATGTGTGTTCCTCTTGATGATTAAATCAATGTGCGTTATGGAAAATTTAGTTAACAAGCTTCTAAGAATTAAAATCAATAAAAAAAACTTCTATAAAAGAAACATATGAACTTTCTACAATAAAAAACATATCAACGTTCTACAGTGAGTAAACACATCAACCATGCAATTCATTATTATTTCTTTTATTAATCAACACTAACTATAATAATCAATTTTATCAGTATCCATGCTATTTATACATAGATGATCAATTTGTTTACAAATTAACTATCTCTTATTATTAGACAATTTACTTAGAAAAAATATCAACTAATTATTCATTATGTGCATCTTTAATTACCTATTCGAATGAGAAATGATTACTCAATAATCTATTTAACTAATATAACAACCATTTACAATTACTCAATAATCTATTTAACTAATATAATAACCACCTACATAGATGCCCAACAATTTGTTTGATTAATACATTTTAATTACAAACAATTTTTTTTTTTTTGTCTTTTCTCTATAATTAACTCTTTAAGCTTTGTGTAATTATCTTAACATATCTCACATATCCATATTCCACACATTTAACTCCAAAAATATCTAAAAATTTAATAATTATTATAAACCTATCATAAAATCAACACATAGTAATCAACAGACTATGTTATATACATCCATGTAGTATTTAGTAATTAATATCCATTTTAAAATTCAATAATCAATACATTATATATATATGATTTAGTAATTAACATCTCAATATAGAAACATCATTAGTATTTTTAAGTTTACCATGTCCAATAAGCTTCCATGTCTTCATGTAATAGTATTTCATTCTAACGTATCTCATATGAAAATATGTGCATCTGCACTTGTAAATTAATTTTCTACAATAAGGAAACATACAAACTTTTTTATTCTTATTTTTTTAATTTAAACATATGCATTTGGGAATTAAAAATTAACAAAGAATTTTTTCCAATAAGGAAACCTATAAACTTTTCTATAATGAGTAAATACACAAATGATCTAATTCATTATTTTTTTCTTTATTATTAAACATTAATGAGAATAATAAATCATATTAATAGCTATACCATTATAGATAAATATCTAATTTGTTTACATCCTTACATTTTAATTATTTTTTATTACGAAGCAATTTACTTATAATTATTTTTTATTACGAAGCAATTTACTTATAAAAACTATTTGATTCATTATTCTTTCTTTTATTATACAATATTCATTAGAATAATCAATTTTATTAATATCCATGTCATTTATACATAAATGGTCAATTTGTTTACACCCTAATTATTTGTTATCATGAAACAATTTACTTATAAAATATGCCAACTAATTATTGATTATGTGCATCCTTAGCATATAAATCATTAATTTGTTTACATATTAATTATCTCGTATTACCTTAATTATGTGCATCCTTAACTATCTATTTCAGTGACATGGTGATTAATCATTTTTTTAACATAAATAAGAAGAAATTATATTAAAATATGCGCTTGAATGTAGCAGTTACTCGAGAAACTAGTTACAATATGTTCTCCTCCTTGTGAGTCACGACTAATGGCACATTTACAAAATGATAAAGAAACAAGCATCCTCCCAAAAAGAGTAAAGAGGGAAAAGTTCCAAAACTAAGTCTTATGTTTTTACGCCTACTTATTCATGAGAACAGAAGAATCTTTAAACAAATTTCTTGCATAATAAAATGTAGAACAAAACATCTCTATAAATTACTAGAATATGGTCCATCATTTGGCCCGCAAGATTGAGGACCTAAGTTCTTCCTACTATGATTTTTCTTTCTTCATATTACAAGTTTGGAGGAACACTTCTTTTTAAGCACATCTAAATAGGGAAGGGGAGAAGAGGAGGGCTTCTTCATAGCCACCTTACCAGCTTCTTCGTCTTTTACTCAAGGAGAGACATTTGGGGAAATATTTCCCACCGTAGCAGTTTTCCTTGGAGGGTCATGATCTAGTTGTTCTTCATTAACCAAATTAGGAGGACCCTTTAGAATAGGATTGTTTAGTTAATCTGCTTGGGCCTTATGATTCTCACCTTCTTCCTTTGGAGCATTCAAGGATTAAAAGTTATTTGAGGAAATGAGTTGGTGCTTAGATTCCACCTTACATGTCTACTAATTTTTACTTCCACGCTTGTTATGCTTCCGTTTAACGAGAATGAATCATTGCATATTTTCTCCTTACCCTTATTTAAGAGGAGGATTTGGAGAGCATTGAGAAGTTGAAGCTTTTTGGATAGATTTTCGCAATATCCATACTTGTGGCACATATTATATTTAAAAGGAACATGTTCATAAGTTAGAGCCTAGAGATGAGACCAACCATCTAGATTTAGTTGAATTGGCTATGGGATGCCTTTTGATAAATCCATTTTGACACATATTCAGTGGCACAAAAAATGATTCCCATGTTCCAAATCACAAGAAATAAATTTGCTAAGTTTATCTCCAATTTCCTTAAAAATGCCTTAACCCCAACAAAGAAGAGGGACGAAAGGAAATATTGTCCACACAAGTGAAAATGATATTTCCATCATAGGATTAAATTCCAAAGACCAATGAGTGAGAAACAAGCCTCTGGTGCCCATGAAATAGGAAACTGACTGGTAGATCCAATCTTTATCTTTCGTATTTTTAAAGAGAAATGGATAATACCCATTTCCATAATAGTAAATTCTCTAGGGTTCATGATTTTCCCAGTTATCAAAAAATTGGTCTTAAAAGCTTCATAGCTTGGCCACAAACCAATGAACTTTCCCATTAACCATTTTTCCTTCAAGAGCAACACATTTTTTTTATTAAGGAAAACCCGAGATCCAAATAAGGGTTTGATTGTCCCATCTTCACAAATTTATTTGGGGCACCCATTTTTCCCTTATTAAAGCACATGGCCAACTAAACAACATATGGCAACAAAATACTTGACTCATGGCTTCTTCATTATTGCCAAAGATGATATCATCAACATATACAACAAGTATTAGTAATTTATCATTGTCCATTTATATATATATATATATATATATATATATATATATCTGTCTGTTGATCCTTTTGCAAAACCTTATTGATTAAGGTATTCATCCAACCGAAAATACCAAGCCCTTGGAGCCTGTTTAAGGCCATAGAGAGCCTTTTTGAGTCTGCATACAAGATTTGGATCATTTCCAAGGATAAACCCATCTGGTTGCTCAATGTACACTTCTTCATTCAAGTCTCCGTTCAGAAAAGCAGATTTTACATCCATCTGAAATAATTTGAACTTCTGAAAGCTAGAGAGAGCAAGGAACATTCTTATATCCTCAAGTCTAGCAACTGGTGCAAAGTTTTCTTCAAAGTCTATGCCTTCTTGTTGTGCATACCCTTTACAAACAATTCTTGCCTTGTTTCTAACAACATCTCCATTTTCATTCAGCTTATTCTTGAAAATCCATTTTGTCCCTATGACATTCTTATCTTTTGGTCTAGGAACCAATTCCCAAGTGTTATTCCTTTCAATCTGTTCAAGTTCTTCCTCCATGGCATTGACCCAACATTCATCTTTGCATGCCTCTTTTACATTTTGAGGTTCGGTGGAGGAGAGAAATGCTAGATAGCTTGAATCTTTTGAAATGGTTCTCCTTGTTTGTACACCTGCCTCTTTCTGCCCCAAAATTTGAGATTTTGGATGATTCTTCTGAACGTATCTAGATGGAGTCTTTTCTTCTATTCTTATTTGTTCTTCTAGTGCCTCATGGGTTTCTTCTTCATCATGAATCTGATTTGACGTTGAAGGATAGTCCTCATCATCTTCAAAAACTTCAGATATTTCCTGCCTAGGGTTATTTCCTTCTTCATCAATCACTACATCAATACTTTCAATCATTTTTCCAAGTCTTTCATTGTAACACTTATATGCTTTGCTGTGGGGAGAGTATCCATGGAGAATGCCTTCATCTGCTCTAGGTTCAAACTTGCCAAGATTTCATCAGTACTTTTAATGTAGCATTTGCTTCCAAACATTTTGAAATATTTTATCGTGGGAGTTTTACCATAGCAAAGTTCATGAGGAGTCTGAGTGTTGTTTACCCTGACGTTTGTCTTGTTAAGAATAGTAACTACAGCAAATGCGGCTTCACCCCAGAAGGTTGCGGGAGTTCCAGATTCATCAAGCATAGCACGAGCCATTTGTTGAACCGTTCTGTTCATCCTTTCCACTACACCATTTTGTTGAGGAGTCCTTGCAGCAGAAAATTCCCTTCTTATTCCATGTTCTTCACAAAAATTGAAAGACTCATTTGAGGTAAATTCTCCTCCCTGATCAGACCTGAGGCATTTGATTCTGCGATCTGATTCGTTTTCAACCAAGGCTTTGAATGATTTGAACTTTTCGAAAGCTTCATATTTATACTTCATGAGTCCTATCCAACACATCCTTGAAAAGTTGTCAATGAACAATATGAAGTACTCTTCACCTCTAGGTGACCTCTTCCTAGTTGGACCACATATATCAGTATGGACAAGTTCAAGTGGCCTACTAGCTAATCCTTCCTTTTCAGGGAAGTTAGATCTGGTTTGTTTACCAAGCTAACATGACTTGCATATTGTATTGTCTGGAATTCTAATGTCAGGAAGATCACGAACTGCCTGATATTTGCATGCTTTCCTTATCTGGGAGAAGCTAAGATACCCCAATCTTCTGTGCCATAGCTAGTGTTCATCATTCTTGCTTAGATAGCATTGATGTTTTCCTTCTTTGAATATATATAGATTATTTGGAGTTCTTATGCCTTTGATCACTGTTTTTCCTGTATCAAGATCACGAACACTACATCCATTTGATCGAAATATTACCTCAATTCCTTGATCGCACATCTGCCTGACACTCAATAGATTATGCTTTAAGCCATCAACATACATAACATTTCCAGCTTTGACCTTTTCTTTCAGCTGAACAGAACCTTTACCTTTTATGAACGTAGGGGTGTCGTTTACAAATGAGACCCTATTTTCCTTTTCTAAGGCACTATATGATTGAAGTTTTTCTTTATCACCTGTCATATGTTTCGAACATCCACTCTCGATGTACCATTGATGTTCCTATCCTTCTGCATATAAGGCTATTCCACAACTTTCTGGTTGTGGTTCTTTCTTTCTCCATGTTTTGGGGTTCAATGAAGCTTCCTCGTCCTGAGTCGTTTGCCAGAACCTACTCTTGCATTCAGACTCTACATGATCGAAGTTCTTGCAAATAGAACATTCTATTTCATTTTCAAGAGCATTAAAGTTATTGTAGGTCCTTTTCATGTTCCGAGTCATACTCCTTTGTTTTTGAGCTTCCCTAGTCATGATGGTCTTGTAGGAAACACATTGAGTGGCTTTATGACCAAAGTTATGACAAGAAAAACATTGGCCATTGAAGAAATTCCTGCGATTATCAAACCTACCAACAAATTGATTATAGTTTCTATTGACATCCATTCTTGAGCCAAATTGAGAATGATTTACCTGTGGTTGATTGAATCTTCTATTCATCCTTGAAGTAGATTGCCCCCAACTTACTTGGTAATCTTTGTTCATTCATGAAGCCAATGGTCCCTGATTTACTTGGTAGTTTACATTATGCTTTTGTTGTCGATTTTCAACTTGTTCACTTCTCCTTGCTGCATCAAGATAACTTTTGGAGGTGGATGGATTTTGTGCTTGAGCCGTTTCTTCAGAATATCCGAGACCTGTCTTCATTAGAGGAGAACGCTGTACTTTGATAATCTCATCTAAATTTTCAGATCCTTTAGCAAATCTAAGATTAAGAGCTTTTGTTTTCTCAATTTCTTTTCTAAGTCCCACAATTTCACATTCTAACTCTTCATTGTATTTATCTCTTTTAGCAAGTTGGAATGTCAATGTGTCTATAATCATGTTCTTTTCTTCTAAACAAATTTTGAGTTTAGAAATTTCTTCATAAATATCCTCTTCATTTATATCATCCAAGAATTCATCATCTTCAAAAGCCATCAAAAGTCTATCATCATTACCTTGTTCATCTTCATCACTAGTTGAAAGTCCATCACTGTCTTCATGTGTATAATAGCTCTTCTTACTTACATTATGTTTTTTGTTCCATATGACAGGTTCCTTACCTTTGTCTATTCTATCTTTATGAGGGAACTTTACAGCATAGTGCCCGACTCTTCCACAAGAAAAGCATTTGAAAGGCAGCTTACCTCTGAATCTTCCAGTTCCCCGTTGAAGGTTCTTGACAAATTTTGATTCTTCTTCTTCTTCAGACATATACCCTGACTCATTGTAAACTCCTTTTCCTGAGGCTTTGAATGCGGCTTATCTCCTGTCTGATGGTCCCCCGTTTCTCTTTTCGTAAGCAGTTAGAATTCCGTGCAGCTGGGACATGGTAAGACTCTGTAGATTCTGTTTTTCTTATATGGCAAAAATGTAGAAATTTCTTTTTCCCACCCCGGTTTTCAGTTTCTCCTTATTTCTCCCATATAGTTAAATGCCCTTTCCCATAACCATACATTTAACAAGCCGAAAAAATAAATTTGCTGAAAACACAAATTCTGGAAATTTTACAGAATGCTGGAAATTGCAGAAATAGAAATCAGCAGTAATAAACAGCCATTAAAACACATTTAAACACTGATATTTTTGGTCAATGTGACCCTGGAAAACCCCCCTACAACTCTTGGGGAAAACCAATTTGAGAGCTCTTCTTTATTTCTGAAAATTGCCTTTTACAGTGAGAAATTTTCAGCAAAAAATCAACAAGCAAATTTACAACTTATCTCTTTTCCCATGCTTCACAGCAAACTGGAAATTACAGCAAACAGGACATCAATAAATGATGTACGGTCTCCTAGATTTTCGTGCCCACTTTCAGCATTAAATGCTGTTGTATGGCCCTCGTTTTGCGTGCAGAAAAACCAGCAAACTGCTCCTCGATTTTTGTGCAAACCTCTCCTCAAAAATCGTGCGAAAATCTACCTTTCATTGTGTGCTGAATCAGCTATACAAATCTACTCAACTGCTGCCTTGGAATGTGTGCCAAGCTGCTGTCTCCTTCTCCTCCCTACTCAGAAATCTCTCTTGCTCTCTTACTCTCCTTCTCCCAATCTGGTCATGAAAGAATTGAATCGAATGTGATCTTTTCCTCCTTCTCCTCCCTTAATATAACTCCAAATGACTTTTGGGTGATCCAAGTGACTTTTGGGTGATCTCTAAATCCAATGGCTGATAAAGATTTAGATCAATGGCTGAGATTAAATGCTCATTGAAATCTCACTTTTTATTTTTTAATTCAGCCACTTTAATAAAGACCCACTTAGTCATTTATTTCCAAAGTCACTTTTCCTTTCTAATTTTTCATTGACTTTATAAAAGTCACTTTAAAATTAGATTTAACTTTATAAAATTACAAAGTCACTTTAGGAGAAAATTTAAATTCTTTTGGACACTTTTCCCTAGGCCAAAGATCAAACCCTAAGGGAACCACCTGTCCTCCGGTACCAAATTTCAACACTCCCTCTTACCGAGGAAGGTGTTCCTCACCACACCCATCTTGTCTCTGAAGTAGATATGCTTGCCCCGTGGTAAGGCTTTGGTAAGGATATCTGCAACCTGCTCATCAGTGGAAATATACTCAAGCTTCACAACTCCCTTCTGAACATAGTCTCTGATGAAATGATATCTGATCCCGATATGCTTTGACCTGTCATGAAATACTGGATTCTCCGTGAGTTTAATGCAACTCTGATTATCACAGTAAATCACTGAAGGTCTCAACAGCTAACCAAATAAGCCAAACAACATCTTGCGAAGCCAGATAGCCTCACAACTAGCTAGACTGGCTGCCATATACTCTGCTTCCACTGAACTCGGTGCTACTGACTGCTGCTTCCGGTTGAACCATGACACTACTGTTGAAGCCAACCCAAAACAGCACCCTGAAGTGCTCTTCCTATCAGAAGCACAACCTACCCAATCAGAATCAGTGTATCCTGCCAATCTCACTCCATCTCCCTGCCTATAGTCCAGACCATAATCCACTGTCCCCTGCAAGTACCGCAAAATGTGTTTTGCAGCCACCCAGTGAACCTTCCTAGGCTCACACGTAAACTGACTCATCGTGTTGACTGCAAAACAGATATCTGGTCTAGAGTTGACCA
The DNA here is from genome assembly GCA_031772625.1 of Pinus tabuliformis. NCBI lineage: Eukaryota > Viridiplantae > Streptophyta > Pinopsida > Pinales > Pinaceae > Pinus > Pinus tabuliformis. The sequence goes on from CM062817.1 coordinate 1,765,441,553, forward strand.
AATACATCAAGGAACCAATCAGCTGCCTGTACAATGTGGGATCCACCAACTCGGAATCTGAAGCATGAAGCTACTTCCAGTTGGTGATCATCGGTGTCGACATGGGTCTACAATCCTCCATGTGGAATCTACTAAGGATGTCCACAATATACTTCCCCTGCCCCAGGAAGAAATGTCCCTCCTCCTGCCACACCTCTAAACCCAAAAAGTAATGCATCAAGCTGATGTCCTTCATCTCAAACTCCGTCGCAAGATCTCTCTTGCAGTGCTCTATGAGTCTCTCTACACCTGTAATGATCAAGTCATCCACATACAGCACCAGAATGAGAGGCTCCTCACCAATCACAATAACGTAAAGGTTCGGATCTGCCTCACTCTTTGTGAAACCCATCCCCTGCAAATATGTATCTATCCTGGAGTACCAAGCTCTGGGAGCTTGCTTCAGGCCATAAAGGGCCTTCTTCAGTCTGCACACATGGGACTCCTTCCCATGCACCTCAAAGCCCTGTGGCTGCTTAATGTACACCTCCTCCTGTATGAAGCCATTGAGAAATGCAGTCTTCACATCCATCTGGTGGATCTTCCAACCCATCTCTGCTGCTATCGATATAATGGAGTGGATCGAAGTATATCAAGCCACGGGAGCGAAGGTCTCCTCATAATCAACTCCCTCTACCTGGGAGAACCCTCTAGCCACAAACCTCGCTTTGAATTTCTCAATGTTGTCATCTGCAACATGCTTTACCTTGTAAAGCCATCTAGAAGTAGCCACGGATTTTCCCTCAGGCCTCGGCACTACCTCCCAAACATCATTCTTCATGATAGAAGAATACTCCTCCTACATGGCCTCTCTCCAGACCACCTGCCTAGCTGCCTCCTCATAGCTAGAAGGCTCAGAGTCAAGGATGTTGGTAACCATCGCCATATAGCTACAAAACCTCTCAGGTGGTCTACTCTCTCTAACCGGCCTCTTCGGCTCAGCAATAGATGTGGCATCTCTCAAGGTGTCCTGAAGCCACTTGGGCTTTCTCTTCCCTGAGCATGCTTCTCCCATAGGAGAATGAAACTCCTCCTCCTCATCACCATCAGTAGCCTGAACTCCTGACTGTCTGTCTGCTGTCCTCCTACCTACACCTCAACCTGTAGAAGTTGAGGCACCGTGTGAACTGTCCATCAATGGACTCCCTAGTGAACTGCTCTGTGAACTGCCCTGCATGCTGCCCGGAGCACCACCCCTCTGGCTCGGCGAGCCACTGCTCACTGACGGACCTGACATCCTCATAGATGTACCTCTGGATCCTCCTGATCCCTACGACTGACTCAACTACTGCTGAGGGTCTGGCTGATCCAGATACTCTAATTCCCGTGACCTCCTAAAGGCCATGTCCTCCTCGAACTTCACATCCCGTCTCACAACAACTCTCCTCTGTGCAGGAATGTAAATCTGAAAGGCCTTTGAGGTCTCACTGTAGCCCACAAAGATACCCTTCTCTGCGGTGGGCTCTAGTTTGGTCCTCTTCTCCTTGGGTATATAGGAGTATGTAATGCATCCAAAGATATGAATATGACCAATATGAGGCTTCTTCCCAGAGAAAGCCTCCTCCGGAGTCATGTGCCCCAAGGCACGATGCGGACTCCTATTCTGCAAGTAAACAGTTGTGTTGCAGGCCTCTGCCCACAAGAACAATCGCAACCCCTGATCATGTAACATGGCTTTGACAGCCCCTATGATGGATCTGTTCTTCCTCTCTGCAACCCCATTCTGCTGGGGGTTGTAAGGAACAATGAACTCCCTCCTAATGCCTGCCTCCGCACAATAGTCAACAAACTCTCCAAGGGTGTACTCTCCTCCATTGTCCGACCTCACGGACTTGATCTTTCGACCTGTCTGAGTCTCCACAAGAGCTCTGAACTCTTGAAACCGCTTAAAGACCTCACTCTTGATCTTTTAAAAATAAATCCAGGTCCTCCTGGAGTGATCATCGATGAATAAAACATAGTACTCATATCCACTCAAGGAAACATGAGACATCCGACCGCTCACATCGGAATGAATCAAATCAAGTATCCCCATCGCTCTGCTCTCACTGGTCGGAAAAGGGGATTTGGCAAACTTGCCCATCGCACAACCTCTACAAGTATCAAAGTGATCAGTACTGAAATTTGGCACACCTGTAGTGATCTCCCGTAATGTCCTCAAGGCTCCATGATACATATGTCCCATCATGCGGTGCCAAATCTCACATAGCTCAGAACTGCTAGCTCTGCTGTCGGTACTACTACTCAATGCCAAAAGGGGCTGGAATGCAAACTTGTACACCTTTGCATGGCGTACACCTATCACTCTAGCTGAATCAGCTGGAGTGCCCCTGGGATACATCAACACCTGTCCTCCCCTGAACAATACCTCATATCCTCTGTCCTCCAAAGTTGAGATGAATATGAGGTTCTTCCTCATTCCTGGCACATAAAGAACCTCTCACACCTTCAAGGGAGGTTTGGACTCCCTCTGAAATGTCACTGTCCCCACCCTGACTGCTCTAACAACCCTGTCATCACCGAGTACTACCTCAATATCAGTGCCACTCTCTGAAAGCTCTGAGAAGTACTCACAGACTCCTGTCATATGACGTGAAGCCCCACTATCCACATACCAGATACTTGAAGATGCTCCGCTAATCGAGGGAAAATCATGCTCCCTTTGAACCTGTGTGGCAGGTGATCCTGCACTAAAGGACTCACACGTAGTGAACGCAAACTCTCGATCAAAATGACCAGCAAATTTCTCAATCTCTGCTGAAGCTGCCACGTCCTGGTTCTTCCCCTTCTTCTTCTTCTTCTCCGGACACACAACAGCATAGTGTCCCATCTTTTGATAATTTCAACACTTCACCTTGGAATAGTCCTTCTGTGTGTTCCCCTGTTTACCTTTACCTTTTCCTTTTCCCACACCACTGCTTGTGGAAGCCTTCTTCTTCCCTTTTCCTTTCTTGCCTCCTGCCACCACTGCTACATCCTCATCCTGCTCAACTGGCTTGGCTGCCCCAAGCTGACCTTTCCTGATCTCTGTCTAAATGCAATCATCCCAAAACCTCTCCCATGTGGGAAGGGTCTCACATGCACAAACCCCATCAACAAAGTTCAACCATGAACGGGGGAGGTCATTCACTGCAATCCGCACCAACTTAGTGGGTGGAATGGCCTCTCCAATTGCTTCCAACGCATCTCTCACATTAGTAATCTTTGTGAGATATCCAGCTGCACTATCATTACCCATCTTAATGTTCTTCAGCTTCTCCTTCAGGACCATCTTCCGGTTCTCATTGGTACTCTGGTAGAGATTGGACAATGCTGTCCACATCTCATGGGCATTGCTCTTTCCTCTCACATGAGGAATGCAATGGTCTTTGATTCCGTTTAGAATCAGCCTCTTACCCTTATTGTTCTTTTTATTATAAGCTGTCAACTGAGTAGCATCAGTAGGCACAACAGGGTTCTGTGTGGTATGCACCATGATATCCCAGACTTCTGCCTCCTCAAAGATACTCTGCATCTTCCAAACGCTGTAATTTATATGCCCATCCAGCCTATCCTCCACCCTCAATCCCAATGACATCCTGTTGTCCTAAAACTGAAAAATAGCACTGCTGTAGTAAAGATAAAACTGATGTTTATGAAAAAATCAGCTTGCTGGAATTTTCTGAGTGAAAAATCAGCAACTGTAATTTTTCATTTTGCTGTCCCAAACTGCCCTTCAGCACTCAAGCTCCGATACCATGTATAAATTTCTTTTTCCCGCCCCAGTTTTTAGTTTCTCCTTATTTCTCCCATATAGTTAAATGCCCTTTCTCTTAACCATACATTTAACAAGCTGAAAAAAAATAAATTTACTGAAAACACAAATTCTGGAAATTTTACAGAATGCTGGAAATTGCAGAAATAAAAATCAGCAGTAATAAACAGCCATTAAAACACATTTAAACACTGAGATTTTTGGTCAATGCGACCGTGGAAAAACCCCCTAAAACTCTTGGGGAAAACTAGTTTGAGAGCTCTTCTTTATTTCTGAAAATTGCCTTTTACAGTGAAAAATTTTCAGCAAAAAATCAGCAAGCAAATTTACAACTTATCTATTTTCCCATGCTTCATAGCAAACTGGAAATTACAGCAAACAGGACAGCAATAAATGTTGTACGATCTCTGTTGACACCTAATCTGAAACGGATGAGGTGAAGCCGGACAGTCATCTAGAAGATGAACTGATCCGTTTCTGTATATGTATAAATAATAATAGTTGAATGAATAATATCACTCAGTTTTGTCTTGTGCTCATAGTTCCTGGAGTTAACCTGGCCTGACATGGTATCAGAGCACAGGTCCCAAATTGGTTGTAACTCCTGGTCAGTTCTGTCCTGAACGCCTCTCAGACTGACACTGCTCACTGACTGCCAGAGACTGCGCCTGTGGAGACTGCGCCCTCAGACCTTGAGTACTGGGTCCGTTACCTATGCGTTGATGATGTTGAACTAAGAACTGAGGTATCGTTTTCTTTTAATGGTGACTGTGGTATGCGTTCAAGATTTTGGCTGCCTTCTTAGTTTAATGAAGAGTGACGGTGAATGCGTTGAAGACATGGTAGAACAGTTGCTGCGTTTAAAAAGAACTGTAGTTTATTACTGCGTATGGTAACCCCTGCTTTTTTTAAAGACTGTTCTAATATTGCTGCGTTTTATTTGATGGACTGCGTTTTCTTTGTAAACCAAACATGTTGCTGTAAAACGTTTGGGCTATTGTTCAAGTGGACTGTGTTTTTTAATGGTTGAGTGCGTCTATGGAAGACTGCGTTGATGTATTTTAATGGTGACTGTGTTTTCCTTATTGAAGATTGACACATGGTATTGCTGCGTTTTCCTTATTGAAGATTGACACATGGTATTGCTGCGTTTTCCTTGTTGAAGACTGATACATGGTATTGCTGCGTTTTTTTAATGCTGGCTGCTACTGTTGAGAGTAGTTAATGGTATTGCTGCGTCCTTATTTTTGACCACTGCGTTAATGGTGCCCTCTTCATGAGTGCGTTTCTGGTACGTTAATGGTGCCTCCACGTGCCTTCTTCATATGGTGCCTCCACGTGCGTTTTCATATGAGCGCCTTTGTTGTTGAACAGTGATATACATTGATATGTATGTGAGAAATGATATGAGCGCCTTTTTTAAAAACAGTGATATACATTGATATGTATGTGAGAAATGATATGAGCGCCTTTTTTAAAAACAGTGATATACATTGATATGTATGTGAGAAATGATATGAGCGCCTTTTTTAAAAACAGTGATATACATTGATATGTATGTGAGAAATGATATGAGCGCCATTTTTTTGTTGAACAAGCGGTGAGCGCCCTCATTAAACAGTGATATATATGTGAGCAGTAATATATATGCTATGGAATGTTAGAAGAAAAATAAATGCATAAGGATATCATATAAGGATATTTTTACAGAAGTTTTTGGCAGAGATATTTTTTTCAGAAGGATTTTGTTTACAGAAGTTTTTGGCAGAGATAATTTTTTACAGAATGCATTCAATCATTTCTATGGTCGGAATAGTTCTCACTGGCAAAGAGAACTATTCTAAATGGTCCCGGATGGTAAAACACACCCTTATCTACAATGAGCTGTGGAAAGGTGTGTGTGTCGGAGAAGAAGACAGAGACCCTGTGCAGCCCACATCAGACAAAGAACTTGCCATTTGGGAAAACAAGAACAGCAAAGCCTTTGCATTGATCGCAGCATCTGTCAATGAGGAAGTAAGTCGTCATATTTCCTGCTATTCCACTGCCTTTGAAGCTTTACAAAAGCTCAAAGAACTCTATGATACACATTCTGCACTTAAAGTTGTTCAGCTCATGATTAAACTCTTCACTCTTGAACTGAAAAATAATGATCCTCTTACTCTTGCATCTGAAATAAAGTCTATAATGCATGATATAAAATCCACTAAGGTTGAGCTGGATATCTCTCTTATTGCCTTTCTCAAAGCACTCTATCCTACCTACTCCAATTATCTTGAGTCTTTACAAGCAAATGGAAACCTTAAAGATATAACCTTTGACTCTCTTGTGAAAAAGTTTGCTGAAAGAGAGAAAGCCTTTGGAAAGAAAACAGTCCCTGAATCTTCTGAAGAGACTGTTTGCCTTGCTCACAAAGAAAAGCATCCTGCTCAAGATTCTGCAAGAGGAAGAGGTGGACGAAGAGGAAGAGGAAGATACTTCAGAGGCAGGGTGGGCAGACATTCTCAAGCAGAAAAGGCAGATCTGCATTGCATTCGCTGCAAACGAAATGGATCACATGATGCTTCTACATGCAAGCTACCATGGGACAAAGTTGAGCAGAGAAGAAATCAGCAGAAAGGTAAAACTGATGACTCAGACAAAGGTAAAGCACCTGAATCTGCACACTATATTGAGGCACAATCTAATATTGGAGTAAATGAAGATTTGTTTAATGCTTCACTTGCTTCTTCGAAAAATGACTGGTTGCTTGATTCAGGAGCAACATGTCATATGACTCATAGGAGAGATTTCTTTGAAGATTTCACTAACAATGTTGATGGAGTAGTCTACTTTGCAGATCAGTCAAAAATCAAGCCATCAGGGCTTGGCACAATCAGGCTTAAACTGCCTGGTCTTCCAGACTTTCTTCTGGATCATGTTCTATATCTCCCACAGCTGAAGAGAAACTTGTTGTCCCTGGTCCACATCCGCCGGCAAGGTCACTCCATTCACATGTTTGATGGCAAGCTTGAGGTAAGAAAGGCATCTGACCACTCACTTGTCATGAGGGGTATAGAAGAAGAAAGACTCCTTAAACTGCAAGGAACCTCTGCGCATGCACAGCATTTCTCATATATTTCTCATCATGAAGAAGGTGCACTTCCATCAAGTTTATTATGGCATGCTAGATTTGGACATTTAAACTATGATAGTCTCTGCTTGTTGAAGAAAAATGGCGTTGCTGGTTTGCCTACAATTCCTAGAAAACATAAACAATGTGATGCTTGCATTCTAGGAAAGCATAGCAAACAGTCTTTTCATGATTCACATTCAAGAGCACATAGGAAGCTTGAACTTATTCATTCAGATTTATGTGGTCCAATGCCTGTTCCTTCTGCAAATGGAAATAAATATATCATGACATTTATTGATGATTACACCAGAATGTGTTGGGTTTACTTATTGAAGAACAAATCTGATGCTTTTCAAACATTTAAGAATTTTCATAAGTGGATTGAAAATGATGCACAATCTCATATTGGGTCTATTCGCACTGATAATGGAAAAAAAATATACATCAAATGAATTTGAACACTATCTTCGCCAACATGGGATTAAACATCAAAAAACTGTGCCTTATAATCCTCAACAGAATGGTGTAGCTGAAAGAATGAACAGAACAATTTTGAATATGGTACGATCCATGCTTTTCTTCAAAAATGTAAAGACAATGTTTTGGGCTGATGCTGTTCTATGTGCTGCATATATAAAGAATAGATGTCCATCTAGTACTATAAGAAACAAGACTCCTTATGAATTGTGGTATGGACATGTTCCTTCGGTAAAACATCTCAGGATATTTGGTTCCACCTGTTATGCTTTAATACCAAAGGTACATAGAAACAAACTTGGTGTAAGAAGTCGTAAGTGTATCTTCCTGGGGTATTCAAACACATATAAAGCATACCGCCTTTATGATGAAGTAAATAAAAAGTTTGTTTTATCTAGAGATGTCATTTTTCTTGAATCATCCAAATCTGGCACTGTTGTTGAGCGGAAACTTGATCACTTGGATAGATTCACAAAACCAAAATCATTCCAAGAGTTTGATAATCAGATTCCACATCTTGAAGGGGGGATTCCTATACTAGATCAACATGTGGAATCTTCTTCTCAAGAACAATCTCCCCTGCATGACACTCCAACAACGGATGATGCTTTAAGTGATGTAATTGATAGAATTGGGAGACTCAATCTTGATTCAGACCCAACTCAATCAACAGAACAGCCTGGACCATCTCAGAAAGGTCCCCCAAAGTGGCTGACAAAGACACTTGGAAGTGTTCATCCTGATGAAATTGGAAAAACAGGAACCCGAAATTCAAATCGACAAGATGGAGGTGATGTAGATAACTCTAATTCACCTGTTGATATGGATGTTACTTATGATTGTGAATTGAACTTGTCTACAGATTTTGAACCAACTTCCTTCAAAGAAGCTGCTTCTTATGATGAATGGAAAGAAGCGATGAGGAAGGAGTATGATGCCCTCATAAAGAATGGCACTTGGAAGCTAGTTGATCCTCCATTTGGAACCAAACCAATTGGCTGCAAGTGGGTCTACAAGAACAAGTACAAAGCTGATGGCTCACTTGACAAGCACAAAGCTAGGCTTGTGGCAAAAGGTTTTGCACAGAAAGAAGGGGTCGATTACGAGGAAACTTTTTCTCCCACAGCAAAATGGGCCACCATCCGGACACTCTTTGCACTAGCTGCTCAGAACGGTTGGAAAGTCCATCAAATGGATGTAAAAACTGCATTCTTGAATGGAGATCTAAAAGAGAATGTTTTTATGTCCCAGCCTGAAGGATTTGCTGTGAAAGGACATGAACACAAAGTATGCAAACTTGTGAAGTCCTTGTATGGCCTCAAACAAGCACCACGAGCCTGGTATGAAAAACTAACTGAGCATCTTCTGAAACATAACTTCAAACATTTTGATCTTGATGATGCAACTTTATTTGTCAAGAAAGTTGGCAAAACAGTTGTATATCTTGTGGTATATGTAGATGATCTTTTAATGACAGGGAACAATGAAAGCTATATTGCATCCGTAAAGAAAGAATTAGGAAAAAAAATTGAAATGACTGATTTGGGCTATGTTCATTACTATCTTGGCATTGAAGTAACCCAACATCCAAAGTCCATATCTCTTTCTCAAAAGAAATACATTGGAGATTTGTTATACAGATTTGGCATGACAGAGTGCAATCCCCTTTCTACTCCAATGGAACAAAACTTGAAGCTCACATCTACTGAAGGAAAGGAATTTGAGGATGCAACAAGGTATAGACAGCTTGTAGGAAGTCTCATCTACCTCACTACTACCAGACCAGACATTTCATTTGCTATTGGAATCCTCTCCAGGTTTATGCAAAAGCCTTGTGAGGGACATTGGTCTGCTGCAAAAAGAGTTCTAAGGTACTTGAAGGGAACTCAAGACCTTGGAATCAAGTATACACAGGTGGACGACTTCAACTTGATTGGATACTCTGATTCAGACTTCGACGGAGACAAAGAAACTGGGGTATCTACTTCAGGATATGCTATGAGTCTTGGATCAGGAGCTGTCTCTTGGAGATCACGCAAACAATCAGTACCAGCAGATTCCACAACAGAAGCAGAATACGTGGCAGCAGCTGAAGCAACAAAAGAAATTGTGTGGCTCAGGAAAATTCTTGAAGATTTGCAAGTAAAACAAATGCAATCTACTCCACTCATGATTGATAACACATCTGCAATAAAGTTGGCCAAGAATCCAAAGTTCCATGATCATACTAAGCACATCAATACTAAATATCATCTGATCCGACATCATGTTGAGGCCAAAACAATCCATCTCCATCATTGTTCCACAAACGAGCAAATTGCAGACATCTTCACCAAAGCGCTTGGAAGAGAAAAGCTTGAAAGATTCAGAACGATGCTTGGACTCACCAAAATCCCTTCAGATTAAGGGGGGCAATGTTGACACCTAATCCGAAACGGATGAGGTGAAGCCGGACAGTCATCTAGAAGATGAACTGATCTGTTTGTGTATATGTATAAATAATAATAGTTGAATGAATAATATCACTCAGTTCTGTCTTCGGCTCATAATTCCTGGAGTTAACCTGGCCTGACAGTCTCCTCGATTTTCATGCCCACTTTCAGCATTAAATATCGTTGTATGGCCCTCGTTTTGCGTGTAGAAAAACAAACAAACTACTCCTCGATTTTTGTGCAAACCTCTCCTCGAAAATCGTGCCAAAATCTGCCTTTCACTGTGTGCTGAATCAACTATACAAATCTGCTCAACTGCTGCCTTGGAATGTGTGCCAAGCTGTTGTCTCCTCCTCCCTACTCAGAAATCTCTCTTGCTCTCTTGCTCTCCTTCTCCCAATCTGTTCATGAAAGAATTGAATCGAATGTGATCTTTTCCTCCTTTTCCTCCCTTAATATAACTCCAAATGACTTTTGGGTGATCCAAGTGACTTTTGGGTGATCTCTAAATCCAATGGTTGAAATATATTTAGATCAATGGCTGGGATTAAATGCTCATTTAAATCTCACTTTTTATTTTTTAATTCACCCCACTTTAATAAAGACCCACTTTTCCTTTCTAATTTTTCATTGACTTTATAAAAGTCACTTTAAAATTAGATTTAACTTTATAAAATTATAAAGTCACTTTAGGAGAAAAATTAAATTCTTTTGGACACTTTTCCCTAGGCCAAAGATCAAAGCCTAAGGGAACCACCTGTCCTCCGATACCAAATTTCAACAAGAAACTTTTGAGTCACACTTAGGAGACAAAGATCTTAGTACCTTTTCAACCAAAACAACTTCTTTTATTTCTTCACCCAAGTTTTCAATACAATTTACGATCTCATCTATATGTAGGAAATAGTTAGCCACACTTTCATCATTGTGCATTCTGAGACTTTCATATTGAATTCTAAGAGTTTGTAGTTTTGCTCGTTTTACCTATTCATCTCTTCATAGCTCACAACGATCTTGTGCCATATTTATTTTGTGGTTTTAAGCTACATAACCTTGAAAAATTCTGATTGAGATAGACTCCCTAATAGAGTATTGACAACCTTTGCATTTGTTTCATACTGCTTTTTACCAGCCGGATCTGTAGGAGTTGTTGATGGAAATGCATATCCTGTTTCTACAATATCCCAAACTTCTGTACCAAGAGATTGAAGGTAGGCTGTGATTCTTACCTTCCAATAGACGAAGTTGCTCCCATCAAAAATTGGTGGCCTGATGGATGCCTCTCTCTCGTAATTTCTCATGATGATAGATCTTCCTTCAAGCGGTCAAGGTTCTTCTGAAGGACCTGCTCTGATACCAATTGTTGGAAATAATACTGAGAGGGGGGTGAATCAATATTATCAAGTCAATTATTTTTCAATTCAACCACAGATTTGTATACGCTACTCTAGTTAGAGAAACCAACGTATATATGCAACTTCAGTTAAGGAAAACAGCGTATAACTCACAGACTTGTAATTTAGTTATTCTTCAAATGTTAATCATAAATCTATGTGTCAGAACCATATAGACATCAACTAGGAATAGAAAATAGTGCAGACAGTCGCACATGAGAACACAAGATATAAGGTGGAAACCCAATGTGGGTGAAACCCACCTACTGCAATATGTCTCTATCTTCTTTCAATTAGAAACTTATTTTTACAATGATTTTATAATGGTGCAGTCTTATACCAGTACGCATGCTGCTACCTGCAGAAGGCTATATCCTTCTCTCGTTCTCCAGATTCACCTGGAAGGGAGCTACAACCCCCTTAGCTCTTGTACTAGTTGAGGTACTAGTACGCAGGTTGCTACCTACAGAAGGCTACAACCTTCTCTTTTCTTCCAAGGACCACGTTTCATAACTTTTCAGAATGGATCCGTGAATAACATCAATCATACATCAAGTATATGTGCAATAATCAATCTCCTTTGTACAACCCAATATAGGATCAACCAAAACACTTCTCAGAATGCTATAACCAGAAAACAATAACAGTAACCAGACACCAAATCTGAACCTAGAACACTGCAGCAATAAACAGAAGTAGCTAAATCATATTTCATGAAATGTACGCTACTTCACTAAGCATAAACTTGTGTACATACGCAACTATATCAATGCCAACTAGCATATACGTTATATTATTTCGCTAAACCTACATGTATACGCGCCTCTAATGTGCGGAACCTGCGTACAGATCTATAACAGACAATTTTCTCTTTTCAAGTATTCAAACATCAATTATACCCAGTTTATCAGATTTATTGATCTACTCATGCACCAAATACAACAGATCAAAAACCATACAGTGATACTACTATTCAAGCCTTAAGGTCTTGATCCATAGAACTTATCTATCTTTTAGCACTCAAGTTCCTCTTTGGATCAGATTCAGCAATGCACCATAAACCAATCACCAGTGTTCCAGATCATGCTCCTCTTAAGATATTCAATACTTTAATCGATACCCTTGCCAAATGATCTCCTTCCCTTTTTATAGTCTTAGGCTTACACAAACCATGGTCCAAAACCATTGATAACCAATACTAGGGACTCAATACGTGGGTTCAAAAAATGCATACAATATAACTCCCACAAAATTGAATCATGTAACTAATAGTACCCAAATTATCAATTGAAAGGTGAGAGATATGTTAAGCTTGAGTTTTGGAGTCTTCTTTTCTTCCATAGTTCTTTCATCATTATATTTGGTGGTTTTGGATGACCACTAACCAACTTCTAACCCACTAGGACCCTTCACATGCAAAAGAGTATTTTTTCCATTCTATTTGTGTACTTATCATTTGTAATAAGTTATTTACTTTTCAAGTATATCATCACCTATGTTTAAATGGAACAATAAAACTTATGAAAAACCATAGATTCTAAACACTCTCTTGTTCTTTTATCTTTCTTTTTCTTTTAGAAAAATATAGATATCAAAACACTCTCTTTCCATATAGCCAATTAGATGAAAATGCTAAAATTCATTAAAAAATTATTCAATGTGTTTATCACAACTACTTGAATATCTTCTTCAACATGTGAACTTTTCCCTCCAAATTTTCAACAATAAATTCAACACTTACAAAGTCAATTTGTTGGAAGCAGTCTAAAATATGCAACACTAATGTCTTTCATATCATAAATCATATAGATTCCTATTAAATTGCAATTCTTCCAAAAGGTATGACAATGAATTTGGAAATATCAATGTTTTCTTTTATAACATCTACAAGATATTCAAGTTCACATTCACCTATACTACTTATGTTATCCTTTTTCTTACGAACCTTATACTTGTTACTCATCTTCAACTAAACCTATATTCATCAAATGAGTACTAATTAATGAATCCATTACATGATTAGATAAAAAAATATTAAGCATATAATTTATCACATCTATTTTATTCATTTGAATTTGTTCAATTTTATTAAAAGTAACATTAACCATTTACATTATGTATTTTGTATCACAAGTTGTATCAACCATGTTCTTAATTTGTGTTATTATTTTTATGGTTCATTTCCAATTAATTTCAATTTAAATGATTTGATGAATTATATCCTTCAAATAAATTTGCTAAGATAATAAACAACCCCATTATATAAAATAAATACATTTCTCACATATTAAACACTTTAGAAAACCAATCACACAACCGAATCAAAGATTCGTACACCATGGTTTTACATGGTCAAATCCCTAGAGAGAGAAATCTATAACCTCAACCAACATGAAAATTAACTATGTACATAAATGCTTCTCAAAATTTATCTTTGGATAGTGGCCCTCCAAGTTGTAATCAAGGACTTGGCAAGGTGAAAATTATATTGGTTTATAATTTGCAAGAATAAATGATTTGATATATTAATAAAATAATGTTAGAGAGACTTCGAACAACTATGGCTAACGTAAAATAGGCAATGAACGGGCCTAACAAGTAGAAAATAAAATGGAATGGAATTAATACATTAAAGTTTGGAAACGAAGTATCGTAGTCGAGGGGCTGAAGTTCTACAGCCCCACCAGCAAAAATGATCGTCCCACTCACAAAATCACCGACGATGACGATAATAATCGCGACGTCGATCTTCATCGTGCGCAAAGGATGACCTACTCTTCTCTCTGTCAAATTGCAACTTTAGCGAAGGCGAATCTCTGTCATTTTCGTCAAACTTATACCCTTGTAAAGCTTCCATGGCGATCGCAGCACACTTAGGGTTATCAAATTCCACAAAACACAAAACAACGACAGCAGTCGCCGCTTCTCCTTCTCCACCTCCATGAGATTTTTTGGATTCCTTGGGCTTTTTAACAACCCTAACTTCTTTGAAACCGCGGAATGGGCGAAATATGTGCTCCGCTTCTCTACTAGTGCAATCACTTGGAACACCCATCACAAACAGTGTGTTGGATGCATCTTCTGGTAGATATTGAACATCATCCACAGGAACCCTCCTCCCAATTACAGGGTCGAGTCTGTGGCTATCACACCTGAAATTCAAACCCTCATCTACAGTTAACCGATTTGAAGAAGGAAGCGCCCCACTCTGTGAAACAAAACGATGATCATCAAGAAAAGCAGGAGCAGGAGCACGAACATGATCATCCAATAAGCGAACCCCTACTCTGTCACCACCTCTCTCAGCAAGCCTCAGATCTCTACGATTAATATAAGCACCAGACAACAAAGGATCACGAGTATAGTCATATTCATAATCATTGCGAGGCCGCTTGGCTATTACGGACCTCTGCCAGTCCCTTTCTCTCTCAGCCCCTGTTGGTCGGTATCTTGTGTACTCCATGTTTCTCTCTCTTATTGCCCTACGAGAAGAAAAGACCCGTTGCGATCAAATAGGGTAAAATATAGAAGCCCAAAACAAGCTCGAAACGAACCCTTGTATTGCCAAAGCTCTTACGCTCCTCCAGAGTTTAAGTTGTCGATGTATTTATATAGGGACTATGGAGCGCGAAAATAGATCTATTTTACCGTGCCCATGTATTTATGGTCGGCCCATTTTAATCGTTATATTGTCGCACGGTCACCAGACAAACATGATCGTATATCAACTTGTCTTCATTTAAATTTCAAAAATACTGTAGTATCGGAGTTATAATTTATTCTCCTATTCACTAGGATGCTTTTAATTTCATGGGATACATTTAAACCTTTTTGTGATAAGTTTCAAGAAGTGGACACCCTCACTGAATGGAGTCTTTGCTCTTATTAGTCCTTCCCGTCTAGCATGGTATTATAGTAATCTAAATGTTTTTGCTTCTACTAAGAATAAGAGAATGTTAAGAGAATGTTTTAGCCTATTCATAGCACTAACCATATTGCAGCTTATTGATGTCAGATGACCAATCAAATTATTTATCGTTTTATTTCGCTTCTTTTTTTCTTGAAGTGGAGGTTATAATCATGGTTTTATTTGGCCTCTGCCTGAAGTAGATGCTATAACCATATAACTATATACGGTATTAGATCAATATTGGATCTGTGTCATTTGTATGTCTTAACTGCAAACTAATGTTAATATTAATTAGTAAATATTAAACGCTACGCCATTGTAGAAAACACTAACTGTAGAACTAGTATAAGAGGGCGGATGGCTGAAGAGGGCATATGGTTATGTGCATGAGTGTCTACAAAGCAAGAATAGTGTCTACAAAACAAGAATACTAAGCAGCCAGCTGGTAGATCTTCTGTTTTCATATAGACTAATGTTTATTCCTTCAACTTCTTTGCTTTCTTCGCTACTGACCCAATTGCTTCCATTCGATCAACTAATGGTGGTACTCAATATGGATCTGTCAATGAGTTGATAGCTCTCTGTATATAGATATTCCTTGGCTCCATAGCTGAGACTGTGTTTTACTACTCTGCTGGGTTCAATTGTTGATGACGCTAGTCTGTGAGAAGAGGCACAATGAACACTAAAAAGATTATTAGATTGTTTTCATCATTTTGATTAAAGCTAATCGAAATAAAATCATGGGAATGCTTTGAGCTTGCAAAATTCCTCTTCCTGGAAATTACCACTCATCTATTGGGGTTTTGATTCATGTACATTGTTGCCATCTTGAGTTTTCTTTTACATTGTGTGGCCCCGTGGTCCCCCCTGCTGGCTTTTATTCAACACTGACCAAGTTTTGATCTATTGATATTTTGGATAGCATTCCAATATGTTGCTCCCCAACTTGGCCTCTCTTCTTGTTTTTTTGCATACCGGTGGACCCAACCTGTGTGACCTTGTTGGCTTAGCTATTACGTGGAATTTTGGCAGTATAAAACGATGGAAATTATGCTAAAGTTAGCTATACTTGGTTTTATACATGGAAATTGGTGGAAAAGGTTGGGCATGCATTGGTTATTTAGGCAAATTATAGTTTTCTTAGAAGAAATTAACAAGTCTCCGCTTTACTTTCCCAGCCACGAAGAACTAATGTGAAATCTGTAGGGAGATTGAGAACGAAAATTATTGAGAATGTCAGTGACTTAGCAGTAATGATACCTTGCATGCAAATGAAAAGCTAGAAAGAGGCAAAGTTGGAGTTGAATATGTTGTTTGAACACTTATCTTACAATCTTCGAAATTCTAGATTGCAATGATATTTGATAAGGGGTTTCTTGTAGCTGATAGTTGACTTCAATTATTATAGAAGACTCAATAAGCCTGAAATAAATGATGCTTCTGATTTTACGTTGGGCATGCAACTTATAAAAGGATTAAGCACAAACTTAGACTAAGTTGCTACAACATGTGCAATAATTCATTCATTTCTCGAAAGCACAATTGCTTGTGTCCTCTCTCATATGCAAAACAGGATACTATTTGAACATTGTAGCAATAACTTGGTCTTAGCACAATAGTTGAGGTCGGAATCTTCTACATTCTGATAGTAGATCTCTGTTTGAACACATCAGATCAAACTCGAGTAAGGAGTCTTTGGTGATTACACTAAAAAAGCAAGCAGCAAATCTGTGTGTCAAGTGAAACTGTCTCTCTCAATTTTGTTTGGTCCTCTGATTTCAGATCTCTTTTTGAACGCATCATCTCAAACTCGAGTAAGGAAGACTCTTTGGTGATTACGCTCAAAAAGAAAGCAGCAAATATGTATGTCAAGTGAAACTGTCTTTCTCAATTTTGTTTGGTCCTTCCTTCAAGCCTTGGTTGAGAAAATGGAGTAAACAGTTTAATAAACTAGGGTTTGATACATACTCTTGGAGTATGTTGAAGAGAAACAGGGTTTCGGTAGGGTCTATTGATTAGGGTAACAAAATAGCCACATGTAAATAAATCAGTACAATGTGAACACCCTATGTATTTCATGTGTTCATTGAATCTATTGATTAGGAAGATACACTCACTAAATCTACATAAATCGCTACATCTTAAGCACACTAACCTATTAGCTCTATACAGATCCTATGGCACTAGTACTACCTATCTCTACCATTGACCGAGTCCCACGAGCAGATTGTTGTATAACATAGGATTAGAAGCAAGCGTATTTATGGTTCTGTTCTTGCTAAGCTGCTTTATTTTATGTGTGGCATACATCATTTCATTTAAAATACAAGTAGATATCTGCTGAAACAGTTTTGCATATCAGGAAGATTGCTCTTGCTCTCTTGTCTGCAAAAAAACCAGGCCCCAAGCATTTCAAATAAATAAGAATACACCTCCTACAATGCTGCCTTTACATGACTTCAAATGTATTTTTGTTTCTCATTGTTACAAAAATATTGCTAATTTACAAAATACA
Organism: Pinus tabuliformis; assembly: GCA_031772625.1. Lineage (NCBI taxonomy): Eukaryota > Viridiplantae > Streptophyta > Pinopsida > Pinales > Pinaceae > Pinus > Pinus tabuliformis. The sequence continues at coordinate 1,765,459,192 of CM062817.1, forward strand.
GGTTTTAAATATTTTTCATCAAAACCTGTTGCTTTCGATAAATTACTACTTATGTTTTTATATGTACATGTGTAGATAGACATATTTTGATATTGTGAAGAGACACTGAAATATACTTAGAGTTCTTATGTGTTGGAACTATTTCAAGAGTTGTATCATAAATGGCCTTGGAATCTGCACATTTGATTGTTACTGCATCAAAGAAAGGGAACGTCCTCAAGAGTCGCTGTAATTAAGTATGTTAATTTATTACTTATGCTTTTATATCTACATGTGTAGATAGAAATATTTTGAGATTGTCAAGAGACACTGAAATATAATTAGAGTTCTTATGTGTTGGAACTATTTCAAGATTTGTATCATAAATGGCCTTGGAATCTGCACATTTGATCGTTACTGTATCAAAGAAAGGGAACGTCCTCAACAGCCACTGTAATTAACTATGTGTTTCTAGATTAGAATGATTATATTTGTTGTTTTGATTTAAACTTTTAGGTTTTCCAACTACCTATAATCCTAGGTTACTTTTTGTAAGTGCAAATATTCTTACTATGATCCATTAACATTGACCATGGTTCAATAACAATGAGTTCCAAAAGGAAAATACCAAGAACTAGAGGTCTCAAGGAAGCTTTGCAAGAGGAACAAAAACAAATATTTCTTAATGAAGACCTTGACCTAGAAGAAAGGATTGCCCTAGAGGTACATCAAGATAAAGAATATTGGCTTAACAGGGTAAATGAACACTTAGATAAGCTCCTCGAGAAGGCAAACAAAGATAATCAAATGCTGAGACACATGGTGCATCATTATCAAGCTCAAAACATGATCCCCAATGTCAAAGTGAAACAACTTAAAAACAAGCTCAAGGAGGCCAAAAAAGATCAAAAGGATGAGGGAAACTTGGAGATGCCTGCTAAAGCATCCATGAAGCTTTTTACACCTTCACTCCAATTTTGAACTAGTTTTGAGCATTTTGATTTTTTTGGCAAATTCTGGTCTAAATTCATAAATTTCGCCTGCGCTTTTTCCTCAAGCATCAATTTGAGGAAAGGTCTATATTTTTGGAAAGGTCTTGACATCCTCTAAAAACTCATTTTCCCAAATTTTGTAGAGGTGGCTTAGTTTTAGAGAAAAATGCAAAAAAGTGGCAAAAAACTAGCATTCTCGACCATTTTTTGACACGTGCTTCGCTTATGGAGTGACCTTAGGAGAATGGATTTTTGAAGGTCTTCCCATGCTCAAAATTCAGAAATTCAAACTATTCTGGAGACTAGACTTGAAGGGCTAGTTGACCATTCTCTCAGATTTTCATTTTGACTTCTGGAAGGCACATCAAAATCAACTGAAAGTCAGCACTATGCTTCTGCACCTTCTTTGTTTTTCATTTGGAAAATTTCACTATGTAAAATTTCTAATTTTCAGTCTAACTTGGTCAAAGTCAAGATTTTCTATGTAATGGCACTGGTTACAAGGCTAGGTGATGTAGGCATGAATAAACATACATCATATGTAGTTTTTTTATGTTTATAGGTCTCATAAAAGAAACAAACTCCTAAACAAACTCTTCATGAGGTGTTTGAGTTGCACCTTCTCAGTCTCACCTGTTGGTTGAGAGAATCTTAGAGTCAGTTCCTCCACCAAGGAATTCGACTCCTGGAAGTGGAAAGGTGGTCTAGGAGAGTTTATAAGTAGTATTTCACCTCAAGAGAGGAGGGTTGAACTTTTTTTGAAGGAAACTTGCATTGTAATCATCTTTCAACTAATATAGATACAGGTTGCACCTATTTTCAAGGAACTTTAGCCCAGTGAGTTCATGGTGCTTGTACTTCATTATTTTTGTTTTCTCATGGTCTAAACATCTTTATCTGCATTATATCTCTTCTTTTTATGAATGTGTTGTGATAAAATACTCAAAATTCTTGTTTTTCAATCTCTGTTATCTGGTTTTCATCGTTATGTGTTTTGTCTTCCTAAGCTAATGAAATCATGTTTATTTATTCTCATTAGTTTCTTCCTTACTATATCCTCTATACTGCACTGAAAGATACTCAAATTACACCATGGCTTCTGATACCTAGCTCCTTCTTATGTTTTCTCCTATATTCCCCTAGCTTAGACCTACTTGTGGCTCCAAAACCTTAAGTTCAGCAAATCCTTAAAAAACCAAATTTTCACAAACAAATACACATATCTAGCCTAAAATTCATTTGCTTTAAAGTCATATCACTGATAAGATACTTAGAGAGATCCCTCTCATGATCAGTAGGGCTAGCTATTGAGCTGAAGTGGTTTGAGGTTACCCTTGTTGATTTCCTTTTCAGCCTAGGAGATTGTAAGGACTAACAGCTTGCAGCTTGAGCTGCTTTCTTAACGTTGCAATATCCAGGTTCTTATTTTTAATAATATTCTCAACAACATTGACATATTTAGGGTCATACCCTATTTTAATCACCAAGTCTTCCAAAGACTTGATCCTGTTATCTTTGGCTAAGGAGGACACTTTCTCCATTTTCAATTGTGACTAGACATTTTCAAAAGAAACCTACAATTTCGAAAGTGGCATAGCAATGTTAGTCAAAGTGGAGGATATCATTTCACCAGTTTTCTTGTGCATCTCCACTTGATCAATGGGATGTATTTCCTTTGTGTTGAACTCGAAAGTAGTGCTCACGTAGTCTTCTGCTGATTTTGGTTGTGGAATCTAGGCCTCAAGAAAGGCGATCTACATTTTTCCATGCTTTGTGTCAAAGACTGGTAGCAACCTACTCTGTGAACTAGATGTTTTCTTCAAGAATTCGTTATAGGTGATATTTCTAAAAATCTCATTTCTGAGCTTAATCTCCTTGTACTTGTCAAAATTTGTCTTCTCTTTTTTTGTTTGGACATTATGAGATTCTAGCTTAGTCTCCTTGTGACCCTGTGAATATGAAGGTGCAGTAGGATGTTGTGAATTTGCTAGTTGCAGGTGCTGAATTTGTGATAATGATGGTAGCCTTCTCCTCAGTTTCATTGTCCAATTCTACTCTAGGAGTTAACTTTGTTCTCTTCCTATAGTTGATCCTGAATTCTTTAGTTTCACTCCCAGTTGTTGATGATGATCCTTCCTCCCTTTGTCTTTTGCTTGATTTTTCCTAAGGAACGGGAGTCTACAAACTAGAAGTAGAAATAAGATGTTCTTAAGCTTCCTGTAAGGTGTTTTCTGTCCACCTCAGCTGATTTGTATACTGTTCTATTTCTAGCCTTGAAGTGTGAATGTAAGGAGTGGTTTTTTTCTCCACTCTGAGCTTTGAAATGATGCCATAGGGGTCATAAGACCATGTAAATATCATACTGAACTTCATTCCTTTGAGCATTGTATCTGTTTCTTCCCCTGTTGTCCTTGTGTTGCACACAAATGGGCCCACCTATGTCTTTATTCTAAACTATGACTTATTCTTGGCCACTACAAAGTGGATGTCATCTAAATTCAACATCGGTCTAATATACTCCAAGGTGAAAATCCTCATTGGGAGGTACTTGGGGAGTTTATAGGGTCCCAATTCACAACCATACACCCTGATTTCTTTGTAATTTTGGTATAAATGCCAATCCCCAGCCTTTGCTTGATCTTTCAAGTGCAAAATTTTCTTTATTTCCTCACTGATCCTGGGTTGTACTAGACTGTTTAGAATGTTCATGGCTGGATGAACAAAATCTTCAATAAATTTCTTATAAGTGAATTCATGTTGTTATCTCATGAACAATGAGGTCCAAAAGATAACTGGTTATTGATTTCCTACACCATCAAGCTTATGTAATGCAAAACTTAATTTGTCTACCTCATAATAGAGGAACATGTAAATCAAAATGGAGGTGTAATTAAACCCCTTTTCTCTAGGAAATTTTATGAATACTATCATCCAAGAATTGACTGAAATTAAACACCAAGGAGGGTTTGCTATCTGTGGAAAATATGGAGAGGAATCCTAAAATGGGCTCATCTACCCACTAATCAGAATAATAGCCTAAAATGTAGGAAATCATGGATATTCTTAGCCTAATTAGGGAAGATGGAGGAAGGATATGGATGATTATTTTTGGGTAATTGGGCATTATCTAGCAAGAAAATCCAAAGATTCTGGCTCTGGTGGTGAAATCCAGCTTTTGATAAAGTTGGGCGAGGGCTTCTAGGGAGAAAGGAGAAGCGTCTTCCATAGTGGGGGCCAACATCATTTGGTCAATGGATTGGGTTGTAATTATGAAGAGAATATCACCTATAGGGGCAATTATCGCTCTTTGGGCAGGGATATAGAAAGCTTGACACCTTATGGTAAATTCTAGGGCTTTGAATGTTAAGGGGAAAATATAATGGGGAAGGTTAGACTCCTCGATCTCAATTTCATTGGTCTTATCTACATATTTTCCTTCTAACCAGCAATATAACTCCAAAAAATCACAGTCACATTGGGCTTCATTAATCGTGTAATCCCTATCAGCTAAAGGTATATGATCTAAATCTACAGAAGGGGGAGTCAAAGGATTAACTTTCTTATCTTTAGTCTTAGTCTTTGGAGGCATGACTGTAAGAAATGAGGACAGTATTAATTTACCTAAGCGCTTACTGGGGAAAATGTCTCTGTAACAAACTATCAGGTAAAAGAAACAGTGAGCTGTCAGGTTTCTCTTGGTCTAGTCGCGTAATAGATCTAAGAGTAATCATTGAGTAGAACTGTCAATAATAGAAAAAACAAGATTGGAAAAGGATGAGAAAGATAGACTCATAAGCTTTTAAAAATTGTGGTGAATGTCTTGTCGAAAATGGCGTGAGACCGTTAGGCCTAAACGGTTACCGAGTGAAATTGAATTTAATGCAGAATGTTCATGTCAGTCGAGAAAGAATTTAATAGGCCAATGGTTATGCCATGTGGCAGGCGGAGTGTGGTGGAGGATTCATGGTGGAGCGTGGTAGAGTGGGCGAGGGAAAGTAGTTTTTGGAGGGGGTAGCTGGTGGTTTGTGGTTTTGGTGGATGGAGATGCGATATCAAGAGAGGGCGACACATAGGGGATGGGGCCTAGCAGGAGAAATAGCTTTCCAGACCCCTCCTCGACACTAAAGGTAGAATGGAGAGGGGGGGCTAAAGGCAGATAAGGGCCTTGTATAAGAAGTGGGAGCGGATCCTGAGGCTACCGACTGCAGTGTACTTTAACCTCAATATGACAAACAAGATCTGTCACCATGCACTTTTTGATATTTTACTTTTTAACTTAGGATAAAGCTAAAGTATGAAATATATAAACGACTTTATCCATGGCACATATTTTTTCCCTTTCACCATATCCTTAACAATTAGGATAAAAATTACAGATTCAAATATTTGCAAATCACCTAATCTACCTACCCTTGGTTAAACTATCATTTTTATTTTTAAGAAGGGTGCACTTAGACTTGAAAACCCACATTATTTTATTTTATTATAGAATGGAAACTATCTAACCTATCGCTTATTTCTTCTATCGATCTAGATTAAACAGTTGGGTCATTGTCATTTTCTACCTAACTACTGATTTACCTAGATTAGACTGTTGGGTAAGTCTTTATTCTCTATCTTAATCTACAGAAATTTAAAGGAGTTTAATCATGATTACATTGTATGATTAAATTAAAATCTAGTGATTGTGGCATTTTGAACAAGTTTCACACAACTTTTACTTTTCAGTAATGAAGCAAAATTATCTATGAGCTGTGGCATTTAGACTTATAACACTATCAGTATTATTCCTTTTTTAATTTTCTTTCTTTTGGTGGGGTTCAATCTTTTCTTCTTTTTTCAATATTTTTTGTTTTTCTCTTTTTCTTATTTATACCCTCTTTCCATTTTTTAATTATTTTTCTTTAATTTGGAGATCATTGGCAGATTGACAATTATTTACAAAACAAGATTCCTAAGATACAATACTCAATTACCTTGAGATTCTATAAATTATAGGACCCTAACACTATCCACTTCTTGATTTCTTTCTTAGTTGGTATACAGGGGCGCCACATCAAACATCCCTCAAATAGATCTCTATCTCGACAATAGAACCATTTGGTGTCTTGAGGGGGCTTGGACCCAGGTTCAGAGTTAGTTGCGGTAACCAACAAAACCCTACACTACCGACTCTTTCAACAAAAATTCGCTTAGTGCAGGCTGCAGACTCATCAGAGACAGTATTGGGGGATGTTAGAACAAGGTTTCTACATCTAGAAGGCTATATGATGTAGCAGCAAGGTGTTTCTTTACTCTAGGACCTGCTTTAACCTTTGTGAACCCTTATCTTCAAAATCATAGACTTAAAGTGACTTCTACTTAAATAAATCTATGAGCTTTGCCTAAGTGTTCTGACATGCATAAGTTAACATACAAAAGTAGATCTAAACATTCACAATGCAATTAAGACAATATCACAGAGAGTCGAATCATAACTTAGCATAAAACAAAAAAACATATAAATATACAAATAACACACATATTTGCTTCAAATATTCTTTATTACTTCAGATCTTCAATACATACACTTCTTTTGACCCTGTGCACACAACTGTGGGGGTCCGCACACTCAGCTACGAACTTACCAAGGTCTCTGGACACTCAGTTGCAGGAACCTTCCCCTTTGCTAGAATACAAAATTACAGACTCAAAATCTTACTCATCAACTATCCATAAGCTTAGAACCTAACTGCCTAATGAATCCTAGATGACTCCCTTTTATATATTTTACATTACATTACCATGGCCCTTGAACCATGGGTGGAGCTCATTGTTTACTCAAAACATCCCATCCCTTTACAAAATAAGGGTCTTTGACCTTCCTAAAAGCCCCTTTGACTCTTAATGTTCTACACATTGTGCTCCTCAAAATGTGGAGACTTTACAATCTTACATCAAAATTGACTCAAAACTTAGACAAAATTACACCTGGGGGTCCCTATCCCAACATGTATTCACAACTAAAGCCATGAGGGAAGTCTTTGAGATTTGTTTCAAGTTTGTATTTAAAGGAATATTTGAATGTTGAAAAAGCATGAGGTGAGCCCCAAGATACAATTTGAAGGAGAAGATAAATAAAAATCAATCCATATTAACCTTTCATTAATTATAAAATAAAATCATTTTTTATATAAATATAATGTGCTTCTTTGCTTTAATTAGCAGGGGGTCGTACAAATATAGAGGATCCCATGACTACTCAATATCTATCCTTTGATAGTGCGCAATCACTAGAAAGTTTTGGTGCTCCCTAGAAACAACATGACAATGGGGTGGAACCCGAAGATGAGACCCACAATGGTAATAAAGTATATACTTCTATTTTTTTTACATATGCATTTACGATTGTCTACTTATAAATTTTGTGGTTTGGATGGCAGAGCATGTTGTATAGGAGGATCCTCAACCAGAAGAGGACCACAAGGCTATCATTGCAATGGTAGAGATGGGGTTCGGATTCACCATAGTGGCATGTGAATTTTTTCAATGTTTCGAATCCTAATGCAATGGTTTCAACTCGTGAACACAATAAATAATTACATTGCAAATGTATTTTTTGTTATTTGAAAAATAAATCAATGATATTGAATAAGTGACCATATAAATTTAATATTTGTTGTAGGTGATGCTCCCCCACAACAACCTCAACACTGTGAGACCATCATGACGAGGGGTACATTGCATCAGAGGAGCCAATTACAATCATCATTAGAACATCCCCTACCAGAAGATGAAAAGGCGGAAATGGATGAGAAACTTAAGAATCATATTGGTCGTAATAAGAGGAGAAAAAAAGAAACTGATTATGTACAATGTTATAATGAATTGTATAAGATAGATTGTTGTATAATATTTTTGATCTATAAAAATACATATTGATGTATAAATATTTTTGTATGATTTATTGCATACTTTTTTGTACTTATGTTAAAAACATATGAAATATACTTTCTTAATCGTTTCTGGAGGTTGAATGTCAACAAATATGTTTCTTTATAAAAAATTTGTTATGCTAGTGTGTATGCATGAATCTCAATGTGTTTCTATTAATTTTTTTTATAGTGGATAGATTGGGTACTGGGGAATGCAGAGTGATGTGAGGGGAGGGAGGGGCCATAATAGCTTCCACCTTCACGTGGTTGGAACTTTTCAGTAGAGAATAATTTAGGATTTTGATAGTCTTGGAGAAAACCTCCTTCATTCCAAGAGATAAACAACCAGGTCAATGTTGACTTCATTGTTTCTCCATCAAATTGAGGAATTTTTGCTTGAATATTAGACTACTCCAATAAATTATTCTTGAAACCAAGAGAAGCTCATTCAGGTATTCATGCCCCTCAATCTTTTCTAATCTCTATTTAGACATAAAAATGTTTCTTAATTTATTTAATTATTTTTATTATTCTTTATCTACCTTTAACAAATTTTATATGCATTGTAAGTATTCTTATTCTAGAAATTTGTCATCCATAAATGTTACATGGATAGAAAGCAAGTGGACTAATTTCTCCTCTTGAGTAGTCATTCCTTGTGAGGTGTGTACCCTACCTCTTTCATTTCAATTATGATCCTCCTTTGTTGTGAGTTATTTTATAGTCAATTATCATTTATTTGTTAGTTATTATAGTGCTTGGAGTCCCAAGAGGAGTTAAGAATTTTTCTTCCAAATTGTTTGTGTTGCCAAAGATTTCATTATGTTAACTTTGTTCATGATTGTCCACATATGGAAATGCAAACATCTAGAAGATATTTACAAACCAATTTGACTACTTCCCATTGACAGCAATATTGGTGAGTAGACGTTTGAATGTTCTAATAGATGTGGATGTCAGTCAACTGATGTTTTTAATGTCTTGGGTCTATTATCCTTCTGCTACCGATGACGGTTATTTCCTGCAATCATTTTGATATATTTTATTTTTTTGTAGATTTACACCCATGGGGGGATTTGAACAATTGTATATTAGAGATAAGTCCTTGTATCTCTGTCTCTTTAACTCTATGATATGAATCCATTGTAGGTATATAAGTATTATTAACAAGAATCAAAACCAAAAAGATCTTTTATAAGTCTTGAAATTGCCAGTGTTTCCATCATAGGTCTTCGATAAGACTAGAAAGTCCTCTCGCTATTAAACATTCTTCCATGTCATCCTTTTTCTACCAAAACCTACATAGGCCTTGCAATCCCATTGACATGAAAGAGACAAAGAGAACATAGACAAGAAACTAATCAAAATCGTCAATCAGAGAGGAAAGATAGAGAATGCTTACCTTTTGAAAATAATCAATCCCTTCTTAGTTCATGGAATACATGCATCCACTTTGTCAGATTCATCCTGCAATCTTGTAAGATAGCCTCATTCACATTATCATGTGTGGGTTAGGGTTTTGATTAATTTATAGGAGAATTCAGTCCTAGGTTACAAACCCTAGATCCTTATAATTCAACCCTTGGATAAAGTTCACATATAAACATACTCAAATATTCAAGACCTTGTCATTCAACTTCCTCTCAACTCGCTAGGGTTCTAAATTAGCATGAGCCTAAATGACAAGGCCCTAGATTCAATAATCAACCAATAGATATCTACCAATTTTTTAGTTGTAGCAATGGTAATTGTTTATTGGACAAGGGTATTGGAATTACCATCAATTTGATTTTTGAAACTGTTGGGGTTTTAATACTTTCATGGGGTTGCCTTACCTCTAAGATCCGCCAATAGGTTTCTCTCTGAGGGTTTAAGCAACATTCCCATTTAAACCGGTTTGGACTCTTCTCATTGCTTACCTGGTTCTACCACTACACAATTGGTTTCCATTAAGACAATGGCTTAGGTAAATTCCCTCTATTTATCATTTAGTTAAGGGAATGCCCAATCAAAAAACCTACTGGAAATATTTTCCACACATGAACCCATTGACAAACCCTACTAGATAACTCCTGATTAATGGGCACAACCTCCTTATAATATCCTACAATCTTCTGACAAATGACTCTTACCTTTGTTTATTGATTTTATCAAGGATAATGATTTTGATTGAGTTTCTCCAAACATTTTTTTTATAATTGTTATTACAAGTTTTGATTGATGGTTTGTGTCCATGAATGTTTTAGTGATGTAGGTCACTTTTCATTTGGTTTTCAAGGATGCTTGAAATCTGTTTGGAAAGCGGTAAGAATTGCAGAGATTATGAATGGTATAAAATTCTTAATATGACTCAATTTATCAATACCCAGGAGTAAAATAGGCATTTTGATTTTCTCTTGAATTTACATTGTATTTGGCATTCCAGGAGATCCCGTTGTTGAGAAATCTGAAGGAGTTTATTCAGTTTTTGTTGGTGCTGGAACGGATCCGCATGAAGTGATTACTAGTGCAGTAAAGTGAGAAACCTTTCTATGTTTCAACTTTTGTATTTAATTTCCTCTCTTTTGGAACTTCTCAGATTTCAGTATCAATGTTATATGATTAGAATCAATGATTGATAACGCAGGGTTTTGAGAGGCATTCTAAAACCATTGCCCATGGTGAAAGAAAGACGGTAATTTCTCATGGAATTGAAGTATGGTTCTCTCCATTAGTGTTTGAATATGTTCTGTGTGCTAAAAAGTTTAGCTCGCCTTGAATTTGAATTGAGAATGACACATATTCATGTATTGTTTTACTAAGTCATTATAAGTTCTCACTAGTTCTCTGTAGTCTTATGATTTGGATATTTCTCTTGCAGTTACCTTATATACTCAATTGGTTTGGGGGACACATTTTACACAGATGTCACTATCGAGGGTGTAAAAAAAGTTTCAGAAAGGTTTATTATTTTTCCAGCCCCCCTTTTATGTTCTATAATCATATATTAACTCTTGTCAAGATGTAGTTACATGGTGACCTTATCCTAAGGCTCCAGTTCCAAATGATTATGATTTTTTTGTATTTCTTTAATAGTCTAGAGAAAGGGGGCACCCCTCCAAAGTTTCTGATTCTTGATGATGGCTAGAAATTTGTTGAAATGGACCCTAATGCAAAGCCTTCTCCAGATGGCAATACAGCAAAGTAGGTTTGACCATATTTTTTCTATACAAATATGATATTTGAAGACAATAATTCTATCTCTCTTTCAAAATTTGAAGATAATTTCCTTTTGATTCTCAAAGTTCTTATAATCTAAAGATAATTTCCTTTTGATTCTCAATTTTCCAGTGGAACTCTAACCATTCTATGGGTTCATAATTCAGTTTTACAAATCGCTGACACATATAAAAGATAATTATAAGTTTCAAAAAGATGGAAAGACTGCTCAGAGACAAGAGGATCCTTCTTTGGTCCTTAGACACATTGTTATAAAAGCTACAAGAAGACTCACAATTTAAAGTAAGCTACTTTAGCTAATCATTAGGAATTACTCATTTATACTCTTTATTTATCTGTATGCTCCAAACCCTACATTCTAGCACTTGCCTCATGAATTCATAAGTTACATTCTTTGTTTAGTGACTAGGCGATATATTCAAACTATCATTTGTGTATGCAGACTAATTACCTCCATAGTTAATTTGGCACACTACTTTGTTATGAATTTATATTAAATTTGTATGATTCCACGTACATTTATGTTCGGCATGCCATCGCTAGTTACTAGGGAGGAGTGAAGCCTCATGCTACTGGAATGGAGCATTATAATTCAAAATTGTCGTTCCTTGTTGAACCTCATGGGATTCTCCATCACCAACCAGATGAGGCATTAGAATGTATAAAATTAAATGGATTGGGCTTAGTCCATCCCGAAAATGAGTTTGAATTTTACGACGACCTCCACTCGTATCTAGCAAGTGCTAGCATTGATGGTGTCAAAGTTGATGTCTATAATGTTATTGAAACATTAGGTGTAGGTCATGGTGGTTGTGTTAAATTGGCCAGCCATTATCATCAAGCAATGGAGGCTTCTATTGCTCAAAATTTCCCTGATAATGGAATAATTTCTTGTATGAGCCATAGCACTAATGGTCTTTACAGGTCAGTGATACAGAATTGTGTATGCTTGCTTATAGTAAACAAACAATCCGACCAATTTGACTGTCCTTTTGTTGAAGCTAGAGTTGTTTTAGTTAGGAACTAGGATACCTTGACCATTAATAGTAACAAATTTGTATTGAATTGTTTATATTGTTTATGCAGTTCCAAACAGACTGCTGTTATAAGAGCCTTTGATGATTTCTAGCCAAGGGATCCTACATCACATACGATTCATATTGCTTCTATGGCCTTTAACAACATTTTCTTGGGAGAATTTATGCAGCCTGATTGGGATATGTTTCCTGTAATGCCCCTTATAATATATCTACTATCAGTACTTCCAAGTTTATTTTTTGAGGTTCAAGTCTACGAACAATAGCTGATTATTATATATTTATTAATTGTTATTGCTACAAAGTCTTCATCCAATGGGTGAATACCATCTTTTTGCCTTAGTCGTTGGGGTGCTCAAATGTTGGATTTGCTTCCCATTTTTCTAGTCTTTTCTCAAAGTGGCAATGCTAGATCTTTCTTCCAGTTTCTCTTTTCTTTTCAAGTGGTAATGTTGGTTTTTTTCTTCCTGTTTCTCTAATTTTCTAATTAGGTCTCAAAATATAAGGTCCCCTTTGTCTATCAATTGTGAGAATATTGAGCTTTTAAGTTGTCAATGATTCCTTAACAAGATTGCTTTATATTGTTTTCTATTCAGTGCACACTTCATTATGGAAATGAAGTGTTCAATCCTATGTTTATTGCATAAACATCATGTCTCAAGAGTAGTCCCTCTGCTAGTTTGTAAAGTTTGAATGTTTATTGTGTCATTCATTTGTGATTTGTACAATGAGATTGTGCATTTTGTAGAGTACTTTACCCTTGCTTCAGGTATTCTAATTTGACATTCTACCAGTGATAGAAATTCTAATTTGACATATTCTACCAGTGATATTTTACTGTCAATAATGTGCACTAAGAGGAAAGTGTGAAGCAACTTTAGTATAAGTACTATGACAATTTTTTGTGATTCTATTCAAGGTTATATTTGCATCCAAGTATGGTTGTTCTGTTAATGTTGCCTTCTATATTTTTGCTTCCATTCAAATGGAATTTATTCATATCAAGCATGGATTGAATCTTGAACCACTTATTCTAGAGTCGTTAAATTGTTTCATCTGATGCAAGGGTTAGCCAACGGCATCTATTTTGCTCCCATTCGACTGATCAAAATTTTCAGCTTCAGAGGAGCTATTAGTGCATATGAGTTTGATCCAAACACCTCAACAATGTATTTGAAGGTTCGATGTTACAGGGATTTTGGAGCATATTATTCTGTGAGGCCACAATCCATCTATGTGGATTCTACCTAGATAGAATTCAACTATGAAGAGGAATGTGGTCTGGCCACTTTCACATTGAGAGTGCCAGAAACACAGAATTATATTTATGGGACATCAAAAGTGACATATACATGTTTTAACTAGTTTAGATTTAGGTGATGCATAGTTCCCTACTCAACTGGCATCCTGAAAATGTTTACTAGTTTGAATGCAAGAAGTATGATGCCCTCAAATTCACAATAAGGAAAGAAGTGTTATCATTAGTTGTGTACCTTAAAGAACTAAATTTAAGGACTAGCGTTGTGACTTGTCATGTATATTATCTTCAATGCCTCCTAATCTCAATTAGGATTGCAAGGCCATTTGGTAGTTCAAGAAAATCTTTTTCATGTCTGGCATGTGTTGGGCTTCATTTTAATGTTTATTTGATTTGGTTCTCATATGGAGCATTTTGTGATTGAGTTTCCTATGTCATTTAGACAAGTGCATCATACATTCAGACTTTTATGTTATAGGTGCATCTTACATTTAGACTTGTAATTGAGTTTATTGTGTGATTTATATAGATGCATGTTACATTTGGATTCTTATATCATATTTTTTGACATGGTATCATCCTCACATGAGGGTAATTGACATTTTTTTAAGTATCAAGAGTTTTACATTTGAATTTATATTTTTTTTCAACAAGTTGACACTTAAAATGCAGAAATGCATGTTTTATGTGGAAAGAAATTTTTACACTATACATCATGTTCTATACCTCTTATTATATTGCGTTGAGAGACACACTCCATCCCCCTAGCTGAGCATGGAAGGGAAGTGATACTGTCACTCTCTTTTATAAGTGACACATAGGGTTCATATATATATATATATATATATATATATGCTTAGATATATGGATCTGCACTCTATCTGACTGATAAAAATTGAATTCAGAAAGACAAAGAATAAAACAAAACTGCCTGATTTAACTTTAGCACTGTATCTTTAACCTGAAATATAAAGATAAACTTATCCTAAAGTTGTGCATGCCTGTGGTTTGAGTAAATTGTTTGATTGTATTACATTTAACATTTAGATTTATTTTTTCATTTAAATTTGGCTATAGTTAAATCACCTAACATATCAAATTTTTTCTCATTTATGTTCTTCTTCCATATGAGCTACCTACTTAAAGAGTTTCCTTAACAGCATGTGGTGCAAATGCTAGTTAGAAAAATTATGGTAATAAAGGCGTTATAATGGAAACACTTAAGTTACTGTAACATGGCACTTTAAGATGTGATTGTTGTAAATTCCGAGAAAATCTATTACGAGCAACGTCTTAACTATCTCCCATCTAAAAATAGACAATGGACGGGCCTAACAACTAGAAATGGTTCGCAATTAAAAATAACCCTTGAACATTAACTATGGTTCCTGAAAATAAAATGGAATGGAACGAAGTATCGTAGTCCAGGCGCTGGAGTTCTACCGGCCCACCATCAAAAATGATCGTCCCACTCACAAAATCACCGACGATGACAATAATAATCGCGACGTCGATCTTGATCGTGCGCAAAGGATGACCTACTCCTCTCTCTCTCAAATTGCAACTTTAGCGAAGGCGAATCTATGTCGTTTTCATCGAACTTATACCCTTATAAAGCTTCCATGGCAATCGCGGCACACTTAGGGTTATCAAATTCCACAAAACACAAAACAATGACAGGAGTCGCCGCTTCTCCCTCTCCACCTCCATGAGACTTTCTCGATTCCTTGGGCTTTTTAACAACCCTCACTTATTTGAAACCGCGGAATGGGCGAAATATGTGCTCCGCTTCTCTACTAGTGCAATCACTTGGAACACCCATCACAAACAGCGTGTTGGATGCATCTTCTGGTAGATATTGAACATCACCCACAGGCACCCTCCTCCCAATTACAGGGTCGAGTCTACGGCTATCAGACCTGAAATTCAAACCCTCATCTACAGTTAATGGATTTGACGAAGGAAGCGCCCCACTCTATGAAACAAAACGATGATCATCAAGAAAAGGAGTAGCAGGAGCACGAACATGATAATCTAATAAGCGAACCCCTAATCTATCATCCCCTCTCTCAGCAAGCCTGAGATCTTCTCTACGATTAATATAAGCACCAGACAACGATTGATCACGAGTAATGTCATATTCATAATCATCGCGAGGTCGCTTGGCTAGTATGGACCTCTGCCAGTCCCTTTCTCTCTCAGCACCTGTTGCTCGAGATCTTGTGTATGTTGAAAATGTAATTTCAACGCGCACGTACTACTCCAAAACCACCACAATGAAACCGCAAACCGCCCAGAGCATATCGCACCGCTTTTGTGTAAAAGTTGTTTCCGTATTTTTGTCTCCGATGCGATTTGGTGATGACGCGTGGCTCTCACCTGACATCAGCATCTCTGACATATCGGGAGGTAAAGCTCAGCATTAAAGTGGCTTCCGATATCTTTCTCCACCGTCGGATTTACTCCATCACTCTCCACCGTTGATCCACCAAAGTTGCATACGAGGTGCATTAAAAGGCTTGCGTGGATTAAACTTTTGATTTTGACTGCCGTAGAAGAAGAGTTATGGAATTTAATATTGATACGTAGATTTAGGTGGCCCTTTTAAATATGGTTATGGGCACGTTTCAATATATGTTTTTTTTATATAGCACGTAAGTTTTTTTATGTAAAAGGTATGGAGCACTTAAAGATAGGTATGGTCGTTTTTTTATAAAACGTAATACAAAAAAAAGGGAGCTCGTATATATGTTTTGTGTGTTGACTTTTATTATGTGGTTGTTGCACACGGGAGGAATAGAACAACTGGTGTTCACAGCAGCGAGAGAGAACCAGAGATGTATGCACAGCAGTGCACATGATATACTTGGTAAAGTTTTGTTTTGACTTCTGTAATGGAACGGTGGTGAAATGAGAATGTTTTGTGTGCTGAAGGTGTTGTAATATCCATGAGCGCATTTGTTTTGGATGTAAATGTAATTTGTTTTTGATTTACAGCAGCGTGTAAAAAGAGTTTTACACCAGTGAATGTAAATGGAGGTTTTACAGCAGTAAATGTTAATGGGAATTTTTCCAGCAGTGTAAATTCTCATATGGAGACAGAGTAATTTTTTTTTTGTTTTAATGAATAGAAATCTTTCATGGTGGTGAAATACTCTGTTCCTCAGTGAATTTTTTTTAAGCTTCTCTGTGCACAAAAAGATCCTGTGGAGGTAAAACAGAGCATTGCCTCTGTGTGTTTGAATCTTGGTTTTTGGTATTTTCCCATCAAAAATACCCAACAGTGGTATCAGAGCAGGACCAGGCTCTTTAAAGAAGTTAAATAAGCTGAAGGGAGAAGGTTGTTGCTGCAGCAAAACTTCTCAGGCAGTTAGAAGACTCAGACAGCGAAGGATTCAGGTATTCTTCATAACTATCTTGTTTGTTACTAAAGAGACAGTCAGTTTTTAAAATACACAGTCAAGGAATGGCTAGCACAAGCACTGGTATGGGTATGTTTAATACCCAGCTCCCACAGTTTAATGGGAAGAACTATGACTACTGGTCAATAACTATGAAAGCCTTGCTTGCTTCCCAAGACTTATGGGAAATAGTTGAATCTGGGTTTGAAGAACCAGCAGATGAAAATGAGTTCAATGCATTAACTCAGGGAGAGAGAGATCAGCTGAAGAGCAATAGGAAGAAGGATTCAAAAGCCCGTGTGTTGTTGTATCTAGCAGTAGACCAGAGTATATTTCCAAGGTTAGCAGTAGCTAAGATAGCAAATGAATCATGGGAAACCCTTAAGACAGCCTATCAAGGCATGGAGAGAGTGAAGACAACAAAACTACAATTGCTGAGAAAGGATTTTGAGAACTTGAACATGAAGGAGTCAGATAACATTGACTCATTCTTCACTCATGTGATTGGTGTAATCACACAAATGAGAACTCATGGAGAAACCATTGAAGATAGAAGGATTGTGGAGAAAATATTGAGGGTCTTACCCTCAAGGTTCGATGCCATAGTCACCACCATTGAAGAGACAAAGGATCTCTCAAACTATTCAGTTGATGAGCTACATGCATCACTGATAACACATGAGCAGAGGTTGAGTAGGAATGAAAACTCATCTCTTGAGCAAGCCTTCAAGACCCAGATGTCCTTTGGAAGAGGAAGAGGTCAAGGCAGAGGAAACAAAAGAGGAAGAGGCAGAAGCCAGAACAGAGGTGGAAGGAACAACCCATCAAATGCACAAGGAAGAGGCAGCAATCCAAATCAGAACCAAGGTCAAGGCAGCAGCCAACAAAGAGATCAGTATCAGGCTCAAGGACAAAGGTATGATAAATCTAATGTTCAATGCTATTATTGCAAAAAGTATGGACATTATGCTAGTGATTGTAGAAAGAAGCAACATGATAAGAACAGTAGACAAAATGCAAATGTTACAAGAGAAAACAGCAGTCAAGAAAATGTCCTATTAGCTTGTAACATGGCTGAAACACATAGTGAGGACATATGGTTTTTAGACTCAGGTTGCAGCAACCATATGACCGGAAATATAGCCTTCTTTTCTACCCTAGATAAAAATGTGAAATCAGAAGTCACATTAGGAACTGACAGTAAAGTGTCTGTCATGGGAAAAGGAGAAGTAAAAATATTTTCAAAGCAAGGAGGAAGGAAAACCATAGAAGATGTATACTATGTCCCCGGAATGAGATGTAATCTCTTGAGTATTGGACAGCTTGTCCATAAGGGGTACAATGTTTTCTTTAAAAATGATGTATGCACCATCATGGATATACCACCTAGCAAAAGATGCATTGTTGAAGTGAAGATGACAAGGAACAAGATGTTCCCTCTCCGGATCAGGGCAGACATGAAGAACAAAGGGGAAATGGCAGCAGTCACCCAAGAGGCCTTCCAAAGCGTGCCAAAGGATGAGAACTGGTTATGGCACTTGAGATTCAGGCATCTAAATTTTGGAGGTCTAAACTTATTGAGCAGAAAAGGAATGGTAAAGGGATTACCATTGATAGAGAAACCGGATAGCCTATGTGAAGGCTGCATTTTGGGAAAACAACACAGAGAAAGTTTTCCATCAGGGAAAAGCATAAGGGCAAAGACACCCTTAGAGATTATCCACTCAGATTTGTGTGGACCAATGCAAGCTCCATCATTAGCTGGCAGCCTATATTTCTTAACATTCATTGATGACTTTACAAGAAAGACTTGGATATATTTCCTCAAGAACAAAAGTGAAGTCTTTGAGAAATTCCAAAATTTCAAAGCACTTGTGGAGAACCAAAGCGGGCTGCACATAAAAGTATTGAGAACTGATAGAGGAGGTGAGTATATCTCAAATGAATTCCTAAAGTTTTGTAGAGAAAATGGAATACATAAACAGTTCACAACTCGGTACACTCCACAGCAAAATGGAGTTGCTGAAAGGAAAAACAGAACCATCATGGAGATGGCAAGGAGCATGTTGAAGGCAAAGCATT
Organism: Pinus tabuliformis; assembly: GCA_031772625.1. Classification (NCBI taxonomy): domain Eukaryota; kingdom Viridiplantae; phylum Streptophyta; class Pinopsida; order Pinales; family Pinaceae; genus Pinus; species Pinus tabuliformis. Next base: position 1,765,478,074 of record CM062817.1, read on the forward strand.
TGCCAAATGAGTATTGGGTTGAAGCTGTACATAGTGCAGTTTATATACTGAACAGGTGTCCTACAAAAGCAGTGATGAACAAGGTGCCAGAAGAAGCATGGAGTGGGAGAAAGCAAGGTGTCACCCACTTGAGAGTTTTTGGATGTGTGGCCTATGCACACATTCCAGATCAGCTAAGGAGGAAGTTGGACAGCAAAGGGGAGAAATGCATCTTCATTGGATATAGTGATGAATCCAAAGCCTACAGGCTATACATCCCATCTACCAAGAAGTTCTTTGTAAGCAGGGATGTTCAATTCATTGAAGAGGAAGCTTGGGATGGAAGCATAGAGAAAACAGTAAATGTCAAGAACTGTTTGTCTCATGATGAAGATGAAGAGGAGGTGGCTGAAATGCATCCCCAAACAGCAGTGCCAACATAAGGACAGCAAGGGACACCATTGAGGATTAATGAGAGTGCTTCTCCAAGCACACCACAAGGAGGGAATTCAAGTGCATCTTCAAGCACTTGCACACCAAGTGAAAGAGGTAAGAAATTTAGAAATCTAAGTGATATTTATGATGAAGGAATGAATTCCTTATTTTCCTTGTATTGTCATGTTGATGATCCTATTCATTTCGAGGATGCAATCAAAGATAGGAAATGGGTAGAAGCTATGGATGAGGAGATGAATGCCATAGAGAGAAACAAAACATGGGATTTGGTTGAGCTACCAAAAGGCAAAGAAGTCATTGGTGTGAAATGGGTCTACAAGACCAAGAGCAATGTTGAAGGCAAGATTGAAAGGCATAAAGCAAGGCTGGTTGTCAAAGGCTACAAGCAGCAGTATGGGAGAGATTATGAGGAGACTTTCGCACCGGTTGCAAGAATGGAAACAGTGAGAGCAGTGTTGTCCATAGCAGCACAAAACAAATGGAAAGTCTACCAAATGGATGTGAAATCAGCATTCCTAAATGGAGTGTTAATGGAAGAGGTCTATGTGGAACAGCCTCTCGGATATGAGAAGAAAGGTGAAGAGCACAAAGTGTGCAAATTGAAGAAAGCTCTTTATGGGCTGAAGCAAGCGCCAAGAGCATGGTACAGCAGGATAGATTCATATCTATTGGATAATGAATTTGACAAATGTGAAGGAGAACCCACAATCTACATCAAGGAAAAGGATGGTAAAATCTTAATTGTTGTCTTGTATGTAGATGATGTTATTTTCACTGGAAATGATATTTATCTTATTGAGAATTTTAAATCAGTCATGAAGGATGAATTTGAAATGACTGATATGAGTTTCTTGAGATACTTCTTAGGCATAGAAGTAGAGAAAAATGAAAAAGGAATTTTTATCTCACAAGCAAGATATGTAAATCAAGTTATGGGCAGATTTAACATGCAAGAATGCAAGGCAGCCATCACTCCCACAGTAATGGGATTAAAACTCAGCAGAGAGGACAGCAGCAAGGATTTTGATCCTAGTTTATACAAGAGTATTGTAGGCAGCCTTATGTATTTAACAGCTACTAGGCCTGATTTAATGTATGCTGTTAGTTTAATTTCCAGATTCATGGAGAGGCCAAAGGAGGCACATTGGCAGGCAGCAAAAAGAATTTTAAGGTATGTCAAAGGTACCAAAATGTTTGGAATTTTATATAATGCCTCAGAACATTCAGATTTGGTTGGATACACTGACAGTGATTGGGCTGGAAGTGTAGATGATCGGAAGAGCACTTCCGGTTATGTATTTCATATGGGTTCAGGAGCCATTTCATGGGCTTCTAAGAAGCAGTCCATTGTAGCATTGTCTACAGCAGAGGCTGAATATGTGGCAGCTACAGCAGCAACATGTCAAGCAGTGTGGATGAGAAGAATGTTGAGAAGCTTAGGCCAAGAGCAGGCAAAAGCGACGGTGATCTTTTGTGACAATAGCTCAGCTATTGCATTGTCAAAGAATTCAGTGTTTCATAAAAGAACGAAACACATTGATACAAGGTTTCACTACATCAGAGAATTGGTGAACATTGGAGAAATTGTCCTAGAACAATGCAGGACTCAAGAACAGGTAGCAGACATCTTGATAAAGCCACTGGATCAGAAAAGCTTTGAATTTTTGAGGAAGTGTCTCGGTATGACCGAATGCTCAGCTGTTGAAATTAAAGGGGAGTGTTGAAAATGTAATTTCAACGTGCACGTACTACTCCAAAACCACCACAGTGAAACCACAAACCGCCCAGAGCATATCGCACCGCTTTTGTGTAAAAGTTGTTTCCGTATTTTTGGCTCCGATGCGATTTGGTGATGACACGTGGCTCTCACCTGACATCAGCATCTCTGACATATCGGGAGGTGAAGCTCAACATTAAAGTGGCTTCCGATATCTTTCTCCACCGTCGGATTTACTCCATCGCTCTCCACCATTGATCCACCAAAGCTGCATACGAGGTGCATTAAAAGGCTTGCGTGGATTAAATTTTTGAGTTTGACCGCCGTAGAAGAAGAGTTATGGAATTTAATATTGATACGTAGATTTAGGTGGCCCTTTTAAATATGGGTATGGGCACGTTTCAATATATGTTTTTTTTATATAGCACGTAAGTTTTTTTATGTAAAAGGTATGGAGCATTTAAAGATAGGTATGGTCGTTTTTTTATAAAACGTAATACAAAAAAAAGGGAGCTCGTATATATGTTTTGTGTGTTGACTTTTATTATGTGGTTGTTGCACACGGGAGGAATAGAACAACTAGTGTTCGCAGCAGTGAGAGAGAACCAGAGATGTATGCACAACAGTGCACATGATATACTTGGTAAAGTTCTGTTTTGACTTCTGTAATGGAACGGTGGTGAAAGGAGAATGTTTTGTGTGCTGAAGGTGTTGTAATATCTATGAACGCATTTGTTTTGGATGTAAATGTAATTTCTTTTTGATTTACAGCAGCGTGTAAAAAGAGTTTTACACCAGTGAATGTAAATGGAGGTTTTACAGCAGTAAATGTTAATGGGAATTTTTCCAGCAGTGTAAATTCTCATATGGAGGCAAAGTAATTTTTTTTTGTTTTAATGAATAGAAATCTTTCATGGTGGTGAAATACTCTGTTCCTCAGTGAATTTTTTTTAAGCTTCTCTATGCATAAAAAGATCCTGTGGAGGTAAAACAGAGCATTGCCTCTGTGTGTTTGAATCTTGGTTTTTGGTATTTTCCCATCAAAAATACCCAACAGTGTACTCCATGTTTCTATGTCTAAATGCCCTACCAGAAGCAAAGACTCGTTGTGATCTAATAGGGTAAAATACAAAAGCCCAAAAATAGCTCGAAACAAACCCTTGTATTGCCAAAGCTCGTACGCTCCTCTAGAGTTTACGTTGTCGATGTATTTATATAGGCACTATGAAGCCCGGAAATAGATCTATTTTACTGTGCCCATGTATTTATGGTCAGCGCACTTTAATCGTTATATTGTCACACGGTCACCAGAGAAACATGATCGTCTATCAATTTGTAAATATTGTGGTATTGGGTTGTATTTTAAGTGATGGCGAGTATTGCTTATTCTCCTTTTAATTTCATGGGATATATTTAACTTTCTTTCTTTCTTTTTTCCAAGTTTCAAGAATTTCACGGGATATATTTAACATTTTTTGTAATACGTTTCAAGAACTGGACCCTCTCACTGCAGTTTTTGCTCTTATTAGTCCTTGCGGTATGGGACTATAGTAATCTATATTTTATATTAATATTGTATTAATATTAGTTTCTTCATAAATCAATTAAAGTTTGATTTTATATTTCATAAAGTTGTCTCTTCACCATAGACTTAATTTTATCAAATAGTTATAATGTTTTTTTTCAGCCAATAAGCTTTTTTGTGATCTTATTTGGCCTCTTTCCTAAGCGGAGCTTCATATCCTTCGTATAAAGCTTCTTATTCTTCATAAAATTTCCTAAGTTGAAAGGATTCACCTCATTCTTATTTTCCAATAGGAAGTAATGCTGGCATTACTTCCTTAGTATTAAATGTTAGAGTTAATAAGTAATATTTATTTTGCACAAACATGTCTTGCAGAGACGTTGGTGTTATGTTCAAATGTCACTTACACCTTGAGCTACCAAACTATACCATAGCACATGGTTATCAAAATCACTTGGCTGTCTGCATCTACTCTGGCACGTTGTTGTCTCTGGCAGGCTCAACCACCCTATCACTACCTATGAATAACAATATATTGCAATACTGCCTATTCAAGAATGTCTTATTCATCTTCCTCTACAATATTGAATCATGTTTGCTCTTGCAGCAGGGCTATCATTCAATCCTCAGTAATCTAACTAAGTGTATCATATTATATCACACTAAGCACTTAATTCAAATCTTTCTTTGCTTTTTGCTTTTAAAAGGAATAACAGATTAATATCTTAATCATGTTGGCTCCTGTAGGAGGGACTATGCAAAAGGGACTATAACAAGCATTGGAGACTTGTAGTTCTTTTCTGTTTTTAAAAGAAATAACAAATTAATATCTTAATCATGTTGTCTCCTATAGGAAGGATTATGCAGAATGGGCTATAATAATCATTGGAGGTTTGCAGTTTGGTTTCTCCCAGCACTAGAAAGTGGCTCCCATAGCTCTGCATGTTGACAATCATTTTATACATATCTCAACGTACGCTAACCTTGATTCCCTTTAATCATGTTATACATGTCTCAAGGTACTCTAACCATGATGCCCTTTCAATATTTATCTAGTGACAACCTGAAATGACTATTGGATGCTTGGACAATAAGTTGGCTACACAGGTTTCATATGCATGATAATTTTGATAAATTGTAATAATATATGTAAAACAGATGAACCTACACAAATTCAGATCATTTGGAGCTTATGATAGGATAACTAGGCTATTAAGAAAAAAAATTGATTAATACATGGCACATCTGTGTTTGATTTCCTGTGTGTGTTGTTTCTGTTGTGTTCCATTTTCCATCATAAATCAGAGAATTCTGTAAATAATTTCCTATTTTTTTCATTGAACTGAAGCCACATAAAATTACAAAAAAGTTACTCTTTCACTATTGCGTGGAATTGAACCAACCAAATTGATACAATTTGGATCGACTCACTGAGAACAAAGCCTCTATAGCTAGTGGTTCCATCACTAATGGAGAAAGAAATTTCGCCCACCCACTCTCATCATTGTCAACCTTGGAAACCCTATCGAGATGCTCTTGGACCAACCTAACTAGGGTGATTCAAGTAGCAAGCGGTCGTCCATGTTTGTAAAGCATCTTCACAAGCCATGTCAAGTTCATTTTCGTCAGGTATAAAGAGATAGATATCTATGGTAGGTAGAGAGATCTCTTCTCAGTCATAGAGATATAATATATCAAGCGAGAAGCATGATAGATATGTTTATATATCAATCGATATCTTGGTAATATAGATTAGGGTTGTATAAATCAAGGTCTCTAGAAGATCTCATTAGGTGGAGATACCAATCACAGTAGGTAGGTTCCACTGTGTCCTCGCTCATGACGGGTTAGTTTTTCAAGCCATCTGTGTCAAGCGCATCATTGTAAGGTCATAATAGATGTTACATCCCTATAATACTAGTGATCCCCCCATTACTATTTTCATTGTATCCCTTATTGTTATTGTTGTGCCCCTATTGTCCCCATATTGTTATTATTGTGCCCCATAGAATCCAATATTGTTATTGTTGTGCCCTTATATTATTATTGTTATTCCGACTTTGATTATATTGTGACCCCTTAGACTCCTATATATAGAGCAGAAGTTTTGTCATTTGTATCATCCAAGAATTCTTCATTTGTGTATTTTAAAGGAGGTTTCCCCCTGAAAGAGGTTGATTTTGAAGGTGTTTATCTATCTTTTCTTCTATTTTGTGAGCTGATTGCATAACATTTAGTATCAGAGATTTGGATTCTAGGGTTCCACTGCTCTAAACAGGTCATCGTGGGATTTTCGCTATAACGGTTTTTTCTACGATGTTTCAAAAGCAAAAACAAAAACCCATTTGAGCTGAAATATCTTTGAACCTCGGGTCTAAATTTTTGATCTTGTCTCGCTATATTTTTGAAGATATGATCAAATGAAGGTAAGGTTTTTGCAGGATCCCGAATTATATCTGAAACAGGCGACCTGGGGAAAATCATCATAACTTGTTTTCTAAGCATCAGATTGAAATTTAATCAAATGTTACCGAAAGAGGCTGGCCTGTAGTTTTCTATGTATCAATTTCAGGTTCTAAGATAGAAACCATGACATGTGGCACTTCATATAATTTAACTCTACTGAACTAGTCTATAATCAAGTCATCGTGGGAGATTTGGCATAAATATTCCTTGGAGAATCCAATATTGATCAGACTTGTGGGTTTAGAATGATGACTCATAGGGCTACCGTAGGAATCAATTTCAAACCTTGGAGATCTGTAATTATAGAGATACAACACATTCAATATCGAGCTCCTACAAAGTGAAAAAGGTGTGTAGGTTTTTTTTTAATTTTGCATAATTTTGGCTCGAAAAATTAGTTTGAAGGAATTTAAAGGGCATAGAGAAGAATTATTATCATTAATTGATGCCCTAAAGAAAGGAAATGGAAACACCTAGTAAGAAACCTAAAATCTCTAGCATGACTCATGAAGAAGAGGAAGAAATGCAACATGACATATCAAAATTATGAGACCAAGTGAAACAAATTTCACTCTCACAAAAAATAACAGAGGCTAAGATGGATGTTTTAAAGAAAGGTGTGGAAACTAAGATAGATGGTATGAAAGACAACATTGAAGATTTTAAGAAAGACATGGCAGTTTTGAAAGAAGATTTGACAAAGTTGCTACAAGAAACGCTTCCTAATGGAGAAAAGGTAGTAGAGGAAACGCATGACGAAAACAAAAGAAATGTTAATCATGATTTCATAGACTCTAACGTTGGAAAAAAAAACCACCACGTTCCAAAGATTGATATGAGGAATTTTGATGGCAAGGATCATGTAACATGGATAATACAAATGGAACAATATTTCAATCTCCATAATGTGTGGAACACACAAAAGGTACGCATTGCAACTTTATATTTGGAACCAAATCCATTTGTATGGTATCGATGTCTTTTCTCTCGTAAACAAATTGTGACTTGGGAAATTTTTACAGAAGAAATGATAGCACATTATGAGAATACAAAAGCAACACCTTTTTTAGCCAATTGATAAATCTCAAACAAAAGGGTTCAATGATGGAGCACATTGAAGACTTCCAAAAATTGAATATAAGGGTAAAAGATATTTTGGATGAGCATAGGATTGATGTGTTCATAGGGACTTTAAAGGATAACATCCAACATGAGGTTCACCTTCGGGAACCTGATTCATTGGAGAAGGCATACAGGTTGGCAAGAAAAATGGAGAGAAAAATTATGGCAACAAGGAAGCCAATCACTCACAAATATAAATATGGAAGTGTTGCTGCTCCTAGCCTTCCACAACCTACAAGGTTGATACCACCATAATTGGAAGAAAAAAGAGTAAAAGTGCTTTGTTACTATTGTGATAGAAAATACACTAAAGGTCATAAGTGTGTCGGGAAGAGATTATTTTACATAGATTGTGAACAGGAGGAAGAAAAGGAATAGGAAACATCAAAAAAAGAGGATATACACTAGGAACAAACCTTAGAGAAAGAATAAATGAACCCGACCATATCTTGTTATGTATTGGCCCAAATTACCACACCTCAAACTATGAAGATAAAATGACATATCAAGAAGAAAGAGGTAATAGTGTTGATTGATTTGACTAGTACCCATAATTTTATTCATTGTAACATAGCCAAGGAATTGAATTGCTTCCTATATCCAACACCAGAGTGTCAAGTGATGGTTTCAATTGGAGGAACCATAAATTTCTCCGGAAAGTGCCATAATATTAAGATATCCATGGGAGAATATGTATTAAATAGCTCAATGCCTTCCATTCTAATGAGTGTTTCTAATGTTGTACTAGGAGTCCAATGGCTACAATCCTTGGGTACAATAGCTTTTAATTTTCAAGAACTTTTCATGAAATTTTCTTCGGAAGGAAAGGAAGTTGAATTAAGCGGTATCACAGCGAAAAGGGGAAATATAATCATCTCTAATGGAATGACAAAGGTTCTAAATAAAGAACAACGAGGCGTAATTGCACAATTATGTTCGCTAGAGGTTCCCACATCGAAATCATCTATTTCTGTAGATGTCTAAAAAGTCTTGGACAATCATTCCAAGGTATTTGAGACTCCCAAAGGCCTCCCATCTATTCGTGATCATGATCATGCTATTCATTTGATTCCAAGAAGTGTTCCTCCAAACATTAGACCTTACAGATATCCCTATGCCCAAAAGAGTGAAATTGAACATATGGTTGCAAAACTGCTAGAGGCTGGTATAATTCAACCTAGTCAAAGTTCTTTCTCTGCTCCAGGAATATTGGTGCACAAGAAGGATGGGTCATGGCGCATGTGTCCAGATTATAGGGAGCTCAACAAGCTCACTATTAAAGATAAATTTTCCATTCTTATCATTAATGAATTATTGGATGAATTACATAGATCAATTTACTTCACAAAGTTGGATCTTCATTCAGGATATCATCAAATCAGAATGAAGGCTGAAGAAATTCTGAAAACAACATTTAGAACTCATGAGGGTCATTATGAAGTTTTCGTCATGCCTTTTGGCCTTACCAATGCACCTTCTACATTTCAAGGTTTGATGAATTCCATTTTCAAACCCTTCCTTAGAAAATTTGTGTTAGTACCTTTTGATGATATACTAATCTACAACAAGTCTTAGAAGGATCATGTTCAACGTGTTGACAGGGTGCTCAAACTATTGGAGGAGAAACAATTATATGCAAAAAGATCCAAATGTTTCTTTGGAGTATAAGAGGTGGAATATCTGGATCATATTGTATCTCATGAAGGTGTTAAGGTAGACCCTAGCAAAATTAAAGCCATTAAGGAATGGAAAATACCCACATCCATAAAGAATATACAAGGATTTCTCGGGTTGACAAGGTATTATCGTAAGTTTGTTCAAAATTATGGGAGAATAGAAGCACCTCTAACAACATTATTGAAAAAAGATCCATTTTCATGGACTCCAGAAGAAACGAAAGCCTTTGAACATCTTAAAGAGGTAATGTGCCAAGCAGCGGTCTTAGCTATGCCAGACTTCACAAAAACCTTTATTGTGGAATGTGATGCCTCAGGAAATGGAATTGGTGTTGTTTTAATGCAAGAAGAAAGACCCATTACTTTCGAAAGTCGTCCAATCAAAGGAAAATATTTACGCAAAGCTATTTATGAGAAGGAAATGTTGGCAATACTACATGCAACTAAGAAATGGCGACCCTGCCTAATGTGGAGACACTTCAAGGTAAAAGAAGATCATTATAGTATTAAATACTTCTTAGAACAAATATTATCTTCAGAAGGGCAACAAAATTGGGTCACAAAGATGTTGGGTTATGACTTTGAAATCATCTACAAAAAAGGGAAGCAAAATATTATGGCAAATGCACTCTCAAGGAAGGATGAGGATGTGGAAGAATTACTTTGCGCCATTTCTATTATCTGCTTCGAAATGTCCAACGATCCGACTACAGTGCACCTCACAAATCATCTTGGCACACTCGCTTGAAGGAACAAAGATGTGTCCCAGGTGGAATAACAGTGTATCCTGGAGGTGAAAATTTGGAACTTGCTTACCTTCTAGGAGTGTCTGGTATGTGTTTCCAAATTCTGGATCGCTCTCATAAAGATGCAGCCACCCCAAAGTCTCATACCCATAAGAGTCAAGAACAGTGACCAATGGCATGATTGGTGGTTGGGTGAGGTAGTCTACAACATTATTGGTGTTGCCCTTCTTATACTTAATGTTCAAATGGAATTGTTGCTGGTATGTGGAGTATTTCTGATGGCGATCATTTTGCAACTTTGCTTATGTCTGTATGAACTACAGGGGTTGATGGTCTATTTGGATGATTGTTTCCTTCCCCATAATTTAATTCTTCCATTGATGACAAGCTTGTAGAATGGAATACATTTCTTTCTCATAAGTGGGATACTTTCATACTGTGTCTAAAAGTGTCTCACTTTGGTAAGCCATTGGATGCCCCTACTTAGTAAGAACTGCACCAATAGCATAGTCGTATGCATCTGTCTCAATCTCAAATGGTTGTTGCAGGTCTAGTAATGTGAGAACTAGTGCAAAGTAGAGACGATGCTTTAACTCAAAAAACACCTTTCGATGGGTTTCAAAAGAAAAAACTACCTTTGCTCCGCCCTTGGTGACTTGACTTAAAGTCCATGTGATATGAGAGAACCCCAACATGAACCTACAGTAGAAATTGGCAAGACCCAGAAAGTTGTGGAGCTTTGTTAGAGTGATTGGGGTCGATGAGTCCCTAATGAGTTATATCTTGGCTAGGTCCACATGCACACCCTGCTCATCAATGATGTACCCCAGATATTGAACCAAGGTCATGCCAAAAGTGCAGTTCTCCAAATTGGCACACAACTTGTGTTGTTGCAAGGTTTGAAGGACATGTCGAATATCATGGAGGTGCTCTTCCCAACTCTGGCTAAAGATCAAGATGTCATCTAAATACACCACCATGAATTCATTGGTGAGGGTTACAAGATGTTGTCCATCAATATCATGAAGGTTGCGGGGGCATTCATCAACCCAAAAGGCCTAACCAACCATTCGAAAAAACCCTCCTTGGATTTGAAGGCAGTCTTCCACACATCGGAGCATTCGATAAGCACCTGGTGATAAGAAAAATGCAAGCCAACCTTGCTAAAATATTTGGCTCCCTTGAGCTGGTCTAGAAGGTCATCAATCCATGGGATTGGGTACCTATTCGAAACAACGATCTTGTTTAGCGCCTAATAATTAATACAGAGTCTCCAGGTCCCGTCCTTCTTTTGTACCAATAGAATCAGGCTCCCACATGGTGATGATCTTGGCCTGATGTGCCATTTCTACAACAACTTCTGAATATGCCTTTTGATCTCATTGTTCTCCAAAACAGAGTGTTGATAGATCAGTCCATTAGGTAGCCACGCACCCGGGTTCAAATTGATGGAGTGCTTGAAGTGACAGTGCACAGGTACCCATGTAGGTGAGGTGAAAATTTCCCTATAATCCTCCACAACCTTGTACATATGTTACTACTATGCGTAGGAGCCCTATCTGAAAGCCATGTCCATAACCTTCTTCTTGCCCTGAGGGAGGATCATAAGGAAAACAAATTTCCTCGACATGGAAATGATATTTCTACATTGCTTTGCAGTAATCAAAGACATGATGACAAGTGGGGCTACCTCTAGTACCATGTACAACTTATTTCCCAAAGTAATAATCATAGAGTGAGATCTAGACTCATATATAGTATGTCACTTCCACAAGTGTGGTTGACCTAATAATACATCAAAAACTTCAAGAGGAAAAACATCACATAGTACCTCGTCTGTGAAGGACTTGATGTTGTAGGGAATGCAACACTATTGGATGACGTGGAGATCTCGTCCTCGGTGAAGCCACTTGATGGTGTATGGCTGCGGATGTGCTGTCGTTGGTAGGCCTAGCCGCTTCATGACATTTGTTGAAATGAGGTTCTTTTGGCTCCCGCTGTCAACAATGAACTGCAGTAGAGAACCTTTCACCCATATATGTGAGTGGAAAAGGTGTTTCCTCTCCTCTAGATCTTTAGGCTCATTCTTCCGGATTTTGGTGGTGGCCATAGTGGCACTAGGCTCCATGTCAATTATCTACTTCCCTTTATCGTTCCCCTTGTCAATCTCTAACTCAAAGTCAGAACATGCATATGATTCAGAAGCCTTTAGCTCAACCACCAGTGACTTCTTGGCCCCACACTCACTTGTGTTGTGAGTGGAGCTCTTATGGAACTCACACCATTTTCTTGTGTCCTTCTTTGTATTTGTTGTGTTGTTCTTTGCTTGCGATTTTGGCGGGTTGTCCTGGGCCATCCCGCCTTAGATTTGGCCTTTGCTCTATGGTTTGGGGGACGCCTTTTTCCTTCTTCAGATTCACAAATCCAAATTCTCGCTTCTTCTCTTTAAACTTTTGCTCAATCTTGATAGTGTATCAGTATGTCGTGCTGAGCGAGGAGATGTCAAGGAACTCCATCTTGTCCTTGATGTACTTGTGTAGACAAGCACAGTACTTGAGTACCAAATGGCGCTCAAAATCCTTGTTACCCAACTTAGTGCGGAAGGCATGGAAAATATTTGTGAACTTTGGCACATCCTTGGTCCCTTCCCTGTCATAGCGTGGTCCACTTTATGTATTTATCTTCATAGCTGCTAATAGGTTATATTATTCCTAAGTGAGTGCGGCTAAAAATAGTGAGGATTCCCTCTCGTCCTTTTGTTCATAGTAGGTTTCCCACCAATCCTTAACATGTGGGGTGGCTTTGAGAAGTGCAAAAGCAGTCTTTTCCCAATTGGAAAATTCATGAACTCTAAAATATCCTTCCAATAGATTCAACCATTTATCTATAGCGTCTGCATCTATTTGGCCCTCAAATATGGTAATATCAAAGTTAATTTGTACCTTAAAAGGAGTGGCACCTCTAGGGTGGTTTCTGGATGAAGATGCATCGCCTGTGGGTAGTTGTAGAATGATATGGGAAAATTTATCCATCATGACATTCGTCTGTCGCTCGAGGGCTTCCTTGAGCAATATTTTGAAAGGACCTCCTGCCCTCGCATCTTTCTTTTCTCCTGCCACGGGATACCATCGGGGTTTGCGAGGCTGGTCTTGCAAAGGTTCAACCAGATTGAGCTCTAACTCCTTATACCTTGACCTCATTGGGGACATGCAAAGAAAAACAAAGAAAGAGCATATCACTCTAATACCACTAAGCCAAACTTAAACAGAAACGAAACAAATTACAGATATAACCATAAATACATAAATGCAGCAGAAATAAACTTCATTTCATTAATATCATAATAATAAAATACGCTTACAAACAAAATCGAAATAAACTACTCAGGCAATGGTAGCTTATCTCTGAGAATATATGTGGCGGCTACATGCCTCTAAACTATATTAAAATGAGGCTCCAATGGCTATTTATTATTGAGAAACAATCAAAAACCCTAAACATCCAGAAACCTAACCCTATAAGATGAAGCACCAAAACTGTGGGACGTGTTTGGGTAAATTGGTACATCAATTTCTCGGTGTCGTAACTTTGGCATATGATCTTTGTTTGGATATCATAATACCTTGCTTTGAAGATCTCGAAGAGTAGGCCAAAAAATTAGTAAATTTATTTGGGACTCTCTGTTTTCCCTAAAAATGTCGTTTAGGGCCTCAAAACAGCTCTAGAAGTTTGAGACCCGAAAAACTGCCAAAAATAGTAAACTGTGCTACAATTAAGGAAACTAAAAAATTGAAAGAGACAGTGTTGGGGGTCCAAGTCGAGTAGGAGGGTGGCCACCAATATCCACCTGGATCAGTCTAAGAGATACATATCCCTAGTTATTGGTATCCAAGTGTTGTATCATTGAGATGTTGGCCAATCCAACGATACTCTCTCTATTTTTCAACCTCTTTCACATATATCTTACTAGGTGTTATATTTCTTAAAACATATCATTGGCTTAATTATTAGCGGAATTAAGTGTGGAACATTAATGTATTGCTTATTTTACACAATTAAACTCATGTAAAAGAAACAAAAAAATTTGCAAGTGCACCATATCACCTTCTTTCCTCAAATTGATGTCTTTCTTCCTCTTCTAAGAGTTAAAGCATCGATTGGAGAGAATCAAGATGTCCTCAATCCTCATCAATGCCTAGTGTCCACGAATTCAGCTCAGGTATGGTTCAATCCATGACCACTCAATTTTTTTTTTCATCTTATTTTTCATTTTGTGAATAAATATATCATATATCCATTGATATCCCAACTCATGCTATACCAACTCAATTTTTCCTTATCTCCATTTATTGGGAAAATGGAGATGTTCTTTTCAAATTGATGGTTGAGCCATTTCGCTTCCATCATTCCCTCTCCTTGTTTCTTGCCTCATGCACTTGTGGAAACTCACTTGGTCAATGATACACCTCCATGCACTCCCCCAACATTTGTAGAAGAACCTTAGAATCTCCAGATCTCTAATCACACTCAATTTCTCTTTAAACGTACCCAGGATCTTTCCCTCACAGCAATTAAATTACATGTGGCCCATGGTTCAATTTTTCATTGCTATTGAAACATGTATATTTATGTTTCTCCATACCCATTAACGTTGCTCCATTTCCTTACTTCACTTCTAGGAATGAAAATCACCTAATCACCTAGCGTTTCATGTACAAGGTGCCATTGTTGCACCCTAGTCCAGCTTCTTCATTTAAAAAATTTCCCCGATTTCGATCACCAACACTAGTCACTTCTACTTGATGTAAGAGCACAAGTATTTCTCTCCTAGGAACCCTATCATCAACCTCCATAATGCAAAGAAGCATCTATGTGGAGTGATATGGAGCCATATTGGTCAAGATTGTGAGTTCATTAGTGTTAGCATTATGGCTTAGTTGTTTAATTTGCATTGATGTCAACCTAGTAGCATTAGTGTTAGAGGATGCACTAGTGTTGGTTGGCATTGATGTCAACCTAGTAGTATGTGATTGTTTATGCACATGGTTGATTGATTTATGGTTTTTGGTGTTTGTGTGTGTGTGTGTGGATGAGATAATACGTGGTTGATTGGTATATGACCGGACTTATGCTAGTGTGATGGTACTTGGATTGTACATTGGTTGCAAACCTTAGCTTGATGCTTGTAGATGTTAGTGTAGGTTATTGGCTTGTGTGTGGATGCCTTGGTAGGATGTGGAGCTGCTACACCTAGTTTATAGTATTGGAGAATGTCAAGCATGTTTATGGTACTTGGTGTATGTATGGATGGGCTTCGTCTTGTATGATCAGTTGCAAGGTCTATCATTGATGGTTGTAGAGGTTGGAGTAGTTATGGTGAAGTTTGATGACTTGAGTGTTCGATAATTTGATGGATGGCTTTCAAGTCAACCTAGTTTGACTTGTGATGATGATGGAGTTGTTATAGTGGATTGGGAGTGTTGTATAGGCTACAGTGGCTTCCATAGGACTTATTGATGATGATCATCTAGTGGAGCAAGCTTGGGAAGAATCTAAGAAAAGGAAATTTGCTTTTGAGCATCCTCTGCCACAATCACATGGGGCCAAGCATGTGGGAGCAGCTCAAAAGCTACAGTCACTAGCTTGCAGGCCTATGGAAGTGACTGAGGAGTTCCAGTTGCATGGAGCTTGTGTTGTGGGAGTGACCAAGGATTTTCAAAAAAATTCCTCTGCATTCGTTGCGCTCATTAGGTGTTTATTTAATTTTTTAGCTTGTCTTGTTTGGGACTCATCGTGTAAATGCCAAAAAAATATAATTGTGCTTCTAGATGATGGTTAAAAGAGATTATTCATTAATAAATGAATTTAGTAACTTGATTAAGCCAAGAATACTTGAACCAAACCACTTTTAGCATATGAATAGAGCTCCACTACAGGATTGGAATTAATTGATCTAATCATCTTCATAAATTAAAAATATGTGGAGAAAGGTTGCTCATTTGGTTCGTTATCTTGTGTGAAAAAAATGTCATAGTGTTTTGGAGAGCCATTAACAATGTAAACTTTGAAACGAGAACTCTGGCCAAAATCCTTGTAAAAACATTAAAAACAATGCTAAAAACGAAAAGTGTTGATGCTGGTATAACACCTTTTCTTTTCCTAGGGTAAATTTCAACATGTTTTAAAAATGGTGGTGAAAACCAATTTTTTGTGCAACAGTTGTCCAAAAAACAACCTGAAAACGAAGTGTTGATGTTCGAATAACACTTTCCTTTTTCAATGGTAAATTTTGTGCAGAAAACACCCTCAAAACGAAAAGTGTTAACGCTGGGATAACACTTTTTTTTTCAAGGGTAAAATTTCAACATTTTGAACTAATGGTGTAAAATATTTTATCAGGACCGTGGAAAATATTAAATTTCAAAAAAAATAATGAAAACATAAAATAAAATAAAAAATTAAAACAATGAAAAAACACAAAACAAAAAAATAAAAGAAAATTAAAAAGATAACAAAACATAAATTAAAAAATATACTAAAACCAAAACAAAAAAATCAAATATATAAAAAACAACAAAAAATAAATAAATTAATTAAATAAAAATAAAAAATCAATCATTAAAATGTGAAAAAAAAACAAAATTAACCTATAAAAGATAAGAATTAAAAAAACAAAAAAAATAAATTATAAACAAATAAATAGTAAAAAGACATCTTTAAAAAAAAATGGGAAAAAAATATCTTGTAAACCACAAAAAAAAAAATCAAATCAAATCAAATAAAATCAAACAAAATAAAATAAAGAAATAAAAAAATTTGGCAAAAAAAAAAAAAAAAACAAAACAAAAACAAAAGTACCCGAAAAAAGCATTAAAATAAACTATAAAATTAAGATTAAAATGTTGATTACCTAAAAAAAAGATATATATATATATATATATGACAAAAAAAATGTTAAACAAAAATTATCTCATCAATCATAAAAGAATTTGGAAGAAAAATACAAAAAAAAAGAAAATATATTAAATTAAGTAAAAAAAAAAAATATTAACAAAAACTAGGAAAAAAATTAAAAACAACTTAGAAAATTAACAAAAAAAAATAAAAAACTAGTAAAATTAATATTAAAAGCATTTAAAAAAAAAAACAAAAAAAACCAAAATAAACTCAAATTTCAAGTTTATAAAGAAATACGTATTTTTTATTTTTGTTTTAAATTATTTTTTATTAAACTTACATTTTTTATTTAAAAAAATAACAAAAAATTTAAAAATTTAATTTTTTTTAAATATTTTTTTAATTTAAAAAGAAAATTATTAAAAAAAATTAATATTTTTTTTAAACAATTTTTTTTTTAAATTATTAAAAAATTTAAATTTTTTTTAAACAAATTTAATTTTTTATTAAAAAATAAAATAAAAAATTAAAATTAAAATTAATATATATATATATATATATATATATATATATATATATATATATATATATATATATATATAACATTTTTTTTACTTTAAAAAAAAACAAATTATTATAAAAATTTGATTTTTTTTTTTAATTAAAAAAAAAATTTACTGCCTGCTTGGTTGCCCATGGTGGCGTGGCCTTGGGTGGAGGGTTTGCGTGCAAGCCCTCCACCCAAGGCGGCCAGCCGGCGGAGGCGCGATTCTCAGAATCACCCCTCCGCCCACCCGCCACCAATGGTGGCGCGACTGTGGGTGGAGAGCCTGTATGTAGGCCCTTTGCTCAGGGCCGCACCACCACTGGTGGCGGGCGGGCGGAGGGGTTGCTTATTTTTATTTTTATTTTTATTTTTTATTTTTAATTAAAAAATTTGTTTAAATTTTATTTATTTTTTAATATTTTTTTCTTAAAAAAAAAAACAATTTTTTTTTTTTAACATTTTTTTTGTTTAAATAAAATAAAAAATTAAATTTTTTAATCTTTAATTTTTTTGTTTTTAAATATAATATGTAATCTTAATAAAAAATACCTTTTTTTTTTTTTAATTAAAAAAGTACATATATCTTTATAAACTTTATATGTTTTTTAATTTTTCTTTTTTAAATTTGAAAAGGAATATATATTTTTAAAATTTTCATATTTTTTTAATTTTTTAATTTTTTTAGTTTGAATTTTTTTTGTTTTTTTTTTTTCTTTAAATGTTTTTAATATTAATTTTACTGTTTTTTTTGGGGTTAATTCTCTATTTTTTTAAATCTAGCTTGTTTTTAATTTATTCTTTTTCTAGTTTTTTTTAATGCTTTTATAAATTTTTCTATTTTTACTTACTTAATTTTATATATATTTTTTTTTAATTTTGTCTTTTTTTTCCAAATTCTTTTATGGATTATGAGATGATTTTTTTTAACATTTTTTTATTTTGATTTTTGTCATTTTTTATATTTGTTTTTTCTTTAAGTAATCAACATTTAAAAAAAAAAAAAAAAAATTTGAAAATTCGTTAAGTAAACATATTAAAAAAAATTGGACATAATAAAATTTAAAGGGTGAAAAATAAGTTCTCTAAAAAAATGGTATGCTGCATCAACACGTTTCAAAATCAACATGAAAATGACTAACATTTGAAAACAAATATTTATATTTGATACATAAGAAAATTTAAAGTGTCAAAAATATGCTCCCAAAAAAAAGAAGTGTATTTTGCAGAACCACTTTTCAAAATCGGGTCACATTTTTACTACCTCTACGAAACGAGTAATCCTATCAGTTATTTAAAGTACCAAAAACTATGCTCTAAAAAAATATGCGTGTTTTGCATCGCCCCTTTTCAAAATCAGGTCAATTTTTTGATGTCTCTATGAAACGAGTAATAGTATCAGTTCCCATTTCAAATTTTACGTTGTTCATTGTTGAGGAGTATGAATTTTCTCAAGCAGAGTGTGCATGGAGGTATAGCTGTAGTAGAGATAGAAGTATTCATTGTTGAAGACTCTTCTTATGCAGAAGACAAGTGATAGGGCTTTAAAGGATTTTGCTAATGTATTTGTGATTGCAGAGGAAAATCTATTGTTTGAGTTTATATGATTGTGATGAATTGGTTGCAGTAGTATCTCATGTTTTCATATAGAAATTATGTATTGCATTGTTGAGTTTCTGCATCTAGTTTGCTTGCAGAAAATGCATTGAGGCTATGTGAGTTGAGAATGATGTATGAATGTGAGAGAGGAGTATGATTTGAGTTTGATTCATTGAATGATGTTTTGTTCTATGAATATATTGTTGTTGAGATGTTCATGTTAAGCAGCTCAAGTGCTCCAGTTTGAATTTGAATGAAAGCTGAACCACATAGAGAAGTGGGGTGGGTGCTCTTGCAAAATAGGTATTGAGAAAAAAAATCTTCATAAGTCCAATGGGTGTTGGGAAATCGTGTTGATCAAATGGGTGTTTGTAGAGTCATAGATGGAGAATATAGTTCCTTTTAGATAGTTTCCATATTGTACTTTCTATGTAATGGTTTTCTTAACAGATAATAAAATATGTTGAACAACACATTAGTAACAAGGTGGTTTTTTGCACAGGGAACGGTTTTCCACTAGATATCATTTGCTCCTATGTGATGTGATGATTTTGTTTCATTTTGCATGTTTATTTCTTATGTTATGGCTCTGATGTGTTGATTCTAGTTGAAGTTGCATGTTCACATCTAATGTTTATTTGTTAAGTGATGGATTGATTAATATATTGGAGAAAACAATTTATGATTTTTGAATTTGTCATCAATACTGATTCCACCCCCCCCCCCCCCCCGCCCTACTGATTCCACTCCCCCCCCCCTCCCCGCCCTAGTAGTGATACTAGTTCCAATAATTGGTGTCAGAGTTGGGATATCTCGGTGAAGCTTGATTGCTTGAGAGAACATCGTGGGAAATCAAGGAGATTTTGTTGTAGATAGAGTTCCTATTCTTCATGGACCAAAGTATGAACTAAGGAATGTGAGATTAGAAGCATACTTCATTGATCTTGATGAAGATGTTTTTCTCTCATTAGAATATAATACATATGATGAATCTAATGAGAAATCCAAGAAGATCATTTTGAAGACCCTATTATATCATGATGTTGCTATAGTGAGGCACAGGAAGACTGCAAAAGAGATTATGGACAAGCTACATAATATTTATGGAAGAGAAGGATTTCAAGATTCAAAAATTATTGACGAACCCCATTGTATTCTTGAAGAGAAAAAGAATGAAGGCTCCACATTCTTAGCAGTAGAAGATCCAATTTTATCTCAAAGAGATAGTGAGAGCAGCCATGAGTGTAATGACATACCAATTATTGATCTAAAAGGACAACACGATGAACTAATCAAGGAAAATGAGAGATTATCAAATCAACTACAAGATCGGGAGGCATATTCTATAATATTAGAAGCTAAACTAGCCTCTTTGAGATGTCAGCATGAAAAGGAAAAAAATCAGCTATCTCATGATAGAAAATTGGAGAAAAGCACCAGAATGAAGGCTCCACATTTTGGTATCACCATATATGAGATTATGTGTAGAGGTGGATTATGTTGTTGCACAAAGGAACAAGATGCTTAAATTTTGACAAGGGCCTTTTCAAGAGGGAAGTTTGAGTTCCACATGTGTAGGATAGGGGTGGTTGATAATCATTTTCTTGCTCAGAGTGAGTGTTGAATATGCAGCAAGTTGACTTCACCTTGGTCAAACTAGAGAAAATTCAAATTTCTATTTCAGCAAAAACCTTGGAGGTAGTTAATTGAGGTGACATGGAACTTGTCACTTAGTTAACTTAGTTAGTTCAAGTTTGGGAAGCATTTTAGTATGTTTGTTTTTTAATTTGTAGAAATATATTTTAGTTAATTTGAGTTATTATTAGGTTAACTAGCTCTAACTGTCATAAGAACTAGTGGAGTTCAAGTTGTGGAAGTGGAACTTCAACCACACTTAGTGATCAGCCGGTTAATTGATTAATCAACCCAAAATAATTTTTTCATGTAGAGACTTCAAGTTACCGATTTGAAATGGATATTCAAAGGCATGCAGTCAGAGTAAGCACCTAAGGGAATTGCGCAATTGAATACTATGAAAGTCCTAAATAATAGGGGCCAATTTCTCATAAGAACATGGCAAGGAAATAAGAGCTTGGAGGGCTTGAAAATTGGCTAATTGTTGGCCAGATTCAGTGAGTCAGGAAGAGGATAGACTATACACTTGCAGGGTGTGCTCAAGCTTGAGCAAGCATATGTATTTCATCTCTATTCTCTGATTAATGTAATATAGATAGTAAGGGGTTTTGAGCAATTTCTTTCCCCTAGATAAATCTCTTTGCATGTGTGATGCTTCATTTTCAATGTATATGATTTGTGCTCTAGATGGTGAATTAACTTCCACATATCAATAGATTAGGTTCAAGTCTTGTGATTTATTAAATTTCATGAGCAATTTTGAATCTACACATTGATTTCTAAAACCTACCTAAAACTCGTAGATCCAAATTCCAATGATTGATTTGTCTGCTATGATCTCCTCAAGATTTGGGGCCTTATTTTTCTCTCCAAATTCTCCAACAACTCACTATGCAAATGAATTGGGTAAGCCCTTTTATAGGAAAAAACCTAGTTTGTTCATTTCCCCCAAACTGTAGCTTGGTTTGACAAACCGTCAACACCATTAGTAAGATCTCACCAAGTTCTATAATGGGTCTCTTCTTGATTTCAATAATTTTACACCTTATGGGAAGCCATGTTTTTCATGATGTATCACTTTGGTGCCTATTAAAATTGAATTTCTTCCTATGACCCACTTGTACTCTCGTACCACATTACCTTTGCACTAGTTGGCTCACATGTGAATTTTCTTCATGAGTAGCCATTTTTTCCATGAGGTATCACTTTGTTGCCTATTAAAATCGAATTTCTTCATATGAGCCACTTGTACTCTTGTACCACTTTACCTTTGCACTAGTCAACTCACATGTCAATTTTTGTCATGCGTAACCATTTTTACTCATGTTTTTATGTTCCCGTTTGGGCCTCCCCCATATGGTAGCATCATCGAGTCACCCTTGTTTAGGGCATTAGATATGAGTCACCCTTACATACATGGAGTCTGTTTCGAGTCCCATTGTGCTCATATTTAGCCTCCAGCTATATTGATCAGTCTTTGAAACGCCTTCGTTTGAGTACTTGACCATCCCCTTTGGAATTGAGTCAGTTGCTTCCGAGTCAACCATGCATATCATGCTCTAAAAATGGAATTTGTCAATCCACCTCTCATCTTGTCTCCTTCCATCATCATCCCTGGTGTTAATCCATTAGTCACATTACTATGATCCTCATGTGTTTGTTGAGGAAATCTCATTGCCTCACCTCTAGCAAGCCCTTTGATCCAAGTGGATATTGGTGGCCACCCACCTATCCCACCTAGATATGCACTCACTTTCTTTTATTTCCTTGTTTATTTCATCGTTTACTATTTTTAGTAGTTTTTCAGGTCCTGAACTTCCGGAGCAGTTTTGCACCCCTAAATGACGTTTTTATAGGTCCGTTGCAGGCCAATAATCATAGGCACATCTATGGGCCTATAGTAAAACCTGTTGTAGTTGAAGATACCTTTCCAATAAGGTATTGTACACGCCAAATGAAGATAATATGACCAAGTTATGACCCCAAGAAGTTGGCTGCCCACTAACCCCAATGGGACCCACAAACTCTTGGCGTTACATCTCCTGGGGTTAGGGTTTTGGTTGTTTAGGGTTTTCTCATGTTTTTCAATAATAAATAGGCCATTAAGCCTCATTGTAACATAGTTCAAAGGCATTGATCCCATGTACTCGAACTTTTCCTTCTCCCTATGCTACTTTGGCTTATTCGTATTTATGCACTTTTTCAACCCATCCAATTTTGAGCTATGTGACATGTTTTATCCCTCTTCCAACCCCCTGACCAAAAAAAAAAAAAGCCTGCTTTTCCAGTCCCTCTCACCTCTAAAGGTTGCTCATCTCTATTAAGATAATATATATATCATTATTCCTTTCTGCTATGCCAGCCTAACCATACATGCCCTCTAGGAGGCCTATGCTACAATCCCCCTCACACCTCTTTAGGAAAGGCAAAGGACATTGGTCTAAAATGGTACTTTCTCATAACAAATCCTTGGTTGATATGACATGCGAGCATCAAATCTCAATTAATGGGGAACTTAGAGCAGTGAATGTCCCTATAGGGGTTACAAAATAGTATTCCTTTCCCTAAATTTCAGGGTCTTGTCGAGCCCCCAAAAACAACAGGCTCTCTCATGGCTAGTAGAACTTGAGGGAGAAGGCATTCTACTCCTTCAAGAAACTTTAGGAGAGGGAGATCAAATATTTGGCATTCTGGAGAGCATCTTACCGAGTAGCAATTCATATGTACAAATCCCCGAGGATGATCTGGATGCCGAGAGATAGGGTGGAACCCATAGTTTGTAAATTCCCTAAATTTATAAGGGATGGACATAGTCATCGGCCTCAAATTTAGCTCTATGAAGCTTAATCAAGATATCCTCATCCCAAATATTTATAGAACCCCCCCAAAATAAATTTCCCTTTTGGGATTCATTATCTATGAAATTATGCATGGAGAAGGCCAATCTTATCATTGGTGGGGACTTAGAATTCTCAATAGGTGAGGCTGAGAGATAGAGGCCCATAGCAAAGGTTGATCCAAACTTTGAAATTTTTTCTAGTTTTATTTAGAATCACAAGCTCATTAACATAGATCCCATCAAGCTCAAACCCACCTAACACAACAAAATGGTTTGGGGGGGGGGGGGGGGGGGGGGGGGCATATTGTGAAGCACATTGTCTTCTTCTTAGTCATTGAGCACCTAGTTGAAAACCTCCCTTTGATAAGGAAATGGATCGATGATGGTGGAGGCTTAGACCACTCACCAATCTTTCAGGAAACCAAAGAATCTGGGAAAAAACCCCCTAGCCCATTCAAATTCAACTCAACCCACCTCACAAATGAGATTTTTATGGGGATAGTGAAATACACCTGAAGACTCTTCGACCCTATGTTGAATGTTACAGTAGGAAGAAAATTTGTGCAAAATCTCAAATCTATGAAGGAATCCCCTATAAAATGGTTGGTGGAAAAAAGAGAAAGGGACTCTCAGGAGATCTATGAAGTGAAATTTGATCTAACGGAAATATCAGAAGGTCCATCAAAATTCTATGACTAAGAGAAATACCAATCACACATGAGCCATCTCAAAGGGAAAAAGAAAAAATTCCTAGCCTACATAGAGGCAAACTGTAGATTAAAAAGTCAAGCCATTCAATTGAAGGTAGGTGTTGAGAATTCTAATTTCTTCCATAACTTCACCAAAGGGGGGAAAATGAGTAACACAATTTGGAATCTAAAGAAACCTGAACAGAATTATGTATCATCTTTCGAGGACCTTCCTACTATGGAGACGAATCACTTTAGCTAAACCCCAAAGAGCATCAATTGTTGAAGTGGTTAGGCTAGCCCTTTAATTCTCAAGATTCATGGTTCCAAATGATAATGAGAATATGATGGAACCAAAATTGAGTGAAGATCTCAAGAAGGTATTGATTAAATTCCAAAACGATAAGAGCTAGGGGAGAGATGGGTGGTCGATTGAATTTTTCCAGGTGATGTTTGGACTTATCAACAATGACCTCCTCAGCATCATTGAAGAAACCAAATATTCTGATCACATCCCCGCCTCTTTCATCTCCACTTTCCTTGCCCAAATTCCCAAATCTGATGACCCTTATTCATTTGATGATTTATTCCCCATCTCTCTCTATAATTGCATTTACAAAATTATATCCAAACCTATAGCTCTTTGACTCAAACCCATCCTATCTAAATCCATTTAAGAGGAATAGTTTTCCTTTATGGAAGGAAGATAAATCCATGAAGCCATTGGTGTTTCTAAGGAAGGCCTCTATGGTCTCAAACAATGTTGCCTGAAAGGAACCATCCTAAAAATTAGCCTTTCTTAAGCTTTCAACCATTCTAGATGTTTATACATTCATCTCATTCTTACCCACATTAGCTTCAAAATAGACTTTATCAGTTGGATTATGATTTTCACCTCTTTCTCCTTTTCAGTACTCATTAATAGATCTGCATCTCCTTTCTTCAAGGTTGAATGTCAATTAAGGCAAGGCATCCCCCACTCCCCACTTCTCTATCTCTTGGTGGGAGAAGGCCTTAGTAGATCCTTGGAGGAAGCATGCAGAAAGAATGGTCTAAAGGGTATAAAGGTGATTCCCACTCTTCGCATCACCCACCTTATTTTTTTTATGATGTCCTTACCTTTAGGGATGGTTATCTAAGAGATGCTCGTACAATCAAGGATATTCTCTTTCTTCTCAAAGCAGCCACGAGAATGGTAATCAATATAAAAAAATCAACTATCAATCCCTTTGGTCTAAAGGATAGCTGATATCCTATATGAATTATTTTCCTTTCAATTCGGCCAATATAGAGAATGAATTATACCTGGGGTTCCTCTTAAAACCCAGTTCCTACACAAATTTATATTTGAAATGGATCTTAGCAAAGATAGAAAAGAGACTCAAAATTTGGAGCACGAAATGGTTATCAACGACGTGTTATATAGTCCTAATTAAATTAGTGATGGAGACCATCCTAGTCTACTAGATGTCACTCTCCTCGATACCAAAAGGAACCTTCAACAAAATTTAGAAACTTTGCTATCAATTTCTTTAGGTAGGAACCTCTAAATAGTATGCATTCCCACAAGTCAAATGGTCTAAAACTACCATGCCCAAAGCATGGGTAGCTAGAGACTGAAACAATTTCCCTTTTACTCTTAAGCATTGGCAACCAAAGGAGGTTGGAGTATGATCTCTTCTCAAAGTCTATGTACTTTATTGGTATATGGGAAATATATTTTTCCTCTATCCATTGAGGAATAGATTTGGAAATCCAATAAAAATAGACCAAACGCCTCTAGAATATGGAGGGCCATTATCAATTCCTTTCCCCTCATTGAAGACAAACTTGCATGGAAATATGGCAAAGGCACCATGCTTAGACTAGGCATCGATCTTGGGGCTAGTACTAGTGGAGTACACCACCTTCTAGAAGATATTATAGATTTTATTCACTCAAAATGGATTTATACTCTAAATCATGTGGTGGACCCCATTAGAATGCCCTCAAAGACCAAAAATGGTTTTCAAGCAGATATATGAACCTACCAAGACAATTCAAAAGAACCTAGTTAGCCATTACCCAAGCCTTGAAAGTGGAACATGTACGCATCTTTGAGGACCCTAATGAGCTAGCTTGGACCCTCTCCTCCTTAGGGCATTACACTCCAGAAGAAGGATACCTAATCCTCATATATGATCAACTCCTAGACCACCTGGAGTCATGGTGGCGCCACCTCTCGAGGCTCAAATGCCCAACCAAATCTAGGTTATTCATGTGGTGCACTCTAGAAAATAAAATTCCCACATGGGATTTTTTGTGCAAAAGATAGAAAAATAGGGGTCAAATTGATGAAGGCTATGCAAATTAAAGGAGAAATTAGTCAATAATATTCTAATCGAATTTTCTTACACCAAAATCCTCTAGAAATTCTTTTCTTCAAACTTGGGAAAGGTATGTAAGTGGGAAGGAACAAATCCTAAGGAAGTGTGGCAAGTGTAGGTCACAAATGTGGGAACAAGAGATTCCATGGTTCTTCCTCTCCTATCTAGTTGGGGTACATGGCTAGCAAGAAATAAAATTATTTTTAATAACAAGCTAACTCCTCGTGAAATCACATCAACTCAATCTCTTGTTATCCTAGATTTTCTACCTAAGGGGCCTCATCTCCTCGCATCATAAAAACACCCCAGCCACAAATCAACAAAAACAAGCCCATCATCAATTAGACTAAAGGAATAAACTAATGGTACAACCTCAAACTTCAACCTCTGTTGAATTATATTTCCCACCTTAAGTGAGCTTTCTCATTTTTTACTATTTAACACATTTACAGGGAACGCAACACAGCTGGAGAGACCCTCTCTAAGGGGGATATTTCATTAGTTCCCTGGACATGGGAAGTAACAGAACATTTTGAATATGCAACATATAAGGTCTACCATAGGCTTTTCATTGAATATGGCATCACTAACTAAAGATGTGGACCAACAATTTTTTTTTACTAGTAATGATATTTATCATTTTGAGCATCTGAACTAACCATGCAGTTGCTCACAAAACCCATTTTTTCTATTTTTTGAAACACTCCAAAATATCACTCCTTAGAGGAATTTTATTTCAAACTGCTTTCATATGATTCTCTTATAGTTATTTTATGATTTTTAATCAACAATAGAACTTAACTTCTAAAGCTTATAATCGATCAAATGAATAAAATGTAATAATCATAGAATTCCCTCTAGGTGTAGAACTGTTAGTGACAAGGTGTTATATCAAGGCAATTTGTAGTGAAAGGGGCACCACTTATAAAAGTGTGAGCACAAATTCAATCATGAGCATGGGTGGATGTGACCCAAATCGAGTGTAATCCGTGAATGATTTTTGGCTTAGGTGCACTAAATAGTAGTTAAAATCTATAAAATATATCCATTTTAGAAAACTACAATGAAGCTCCATGTTGAATAAGCTTCTATTTATTCACCTAATGGTATTTTATTTTACCATGTCCCATCCATATCTCTTAAATGCATGTGCATTTTCACTTGTGAATTTGAATAATTGGTATGGAATGAAGGTAAAAAAGGTTTAATATAGAAGTATCACTTATATCTTATTATATTGTATAGAAATATATAAAAATAAAATAATTAACAATCATAAAAACAACTATATAAATAAAAAGTTGGAAGCACAAATCACAAAGGAATAATTGAAAGTAAGAAGTAGCTAACTAGCCTCTAAAAGCGTAGAAGTACTCTCAGTGGATGGACATTGAAATTTTTAGTTGGATTTTATTATATATTGGAAGGAGATCTATTGAAAACACTTGAAGAATCTACACCATGTGGGTAGATAATGGGATATCTAAATCCACATTTATTGCTATTATCCCAAAAAATAAGATCTAGAAACATTTGAATAATTTAGACTAATTTCTCTAATAATCTTATTTATTAATTTATTAAAAAAATTGTTAACATGCTTAAACATATCTTTTCTAGTGTCTTTTAGATGAATTCTCTTGATTACTTTCCAATAGGAAAATCTACAATTTTTTTGCAACAACACAAGAATTAATGTACTCAATCAAGATTTAGGAATCCCTAATAGTTGTGAGGAAACTACATTTAGACAAATCTTATGTAATGGTAAATTAGATATATCTTGACTTGTTTCTATTCTATATAGATATGAATTTGTATACTATAATATGTATCATGGGATGCCTATCATGTGTCTTATGTTATGCTCATGAATGAATCTCCTTTTGAGATTTTTAGTTTTTTTTTTTGTTTTTAGTTTTAGTTTTTTTTGTTTTGTTTTTTTGTTTTGTTTTGTTTTTTTGTTTTGTGTTGTTTTGTTTTGTTTTGTTTTTGTTTTTTGTTTTTGTTTTCGTTTTCATTTCTCTTATGTTATGCTCATGAATGAATCTCCTTTTGAGATTTTTTTTTTTTTTTTTTTTTTTTTTTTTTTTTCCCTCTTCCCGCTATTCTCAAGAATCAAGGAAGAGGTACAAATTCAACATAGTCAACATAGTAATTACATAGAAAGATCCCAATGGAGCAATACAAAGGTAGATCACAAAGCAGTATCATGCATCATGTCAATTAGGCTTGAACCTCAGAGGGGAGGTTGGCATTAAATCCTCCCACCCACATAGGCCACAATTCAATTAAATTTTGGTTTTTTAGTTACTTAAAGGAACTCATATAAGTATGTCCCTTATCTACCCTTTTTATTTTTATTAGTAGTTGAAGGTTTAAGCATGTAAATATAAAATGCAAAGAATAAAGTTGAAATAAAATCTATAAAAATTTCATATTCAACAATTATTTCACATCTTATTTTTGTATATGACATTATGATATTTGGCGAAGGATCCAACAGGAGAAAAAATGCATAAAACTAGGTCTTGTATATATATTTTAAAACTTCAAGCATAGAAATCAACATGTCGACATGTCAAATTCTTCATGAGGTTTGATAAACCAAATGAAGAGGTGAAATTACAAATATTAAACCTATTCTCAATGAATTATATTGAAATTCATGAAGGTGTACCATATTATAAATATGCTAATGGTATGCCATTTAGATCTATCCTAAGTGATTTTTGGATGGTGTATTTTCCTCCCCAACCAAGTTCTATTCATTTAAGTGATTTATTGAGATCATAATGACTATATTATTACAATGGTTTTGATCCATATTACTGACCTTACATGGAAGAGTATATTGTTTACTAGAAATACCATCCTTAGAATAAAGGGAAATGCCTATAGGTTTTCAAACTTTTTCCATGGGGGTGCATCCCCCACAATGGGGGCATGCTCCCCATGTTTCCCACACACGGGATTCGATGGGACGATTCCTTGGAAAATGTTACCCCACATCCCCCTTTTAGGGAAATGCAAGGAGACAAAGGGGGGAATTTTTCCCCTAAATGGGGAGTTTGTAGGCATCCCTGTTACCGGGAATAGTGTCTATGCAGAACTGCTAATCCCACTAAGGCTGGTAGCTACCTTAGAAACAAACAAACTTAAAACTACTTTCATTTTCCTTTATGATAGATAGATGAGAGAAGAATAGAGGAGACCAACCTCTTTCTTGCGCTTGGTTGCTTGCTCGATTCCTCTCTCTTCTGATAGTCCTTTGCTACTTGCTTTCTTGTATACCCAGCTTTACAGAGTACCTGTAGAATCAAAGCAGCATAACACTATATGAGAACATAGATCTATTATCACAAAAAATATAGGATCAGATGTAAATTGACCATACAAATGCATAAAACTTAAATTATACAAGAGTATGGAGGAAAACTTGAATAGCTTTATTGATAATCAAGAAAGAGCCAAGAGAATTACAACCAATTGTTCTGACCTAGTGTCATCCTCTCAGTAAGTAAGCCCTTCTTCACCTCATGAAAAGCTTAGATCACCCAACACTATGATGTTGCCTCAAGAAACCAACAACAATTCCTTACAAGATGCAAAATTCTAGCCTCTGAATCTCTGGGATGAGGGATCCATATATAGATGTCTGTAAGGGAGATGAGTCAGCTTGTGATTTGATTAGTGTCTTCCCTCTAAT
The DNA here is from genome assembly GCA_031772625.1 of Pinus tabuliformis. Lineage (NCBI taxonomy): Eukaryota > Viridiplantae > Streptophyta > Pinopsida > Pinales > Pinaceae > Pinus > Pinus tabuliformis. Next base: position 1,765,508,039 of record CM062817.1, read on the forward strand.
AGTTCTTGATTCCACTTGGAGATTGATGATCTCTTACTCATCCCTGGTCGAATTCATATAGGCAAGTGTCACAGGAGAAGTTTCTGGAAGATTCCATGCTTCTACACCTTGCGGATTGATCCTACCATTTGTCCCTTCTCACCCATCACACCCCATAGAAGGGCTTTTTGAAATGAAATGCACCTACTGTGTGTATTTAGGTGGGATGCATCGCACTTTGCCTATGGAGTAGGTGAAATGGTCCAGTTTTGACCAGTTTTGAGTAGTTTTTCATGGAGAACTTCTGGGAGATGTTGTAATCAGTTGACCTTGTTCTTTTAGGGGTTGGAACAACACCTTTAGGGACTTAGGAGCCCTTGGTTTATGGAAATTTTATGCTTAGGGTTGCAGTGCCCAAAAAGTTCTATAACAGTTGCCCCCTAAAGCATGAGGTCGTTAATCTTTTGATGTTGGGTGAAATGCTTTATCATGAGGATCCGAAGTTCTTTCAAGCTGGAAGGAGACCTGTAATAAGATACAATACAATACATTATCTTCATAATTTTTTCATGATCTAGCTAAGGCGGCCATTCCCATGCTCAGCTTTATAAATTAATTTTTCATGTACATGAGACAGACAATTGTCTGAGTGTAGACTGATGATTCTGGTAGAGCCATCATCCCTTAGATTGGATGATTATCTGTGCAGCAATGATGTACATTTGATGTCTTTATTTTCCTGAATATATATCGCAACCCGGATGGATGAAACTAGATCTAGGATCTTCAATCTCGTTCAATCTTCACTCAAAGTACAAGTCGATCCATGTGAGAGATGTTCTGGAGTCGAACATGGAAAGACATCGCCTAATTACCAACCAATGATGTAAGTTGTTAACAGGCACGAGGAATCACCGATAATGATAATGATCCTCAAGGTACTGCAGTACAATTCACGTGGTGTGAATAAGGGACTTGGCGTCAAACACCACGTAAAATCTTTCGGTCGAAGGCCATTGATGTAAACCTATTGCGGGAAGTGAGAAACTTGCCATTGAGGCATGCAAGCTTCAAAGTACTGAAAGGGTTGTTCCTAAATCGCCTTCTTGGATAATGAGCTGATGTCGACAAGAAGCGATCCGTCATAGGAGGGCCTTAATGAATCCCACATCAATGACACGGAACGGAGCAAATGATTTTAGTGGAGGTGAAAACAATCTGGTGATATACGATTCAGGGTGGCGGTCATGAAAGAATGGAGTGAAAATGTATTATATTGGGTGAGACACAGGTGAATTCTCTGAATGACTACTGTTGAACATATCGGCGACACTGACATAATGGATTGGTAGCATTAACCCCAAATGTGGATGGTGTGATGGAACCATGGTGATATGATCAATGAATGGAACAACCCAACCTGACTAGGATGTGGAGTGAAAGTGTCATGTTCAAGAGCGACTTGCTACCAACAAAGTTTCTTCAAGTTTTCTTCCCAATTTTTCCCTAGTCATCGCTGACAAGTACCTCTTTATCTTTGTCAAACTTGAGGAGGATAACATATGCTTGTTCTATAATTTTCCCTTCGGGCAAACCCATCGCTATGTTTTAACGAGCCTAGCGATAGTGAAACTCGTTCTTGTCTGTTATGGACAAGTTTGTCGCTATTAGGTTTTAACAAGTTTAACGACAAAGATAACTCGGTCCTTTTCAATTTTAGTGAGTCTGAAAAGGAACGTAAAGGAAACTCCAAATATCCTTTTTCGTCATCAAATCCCTTAAGCCCGAAAAAATATAAAATAATACAAAAGGGATGAATTTTCGGTAATTTTAACGAGCCAAACAAGACAAGCACTCGATATTTTTGCGTAATAATCCCTCGAGTCCAAAAAGATTAAAATCTAAAGGAGGGATATCACTTCCAGTCACTTTAATGAGCTAGAGAGGCCAATGGCTCGGCAATCTTTTCATATTTTACGAGTCAGTTGAGAAGAGCTTAAAGGAGGCTCGTTTTTTTAGGAACGAGTGATAAATTCGGGTAGCAGCTGATTCCAGGTAAGGTTTGGAATTTTCCAATCATAGCAGTGTCACAAGGATGGCTAACAAGATCACTCTTCGCAGCTGTTCCTCAAAAGGGGTAAACGATCAAGTGGAGGTGAATGATCGGCCAATACAGGGTGGAGGTGATGATGAGAACACGACCAAGGCTTTAAAGGCTGAAGTACTACATTCACGATGGTTATTTACCAGAAATTAGTTCATTTTTTTATGAGATTAAACGCGGGGGGAAACACTTGCTCATTGCTTATGTTTATTTTTTAACGAGCTTGAATTCCGCAATAAAACTGCTCGATCTAGTCGTATAATAAGGATGTCTCATCTAAGATGCCATTTTTGTAGAGCTTGCACCTTACAAAGCTTTGCTCCCGATCCTTTCTTTATGCAAGTTAGGAAATGACTAATCCTACGAGTTTAAAGGGTTGGAAGACCTACAAATTTAAAAAATAAATAGTCGCTCTTCTCTTGCACACCAAAAGGTTTGCATGCCCCCAGGTATAGAGAAAAATTTCCAGGTTACCAAGAAAGTTTCATCTGCGTAGCGGATAAAATTATTTCTCGGTGATGCCTATCGAAATAGGCAAAGAGGAGTGGTGTCACCCAGCATAACCTTAACGAAGGTATCTTATTCCAGTCTGTTCCCATTTTCCTGTAAGGACGGGTTCGCCAGATTAGTCATATATCCCTTGCGGAAATCAACCCTATACCCAAGGTTCTCCTGCCGAAGCAGACCAGGATGCATGCCCCCTGGGTTTCAGTCATGTCCCCCGAATCACTCGCGCTCATCAGGTGGACGGATTGGGGATTGATGAGACATTCCTTGCGTGAAAATACCATTCAGGGATGGTATATGACTATTTTCTATGCATGAATCGGGGAATGAAAGCTGGTCTACGAGCTTGACCACTCTTCCTTCGTGCAGAAAACACATTACTCTAAAGAGTGAGGAGACAATGGCTCCCATGCAATAAATATAGTCTCGTCCAAGGAGTAGATTGTAATCCAGGGGTCCTTGGACTACCATTACATTCATGTGAACGGTTTTCCCTCTCAACTTAATGGGCACATTGGGAAGGATCCCTAACGGTTGACTGGTTCCTTTGTCAAAGCCTGTTAGACTTCTCATTTCAGGCAAAAGTGATGGTGAACCAAGTGCTTTCCAAGCAGTTGAGGAAATGATACTCACAGAAGCCCCTTCATCTATGATGGTACCAGCCATAACCATTATATATACTTGATTGATGATTCAGAATGGTATACTAGCCAGTAAACGGGGTCTGCCTAGTAGATTCCAATCAAAGGAAATGACCAGGTTGCTTGGAGGTGGGACCGAATAGACAGCCAGGTATGACTCTGACGAACTTCCTTCCTGCAGTAAAGGAACGGGTAAAATGCCCCCATGATCATCGGAGTCTGTGTTTACGAAGAGAATTTGGACGGTGTCATCTTTTTTCTCTTCGGTGACTGTATCATCTGAAGACGGAACCTCTGAAGGAAAGATCGGGTCAACTGCCGCCTCGACCTTTTGACTTTCATCTGGTATGGATTCAGATGGTTTATCTTCAACGGTAGATGCTTCGGCCGACCACAAGGGTGTGCCAGCCAGATTTTCAACTAGTGATGGACTCAGCAAGAGTTTCTTATATCCAGGAGGGAGTCGTAGTGGTGAAACCGGACGGTCGTCCAAAACTCTTTTAGCCTCATCTAAGAAGGGACAATGGTGAATGGCATAATCGCCTTCACACAGTCTACAAGGAAGTTTACCTTTTCCTTTTTGTCCAGGGGCTTCACTTTCACTAGTTGACGGCATACTTTCAACATGATCACGAGAGATTGACGACACCGGGTTGTGAAAACGAGGAGACTAGTCCCTTAGGATCCGAGGGATGCAAGGACAACCTCTATGATAGTGGTCTCCATTGCAAATGACGCATGGCAATTTAGGCCTAGTCAGTGCAATGTGTGGATTTTCGTTAGACGACGCTTGGTTTCCCCTTTTCGCCTTTGGCTCCTTCTTCTCTTTCTTCTTCTTTACCTTCTTCTCAGGTACTTGATTTTTGGCTTTACCAGCTTCATCAAGCGAAGAGGAAGGAGGAGAGGAAGAATTGGACGAAGTAGAGGGTTGGGGGGTAACTCTGGAAACATTAGTTGCTGACTTGATTGCTCAGGAATTGCGGTGTTCTGAACGATGGAGGTTGAGAAGAGCCATACGGGCAATCCGATTGTCAATCTTGGAAGCGGAAATGTGGTCATATGGGGCGCACCAACATCTCCCCAGGAGGATAAGGGACTGGGATTTCCTCCAAGGGGAACTCCTTGGTTGGTGGACTCCATTTTTCTTCAACCTAAGATCAATGTAGGAAAGTTGATAATTATTCCATTTAAAATAAATTTTAGACGCTTTGACACAACTTGTTTTTTCAATTTTAAAGAGTCGAGAAAAAACAAAAGATGACTCTAGTCGCCTTCGATTTTTAATGAGCCTGAAGTGACAAGTGCTCAAATGGACCTTTTCCATTAAGGAGTCTGAAAAGGAACGAAAGGGACTGCTCTGGAAATCTAGATAGAGGGATTACCAAACCAATCGCAAAATTGTAGAATACTTTTTACGGTACGATAGTCAATCTTCCCGAATGTTGTGCTCAGTGCATTGCGATCGATAGGGTGGCAGACACGGCTTCCTACGGATAAAGGATTAAGCCTATTGTGGTCTCCCAAAATATACTCGATGGTACGTGGAAGCACAAGCCTGTATTGGCACTTATCGTCTCAAAGTGGAGGAATCACCCAACCAACAGTGAAAACAATAGTTACCAGGTTTTACGACGCTAGAATACGTCTCTAGCAAGGATAATTTTAGGGGCGAATGTTCGCCCTTTGGCGAAATTAAGGGGTTTTAAATTTTTAGTGGGTGAATATTTTGTATCATAGTACTTTTTTACAAATCACCTCAAATAGCCCACCTTATTTTAAGGGAGAGTGTAAAAAAGGTAAATTTAGCCCTTGAAATTAGGACTTACAACCTTCCATTCGCCCATTTTCAAGAATAGGTTTTATTTAAGTGAATCCTATGGGCCAAATACCATATTTATAAAAGAGGTATGGTAAATTAATAAAAATATAAATAAATGAGAGGTATGCTAAATAAATAAAACATTTTTTATATTTACTCCATAAGTCACCTTATATACATGTAAGGGTGTAAACAAATAAAAATATAAGTAAAGTGGAGGTATGGTAAATAAATAAAACGTCTTTTTATACTTACTCAAAAGGTATGGTAAATAAATAAAAATATAAATAAACTAGACATATCGTAAATAAATAAAACCTCTTTTTATATTTAGTTCATAACCCTCACTCAAAAGGTATGGTAAATAAATAAAAATATAAATAAACTAGACGTATCGTAAATAAATAAAACCTCTTTCTATATTTAGTCCATAACCCTCGTTCTGTTTATGAAGGCTCAAGAAAGAGGTTTTATTTAAGTGAATCCTATGGGCCAAATGCCATATTTGTAAAAGAGGTATGGTAAATTAATAAAAATATAAATAAACGAGAGGTACGGTAAACAAATAAAACATTTTTTTATATTTACTCCATAAGTCACCTTATATTTACGAAAACTCAAAAAATGGGTTATATTTAGGTGAAACCTATGGCCAAAATACTATGGGACAAATACCATGGACTAGATTGTTATTAATACCATGCAAAAAACCATTATTAACCCTAATATTAGAATTAATAAAAATAAAAATGGCACATGGTATTGACCCATGGTATTCACCAAAATGGAACATGGTATTGACCCATGGTATTCACCTAGAATGTAGCCTATTTAAATGGGGGAATTAAACCAGCATGTAGCCTATGCTAAGATTCACTAGGACTTTACAAAGTTTTATTATTTAGTGAAAGACTCGCCAAGATCTTACAAGATTTTATAATTGAGTAAAATATTCGCCATGCCGGGTGAGAGATTCGCCAAAAAATTATATATACATATTATATTATTGATAAAATTGCCTTCCATTTTTCCTATATACCATGGAGATTCACCCATTTATTATATTTATAAATTTAGGGGGGGTTCTTAAAATTTTCCCTGGTCTCTAACCTAGACTTCTAGATGTTGTGCGTTAGGTTCCAAAGCATTGTTAGATTCATTAAATTTATTTTATAGTTGATCTTGCTTAAGAAATTTTCCTTTTAGGTTCACCATGTGATGTAGATGTACAATTCCTAAAATGTAATCTAAGATGATAAACAGTCGTTTAATCTTCTTTTTTGCAAATGAAAATCCTAGCTACCAAGGAAAGAGAGATGGCGTTCTTTCAACAAAGAGCAAAGAGCATACACTATATGAACTGTCCTAAATCAAACCAACAAACAATTACTAACAAGTTTCTTTTCAAAACAAAATGAGGACACTGACAACACTTTGCGATTTGGAATTGAAAACTTGCTTTTGACACTAGAAAAACTACTAACTCAGATCAAATACAATAGTAACAGGGTAATCGACTATCAAGAGCAATCAGACTCTCTTCTATGACTGAAAACGACACTTGCGACACTTTCAAATCAAGAAACGACAGTACAATTACATTACTTCTTTGTAAAGGAGAACTAAAAATTACTCAAAAAATACATAAAAGCATTTACAGTTCTTTGCACAATGGAGGCAGAATAACAACAAGGAAAGGGGTTTCAAACAGAGGTGTACTGACTACAGGCAGCAAAACTCTTGAATAGATCTGAAAAGAGTGAACACAGAAACCAAAATTTAGGAACAATGCCTAGTCTGATCAGCGCACCTGTAACACAGTGAAACTGAAATGCAACTCACCTACTACACTCAGGAAGTGCACTGAATTTGAGGTTCACATAATAGACAGTGTGCTGGACCAGGGATGAGACTTTGATTGGGTTCCAGGTCACAGTTTGCAGTTCAGTTCATGGATTTTGGCCGAGCAAGTGGTAATCAGTAAATCAATCACAGGGGTAGATCTAAGGAGGTTACTAGAGCCACCACAAGGGCAATTAGAGAGTTTGTAAATCAATTGTTTAATTCATAAACAAAACCCAAAGATTGACTGAAGCAGCGTTGATCTACTTTGCACTTGCATAGCAAATGCAGTTCGAAGGCTAGCTGGCGTGACTTCAGGCTCCGTGTGTAAGTTTATAAAGTAAACAAATGTAGATGAACAAACAATATACTCGCTCCCCAGTGGAGTCGCCATTTTGTTACCGGGAATAGTGTCTATGCAGAACTGCTAATCCCACTAAGGCTAGTAGCTACCTTAGAAACAAACAAACTTAAAACTACTTTCGTTTTCCTTTATGAAACATAGATGAGAGAAGAATAGAGGAGACCAACCTCTGTCTTGCGCTTGGTTCCTTGCTCGATTCCTCTCTCTTCTGATAGTCCTTTGCTACTTGCTTTCTTGTATACCCAGCTTTACAGAGTACCTGTAGAATCAAAGCGGCATAACACTATACGAGAACATAGATCTATTATCATAAACAATATAGGATCAAATGTAAATTGACCATACAAATGCATAAAACATAAATCATACAAGAGTATGGAGGAAAACTTGAATAGCTTTATTGATAATCAAGAAACAGCCAAGAGAATTGCAACCAATTTTTCTGACCCAGCGTGATCCCCTCAGCAAGTAAGCCCTTCTTCACCTCATGAAAAGCTTACATCACCGAACACTATGATGTTGCCTCAAGAAACCAACAGCAATTCCTTACAAGATGCAAAATTCCAGCCTCAGATCTCTGGGATGAGGGATCCATATATAGATGTCTGCAAGGGAGATGAGTCAGCTTGTGATTTGATTAGTGTATTCCCTCTGATAGTTCTTGATTCCACTTGGAGATTGATGATCTCTTACTCATCCCTGGTCAAATTCAGATAGGCAAGTGTCACAGGAGAAGTTTTTGGAAGATTCCATGCTTCTCCACCTTGCGGATTGACCCTGTCATTTGTCCCTTCTCGCCCGTCACACCCCATAGAATGGATTTTTGAAATGCAATGCACCTACTGTGTGTATTTAGGTGGGATGCAACGCACTTTGCCTATGGAGTGGGTGAAATGGTCCAGTTTTGAGTAGTTTTTCATGGAGAACTTATGGGGGATGTTGTAATCAGTTGACCTTGTTCTTTTAGGGGTTGGAACAACACCTTTAGTGACTTAGGAGCCCTTGGTTTATGGACATTTTATGCTTGGGGTTGCAGTGCCCAAAAATGTCTATAATAATCCCCCTCAAAAAGATTGCGCATATGACCTAATTTTTTCTCGAAAACAATAATTTATGAGTGGGAAATTCTAATATTCAACCCTAGGGCACTACTTATGCTATGTAGTTGATGGTAATGTTAAATTATTAAAATAAAATTGAAATTATCCTTTATCTTTAGTTTTCATCATTCTAATTCAATTTTTAACATTACCATTAAATTAATCAGGATGTTTGGAATTGGTTTTAACCTTATTGGTTTTCATATGGAGAAAGTAGAATTTTAGATTCCATTAAAAAAATATAGACTTGACATGTTGAGATTTGTGTATCTTATTTTAATGATTAGAAGGTAATATTGATAGAATCCCAATTTACACATTGATTTTGATGATATATGGCATTTCTTGTAGCATGATATTTTTAGACAATAGAGGTCATCTAGAGTCTCTTTGTTGATGTATTTTTGGTTCAAATATGGATTGCACTGGGTGTTGTTTTTGTTATATGTTGCCTTGCTATATATATGAAAATCTTTGCATATTTTTGTATAATGCCTGGATTATGCATGGATTTTTTTTTAAATGAATATTTATATACTTTTTGGTTGAATAGTTTTTTCCAATTTCGAGTTTGGGATCCAACTAATTTGAATAAATGGTATAGTTCTAATAACATCCTTTCATTTTCCATTGTTCATTTTTAGTTTTAACTCTTCAATCTTAACTCTAGATATTGATAATCTTATATCAAAGTCTTTTTCTCATCACTTTTTACTATTTTTGAGTTTGACTGATTTCAATTTACTATTTCATATTCATATATTAATATACACTATTTCAGAAAGTATCAAACAAATTCTAATATAATAAAAGATAAATTTCAATCAATGTATATAGTTTATTATTATTTATATTAGATGTGATTATATACTGAAATAAAATATAGAATTTCAATCTAATGTAACAAATGGTATTTTATATTGGTTAAGGCTATTTTAGAGAGTGTCTCCATCATGGAAAATTTTAGGGGCTAATGTTCGCCCAGTGGGCTAATTTTCCATGATTTTTCCACAAAAAAGATTCGCCAATTTCCAATTTTATAAAAGACGATTCGCCCAAATTTTAGAATATAAAATTATTTTACCTTAAAAATCACCAACATTATATAGAGACTATATATAAAATAATTATAAATTTGAATAATTTTACAAATATATCAATAAACATTTATAATTTGCATATTAGGGATTAGTGAGATTCGCCAATTTTTTAAACTTCAAGAAAATTTTCCATCCTTAAAATTTTCCTTGGTCTCCATGTATTGGGAATCCATATACGAAAATGGAATTTCTACAATTAAAAAAAAAAGTGTTTTACCTTTTTATGGACAAGGAAAAGGGATAAGGAGGGAATTCATTTTATCCAATGGAAAATGTTGGAAATAATATTGAGAGGGGGTGTCAATTAGTATTATCAAGTCAATTATTTTTCAATTCAACCACAGATTTGTATACGCTACTTTAGTTAGAGAAACGAGTGTATATACGCAACTTCAATTAATGAAAATAGCGTATAACTCACAGACTTGTAATTTAGTTATTCTTCAGATGTTAATCTTAAATCTGTGTGTCAGAACCATATAGACATCAACCAAGAAAAAAAAAATAGTGCAGACAATCACACATAAGAACACAAGATATAAGGTGGAAACCCAATGTAGGTGAAAACCACCTGCTGCAATATGTCTCTATCTTCTTTCAATTAGAAACTTCTTTTTACAATGATTCTGTACTAGTGGAGTCTTATACCAGTATGCAGGCTGCTACCTGCAGAAGGCTACAACCTTCTCTCATTCTCTAGCTTCACCTCGAAGGGAGATACATCCCCATTAGCTCTTGTACTAGCTGAGGTACTAGTACGTAGGTTGCTACCTGCAGAAGGCTACAACCTTCTCTTTTCTTCCAGGGACCACGTTTCATAAATTTTCAGACTGGATCCGTGAATAACATCAATCATACATTAAGTATATCTCCAATAATCAATCTCCTTTGTACAACCCAATATAGGATCAACGAGAACACTTGTCAGAATGTTGTAACCAGAAAACAGTAACAGTAACCAGACACCAAATCTGAACCCAGAACACTACAGCAATAAACAGAAGCATCTAAAGCATATTTCATGAAATGTATGCTACTTCACTAAGCATAAACCTACGTACATATGCAGTTGTATCAATTCCAACCAGCGTATACGCTGTATTATTTCACTGAACCTGTGTGTATATGTGCCTCTGATGTGCGAAACCTACGTACAGATCTATAACAGACAATTTTCTCTTTTCAAGTATTTAGACATCGATTATACCCAGTTTATCAGATTTATAGATCTACTCATGCGCCAAATACAACAGATCAAAAACCATACAGTGATACTACTATTCAAGCCTTAAGGTCTTGACCAATAGAACTTATCCATCTTTTAGTGCTTAGGTTCCTCCTTAGATCAGATTTAGCAATGCACCATAAACCAATCACTAGTGTTCGAGATCATGCTCCTCTTAAGATATTCAATACTTTAATCGATACCCTTTCCAAATGATTTCCTTCCCTTTTTATAGTCTTAAGCTTACACAAACCATGGTCCAAAACCATTGATAACCAATACTAGGGACTTAATACCTGGGTTCAACACTTTGGATGCAATACCAAGGACCAAAAACATAGGTTCAACTATGTCGGACTAAATACCATGGACCAAACATAAATTTTCCCAAATATATGCGTTTTTCTCTACATGAAAGTGTGTGCATACGTATACGCACCTTCTAAACGGTATACCTGTGTGTATACACAATTTTGTTACGAGGAACCTGCATATACCTCATTTCCTTTAATTTTGAGAGCCTAAACTATGATCTGCCCTTTGAGTGAGTTGCCATCAAGGACAACACCTGTGCCATAGTGCCAAACCAGTGCCATAATGCCAACAATCTCCCCCTTTGGACTTGATGGCAACCCCACGTCACTCAAAACCATTCTCCCCCTTTGACATCAAGGGCACAGGGTTATGCTCCCCCTGAATACATGTTGAATCCTCTGCTCTACTGTGTTGTCCAAGCTCCCCCTGACTATAGGCAAGGTCTGCAAGAACATGATCTACAATGACTTTATAAATTATAACTAACCTTCCTATCACCAAAGACTCATACATACATCCATCTCCCAACCAAATGGGGATATACCAGAATTGACTCATCCACCCAACCAAGTGGGGATAAAACCAGAAGATTACACATGACAAATAAGTACATTACATCATTCATCCCAAGCATAGTGGGGAAAGAAACATAGGCCGTTACATGACCTTGATAAAAGAAATATAAGACATAGAGACAAAATATCTACAGCAAGGCTCTGACAGATATCAGCAACATTTGCCAAACATTGTTGAGGCCAACACCCATGTTCTTCTTCTGCACCTGTTCCACCTAAAATCGAACCAACTGAAATTGAACCAAGATAATGCCCAAAATGCATTATTAGAAGAATATATGCTCCCCCAGAACCTGTGCCAGATGGTCTCTGTCAAACCCAGATAAACCTCTTTTCATCCTAAGCCTGGCCCCACTGCTTTTTCTTCAAACCAACATATACACAACTGTATCTTAATAAACCGGCGTATGTATGTGTATCCTCCTCATTCAACTTGCGTACAACCATTTTTCCCTGAAACAAATTGGATTCAACAGCAAGATGATGCATCAACTACCCCCAGCTTTTGTCTAAGGTATTCAAATGTCTCCCTAGGCAGTGATTTGGTGAGTATATCAGCAGCTTGTTCCTTAGATGGAACATACTCCAACTTGACCTTTTGTTCAAGCACTTGTTCCTAGAGGAAATGATACTTGATAGGTATGTGCTTAGTCTTTGAATGCATGACAGGATTCTTTGAAATACTGATTGCACTTGTATTATCACAAAAATGGAAATAGGTGGAGTACAAGTGATTTGAATATCTTGCAATGTTTGCGTCATCCAAAGGAGTTGTGTGCAATAAGATGCAGCAGCTACATACTCTACTTCAGTTGTAGATAATGAAATGGAACTTTGTTTCTTATTGAACCATGATACTAATCTAGGACCCATGAAGAATGTACCACCACTAGTTCTTTCCCTGTCATCCATGCTACCTGACCAATCTGCATCTATATATGCATGAAGTGTGAGATCTATATCTCTAGGATACCATAAACCATAGCTTTGAGTCCCTTGAGGATACTTGAAAATTCTCTTGACTGCCTGAAGATGAGTTTCCTTTGGATTTGCCTGAAACCTTTGAACTATCCCTACTGCATGCATAATTTCTGGTCGGGTACCTGTTAGATAGAGTAGACTACCAACCATGGATCTATAGGTTGGTTGATGTACAGCTACTGATTCATCATTTTCGCTGAGGTTGCATCCTGTTACCATAGGAGTACATACTGGTTTCGAATCCTCCATCCCATATTTCTTCAAGATCTACTTGAGATACTTGGTTTGTGATATAAAGATACCATCTTTTTTTTGCTAAACTTGTAAACCAAGAAAATATGTGAGCTCACCAAGCAGGGACATTTCAAATTATTTGTGCATCACCAAAGCAAAGTTTTGACTCATGGCTTCTTCATTGTTGCCAAAGATGATATAATCAACATATACAACAAGTATTAGCAATTTATCATTGTCCATTTTTATATATATATTTCTTTCTGTTGATCCTTTTCCAAAACCTCATTGATGAAGGTACTCATACAGCCAAAAATACCAAGCCCTTGGAGCCTGTTTAAGGCCATAGAGAGCCTTTTTGAGTCTGCATACAAGATCTGGATCATTTCCAAGGATAAACCCATTTGGTTGCTCAATGTACACTTCTTCATTCAAGTCTCCGTTCAGAAAGGCAGATTTTACGTCCATCTGAAATACTTTGAACTTCTAAAAGCTAGAGAGAGCAAGGAACATTCTTATAGCCTCAAGTCTAGTAACTGGTGCAAAGGTTTCTTCAAAGTCTATGCCTTCTTATTGTGCATACCCTTTACAAACAAGTCTTGCCTTGTTTCTAACAACATCTCCATTTTCATTCAGCTTATTTTTGAAAATCCATTTTGTCCCTAAGACATTCTTATCTTTTGGTCTAAGAACCAATTCCCAAGTGTTATTCCTTTCAATCTGTTCAAGTTCTTCCTCCATGGCCTTGACCCAACATTCATCTTTGCATGCCTCTTTTACATTTTGAGTTTCGGTGGAGGAGAGCAATGCTAGATAGCTTGAAGCTTCTGAAATGGTTCTCCTTGTTTATACACCTGCCTCTTTCTGCCCCAAAATTTGAGATTCTGGATGATTCTTCTGAGCGTATCTGGATGGAGTCGTTTCTTCTATTATTATTTGTTCTTCTGGTGCCTCATGGGTTTCTTCTTCATCATGAATCTGATTTGACGTTGAAGGATAGTCCTCATCATCTTCGAAAACTTTAGATCTTTCCTGCCTAGGGTTATTTCCTTCTTCATCAATCACTACATCAGTACTTTCAATCATTTTTCCAAGTCTTTCATTGTAACACTTATATGTTTTGTTGTGGGGAGAGTATCCAAGGAGAATGCCTTCATCTGCTCTAGGTTCAAACTTGCCAAGATTTTCATTAGTCCTTTTAATGTAGCATTTGCTTCCAAAAATTTTGAAGTATTTTATGGTGGGAGTCTTACCATACCAAAGTTCATGAGGAGTCTCAGTGTTGTTTACCCGGACATATGTCTTGTTAAGAATAGTAACTGCAGCAAATGTGGCTTCACCTCAGAAGGCTGCGGGAGTTCCAGATTCATCAAGCATAGCATGAGCCATTTGTTGAACTGTTCTATTCATCCTTTCCACTACTCCATTTTGTTGAGGAGTCCTTGCAGCAGAAAATTCCCTTCTTATTCCATGTTCTTCACAAAAATTGAAAAAATCATTTGAGGTAAATTCTCCTCCCTAATCAGACCTGAGGCATTTGATTCTGCGATCTGATTTGTTTTCAACCAAGGCTTTGAATGATTTGAACTTTTTGAAAGCTTCATCTTTATACTTCATGAGTCCTATCCAACACATCCTTGAAAAGTTATCAATGAACAATATGAAGTACTCTTCACCTCTAGGTGACCTCTTCCCAGTTGGACCACATATATCAGTATGGACAAGTTCAAGTAGCCTGCTAGCTAATCCTTCTTTTTCAGTGAAGTTAGTTCTGGTTTGTTTACCAAACTGACATGACTTGCATATTGTATTGTCTAGAATTCTAATGTTAGGAAGATCACGAACTGCCTGATATTTGCATGCTTTCCTTATCTGAGAGAAGCTAAGATGCCCCAATCTTCTGTGCCATAGCCAGTGTTCATCAGTCTTGCTTAGATAGCATTGATGTTGTCCTTCTTTGAATATGTATAAATTATTTGGAGTTCTTATGCCTTTGATCATTGTTTCTCCTGTATCAAGATCACGAACACTACATCCATTTGATCGAAATAGTACCTCAGTTCCTTGATCGCACATCTGACTGACACTCAATAGATTATGCTTTAAGCCATCAACATACATAACATTTCTATCTTTGACCTTTTCTTTCAACTGAACAGAACCTTTACCTTTTATGAATGTGGGGGTGTCATTTACATATGAGACTTTCTTTTCCTTTCCTAAGGCACTATATGATTGAAGTTTTTCTTTATCACCTGTCATATGTTTTGAACATCCATTGTCGATGTACCATTGATTTTCCTGTCCTTCTACATATAAGGCTATCCCACAACTTTCTGGTTGTGGTTTTTCTTTCTCCATGCTTTGGGGTTCAATGAAGCTTGCTCGTTCTGAGTTGTTTGCCGAAACCTACTCTTGCATTCAGACTCTACATGGCCGAAGTTGTTGCAAATAGAACATTCTATTTCATTTTCAAGAGCAGTAAAATTATTGTAGGTCATTTTCAAGTTCCCAGTCATATTCCTTTGTTTTTGAGCTTCCCTAGTCATGATGGTCTTGTAGGCAACACATTGAGCGGCTTTATGACCAAAGTTTTGACAAGAAAAGCATTGGCCATTGAAGAAATTCCTACAATTATCAAACCTACCAACCAATTAATTGTAGTTTCTATTGACATCCATTCTTGAGCCAAATAGAGAATGGTTTACCTGTGGTTGATTGAAGCTTCTGTTCATCCTTGAAGTAGATTATCCTCAACTTACTAGGTAAACTTTGTTCATTCGTGAAGCCAATGGTCCCTGATTTACCTGGTAGTTTACATTATGCTTTTTTTGTCGATTGTCAACTTGTTCACTTCTCCTTGCTGCATCAAGATAATTTTTGGAGGTGGATGGCTTTTGTGCTTGAGCCGTTTCTTCAGAATATCCGAGATCTATCTTGATTAGAGGAGAACGTTGTGCTTTGATAATCTCACCTAAAGTTTCAAATCCTTTAGCAAATATAAGATTAAGAGCTTTTGTTTTCTCAATTTCTTTTCCAAGTCCCACAATTTCACATTCTAACTCTTCATTGTGTTTATCTCTTTTAGCAAGTTGGAATGTCAAAGTGTCTATAATCATGTTCTTTTCTTCTAAACAAATTTTGAGTTTAGAAATTTCTTCATAAATAGCTTCTTCATTTATGGCATCCAAGGAGTCATCATCTTCAAAAGCCATCAAAAATCTATCATCATTACCTTATTCATCTTCGTCACTATTTGAAAGTCCATCACTGTCTTCATGTGTATAATAGCTCTTCTTACTTACATTCTGTTTTCTATTCCATCTGACAGGTTCCTTACCTTTGTCTAGTCTATCTTTATGAGGGAACTGTTGACACCTAATCTTCATGATTGGGAATTTTATGTAAATAAATAAATTGGGAAGGTGAACAGTCATTGGGAGATGAACTGAACAATCACTCCCTATTGTATATAACAATGGGTTACCTATGGAATAATAAACGAATCAGTTGTTTGTTTTGTGGAGTTAGTGCCTGGCCTGACATGGTATCAGAGCCAGCTCCCTGTTTACCCTTTACGTCTTTGTAACTCCTGATCTACTGCATTACTCTCTATAGTTCTGTCTGACACACCTGCGCTGCCCTGACATATTCTATTTATGATTTTTTTTTCATATGCCCAGACTCCAAAACCGCTTCATATTCTCTAACCCCTAACACCTCTGTCCATAACGCGCTGCCTTTCCAGCATTGCCTCAGCTGCAAACTCACCTCTGTCCATAACGCGTTGCCTTTCCTGCTCTGCCTCTACTGCAAACTCACTATTGTAACATTGAATGATGGTATCTCTGAGTGATGGTATCATTGAAACATTGAATGATGGTATCGATGGTATCGATCACTCAATGGTGTCTCAGCGAAATGGTGGCACTGCCCGGACCTGAACTGGCAACCTTCAGCTCTTTTGCCTCCGTTGCAAACTCACTATTGAAATGTTGAATGTTTGGTAACGCTGTCCCTTTGAATCATATTGAACTGCGTTGTGGTTTAACCCTATTGAACTGCACTGTGGTTTAACTGCGTTGAATGATTTAGTGATTTAACTGCTTGAAATGTTGAATGGTGGTGCTACCGCGATCGCAGCGGAATAAGCTTTGAAGCTGCTATTCATTACAAACTGCTAAAACGTCGATTGCAACATAAAGACTTGACAGCCGGTGGATGTTCTATTAACGGTGCCCAATGTATTTTGATGATGTTCAATGAAATGTTTGTCTCTATTAGTATTTTCGGTGCGCAGCAAAAATTGGTATTTTCGGTGCAAGTTGTGATACTCATCGAAATATTCTCTTTGGATTGAATAATATATTTGCCATACATCTTTCTTTTAAAGTCTGGTCAATATATATATTGAATGACAGAGCATTTTGAGTTTTGAACTGTGGTATTAACGCTATTTGAATAGTCCAGCGTATTGCACTGTGCGGTTAAAATAGTATTTGAACTGCGGCTTTATTAAGTGATATACACAACCTATGAACTGCTTTTGAATCGGTCCAGCGAATGGTCTATGGTATATATATTGAATGGTATATATATATTGAATGATTTTCATTTGTGCGTGGAGCTCTTGTTTAAAATAAAATAAAAGGAGAGGTGATATGGGAATATTATATGAGGATATTTTATAAATTTTGGAGACATTTGAAGAAAGCATAGTGCATAAAGACTTTGAAATCTTTTTGCCCTTTTGAGTACAATTTCACTGTATATCAGCAGAAGTATTTTTTCTATCAGCAGAAGTATTTTTTCTATCAGCAGAAGTTTTTTTTATAGAATGCATTCAATCATCTCTATGGTAGGAATAGTTCTCACTGGCAAGGAGAACTATCCTGATTGGTCCCAGATGATACAACACACCCTCATCTTCAATGAGTTGTGGAAAGGAGTGCGTTTCGGAGAAGGAGACAGTGACCCAGAAAAGCCTACCTTAGACAAAGAGCTTGCCATTTTGGAAAACAAGAACAACAAAGCTTATGCATTAATCGCAGCATCTGTAAATAAAGAGGTGAGTCGCCATATTTCATCATATTCAACTGCCTTTGAAGCTTTAAAAAAGCTGAAAGAACTCTATGACTCACATTCTGCACTTGAAGTCGTCCAACTCATGATTAAACTCTTCAATATTGAACTGCAAAATAATGATCCTCTTGCTCTTGCATCTGAAATAAAGTCTATAATGCATGATATCAAATCCACTAAGGTTGAGCTGGATATCCCTCTTATTTATTTTTTCAAGGCACTTTATCGTACTTATTCCAATTATCTTGAGTCTTTGCAAGCAAATGGAAATCTCAAAGATGTAACCTTTGACTCTCTTGTGAAAAAGTTTGTTGAAAGAGAAAAAGCTTTTGGAAAGAAGACAACCCCTGATTCTTCTGAAGAGACTGTGTGCCTTGCTCATAAAGAAAAACATCCTGCTCAAGATTCTACAAGAGGAAGAGGTGGACGAAGAGGAAGAGGAAGATATTTCAAAGCCGGGGGGGGGGGCAGACATTCTCAAGGAGAAAAGACAGATTTACACTGTATTCGCTACAAAAGAAATGGATCACATGATGCATCCACATGCAAGCTACCATGGGACAAAATTGAGCAGAGAAGAAACCAACAAAAAGGTAAAACTGATGATACAAACAAAGGTAAAGCACCTGAATCCACTCACTATGTTGAGGCACAATGTAACATTGGAGTAAATGAAGATCTGTTTAATGCTTCACTTGCTTCCTGGAAAAATGATTGGTTGCTTGATTCAGGAGCAACCTATCACATGACTCATAGAAAAGATTTTTTTGAAGATTTCACTGACAATGTTGATGGAGGAGTATACTTTGCAGATCAATCAAAAATCAAGCCATCAGGGCTTGGCACAATCAGGCTTAAACTCCCTGGTCTTCCAGACTTTCTTCTGGATCATGTTCTATATCTCCACAACTCAAAAGAAACTTGCTATCCTTGGTTCACATTCACCAGCAAGGTCACTCCATTCATATGTTTGATGGCAAGCTAGAGATAAGAAAAGAATCTGACCACTCACTTGTCATGAGGGGAATAGAAGAAGAAAGGCTTCTCAAACTGCAAGGAACCTCTGCTCATGCACAACATTTCTCATAAATTTCTCATCATGAAGAAGGTACACTTCCATCAAGTTTATTATGGCATGCTAGATTTGGACATTTAAACTATGACAGTCTCCGCTTATTGAAGAAAAATGGTGTTGCTGGTTTGCCTACAATTCCTAGGAAACATAAGCAATGTGATGCTTGCATTCTAGGAAAGCATAGCAAACAGTCTTTTCATGATTCACATTCAAGAGCACATAGGAAGCTTGAACTCATTCATTCAGATTTATGTGGTCCATGGCCTATTCCTTCTATTAATGGAAATAAATATATCATGACATTTGTTGATGATTACACCAGAATGTGTTAGGTTTATTTATTGAAGAACAAATTTGATGGCTTTCAAACATTCAAGAATTTTCATAAATGGATTGAAAATGATGCACAATCTCATATTGGGTCTATTCACACTGATAATGGAAAAGAATATACATCAAATGAATTTGAAAACTATCTTCGCCAACATGGGATCAAACATCAAACAACTGTGCCTTATAATCCAGAACAGAATGGTGTAGCTGAAAGAATGAATAGAACAATCTTGAATATGGTACGATCCATGCTTTTCTTCAAAAATGTAAAGATAATGTTTTTGGCTGATGTTGTTCTATGTGCTACATATATAAAGAATATATGTCCATCTAATGCTATAAGAAACAAGACTCCTTATGAATTGTGGTATGGACATGTTCCTTCGGTAAAACATCTCAGGGCCTTTGGTTCCACCTATTATGCTTTGATACCAAAGGTACATAAAAACAAACTTGGTGCTAGAAGTCGTAAGTGTATCCTCCTAGGGTATTCAAACACCTCCAAAGCATACCACCTCTATGATGAAGTAAATAAAAAGTTTGTTGTATCTAGAGATGTAATTTTTCTTAAATCATCCAAATCTGACAAATTTTGTTGAGCGGCAACTTGATCGCTTGGATAGATTCGCAAAAATGAAATCATTTCAAGAGTTTGATAATCAGATTCCACATCTTGAAGGGGGGATTCCTATACTAGATAAACATGTGGAATCTTCTTCTGAAGAACAATCTCCCCTGCATAAAACTCCAACAACGGATGATGCTTTAAGTGATGTAATTGATAGAATTGGGAGACTCAATCTTGATTCAATCCCAACTCAATCAACAGATCAGCCTTGACCATCTCAGAAAGGTCCCCTGAAGTGGCTGACAAAGACACTTGAAAGTGTTCATCCTGATGAAATTAGAAAAACAGGAACCAAAAACTCAAACTAACAAAATGGAGGTGATGTAGATGACTCTAATTCACCTGTTGATATGGATGTTACTTATGATTGTGAATTGAACTTGTCTACAGATTTTGAACCAACTTCCTTCAAATAAGCTGCTTCTCATGATGAATGGAAAGAAGCGATGCAAAAGGAGTATGATGCCCTCATAAAGAATGGCACTTGGAAGCTGGTTGATCCTCCATTTTGGAACCAAACCAATTGGCTGCAAGTGGGTCTACAAGAACAAGTACAAAGCTGATGGCTCACTTGACAAGCACAAAGCTAGGCTTGCGGCAAAAGGTTTTGCACAGAAGGAAGGGGTCGATTATGAGGAAACTTTTTCCCCCACAACAAAATGGGCCACCATCCAGACACTCTTTGCACTAGCAGCTCAGAATGGTTGGAAAGTCCATCAAATGGATGTAAAAACTGCATTCTTGAATGGAGATCTAAAAGAGAATGTTTTTATGTCCCAGCCTGAAGGATTTGCTGTGAAAGGACATGAACATAAAGTATGCAAACTTATGAAGTCCTTGTATGGCCTCAAACAAGCACCACAAGCCTGGTATGAAAAACTAACTGAGCATCTTCTGAAACTCAACTTCAATCATTTTGATCTTGATGATGCAACTTTATTTGTCAAGAAAGTTGGAAAAACTGTTGTGTATCTCGTGGTATATGTAGATGATCTTTTAATGACAGGGAACAATGAAAGCTACATTGCATCCATAAAGAAGGAATTGGGGAAAAGTTTTGAAATGACTTATTTGGGCTATGTTCATTACTATCTTGGCATTGAAGTAACCCAACATCCAAAAGCCATATTTATTTCTCAAAAGAATTACATTGGAGATTTTTTAAACAGATTTGGCATGACAGAGTGCAATCCTCTTTCTACTCCAATGGAACAAAACTTAAAGCTCACATCTATTGAAGGAAAGGAATTTGAGGATGCAACAAAGTATAGACAGCTTGTAGGAAGTCTCATCTACCTCACTACTACCAGACCAGACATTTCATTTTCTATTGGAATCCTCTCTAGGTTTATGCAAAAGCCTTGTGAGGGACATTGGTCTGCCGCAAAAAGAGTTTTAAAGTACTAGAAGGGAACTTAAGACTATGGAATCAAGTACACACAGGTGGATGACTTCAGTTTGATCGGATACTCTGATTCAAACTTCGATGGAGACAAAGAAACTGGATTATCTACTTTGGGATATGCTATGAGTCTTGGATCAGGAGATGTCTCCTAGAGATCACGCAAACAATCAGTTCCAATAGATTCCACAACAGAAGCAGAATACGTGGCAGCAGCTGAAGCAACAAAAGCAATTGTGTGGCTCAGGAAAATTCTTGAAGATTTGCAGGTAAAACAAGTACAATCAACTCAACTCATGATTGACAACACCTCTGCAATAAAGTTGGCCAAGAACTCAAAGTTCCATGATTGAATGAAGCATATCAATACTAAATATTATCTGATTCGACATCACGTTGAGGCCAAAACAATCCATCTCCATCATTGTTCCACAAATGAGCAAATTGTAGACATCTTCACCAAAGCACTTGGAAGGGAAAAGCTTGAACGATTCAGAATGATGCTTAGACTCACCAACATCCCCTCAGATTAAGGGGGGGAATGTTGACACCTAATCTTCATGATTGGGTATTTTATGTAAATAAATAAATTGGGAAGGTGAATAGTCATTGGGAGATGAACTAAACAATCACTCCCTATTGTATATAACAATGGGTTACCTATGGAATAATAAACGAATCAGTTGTTTGTTTTGTGGAGTTACTGCCTAGCCTGACAGGAACTTTGCAGCATAGTGACTGACTCTTCCACAAGAAAAGAATTTGAAAGGCAACTTACCTCTGAATCTTCTAGTTCCCCATTGAAAGTTCTTGACAAATTTTGATTCTTCTTCTTCTTCAGACATATATCCTCACTCATTGTAAACTCCTTTTCCTGAGGCTTTGAATGCGGCTTCTCTCCTGTCTGATGGTGCCCCTTTTCTCATTTCGTAAGCAGTTAGAATTTTTTGCAGCTGGGACATGGTAAGATTCTGTAGATTCTTTTTTTCTTCTATGGCAGAAACTTTTGAGTCAAACTTAGGAGACAAAGATCTTAGTACCTTTTCAACCAAAACAACTTCTTTTATTTCTTCACCCAAGTTTTCAATACAATTTACGATCTCATCTATATGTAAGAAATAGTTAGCCACACTTTCATCATTGTGCATTCTGAGACTTTCGTATTGAATTCTAAGAGTTTGTAGTTTTGCTTGTTTTACCTATTCATCTCCTTCATAGCTCAGAACGATCTTGTCCCATATTTCTTTTGTGGTTTTAAGCTACATAACCTTGACAAATTCTGATTGAGATAGACTCCCTAATAGAGTATTGACAGCCTTTTCATTTGTTTCATACTGCTTTTTACCAGCCGGATCTGTAGGAGTTACTGATGGAAATGTATATCTTGTTTCTACAATATGCCAAACTTCTGTACCAAGCGATTGAAGATAGGCCGTGATTCTTACCTTCCAATAAACGAAGTTGCTCCCATCAAAAATTGGTGGCCTGATGGATGCCTCTCTCTCGTAATTGCTCATGATGATAGGTCTTCCTTCAAGCGGTCAAGCTTCTTCTGAAGGACATGCTCTGATACCAATTGTTGGAAATAATACTGAGAGGGGGAGTGAATCAGTATTATCAAGTCAATTATTTTTCAATTCAACCACATATTTGTATATGCTACTTTAGTTAGAGAAACCAACATATATATGCAACTTCAATTAAGGAAAACAACGTATAACTCACAGACTTGTAATTTAGTTATTCTTCAGATGTTAATCTTAAATCTGTGTGTCAGAACCATATAGACATCAACCAGGAACAGAAAAATAGGTGCACACATGAGAACACAAGATATAAGGTGGAAACCCAATGTGGGTGAAAACCACCTGCTGCAATATGTCTCTATCTTCTTTCAATTAGAAACTTCTTTTTACAATGATTCTGTACTGGTGCAATCTTATACCAGTACGCATGCTGCTTCCTGCAGAAGGCTACAACCTTCTCTCATTCTCGAGATTCACCTGGAAGGGAGCTACAACCCCCTTAGCTCTTGTACTAGCTCAGGTACTAGTACGCAGGCTGCTACCTACAGAAGGCTACAACCTTCTCTTTTCTTCCAGGGACCACGTTTCATAACTTTCTGGACTGGATCTGTGAATAACATCAATCATACATAAAGTATATCTTCAATAATAAATCTCCTTTATACAACCCAATATAGGATCAACGAGAACACTTCTCAGAATGCTGTAACCAGAAAACAATAACAGTAAGCAGACACCAAATCTGAACCCAGAACACTGTAGCAATAAACATATGTAGCTAAATCATATTTCATGAAATGTACGCTACTTCACTACGCAGCTATATCAATGCCAACCAGCATATACATTGTATTATATCGCTGAACCTACATGTATACACGCCTCTAATGTGTGGAACCTGTGTACAGATCTATAACAGACAATTTTTTCTTTTCAAGTATTCAGACATCAATTATACCCAGTTTATCATATTTATAGATCTACTCATGCACCAAATACAACAGATCAAAAACCATAGAGTGATACTACTTTCAAGCCTTAAGGTCTTGATCAATAGAACTTATCCATCTTTTAGCGCTCACGTTCCTCCTTGGATCAGATTCAGCAATGCACCATAAACCAATCACCATTGTTCCAGATCGTGCTCTTCTTAAGATATTCAATACTTTAATCGATACCCTTGCCAAATGATCTCCTCCGCTTTTTATAGTCTTAGGCTTAAACAAACCATGGTCCAAAACCATTGATAACCAATACTAGGGACTCAATACGTGGGTTCAACACTTTGGATGCAATAACAAGGACCAAAACCATAGGTTCAACTATGTCGGACTAAATACCATGGACCAAACATAAATTTTCCCACATGTACGTGCTTTTCTCTACATGAAAGTGCGTGCATATGTATACGCGCCTTCTGAACGGTATACCCGCATGTATACACGATTTTTTTATGAGGAACCTGCGTATACCTCATTTCCATTCATTTTGAGATCCTGAACTGTGATCTACCCTTTGAGTGAGTTGCCATCAAGGACAACACCTGTGTCATAGTACCAAACTAGTGCCATAATGCCAACAAAAAAGAGTGAAAAATATAAAGGAAGTAAGTGATTGGGATTGAATAATATTTATGTTCCTAGAGAGACTTGGCTATGGAAACATCTTTGATTTGTAATGAGGCGGCTTTAAAAATTGGAAAGGAACCAAAGTGAGTGTTGTGGAAGATCCTTGGATTGATGCAAATGGAAAATTTAAGTCTAAGTATCTTATAAATTATTAGGAATTGTCTTTAAAAGAATAACAAACCTTTATGGATTGAATGCACTTTATCAAAACTAGAAATTAACAAACGGTTTCAATCTCCAAGGTTAAAAGCTAGAGGATGTTAAGAAATAAAGAAAGCGTACACAACATAAAAACTAGTGGATAATGCTTTATGTATATCAACGATATATTTAATGATCTAAATTTATAGTACATGGATGTAATCACCTGGTGAACTAATGTGTCAACACAATAACAACTAAGTAATAGATAAATATGAAAAATCATATGAAGGTGATATAAGGTTTTCTACTTATGTGGGGAGTCAAAGAATAATATTTATCCCCTAAATAATAGTTTGAATAATTATAATAGGAAGGCAATAAGAAATAATGCATAGACTAGTATTATTTCAATATTCAATCTGAAACTTCTAAACTAAGCTTCAATGAAAATTCTTTAGAAAGCCACCAAATCTAGATTTCAAGAATTTAGAAAGTCTAACTATTTGAACATGAGTATAACTCTATCCTAAAAATATACAACTCATTCAAATTTCAAGGAATAATAATAGGTTTAATGACCATTTAGTTCAAAAAATTCATACAATATAACTCCCACATAATTGAATCATGTAACTAATAATACCCAAATTATCAATTGAAAGGTGAGAGCTATGGTTAAGCTTGAGTTTTGGAGTCTTCTTTTCTTCCATAGTTCTCATCGTTATATTTGGTGGTTTTGGATGACCACTAACCAACTTCTAACCCACTAGGACCCTTCACATGCAAAAGAGTATTTTTTCCATTCTATTTGTGTACTTATCATTTGTAACAACTTATTTACCTTTCAAGTATATCATTACCTATGTTTAAATGGAACAATAAAACTTATGAAAAACCTTAGCTTCTAAATGTCATTGTGAAGAACTAATCTAGGCAAATGAACTGTTGTTCTTTTATCTTTCTTTTTCGTTTAGAAAAATATAGATATCAAAACACTCTCTTTCCATATAGCCAATTAGATGAAAATGCTAAAATTCATTAAAAATTTATTCAATGTGTTTATCACAACTACTTGAATATCTTCTTCAACATGTGAATTTTTCCTTGCAAATTTTCAACAATAAATTCAACACTTACAAAGTCAATTTGTTGGAAGAAATCTAAAATATGTAACACTAATGTCTTTCATATCATAAATCATATATATTCCTATTAAATTGCAATTCTTCCAAAAGGTATGACAATGAATTTGGAAATATCAATGTTTTATTTTATAACATCTACAGGATATTCAAGTTCACATTCAACTATACTACTTATGTTATCCTTTTTCTTCCGAACCTTCTACTTGTTACTCATCTTCATCTAAACCTATCTTCATCAAATCACTACTAACTAATGAATCCATTGAATGATTAGATAAAAAAACATTAGGCATATAATTTATCACATCTACTTTATTCATTTGAATTTGTTCAATTTTATTAAAAGTAACATCAACCATTTACATTATGTATTTTGTATCACAATTTGTATCAACCATGTTCTTAATTTGTGTTGTTATATTGTGAAGAGACACTGAAATATACTTAGAGTTCTTATGTGTTGTAACTATTTGAAGAGTTGTATCATAAATGGCCTTGGAATCTGCACATTTGATTGTTACTGCATCAAAGAACGTCCTCAACAGTCGCTGTAATTAAGTATGTTAATTTATTACTTATGCTTTTATATCTACATGTGTAGATAGAAATATTTTGAGATTGTCAAGAGACACTGAAATATAATTAGAGTTCTTATGTGTTGGAACTATTTCAAGAGTTGTATCATAAATGGCCTTGGAATCTGCACAATTGATCGTTACTGTATCAAAGAAAGGGAACTTCCTCAACAGTCGATGTTAACTATGTGTTTCTAGATTAGAATGATTATATTTGTTGTTTTGATTTAAACTTTTAGGTTTTTCAACTACCTATAGTCCTAGGTTGCTTTTTGTAAGTGAAAATCTTCTTACTATGATCCATTAACATTGACCCTGGTTCAATAACAATGAATTCCATCTATGTATTAGAGGTTTACAACTGCTAAGCTGACATAAGTAAACTTTAGTTGTTACTACACATATGTAATTGGACAAAAGTGTTTCTCTCTATAGGAAATATTTTCCATTTTTTCCCTTTTGTTTCTGAAAAATTGTTTGAATACAAATTGTGCAAATACAACAGATCACAGAGCATCTCACTGGAGGACAAGAATCTCCTCATAGTTAGCTTGGTTTCGAATAGTCCAACCATTTTTTTAAGTATATGACTACTAAAACAAAAATACTTGATGAATCATGGCATCAATATCATGATAGTATTGAACATAGTTTGGATTCTGATAAGTGATAGTAATAATCCATAGTTCAAAAAAAAATCATAATGAGATAATGTATGCACATGCATTATTGACAGGTTGAGTTTAGTACAAACCAACCTTTTCAAAATTCCATTTAAGCTCTTTGGTTGCTTAAATGAAACCAATATGTTTTTCATATTGTTAGCGTTGTCCATCTATTCGGACCGTAAATAATATAATATTCCACATTAATAACATATTCGCTCTAGCAGTTACGCTTAGGGGGCATCAAGCACAGTTTTCTCTCTGTTTCAAGCTTGTGTAAAAATGAAACTACTTCGAAGCATAGTTTTTCTCTGTTTCAAGCTTTTGTAAAAATGAAACCTATCTTGAGTCAATTTTAGTTATTTTCAAGACTCGTTAAACTCATGAAAATCCCGAGATTATTTTGCTATCTTTCATTCTCGTAAAACAAATGAAAATGTCGAGTTCTTTCCATCTTTTCCTGCTCGTAAATTAAATTGAAAGTCGGCCATATGAGTACATTTTTATCATTTTTTCAAACTCATTAAAACTTACGAAAAAGTGAAAACCATGAGTACATTTTTATCCCTTTTTCGAACTCGTTAAAATTTACGAAAAAGTGAAACATGCAGAGTCATCTTTTAAGCCCTTTTCTGACTCCTAAAAAATGAAAAGATTGCCGAGCGTTTCTTTTACACTCGTTAAAACAGAATTAAAAGACGGTCCCCTTATAGCTCTTTTCTGACCGTAGAATCAGGAAAAGATTGCCGGGTTTTTGTCGTTTCAAACTCGATACGGAAATAAAACGATGTGTCCTTGATTGCTTTTTACTTTTTAGGTCAGTGACACTAATTATGAAAGTACTCCTTGGTCGCAAGATCAAGCGGTTCCCCCAGGTATTATTTTATACTTTTTCGGGCTTGAGGGACACAAATCTACGAAAAAGTTCAACTTGGAGTCTTCTTAAGTTTTTCAGACTCTCTAAAATTGAAAAACGCCGAGTTTCTCCTATACTGGGCTCGTTAAAATTTCACAGTAAAGGACCTGTTCAATTACAAACAGGAACGAACCACTCCTTCCTAGGGTTCGAATCAAAACTAGGTTGGACTCATCCGAAGGATGAGCTTATAATCAAGCATATGTTATCCTCCTCAAGCTTGTTAAACATAAAGAGGTACTTGCCAGAAATGGTGGGGGAAAAGAGAGAAGAATGAGCCTATTTGTTACCTTTTGTCTCAGAAGAAACTTTATTACCACTCTTGAACACGACACTTTTCATTCACCTGGGTTGGGAAATCCTTTACCTCACAGTTGATCAAACCACTTTGAAAGTCTTCAGCCGGGTTCCAGGGATTAACTTTGAGTCGTTTATCACCAAGCCATCTGTTGTGTTGTTATGTGTTCAAGAGGTCTGCAAGCAAAACTTTCATCTGCAAAATACTTGTCATCCATTTGACCATCCCTGAGTCAGTCCTTACAGCAACATTTCTTCAACATGAACAATGATTTCGTGTTGCGGGCTTGCCTGCAACAGGTCGCTTTCTATCGACATCAGCACATTATCTAGAGAGATGACTTAGAAATCGTCAGTACCTTGAAGTCTGCATGCATCAATGGAAGGTTTCTCGCCTTTGACGTCAGTTTACATCATTGACTTTCGATCAAAGGATTCCATGAAATGTTCGACATCAACTCATTCATTCACATCTCATGGATTGTACTGGGTACTTTGAGAACCATTGACATTACTGGTGGTCTCTCTCACGCTTGTTAACAGTTTACATCATCGACTGGTAATCAAGTGGTTTCTACCATGTTCGACATCAACTCATTTATTCGCATGGCTAGAATCGTACCAATTCGAGAAGTAGAAATGAAGACCCTGGATCTAGTTTCCACCATCCAGGCTGCGAGGAGTTTTGTATTCATTATCTAAGTAGACTAATCATAAACAGATGGCTGCGCCCATACTGTGTCTACAAAAGTCTATGATTATGATGTACTGCAAGATCATTCCTGTATCAGAGTAGTTAGTCTGTTAGTTAAAGTTTTAATCTGAGTATGGGAATGCCTACCTCAGTGATGATATAATCTTATACATGTATTTTGTGTTGAAAATTGCATGTTCTGACCAGGCTCTCCACGAGATAATCCTCGAAATGATAAAGCGCTTCACCCTTCCTAGATAATACAAAACCCTAATCTATTATAGGCTTCGCACTTTAGGGGGCAATCTGTTACACTAAAAAATGTCACCATGACTATTTACAGTTAGTATGGCTCTATCAACAGTCATGATACCCTCTTAGGCAAGTCTTATGCCTCTGCTCTCCATGTCAAACTCCAAAAAAGAGAGAAAGTCTTTCTAAATGTATTTATCTCTGGGGACGCAGGTTCTCTCAACCTTACCTGCGGGTACGCACCCAATGTTCACAAAATCTGCATCTTTGGATGCTCTGTATGTAAAGGGGCAGGTGCGTCCCCCTGTAAAGGTTAAAATGCACAAGTTTCATCTTTAAAAAGTCACTTGTGGTCATTGCTAGAGTATTCTAGAAGGTTGTTCGACGTGTGTTGAGCGCCTCCAGATGGTTCATGCACTCCTACCAAAGAGGAACTTATCCCATCAATAGGGGAGCTATCCCATCCAAAGAGGGGATTATCCCATTGATGGTGGACCTGATTAACTTCCTCTTGAGCACTATAAATACAGGCATTGGGCCAGAAGGAAGAGAGATTGAAAGCTATACATTTCTAAGGGTAAATGTTGCAGGAATTAGGACTCCCATTTAGAAGCTTGTGAGGAGAGATTGCCATCTTTTCTTGTTCTATTTGGAAGTGGGTGAGCTTTTTCAAAGTAAAGGAGAACTCTTGTGGACCCTGGAAGGAGCTTGCACAACACCAAGGCTCAGGTTGTAATGGTTCCTTTTGTACCTTTAATGCAAATTAGTCCATTCTTCTCAATAACTTGTTGTTTATGAGTTATTTCATGTACTCCTTGGTCTATATGTTGAATATGCTTTGTTTTATGTTATAATCAGGTGCTATTTAATGGTTTGACTGTTGGTGATTGCAGGTTTTGGAGAAAAGGAGGAGCTCATCCAGATCAACAAAGCTTGGACTTCTACAATAGCATTTGGACAAAGGTAAGAACAAAACACTTGATTTCTCATATCATAATGCATGTTTAGAGAAGGATAGCTCTAGTTTGTTTTGTTTGTCATTAGAATGTCTTAGACTTCTAGGAAGGTCGGTTGTGTCCGCACTATTGACTGATTCTGTGTGACACTCAACAGTCGCTGTAATTAAGTATGTTAATTTATTACTTATGCTTTTATATCTACATGTGTAGATAGAAATATTTTGAGATTGTCAAGAGACACTGAAATATAATTAGAGTTCTTATGTGTTGGAACTATTTCAAGAGTTGTATCATAAATGGCCTTGGAATCTGCACAATTGATCGTTACTGTATCAAAGAAAGGGAACTTCCTCAACAGTCGTTGTTAACTATGTGTTTCTAGATTAGAATGATTATATTTGTTGTTTTGATTTAAACTTTTAGGTTTTTCAACTACCTATAGTCCTAGGTTACTTTTTGTAAGTGCAAATCTTCTTACTATGATCCATTAACATTGACCCTGGTTCAATAACAATGAGTTCCATCTATGTATTAGAGGTTTACAACTGCTAAGCTAACATAAGTAAACTTTAGTTGTTACTACACATATGTAATTGGACAAAAGTGTTTCTCTCTATAGGAAATATTTTCCATTTTTTCCCTTTTGTTTCTGAAAAATTGTTTGAATACAAATTGTGCAAATACAACAAATCACAGAGCATCTCACTGGAGGACAAGAATATCCTCATAGTTAGCTTGGTTTCGAATAGTCCAGCCATTTTTTTAAGTATATGACTACTAAAACAAAAATACTTGACGAATCATGGCATCAATATCATGATAGTATTGACCATAGTTTGGATTCTGATAAGTGATAGTAATAATCCATAGTTCAAAAAAAAATCATAATGAGATAATGTATGCACATGCATTATTGACAGGTTGAGTTTAGTACAAACCAACATTTTCAAAATTCCATTTAAGCTCTTTGGTTGCTTAAATGAAACCAATATGTTTTTCATATTATTAGCGTTGTCCATCTATTCGGACCGTAAATAATATAATATTCCACATTAATAACATATTCCAACAGGCAAAGTTTTTCACTTTCTCAACTATTTTGGTCTCTCAGTGACAAGAGCACCCTAAATTCCACATTAATATTCTATATAAGAAATCCTTTCTTTAGTATAATTACCCATCATGAATTTAAAACACCTCCATTAGCACCTTCAGATTGCTAATAGCTTATAATCATCACATTTATTTTTCTTGGTTTCTATAGCATATATTATGTAATAAGCCATTGTTCTTAAGTTCAAGGGATACATACAATGGAAGAGATGCTTTGCTAGAGTGTCATTTGGCATATATTTAGCCATGAGAAAAAGTTTATCATTGTCACAACAATTAACGAGAAAGACATAACATAGCATATATTATGTAATAAACAAATGTTTTTAAGTTCAATGGATACATACAATGGAAGAGATGCTTTGTTAAAGTGTCATTTCGCATATATTTAGCCATGAAAAATAGTTTATCAACATCACAAGAATTAACCAGGAAGGCATAACAAAAAGGCCACAAAAATCTTGATTATTAACCACAAGATGCTTAAGATTTCAATATCTTAAGGGATAGATGGGTTTAACATCATGGCGACCTACCCAAGCTAATAGCCATCACATTAAAATGACATCCAGACCACTCCCAGGGATGTTGCTTATCGTTATTCCTCAACATTGTGTTAGAAAAATCCTACAGAGAATACAGAGATTCTTTTTAATTCCGCGAATCTGCATATAGCCAGAAAAAGACAATAATTGTGTTTTTTAACGGTCTATATATATTCTGATTCTATGGCTCTTCTTCCAATGTCTCGGTAATAATATTTCAAACCGTAGCATTGGTAGTGACTTTTGGGTGTTTTGAATTTGAACAAATGACTAGTATTTATGACATCTAATATGGCTTGATATGGTCCTGCGGTTCCAGATACAAGTTCAAGAGTTTGATAACATTGAAGCCAAAGTTAACTGTGCATCCCCTTATGTCAATTTAGGCAGATGGAAGCCCAGCCAAGATTTCTATTTGATATCTAATTTGGTGGTGATATGGAAATAGCCCTCATGAATGCCAAAAAAGTAAATCACTCTTAACTTGAATGCTCTCAAGTACATGATATAACCATTATAACACATACTCCAATATTGTCCCTTAATATTTATATCAGTTTATTGTCCCAAAATATATCTTACTTATTTGCACCAGGCATGATGGATATGATGTCCACAACCCATCATTCAGTAGTGCACTCAACAACATAGTAGGGTTGAAAAATCCACATCCCATTGTCTTTTAAAAGCACCATGCACCAAAATTGAATGCAAGATTTATATTTGGCATGGTTGATACCAATTCATTAACCATTTGATTATCACCTAACTCACTGGTCAGATTGGAGTCAGTTCTCAAGCTAGGAACATCATGAGCTCATACCCCAAAGCAATGTTGGCTGGTTGGAAATTATTTGTAAGTGGCCACTATTTAATTCGGAGCTACAGTGACAACATGCATCCATAATAAAATTATTTGTAAGTGGCCAATGTTTTCCAAGCTACAGTAAGAACATGGGTTCATAATAAACAAAAGTGAAGAGAGTACATATTGTTAGCAGACTGCTAACCCACTCAAGGAAAAGACTTGTTTCCCCTCAACCCCTTATTAAATTATTAAATTCTTAGTATATTTTATGAGATTCATATAATTTTTGTGATAAGTCCAAAAAAGTGGACTCCCCACCATGAAATCTTTGCTTTTGATTTAACCACTTCCAAATTAATCCACAATTTACCAGTTTATCTTAACTTAAAAAAAAAAGGGTCAATCTTAAACTTTAAAATTAACCATCCTTATTCTCATTAAAGCCTCAACCATATCTCTCTAAGTTCAAGAGCCCTTTATTCATGGATAACATTTCATTCTCTATCTTTTACATTAGTTTTTTAAGAAAAATACTCTCATTTCTTTACATGTGTACCAAATTTCTACAAATACTTTTGTTGAGGGAGGAAACTATCTCTTTTTCTTGCCAGTGTTTTATAGTTTTTAATGAAATTTTCTACAACATTTTATTATAAAATAAAGGGAATATAATAGTAAAATGTAAAATTTTGTATAAATATTGGTTATGAAATGGTGAATAAATATTATATGTAAAATGTAAGAGATTTTATGTTATCAAGTTGATTTTATGTTATCAAGTTAAGTTTTTTTAGGAAACATTTTATCTAACACATTTAAATAAAGCCATATAAATTTACTGAAACTTTCTATACTCTTCTTTGCTTTATTTTTTAATAATTAAAACATTCATAATTTTAATTTCAAAATTAGATTTATACATTATACTAAAAATTATATTTTCAACTTCAAATTTTCATTGTTTCTCTCTACTTATTATTATTGTTACATTGAACCTAGGTGAGAAGGATAACAAGGATAACAATACAATTTTTATTGTTATGAGTATGCATACTTATTATGATTTGAACATGTTACATGTGGATATTGAACCTAGGTGAGAAGGATAACAAGGATAACAATACAATTGTTATTGTTATGGGCATGCATACTTATTATGATTTGAACATGTTACATGTGGATATTGAACCTAGGTGAGAAGGATAACAATATTTCTCCCAACAAGGAACATCCAATTTACAATGGAAGATCTACAATTAAGTATATTCTTAAGGTCTTAGACTATTAAATTCTATGGGGCCACACATACTCTATCCTCTCCTCCTCTGGATTTGAACCTGTGACCTCTTATTAGGAAACACATGATCTTAACCATTAGGCCCACTTAAATATCTTAATTATAATTTTATTATATTTATGGTCATAAAAATAATAAATTATAATTATAATTTATTAAATTAAGTCTCATTTTTTATGTCTTTATCACAATTTCTTTATAGGTGTGTTAGTAACCATTTTTACTTTATTAATATAAAGACAAGGAAATAGCAATTACAATTTACTATCAATCACTCATTTCTTTATTTCTTTCTTTTTTTTTCCTTTCTTTCTTCTTTCTTTCTTCTCTTTTCTTTTTCTTCTTCTTTTTCCTTTTTTTCTTTTTTTTTTCTATGTGGTTCACACACCTTGGAGATGACAGCTACATCCATGGAAACCTCTCAATATGAAAAGTGCTTTAAGGACTAGGACCCTACCAATTTAGTTAGGTGACTCCATTTGATTATCACCTAACCTACCAATTAAGCTAACCCTCGCGGGCTAAAGCTATCAGTGACAATCACAATTCATTTTGAGTATAATATATTTTTTGAGATAACTTATTATTTAAATGAATTTATCATTATCTATTTTTACCATAATATAAATTTCCATTAAAAAAAACTAAGTTAGATTGATTTAATTTAATTTTAATAATATAGCAATAATATAATGCCCCATGGGATTCAGAGGAGTTGGTTACAACATATTTGTTAAGATATTCTATGGTGAAAATGTCACTAATTAAGAACCTATGGGCACAAACCCAACCCACCCATTTACACTAAACAAAAAGGAAAACAAAAAACATAAGAATCCTAAAATTGTTTTAAATCTAATTATCATTACCTATCATAATTTTGATTATCATGAAATTATTTTTTATCTTTATTACCTTTTTATATATTACATGTTTATCTTACCCATATGTAGTTCTCATGATTATCATGGTTTAATCAATGTGTTATAAAAAATTTAGTTAACAAGCTTCCAAGAATTAAAATCAATAAAAAAATTTGAAAAAACATATCGACTTTATACCAGAAAGGAAGATATCAACCTTTTACAACGAGTAAACACATAAATCATATAATTCATTATTTTTTTATTATTAAACCCTAACTAAAATAATCAACCTTCTCAATCCGTTTGTATCATCCATCATTCCCAGGATGGAGGTCTCAATTATGGAAAAGAAAATACCCCACTAAAATAATCAGGTTATTTATTTACAATTCAACTGGTGAGTGAGGTTAATTCACTTATTCGTCCAACTAAAATAATCAACCCTCTCAATATCCATAGCATTTATACAGAAATGGTCAATTTGTTTACAAATTAACTCTCTTATTATTGGAAATTTCACTTAAGAAATATCTCAACAAGTTATTCATTATGTGCATCAATAAAATTGCTCAATAAATAACAACCACTTACATAGTTTCTCAACAATTTGTTTAATTAATACATTTTAATTATTATTTTTTTTCCACTACTTTATAATCAACTCTTTAAATTTTGTTTAGCTATTCTAATATATTTTAAATCTTCATATTCCACACATTTAGTTCCAAATATATCCAAATATTTAATAATGAGTATACACATATCATAAAATCAACTCATTATGTTGTATGCATCCCTGTAATTAACATCTATATAAAAACAATATTTGTATTTATAAGTTTAGAAATTATAAAGAAATTTCATGTCCAATAAGTTTCCATGTCTTTATGTAATGGTATTTCATTTTACCATATTCCACTTATATTTTTTATATGAAAAATGTACATTTGTAAATTAATTTTCCAAAATAAAGGAACGTATAAACTTTTCTATTCATATTTTATTTTATTTAAATGTATGCATGTGTATTTGTGAATTAAAAATTAACAAATAATATTTTTTTTTGCAATAAAGACACATATAAATATTTGTACAATAAACAAACTATGTGATTCGTTATTCTTTCTTTATTATTAAATATTAATGAGAATAATAAATTTTATTAATATCTATGTCATTTATACATAATGATCAATTTGTTTACATCTTAATTATGAAACAATTTACTAATTTATTATTCTTTCTTTTATTATTCAACATTAATTAGAATAATTAATTTTATCAATATCTATGTCATTTATATATAAGTGATCAATTTGTTTGCATCCTAATTATTTCTTATCATGAAACAATTTATTTATGAAATATGTCAACTACCTATTGATTATGTGCATTTCAACATATAAATTATTAATTTGTTTATATCATAATTATATCTTATTATCCTAGTTATGTACATATTTAACTATCTATTTCACTAACACAATGATTAGTAATTTTTTTAACTTAAATGAGAAAACTATATTAAAATATGCCCTTGAATGTAGCAGGAAATGAGTTACAATATGTTCTCTTCTTTGTGAGACACTTTGACTAGCTTGGACTAATGGCACATTTACAAAAAAACTAAGAAACCAACCTCCTTCCAAAAAGAGTGAGGGAAAAGTTTCAAAACTAAGTCTTCCATTTTTACACCTACTTCTTCATGAGAGCAAGAGTATCTTTAAACAAATTACTTGCACAATAAATGTAGAAATATAACATTTCTATAAATTACTAGAAGATGACACATCTCTTAGCTAGTAGGATTCAAGACGTGATTACTTACTATTATGATCTTTCTTTCTTCTTGTTACCAATGGGGAGGAATGCCTCTTTTTAAGCACATTTGAATAGGAAGGGGGAGAGGAGGAGGACTTATGCTTTGCCACCTTACCACCTTCTTCATCTTTTACTCTAGGAGAGACCTTTGGGGAATCTTTCCCACTGTAGGATTTTTCCTTGGAGGGTCCTTAGCTAGGTTGTTCTTTGTCAATCAAATCTCAAGGAACATTTAGAATATGATTGTTTGGTTGATTTGCTTGGGCCTTAAGATTATTACCTTCTTCCTCTAGAGAATTCAAGGCTTCAAAGCTATTTGAGGAAATGGGTTGATGCTTAGATTCCACCTTACATGTCTACTACTTTTTACTTCCATGTTTCTTATGCTTCCTTTTAACGGGAATGAATCCTTTCATGGTTTCTCCTTGCTCTACTTTAAGAGGAGACTTTGGAGAGCTTCGAGAAGTTGAAGCTTTTTGGATAGCTTTTCTCAAAGTTTCCATACTTGTGGCACAAACTAAATTTAAAAGGAACTTGTTTGTAAGCTAGAGCTAGAACCCGCAGATGAGACCAACCATCTAGATTTAGTTGAATCGCCTCTAGGAGGCCTTTTGATAAATCGATTTCAATACATATTCACCGACACAGAAAATTGTTCCCATGTTCCAAA
The DNA here is from genome assembly GCA_031772625.1 of Pinus tabuliformis. Lineage (NCBI taxonomy): Eukaryota > Viridiplantae > Streptophyta > Pinopsida > Pinales > Pinaceae > Pinus > Pinus tabuliformis. Next base: position 1,765,545,266 of record CM062817.1, read on the forward strand.
TCACAATAAATAAATCTACTAAGTTTATCTCCAATTGCCTTAAAAATACCTTCACCCCAAAAAACAAGAGGGATGAAAGGAAATATGGTCCACACAAGTGATAATGATATTTCCATCATAGGATTAAATTAAAGAGACCAATGAATGAGAAACAAACCCCTGTTGTTTATGAAATAGGGACCTAATTATAGATCTGATCTCTATCTTCCTAATTTTCAAATAGAAATGCATAATACCAATTTCCATAGTAGTAAATGCTCTAGGGTTGATGATTTTCCCAGTTTTAAAAAACTCAGTCTTGAGCAGTTTCATAACTTGCCCACAAACTAGTAAAATTTCCCACTAACCATTTTTCCTTCAAGAGCACCACATTTTCTTTCTAAAGAAAACCTGAGATCCAAAGAAGAGTTTGGGTTTTCCCTCTTCACAAATTTATTAAAGGCACTCATTTGTTCCACATTAAAACACACAACCAACTAAATAACATACTACGACAAAAGCCTTATTCTCGAAACTCTCAATGGAATATCCATGTATTAGCAATATACCAGAACATATGCCTTGGGGATAACATTAATAGAGGCTTGAATCAGTCACAAGAAACCCATGTGGAAACCATGAGCAAGCCAATTGAGATCCATGAATGGAGATTTGAGGGGAATGCTTTCACAGCATCTCCAACAAACGAAGTTGTTAGAGATTTGAAGAGATGAGCACAGAGATTGCACAACCAACACACAAATCATACACTTTATTTTATTAATCACATAAAGTAGTTACATATATAATAATTAGATCGCCGACTTTTAGATGATAAGATCCGAAGAAGCTAGATCTATGACTCATAGACAACTCACATACATAAGAAATAACTACTTCTAGATAGATACCTAGGGACTCACAATGACAACTATACATGACATGGAAGCATTATTTCCAACACCCTCCCTTAATGCTTACCTGAAAAATAATGAAAACACATATTAGAACAACAATATGATATATGTTTGAATGATCTTCATCAACATTCACATCTACTCTCAAATCTTGCAAACAGGGCTCTTTCTTCACCACCACATATTCAAGTTCACTTGATCTCCATTTAAAACATAACTGCTTCTAACCATGGTTGATGAACTTTGTACAATTGAAGCTTCTTGACTACCGGGATGAATAGCCTAAACACTTAATATCTCTATGAACATGCTTCAATCCTAGTAGTATGCATCTAAATAAATACTTCTAATTATATAGGTAAGTTGTCTACTGACCCTTTTTTACATACACATTTACATACTCACAAAAATATCCTACAACTGATTCTCTTGAAGCCAGAAACAAAACAAGACCCATCAGTGTATAACAAAAACACATAAACAAGTCAATGATGTGTTCTATGGGCACCGAAAATCTAGAACCATTAACTTGAAAGATGTTTTTATGTTCATTAATGGGTGGTTCATATACTATAATTTTTCTTCATAAAATAATTGTGAAATATAAATGGAAACAAACTAAAAATACATGCATAAAACCACCCAATCATCATGTATAAAACAAGGACTCTCGAAATCGTCAACAGTGGAACATATTTTCTTCCTCCCAAAGGTGTAGATTTCTTGATCTGCAGGTCGATGCTTCGAAGACTAATCCATAGCTGGACCCACCGGTCCCAATTCAGGAAAAATTAGAAAATCAAATGAAATGGAAGAAATCTCCGAGGGCTTATTTGGTAGCCATATCTGACAATAGCAATGTCAAAACACTCATGCAATTTTTGTATTCACGGGAAAATTTATATTCGATCTATTTAGATATTCAATCAAGCCCATGATATCAATTTCATCTGAACCATCAAAATTTCCCAATGGTCAGACGCAGAGATTCCCATCGTTGTTGGTGGAGAAATAGGGAGCTCCCCAACCTTTTATTCTGTATAGTTTAGCGTTGCCATTTACATCCCACATAGGAGGGAGCGGTCATGTTCCCTTGGTCATTGGCGATGATCTCATGTCTATCATGCTGTCACACCGCAATGCAGAAATACATAGTGTTGAGATCTATACCGATCGCGGGGCCCTCTCCCTTGGTTCAAAGGCAGAACTCTACACGCAGAAGTTTTCGTGCCCAAATCTGAGAATTCAGGTCAGCGCATTCATTCACGACATGTAGCGGTATCGTCTTCTCACAAAAAGTACAAACGAACACCACGTGAGCACCGCCAACCTTGTATCGCTGTGGACATAGTTTCAGAAGAAGTACACTGACAGGGATCGAATCATTTAGATTCAGGAGATCCCATATCACTCAAACACATATGGAACATATCCACGAATAATAATAAAAAAGTTTACTTACACAAATATTCCACACAACACAATTTTCTACCTTATTTAAAAAGAATAAAATTCAAAAATTTTTCATCTTCCTTGCTCTCGGTTAAACAAGTCAAGCTAGAATTAGCTCTGATACCATGTTAGAAATTTGAAGAGATGAACAGAGAGATTGCACAACTCACATACATAGGAAATAACTATTCTAGATAGACACCAGAGACTGATCACATTGACAACTATACATGGCATGGAAAAATTATTTCCTACAGAAATAATCTATTGTAGTAGAGAAACAGAATTGTCAAGAAAAATGTGTAGCAGACCACCACACAAACCAACCATCTCGACTCATGTGAATATATTGAATTTAGTAATTAATACATTACATTATACAATTCTATAAGGTTTAGTAATTAACATATATATATAGAATGAGTCATATATATCCCACCCATATCTCTTATATGCAAATTTGAATGAGTCATGTGGAAAGAAGTTTAAACGTGTTTATCGTAAAGGGATCACTTATATTAGATTCTAAAAGAAAAAAAATGAGATAAAAGTCTTTTCTTTTTATAGTGATATAAAAAAAATATTTGAACAAAGAATTTGGAAGCATAAAGCACAAAGAAATATCAAAATTGATCAAAATTAGTTAATTAGTTCATCTTTCAAAAGGATAAAAAGACTAGGGAGGGATGCACATTGGTGTTTTTTTGGTTTTTTATATCATATGTTGGAAGGATATCTATTAAAATTGTTGAAGAATCTAGACTATTTAGATAGATAATAGGATATTTAAATTCCAAATTTATTTCTATTGTCCTTAAAAATAAGATCTAGTATCATTTAAAGAATTTAGAAGATTTTATTTATGCAATTGTATGTATTAAGTAATTTTAAATATGATTGATAACCTCTTTAAGTTAATTTTTTACTGTTATTGAGATGAATAGCTTGGTTTATTTTTCAATGGTCAAATCCACAATGTTGTTGCAAAAATACAAGAAAGAATGTATTCAATAATTATTTAAAAATCCTCACTAGTTGTGATGGAACTTAATTTAGCCAAAACTTGTGTAAAAGTGAATTGGTTATAACTTAGGTTGTTGTTACCATAGATAGGGATGAATTTGAATACTATAAGATGTCATGGGATTCCTATCATCTCTCTTATGTTATGCTCACAAATGAATCTCCTTTTTAGTTTTGTAGTGCCCTAAGGGAATTCATATGAGGATGTTACTTATCCCATTTTTTTTTTTATTAGTTGCTAAAGGTTTAAGCATGTTAATAAAAAATGCGAGAAGAGGAGAAATAAAAGTAGCAAAATTTCATATTGAGCCATCTTATTTTTGTAGAGAGCATTGTGATATTTGGTTTATGCACTAGTAGGATATGAAAAGCATAAGGGAGGTCTTGGATATATATTGTAAAGCTTCATGAATGGAATTCAACATGTCAAATTATTCACCAAAATTTAATGAACTAGATGAAGAATTAAAATTACAAATATTAAACATATTTTCAATTAATTATGTTGAGATCCATGAAGGTGTAACATATCTAGGTTTAAATTAAAAGAAAATTATTATAAATATGCTAATTGGATGTCAATTGGATTTGTCTTGAGTGGTTGTGAGATGGAGTATTTTTCTCCATGCATAGGTTCTATTCATGTAAATGACTTGTTGAGCTCATAATGAGTATATTGTTGTAATGAGTTTGTGACACAGGGTAACCCCTGCTTTACCCACAGTTTGCATGAATTATGCATACGTCTTGTCTGTCTCAGGAATTTTAACTCACCATGGAGTCAACATCTTCACCCATCAATGGTTAAGGCCCCAATAATCAACCCTCTATGGAATAATTCACTAAAAACCCATCAATGCCTAACTCCTAAGCAATATCCACTTAACGGAACTTTTAATCACCCCTTATCCTTCATCTTTGACTTTATTAAAGCCCTTCTCTTAAATCCTTTCTAGCGATATATTCGACCCTTCTAAACCTTCAATCATTAATTATCGAGACTTATTCAACCCCTCTAAGCCCTCGTTAAGCCTTCGCTAACCCATAAGCCGCATATACACCTAACCTTCCCTTCTTAACATGGGATATATATATATATATATATATATATATATATATATATATATATATATATAATCTCATAACCCTTTATAACCATTTTCAAAGGAATTTTACCATAAAACCTACCTTTTTCGCCTTTATACAGCCTCTGCACAATATCTTCCCCTAGGCTTACTAACACTCCAATCTGCTATCTATCTAGCCTATCCAGCCTCTCTATTTCTAACCCCTGTCTTTGCCTTTTAGGCTTACATTTATGCAAAGGGATTCTAAAACCAATTCCTGGTTTAGATCCATAGATTCCTCAACAAAATCCTAAAATCTCTTTCTCCTTAAGGATTCTCTCAAATCCACAAAATCATTAACTGACTCCTAATCTAAGATTTGCAATCAATTTTCAATCCTCTCATCACTCAACTATCCTAAATCTCTCATGTTTTCTTACATTCGATAACATTTACAATTATGCCTCACAATACTCAATTAATACATATTCTCATTAAAATCACTCAAAAAATTAAATAATTACATAAATCCAATACTTAGGAAACCAACTTCCTTGAAACACAAGACCCCCTATGTCTACTAGAATACATTGCTAATGTTGAGTTGAATGCTCCTGCATTAGACTCCCCATGCAAGAAAATTTATGACCACCTGGTCATAAGTCTCGATAATTATTTCCTCCTGGATCCCAGACTTTATATGTCTTTGTTTGTAAATTGTTCTATTGCTCTTGTTGTCTATTGTTGTTCTCTAGGTCCCCATACCTTATATAATGTTTTATCATCAACTGCCATAACTCTTCAAATTCTGTGTCCAGCACATCCTTAGTCTGGCCCATATTCTACCATTCACTATTATTTATTTCTCTCTGCTTCAGGTTGTTGCTACTGTCCACTAACTCTTCAAAATGTTGTAGGTTAACTTTTTTACTTTGACTGGTATGCTAACTGCCTCCCTTTCATCCTTACCCTCTTTCATGATTATCTCTTTCTACATTGAATCATGATTGTCTAGCATTCTCTCCAGCAACTGGACGTCTCTGTTCCATGGATTAAATTCTTCCATAGAATCTTCTTCTTCCATTTTTATTTGGCTCTCCATTTGTGCCAAATTTCCTCCAGCATCTGCAACTAAACATGCATTCATAAAACATTTGTTAAAATAAAAATCATAAGGCTTTTGTTCCTTATCTCCATTTGGCAACACATTAGTATGCTACTCTGATTTTTCCTCCTTTATCAGCACATCAGTATGCTGATTTGAAATCCCAACAGAATTCACGAGACTGTCAACTAGTCTCTCCTTCTCATCATTTGTTTCAAGGATGTCTTTCAACACTTGTCCACTATAGTGAACTAATTCTTTTCCAGTCTCCTTGTCATATTCTGCTTCAAAACTTTTATCTTCTCGAAGGTATTCTTTCATATTTTTGACATCTTTAAAAGACTGCCTATCTATCTACCCTATCCAACCTCTCTATTTCTAACCCCTGTCTTTGCCTTTTAGGCTTACATTTATACAAAGGAATTTTAAAACCAATTATTGGTTTAGATCCATAGATTCCTCAAAAAAATCCTAAAATCTCTTTCTCATCCCTGAGGATTCTCTCAAATACACAAAATCATGAACTAACTCCTAATCTAGGATTTACAATCAATTCTCAATCATCTCATCACTCAACTATCCTAAATCTCTCATGTTCTCCTACATTCGAGAACATTTACAATTATGCCTCACAATATTCAATTAGTTCCTATTCTTATTAAAATCACTCAAAACATTAAATAATTACATAAATCCAATACTTAGGAAACCAACTTCCTTGAAACACAAGACCCCCTATGTCTACTAGAATACATTGATAATGTTGAGATGAATGCTCCTGCATAAGTTTGAGCCATTTTGTTTCCCTCGCATAGTGACTTAAATTATATAGGTCTATCATAGCTACCATCATTATAATAAAGGGACCTAGTGGTTTTCCACGGGATATATTCTGTGGAAAAAAATATGTCTATTTGGTATGGTTATATAATAAAATAAAATATATAATTTCAATTTATGTAATAAATGGTTATCTTAAGGTGGTAGATTAGTATTGGTTAAGAATTATTTAGATATTATCTCCATGTATTAGATGCGAAATGCCAATTTATTAAAAGGAAATTTTAAATGTTAAAAAAGAAATATTTTTATCTTCTTATTGACAAGGAAAAGGGAAAGGAAGGAATTCCTTTGGTCAAATGAACAAGAGTGACAAATATAAAGGAAGAAATTGGTTAGGGTTTTAATAACATTTATGTTATTAGTTTATCCCAAAATAAAAAGATTCTTTGGATTTTTTTTAATAACTACAACGACCCCCCTCATTTTCTCTAGGTGTCACCCCTACCTAAAGAAAATTCAAGGTCCCTCCTACTGAAAAGTCTCATTATCTCCTTACTAGGATTCATGGACCCTTCCCTCAGTTGAATTTTCCCTCTTATTGTCCTTGACACTCCTTACGATGAGCTTCAAGCAAGATATTTAGAAGTTACTTTTCAGTCTGATATAGGGCTCAATAGTCCTTCAACCCCATAATACGAGGCTGGAAAGATGATTATCCTAACGAAATAGTGCTTCGCAAAGTGGTTTCCCAGTGACATGGAACTCAAAATAGGTGACTTCAATCAATTTTTTACCATGCACACTTGCTCTCTCTAGTGTTATATCTCTCTAATAATGACTAAATCGATGATACAATTCTCATAAAAGTGACTTTGTCTTAACAACTTGCTTTTTAGACTGCCTCATCTAAGTGGTGTATCACTCACAACCTACTCAATCAAGTGATGTATCACTCTAATGATGGATGCCTTATCAATATAATACTCCTTAAAAAATAATTTAATTCAGTAAAATTCACTCCAAACCTCCTCAACTCAATGTCATATCACTATGAATATGACTATCTTAGCGATACGAATCCAGTATTGCTTAATCTAGTAATATACCTCTCCAAAAGAAACTTCCTTTTACTCCTAAAACCTCTTTTTCTAAGAGATATATATCCCTAAATATGGTTACCCAAGTGTTTTAACATTGGGATGCTTGTCAAGCCAATGATACTCTCTCTATTTTTCAACCTCTTTCACATATATTGCACTAGGTGTCATATTTCTTAAAGCATATCGTTGCCTTGATTATTAGTGGAATTAAGTATTGAAGATAAATTTATTACTTAGTTTACATAACTAAACTTAAGTCAAAGAAATAAAATTATTTAAAATTGCACCATATCACCTCCTTTCCTTAAATTGACTATTTTTTCTTTCTCTTGTAAGAGTGAAAGCATCAATTGGAGAGAAACATGTCCTCACTTCTCATCAACGCTTAGTGTCCACCAATTTAGCTCAGGTATGGGTTAATAAATGACTACTTAAATTTTATTTTTCATATTATTTATCATTTTGTGAATAAATCTAGCTTATCTTCATTGATAGCCTAACTCATGCTATACCAACTCAATTTCTCCTTATCTCCATTTATTGGGAAAATGGAAATGTTATTTTCAAAATAATGGTTGAGCCATTTCCTTTCCATCATTCCCTAACCTTATTTCTTGCCTCACTCACTCTAGGAAGCTCACTTGGTTAATGATCTACCTCCATGCACTCCCCCAACACTTGTAGAAGAACCTTTTAATCTCCATCTCATTAATCACACTTGGTTTATCTTTAAATGTACCTAGGATCCTTCCCTAGCATCCATGAAATTGCTTGTGGCCCATGGCTTAAGTTTTCAAGGCTATTAAGACATGTATATTTATATTTCTCCATACCCATTAACATTTATCCCTTTCCTTACTTCACTTATAGGAATCAAAATGACCTAATCACATAGGGTTTCATGTAGAGGGATTCATCTATAAATCTTGGTCTAGCTTCATTTAAAATGTTTCCCCAATTTCAATCACTAGCACTAGCCACTTCTCCTTGATCTAAGAGCACATGCATTTTTCTCCTAGGAACCCTATCCTTAGCCTTTATGATGCAAAGAAGAATCTATGTGGAGTGATATTGAGCCATCTTCGTCAATATTGTGAGCTCATTACTTGCAGCGTTATTCAAAATGGTGCCCCTGCTTCATCTTACCAAAGTTGCTTTTTCATTACCACTGAGACCCAGAGCCTCTATCTTGGATTAAAAGCGGAAGAATAAACTAGTAGATAGATAGAGTTGGCCTCAAGCCCAGACCTCAAAGTTCCTTGGATTAATATTGTAAGATAATTTGTATAATGGATTTTTTCCTTTAATTGGTTGTGTAAGAAAACCATGTATCTCTCAAAGAAAGGGTCTGTAAAATTACTCATGGTTGAGACCTAAATAAAGAGTAACCCATGAGCTTGCTTGGTCCTGACTTTAAGGATGCTCCATGCTTCATCGATAAATATACATCATATGCATGGCCAAAAGTGTACCAAAAGTTTCGAAGAGAAAATCCACCTCCATATGACCCAAAATATGAGATCTATAGGTTTATTATATGGTATTGAATGCACAAGATGGCTTACTTTCCCCCAATATTTCCATGTGCATAGTAATTTGAGTGGCCACATGAGAAGCCATGATTAAGGATAGCCATGGGAATATTATTACTTCATTCAATTCATCAGACATTGATATGTATTACAATATAGCCAAGGAAAAGATCGTGTTAGATGAGGTATGGTTGTGAGGCCAAGTCCCAACAAAAGAACCTTCAAGTCCCATCCAAACAAGGGAACCTTCAAGTCCCATCCAAAGAGGAATTATCCTACCAACATATCGAAGATTCCCTTTTAGTTTAGGATTTTCATGTTATGAAGTTTGTATAGTTTTCCTAATGCATAAACCTTTTATGAAGGATGGGTCCCATTGATGTATTCCATAGTAGTCGAAGGAAGCATATTCAACTGGGCTAATATCCTCTCTCTCCCACTAAAGGTCAATATTATACAAGATAAAAATCTGAAGGAATGCCAACAGTCTTATTTCTTCATGTCCTCATACCACTTTGATATCATCTATGTCAAACACACATTCCAAAAATGGGATAGGAGTGGAAAATGCAAGAGGACCCAATCCACCTCTATTATGAAGTCCTTTAGGAGTATCACTACATCCAATCTTATACCAAAATATGTCAGGACTTCTTCATCCCACTATATGAAATTATGTTCAATGTTCCAACACCATGCATGTCTAAAAGATCCAGGTAGCTAATTTCCATGATTAATGATTGGTTTTTTTATCAGGATGGGGCATATCTATGTTAGGAATTAAATCCAACTTTCATGATTTAATTAATTTAATAGCTTTGGACTTATAATTATTTTTAATGGGATAGTGAGGCTAATATTCTCCCCCTCAATGATAAGTCCAAAGTAAGAATATGTACCATCTCCAAGTTCTCATGTTGAAACTTTTGATACTCAATGAAGAACTTCCCGAAAAACTGCCAAAGCTAGATGCTGAAAAAACTTCAACTTGAAGAGAACAAGAATCAACTACAAGTTTGATACATCTTTGAAAATTTATTGACAACTCCATCAGGTGCAAAGCTTCAAGAGGGTCCATATGTCCTTTGCTTTCAATCAACATCCCAATTTCTTGTCCACTGACAAAATGTTGATAATGCCCATTGGCAAATTTGATGATGGTGAAACTTTCAATCTGACAACCATCTTCAATTCCATTATCATTTCCCCCCTTTGTCAACTGAAATGAGAGACAATCATTTGCATTTGATTTATGAACCCACCCCATTTAGGTGTAGGAGAGTGCCATTGTTGTACTCCCGCTTTTAGGTTCATGAGAGTACCATGTTCATTTTATTGTTGGTTGCACTAGGTGAGATTGAATTCTGTGGTAAAACTTATACAATTGTTTTACTCTTGGCAACCATTCCCAAGGATCAATGCATGCATAATTGATCTTCAATCTGGCAGGTTGGTTTTTTTTTCAACATTTTTCTGATGAGTGATTATGCTTGCCACAATGGTAACAAGGATGGAGATCAAAACAGTGATGTTCCAATGACTTGTTCTTTGACAATGCTTGCATGTGGGTTTATCTTCAACTTTCTCATGCCTTGCTAATGTTATTTGATCAAGAAATATAGCACTCATGAACCTAATTGTATTTGAATAATCTAGGATATGTAAGTTTTTGTCATCTTTGTCATATCCTAATCCTCGTAAATTTTTGTTCTTATGGATTTCTTTCCACGACTTGATGATTGGCTTGGAATAAGAAAGTTAAACTTGATCATGGACAACTTCTACACTTGAAGTTGTTTGGATGAGTGACTTGGAATCAACATCTTTATATCAACATCTTTATCTTCATGTGTATGGTTGAATGACTTGAAAGCATTACTCTTCTGTTGCAACTCATCTCTTTGTAGTTGTGACTCCAGTTGAAGAAACTCAATTGTCTCATGTGCTTGATATAAATTCATTGAAATATCAGTAAGAGTTGCTTTGCTTATTTGCACCATGTCTTTAGCGGTTGATAGGATCCGATTGTTAAGAACCTGTAACAACTGAATGTTTTTCCCCATGTGAACTTGCTCGCTTGAAATCACACTCTCTTTCTTTTGAAACTTGCTAGATTTTTTGAACTTGCTTGATTAAACTTGTTTGCTTGATCGTCACTTAAATTTCATGCTCGCTTGTACTTATGTTAACAATTGAATGTTGGAACTCATGCTCGCTTGCTTTTTTATTTGAACTTGCTTGATTATCTTGCTTGATGTTTGTTTTGATTATTTCTTAAATTTCACGCTCGCTTGCTTTAGAGTTGAACTCGATCGCTTGATGTTTTCTTGATTGTTTCTTGAATTTCACGCTCACTTGATGTCTTCAACTTGTTCACTTGCACTTTTTTAACTCACTTGAACTCACTCACTTGATGTCTTGAACTTGTTCACTTGCACTTTTTACTCACTTGAAGTCGCTCACTTGATGTCTTGAACTTGTTCACTTGCACTTTTGATTCACTTGAACTCGCTCACTTGATTGAGCTTATTTGCAAAAGAATGGTGTTGAATACTATCGAAAATGCATCCAAGAAAATGCTTACAATGATTTGAATGGCATGTTCAAATGAATTTGATGACTCAGTTGAAAACAATGGACTCACTTGATTTAATTGACTCTTTATCAATTAAAATATTGGCTCTCAATTTCAACCAAGAATGCACCCTTACAATTCAACTCAAGTTATTTGAATTTGATTACAAGTTAACTCACAAATTATGGTTTGCAAGTTACAATTTTTTTTGAGTTGACTCGTACAAAAAAGTTGCAAGTATATTATCCAAAAGTTGATGCTGAATTGATGCAAATTTTGTTGATGTAGATGACAGCTTTACTAACATGATTTCCTTGAGCGAATGATGTTGAATTGCATGTTGATGTAGAATATTTTTTTAAATATTGATGTTGAGAACTTGATATCTTTGATTATGTGTTGAAACTTCTTGATTTCTTGTATTTTGTAGTGTTATCTTCGAGAGTCATCACATTCATGTTTGTTGGAATTGACGTTTCGAACCAAGTCTTCTGGAATAGATCCAAGAATGAATAAGTCAAAACTCAATAGGTTTGATAAAGAAGGGTTAGGGTTGACCTCGAAATGAATACTAGCTGATAGGTTTAATTTAGATTTGTTTATTTTTAATTTTTTTGTTAATTATATAATTATTTTTATTTTTATTTTGTTGTTAATTATATAATTAATTTTTATTTTAATTATTGGTTTTTATTTTTATTTTTATTTTTATTCCTAATTAAATGCCTAGTTTTTTTCTTCTTCTTTAAAATTAAAATTAGGATTAGAAATTTATTCATTCATAATTAATACTAATTATCGATTGTAAACTTATTAATAATTATGTGTATTATTAATTAATTTTTATTAATTATATGATTATTTTGATTTGAAGTTATGTTTGAATGATAATTATTGTTTAATTTTTATTAAATATATGAATATTTTAATTTTAAGTTATGTTTGAATGATTAAAAATAAATAATAATTAATACTTAGTAATTAATAATGATTAACCCAATTCATTATTATATCTTAATAAATTAATTTATGTTATGAATTTATTAAATCTTGTTAAATTAAATTAAATAGAAACTTTTATGTTTAGTGAATGATGTTGGTTAATTATGTTGTAAATTTAATTATATTTCTATGCATTTATTGATAATTAATTTATAAAGAATTATATTTTTAGAATTGAATATGATCAAATTAAATTTGTTTGATTAAATTTTATTATTTGGTGATTATAATTTTTATTTATTCTTGATTATTTGAAGAATGGATAAGTGAATGTAGGGCTAGTGCAAATAAGAGGGTATGGAACACTTAGGGGAAGGCGGGTTAAGAGGTGAGAGTTGGGATCCAATTATCACTAATTTTTCAGCCATCATCACGGTTAAGGTTGTTAGGGTGTTTACCTATTTCGATGTCTTCTCTGAATTTCCTATGGTGATAATGATCAATTTTGACCACAACACAAGAGTTTTCAATACATATATGATGATTTTTTTTTGCTTTTATAAAAATAAAAATAATTATATAATTAACAACAAAATTAAAAATAAACAAATCTGAATTAAACCTGTCGGCTAGTATTCATTTCAAGACCAACCCTAACCCTTATTTATCAACCCTATTTAGTTCTCACTTATTCATTCTTGGATCTATTCCCCAATATGAACCACACGGGTTGGTTCGAAACGTCGATTCCAACAAACATGAATGTGATGACTCCGAAGGTAACACTACACATAGATCGTAGAAGCCTCAAATCATTAATTCTTGTACTTTGCTTATGTATGCTTGATTACATAGTCTCGAAGAGAATTTATCATGTGCATGGATTTGTTTAATTTTTTGTGTACTCCATGCGTATATTTTGACAAATATAGTGTCAAAACTAGACACAAAAAATAAGCAACATCAAAAATCTAAAAAATCATGAGCCATCACAAACATACTCCTAGTGTACCTAAGATCCCCTTATTCAATTTCATGCACATCTAGGACACAATCACCAAAAAAATGATATCTTTATTATCCTTGACATAATGTTAGATTATCTTTTCAATGGCCTTTGTCATGATACATGAATTACTCTCATTTTCATACACAAGAGCTTATACATCAAGGACTTTTAAATTTTCCTTGACTTTGGACAATAACTCCTTATCGCTCCAAAGTAAAAAATTTAATGCACTTTATCTCTCCAAAAAACTTTAAAAACGTAAACCTTATTACAAGCAATGATAATGTCAAGCTCACAACCCCTTAAAGCAATATATCTTCAAAAATGAATGCTTTCAACAAAACTCCCCTTTTAAAAAATATTCACATATCACTCCAAATTTACAAAAAAAAAAAATCACCTTATCACTCCATAAAATAAAAACTTTGGTTACACCTTATTCCTTCCAAAAAAAAATTCAAATTAAAAATAGTTAGGATCACATTAGAAATATCTTTCCAAAACTTAAATTTCTTCACGTTCCAAAACTTCTAATAAAAAAAATATTAAATGCACTTTTTCACTGTCTCCCACTAAAAAGTGCATTCCACATTGTGACATTGTCTTTTCATTTACTTGGAAGTATGATGTTTTAAGTAATCACATGATGTGAAAGCAAAATTGAAGAAAGATACTTAGGCCTATTTTACACACTTACTATTTGAAGCCACCTGAAATCCATTTTAATTTGCTACCCTGCAAATTTATCTTCAAATCTGGGGTCCTCCACGCTGGCACTTTTTTAGACAAAGACTAGGTTCATCCCTATAGAAATAATTCGTTGAAGACACAAGGACTCCACGCAAACATTGGTTCCATTTTTTCAAACGCACGCTGGTTCCACACTTTTGAATATAGAGCAACCTATACAGTGATAACAATTCTTCCAACAGTGCTTCCACTGTGCTCGGTCCTTCTACAGGTCGCCTCTTCTAATGATTTAATCTTTCATATAATACCTCAAGAGATAACACTTCGCTTTCCTTGGTTTTGATTGCATAACTATTTTGCAAGATTAATCACCTCAGCAACAACGTAGTCAACTATCGTTTTGTAATTTCAGAATGCACTTTTTGGAACAACAGAAGGACTACTTGATGTACACATCTTAAGGTGATATATCAACGGGTTGACGTGGAACAACACCAATATAATTAATTGTAGTGGAATCCACCAGCAAGCAATAATAGCACAGAATGCACCGTTTGAGTACCAATTTTTATACATCTCTAATACAAATTCCTTATCCTTTCCAAAGGGGATGTTTCAAATCGTTGTACATTACTATAATTACACAGAAAATGCTGGACTGAGTAACCAACTTCTTGTATTTGAACTTCGAATAGTTTCCAAGGTTTCTAGAATTGCCTTTATTTTCAAGGAGACTCTAAAAGCATAAATCCCTGAGACTTAATTTCATGCGGGCAAACTATAATACAAGATAAATAAATATTTTGACTCAGATCAAAAATACCTTAAAGACTTATCTTTAATGGTCCTCATATAAATTTTTTTGAGTCATTCCAACTATTGCATTCTGGGATCATCTTCAATTTGTTGGGCGAATGATCACCATCACTTCAATGCAATATTTAATGTACTAATCGTATACTTGTCAAAGGATCTCAAAATTTAAAAATGGAATGAGCGCTTTCTGCTTGCCTATTATGTTAAGCGAAGCATTCAACATTCTCTTGCATCGGTGAGCTGCCTTTTACAGTGAATGACTCCACTTCTGTCCAGATGCAAGATGACTCCACAAATTCTCATTCCAGGAGAAATCTGGTGGTCATGCTCTTGCAAAAGCAATCCCTTCTCCCAACTACACAAACCGAGGGCTTCTGGTCTCAAAATATATACGCTGTAGTCTAGTGACTGCTTTGTATGTCTTGTAGAAATAATTAATTCTGTTTTAGCAGAATTTGCTGGAAGGTGGTATGCAAAGAACAGTCCCTTAATCCCAAAGATCAAAACCATGTACTCTAATACCACATGAAATATTTAAACAAATTAAACACATTAAATTATAAGATACATAAACATGCTGAAAAAGCCCTACATTCCTCTCATTCTCGTTCTCATTCTCATTATTAAAATAATGTGTATAATAGAAATATAAATACAAGAGGATATTTGTTTCAAGATAATGTGTGGATTTAAACAAAATAAACACACTAAATTATCAGATACATAAACATGGCGGAAAAGTCCCTGCATTCCTCTCATTCTCATTCTCATTATTAAAATAATGTTTATAATACAAATATAAATACAAGAGGATATTTGTATCAAGACACTTTGGTTGAGAAAATATCTCAACCATACACTAATCTAGGAGCCTAACTAGTTGGAGAGAGTCTCTCAACCAACTTGGCATAAACTGACTCCTAACTTTGAGGAACAAATCCAATCTAGGAAGTTAGGAATACAGTCCAGATTTAATTAATTTAATATTTTTGGACTTCTAATGGTTTTTAATTTGAGAGTGAAGCTAACAATCCTCACCATCTATTGCTAAATTTTGTAATTGCTTGTATGATATTATATGAAATAGCATATGAGGTATGCATGAAGGTAGGTGGAACACTCTCCTAAGAAAATAACACTCCTTGGACACACATGCCATTATACTTAAGTTCCTAACAATTAAAAGACATGAAGTAATCTAGAGTAGAATCTTACACCCTAACACTATTCCATTTTGGGGATGACATTCCATAGATAGGAACTCAAATTTGTGTTAAAAAAGAATTTAATGCATACAATATAGGTGGGACTACCAATTGGAAACATTAGCTAAGAAAGAGAAATAAAAGAATTCTTTTAATTTCTCAAAATATATTTTTATGATATGTTATAATTGACCTGAAGAAAAAATAGAGAAACCCCAAGCTAAAAGAGCAGCCATTTCCAAGAAACAAGCTCCAAGTAGGAAGCAACTAGAGTTGAGTGGAAGGAAAAGTTGAAACAGGAGCAAGGAGCAACCCAAATATCCCGAGTGTTTGAGTTCAAGAAGAAGGAAGAGGAAGAAATGAGGAGGGAAAAATAAGAAAACATAAAATCATAGTAATAAAGGAGAAAACCATAGGAAGGAAAAGAGAAAAGAGAATAGTAAGAGGATGAGGCCAAAGCAATGGAAGAAGGCATCAAAGAAAAATAGCAAGCATGGGAATAGGATATCCAATAAAGAACAACTTATATGGACATTGACCTAGTTAAACCAATAACCCCTACCATCATTGGTGGTCACATGTTAGTTACAAATATGGAATCACACCAACAAGGAATAGAGAAGTGGTTAACCTAGGAAAATTCAAGTATGACCACATCCAAAATAAGATAGTGGAGCACAAGGAGAAGACCTTGTCAATTCCTCATGTGCCTCTAGTGTTAATCACAAATAAAAGGCTCATTGTGCCAAACACTACAAAATATCCATTTGTTATGGCATCAACAAGAACAACATTCTCCGAGGCCAGTGAGGGAAACATTAAATTCCTCCTCCTTGAATAGTTGAAGAAAAAACATGATTGCATAGAAATGTTGGAGCAACAGGTCAAGCTATTAAAGGATGAAAATAGAAATATAAAGTAGGGCTCACTAATATGGAATATTATAGGTCTTGTGCATTTTAAGTGCATGAATCATACAATACCATAGTCAAACAAGTATACCCATGCCTCCAAAAGCTCTAGAGGATATTCTCCAAGATGCTACCACTTTGGGAATTGAATAAGGAAAGAGGCACTCAACTTCAAAGAGTATGGAATTTTGTGAACCAACAAGAGAAATGGCCCAAGGAATATCCAAAGGTCCCTATGAATAGTGAATAAGAACTGACATATGATGCCATCATTGTCAACGAGGCCCTTAAGATCCAGGAAACGCTGGAGAAAGGCATCTCCAAGTCAATAGATTAATACTAGCAGTAATATTCCTTATTTGAGATATAATCAAGATGAGTAAGTTGTCAACCATTAGCGCTCAGGGATAAGCCAAGCCAACCAAAGAAGTATACAAAGAGTCGAAAGAGATATTGAATTTTATATAGTTTTCTTTTAGTGTCTTCACAAAAAAATTGCAAAATGCAGTTGCACACAACACATTATAGAGCCCTCAAAGTAGCAAACTATAGTGAATCCCTTCATGGTATCAATGAAGAAATATGTACAAGCCTTCTCACATAACACATTAAAGTTCCATCTCATTACGGAAGGTATGTTACCCAATAGGACTTGGATGATTTACTCCTATTACAATATCCCAAAGGCCTATTTTTGTGAATTCCTAGGGATCCCCATGGAAGATCTAATCACATTGTAGCAATAGTATTTTTCAGCTCTAGGAGATACAAAATATTTTCCTTAATTATATTTCAAAACAATGAGAATATGTATATATTGTAACTACTGAGTGGAATCCCAAGAACTCCCTAGAGGTGATTATTAATGTTATCTATAAATGATGTGAAACTCCTAACAAGAAGTATTTTTCGATTCCTTAAATGCTTTATGTTTGAACTTGCAAGAATTTAGTAAAATTTTGCATAGTTTAAAAGATAGGACCTAGAAATTTTGTGTCATTTTCATCTATTGAAAATAATATTGAGAAGCCCCAGAAGGCCACAACCAAAATTGAGACTTAACAAACAATGTGATTTTTCTTCAAACTAATCTCAAGATTTTTAATTTGTGTGTGCATTCTGTGAGATTTATTATTGTTAGCTATCGAACTATTCTATGAACTAGATGATTCTTTCTCACAATGTTACTAATTCTCTACTTTTATTTTTCAAATAGTAATCGTTAGAACAAAAACTATTCTTTATTTTCTCTAATAAGTTAAACACCCTAGTGACAGGAAATTAGCTAACTATTTTCTTGATTCAACTATTGTTTTCTTTAGTAGTTGATCTCTTTCCATCCTAATCTATCTTTAAACATTTAGGTAGTTTACAATATTCTTATTCCTAAAATTAGATAGTTTTCATTTAGTTTGCATGCCCCCTTCTATGATTATCCTTCAATATCTCACAACATTCAAGAAATCAAGTATGGTTACTGAGCCAAAAATTGAATGCATCTCTTATCCCAAATTATATGAGTTCTAATTGGGAACTCATACTAGAGAGAACCCTTGTGACTATTATGTTTATTTTTCGTGGTTGCAGTTGTTATTCAAGTCAGTTGTTTTAAAAGAAATTAAATTGAGTTAATGTAGGCTCCAAACAAACCCTTGGTCAAAGCCCACTTGATTTGACCATTTTATATTGCCATTTGACCTCCTTAATTTTGGCATCAATTTGGACCACTCAAATACATTTGTTTTTTATTCACACATGCGAAGGAGATGGACGAGAAGAATATCGATGTATTATGAATTTTGACCGATGTTGACCACTATTTGACTTAATTTATGACGCTCAGTTTGAATGAAATTCTGAGGTCAGTTTGACTGAATTCTCAGGAAGTTGATCAAGTTATTCTAAGGTTAGTTTGATCAAATTTTAATGTAGTTTATCAATTTGTTCTAATGTCAAATTGACCATATTTTGAGGTAGTTGACCAAATTATTCTAAGGTTAGTTTAATCAACTTTTTGGAGGCTTTGGCCAAGCTAGGTTATGGGAAATTTGACCATGTTTTTGTGTTGACCAGGTTTGACCTATGGGAAATTTTGTGGCCAATTTCACCTAATTTAACTATGAATATCATATTGCAACTTTGTTGAACTAAAGAATTTCTCGTAGAAAAAATTGTTGGGTGTTCTCCCCAGTTTGGGTTTCCCAAGTTAAAATTCGTGTTTCTTTGTGTGCTTGGCTATCTCTTTATGATCTTACTATCATTATTGTATTTACATCGTTATGTTCTATGTATAATTTCTTAACGATATATGTGACATAAGAAAACTTAACTAAGAAATCATTAGAAAGCAATTATCAAATTAGAAGATCATATTTTTGTTATGAAAAATCATCATGGTATCAGAGCCTAGGTGAAAGAGCAACCATTAAAGAGACTTGAAGAAGCTAGTCTAGAAATAGAGGGAGCTTTGGATCATGTTTTGACTATGGATTCTTGAGAAGTTTCATGAAACGTGGCTCCTACACACCTTACAAAATGACATGATGAATTGGTAACCTTGAGAAGATACCATGCATGGTGAAGCCTACCTTAAGCATGTGATTTATCCCTTCTCATTTCAAAACATAGAAATTCATCCTCGTGGAGATTAGCATGGTAAGAAGGAAGCCACAAATATCCAAGGAAAGTTTTTATGATCTAATTTCTATTTTGAATAGAGTATCTATCTAAGAGGAGGCTGACTACTACATATAGCACTAAATTGTGACAACATAATCGGAAGATATGGCCCATACTATCACAAAGGTCAAGAAAATTGTCATTTCTTTTAGTTTTGGTGCCCTTCTTCATTGCAATTACATCAACATATTTTTCATGAATCATAATTGCAAGATAATATTTCTAAGGTGTCTCAATTGTGATGACATAAGTTGTTCATCCCAAGTGAGATGGATTATGTTTGGTGTCACAAGTGAGACAGAATACACTCTCAAGAACCACAACTACCATAGATTGATAAATACCCATTGCCATATAAAATAAAATTATATATATATATAGGAAATGTTGACATTTAAAATTATAAAAATTATGTTTTAACATATATAACATTATATATAAAATATAAAAATATGAATAATATGGATGCAAGAGCATTTATCTCAAGAAAATCTTTGTATTTTAGTAGACATTGGGGGTCTTCTGTTTCAAGGAAGATGGTTTCCTAAACATTGAATTAATGTAATTATTAAGAGTTTTGAGTGATTTTAATAAGAGAAGCTAGAATATGGATTTAATTAAATATAGTGAGGCATATTTGTAAATATTCTCGAATGTAGGAGAATATGAGATATTTATGATAGTTGAGAGATTGAGAGAATTGAGAGTTGATTGAAAATCTTAGATTAGGAGTTGGTTCATGATTTTGTGGATTAGAGAGGATCCTTGGTGATAAGGAAGAGATTTAGGATTTTGTTGAGAGGTTTATGTATCTAAACCACGAATTGTTTTTAGAATCCTTTTGTATAAATGTAAACCTAAAAGGCATAGACAAAGGTTAGATGGTTAGATAGTTAGTAGGTTAGCTAATTAGAGAATGCAAGCCTATGGGTAGATGATGAAACAGAGGCCACTAAGTAGAAGATCAGGCCAAAGAGAGACAGAGAGTCTTAATATGTAATCATTTGTTTATACATTTATATACAGAGAATTCAATTCTAAACTGTGTGGTCTGTATTGGTTAATAAACTACCAAATTATGTGTGAATTAGAGTATTTTGGGTAACAAAGGTATGCAAGCAGAGTTTATGTGAAACACAGAGGAGAAGAATGATACAGAGATTCATAATGGATCGCTTGAATCCATTCGAAGGATCAAAGTGAAAGATCTAGAGGGACAGTAATGAAACAACACACATACTTAAGCTCGGGAGGAATTGCACAGCAGAACAACGAAGGGCGAGAAACCTTAGAGTAATCTGAAACCACAGTCGAACTGAAGAAATGGCATACAATCCAAGTGAAAAGAGGAATGAGGAAGTAAAGTATCGATACATAGTAATCGTTGGATCTAATAGATCAACGGACAATATTAAGTTGCAGATAATGGGATAAGTGAAATCACATCGCAACATATCTCAAGAGTGAGTGAAGCAGCCTTAAGCGATTGTGATATGCGAGATCATCGCTGACCGTTGGATCGAATGCTCTAGTCAATGGTGGAGGAGCATTGATAAAACCTCGCATCACAATGTTTCGATTATGAGGAATGAACCTTGGGCCACAAGATTGTGTGATATGCGATATCCAATGTGATCGAATATTTGATCGCATCACAAATATCCCATCATAATGTACCGGGCCCTAAGCAACTGCGATATGCGACCTTGCGAAGGCGCGATGTGAGCAGCCCGATAAGTATTGTGACATGCGATATAGAGTGGACTCGATAAGGTATGAATGCAGTTTATATTATATTGATGTCTCGTTGTGTTATCATAACCCGGGTGCAATAAATAATCATATGTTAGTATGATTGTGAGTATTGCAACATCAATGGATTGATGCGAGAAATCAATGGTAAAGAGAATAAATATAAAGGTTTCATTAAGATGGATAGTATGATCACATCCCGTAGATCAGGAAATGTATATATTGAAGAGTCCTTTTCAAACCCGTGATTATGATAGTGATAAAGGCATGTTTTGATAAATGTGCTAGGTTGAAGAAAAGCAAGAAAAGGTATGGTATATATATGTGTTATGTGGATTTCTATTATAAAGGAATTATAATAGAAATAGCGTCGATAGAAGGTTTGTGGTTTAATTCTGTATGTAACCATAGTTGTAGAGTGGGGTTGGTCAACATGTGCGAGCATAAAGACCTTAAAGGTTTAAGAGAGTATAGAGTCCCGATGAAATAGATTGTGCTAAGGGATAAATTGTGGTAAGTTATAAAGCATTCCGTGTTATATTTAATAAAGGGGGCCTTAGCCCATTAAGAAAATGAAGATTTTACCCAGCAACTCATGGAAATTCCTAGGGAAAATTAGTTTATGCCTAGTTTATGCACAATGTGGGTAATCGCAGGGTTTTCCTGCATCAAAGTGGTATCAGAGCAGAATAAAGAAATTTTGTGTGAAAGTTTCTTTGAAAATAATTTAGAACTGAGTTATATGTAAAGATGTGTATGCAGGCAAGGGAGATCAGATTCTAATCTGATAGTTAGAACTTTGCCAAGATAAAGCTAGGAGATTGAAAGGAAGTATCAGATTTTAACTCTGATTAAGAGTAGCTAAATGATTTATGTAGTGGAAGCATGAATATTTACATGGAAACATATTTGCAAGAGTGGTGAGATCCTAAAGACAGATGAAGGTATGCAAATTTCTCTAATGATTAGCAGAAATTGAATGAGTGAAATTTTAGAGAAATATTACAGCAGTTGAACTATAAGAGGGACGTTTTAAAGTTCTTGAAGTAGAAAAGTTTGAAGATATAGCTGAAGGCTAGAGAAAAGAACAGCCCATTTGAAGTGCAGGTGAATGGGGGGAAAGATCAGATAGAGGTCTTGAAGGTAAGCTGATATGTTTTTATTTTAATTTGATTTGAATATTGGAGAGTTGTGGTATTTATATTGGTGCACAGGTAACATCATAGGGAGGTGAGAAGGTTGTAGCAATCTAGAGCAAGGAGTGCTCGAATTGGTTCCACAGGAAAGAACCAGAGAATGCTAACAAACTAAGCTCGGAGGAGAGATGCTTAGGGAGGCATATGTAGCAAGAAGGAGACTTGTTACTGTAGAGGTATTGTTGTATCTCATAAAGGCAATTCCACAAAGGATGTGGGTAGAATTTCTAGGGAACGAAAGAAGCTGGTAAAAGTTTCTAAGTGAAAGCAGAATGTGGTGGAACCTTGAGGAATTCCAACAAAGGTTGGATAAAGAGGATAGTTGTGTTCTTAAGAGGTTTAGATGAGTTGAAGCCTAGAAGGAGCAAAGAAGAGTGCTCAAAGGAGGTTCCAGAGATAGAGAACCAAGGGCTTGCCAAAAGACCAAGTACAGAGGAAAGCTTGGTGAGGTAAGTGGCAGCAGGGAGGAATTGTTGTTGTAGAGGCTTGCACAACTCATATTGAAGTGAAAGGAATTCATAGAGATGGAAAGGATGATGACTAGTGACATTCATAATAGAGATTCTGAAAGAGATCATAACAGAGGATAAAAGAAGAAATATGCCAAGGCAAATGGCATGAGAATGAGTGATGAAGCATATGATAGAGAAATGGTTGAGATATCAGTTCAGATTGAAGTATTAATGGAAATGTTGCAGACAAATGAGACGGACCAGAAATATGGTTATGTCATAAGAAATAAAGTGAAGTGGCAGAGGCTACAAGAGAAGAGGAAATGACAAGAACATATACAGTTAATAAAGGAGCTAAGGGAACTTGAACAGATTTTATATGTCAAATTGGAGACAGAGAAGCTCGAAAGAGTTGAGCTATAGCAAAAAGGAGATGTTGGAGAAGGTGTTGAAGTTTTTCTATGTGAACTAGAACATGGACCATTACTTTTTGAAAGTGATGAAGAGCCATAGGAGTTGAATCATATGAATGATTCAGAGCGACCAGAAGACTTGATGACTGAAGCATCAAATGAGACCGTAAGATCATGTGATTTTAAAACTGATAATTTGTGTATGGTTGCAGGTTTGGAAGAAGATAGACAGTCTTTTAAAGTTGTCAAAAACATACAAGAATACCTTCCAGAAGATGAAAGTTTTGAAGTAGAGTATGACAAGGAGACTGGAAAAGAATTAGTTCACTATAGTGAACAAGCACAGAGAGGCATCATTAAAACAAATGGTGTGGAAAAGAGACTTGCTGACAATCTTAAGAATTCTTCGAGTTTGAATTAGCACACTAATGCTCTGATAGAGGAGTTAAAGGAAAGATCAGAGCAACATACTGAAAGGTTTCCAGAAGAGGGAGAAGGACCATGTAATGATGGGTCAATCACAAATAAAGAAATGGGAGATTGTGTAAAATTTCCAAAATTTACTCCAACTAAAATCATTGAATTATATAGAGAGCTAAACCTTCAAAGGAGGAAGTTGGAAGAGCAAAGGATAAATGTTGAGGATAAAATGATGATGAAGGATGACAAAGAAATTTTCATAAATGATAGTCAGGAAGAAGTTGACAGGTAGAGAAAACAGAAGCAAAAATTTGTTCTAAAAGACAATATGACAGCAGCTGAAAAAGTACAAGACAATAGTGAACAAGAGGGTAAGGATAAAAGGGTGGCAATAAAAATGAAAATTCAGCAATTAAGAGTTGAAGGCAATCAGCAGATAGAGGATATACTCGACAAAGAAATTGAGTTGATAAGAAGGTTAATGATGAAAGTGTCTCATAAGAAGACAACAACAAGAAAGGAAATGAGTGACAACTAGAGGAAGACAACAACAGATTATGAAAGCATGGAAAGTTATAGCATAAGGTATGGAGACCTAGAGAACAACAACAATAGAATAGTTCACAATCAAAGACAGATTAAAAAATAAAGTTTGGGATCCAGGAGGAATCAATTATCCAGACTTATGACCAGGTGGTCATAAATGTTTCTTACCTGGGGAGTCTGATGGAGGAGCATTCAGCGCAAGAAAATCATTGAATTTTAGTAGACATAGGGGTAATGTGTCTCAAGGAGGATGGTTTATTAAATATTGAATTAATGTAATTATTAAGAGTTTTTAGTGATTTTTATAAGAGAAGCTATAATAGGGATTTAATTAAATATAGTGAGGCATATTTATAAATATTCTCGAATGTAGGAAAATATGAGAGATTTAGGATAGTTGAGAGATTGAGAGATTTGAGAATTGATTGTAAATCTTAGATTAGGAGTTGGTTCATGATTTTGTGGATTAGAGAGGATCCTTAGTGATAAGGAAGAGATTTTAGGATTTTGTAAAGAGGTTTATGGATCTAAACCAGGAATTGGTTTTAGAATCCTTTTGTATAAATGTAAGCCTAAAAGGCATAGACATAGATTAGATGGTTAGATAGTTAGCAGGTTAGCTAATTAGTGAATGTAAGCCTACGGCAGATGATGAAACAGATGCTACTGATTAAAAGATCGGGCCAAAGAGAGACGAAGAGCCTTAATATGTAATCATTTGTTTATACATTTATATACAGAGAATTCAATTCTGAACTATGTGGTTTGTATTGGTTAATAAATTGCTAAATTATGTGTGAATCAGAGTATTATGTGTAATAGAGGTATGTAGGTGGGGTTCAGGCGAAACACAGAGGAGAAGAACAAGACAAAGATTCATAATGGATTTCTTGAACACATTTGAAGGATCAAAATGAATGCTCTGGAGGGACAGTAATGAAAGAACACGCATACTTAAGCTCAGGAGGAATTGTGCAGCAGAACAGTGAAGTGTGAGAAACCTTAGAGTAATCTGAAACAATAGTCGAACTGAAGAAATGGCGTACAATCCAAGTGAAAATAGGAATGAGGAAGTAAAGTATTGATACATAGTAGCTGTTGGATCTAACCGATTAACGGACAAGATTAAGTTGCAGAGAACAGGATAAGTGAAATTGCATTGCAACATATCTCAAGAGTGACTGAAGCAACCTTAAGTGATTGCGATATGCGAGATCATCACTGACTGTTGGATCGAATGCTCTGATCAACGGTGGAGGAGCATTGATAAAACCCCACATCATAATGTTTCAATTATGAGAAATGAACCTTGGGCCACAAGAATGTGCGATATGTGATGTTCGATGTGATCGAAGATTTGATTGCATCGCAAATATCCCATGGTAATGTACTGGGCCCTAAGAAACTGCGATATGTGACCTTGTGAAGGCGCGATGTGAGCGGGCCAATAATTATTGCAACATGCGATATAGAGCAGACCCGATAAGGTATGAATGTCATTTATATTATATTGAAGTCCAGTTGTCTTATCATAACCCAGATGCGATAAAGAGTCATATGTTAGTATGATTGTGAGTTTTGCGATTGCAATGGATTGATGCGAGAAAGCAATGGTAAGGAGAATATATATAAATGTTGTGGTATGATGGATAGTATGATCACGTCCCGCAGATCGGGAAGTTCCAAATGTATATGTTGAAGAGTCCTTTTGAAACCGCGATTGCGATAACGTTAAAGGCATGCTTTGATAAATGTGTTAGGCTGAAGAGACGTGGAAAAAGGTATGGTTTATATATGTGTTATGTGGATTTGTATTATAAAGGAATTATAATAGAAATAATGTCGATAGAAGGTTTTTGGTTTAAGTCTGTATATAACCATAGTTTTAGAGTGGGGTTGGTCAACATGTGCAGAAATAAAGACCTTAAAGGTTTAAGAGAGTATAGAGTCCCAATGGAATAGATTGTGCTAAGGGATAAACTGTGGTAAGTTATAAAGCATTGTGCATGAGATTTAATAAAGGGGGCCTTAGACCATTAAGAAAATGAAGATTTGACCCGGCAGGTCATGGAAATTCCTGGTGCAAATTAGTTTATGCATAGTTTATGCACACTATGGGTAATCACGGGGTTTTCATGCGTCAGACATTATATATAATATGTTTAACATATATGAAATTAAATTAAGTTCTACATTATAAAATTATATATTTAATAAAAATTAAGTTCTAAATTATATACACTATATAATTTTTAACATTATCTATCTATATATATATATATATATATATATATATATATATATATATATATATATATATATATATATATATATATATATATGTGTGTGTGTGTGTGTGTGTGTGTGTGTATATATATATATTAACTAAAAAAAAATTAATTGAGTTTAATAATATATCCACCTAGCATTGATTTGAATAACAAGTGGATTTAATAATCATTCTGTCAATGGTGTGATTCCACAACCCCTCGATCACACCACTTGGAGATCCAAACCACTAGAGTATATTCAAAGCACAGGTATGGGTCTTTTATATAATGTAGGTACTTTGAATATAGAGTAAAAGAACCCTGCCACTTAGAGATCCAAACCCCCAGAGTATATTCATAGCATGGGTATGGGTATTTTTATCAAAAGTGGGTACTTTTAATATAGAGAAAAGGGAGATATAGTGAGTTAATTAAGGAAATCCAATTCCAAACGCATATCATCTAGTCACTTTTGTAGTTCCAAAGCTAGAAGTGGGCTCATTAGTTGCAGCTTCTTCCTACCTTAATACTATTATGGTTTGAGAAGGATGGACCTATTCCTTGTTGGGGAAAGAAAGAGAGAACATTTGGCCTTTCTTGTTTTGTTGAACTAGTTGGATGCACCATAATTCAGGTTATACCATAGAGAACTAAAAATTGTAAGGCTATGGTTTTTCTCCATTGGCTTTCCTTCTTAATTTGGTCTTTTCCTTCGGGATATCAATGATCTTGTTGAATATTTGTAACAAGGTCGTCTTCAAACTAAAATTATGTTCAACAATTTTCTCACTTGTAGTGTCCCTCAAGTCTTCTCTTTAAAAGAACTTCAGAAAATTACTAACTCAGATGTTAAAATGCCACAAAAATATAGGTCCTGGAAGTACTTTACACGCCTCAGTAAATTCATGTATCATATTGTCATAGAGGGAGTTTGATGTTTTTTTAATACATTGATATTTGAATGGTATACTTCTTAACTTACAATATGCTAGGATCCCTATCACATTTTAGATCGAGTGTCACAATCTAAGGGTATTGTATAATTACAGGCCTAGGGAGACTCATCAATGGTCATTAAATAGATTAATAATGGGTGTAATATACCATGTATAACTCTATGGGATTTAGCAGAACAATTCGAAGAAAACATTTGCGAAAATCACCTCTACACATGTTTACAAGGAAATTAATACTATGGCATATTCTCTTTCTAAAGAAGGTTTACTACAGGATCCTGGCTTACTTCATTGAAAAAGTTAAAGATTGGGAACTACATTGAGAATACCATGGATTTAGAAAGACTATTATGTTATTAGTTTCTTACTTAGGACATAGAACACAAAATTTTCAATGTTTGATTTTGAAATTTTTTTGATGACATTTGGAAGATTGCCTAATTTCATAGCATAGGGACATTATCACATTATGAAATCCATTTATTTTCTTTTGAAAGGCACAGTTCAGGGTAAGAGGACTTCTAAAGGACAATTATATTATAATTGACTAATTTCCACATGTTGAAGTAATTTTATGATATGTTGTCTAGAGCCTACACATGGTTTTGTGTATTATGTTATAAGCACCTTAAAATGTGTTTTCATTTTATTTTGGAATAAAAAATGCATTTTTTCCTTTGGACACTAGACATCGAGGAGATGATATTAAATGATTAGAAATAAGGAAACCCATTCTTCTATCATAATTTTTACTTTCAGACCTTCTACCTATGGTTTCCACAGAGTTTTTTATTTTGCACGTCATTGGTTTCTCAGAGTTCTCTCCTCTTCTTCGTACTAGATTGAGTGTATACTAGAGCAAGTACATCTATAATATCTTTCTTGAGCTCAGATATTGAAAAAAGAGAGTATATTTTATGGATCCTTTTGATGTCGTGGATTTCATACATAATGATGATATTCTTATTATTGTTACATTGAATTGTGCCATAATGAATCACATTCTTCAATAAAGCCAACAGAATATAGTCACAACATTAAATAAATCTAAAACCAAGATACACAACATGATGGGTTTGAAAGTAAGAAAATGTAACTTTTGTAGTATCATGATCATTTAATAACCTCTAGTTAAATGGTTTTATTTTCACTAATATAGTAGGGCATCTATCAAATTCTTGCTACCATCTAGGTTACTGGCGCAATCTCATTTTTTCAGGCTTGTTACATACTGTAAAACTATTGAAAAATATAACATGTTGCTTTAGTATAACATTGGTGGTCATGGAAACTACATTATTGAAACAAATAAGATTATGTTCTTCAGTTATCTCTTCGTGTTCAGATAGATGAAAATATGAAAATCTTTGGATCACTGAGGTTTATCCTTCATAGATATCTAGCAAGGAAGTTATAGTTCCACTGCAAAAGGTATTTCTTTATTAAATATTATTTCTTTGTATAATGTAAGTGAAAAAACTTTAAAAGGAAAGAATAATACATTATTCATTAGAAAGAAGACTAGTGACCATGAATGGACTCATATTCATATTAGAAAACATTCTACTATTAATGTTATATTTAACTAATAAGCTAGAGTGTGTTGGTTGTAGAGTCCCCTTTTCTTCATCTCTTGCATAATCAAACCCATAGACTCCTCCATATGTGACTTGTATGTATCCCCAACCTTCTTAACATACTTGACTGGCACTCCATGTGCACTGAAAAATATCATCACCTATCATTCGCTTTCATTTATAAGCTTGCCTCAAGTATAGAAAATGAAAAACCCAAAGACCTTTGAGTTTAAAAAATTATTCTTATATACAAATAATTTTAAATTAATGTAAAATGTCAAATGCTTGTGTTGCACCATTATCCTGATTCTCGCATTCAATCTCTCATATAGATATATATTTGTTTATTAGCTCACTAAATAGAATTAGCATGTTGCCTTCCTACTAGTATTCTCTTGTGAATGTTGCTTTTAAAATTACAACATGATTTATAGGAAACAATGTTTTAAAACAATGTTGAAATCTTACTAAGCTTCATGTGCTTGAAAATACGTAAAAATCCCAACTTGGAGATAGAAAAATTAATCTCTAACAATAAATAAAGAAAAAAAGACACACATTGTATGAAAAATAAAAATACCTTGTATAGTTAGAAATAATAAATGTACATCTACAAAATTATTGAAGTCTGCATTCCATAAAAAAGACCGACCTTTTTTGGGCTTGCAAAGCTTTGAAATTATTTTTCTATCAAATTTTCCATTGCTTTAACACATCCTTGTCATTAATACCATGATGATATGATGGAATATGTCATCTTCGCAAGATCCCATCCTGACTAAAACAACAAAGAAAAAACCATAGTTTCATCCAAAGCATTTTCTAGTACTTCAATGGCATTAATTTTTTCATTTGCCTTATCAAAATAAAATCTATCAAACTTTAATGGAAACACTCCAAATTACCAAAATATGTTTTTCAGAAGAAGAATACTTGAATTGCTTGTGGAGATTGAAAATTGAGGATAAAGTGGTAGCACAATAGGTTTGGTGATTCTATCCCTCTTTATCTATACCAAATTACTCAAAAATTACAAAGGAAAACTAATATTTACAAAAAGATATTGGAAAGAGGTTAATTTCTTCCATGTAGAGAATGGTTCAAAGTAACTTAAATCCTTTCTTTACACCCACATTATTTCTTTCTTCTATAATTCTTGTTTTTGTTTTGATATAAGAATAAACTTATAAAGTATATCAAGTGCATTATGCAACTACATTGTGCAACAATATACAAATTCTAGTGATTTAATCAGATGTTTATTTTTGTTACTTTTTCTTTAATATAGAAACAAATATATTAATTAAGATATACAAAGTTGCAATGTCCTAGCTATACCATGAGGCTATTTGGAAATCTTGTTGCTTTAGATTTCTAGAACTTTTAACCTTAAAGACTAAATATGTACAAAAATTGTACTTAAAATGTCTTATATTTACCTTGTGTTTAAGCCCAATTTCTTTTTATCCTCCTTCCTATTTCCCCCTCAAGGGAAACTACTTCCATACCAACCTCTTAGGGATATATTGGTGCTACCTGGATGATATTTATTTCTCATCTCTTCTGGTTCATAATTGATCTTCTAGTTTTTCTAGAATTACGTTATCCATGATGTCTTCATATGACGTTACCATGGCATTTCAGCTCCTATGTTTTCACACGTCAGATGATATGTGTTTGCACAGATGGTACTACATGATTATTTCAATTGATGTGTTATGATTTCATGTGGTGGTTTATTATCTAGAAGTGGTGTGATAGTTTCTAACCTTGTCATGAAAATGAAAACATTATAACACTTCTTAACGGTAATATTTTATTATTTTCCCTCATGTACCATGGGGAAAATAGGTCATACAATACATAAATGTGTCATCACTTAGTACTAATTGTACCACTGATCATTTAGTTTAATAGCATATACATATCTTAACCATACCTAAACAGTTACCATCTACTCCCATTCACTACCATCTTTTCCATTTAACTATATGATCCCCACTTGTGTCAAACTTAACAAAGGTCATGTAGCAAGGTTGAAGTGAAGAAATTTAAGAAAATTGTAAGACAACATAAAAAATAAATCTAAAAAATTTTGAGGTGAGCAACATGTAGCGTTAAAAATTAATAAAAATAATAAAGGCACTTCTTTGAAAAGGCTCAGCCGTGAGATCCTATGCTAAACACATATCTAAAGGAAAAATATTAAGAAAAATCAATGGAAACAACAATAAGGAGAGTAAAATGGTGTTGAGGTGATAAATCTAACTGAAAGCTCCCTCTTCAAAGGATTTCAAGCACAAAAATGAAGATTCCTAGCTCAAAAAGGCTAGTTGGACTAGCAAAATACCTTATGAATCATTTAAAATGACTCTGATAATTGAAACACAAGGTTTCCCTTCCCTTTTCCATCAATAATTCATCAAATTTACCTATTTCTAACCAAATTATCTAGGAAATGCCTTTTTTCCATAGCAATTGAGACATGTAACAAGGGTGTAAGTTTCCCTCCATGGTAAATTGTTGACGTTGCTCGACCCACCAACATTCAAGAGATCTCCATGATATGTGGTCCCAATTAGACATCACATCATTTGGGATAGGAGCCCCATCCATAATTTGGCTTCATTGTCAGCTATCTTGAAGATATGCCTTGGCTATAACTGTCAGCAAGAGTGAGGAATGAAAATTTACCTTTGAGAAGGAAGGGGGTGTGCATGGTGCGTATTTGATCATATGTGTGTCAAATTTCAGTCAGTGCAAAGGGGATAAAAATTGAGCCTCTAAGCGAGAGGTAGTAGTACCACCATAGTAGAGACACATATAAATGAGAAGGATCTGTAGAACATCAAGCGGAATAGTCCATAGAGATGCGATGGCCAAGATAATCAATGTAATGAGGAGGGTTTTTCTAATATCTTGTAGAATAGTCCACGAGGATGTGACAATAATAATATCAATTACAACAGATTCCTAATATGATAAGTACCAAAATAACCAAAATATTTCAATTACTTTAGCACAGAGGAAAGAAAACATGAATTACAAACATTCACATAATAGTCTTACAAATATCCATAATCCATACATGAAGAACATGCTAGCCCATAGGGCTTCTTATATTAACTAAAAGTTCCAATACACATGTATACAATGAACATCACTAGCTCTAATAGTGGAGTGTTGGAGCCATTTCTCACTCCTCAAAAGAACTAGCTTATCTCTCTAATGCCTTGTGGGAGGAATTGAGTTGAAAATTCCTCTGCTCTTACAATGAGGGTGTATATATAATAATGAGGAAGTGATGCTTCACCTTCCTTATGACTCCTCATCTACCCTAATGACTCTTTGAATTCCTATGACTTTTCAACTTTACATGGCTCTTCATATTCTATACATGTTCTTTGGACTTCCACTTTACAATACATTTTCGAAAAATAATTCACATCATTAACCACAATTGTGTGGCATGTGACAACTCATGACATGACATGACACTATTGACATAGACTTTCTTGATGATGTGGCAATGGCAAGTCATTGTTTCCATAGTGTGCTGCAGGTCTTCTTCTTTTCACCTCTGCATGGCTTGGTGATAAGGGATCTTCAATGATATCAAGTCTTGAATGATGATCACAAACTGGTGTCCCTTTCCTTTATCTTGATTGATCATCTTGTGTACTCAAATAAAATAAGGTATTTCAACATGTTTCACTCCTTCATCTCCTTCTTCATCATCTCTCCATGTCATAATAAGGTACATATTTCTGCAGTTCACTCATGGCGAGTCAACATCATTCCGAAAACCCCCTATTATAAGATTGAGCATGTAGATCCATTGATTGGGCTGGAATCAAATGGCAGCCTGAGAAAAGGGATCAATGGCTATGCAGTTGCAGAGTTCAAGTAGGAAAGAGGAATCTTTAGCCTTGAGACTACACAGTGCATAGTTCAAGCTGGGCTGAGGGGACAAACTGTGCAATTCCCAAGGTCAGTGTGACAAGCTGAGGGATGAGAACTATGTGAGCACATTATGCAATTCTTAGAGACAAGAGATTTTATGATATTATGTAGTTGCATATTTTAGGAGATTAAGGATGATATTGAAGCTATATATTACGGAGTGCACAGTTAAGGCGAGGCTAGGAGGAAAAATTCACAGTTATGGGGATCAAGTCCAAGGCCTGGGCATAGAAACTATGAAGT
The DNA here is from genome assembly GCA_031772625.1 of Pinus tabuliformis. Taxonomy (NCBI): domain Eukaryota; kingdom Viridiplantae; phylum Streptophyta; class Pinopsida; order Pinales; family Pinaceae; genus Pinus; species Pinus tabuliformis. The sequence continues at coordinate 1,765,578,839 of CM062817.1, forward strand.
GCAGCAGTCTTGGGAGGAAGGAACTACACTTGCATAGTTACAAGAGGAAAGGTCACAACTAAGGACTAAGACTACATATTTCACAGTCCAGGGAGGTCGAGTGAATCTAGGTTGCTTGGTCGAGGAGCTTTCCAGAAAATGACTAAGTGCAAGATCAGTGAGCTTGATGTGAAGAGTGAAAAAAAATTATCTGTGATAAAACACTTAGAATACTTGATGACACAACAACATAGATCATACAGGACACATGACAATGCATTTCCCTCTGTGTGATAACTTTACGACAAGTTTATGACATATGCGACACTTAAGATACACTTTGCGATGACCGTGATGACACTTGTGAGGCAATGCCTAAAACTTTGGAAATGAGTGTGACAGAAGTTTGCATCATTATAAAAACTCATTTACACAAAGGTGAACTCTTGAAACCACCAGAACAAGCTTCTACACAGTATGCGACAGCAGACATGCAAGAAGACGACATTTTTCCCATCTTGCAAAGGGGACAAAAACTCCTCAATAAAGCACATGAAATGTGTTTCGAATATTGTGACGGAAATGTACAAGACCAAAGAAGACTCTGAAATTGAGTTTAAGCCAAAATTTTGGAGGGTGTTGTAGCAGTGTAAACACTTGGCAACACATAGGTAGAATTCCAATTTCTCTTCCTGGGTTAACTCTTTTGTGCAGGGTCTTGCTTCTTCAAGGAGTATTGATTCATCAGGTGGGTTATCTTGGTCTACTATGAATAAACATGGTCCCCTATATACCTTTCTCAGTTGAGCACGTCATAATATTGAGTGATATCACAAAGTTTTGAGTTGGGAAGTGTAGTGAAGTTCGCGAGCTTATTATTTTAAGAATATGTTTTTTTTTTCATCTTTAATGTTGCTCTGCTGCCAGAAGGCCTAGAGAGTACCCTGGTGGAGTAACTACAGGAACAAAAACATTTCTCCACTACCAGCGAGCCTAGATAGTACCCTGGTGGAGTTTCCTGCTCTACCTCTCTACGTAGGAAGCCTTTCTCTTCTTTTGACTTTATTTATTTATTTTGTAGGACTGTTCGTTGGCACGTATTAATTTTATGGGAGGAAGAGGGATCCTGACTTATTGAGAGTAGAAGAGGTTGTTCCTTTAGAGAAGCATATAGAGACCTCTGATTTAGGTTTTCTTGTTTAGATTTTCCCCTTCTCTTCCTCTACTAATTGGATATGCATGAAAACACCTAAACATAAAACAAATTGAGTATGGGCACAAGGTTTTCCTAAATAGACATCGATGCATGGTTTAACCAAAACTATCCTTATGTATGCATCATATTTTCCGCCAAAACTTCATTGGCCAAAAGATATAGCCAACAAAAGGAATATGGACAAAAGTTTATCCAAATGTTGAAGTGTCACAAGACTCTCTTTTAACTTGGCCACACATAAAGAAGCTAGGAAACATGTTGACACACAAAATTTATTTACATGACACATACAAAAAACAAAATCAAAACCAAACAGACAAAAAGTACTATGTGCATATTGTAGGGAACAACCCCAGATCTTCATTGAAAATATTTTTTTAATTATTTTGCATTAACGAGGAGAGAGCCAATCCTACCATCAAGTGATTATAGATAGTACATGTGTTGGCCAAGCTTTTTGTGAACTAAGAATGATCCAATCCATACAGATTGAAACTTGTTGTGTTTTCCTTTATCCTCGTGGGCTTTTTCTGACTTCAATACTAAGGCACCCACACTAAAGTTATCATTTCCTATAGACTTCTTTTCGAATCACCTCTTGATATGGTTGATGAAGTGAAAATATATCTTCTATTTTCAGCCTTTCTTCCTACAACTTGTGAAGAGTGCCCATCCTATGTTACACTAATAAGCATGTCTTGCCCTGGGATTCTTGCAAAAGTTGGAGAGTGGGCAAGTAAATGTTAATAGGGAGGATGGATTATTTTCCATACATCAGGAAGTAAGGGGCAGTGTTCAAAGAGGGATTTGGTGTGACTCGGTCAGCCCACAAAGAATTTACCAAATCGAAGTGTGATTTCCTCTATTCAGATAATATGGTATTTTTTATGATATGAATAAGGTTCTTAATTGTGGACCCAACAAGACCATTCCCTGGTGGATAATAATTAGTTGAATGCTTCAACACAATTCCATTTTCTAATAAAAAATCATAGAGTTTTAACAATGAGAAATATGTTGCATTATCAAAAACAAGTGAAGTATGAATGTTGAACCTAGAGATTATATTCTTCTATAGGAAATTGATGAATTCCTAATCTTTCACCTGTTTAATTAGAGTTGCTTCTGTCCACTGTGTAAAGTAATCTGTGGCATTGAGAATATAGAGGTGTTTCTTTGATTAATGTGGAAATATTTCTTCAATAAGGTCCAAGCCCCACTTTTGAAAGGGTTCTTCCATTGTGATGGGCTACAATGGGGTGGCTGTCTTCTTGTTTTTGTCAGCACAACTTTGATAGACCGGACACTTGCAGGCATAAGCATGAGCATCTTTGAACAATGTGGGCCAATCCCACATGATTTTATGTGTAGTTGTGTTTCCTGCAAAATGTCCCCCATATGGTCCATCGTGGAGGTCACAAAATATTTTATCTGAATCATGTGCCTCCAAACACCTCAACAATACTCCATTATAGTGCTTTATGAAAATCACCCCATGCACCAACTGGTAAGATAATGATTTGAGTCTAAGTTCCATCTCCTATCATGCAGATAAATGGGATGGCACAGTGCCATGATCAAGGCATTGGCACACATCTGTGTACCAAGAGTCTGTGATAATGGTGGGGGAATTTCACTCTACATTGTACAGTTTGGTTTCTTGTTCCCATCAAAAAGGATCTTCTTCTTCTTTTTCATCCACTGCTTTTTCTACTAATTGACATAGACCATGACCCTTGATGGTATGAATTGTTTTGAACTCTAAATCGTATCCCTACAAACCGGTCATCCAGTTCGCTCTTCTCTCACTCATCTCTTGTTGAACGAACAATGATCTAACTACTAGTGTGGAACAAAAATCATACACTGATTTTTCAAAAGATAGGGGCAGAAGCGCTTCACCACCTTATATACTGTGTAAGCATGTTTATCAATGATGGGATAGCTTAGTTCAAGTCCTTGAAGACTAGTGCTCATAAAATATATTTGCTACTCATTGTGTTGATCATCCTTTTGTGTAAGAACAATGGTGAACGAAATGTTAGAAGAAAATGTGTCACGTAGAAAATATTTGGTGTAATATGGGCTTTATAGAGAAGGTAATTCTACAATAAATTTCTTAATATGGGAGAATACATACTCTTCCATTTTATCCCATCCATATATTGCATCCTTTTTTACCATCTCTCATATTGGCTTGACAATCTGAGAATAATCAGAGATGAACTTTCAAAGGAAGTTGATTTTCCTTAGGAAGGATTGCATAACTTTCTTGTTTATTGGGAATGGGATATGCGTAATGTTTTTGATCCTCTTAGGGTCTACTTTAATCCCAATTTTTGAAATGGTGTGGCCCATGATATTACCCATGGACACTGCAAAAATACTCTTCTTGGGATTAAGATATATCCCGTATTTGAGACATCACTTGAAAACTTTCCGCAAATGGCATATATGGTCGAATATCTTCATAAAAAATACTGTAACATCATTGAGGTAGACCACCATGCTTTGTCCAATCGATACATGGAATGTAATGTCCATGGCGCATGTTAAAATGTTACACCAGCATTGATCAACCCAAATGGAATTCTCTTGAATGCAAACCTACCCCACTTAGTATGGAATGCCATTTTAATTCTGTGAGGCTTTGAGGCTAGGACCTGATTGTACCTTGAATAACCATCTAATAAAGAAAATATTCCTAACCTCGATACTATTTGTAATATCTGCTCCATAGTCAGCATGAGGTAGTTGTCTTTGTCCAATGCACGGATCAAGTTTCGGATTTCCTTGGACTTCTTCCTCATTGGGACCAAGTTTGATACCCAAGTAGAATGTCGTACTTTATAAATGATCTAAGAATTGAGAAACTTCCTTAATTATTTTTTAATAGAAGGATCAAGTGTAGGATGTACCTTCTGCAACTTTTGTTGGAATGGCTTAGTCGCTTCTTGATTGGAATTACATGTTGGATAATTCGTGTTTCGTAACTTTTGAGCTCACCATATGTCCATGAAAATACATCTTGGTACTACTTGAATAAGTGGATAAAATATTGTTGGTGTGCATTAAGTGCCAATATTGACATACTTCGGCTCTTTTTTTGTTCCTAAATTTATCTTCTCATGCGACAATGTTGAGCTATGGGTATTTGCATTAACTGGCCCCCGGAAGTGATTTTACAAGTCATACAACTTTTCTAATGATACCATGCCTTTCGGCATGAGTTTTCCTTTGCTTGTTCTAGTTTCATCTTGCAATGCCTTCTTGTGCTCATCTTCATCGATCAATGAATCTTTGAATACATCAACGTTTTCCATAAAATGTAGTATATGCTGGTCATCATTAACAATGGGTAAATTAGCAATATTATCATGGACAAATCGTTTATAAATAATTTCTACACAAAAACCATCCCTAAGTAGTGAAAACCTAGCAGCAGCATTTTCCAATGCAACCACAACTTTTTTACACATTCTAGGGACAAATATAATATTAAAAGCTTGGAAATGTCAAATCAAATGTCATAGCTCTTATTGGTAACTTTTGAGATGAGTTCACACACAATGTATGGTATCATGTACCTATCGCATGATAATTTTTGAGTCACCTATTACTTTAAGGACCGCATCATTGAGGTCGATCGCTCTTTGTAAACCCAATATGAGTGCTTCGTATTCCACAATGTTGTTCATGCACTCGAATTCCAAGCGGTTAGATATCATATGTTTTCTCCATCGTGGTTCTATTAAAACACAACCAGCTCTAAAGCCCTCCTGCGATTTGGAACCATAAAAATACAAAGTCCACATATCATATGTACAAGGGCTACATACTACACCGATACTATTATTATTACTACTACTAACTGTACAAACATCATTTTCACCCGTTGGACTAGGAAGGAGCTCCAATTGTGTATCTGGTGGGACTAGGGATGGCTAAGCAAGATAGCACCCCAGTTCAATTTCCGAAAATAAGCTCTGTAAAAGCCATTGGCTTATTTTCACCCTCTAAAGGAGTTACCATGTGTTTCAAATATCACTCTGAGTTCACTCGGATCTGATTGTTTCTTCCCTTATATGGAAACCACAAATGTGAACAGTCCATTGCAAATTACCCCTGCAAAAGTTTGGACCAGTTTCTTTTCAATAACACACCATATGCTTCTAGAATATCCACAATTACTATGTTTATACATTGATGAAATCGGTGACTGGATGATATGTGAATAAGCACATTCTTGAGTTCACCAATTGCATGGAAAAGGGTCATATCCAACTGAATGATATATGCATATGTTTTATCCCATTTTGCGTTGATTTAGCTTTGCAACAGATATGGGAATTACGTTTACTGATGCACTAGAATCAGCTAAGAAATTGTGTACATTGTAATTGAAAATTTCAAATGTTAACAAAAAGAGAGGGTAGAGAGTATTTACATCAAATGTTAAAGCATTAAGTACGAAATCCAATGAACTATAGGACTTACTAGATTCATATCCATTTTGTGAAGAATTATCATTACCTGAAATGGGTTGTCCAAGTGCGTGTAGGAGAATGTCCCAATGGCTCGTAATCTTTGTCAGTTCAAATAGTGAGATATTCGCATGAGCCTTCCTCATTTCATCAACAATGTTATAATCTAGTGAGGGAGAGCTTATCGAAGTGTCTAGAGGAGTTGGATTTTCTGCTACTTCTAGAGTGATGGACTTACTTTTACTACTTGTGGAAGTTATTTTTGTTGTGAATTCATTTCCAGACTTGTTATGAGTATTCTTCATTGAGTTGACAAATGGACTAATCTTGCTCAACAAATTTTCCTTTAATTTATGATTTATCAACTCTTATGTAGGATTCAAACCTTGACGTCTTAAATTGTATGAAGTGGTTTTCTTCTGGGTCAATTCATTACTCAGTAGTTGCATCTTGGCATTACTTTTTCCAGTTGTGAGTATGAAACTGAATGTGTTCATTGTATGGCATGTGCTTGGAATCTCTTCGGAAATAGTATTTTCTTCCTCTTCTTCTATAGGCTCAGTCTAATCGTTAATAAGAACTATGTCAATAAATTGTGCAGCCAGAGCATTCATGTTGTGGTTCCACTATGGGCATGTTTTATCTAAGTGATATTCTTGATGAAATGAAAAGTACTGATCCATGCCCATACTTTCCATATTCAACACAACATTTGAACTTTACACAAACTTGGTTGATTGGTTATTGTTGCTACTAGAATTGGAAGCCCTTCTCATAAGGTTGAACTTGGGAGGCATGTTGCTGATGGTGGTCTTGCTTGACCTTTTTTTAGTTCTTCCAACTCATTAGACAGATACTTCATAGTGTAGGCCAATCTTTCCATATCAATTACTTCTTCTTCTTTGGCCTTACTTATGGAGTCTTGAGACCTTTACCCTGAGTCATTGGAGTCTTTTGTTTCTTCATCATCTACGATGACTCCAATCATACATAGGTCCTTTTTTATTACAATCACCTCTTCAAACGTTTTAGCCAAAGTTGGTTTCACAGTTCTTTTTACGAACTACACAATGCTTGATGGTAAGGAAGATGTGAAATAGTAAATTGTGACAGAATCATGAGGTTTTATGTTTGGAGGAAATATGTTCAAGATATGGTTAAACCTTTGATTGAAATCTTTCACCTTTTCTTTCTACTCCATATTGAGATTTCCTAGCTATTACAAAAGCATGGTGGGGGTTTTATCATTGATGAATTTTTCAAGAAATAATTTCTTAAAACCCCTCCAATTCTAGATTGATTTCAGAGGAAGGCTATGATACCATAAAAATGATCTTCCATCTAAGGTACATGGAAACAGTCTACATGCTACATCATCATAATGTACCTCAAGTGTTTTCAGATGTAGGTAAAAGTTGTCTAGATGGTCCTCCACCTTTATTACTTTGTCAAGGTCATACTTCATTAGTAGCTTCTCTAGGTGCCTTAGCATCTTATGTAACACACCCAGCAATGTAAGTAGGTCCTAAGTCATCCATTCTAGATCTTTTTTTTTATGTCTCCATTGCTTTCTTCCCCTTGTTCTTCAAAATATGATTGGTTTTCTTCTTCTTATTCTTCTTCTTCTTCTCCACCTAATTCGCAAAAAAGTATTATCCAAGAGAAATACGTTATCACTATCACCACCATTGAAGGTTTGAGGTTGTTCTGTTTTTTCTGCATTTTCTTCAAAATCTGCTAACTCTTTAAGGGTGGCAAGAACAAATTCTTCAATTGTTGATACCACTATCCCAGTGGGGGTGATTTGGTTCTTCTTTGGAAAATATGGAAGGGTTTCTACTCCAGATATCAAATAGATCTCACAAAATTTTGGGTGATGGGATAGATCGCCCAGATCTGATCGTAAGACACTTCGTAAGGTTGTGGAGTTCTAGGTTGAGAAGAATTACCAAATTCAGGAATGTGCACAGGGGAATTGTTGGGAATGTTACTTCTTTGACTAGAGGAAGTAAGATTAGGGTTGGTGGAGTTATCAGCCATAAAAATATGGCTACCCTCCTTCTAGTGCCATAAATGTTGACAGTGGCTAACCCGCCAACATTCAAGGGGCCTCCCCTATATGTGGTCTCAATTATACCTCACACCATTTGGGATAGGAGCCCCATCTAGAATTTTTCTTGGTTGTTGGTTATTTCAAAGATATTCCTTGGCTATAACTATTAACAAGAGAGAGGAATGCAAATGTGCCTTCGAAAAGCAAGAGGGTGTGCCTCATGAGTGTTTGATGATATGTTTGTCAAATTTGTTTCACTACGGGAGGAAAAGTGAGCCTCTAAGAGACGGGTAGTACTACCACCCTAATAGAGACACACATAAATGAGAAGGATTTTCACAACATCAAGTATAATAGTCCACAAAGATGTGATGGTCGGTGTAACCAATGTAATGAAGAGGGTCTATCTAATATCTCACGAAATAGTCCACGAGGATGTGACATAAATAATAGAAATTACAACACATTCTCAATATGATAAGTACCAAATAACTAAAATAGTTCAACTACTTTAGCATAGAGGAAAGCAAACATGAATTACAAACATTCATAAAATAGTCTTGCAAATATCAATAATCCATGCATGAAGAATGTGTTGTCTGTTGGGTCCTTATAATACTAGTAATTACCCCATTACTATTATAGTTGCATCCCTTATTAATATTGTTGTGCCCCTATTATCCCCATATTGTTATTACTGTGCCCCATAGAATCCCTCTATTGTTTTTTGTGGCTTTATATTATTATTGTTAGGTCAGTTGGGTTATATTGTGACTCCTTAGACTCCTATATATAGAAAGGAGGTTTTTTCATTTGAATCATCCAATAATTTTTCATTTATGTAATGTAAAGGAGGTTTCCCCCTCGAAGAGGCTAAATTCTAAGGTGTTGATCTATCTTTTCTTGAGTTGGTTTCATAACATTTGGTATCAAAGCTTTGGATTCTAGGGTTTCGCTGCTCCAAACAGGTCATTGTGGAATTTTCGCTATAACTTTTCTTTCTACAACGTTTCAGAAGTTGAAAAAAAACCCATTTGAGAAGAAATCATTTTGCACCTCTGGTACCAATTTCAGAGCTTTTTGCGCTATATTTGTGGAGATATGATCTGAGGAAGTTGGTCTTTTTGCAGACTCCTGAATTACATTCCAAACAGGTGACCTGGGGAAACTCGTCATAACTTTCTCTCTGGGGATTGGATTGAAATTTCGTAAGAAGGTATATAAAGAAGATGGACTTTAGTTTCTTTGATGAATTTTTCAAATCCAAAGGTCGAAACAGTGACTCGTGGAATTTCGTACAAGTTCGCTCTACTGAACTAGTTTATAATCAAGTCACTGTGGGAGATTTCGCATAACTCTTCCTTGGAGAATCCAATTTGGGTCAGACTTGTGGAATTGGAAAGAGGACAAAGAAGACTACTGTAGATCACAAATTCAGAACTAGATGATTGGAAAATACAGAGATACATTAGAGGCAATATCGAGCTCCTACAAAGTGAAAAAAGGTGTGTAGATTTTCTTAAATTTTTGCTTAAGCTTGGTTCGAAAATTTATTTTGAAGGAATTCAAAGGGCATAGTAGAGAATTACTATCGGTAACTGATGCCCCAAGGAAAGAAAATACAAACACCTAGTAAGGAATCTAATATCTCTGGTATGACTCATGAAGAAGAGGAAGAAATGTTACGTGATATATCAAAATTACAAGAACAAGTGAAACAAATGTCACTGTCACAAAAGCTAACAGAAGCTAAGATAAATGGCATGGAAGCTAAGATGAATGGTATGGAAGCTAAGATGGACAACTTGAAGATAGATTTGAACACAAATTTGAAGATAGGCATGGCAGATTTGAGGACAAATTTGACAAATTTTCTACAAGAAATACTTACCAATGGTGAAAAGGTTGTAAAGGAAACTCATGATGCAAACAAAAGAAATGTTAATCATGATTTCTTAGACTCTAATGTGAGATCGAAAACCCACCATATTCCAAAAATCGATATAAGGAAGTTTGATGGCAAGGATCCCGCAACATGGATATTACAAATGGAACAATTTTTCGATCTCAATAATGTGCAAAACACACAAAAGGTACGTATTGCAACTTTATATTTTGAACCAAATCAATTTGTATGGTATCAATGGCTTTGCTCTCATAAATAATTTATCACTTGGGCAACTTTTACGAAAGAATTGATAGCACATTATGAGGATACAAAAAGCAACACTTTTTTTAGCCAATTGATAAGTCTCAAACAAAAGGGTTCAATAATGGAGAACATTGAGGAGTTCCAAAAATTGAACATAAGGGTACAAGATATTCCACAGGAGCACAGGATTGATGTGTTCATAGGGACTTTAAAGGATAATATCCAACATGATGTTCACCTTTGGGAACCTGATTCATTAGAGAGGGCATTCAGGATAGCAAGAAAAATTGAAAGAAAAATTATGGCAACCAGGAAGCATACCACTCACAACTATAAAGATGGAAGTGTGGTTGCTCCTAGTCTTCCACAACCTATAAGGTTGACACCACAACAATTGGAAGAAAAAAGAGCAAAAGGGCTTTGTTACAGTTGTGATAGAAAATACACTAAAGGTCATAAGTGTGCTCAGAAGAAATTATTCTACATAGATTGTGAAGAGGAAGAAGAAAAGGAGCAAGAAAGGTCAAAAGAAGAGGATATACTCCAGGAACAAGGCCTAGATAAAGAAGAAATGAATCCAACCATATTTTGTAATGCATTGGCAGGAATTACCACTCCTCAAACCATCAAGATAGAAGGACAAATCAAGAAGAAAAAGGTATTAGTGTTGATTGATTCAAGAAGTACCCACAATTTTGTTCATTGTAAGGTAGTAAAAGAATTGAATTGTTTCTTATACCCAGCACCAGATTTTCAAGTGATGTTTGCAAATGGAGGAATAATAAATTGCTCTGGAAAGTGCCATAATATCAAGCTATCGATGGGAGAATATGTATTGACTAGCCCAATGCTTTCCATTCCAATGGGAGATGCTGATGTTGTACTAGGAGTATAGTGGCTACAATCCTTAGGTACAATAGCTCTCAATTTTCAAGAACGTTTCATGAAATTTTCCATGGAAGGAAAGGAAGTTGAATTAAGGGGTATGATAGGGAAACCGAGAAATATAATTAGCTCTAATGGTATGACAAAGCTTCTAAAAAAGGAACAAAGGGATGTAATTACACAATTATGTTCGCTAGATGTTTCCACATTGAAATCATCTATTTCTCCAGATCTCCAAAAGGTCTTGGACAATCATTCCAAGGTATTTGAGACTCCCAAAGGTCTCCCACCTATTCGTGATCATGATCATACTATTCATTTTATTCCAAGAAGTGTTCCTCCAAACATCAGGCCGTACAGATATCCCTATGCCAAAAAGAGTGAAATTGAACGTATGGTTACAGAAATTCTAGAGGTTGGTATAATTCAACCGAGTCAAAGTTCTTTCTCTGCTCTAGTAGTATTAGTGCACAAGAAGGATGGATCATGGTGCATGTGTCCGGATTATAGGGAGTTCAACAAGCTCACTATTAAAGATAAGTTTCCCATTCCCGTCATTGATGAATTACTGGATGAATTGCATGGATCAATTAACTTAACCAAGTTGGATCTTCGTTCAGGATATCATCAAATCAGAATGAAGACTGAAGACATTCCAAAAACAACATTTAGAACTCATGAGGGTCATTATGAATTTTTGGTCATGCCTTTTGGCCTTACCAATGCACCTTCAACATTTCAAGGTTTGATGAATTCCATTTTCAAACCATTCCTTAGAAAATTTGTGTTAGTATTTTTTGATGATATACTAATCTACAGCAAGTCTTGGAAGGATCATGTTAAACATGTTGACAGGGTGCTACAACTATTGGAGGAGAAACAATTATATGCAAAAAGATCCAAATGTTTCTTTGGAGTACAAGAGGTGGAATATCTGGGTCATATTGTATCTCATGAAGGAGTTAAGGTAGACCCTAGCAAAATTAAAGCCATTAAGGAATGGAAAATCCCCACATACATAAAGCATCTGTGAGGATTTCTCAGGTTGACAGGGTATTGTTGCAAGTTTGTTAAGAATTATGGGAGAACAGCAGCACCTCTAACAACATTATTGAGGAAAGATGCATTTTCATGGACTCCAGAAGCAACAAAGGCCTTCGAACATCTTAAAGAGGCAATGTGCCAAGCACCAGCCTTAGCTACACTGGACTTCAAAAAGACCTTTATTGTGGAATGCGATGCTTCAGGAAATGGAATTGGTGTTGTTTTAATGCAAGATGAAAGACCCATTGCTTTTGAAAGTCGTCCGATCAATGGAAAGTTTTTACAAAGCTATTTATGAGAAGGAAATGTTGGCAATAATCCATGCACTTAAGAAATGGCGACCCTACCTAATGGGAAGACACTTCAAGGTAAAAACGGATCATGATAGCCTTAAATACTTTTTAGAACAAAGATTATCCTCTGAAGAGCAACAAAAGTGGGTCACAAAGATGTTGGGTTATGACTCTAAAATCATCTACAAAAAAGGGAAGAAAAATGTGGTGGCAGATGCACTCTCAAGAAAGGATGAGGATGTGGAAGCATTGTTGTGTGCCATTTCTATTATCTAACCAGATTGGATAAATGAAGCAAGGGAGGAATGGAAGAATGATGAAGAAGTATGTGCACTTATTCAAAAGTTACAACAAGATTCCAATACATCTGATACATTTAGCTGGAAAAATGATTCTTTATGGTACAAAGATCGCTTATACCTATGTAAGAATTCCCAACTAAAACAAAATATTCTTATGGAATTGCACACTTCTCCCTTAGGAGGGCACTCAGGATTTTTAAAAACTTACCACAAGGTTAAGAAGGAATTTTTTTGGGATGGCCTTAAATTAGATATTCAAAAATTTGTGGCGGAATGTCTGGTTCACCAACAAAATAAAGTTGAAACAATTAAGACACTAGGTCTATTACAACCTTTATCCATTCCAAGCCAACATTGGGAGGAGGTTTCAATGGATTTTATCACAGGTTTACCCAAGTCTGAGGGAAAGAGTGTCATCATGGTGGTAGTTGACAGACTTACCAAGTATGCACACTTTTGTGCATTAGCACATCCATTTAAAGCCAGTATGGTTTCTACTGCATTTATGGAAACAATTCAAAAGCTACATGGAAACCCAAATATTATTGTAAGTGACAGAGATCCCATTTTCACCAAAAAAATTTGGATAGAATTATTTCCTTGTCTTGGTACTCAGTTAGCTCATAGCTCATCTTATCATCCTCAATCTGATGGGCAAACTGAGATAGTAAACAAATGTTTGGAAGGATATCTTAGTTGCTTTGTATCTGATAAACAGACACAATGGGTCAAATGGTTGCCTCTAGCTGAATGGTGGTATAACACTTCCTTCCATACAACAAAAAAAATCACCCCATTTATGGCACTTTATGGATATCAGCCACCATCCATCACATCATATTTAAGAGAAAATTCTAAGGTTCAAGCAGTGGAACATAACATCGAACATCAACAACAAGTCCTCCAACTCTTAAAGGATAACCTCGTGTTGGCACAGAATAGAATGAAACAACAACAGATCAACATCGCAATGAAAGAAGTTTTGATGTAGGTGATTGGGTATTCCTACGGCTACAACCATATAAGAAAATGTCCCTCAAGCAAGCTAAGAAGGATAATAAATTATCACCAAAATATTATGGTCCGTACAAGGTGTTGCAAAAGATTGGTACTATGGCATACAAATTGGAGCTTCCTACAGCTTCTCGATTGCACCTGATTTTCCATGTTTCATTTTTAAAGAAGGTTATAGGTGACAAGCTCCTAGTTCAAACAATATTGCCAGAACTTGATGAGGAAGGAAAAATTATATTGGAACCGGAAGCAGTCACAGAAACAAGAACTCGACAGCTATGAAATCGATCAATTTCAAAGTATCTTATCAAGTGGAAGAACTTATCCGCTGAAGATTCCACATGGGAGGATGATAATTTTATACAGAAGCATCCACAACTACTCAAGTGTTGAGGACAACTCTTTTTTTGAAGGAGAGGGGCATGTTGGGTCCCTATAATGCTAGTAATTACCCCATTACTATTGTAGTTTCATCCCTTATTAATATTGTTGTGCCCCTATTATCCCCATATTGTTATTACTGTGCCCCATAGAATCCCTCTATTGTTATTTTTGTGGCTTTATATTATTATTGTTAGGTCGGCTGGGTTATATTTTGACTCCTTAGACTCCTATATATAGAAAGGAGGTTTTGTCATTTGAATCATCCAAGAATTGTTCATTTATGTAATGTAAAGGAGGTTGCTCCCTCGAAGAGGCCAAATTCTAAGGCGTTGATCTATCTTTTCTATCTTTTCTTGAGCCGGTTTCATAACATTGTCCCACACAGCTTCTTATATTAAGTAAAAGTTCCAAGACACATGTATACAATGAACACCACTAGCTCCAATAGTGGAGCATTGGAGCCACTTCTTGCTCCTCAAAAGAACTATCTTATCTCTTTATAGCCTTGCAGGAGGAGCTAAGGTGAAGAGTCTTCTGCTCTTACAATAAGGGTGTATATATAACAATGAGGAAGTGATTCTTCACCTTCCTTATGAATCTTCATCTACCCTCTTTTTTGTTTGACTTCCTATGAATTTTCAACTTTAAATGACTCTTCATATTCAATACATGTCCTTTGGACTTCCACTTTACAATGCATTTTCGAAACATAATTTACATCATTAACCACAAGTGTGTGGCATGTGACAACTCATGACATGACATGAGATGACACTGCTAACATATACTTTCTTGATGATGTGCCAATATCAATCCACTGCTGCCACTATGTGCTACAATTCTTCTTCTTATCACCTCTACATGGCTTGGTGATAATGGATCTTCAATGATCTCTAGTCTTGAATGATGATAGTAAAATAGTGTCCCTTTGCTTTCTCTTGATTGATCAGCTTGCGTACTCAACTACAAGATAACCTTTCAGCATGTTTCATTCCTTTATCTCCTTATTCATCATCTTTCTATGGCATAATAAGGTACTTGTTTCTACAATTCACTCATTATGAGACAACAACAGTCTGAAAACCCCCTAGTCTAGGATTAAGCATGTTGATCCATTGGCTGAGCCGGAACCGGATGGAAGTATGGGAAAAGGGCTTAGTGGCTATGTGATTATGCATTTCAATTAGGCAAGCGTAGCCTTGAGCCTTGAGACTATGCAATGCACAATTCAGGCTGGGCTGGCGTGAAACTTATGAAATTCCCAGGGTCAGTGTGATAGGTTGAAAAATGAGCACTGGGTGAACACATTGCATAGATCTTGTTGACAAGAGAGATTGGGCCATTACGTAGCTGCATACTTCAGGAGCTCAAGGATGAGCTTGAAGCTAATGACTGTGTAGTGCATAGTTAAGTTCAGGCTAGGAGGAAAAATTGCACAGTTCTGTGGGTCAAGGGCAAGGTGTTGGCTACTTGAATTGTTTATTGATTAAACAGTCAAGTACCACATTAATTTGTCAACCTGGGAAAGTCCTTTTATTTCAAAGGTGACCTCGTACTGTATGTACTTAATTCTAAAAGCATTAAAAGCTGTAGTATACACGATTCTATTTCTGTCAAACTCCTTATTCTATGTTATAAAAGTTACAGTGTATTACAAAGATAAAATGAAAGCAGATAACTAAGAATACAATTCTGAAAAGAAAAGTGATGGTTTCTCTGTTAGCAAAATATCAGGACCCTATCCTCAAGGTAAGGATGTTCAGCACCTGCCCCTGTAACCAGATTGCTAATACACACTGCAATTCCAATTCATCGTTGAAGTATTCTTTTACAACATCAAGCAATTAACAAAACAAAGTATCAGCAAAAGGAAATTATCAGAGGTAATGCTACAGAATCCAAACAGAGTACCAGCAGAAAGGAAATTTTCAAACACACTCACACACTACCAGAAAATAAATGGGTGAATCTTGTGAAGAAGGTGGGCCCCGTCCCTCTCACAAGATTCCCCAGAACACAGATGTTGGATTAGATGCTCAGAACAACTTTTTATTCATCTGCCAAAATGTCCAGTTACAATAAATATTCAGACTTGCTTTTGTCTTTCAAAAGTTTCCTTACACCTCCCCCTTTCTAATGTAGATGTCTCCTCTTTATAGAGGAGACATCTATTACAATAGACTATCATCGTTCTTTCAGTTAACCGTTTTTGTCAAAAATAAGAAATCCATCCTTGTTACAGAATGTTGTTACAACCGTATGACGGTGTATTCTTTCTTGGGTCTCTTACTGGTACACGGCTGGTAACCAAACTTCAACCGTATTCTTGGAATCCTCGTACTATCCTTTGCCGCTTCCTCATTATTGCTGAATTAGTAAACTCATGTTGTTCCTGGTGTTTTAGCAACTGTAACCGCGTTTTACCCTTTCTAGACAGTTGCTGATCGTGTTGTCTCAGCATGGAACTCTGGCGATCTTCTGATAGTTGTTGTTTGTTATTCCCGGTATTCCAGTTGAAAAATAATGTTTTCCCTGCTTTAGATAGTTGTTGTTGTTGGTGTTGCAACAACTGCGTAGTTGTTGTTTCTGGTGTTACAGCAACTATGAATTATAATTTCTGCAGACTTTAGACAGTTCAACGGTTACTTAGCAACTTGGTTAACTTTTCCAAAGATAATTATAAAGATAACATGAATATGTAATGAATAATTAAACATATAGTCATGCGGAGAGTTACTTCGTACCTTGGGATGATTAGGTCATTATGTAATCAAAGCTTTCAACTTATGGACTGAAAAAGGGTAATATTATAGCAAAAATACAAGGTCAAAAATTGTCACTTTGGAGTCCTAACATCCCCCCCAACTGAAGGGATTGCATGTCCTCATGCAATGCTTACTCTGAATCTGAGTCAGAGTACTAGGATGAACAGTGTAAATTACTGAGACAGTAGCTATAGAAAGTGTTATCAAACTTGTCTCTGAACCCACAGACATTCTGTAGTTGCCTCCATGCTGTCGCCTCTTCCTTTTTGGATAATCCAAACTGACCCTTGTATTGCTGACTAGATAACCATAAAAGTGGAAATTTAAATCTGTAGCCAATCCAATTTTCAGCACATTGTTCCATACATCTAACATAGTAAGGTACCCTTGAAATTGCTGCTTGTAAATTAGGTGGATTGTAGGGATGATACTCTTGCCTTTCCCTGGGACAGTTTTCCCAGAATAGGTTGTTGGCTTTAATAGCCAAAGGTTGGCAATCTCGCAGGACCACTACTTGTAGTTACCTAATGTGATCAGTCATTCCAGGTTCACTTATCATTCTTTGGTGATGTGCAATGAAAGTGGCTGCATTTTGAGGTTCATCCCTAATCCAAAGGAGGCAGTTCTATTCATTATGTTGTGTTGAGATGAAGGCGTTTTTCCAAGTGAGTTGGTTGGCTAGAAAGGAAATGAAAGCTCTGAGTTGTATGTCACCGCAAAGAGGGAGTATATTCATTTTTCTGCCTTCAGACATGGCTTCGTTGTGGAGATAAAGCTCACACAACAAATTCTGATCATTTTTGGGTGCCTCTGCAAAGGTTTCAATAAATTGTTCTGATGTAATCACATGATTAGGTCTACCATCTCTAACTGCCTTTATCTGTAAGAATGTTAGTCGTTCCCTTAAAAATGTTGCATAGTTGAAAGAGGGTTTCCTTGTGGAAAGTATTCTTTTAACCAACTCAAACATCTAGGACAGTCTAGCTTTTAGTTCCTTAATTTCTTTGTACTGGGCTCTAGACTGCTCAAGTGCTTCCCAGTTCTTATATGCATAATTGAACCAGATTCCCTTTTGCTGTTGGAATGCTTTGCCTTGTGACAGCTCATATTCTCTCCACCATTTTCCTTTTAATTCTTGAAAACTAGCGGTTTCTATGCATGCATCACTGACAGAGGGAGATTCTGTTTGTATAAAGGCATCAACAATAATTTTCTGCTCTGTGATAATTGGAGTAGGCCGGGGTGATTTGATGTCTTCTTTTCCATTTCCAGCTAATGTTTCTTGTTCTTGTTCTATAACAATTTGGGTAGGCCGGAGTGACTTTATGTCTTCTTCTTCATTCCCTGTTGATTCCTGTGTAACTGCTTCTTCTTCTTGTTCCATAGAAATTTGGGTAGGCCGGGGTGACTTTATGTCTTCTTCTTCTTGTTCCATATCAATTTGGGTAGGTCGGGGTGACTTTATGTCTTCTTCTTCATTCCCTGTTGATTCCTGTGTAACTGCAGGTTGCTCTGTTTCCACCTGTATAGTTTTTGGCAAACCTGCTGGTTCTTGTGTTGCAGCAGGTTGCTCTATTTGCTCCTGCACAGTTTCTGGAGAGCCTGCTGGTTCTTGTGTTACAGCAGGTTCTTCTGTTTTCTCTTGCACATTTTCTGGAGAACCTACTGGTTCTTGTGTTACAGCAAGTTCTTTTGTTTGTTCCTGCATAGTTTCTGGAGAACCTACTGGTTCTTGTGTTACAGCAAGTTCTTCTTTTTTCTCCTGCACAGTTTCTGGAGAACCTATTGGTTCTTGTGTTACAGCAAGTTCTTCTTTTTGCTCCTGCACAGTTTCTGGAGAACCTACTGGTTCTTGTGTTACAGCAAGTTCTTCTTTTTGCTCCTGCACAGTTTCTGGAGAACCTACTGGTTCTTGTGTTACAGCAAGTTCTTCTGTTTCAGCAGAGGGTTGTGGTGGTTCTGTTTTTGCTTCTGCAGTTTGTGTAGCAGCATGTTCTTTCGTTTCAACCACCACAGCAGAAGATTCTGGAATGAATTCAGTCATTGGTTCTGCAACTATCTTGTATCCTGCTTGAGTGTATATCTCACCACAGTTGGCACACATGTATTCACTCTCTTTACTCTTCTCTGCTGCAGATGCTACCCGTGCTAAAATGTGCAGGCTACGTTCATTTTGATAGGCTTCCTTGACCCTTATTATTTCCTCCTGGTAATCCTGAATTTGTGATTTCAGAAATTCAATTTCTTCCTGCAGGGCAGATATGGTAGGCTGAGCTTGTGGAGCGGCAGGTTCCAGTGGAGGCAGAGGTTGTGTTTCAGTATTCATTTGATCACTTCTACCCCCAACAGGTGGTTCTTGTGTGTCACCTGGTGGGGTAGTGGCTGTTTCTTGTGTTGCAGCCACTTGGCCAATATTACCTTGGGTGTCGGCAGCTGGTTCTTGTGTGACAGCTGCCTCAAAAGATAAAGTCACGACACTGTCAACACTCTGCATCTCAGCCCCCGAGGGTGAGGGAGAGGAGTTTCCAGGGCTGGTGGGAGTACGGGTTTTTAACATGATGGGTGGGGAGCTGGGGAGGGTGTGGCTAGGGGATTCAGCTATTACAGACAACCGAGTCCTTTTCTTGGGTAGAGAAGCAGGGAATTCAGAAATTTTTCTCTTTAGGCCAGCTTTCTTTAAAATAGGGGCAGTGGCGGAAATAGCAGCTGCTTTAGCCGAAGCCCTAGTTCTTCTTTTTTCGGTGGGGTTTCATTTTTCTGCTGCATTTTTCGTTTGAGAAGGGTAATAGGGATGTTATCATTAGAGTCATCGGTAGAAATACCAAGTATGGGAATGGATGAGTTGGTTTTATTGGGGGATGGGGTTGTTTCCGTGGGTATTTCTACTGCTGATTGTACATTTTCAGCAACTTGTGGAGGCGTTTGCTGTAGGATTTCCTCGGACATTTGTTCTGGAATATCATCTGTTTGATGAGGGATTTCTTTGGGTATTTGCTCTGGGATATCCTCTATTTGCTGAGGGATTTCTTCATCCTGCTGAGGTATGTCCTTAGCTTGGTGAAGAATTTCCTCTTCCTGATGAGGAATTTCCTGCTCTGGCTAAGGGATTTCTGCCTCTTGATGGGGATTAATAGGGGGAGGGGGGTTATTTAAGGCAAGGCCTCTATTTATCAACAATTGAGCTAGACGGTGGTGTTTCAAGGAAAGGAGCGGACGCTTTGCATTGACAGTGTAACGTGACATATTTTTAAGACATCCCAATAAATAATATGGCATATTTATCAACTGACCATGCCTCAAGTGATTTAACAAGACGAAATCGTGCTGGTAAATTACCTGGTACCGGCCTTCGCATGTCAGGTATTGCTTCACAAATTCAGCAAATTTCGGCCACGGTTGAGGTAATGACTGAAGTGCTATGCCTCTACCCTTGGGTTCCACTTGCTCGCCTGGTTGAAGAAAATCCTACTGCGCATTAAGGATCAAGTGCTTCCTACTGAACCACCGTGTGCCATTAGCTGGTAGCCCGGTAACTTGAGCTATGACTTCCTCCGTGACTGGAATTTGAACTCCCTGAACGACAGAAAACCCCTCTGTTAAATTGCATGCAAACGCGAGGACTTGCTATGCATCGAAGTCTGGAAGTCTACTAAAATACTCTAGCCATCCCGCTTGCAGGAAGATTTGATAAGCCTCGGGGTAGAGCTCAAGAATTGATGTTGAGCCAGGTTCGTATGTGATGAGATTTCCTCCCATAGCTGTTGTTTCAGTGAAATTCTCAATTCAGAGCCGAGCTTCCGAGTTCAGTCCAGAGTAAATCGTTGCAAATGGTAACATGGCATGATGAGATGACTTTTACATATTACCGGGAGAGTTAAGGGCGGCGGCAGTTGGCGTGCTATACAATTATGACGGCGCTTTGGTAATCCCCCCCCAAAAAGCTACGAGTAAGTGATATGATTGGAAGTACAATTATTCGGTAGTCCTATTAACATCTCCACATTAACTATTATTTAATGTCCATACATAATCATGCGTACCTTTATGTTATACCTTTTTAGTTGCTGCGTCGAAAAGTCTTTTTCTTGTCTTTTGCTGGGTTCACAATGATTAAAGCGAATCTAACAGTATGAGAATACCGGCGATTTTTAGTACTGACAGGAAATAATAGTGGAGGATTGTAATCATCATAGTGTATGGCTGGTTTTTTTGGTAGGAAATGCAAATAATAATTCATTTATTGGAAGCTGAAGTGGAGAAACTAGTGCTTTTATAAATGAGAGAAATACTGAAAAAGGCATTACGGCATCGGGAAGTGGTGTTACAGCAACGGGAGTTGGTGTTGCAGCAACGGGAGTTGTTGTTGCAGCAACAGGGGTTGGTGTTGCAGCAACGGGAGTGATGTTGCAACGATCGGGAGTTGGTGTTGCAGCAACGGGAGTTGGTGTTGCAGCAACGGGAGTGGTGTTGCAGCAACGAGAGTGGTGTTGCAGCAACGGAAAATGGTGTTGCAGCAACGAGAGTGGTGTTGCAGCAACGGGAAATGGTGTTGCAGCAACGAGGTTGGTGTTGCAGCAATGGGAAATGGTGTTGCAGCAACGGGAAATGGTGTTGCAGCAACGAGGTTGGTGTTGCAGCAACGGGAAATGGTGTTGCAGCAACGAGGTTCCCACGTCCACAAGGTAATCTCTTTGAAGCTTTTGTTCTCAGCCCTTTTCCAAAGCTAAGATCTGCAAAATAATGAATTGTAATATGGCAATCCTTGGCAGGGATTATTAGTTAAAAAGAATATTTAATCTAAAAAAAATGCATAAATAAATAGAAATTTAAGTGCCTTGAGGGACAGCAAGTTCCCCTAGGGAAGCATAGTGTTTATTTGCCATGCAAGTAGCTTTAAAATCATCTTTAGAAACAGGTCACTGATATAAACGGAGTCGATACCCATTCACTAGTAGTGGTGTTCTGCTTCCATCAATTGTTAAAAGTATGACTGTCCCATTTGGAAAAACAGCATCCACTTCATAAGGCCCTAACCATCTTGTTCTTAACTTACCTTGGAAATTCTCGAAACGGGAGTCATAGAGTAGAGCCCAGTTACTTTTCTGGAACTGCTTTTTCTTGATGGTTCTGTCATGCCACCTGCTTCTTTGTTGCTGTATCGTGGTTGTTTGATGGATGGCATCCAATCTCTTCTCGTCCAATTCCTGAAGCTGCTGCAACCTGGCTGTCTATGCATCAGTCAAGTCAAGGTTAACAGCTAAAGCAGTTCTTAAAGTTTTGATTTCAAACTCTATGGGGAAAACATCATTTTTTCCAAAAACTAATTCATAAGGTGAAAATCCTATAGTATTCCTCCAAGTAGTTCTATAGGCCCATAATTCCTCATGCAACCTTTGAAACCAGTCCCTCCTATTCTCCTTTATCGTTTTTGTCAAAATGGCTTCTATGACTTTATTGGTGGTTTCTACCTTCCCATTTGCTTGGGGGTGATAAGGTGTAGTCATTTTGTGCTTAATATGATATTTCTGAAGTGTATCCTTGAAGCCATGAGAGTTGAAAGGAGGTCCTCCATCCGTGACTAATTCTCTAGGCAATCCAAATCTAACAAAGATCTCTTCAAATAAGAATGTTAGTACTGCTTCTTCATTAGCTTTAAGGAGTGCCTTAGCTTCTACCCATTTAGTCATATAATCTGTGCATACTAATATGTACACTCTTTGATTGGATGGAGGATTAATGGGACCTGTAAAATCTAATGCCCATCTCTCAAAAGGTTCAAGAATTACCTGGGGATTGAGTGGCATTTCATCCCTGTGATTAGGCTGGCCCATTCTTTGACAACTATCACAAGCCTTCACATATTTCCTTGCATCTTTGAAGAGTGAGGGCCAATAGTAACCCATTCTGAGTACTTGTGTGTTGTTCTTTTGTCTGCAAAATGCCCTCCACAAGGGCCATCGTGACAAGCTTTTAATACATCATAAATTTCATCTTCACCAATGCATCTCCGGATTTCCTGATCAATTCCTGTGTGGAAAATACACCCGCTTATCCAACTGTACCTAGCACTTTGTTGGATGATCTTTCTTTTTTCCCTGTGTGATAGGTGCGACGGCAATTTTCCTGCAACTAAATAGTTGGCAATGTCTGCATACCAAAGTGAGTGAGCAGATACTGCAAATAAATATTCATCAGGAAAAGAATCATCTACTGGAATATTTTCATCATTTTTTAATCGAGAAAGGAAATCAGCAACTACATTTTCTTTTCCTGGCCTATCTACAATTTTGATATCAAATTCTTGTAATAATAATAACCATCTGGTAACTCGGGCATTTGTAACTGATTTATTCATTAGATATTTAATGGTCGAGTGATCAGTATGCACAAAAGTAGTGTAGCCAGTAATATAATGTCGAAACTTATTGATGGCATAAATGACTGCTAGAAATTCCTTCTCGATGACTGTGTAATTCAGTTCAGCTGGTGTCATATTCTTACTGATAAAATAAATGGCATAGGGAAGACTATTTTCTTCTTGACCCAAGACAGCTCCAATTGCAGTATCTGAGGCGTCAGAGGATATATGAAAGGGTAGTGTCCAATCAGGTTCTCTCAAAATGGGAGCTGTAGATAACTGATGTTTGAGTTCATTAAATGCTTTTTCACAATCATCAGTCCACTTAAATTCAGCATTTTTTGTTAATAACACAAATAGAGGAGAAGCTATTTTGGAAAAATTCTTTATAAATCTTCTATAGTATCCAACATGTCCTAAAAAGCTTCTTACATCGGTTTGTGTTTTGGGGATAGGGAGGGTCTGAATTAACTGTATTTTGGCTGGATCGACTTGTATTCCTAGGAATGAGATGAAGTGACCCAATACAATACCTTGATTCATCATCATATGACATTTTTCAGTGCTTAAGGCAAGGTGTGCTTCTACACATCGCTTAAGTACTTTTTCAAGATTCTGCAGTGCATCTTCAAAAGTCACTCCATAAGGAGTAAAGTCATCCATAAATATTTCTAATGAATCATTTAGCATATCAGAAAAAATCCCTATCACTGCTCTTTGAAATGTTGCTGGAGCATTACATAGCCCAAATGGAAGAACCCTGTAAGCAAAGGTCCCCCATGGGCTAGTAAACGTGGTCTTGTCCTGGTCTTGGGGTGCAATCTTAATCTGATTGTATCCACTAAATCCATCCAAAAATGAAAAGAATTTCTTACCTGCCAAATTATCTAATACCTGATCAATGAATGGTAAAGGGAAATGGTCTTTCTGGGTGACTTTATTTAGAGCTTTGTAATCCACACATACTCTCCATTTGCCATTTTTCTTGGGTACAATTACAAGTGGGGAACCCACTCACTATCAGATATAGGGTATATAAATCCTACATTCAAGAGTTTTTGAAGTTCCTCCTTCACAATTTCCCTTAGATTGGGATTCATCCGCCGCTGGGGTTGACAGACTAGGCGGGATCCTTATTTAATATAAATGCGGTGAGTGCATAGCTCAGGAGAGATCCCCTTCATGTCCGTATAATCCCACGCAAATGCTTCTTTATTTTCCTGGAGTAACTTTATTAACTGCTGTTTTTCATTATCAGTTAAATTAGGATTTATATTTAATGTTTTGCCAGGCTCAATTTCTATTGTTGTACTTTTGGAGGGGCTGCCTACTGTTGTCTGAGATAAATTTTTATCTTTCAGGTTCTGCTGAGATTCAGATTCCAAGATTGCATAGAAGTGATTATACATTTCTGGGCTGACCGAAGAAGGTTTAGAAATGAAGCTGCTGATTAATTCATCTTCAGTAGAGTCTTTGAAAGATAAAGCTTGTCCGATAGTCAAGATAGGTTGGGTTTCTTCATCCTCATAATCTACCCATACAGAATTGTCATTATTAATCATGGGTGTAGCATGAGGATAAAGGGTAAGTTGTTTGGTTTCCTACCCATTAGAGATGGTCATTGATCCTGATCTACAGCTGATGAAAGCATCCGCTGTAGCTAGCCAAGGTCTTCCTAGAATCAACGGATGACCCCCCAACTTTGTTTTAGTTTGTAACACCACAAAGTGAGCTGGGTAATTCCAGGATTCTACAGAAATTATTAGATCTTCAATGACCCCTTCAAGTTTAATTGTAGAGCGATCAGCCAACTCTAGGATGGTTGGAGTTTCCCTAATAAAGTTTTTTAACTGAAGCAATTGTGTTGTTTCAAGTGTCATAATATTTATTGCAGCACCTAAATCTACTAGAACTTTAGAGACAAAGGTTTTTCCAACCTGAACTGTTACTGTAGGGTGACCAGGGTCACCATATTTCACAGGAGGATCTTTTTCTGTCATTAAAGCAGTCAACTCTCCCATCACATGAACTGTGAGGGGGTCCTTAGTTTTTCTTCCGGGTTTTCTTATGCAGATATCTCTAACAGTCCTAGCATAAATGGGAACATCTCTTAGTGCTTGAAACAATGGAATTTTAACATATAAATTCTGTATTTCACCTAAAAGGTTAAAAGCAGGTTGCTCACGTGTTTTAGTGAGAGCCAGACGTTCAAGGAATGGCGGATCTGTTGTTTGATCATTGTTGTTAGATGTTGATTCAACTGTTTCAGCATTATTGTTAGCTGGTTTTTCTTTTCTAACTTCCTCTTTATCAGAGTCAGTAATGTCATCAATGATGGGTTCAACAATTCTCCCTGAGCGAAGATGGATATCGTTACATTGCATGGGGGAGACAGGCTGATTTTGAATATCAATTACCTGCAGGGTTTTATTGTTATTTGGGTTGGGGTTGGGTTGCAAGAGCAGCTGTGGTCTAATTGCTTGGTTATTCGGAGGAGTATTTGATGGTAAGGAAAGAGACTGTTGATGCTGAGGAAACGGCATCTGTTGGCCTGCCCAGTTCAGATTCCATTGATTAAAATACGGTTGCTGGGGAGCCCAAGGATTCCATATGGTAGGATCAGGAAAAGGAAGACTTGGTTGCTGCATGGGTAGAAAATTCATTGTGTTAAAGGATGGGTACTACATTTGGTTCGTGGGTGGGTAATTTTTTTGAAAAGGAGAATGATTATTCCAACGACTAAATGATGTGTTAGAATTCATACCTTGTCTTTGTGGCCATTGCCTCCTCTGTTTCATCAGGTACACTGCTTCAGCCTCTTCTTTAGTTGACTGCAATGCTGCTTTTATTCCAGGCAGAGAGGGGCATTGCTGGGTCTCATGGTCCTTTTCACAGATCGTGCAGATTGGTACCCTATCTAGTGGGCATTCCCTGAGTGGGTGTTTTTCTCTGCATTTGGAACAAAAAATAGCTAGGGCAGCTTCTGCTTCTGCCTGTTTCTTCTTTACCTGCAGAGCATCAATTTGTGAAGCAAAAGAGCTTAACATCTCAGTTTTAAATTCTTCCAACAAATTACCTATTTCATCCCTTGTTGCTCCTCCACTTGCTGACTTCTAGACTCTTGAATATACATTGTCCCTGCTTTTTGATCTGCTTACTGCTCCTCTTGAACATCTCATGCAGAGGTTGATAATTTCATCAAATGGTTCCTTGGAAATGTCCCCTTTTCCCAGCATATTCAACATGTCCAAGCAGTCATCTCGTACCCCTTTCAGCAATATTGTTTTCAGAATATCTTTACTCATGTTAGGGTGGTCAGACCGCTGCAGATTATACTGCAGTCTTTCCACAAAGTCTTCTAGGTTCTCGTCCTCCTTCTGAACCATTTTAAACAACTCTTCCTTCCTTTCTCTTGTTCAGCAGTAATCCTGATATTTGGCCAGAAATATTTCTTTCATCTGATCCCAGGTAGTGATTGCCTGAGCTCCTAAGCTCATAAACCACCTTAACGCATTCCCTTTCAGTGTTGCTGGAAACAGTTTTAGTTTCTGATTAGGGCTCACATAATCATAACTTCTACATAGTATATCGAATTCAAAGAGGAATTCATCCGGGTCTTCAGAGGATAACCCATGAAAGTTGGGTAATGCTGAAAGTGGAATGTTCTTCATAGGGGTCGCTCCTCTCGGGAGCTCCCCAATAGGGAACTCCAAGGTAGAGAGTGAGTTTCCCCCCTTCCTTCTGCTCTATTATCCTCCATTGGTCTTTTTCCTGAATCGCTTGCTTTATCTTTTGTATCTTCTGTCTCTTTAGGTTCTTCTACCGGTTCCTCAGTGTATTCTGGTACTTCCAGCTTCCTTTCAGGTCCTAGTACTTCCTTCGTCTGTCGATCTGTTTGTGAATAATACTGGATTTGAGGTCTCCGGGAACTTGTCCTCTGTGATGTCTCGGCCTTTGAGATAATTTCGTCAATAAAGGTTTTTCTTCCTCCTTCGCCTTTTCCGCCTGTGAAATTAGGTTTCCTGCGTCCCCTCATGCACCTGTTATTCTTAAAAAGAAATCATTAATGCTTTTAAAATCTCTAGTCGCCTTCCCTAGCAACGACGCCAAAATGTTGGCTACTTGAATTGTTTATTGATTAAACAGTCAAGTACCACATTAATTTGTCAACCTGGGAAAGTCCTTTTATTTCAAAGGTGACCTCGTACTCTATGTACTTAATTCTAAAAACATTAAAAGTTGTAGTATACACGATTCTGTTTCTGTCAAACTCCTTATTCTATGTTATAACAGTTACAGTGTATTACAAAGATAAATGAAAGCAAATAACTAAGAATACAATTCTGAAAAGAAAAGTGATGGTTGCTCTGTTAGCAGTGGATCAGGACCATATCCTCAAGGTAAGGATGTTCAGCACCTGCCCCTGTAACCAGATTGCTAATACACACTGCAATTCCAATTCACCGGTGAAGTATTCTTTTACAACATCAAGCAATTAACAAAACAGAGTATCAACAAAAGGAAATTATCAGAGGTAATGCTACAGAATCCAAACAGAGTACCAGCAGAAAGGAAATTGTCAAACACACTCACACACTAACAGAAAATAAATGGGTGAATCTTGTGAAGAAGGTGGGCCCCGTCCCTCTCACAAGATTCCCCAGAACACAGATGCTGGATTAGATGCTCATAACAACTTTTTATTCATCTGCCAAAATGTCCAGTTACAATAAAGATTCAGACTTGCTTTTGTCTTTCAAAAGTTTCCTTACACCTCCCCCCTTCTAATGTAGATGTCTCCTCTTTATAGAGGAGACATCTATTACAATAGACTATCATCGTTCTTTCAGTTAACCCTTTTTGTCAAAAATAAGAAATCCATCCTTGTTACAGGATGCTGTTACAACCGTATGACGGTGTATTCTTTCTTGGGTCTCTTACTGGTACACAGCTGGTAACCAAACTTCAACCGTCTTCTTGGAATCCTCGTACTATCCTTTGTCGCTTCCTCATTATTGCTGAATTAGTAAACTCATGTTGTTCCTGGTGTTTTAGTAACTGTAACCGCGTTTTACCCTTTCTAGACAGTTGCTGATCGTGCTGTGTCAGCATGGAACTCTAGCGATCTTCTGATAGTTGTTGTTTGTTATTCTCGGTATTCCAGTTGCAAAATAAAGTTTTCCCTGCTTTAGATAGTTGTTGTTGCTGGTGTTGCAGCAACTGCGTAGTTGTTGTTTCTGGTGTTGCAGCAACTGCGTAGTTGTTGTTTTTGGTGTTACAGCAACTATGAATTATAATTTCTGCAGACTTTAGACAGTTCAACAGTTACTTAGCAACTTGGTTAGCTTTTCCAAAGATAATTATAAAGATAACATGAATATGTAATGAATAATTAAACATATAGTCATGCGGAGAGTTACTTCGTACCTTGGGATGATTAGGTCATTATGTAATCAAAGCTTTCAACTTATGGACTGAAAAAGGGTAATATTATACCAAAAATACAAGGTCAAAAATGGTCAATTTGGAGTCCTAACACAAGGCTTGGGCAAAAAACTATAGAGTGCCACAGTCCTAGGAGGTAGATACTATGCATTGTGAAGTGAAAAGAGGTAAGGTCACAGCTGAGGAGTGAGACTGCGTAGCACATAGTCCAGGGAGGCTAGTTGAAGCTATATTTCTTGGTCGAGGAGCTTTCCAGAAATGACTAAGTATGGGATCAGTGTGGCTGATGTGAATAGTGATAAAACTTCGACTGCAATCACACACTTAGAATACGTGATGACACAACAAAATATATCATCCAAGACACATGACAATGTATTTCCCTCTGTGTGACAACTTTACGACACCTTGACGACAAGTGCAACACTTAAGGTACACTTTGTAACGACCGTGACGACACTTGTGTGACATTTCTTAACACTTTGGAAATGAGTGCGGCAGATGTTTACATGGTTAGAACAACTCATTTACACAAAGGTGACCTCTTGAAACTACCAAAATGGTATTTTACACATTAGGTGGCAGTGGACAGGTTAGAATATGACATTTTTGCCATCTTGCAAAGGGGAAAAAACTCCTCAAGAAAACACATGAAATGAGTTCCAAAGTTTGTGACGATAATGTACAAGACCAAAGAAGGCTATGAAATTGAGCATAAGCCAAAATTTTGGAGGGTGTTGTAGAAACGACAACATAAACTTAGGCAATTTATAAAATTAACCTATGTTAAGTTACTTGAAGTTTATGTTTGTTTCCTAATCACTTGTTTTGAAGCTTGATGCATCATTCTATCTAGAGCCCATGCATTGGAATCAATGTACTTTCCTCAAGATAGGATAACAAAATAGAAAACTAGGGAAGAAAATAAGCAGTTGCTACAAAATTTTGTTGTCATCCAATTCAAACTACATGTTTAAGTCAAAAAGTCAAAGGGATGAGAGGATAGATTGAATCAATTTATAGGAATAGTTTTTTATTCATCATGTTTGTATGTGTTTGTATGTCCCTCAATTAAATGTTTATGTTAATACCTATTTTTTAATATTTTTTAAAATATTTCACTGTTATAATTATATTATTATATGTCAGGTTGATCCTTGTGGAAAATCACCTACAACTTCAAAACTAAATAAATAACAATTCTGCTTTACATTTAATGTGAAGTTTTGATTATTTGTTTATATGATCTAAATAATAACTTTTCTTTTGTTGATATATTTAGTCTGAGCACCATGAAAATGATGTTCTTGATGAGGAAGAGTTGTGTTCATCCCTGAACTTGGAGGTGACAATAAGAAAGTATGTGGTAAAAACGAACAAACAAATTATGGAGTCAATTCACAATAGGCATGAAAATCCTATGATCGAGGCTATGCTCAATAAATTGAGAAAAAATCTTCAATAATACAAGATAATAACCATATTTTAAAGTGAGTTTTTATTTTAACTTTTATAGTATTTAATCAAAAAAGTATTTTATTTCTTATGTTGAGTTATTTGGAGGAACATCTCCCCCAGTAGCATTCATCTCATGATCCTCGGCTTGGTGTTGGTACTAGTGGAATTAACAAGGCAACATGAGTGTCTAGCCAGCATTAGCACCAAACATATATTTGCAAGGAAACTATTCACTACTCCACCTTTGAGTGGTCATGCTCCTAGTATTGACATTGGGTCCACACCATTGGTTGTGACCAATGAGCACATGATTCCTGAGCCAAACACGAAGCTAGGATCTAGATTAGGTGGTGACAGAGGTGACCATAGTGCTAATAACATTATGGGTTTATTTCCTGCAACATCACGTGTTAATAGCACGAGGAAAATTTACTACATATTTTTAGTGAATGAGGAAGGAATTCCAATAAAAACACAAAGAATCTTGGTATTTTTTGATGTTTTAAATATTTCTTGTTTTCTATCTAAAACGTAAGTCATATATATTATTATTTTCAAGCTAATGATCATATCCTTTTACATGTAGGTAACAACTTGTTTTATACAAAAATGGACGATAAAGCATTAGACATTTTCAGTACCACCATACGCAGATGATGGAATTGCCAAAATTCCACCTTATAAAGGATCTTATGGACTACCTTGAAGATCTATTCGGGATATATACCTTCAATAAAACCAAGATCACCACTACAGTTGGAAAATAGTTAAAACACCTACAAGACCATTATAGGAGAAAATTGGTATAAAATCCTACGTATGAGAACCCTCCCATGATTCTTGATATAGAATGGAAGGGCCTCATTGAGGATGCAAAGGAGAAGGAAATGACAAAAGAAAGGAAAGCACCACCTGGTCAAGCAAGGTAAAAATTACATTTTGAATTCAATAAGTTTAATTTTCTTTAGTTTTGAATAGAATTGTAATATATAAAACACTAAAACTTTTCATAGGCTCCTCGACACTTCGAAGGAAACCAAGGCAAGGCTTGAGAAGAATGGGTAGCACAAAATGGGTCAAGGAAGCTATTTGATGCTAGAGGAACAAAATATAACTATGCAAAACCTCTTAACAATATTATTTTTTATATTGCCTTTCAAGATTCTAGTAACTGTGCTAGAAATAAAAAAATCAATACTCTTATGCAATGTAGGGTGATGTATTGTTAGGTTGAGGGGGTTTGGACCCAATTTTCAGAGTTAATTATGCTAACCAACAAAATCTGACACTACCAGCCCTTTCGGCAACAATTTTCTTAGTGCAGATTGTAGTCTCACTTGAGGTAGTATTGGGGGATGCTAGAACCAAGTTTCTGCATCCAGAAGGCTATGTGATGTAGAAACAAGGTTTTCCCTTAATCTAGGGCCTGATTTGACCTTCGCAAACCCTTATCTTTAGAATCACGGACTTAAAGCGACTTGTACTTAAATAGATCTACGAGCTTCGCTTAAGTGTTCTAACATGCATAAGTTAACATACAGAAGTAGATTTGAACCTTCACAATGTAATTAAGACAATATCACAGAGAGTCGAATCATAACTGAGCATAAAACACAAAAACATATCAATATACAAAGAATGTATAGATTTGCTTCAAATATACTTTATTTCTTCAGATCTTCAATACATGCAATTATTCTGACCCTATGCACACAGTTGTAGGGGCCCACGCACTCAGTTGCAGAATTACCAAGGTCTTCATGGACTCAGCTACAAGAGCCTTCCCCTTCGCCATAATACAGAATTACAGACTCAAAATCTTACTCATCAACTATCCATAAGCTGAGAACTTAACTTCCTAATGACTCCTAAATGACTCCCTTTTATATCTTTTACATTACATTACCATGGTCTGCGGACCATGGGCGAAGCTCATTGTTTACTCAAAAAATCTCATCCCTTTACAAAATAAGGGGCTTTGACCTTCTTAAAATCCCCTTTGGCTCTTAACGTTTTTTGCTCTCCGCTCCTCAAAATGTGGAGACTTTACAAGATTACATCAAAATTGATTCAAAACTTAGGCAAAATTAGACTTGGGGGTCCCCAACTCAAAGATGTGACTTGTCTCGAATCACTCCACTAGTATGTCCTTGACGTGCACTTTTAGGTCGTTGAACTCTATCCTCAATGCTTGAAGCTATGTTGTGCATGGTGTGGTGACCTGTCAATCCTCCTTGACCAACTTCTCAGTAGTTGGCCCCTCTACCGCTAAGACAATGCTCCTTTGCATCTGTTGCATTCCTTTTAGTTTACTTTCCATAAACAGAGAGATTTTACTAGCTTCGTCGGCCGACGACTACGTTCTTGCTGAAATGATTGAGGATTTTCATCGTAGATCATCTATTTGATTCTGAATAGCCTTCCCTTCCTGGAGTCTATTGAACCATTTCACAGGTGCTAAGGCTAGTGTTGTTGCCCTAATTTCATCAAACTACAGTTGTTTCTCTTGTATTTCCACCTCAATCTTCTGCACATGTGGGTCCTCTTGCAGCGAGGCCCACATCTCCATGGTGTTCTCAAAAATTTGGTTGTAGTCCTTAATTACAGCTTCTAGTATTTCCATATCTACCTTAATAGCAGCCTCGTGCTACTTTCAAAATTATGGAGGTGTTGTTATCTGCGGCCTACATCTGCATCTCAAACTTCACGCGTTCAACCTCTGCTTTGGATTCCTTCACCACGGCTACTAGCTTGTGGAGCTTCTCTTTGAAATCTTCTTCAATATAGATGAGGAGCTCTGGCAGCTCAATGCAAGTTTGAGTGATGGTGTCCTCCAA
This sequence comes from Pinus tabuliformis, assembly GCA_031772625.1. Taxonomy (NCBI): domain Eukaryota; kingdom Viridiplantae; phylum Streptophyta; class Pinopsida; order Pinales; family Pinaceae; genus Pinus; species Pinus tabuliformis. The sequence continues at coordinate 1,765,611,508 of CM062817.1, forward strand.
CTCCTTCCTACATGTAACTGTTGCATCCCTATCATGCACCACCCTGGAAGCTTCCTCAACTAACTACTCATTGTGGCTCTTGATGTCCTTGATCACGAAGAGCGCCCTCTTTTCCCAAATTTTCAATTCAGCGCATACTCCCTAGTGGAGTTCATGAAGTTCTTGAATGGGAAGCACCCTAAATTCAGCTTTGAGTTCCTCCTGTTATGCTCTTAACCTGCAAGATGATACCAGAATAAAGAATATGCAAAGAAATATACCCAGAACATAGAATAGTGAGAAACACAGCAAGTATTTTATTATTCAAAAAGAAATTTTCACTTGCCTCTTCGAGGGGGCAACCTCCAATAGAGCAGAGCTCGATTACAAAATAAGACATGATGCTCCTCGCAGGGAGTCCCTATCCTTTATATATGACTCATACATGCAATACCATGGATCAATACCATGGCCCATTTGCAACTAACTGTGGTCCTGTCATTAATTGCGGGTTAACCACTTACAATTATTAATATGGGCTTTATTGACTCCTTACTTAACTATAACTATGACTCAATCGAACTACATAAATAAGGCGGTTAGGGTGGGACCCTAACATGGCCTCCCCCTTAAGAATAGCCTTGTCCTCAACGCTGAAGCTGTGGAAACTGCCGAAGAATAGTGGCTGGTTCCCAGGTTGCATCTTCCGAAGAGGTGTCTTTCCACTTGACGAGGACATCCCTGATCATGCGGCCATGTAGGTGCGGTTCTCGTGTGTCTAGGACCTGTTCAGGTTGGAGCCAAATTGACCCTTCTTCATCCAATTTAGGTAGACTGGTTTCAATTCTGCAATTGCTCCCAATCACTTTCTTGAGGCATGAGACATGGAAAACTGGATGGATTTTTGCAGTGGGTGGCAAAGATAGCTTGTAGGCCACTTCTCCAATGTGTTGAAGTACTTTATATGGTCCGTAGAATTTTGGAGATAGTTTATGACAACCCTTGTCTTTGAGTGAAGTTTGCTTATATGGTTGCAGCCTCAAAAATACCTGATCCCCTTCTTGAAATTGGTGCTCTGAGCGATGCTGATCTATCTATTGCTTCATGTGGTTTTGAGATTGATGAAGATTCTCTCTAAGATGGGCAAGCATGGTTGTGTGGTTTTGTAGGAGTTGATCCACTGCTTGTACCTTTGAGCACCCCTTGATATAAGAAGTAGGGGAAGGAGGGAGTTGACAATAAACTACTTCATAGGGAGTCACTTTGGTGGTGGCATGATAGTTGTTGTTATATCACCATTCAGTTAGAGGCAACCATTGTACCCATAGATGTTGCTTTTTTGAAGTGAAACACCTAAGGTAGGTTTCCAGACATTTGTTGACAGCTTCAATTTGACCATCCATTTGGGGATGATAGGAAGTACTGAGTTTTAGTTGGGTGCCTTGTAGCTTGATGATTTCTTGCCAAAAATTATTGGTGAAGATCAGGCCACGATCAGACACAATAGAAGTGGGCATGCCATGTAATTTGAAGATCTGATCCATGAAAGATTGAGCGACCAAAGTTGGTGTAAATGGGTGGGGTAGGGCGCAGAAATGAGCATACTTAGAAAGTAGGTCCACAACCACCATGATGACTCACTTGTTTCCTGACTTTGGAAGACCTGTAATGAAATCCATAGAAACCTCCATCCATATAGATGCCAGGATGGGCAACGATTGTAATGTGTCTGGTGCGTTGACTATCTTCCCTTTGTGGCGTTGACAGACATCGCATTCCGCTAAAAAAGTAAGGATGTTATTTTTCATGTCTGTCCAAAAAAATGATCTTTTAGTGCGAGCATATGTCTTCTGAAAGCTTGAATGTCCTGCAATGGGGGATGAGTGCAATTCTGCCAAAATGTGGCTTTTGAGGGTGGATGTTGGTGATATTACGACTCTGCCCTTGTAGCGAAGAATATCATCCTGCCACGAGTAGCCCTTGGTGGAATTTAGATCCGCCTGTAATTGAGTAATGAGTTGGGAGAACCAGGGATGTGAAAACCATTCCTTACAAGCCTCTTCAATCCATTCTGGAATGGGAAGGGAAATTGCGAGCAGGGTACTTTCCTCCTCAAATTGGCGAGATAATGCATCTACTACACTATTTTCACGCCCTTTCTTGTAAATGACCTCATAATCATATCCCAGCATTTTGGCAAGCCATTTATTTTGTTGTGGGGAGGATAGGCATTGCTCCAAAAAATATTTAAGACTGTGATGGTCTGTGCGGATTTGGAAACGTCGCCCTAGTAAGTAAGGTCGCCAAGTATCTATTGCATGTAAGATGGCCATCATTTCCTTCTTGTAGGTAGATTTTCCAAAATTCCTCCCACTTAGTTGTTGGCTGGTGAAGGCCAAGGGTTGACCTTCCTGCATTAAGACCACCCCAATACCCGTACCTAAAGCATCACATTCAATGACAAAAGATTTGGTGAAATCAAGTAGTGCTAAGACTGGAGTGGAACACATGGCATTTTTGAGAGCTGTAAATGCCTATTGTGCATCATCATTCCATAAGAATGAATTTTTCTTGAGGAGTTGAGTGAGGGGCTCCACAATGCAACGATAATTGCGAACAAATTTGCGATAATAGCCTGTGAGACCCAAAAATCCTCTCAGGCTCTTCAAGGTCTTAGGTTGAGGCTAATCCTGCATTGCCTGGATCTTTTTGGGGTCCACGTTGACACCTTCACGCCCCACAATGTGGCCCAAATACTCAACTTCTTCCATGCCAAAATAACATTTGGTCATCTTAACAAATAATTTATGCTTGCGGAGCAGTTGCAAGAGCAAATCTACATGCTGAAGATGTGCTGCCCAAGTGCAACTATAGATGAGGATGTCATCGAAGAAGACAAGGACAAATTTCCTGAGGTATGGTTTGAGAAGGTGGTTCATAAGGCTCTGAAAAGTATATGGGGCATTACAAAGACCGAATGGCATGACCAGGAACTCGTAATGGCCTTCATGAGTTCTGAAAGCAGTCTTTGGAATGTCGACTTCCTTCATGCGAATTTGGTGGTAGCTTGAGCGAAGATCCAACTTAGTGAAGAATTGAGCCCCATTGAGTTCATCCAAAAAATCATCAACAACCAGGATGGGAAATTTATCTTTGACTGTCAACTTATTAAGGGCCCTAAAGTCTAGACACATCTGCCATTCTCCATATTTCTTGAGCACCATGACAACCAGTGATGAATAAGGACTAATGCTGGGACGAATGACACCTGCTTCCAAAAGTTCCTTGATTATTTTTTCTATTTCATTCTTTTGGGTGAATAGATATCTGTATGGGTGCACATTTGGTGGTTGGGCCCCTGGAAGCAAGGTGATGCTATGATCATGTTCCCCTCGCGAGGGTGGAAGCTCATGAGGCTTGTCAAAGACTGGAAAATGGTTATTTAAAATCTGTTGCATCTGAGGATGAATCTGCAGAGAATTGGGTTCGATAGCCTGGATGGCATTAAATTGAGCTATAACTCCATGATGGCCCTTTTTTTAGCAATTTTTCCATCCTATGTGAGCTGATGATAGAGGGAGCTCCCGCCTGGATTCCACGGAGGGTAGTGTGGAGTTGTTCTGCTTAAAGCTCATATATAACTCTTGGAAATCCATTGTGATTGGCCCAAGAGTGTGAAGCCATTCAGCACTGAGGACAATGTCGCACCCTTCCATGTGTATGGAAAACATGTGGGTTTTCAATTGATAATCCCCCATTTAAAGTTTGACATTTGCACAGAGGCCTTCACATTTCATTGTTTCCCCATCCGCAATTTGGACTTGGAAGTTAGAAATTGTTTGTACAAAACAATGCACTACTTCTGTGGCTTTTTGATGGATGAAATTATGTGTGCTTCCACTATCAATCAAGATTACTACTGGGTGATGTTTAATAAAACCTTTGATTTTGAGAGTTTGAGGTGACAAAATCCCTGCCAAAGCATGCAGCGAAATAATTGGTTCATCAGGGACATTGTCCTTCTGGTTGTTCCCTTCTACCTCCTCCGGTTCCTCAAGTGGTGGGGCTTCCTCCGATGAGCTGTAATCAGTGGCATCAATTTGAAAAAATTTAGGCTCCTTGCATTTATGACCTGGGGAGTATTTTTCATCACAGTAGTAACATAATCCCTGCTTTCTTCTTTCGGCCATTTCTACAAGTGACACCTTTTGAACCTTAAATGTTTGAGTCGTGCTGTGAACTTGTGGGGGAAACCCTTGGCTATGAAATTTGGGTGAATGGACTGGGCTGCTAACACATGTTCCACATTACGAGCTACCTTGCAAGCCTCCAACCATGTGGGAGGGTGGTGTAGTCGGACGTGGGCTTGTATTGCCTCTTTAAGACCGCTGATAAAACATTCCGTGTAGAATACATTTGGGAGATCCCTAGTGTGGAAAGCTAAGGCTTCAAAGGCTGTAACATATTCATCCACTGTGCCATTCTGTCGAAGCTTAGTGAGATGACCCAAAAAATAAGATTCCTGGTCAAAGCGCTCTGTAAGAGCTTTTTTGAAGGTGGCCCAAGTCATAAAACTTCCATTGCAACATTGATGCGATTCCCACCATTGCCATCTTTCATTGTCCAAGTACATGATCCCCACCATAGGCTGAGTCTCATTATCTAAGATGTTATTCAGATTGAAATACTGCTCCATTTGTGCTACCCATGTGGTCGTGTGACAACCATCAAATTTATGCATATCCAGCTTGGGAGGTCACGAACGAGATTGTTGGTGGGTGCCCCAAAGGTGAAGAGAGTGGCTAGACTCACCCTCACTGTGTCCATTGCCAATATACGCCTCCTCGTGGGCTTCCTCCTTGCCCTTAGAGAGTGCATCAGATAGTTTGTCAAGCTGAGCTTGGATGGCTTGCAAGGATTGTTCAAGTTTGTCGATCTTCTCATTGGCCATAGCTTGAGCTCTAGTTTCTGCCATGCACCGATTTGATGTACTTGAAATTTGGGACCACCTGAATTTTTTTCACTAACAATTGAATGGTACCACCTTGATCAGCTCTTCATCCTGATTCTTATGGGCTAGATCAACAATAAGAGCCACGGAGGGTCTCAGACTCTTTTTTTTTTCTTTTTTTTTTCTTTTTTCTGAAAACTCCTAACGGAGTTCTACTCCTTGCATAGGAATACTACAGTATCTGAATCCTCAAATTGTCAAAGCTACCAAAAGTCCTATGGAAATCACGCCTCGGTATAGGAACCCCACACAACTACTCAGATCTAGTGGATCTGAGAGATCTGAATGGATGATTGGGTAGCTCTGATCGGTGGAACAGATTGCTGCTACAGATCTGATCGATCTAATAGATTGAAATGGCTGGTATACTAACTCAGAAGTGTGGGACTGATGTCTGCTGCTGCTGCAAACCCCCTTGCGAGATTTGATCTGGCAGAGATTATGCATGATCCCAAGATAGAAAAGGGAACTATGGTCTCAAGGAGTGTCAAGTGCTACAAATCGCAATATACATAAGGTTCTGATAGTAGTACTCGACCGAATGTTTCAGGGCTCTAACTAAGGAGGATCAACCATACCCTTAGCCATACAACCTGACTACCCTATCATACTGGCGAGTAATCTCTCCAAGTGCTGTTCTTGGTGGACTGTAGCATCAAGACAAACGACGGTTTATCTATGGCAAGGTTTCTAACGAGCTAGGGGGCTTCCGATATACCTAGAGGGTACTTGGAAGATAGTCCGTGCGTGGTTCTATCTAATGCGCTACTACTCGAAGGGGTACCCATAGGGGTTACAAGGGAGTCCAACAAGCATGACCACCTCTTGTATTTCCTGCATGCATGCCTCCCCAAATCCACAGGTTTATGTGCTCAATGATAGATCCCATGGTTTAAAGACACCGGAACACGTCTCTAGCCAAAAAAAAAAATTTGCTAGGAAATGGAGATCCCACTAGCCCTGGAAAGAACTCTGATACCACTTGTTATGCTCCTAACCTGCAAGATGATACCAAAATACAGAATATGCGAAGGAATATACCCAAAACATAGAATAGTGAGAAACAACAGCAAGTATTTTATTATTCAGAAAGAAATGTTCACTTGCCTCTTCGAGTGGGCAACCTCCAATAGAGCAGAGCTCGATTAAAAAATAAGACACGATGCTCCTCGCAGGGAGTCTATATCCTTTATATATGACTCATACATGCAATACCATGGATCAATACCATGGTTCTTATTAATACCATCTATCTAATACCATGTCCCATTTGCAACTAACTATGGTCTCATCATTAATTGCAGGTTAACCACTTACAATTATTAATATGTGCTTTATTGACTCCTTACTTAACTATAACTATGACTCGATCAAACTACATAAATAAGGGGATTAGGGTGGGACCCTAACACCTCCCATATGGCATTGATGCCTGATCCACTGCAGTAGGAAAGTGCAACGACCCTCTTAGAATAGGCATTGTGCATACCTCTGTTGTTACCACCACCGTTGAGAGTAATGCTCGTGTCGCGCTTCTCATTTCCACACTCTCTTGATTCTCGCTCACCTGAACCACACTCATTTAAATCGCACTCACTTACACTTGTATCTCTCTGAGTTCTTGTTGTACCTGTGACAATACTAAATTGTATTGATCCTCTATGTGTCCCCACATGTCCTTGCTGACGGAGCACATAATGTCACCAATATCATCTATGTCCCCCTCAGTGAAGACCATCAATTCAATGTTGGAGGTCTTGTCAAACTTCTTCTTCTTCTTGTACCTCCTATGGTGGATTTCTTCCTCTTCTTTAGTATGAAAGGAGACTCAATATCTTCTTTCTCCTTGAAGGAGTCTGCTCCACCTTGCTCTGGTTCATCTGTGTCCGGCTCCTCTTCGTCTATGCACTCTAGCTCCTCCACAATATTCTTCCCAAGGTCCATTATGACCTTCTTGGGGTCTTCCTTCAGCATACCTTTTGTTTTGTTGGTCCCTTCCTGGTCTCCTTTGGCTTCCTTGCTGGGGTCCAGCCATACGCTTAACCAGTTAGAGATAACTAAAAAGATATCTTGCTCTGTGACCAAATAGGGGAACTCATACCATATGACCTTTACACTTTCTTCATCTGTATGTGTACATTGTGGAAATTTGCTTTGAAATTTGAAACTTTGTGATATTAGGCAAATAACACTAGTGATAGTCATGGCTTCTGGATGACCACAGTGCACAGATCCATCTCAAACAACACCCAAAATTGTTTATTCTCTACCACCCAACTTGTATCCTTTGACACCCACAGTGAAGTGTACCTCGCATCTTTGCACAAGTATGGTTCAACATTAGGGAACTATGATTCGTTTGGGGTTCTCCAAGCAGTCAAAGCAATCAACAACAAAAACCATACATAATGGAATGGTTTTCCATCTTCCTAGGCCTCGTGACAATCATCCAGAAACTCTTGGGAGAGGTATCCTACCCAATTAACCTATACCCCTTGGTTTCACTGTGCAGCCAACTGAATGAATGGGGTTGGTACCTCATCTACCTTGCACTTACTCATAATTTTATTGGCCATAGTGGACGTGGAAAAGATGACAGCCTGACAAAAAATCGAGCTAACAATGTAGCCTCGCAACTTCTTGACAATAAAGAAATCCTTCTTCATTTGGTCTGTAATATTCTTTTCTTGAGACTTTCCAAAAAAAGTGTTGGCAGTGTCTTCTCCTACACATGGCAGCGCACTGATCCTTCTGATCAGCATAGCTTCAATTGGGATCCTCTCCCCCATCCATAAAGCTTCGCCATGCACCAAATTCAGCAACTACTACACACATATTGTATTGATGTTGTGGCACCCAAAATGAGGCACAATCAACATGTTCAGTAAGCCAACGTGCTAAATCCTGGCTGCCCATATCATTTGTTCTACTCATGTTAAATCAACCTCCTCATAATATACCATCTTCAGGTATTTTCTTGGCTCAAAATGAGGGAATTTGGCCCTATCCGTCAAATCGCAATCCTCCATGTGCATTTTTTGTACCTGTGCTAGCAACGCTCCTTCAAAGGGCACATCTTCGGGTAGCAAAGGAGTAAAAATAGAAAATTTCACTGCAGCAGGGTCCTTGGTCACCTTGGCAATCAGCTTTCTTGGAAGCATATATGGAGGTAACCGCAAAATTGGTTCCATTGGTTGCTTCTTTTTCTCTTTTTGCATATTCTCCTTGCTCCGCTGCTCAGTAGTCACCTTCCTAGGCTACTTTCTTACCCATGTATTTTGAGGTTTCTTATGCTTCTTCATTGTTGTTGCTTTTGTTGGTTCTACCGATGTTGTTGTCACTCCTACAACTGTGGGCTTTGGTCTCTCTGATTTAGGAGTTGTGGTGTACATAGCAGGAGTAGAATTCATGATGCATGTTAATCCTTGTGCCAAAAATTCCAAGTAGACATCCTGCCAATCCTCACCAGACATGCAACATTTCTCTCGGCTCGAACTTAGGCGCAAAAGCTCACAATATTTCTTCAACAGGAAAAGTGTATGAATCTAGAGCGGGAGGCCATATTTATAGAAAAATTAAAATTTGAATTCCTTGAATGTCTTTAGATCCTCCCCATAAATGTGAATTTGGTGGCATATTTTCATATATAGGCTTCTTAAATGCACTTCCCCCACTCCCTTTAACAGAAAAATCATGGTCAAATCAATCGTAGCTTTTCCAACGTTCACATTTTGGGTTGACTGCGCAGATCCTCCCTTATGGTGCAACTACATTGTCACAACTTTCTCCACCTATGCCATCTCCCTAAGCATCACGCAGTGCTCCTTCTGTGACGAAACCATTGCTCAACAGAGTAGTTTATAGTCATGTGCTTTCTTTCAGTTTCCTGAAGCCCTAAGACATTCATGTTGTCATATAGTCATTGCAGCCTTGTAGGGGTCATATCATCCATATATACCTTCAATCTGCTTCCATTAATTTTGCTAGGAAACAACTCCCCATTCAGATTTGCAAGTTAAACTGCGCCACCATCTGAAATATCCTGGATCACATAGGGTCCTGGCCAATGCATATGAAACTTCCCTGGAAACTTTCTGAACTTGTTGTCATACATCAAGACTAAATCTCCATTCTTAAAAGTGTGTTGCTTAATGTGATGATCATGCCACACATTTTCCCTATATTTCTACACATGTTGATGAAAACTAGCCAAAACGAAATCCTCCTCCGGTGCAATTAGCTATGCTAAACATTTCTCCATGAACTCATGATCAACCATCTTAGTTACTATTCCAATCCTTAATTTGGGCACTATATACTCCATTGACATCGCAACTTCTTGTCCATATACTAATCTAAATGGTGTTTTCCCAGTCAATTTCTTACAAGTTATCCTATGTGCCCAGAGAACCACCTGTATGTGCACATCCTGTTAGGGTCCTATATTTCACATTTGAAAAGTGTAAATAATTTTTCATGTTTGAAATTTATTTCCATACACACACACACATATATATCTATATATGTATACACACACACACACACACACATATATATATCTATATATGTATACACACACACACACACACACACATATATATAGAAAATTAAAATGAAAAATAAATTTTAGGGGACAAAAAAATAGAATAAAGAAAGAAAAGAAAAACAAAAAGAGAAAAATATATATGAAAATGCCCCCTAGATGAGCAAGTCTAAATGCCACCAAGAAAAATCAAAATTGCATGAAAACATACTACAAATTTTTTTGTAAATAAAGTGTGCAACTTGTTTAAATGGCACATTGTAAATAGGAAAATTAGAAACAGTTGGTCTAATCACATTGTTTAAATGTGATTAGGCTGAAAAAAATTAACTAGGTAAATGAATAAATCAATCACACAGTTTAATCATGATTAAGCTAGATTGGTGGATTTAATCACACCATTCAATTGTGGTTAACTAACAAAGAAAAAATAAATCAAAAACCTTAGAAAAATGAATAAAAGAGGCTTGCAAAATAAAATGTGCGCTAGATTTGATTAATTTGGTTTAGATTAGTTAATTTGATTTGAAATAAATTAATCATGTGGTTAAATGTGATTAATTATTTGTAATAGCATATATTGTTTCAAATTTTTAATAAATTTGGAAGGCGCCAAATATGTTCTGTCGACATGTGACTATCAATAGCACAAGAATCAATGGTTGAAATATCCCTCGCCGAGATCAACGGCGGCGGAGTGCTTTCCGGCCCCCCCAATCTCCATCCCACTTTACCGATGGGGGGGTCTAAAAAGCTCCATTACGTGTCAACCTCACGATGCTTCACACCCCCCCTTTTGTTTTCACTTATCACACCCCCCTGAAAAAGTCATCCGACGTTGACCACCTGCTCTCATGCCTATGATCACTCGCCACCTCAGCTGACCTTCCCTCAACTCGCCATATGCCAACTCACAACCGTAGACCCCACTCACTCAAATTTCCGTCTGTTGAACGTTTTCAGATATAATTTACCACTCCCAATCAAAACCTGCCATCTGGCACTTCCTCGACCACGTCAGCAAACCATTATGCCAATTAAATATCTCCCGCTCCCGGTAATGGTAAAAATAAACAGTAGCTTTAAAATTACCTTACTAAGCATTGTTAAGCCACAAATTCCTTTCTTTCATTGTTTTTCATGACATGTTCAAGTTTTCAATCCTCCACATTGTCATAGTAACCAGAAAATTTCTTGGCAATAGTAATCCAATTGCTATCAGAGACCTCACTTCGACATTCTACAGTCAGTTTCTTGTTTTAAGGTAATCCTAATGTCATCGTCCCTCTATGCTTGCTTTTCAAAAATTGATAATACCTCCTAAAAGTAGAACCCCTAAGGATAGGGTAAAGAAACAAGAGGAAATTCCCATGTTACCTCCTCCTATTGACCTGCATCATCTAACCTTAGTCGATCTACAATATAAAATTATTGAGACAAACTGTGAATTCGACTTGTTCGAACTTCATTGTCGGTTGAAGAAGAAATTCTTACACTAGAGCGATGAATTAGATATAAGCAAGTCTACCCTCCCCCAATTCATGTTCCCATAAACCCATCATTTCCTTGAATGAGTCTCCTGGTGTCAAGTGAGATATGTACCCTCCCAAAGAGCAATTATGAGCCGCAATGGTGAAATTATGATCACCATCACATCCAAATCCATATCACAAATTCTCCAAGTAATAATTCCAAAGTCGTCCAAGCCACTGTCAGTAGACTCTCTCACGGAGTTCTACAAAAATTTAACCTTCCCATAGACAGCTACGATATTTGAAATATTTCTTCCCAAAGATGCCCAATTACCTAAAACAAACCCTCCATATTCCTCTCCTATGTTCCTTGAGGTAACCAAGAAAATAATCAACATCATCTCATCCCTACTTGCTTATCACTCTGATCAGTGGGATGATGAGGCCATTGCTAGCTTCTTGTCAATTTTTACCACTTGTGAGAAATGTGTTATTTTTAGTTACAAGTGAATTTATTGTAGATGCAATGCATGATTAATTCATGAATTTTCCTACGGAGGGAACTTTCAAATATTCTGGTGTTTTAGTTTACATGTTTATTTATCATCAAGTAGATAGGTTTCCATTTACCTTGCAGAAGATGGATGAGTAGGGTAATGCTCAATCAGTCATACATTGGACCTCTCTAGCTAAGAAAAAACTCCACAAAGTTTACTTTCACAGACAATGTTGATCAATTCTTGTACACAATTATTTGTCTACTACATAATGATATGGAGCCTAGGATAGGAGCAGATATTCAAAAGGTTTTTCATCTTAGTGACTATGTGAACACACATGACTAGTATTTATACCAGAACTACATCAAAACCAAAGTCTATGGGTATGAATTTCCACCCTATAGGCTGCCAAAATTTGTTCCCATGAAACTGTTCTCCTTATATTACATCATACAAATGATACATATGGATGACTTACATTTTGGGGCAGCTAAGAAGAAGGCCAGTTTAAAATCAAAGCACAGGTTGGACCTTTTGTGTGCAATACCAGAACAACTGGTAAAGAAGTTGATTTGTTGTTGAAGAAATTAAATTTCAAGTTGAGATTTACTTGGTGTTATGACCCTTTTGGTCTAATTTCAAAGCTGAGGGTGGATAAAGATACTACTCCCTACACACATACTCCTCAGCCAAGATTGAGAAATACATGAATAAAGATCAATGGGAGGAGAACACCTTGTAGGAAGCTAAGGAGTAGATTTTATTTACAACCACCTCACAAAAACCAGTCCCTCAGGAGAAGCATGATAAAAGTCCTAGAGAAGAAGAGTCTTCTCCAGTGATAGAAATTGAATCCAAGAAGTTCTTAATCTATACAAAGAAGCCTAAAAATAATCCACCACCATTTTTTATGCAAGACGAAGAAGGATAGACTACTATGGTCATGACAAGTAAACATGCTTCAGCAACACCAGAAGACATTTCTACAGGTACAAGGAAAGATGACATCTTCACAGGATCATTGTCTTCATCAACATCCATGGATCCTCCAAAAACACCAAAAACAGTTGAATTGGCTCAACACAATGCTGAGCCTAATATTTTTGCAAAATAGAGGGCAATGAAACAGGGGAATGAGATTCTGAAAGCCACAACCTACTCACAATTTTGGAAGAAGACAACCACATCATAGCACATGCTCCTTTCAACATTTGACATAAAAAGGGAAAAATGCAAATTTCATTCCTTGAAGCTAAAGTGCCAGCCCCAAGGACACCAACAGATTATAAAGAATCTGTGTTTAGTTTTGATACACAACAAATTCATCCAATAGATCATATGGACGTGCACATACAAACTAGTGAAATGATGCATTCTACACTAACTAATGATTCCATGTCCGCTTCTAGATTGCAGGTATCATTAAACAACACACAATCATAGATAAATTTGGAAAGGATTTCATCCTTAGCCAAGGATACCAGGATCAAGTCAATGAATACTTGGTGATAAAACTAGGATATAATCCCAAATATGTAAAGGCAATAGAAGAGCTTTTGAAAAGAAAGGATGTTGATATATTAGCATTAAGGAAGCAACTAAAATTGCCTACCATAGAAGATCCACAGGCTAAGGAAGTCGGAGAGATGGAAAATAAGAAAGAGAATATGTTTTGAATAGTGATTGAACAAAACAACCAGATCCAAGACATGGAAGTAGAACTAGAGAAATTGCTCAAAGAAAAAGAGCAGGCATCATAATTAGCTATAGTTCCACTTACAATAGTCCCAATTTTAGTGACCACAACCCTAGGAGAATCTACATCAACTTCAGCACCAGCACAAACATCATCTACTACAAGTGAACTCATTAAAGCCATGGACGATATGTCCATTCAGGAACTAGAAATTGCTAAGTTAAAAGCTCATTTCAAGACACTATCAGAACAGAAATTAAAAATTGATAATTTTTATGTGGTAGAGTTGTAGAAAACCCATTAGATTAATCTAAAAATTGAGCAGTTGCAGAGTGAATTAGTTATGAATCAAACTCTAGCCCAAGCTAAATAAAACATATGGATAGAAATCATTGAAACCATCACAGGAATATGGCCTTCTATACAGATTATTTTCTAGAAACAATAATTAATATAGAGGTATAAAGAGGTAATAAGGAAAATCAAAATAGACTTAGGACAGAAACCTAGGGAAGCAACAACACTTATCAAAATCTTGAATTCCAAAAACAGAGAAGAATTAGAGCAGATGGGAATTCAAGACAGGAGGGAGACTATTCTAGAAGTGAAGAGGATGGGAACCAAAAGAAACCTTATGTTATAGCTGGACAATAAATGTAAAGACCTAGAAACCAGCATACAGATATTTCATAAGAAGATGCAGGTACTGAACAGGAAAGGTCCACCAGGACTGGTTGGTGTGGGAGATAAACTCATGAGATTGACAGAGTACCAGGAGAAAATATGTACTATTTCCAAAGACAAGTAAATATTTGTAGGTATAGAGGGGCATATAACAGGGAAAGCATTCATGGAGGCCTTAGATTTCCACTTGTTCATGAGTCATGAGCTCATAAATTTGATCATCATGAAACCAACTTTCCAGAAGTACATAGATGTGGATGATACCTATAGAAAATTAATTAAATTTTCTATCCCAAGTGAAGATAGATGGGACAAGCTATGTGACTTTCTTGAGTAATTTTTATCTTCGACAACAAAGAAAACAGTATAACAAATTTGGAGGCTTAGTCATCAACAATCATCCTCAATAATAGGGCCAACTGTTCTAGCAGTTCAAAAATTCCTAAATTTGTGTACTAGTTTTATAAATAGTTTTTAGATATTATTAGGATTCTATCTTAATCTTTAGAATCAATATATTCTGTAATCTTTTCTATTAGTACTTCATAATTAGAAGTATGAAGGGTTGGCACTTGTTTGAGGAAAATGACTTGTATTGTAAAGCAACTCATAAAGCCACCATTGAACAGATTTTAGTAATACAGTGCAATCATTACAGGATTCTTGTGTCATTTTTATTGGTGAAGTGCATCTCTCTTTTTCAATTTGTTTTCTTTCTATTCTCATGTGCGATTCTAAAATCTGAATTATTCTAAGAAGATAAATGTTGGTTCAATTTATTGAGTAAATCAACACAAGTATTTAATTATCAATCCGAGTTTGTAGAACTTAGAAGCATGTCCAAAGTATATGGATTCCAATGGTAGTATATGTTAGAAGATGAATTATGGAAACTAAAGGAAATACATATTACAAATATAATTAGAAATAAAATCTAACTAAACAATTTCTAATTCAATATGTAATCAGCAGTAGAAGTGGCTCCTAACTTAGGAGAACTAGATTGACCTTCTCCACAATACTACTTCATGAAAAGAACTTAAAATCACTAATGATCAACATCTTATGATGCATAAAAGAATAAAGGAAGAGGCTCCTAACTAAGGAGATCCATTTTATCCTTATTTATAAGTTTATTCATCATTAACACCATTGTATGAAAACTGGAAATTCAAAAAATAACTTAAGGAAGATGAATTCTAGTTACTACTCTTGATAAAATAGAAGGACAGATTAACTTAAGCATTGATTTGACCCTTCATATATAGATTATAATTTAAACTAAGATTCGCCATCAAACATAATAAACATCATACATCTAAATAACTGAAATAAACATAAAGCAAACTAGTTTCTGAAATTGCGGCTAAATTAACCAAAAAGTGCACTTAGCCGGGTATGGGGGCCCTCCACCCTTGCCTTGCACACTTGAAGAAATATCAGTTACAGCAAATTCAGTAAATCAACCAAGCATGAACAGAAAATTGAAATGAAACAGGTTCTTCAATTAACTTTCAGTCTTCAAAGAGTCTCAAAATCAGATTACATAAATTCTACATACTTAAGCCTTCAATAATCTTGGCTTAAATAGAGAACTAATAAACAAACTTGACTAAAATGTCTCTAATAGCCTTATATATCCTAATCCCATCTATCCTGGTCGAATCCACACATTCAGTTGCACAAAATTTGGAAAAATCCCAAAAATCACTAATTTTGGCCTATTTCCTAGGGATTTTCTCGACAACAGGTTATGTTTGACCATAGTTGACCGGGCATGTTTTAGCTCAGTTTGACAAAACTAATAAGCACACGTCCATTCTTAGTTCCAAATATTTCCAAATCCATGCTCAAATCGCGCCCAGGTGTCCTATAAGTATGAATTAAATGGAGCAATTACGGGAATTTTTAGTTTTGTCCAAAAATACTCTTAAAACCCATTTTTTTTACAAAAATATCTAAAAATTGGAAAACATAATTTATTTGCCTGAATATGCATAATAAGGTCAAAATAGGTCATATGTGGATGGTATAAAGTGCAAAATGATGGAAATTATGTGGCTTTTAATAAGCAAAATTTGATCAAAATCGAGGGCCAACAATAAAGAACATAATTTTTTTGAATGTACACTCTGTCTCTGGCTTAAGAATAATTTTTATGTTTTCCACTAAAGATTAAAATCAGAATCTTTAACTACTATGTTTTTTAATTGGATCTCTAAATTTTTTCCTCTCCTTCACACCATGGATCTTAAAGGATTCAATGAATTTGCCTAACCTTCCCTGTAAGTTTAGCCTGTAAACTTTGTATTTCATCACCTTAAACCTGTGACTCCATTTTCCCAATGGAATTTCTTCCCAGTTTCAACCCAAAAACACAAAAAACCCAAATCTGAACTTAATAACTAGCCTAATACCTTCAATCAAGAAAATCTAAATCATAAAGAGAGATCCCTCTCTGAAACTGGAAGGGCTATATTCTCAGTTTGCAAAGTGGTTTTGTGGTTACCTCTGTGATTTTTTCCAAAACCTCAAAAAAATTACAAAGTGATAACATCCTGGAAACCATACTGGGGAGCACGAACATGCCTTGGTTTGAAATTTTATTTCCCTGGTTAAAATACTTTATTTCAAGAACATTTAAGATTTATATTTCAGAAATAAATGTTATGAGGTTGTAAAATGTGTGCATAGTTGAAATTGTGTGTTTAGTACTATATAGATATAGCTCCTAAAATAATTCATATTAGAGCTCATCCATATCTGAATCCTCCCAATATCCTAGATAATCCTGAGAAATTGATAAGGAATAAAATCTTGACCGAAAATCAAGGGAGTAACAGTCCTCTACCAAGAACCAATTCTTTTCCAGAGATCTTTGTTACCATTGAAAACATTCAATTTGATCTACCCTTTGAACTCAGTTTATTTAGATCCAAATCTGAAATCTTTGCAGCTGAAACTGTCATTGATGAGTTGGTGTTAAAACCACACATATCTGAACATTAGTCCATAGACCAGGATTTTGACAAACAAGCTCTCGAGTAGTTTGAAGAGTTATAAGAGCTAGTGACAAACCTAGACCAAGCTATCCATAAAGCTTACATCTAGGAATCAGTTGAACTTTCATCCCTATCAATCTTTGTTTCCTCTCCCATCACACAACCTTTACATCTTGTTTCCACTATATCCATCTTTTCAACAATTTCCACTACCTCCCCATCAACATCACAAGCTATAATTCAAACTGTTTTAATCGCTTCCGCATATACACATCTTACAGGTTCACTTGTTTTTCATCCCCATATACCAGTCATGGAAACTTAATATGCTCCCCTAATTTTACCTACCCAATTACGTAACATGCCTCAAGACTATCAAAGTAGGATTCCTCAGTTTGATGGAATTGGGTCTATCACTACACGACAACATGTAGACAAAATGAATGACTACCCTGACCTTCAGGAGGTTGATGAAGAAGATGGAAGATGAGGCTTTTTTCCCAAAGCTTTAATGGAGAGGTAAGAAAATGGTTTAAATATTTACCAGCAGCTACCATAAATGACCTTATTGCATTTCATCAATCTTTTCTCAATAGATGGGAAACTATAAAGG
This sequence comes from Pinus tabuliformis, assembly GCA_031772625.1. Taxonomy (NCBI): domain Eukaryota; kingdom Viridiplantae; phylum Streptophyta; class Pinopsida; order Pinales; family Pinaceae; genus Pinus; species Pinus tabuliformis. The sequence continues at coordinate 1,765,629,008 of CM062817.1, forward strand.
ATCCCCTCCAGATTTTAAATGAATATAAAAATCTAAAGAGCGACCCCAATGAAACTGTTGAAGAATACTATGATAGGTTTAATCGAGTCTATAATTCCATTCCAGCTTCTATAAATCTCCCACCAAGGTTAGCCCTCATAAATTTCCCTGAAGTATTTGATGTTGACATGACCTACCAATTAAGAGAAAGAGACCCTACCACACTTGAATAAATTCAAAGTAACGTTGTCAAAGTAGAGGATAATTTACTAACCAAAAAAGTAAAGCTTAAAACTGAAAGAAGGGTTACCATTAAGGAGGAACCTTCCTCCTCTCCATCAGACTTAAAACTAGACAGCCTAGTCAAAACCATGGAAATAATGATGGAGAGGATGACAGTGGTTGATAGAACCCCTCCTAGGGATAACCAAGGAAATTCTCAAAATAGGAATTAGAATCTCAAGATAAATCCACCTCTGATAAAAAAAAGGGAACAAAAAGGCCCTAATGATCTGCAACTTAGGCCTCCTTTCCAGGAAAACTATGTTGAAGAAGTAGTGGAACTAGAAGAATACTTAGAGGAAAACCAAATTAATTTGTTTGGGGAGACAAAAATTGATCATATATTTTTGACCAAAGAAGAGCAAGATCAATTTCGGTTTTCACAACCAGAAACAATTCTATTAGATTATGAAGAATACAAACAAGGTTATCATAATGCCATAATGGAAGTGCATAGGAAATATAACCTCAGGAGTAGAAAAATTTTTGATACTCCTCCAAAGAAAATCCCTGATACTCCTTCCAAAAAGACTGTTGATAATCCACCCAAAAAAACTCATACTAATATGCATTCTTATAGTCAAACTAAAGATGTTCTTTCCTCTAGTTAATCCAAAGAAGATGCTAAAAAGGAAAACCTTAAAAAATAGGATAAGAACATCAAGGAAACAGAGAAGCCACAAACCTCTTTCAGCATAGAAAATGAATTGGCTAAAGTTAAAATCTCAATCCTCCTCACTGAATTAATGAATAAGAATTCATACAGGATGCAAGTAATGAAAGCCTTAAAAATAGGAGAAGGAACAGATGTTGTAAACCTCGTTGATGACAAGCTTGAACTGTTGTTTGGTCCAAAGGTAGAAGGTAAACCATAAGATGTAAGTGTTCCCCATTTCTACACCAATCTCAGTATCCTTGATAAAATTCTTCACAATGTCACGCTTGACTCTAGTGCCTCACAAAATTTAATGCCTCGAGCCATAATGGATAAATTGAATCTTGACATCACTAGGCCATATAAATATTTGTATTCATTTGATTCCAACAATGTTAAATACCTCAGTCTCATCAAAGACCTTTGTGTCAACCTAGCTCAAATCGCTTCCAAAATCCTAGTTATGGATATCGTAGTGGCAGACATACCCCCAAAGTATGGAATGCTACTCTCTAGATCATGGGGGGAAAGGTTGAAAGGCACCCTACAAATGGATATGAGTTATGCTACCATAATTGTTTTTGGTCAGCCTAGGATAATTTACAGAGAGACACTAATGAAATACATGGCTAGTAGTCAAGATATACCAAAGAACCATCCCTTGTATTTAGTCCATTCAGGCCTAGACTCTTTTATCTTGTATAATGATGGAGGTATAGAAGAAAATATCCCTAACCTAGAAACTGATTTGTGATGGAAGAAATAGAAACACACATTGTAAAAATGGATGAAGAAAATGAGCCTTTATGGAACATGGATTTTGATGGAGCTATAAGAAAGGAAGGAGAAGGAGCAGGTGTGTTAATTTCCAATTCACAAACAAATAAATTAGAAGGATATTCATATAAACTGAATTTACAATTTAGCAATAATATTGTTGAGTATGAAGCCTTAATCCTAGGATTACATCTTTTGAAAAAATTAGGTGCCAAAAGAATCTCAGTTCATGGAGATTTTTAAATCTCAGCTAAACATCCAAGGTTAAGGGCTTATAGGGAATGTTGTTCTACATTTCCTTGAACGTTTTGTTGAGTAAGAGTTATGTGTAATTCCATGAGGTCAAAATATCTTACCTGATGGTCTAGATACTTCAGTTAGTACTTGCAAAATGCCATATCACCCAAGTCACAAGTACATAGTTGAAGATAAAAATAGACCAAGTATCCTGGATAATATCAGATACTCGCAAGTTTTTGGTAATGATGAACAGATTGAAAAAATTTTGCAGACAAAGGATGAATTCGAGCGTGCCAATATAGACATAGATTATGATGTTGATAATAATGTAGATAAGATGATGAATAAAGTAGAATTGAATGACTTAGATGAATATCAAGAAGAGTTAGAAATTTTTCAATTGAAGGATAATGTTTTTCCTTGAGGGTTACTTCCCTTAGCAGAGTTATTTGATTTTAACGATGTGGCTAGAAAACCTAAAATAGAACCTATTGGAGCCGATGTGGAAGAATGCAACATATGAAATGAAGAAAAACCTAAAGTAGTTAAATTGTCCAAATATTTGCCTTCTGTTGAAAAACAAAAGTACATAGAACTTTTCAAAGAATTCATAGATGTATTTTCCTAGAGTTATGAGGACTTAAAGTCCTATGACACTAGCATTATACAACATAAAATTCCTATAAAAGAGGATCATAAGCCTTTTAAACAGAAACTCAGAAGGATTAACCTAATGCTTTTCCCCTAGTTGAGAAAGAAGTTAAAAAATTGTATGCTGCCAAAACCACTGTACCCTTGCAGTTTTCAAAATGGGTATCAAACTTAGTTCCTACTAGAAAAAATACTGGGGAGATTAGACTATGTATTGATTTTAGAAATCTCAATAAAGCTTCTCTGAAAGACAACTATCCTTTGCACAAAATGGACCACAAGCTATAGAAGGTAGTTGGATTGGCAAGAATTTCCTTATTAGACATATTTTCTAGTTACAACCAGGTTCTAGTACATCCAGACGACCAAGAGAAAACATCGTTTACAACACCCTGGGGCACTTTCATGTATGTGAAAATTCCTTTCAGTCTAATGAATGTTGGTGCTACATTCCAAAGAGAAATGAGTATTTCCCTTGTAGATGAAGAGGTAGATTTATAGTCATTTATTTAGATGATATCATTGTCTTCTCAAAGATATAGGATGATCATTTGTTCCATTAAGGAGAGTTTTCAAAAAGTGTAGAAAATTTGGTATCTCTCTTAACCCTAAAAAAACATTATTTGGCTTAGAAGAGGGAAAACTACTAGGACACATCATCTCAAAGGATGGCATAAAAATTGACCCTAGCAGAGTGGAAGCAATATTGAAAATAGATCCCCCTAGGAACAAAAAATAAGTCCAATCCTTTATTGGAAAAATAAACTTCCTTCGGAGATTTATACCAAATTTGGTTGAAATCTTAAAAGAAATAACTGACATGTTAAAGAAGGATATTGAAATCAAATGGAATAATGATGCAAAGGATTATTTCACTAAGGTAAAGAAGGAATTAACAACTAAACCAATTCTAATAAGTCCTGATTTTACAAAACATTTCATGATATTCTCTTTTCATCTAATCATACAATAGAAGCGGTGTTGTTGGAGAAGAATGTTGAAGGACATGAACAACCAATTTCATTTTTCGGCATAGCATTAAGAGATGCATCGTTGAAATACAACATCATGGAAAAACAAGCATTTTCATTGGTAAAGGCACTTAAATATTTTAGGGTTTATTTTTTGCATTCACACATTATTTCTTTTATCCCAAATGTAGTTGTCAAGGACATACTCACTCAAACAGATCTGGATGATAGAAGGGGAAAATAGATTGCAATCATGTTGGAATATGGTATTGAAATCAGAAAAACAAATATTATCAAGGGTCAAGGGTTAGAAAAACTTATGGCAGAGTCTAATTTTGATGTGTTAGACATCAATTTTATTGCAGAATTAGATGAACAGGAAGAGCAGGTGACTACACTGATCTCAAAAGTTTTCAGCACATCACCATGGTATGTAGACATATTTTTTTGTATTACAAAACTTATATGCTCCTCCTAGTTTAATAAAAACCAAAGAAAGGTTCCTTAAAATGAAATCTATGAAATTTTTCATTCTTGATAAGAATTTATATTGGAAAGATGTTGGAGGGATGTTACAAATGTGTTTTTTGAAATATGAATTAGATAGGGTCCTGAAGGAATTTCATCAAGGAGACTATGGTGGCCATCTATACTGGAAATCTACAACCAACAAAATCCTTAGATCTAGCTTTTATTGGCCAACCCTATTCTCTAATGTACATAAAAAGGTCACCTCCTCCCATCAGTGCCAAATATTCGAAGGAAAATGAAAGCTACTATGTTTACCATTAAAACCAATTTAAGTAGAATTCCCTTTTCAACAATGGGGTTTAGACTTCATTGATGAAATCTAGCCTTGTTTCTTAGGCCAACACAAATGGATTTTGACAGCAACATACTACTTTACCAAATGGATACAAGCCATTCCCACTAGACAAGCCACTGATACTATCATTAACCAATTTCTGGAAGGAAAAATACTATCTAGGTTTGGTTTCCCCAATAAAACTATAACTGACATGTTGTTGCTTTCAATTCCAGTAAAATGACATATTTTTGTAACAAATATTAGATTAAGTTAGGGCACTCTACTGCTTATTACCCCCATAGTAATGGGTTAGATGAGTCCTCGAACAAGAGTTTGGTTAACATTATCAAGAAGTTATTACAGGAGAACAAGAAGTCATGGCACAATAAAGTTAATCAATGCAATATGGGTTGATCGAGTTACTACCAAGAAGTCCATTGGAATGTCACCATTCCAAATAGTGTATGGGACAGATACAGTTTTCCCAAATTATTTGGGAATCCCAGTGCTCAAACTTCTGCAGGAAAACACAAGTGGAGACCAATGATATGCAAAGAAGGATAAACCAGCCTATTTAGTTACAACATTCAAGGGAGGAAGTCTATCGTGAAACTCAAGTCATCCAAGAAAACATTAAAAGGATTTATGATAGAAGGACTAAAGCAGATGATTTTCAACTCAATGATCTTGTTTTGAAATGGGATTCTAGAAATGAGGATAAGGGAAAGCATGGTAAGTTTGACAACTTATTGAAAGGACCTTTTAAGATTGATGCTTTCAAAGGTAACAATGCATTCCTTCTGTCATATTTGAAAGGAGAAGAGTTGCCAGGTGGAAAAGTGAATGGAAGACAGTGAAAGCATTATTCCCTACCTAATTAGATCACTTCATTCAACAACATTGTAAAATATCATTTTACTTTAATATTGCAAGAATGCAGGTGACTCTCAACAGAAGCTAAAGCCCGCAAAGAAGGTCATGGGCTTCTGATGGTGTGTTACCATATGTATGAATAATACACAGTGATAATAGTTCAATTGGAATATTTTTGAAACAGGTCCAAGGAATCAAGGTTATTGATCTATGGGGTTCTTGACACCTCACCAGGAAGATGCCATCCCCATTAGAGCCAATGTTAGGGTCCTATATTTCATAGGATGAGTTGTTTTTCCTTGATGATTTATATTTGAAAAGTGTAAATAATGTTTCATGTTTGAAATTTATTTTCAAATATATATATAGAAAAATAAAAATAAAAATAAATTATAGAGGACAAAAAAAATAGAATAAAGAAAGAAATGAAAGAAAAGAAAAGAAAAACAAAAAAAGAGAAAAAATATATGAAAATGTCCCCCTAGGTGAGCAAGTCTAAATACCACCAAGAAAACAAAATTGCATGAAAGCATACTGCAGGAATTTTTGTAAATAAAGTTTGCAGCTTGTTTAAATGCCACATTGTAAATAGGAGAATTAGAAACAGTTGGTCTAATCAATTGTTTAAACGTGATTAGGCTGAAAATAAATTTAACTAACTAAGTGAATAAATAAATCACACAGTTTAATTGTGATTGAGCTAGATTAGTGAAGTTAATCACACCATTTAATCGTGGTTAACTGACAAAGAAAAAAAATCAAAAACCTTAGAAAAATGAATAAAAGGTGCTTGCAAAATCAAATGTGCCCTAGACTTTATTAATTTGGTTTAGATTAGCTAATTTGATTTGAAATAAACTAATCATGTGGTTAAACATGATTGATTATTTGTAATAACATATATTATTCATAAACATTTCAAATTTTTAATAAAGTTGAAAGGTGACAAATATGTTTTGATTATCAACAGTGCAAGAATCAATGGTTTAAATCTCCCCTACCTAGATCAATAGCAGGGGAGTGCTTTCAGGCCCCCCTGAGCTCCATCCCACTTTACCCATGGGGGGGGGGGGGGTGTTCCAAAAGGCTCCGCTACGTGTCACCCTCACCATGCTTCACACCCCACCTTCCCTTGTCACCCATCCCCCCCCCCCCGAAAATTCATCTAACATTGACCAACTACTCTCGTGCCTATGATTACTCACCACCTTAGCTGACCTTCCCTCCACTCATCATATGCCAACTCAGCACCGCAGACCCCACTCCCCAAACTTCCAATTGTTGAACTTTTCCAGATATATTTTACCACTCCCAATCAAAACCTAACATCTCACACTTCCTCGCCCATGTCAGAAAACCGTTACACCAATTAAATCTCTCCATCTCCCGTTGCAATGGACCTACTCCCGGCAATGGTAAAAACAAAATGGTAACCTCAAAATTACCTTATTAAGCATCATTAAGCCACAAATTCATTTCTTTCATTTTTTTTCATGATATATTCAAGTTTTCTATCCTCCTCGTTGTTGTAATAACCAAAAAATTTCCTAGCGACAATAATCCAATCACTATTAGAGACCCCACTTCAGAATTCTATAGTCAGTTTCATGTTCCAGGTAATCCTAGTGTCATTGTCCCTCTATTTTTGCTTTTAAAAAATTGATAATGCCTCCTAAAAGTAGAACCCCTAAGGACAAGGGAAAGAAACTAGAGTAAAATCTCATGTTACACCCTCCTATTGACCTAGATCATCTACCTTTAGTTGATCTATAATATAAAATCGTTGAGATAAAATGTGATTTCGACTGGTTCAAACTTCATTGATGGTTGAAGAAGAAATTCTTAGACCATAGTGATGAATTGAATCCATGGGAGTCTACCCTCCCCCAATTCATGTTCCCATAAACCCATCATTTCCCTGAGTTAGTCTCATGGTGTCAAGTGAGCTATATACCCTCACAAAGAGCAATTGTGAGCCACAATGGTGAAATTCTGATCACCATCACAGCTGAAGCCAAATCTCAAATTCTCCAAGTGTTATAGCTCCAAATATCACCCTTGGTATTTGTGATGCTTGGTTTATGGCCTAGGGAAACCCCCCCTCCTAGACTTGGTCCAAATATTTTAAAAAACAATGTTTTACTCCCTATACACTACTTTTCCCTGTGATAAAAGTGTGTACATGCGGGTTAGTCAATACTCAACCTATGTATATGTGTTAAAACACTTTAAAAATTTAAATTTCCGAACATACATAGCCACATATAGATAAATCATTTTAATGAAATCAACTTTATATCATATAAGCAAGATGATTAGTTATAAATCAAAATGACATTCATACATGAATTACATCAATATCTGATGCATAAAAAAGGTTAATCTGAGGAACAAGACAGTGTTTCTTTTTATTGTAGAAATCTATAACCAACACGGAGAGAATTCACTTAAGTCTTCTTCTTTCAGCTAAAAGCAGAACCGTCCTCCAAATCTGTCCAATCCCGGTCTTCAACAACCTCCTTCCATAACCAATACCATGATATCTCAAGCAAGTGGGAGAATATCAACACTCAAGGAAACAAGGGTTTCCTAAACTTGGGGAAGTGCTTGAAGCACAGGGATACTTCAGATTCAGTCAGGGGATAATCTCAGTATAGTAATTCTATCACTTCTCCTCCTTAAGGCCTTCCCATAGAAGTCTATTTATACTTATCCCAATTAGTTTTTTAGTTTGGAAATAGTTGGGCCACGGGCATTAGGAGGTAATCAATAGGTAAAACCCATGAACTACGCCCATAGTTAAGGAAATTTATTTTTTAAAGTGTTTTGACACATAAACGCGGGTTGGGTATTAACTAACCCACATGTACACACGTTTATCACAGGGAAAAGTAGCGTACAAGGAGTAAAACACTATCTTTTAAAATATTTGGACCATGTCTGGAAGGAGAGGTTGCCTTAGGCCATAAACTAAGCATCACAAATACCAAGGGTGATTGGAGCTATAACACCAAGTAATAATTCCAAAGTCTTCCAAGCCACTGTCAGTAAACTCTCTCACAGAGTTCTACAAAAATTTAACCTTCCGACAAAGGGCTAAGATATTTGAAATATTTCTTCCCGAAGGTGCCCAATTACCTAAAACAAACCCTCCATATTCCTCTTCTATGTCCCCTAAGGTAACCAAGAAAATAATTAGCATCATCTCATACCTACTTGGTTATCACTATGATCAGTGGGTTGATGAGGCCATTGTTGGCATCTTGTTAATTTTTACCACTAGCGAGCAACGTGTTATTTTTAATTATAGTGAGTTTAATGCAGATGCAATGCATGATCAATTCATGAAGTTTCCTACAGAGGAAGCTTTCAAATATTCTATTGTTTTAGTTTACATGTTTATTTATCATCAAGCAGACAGGTTTCCCTTTACTTTGTAGAAGATGGATGAGCACAGTAATGCCTAATCAGTCATACATTGGACTTCTCTAGTTAAGGAAAACTCCACAGAGTTTACTTTCACAGAATATGTTGATCAATTCTTGTACATAGTTATTTTTATACTACATAGTGATTTGGAGCCTAGGGTAGGAGCATATATTCAAAAGTTTTTGCATCTTAGTGTCTAGGTGAAGAGAGGTGACTGGTATTTATACCATAACAACACCGATATCAAAGTCTATGGGTGTGAATTTCCACCCTATAGGCTGCCAAAATTTGTTCCCATGATATTGTTCTCAATAGAGTACATCAAGAAAATGATACATATGGATTACTTACATTTTGTAGCAGTTAAGAAGAAGGCACAGTTTAAAAACAAAGCACAGGTTGGACCTTTTGTGTGCAACACGAGAACAGCCCGTAAAAAAATTGATTTGATGTTGAAGCAATTAAATTTCAATTTGAGATTTACTTGGTATTATGACCCTTTTGGTCTAATTTGAAAGATGAGGGTGTAGCAAGGACTACTCCCTACACACATACTCCTCGACCAGACATCCAACAATACATGAATACATATCAATGGGATGAGAATATCTTGCAGGAAGCTCAAGAGAATATTTTATCTACAACCACCTCACAGACACCAGTCCCTCAAGAGAAGCATGATAAAATTCCCAGAGAAGAAGAGTCTTATCCATTGACAGAAACTGAATCCAAGCATTTCTTAATATATACAAAGAACTTGCCTAAAAAGAACCCAGCACCAATTTTTATGCAGGACGAAGAAGGAAACATTACTATAGTCATGACAGGTAAACATGTTTCAACAACACCATAAGAAATTTATTTAGGTACAAGTAAATATGACATCTTCATAGGATCACCCTTTTCATCAACATCCATGGATCCTCCAAAAACACCACAAACAGTTGACTTGGCTTAAGACAATGTTGAGCCTAATATTTTTTCCAAATACAAGGCAATCAAAAAGAGGAATGAGATGTTGAAAGCCACAACCTACACACAATTTTGGAAGAAGACAACTACATCACAACACAGGCTCCTTTCAACATTTGACATGGAAAAGGGAAAAATACAAATTGCATTCCTTGAAGCTAAAGTTCCAACCCCAAGGACACCAACATATTATAAAGAATCTATGTTTAGTTTTGATACACAAAAAATTCATCTAATAGATCAAATGGACATGCACAAACAAACCAGTGAAATGATGTATTCTACACTAACTAATGTTTCCATGTCCACTTCTAGGTTGTAGGTATCATTAAACAAAACACAGTCACAGCTAAGGTTGGAAAGGATTTCATCCTTAGCCAAGGATACCAGGATCAAGTCACTGGAATGCTTGGTGATCAAATTGGGATATAATCCCAAAGATCTAAAGCAAGAAGAAGAGCTTGTGAAAATAAAGGATGTTGATATAGCAACATTGAGGAAGCAACTAAAATTGCCTACCACAAAAGATCCATAGGCTAAGGAAGTCAGAGAGATGGAAAAGAATAAAGAGGATATGTTATAAATAGTGGTTAACAAAATAGTCATATCAGGGACATGGAAGTAGAATTAGAGAAACTTCTGAAAGAAAAAGAGTAGGTAGCACATTTGGCCATAGTTCCACTTACTACAGTCCCAATTTCAGTGACCATGACCCTAGGAGCATCTACATCAACATCAGCACCAGCACAGACATCGGATTCTGCAAGTTAATTTGTGCCATGGATGATCTGTCCATTCAAGAACTAGAAATTTCTAAGTTGAAATATCAACTCAAGACACTGTCATAGATAAATTAATAATTAATAATTTTTATGTGGAAAAGTTGGAGAAAAATTTTCAGCGTAATCTAAAAATTGAATAGTTGCAGAGTGAATCAGTTATGACTCGAACTCTAGCCCAAGCTAGAGAAAACATATGGACAGAAATCATAGAAACCATCACAGGAATATGGCCTTCCATACGGATTATTTTTAGCAGCAATAATTAATACAAAGGTCTAAAGAGGTAATAAGTAAAATCAAAATAGACTTAGGATAGAATCCTGGGGAAGAAATAACACTTATGAAAATATTGAATTCCAAAAACAAAGAAAACTTAGTGCAGCTGGGAATTCAAGATAGGACGGTGACTATTCTATAAGTGAAGAGGATTAACACCAAAAGAAACCTTAAGCTACGGGTGGAAAATAAATGTAAAAACCAAGAAACTAGCATACAGAGATTTCATAAGAAGATGCAAGTATTGAGCAGGAAAGGTATACCAAGACTGGCTGGTGTGGGAGATAAACTCATGAGATTGATAGAGTACCAGGAGAAACTATGCACTATTGCCCAAGACAAGTCAATATTTGCAGGTATAAAGGGGCATATAATAGGGAAAGCATTCCTAGAGGCCTTATATTTCAACTTGTTCATTAGTCATGAGCTCAAACATTTGTTCATCATCAAACAACATTCCAGAAGTACACAGATGTGGATGGGACCTATAGAATATTAACTAAATTTTATATCACAAGTGAAGACAGATGGGACAAGCTGTGTGAATTACTTGTTTAATTTTTATCTTCGACAATAGGGCTAGAAATTCTAGCAGTTCGAAAATTCCTAAATTTGTGTACTACTTTTGTAATAATTTTTTAGATATTATTAGGATTCTATCTTGATCTTTAGAATCAAGATATTTTGTAATATTTTCTATAATTACTTCATAATTCAAAGTATGAAGGGTTGGGACTTGTTAGAATAAAAGGACTTGTATTGTAAAGCAGCTCACAAAGCCACCATTGATCAGATTTTCAGCAATATAGTGTAATCATTACAAGATTCTTGTGTCATTTTTATTGGTGAACTGCACCTCTCTTTCACACCATAGATCTTAAAGGATCCAATGAATTTTCCTAACTTGACCTGTAAGTTTAGCCTATAAAATTTCTATTGGATCACATCAAACCTGTGACTCAATTTTTCCAATGGATTTTCTTCCCAATTTCAACCCAACAATACAAAAAATCCAAACCTGAACTTAATAGCTTGCCTAATACCTTCAATCAATCTAAGCTAAATTATAAAGAGAGATCCCTCTCTAAAACTGCAAGGTCTATATTCCCAGTTTCCAAAGTGGTTATGTGGTTACCTCTATGATTTTTTCCACAACCTCATAAAAATTATGGAGTGATAACACATCCTATTCATTCCTATTAGCATTACAAATCTTCGTTAAGGCATGCTCCAATATTTTGCTAAAAACTTCGACAGTTCCATTCGGCTGGGGATGATACAACGTACTCTTCTAATGGTGAATTTGGAACTCTTTTTTCAACACCTTAATTGTGTCATTCAAGAAGTGTGAACCTCGATCACTCATCAGGATCTTCAGGCATCCAAACCATGACAGAATGTACTTGAATATAAAATTTTCAGCATTTTCCATGCAGTAATCCTTCAAAAGTTATGCCTCGACCCATATGGTCAAGTAGTATGTCGCAGCGATAATATAGCATGCACCCATCTTCTTCCCTCGTGGATTAATTGGTCCAATTAAATCAATTTCCCATTTATCAAATTCTTGTAGTGTGACCTTTGTATTTAAGGGAAATTCATCTCTTCGTGATGCTCTTCCAGTCCTATGACACACATCACATGTACTGCAGTACTCCTTGGAATCTCTATGTACTGTAGGCCACCATAGTCCTTCTCACAAAATCTTCTACGCAATTTCCTTACCTGCATGGTGTCCTCCAGTGATACCACCATGCACTTCAGCTAGAATACTATGTCATTCATACTCAGGTACATAGTGGCGTAGAACTTCATTCAGTCCCATATTATATAAGTGTCTTGTAATGAATGAAAAATCTGCAACCCTCACTACTAGTTCCTTCTTTTGTTGTGTTATGTATCCTTCAGGAGTTGCGCCAGTAGACAGAAAATGAATAATGTCCCAAAATGTTCATCACCAACTTTGACAGTGAAGAGCTCCACGTCAGGTAACCCCTCATCAATATTAGTGGTTTCTTCATCATTCTCGCTCCTAGAGAGGTGATCAGGTCCAGCATTTAACCTCCTTGGCTTAAATATCACTTCAAAATCATACTCCTGGAAGAGAAGAAACCATCTATAGATCTTCCCCCCCAACACAGGCTTATTGACCAAGTATTTCAATGTAGAATGATCTCTGTACATTTTAAAGTGCGGACCTAATAGATAATGCTTGAATTTTTGTAGCACATATACCATGGATAATCCTTCTTGTTTTATGGTGGAATAGTTTCGCTCTACCTTATATAGTTTCCTACTTGCAAAGGCAATCGGATGGTCAATATCTCCTTCACTTGGTTGACTTAAAACAGGTCTGAACACTATACAAGATGCTTCCACGTGCACATGAAATTATTTCTTCCAATCCGGGAATACTAGAATTCATTAAATAACCATCTTATCCTTAAGAACATCCAAGCTCTTCTGACAATCATCATCCCAGCAAAACATAGCATCCTTCTTCAATAAATTCTCCATTGGCACAGTGATCTATGCATATGCCTTTATAAACTTCCTGTAATAACTTGTATAACGTAAGGTCACGCATAGCTGTTTGACATTACTAGGTGGATCCAAATTAATAATTACATTGATTTTGGCAGGTTCTACCATCAAGCCTTGCTTTCATATGACATGTACCAACAATATTCCATAAGGTACACACAAAATACATTTCTTCAAATTCAAGGAAATCTAATACTTCCTACACGTATCCAACATTAGGCACAGACTAGAAACATGTTTCTTAACTAGCCCAAATATTGTCTAATCATCGAGGTAGAGCTCCAAAAACTTGTGAATAAATTCCTTGAATGTTGCGACTACCACCCTTGAAAATATTGCAGGATAATTTTTCAGTCTGAAGGGCATAACTAGATATTGAAATGACCCCCATTCTGTAGCAAAGGTAGTATTTCTTCTATCCTATGGCGTAATATTAATTTGGTGATATCGTAAAAATCCATGTGTGAAGGAATAAACCTCCTATCTGCCAACATTTTCTAGAAATTCATTTGTAAAAGGCGTAGGAAAGGGGTCATGCACGCATGCATCATTTAACTTCCACAGATCTATGCAGATCCTTATATCACCATTTTTTTTCTTTTCTTGGACCACCATTGGACTGACCCATTCTAACTCTACCACTGGCTCAATTATACTTGTAGCAAGCATCTTATCCAGCTCTTCTGTTGGGTCCCTATAATACTAGTGATTACCCCTTATTTATATTGATGTACCCATGTAGTGCCCATATTGTTACTATTGTGCCACATAGAAGCCCACTATTGTTATTGTTGTGCCCTACAATATTATTGTTATGTAGGCTTTGATTGTATTGGGACCACTTAGACTCCTATATATAGAAAGGAGGTATTTTCATTTGTAACATCCAAGAATTGTTCATTTATGTAATGTAAAGGAGGTTGCGCCCTCGAAGAGGCTGAATTCTAAGGCGTGGATCTGTCTTTTCTATCTTTTTGTGAGCTGGTTTCATAACATTTGGTATCAGAGCTTTGGATTCTAGGGTTTCGCTGCTCCAAACAGGTCATCGTGGCATTTTCGCTATAACATTTTTTCTGTGACGTTTCAGAAGTCACAAAAAAAACACATTTGAGAAGAATTGGCGCTGAACCTTGGGTCCGAATTTTAGAGATTTTCTCGCGATATTTTCGGAGATATGATCTGAGGAAGTTGGTCTTTGTGCAGACTCCTGAATTACATTCAAAAAAGGTGACCTGGGTAAAATCGTCATAACTCTCTCTCTGAGGATCGGATTGAAATTTCGTAAAAAGGTACAGAAAGAGGACGGGCTGTAGTTTCTTGTGCATGTGTTTCAGATTCAAAGGTTGAAACAGTGACTCGTGGCACGTCGTAGAAGTTCGCTCTACTGAACCAGTCTAAAAGCAAGTCACTGTGGGAGATTTCACATAACTCTTCCTTGGAGAATCCAATTTGGCTCAGACTTGTGGCATTGGAAAGAGGACACAGAAGGCTACTACAGGTAGCAATTTCAGAATTGGAGGATCCGAAATTACAGAGATACATCAGATTCAATATCAGGCTTCTATAAAGTGAAAAAAGGTGTGTAGTTTTTTTTAATTTTTGTGTAAGCTTGGTTTAACGGAATTCAAAGGGCATAGTAAAACTTTATTATCGGTAACTGATGCCCCGAGGAAAGAAAATGCAAACACCTAGTAAGGAACCTGAAAGCTCTAGCATGACTCATGAAGAAGAGGAAGAAATGCTACATGATATATCAAAATTACAAGAACAAGTGCAACAAATGTCACGCTCACAAAAGCTAACAGAAGCTAAGATAAGTGGCGTGGAATCTAAGGTAAATGGCGTGGAATCTAAGATAAAGGGAATGGAAGCTAAGATGGATGGCATGGAAGCTAAGATTGACGCTAAATTTGATGGCATGGATGATAAGATGGATGAATTGAAGAAGTTGCTACAAGAAAGTGTCACTAATGGTGAAAAGGTAGTAAAGGAAACTCATGATGAGAACAAAAGAAATGTTAATCATGATACCATAGACGCTAATGTTGGATCGAAGACTCATCATGTTCCAAAAATCGATATGAGGAAGTTTGATGGCAAGGATCCCGCCACATGGATATTACAGATGGAGCAATTCTTCGATCTCAATAATGTGCAAAACACACAAAAGGTACGTATGGCAACTTTATATTTGGAACCAAATCAGTTCGTATGGTATCAATGGCTTTGTTCTCGTAAACAATTTATCACTTGGGCAATTTTTACGGAAGAATTGATAGCACATTATGAGGATACAAAAAGCAACACTTTTTTTAGCCAATTGATGAATCTCAAACAAAAGGGTTCAATAATGGAGCACATTGAGGAGTTCCAAAAATTGAACATAAGGATAAAAGATATTCCAGAGGAGCATAGGATTAATGTTTTGATAGGGTCTTTAAAGAATAATATCCAACATGATGTGCGCCTTTGGGAACCTGATTCATTAGAGAAGGCATTCAGGTTAGCAAGAAAAATGGAAAGCAAAATTATGGCAACTAGGAAGCATACCATTCACAACTATAAAGATGGAAGTGTTGTTGCCCATAGTCTTCCACAACCTACAAGGTTGACACCACAACAATTGGAAGAAAAAAGAGCAAAAGGGCTTTGTTACAATTGTGATAGCAAATACACAAAAGGTCATAAGTGTGCTGAGAAGAAATTATTCTACATAGATTGTGAAGAGGAAGAAGAAAAGGAGCAAGAAAGGTCAAAAGAAGAGGATATATTCCAGGAACAAAGCCTATATGAAGAACAAATAAATCCGACCATATCTTGTAATGCATTGGCGGGAATTACCACTCCTCAAACCATCAAGATAGAAGGACAAATCAAGAAGAAAAAGGTGATAGTGTTGATTGATTCAGGAAGCACCCACAATTTTATTCATTGTAGGGTAGCAAAAGAATTGAATTGCTTCCTATATCCAGCACCAGAGTGTCAAGTGATGATTGCAAATGGAGGAACAATAAATTGCTCTGGAAAGTGCCATAATATCAAGCTATCCATGGGAGAATATGTATTGACTAGCCCAATGCTTTCCATTCCAATGGGAGGTGCTGATGTTGTACTAGGAGTCCAATGGCTACAATCCTTGGGTACAATAGCTTTTAATTTTCAAGAACTTTTCATGAAATTTTCTGTGGAAGGAAAGGAAGTTGAATTAAGGGGTATTGCAGGGAAACCAGGAAAGATAATCAGCTCTAATGGTATGACAAAGCTTCTAAAAAGGAGCAAAGGGGTGTAATTGCACAATTATGTTCGCTAGATGTTTCCACATTAGAATCATCTATTTCTCCAGATCTCCAAAAAGTCCTGGACAATCATTCCAAGGTATTTGAGACTCCCAAAGGTCTCCCACCTATGCGTGATCATGATCATGCTATTCATCTGATTCCAGGAAGTGTTCCTCCAAACATCAGGCCGTACAGATATCCCTATGTCCAAAAAAGTGAAATTGAACGTATGGTTGCAGAAATGCTAGAGGCTGGTATAATTCAACCGAGTCAAAGTTCTTTCTCTGCTCCAGTAGTATTGGTGCACAAGAAGGATGGATCATGGCGCATGTGTCCGGATTATAGGGAGCTCAACAAGCTCACTATTAAAGATAAGTTCCCCATTCCTGTCATTGATGAATTACTGGATGAATTGCATGGATCAATTTACTTCACCAAGTTGGATCTTCGTTCAGGATATCATCAAATCAGAATGAAGATTGAAGACATTCCGAAAATGGCATTTAGAACTCATGAGGGTCATTATGAATTTTTGGTCATGCCTTTTGGCCTTACCAATGCACCTTCAACATTTCAAGGTTTGATGAATTCAATTTTCAAACCATTCCTTAGAAAATTTGTGTTAGTATTTTTTGATGATATACTTATCTACAGCAAGTCTTGGAAGGATCATGTTGAACATGTTGACAGGGTGCTACAACTATTGGAAGAGAAACAATTATATGCCAAAAGATCCAAATGTTTCTTTGGAGTCCAGGAGGTGGAATATTTGGGTCATATTGTATCTCATGAAGGAGTTAAGGTAGACCCTACCAAAATTAAAGCCATTAAGGAATGGAAAATCCCCACATCCATAAAGCATTTGCGCGGATTTCTTGGGTTGACAGGGTATTATCGCAAGTTTGTTAAGAATTATGGGAGAATAGCAGCACCTCTAACGACATTATTGAAGAAAGATGCATTTTCATGGACTCCGGAAGCAACAAAGGCCTTTGAACATCTTAAAGAGGCAATGTGCCAAGCACCGGTCTTAGCTACACCGGACTTCACAAAAACCTTTATTGTGGAATGTGATGCTTCAGGAAATGGAATTGGTGCTATTCTAATGCAAGATGAAAGACCCATTGCTTTTGAAAGTCGTCCAATCAAGGGAAAGTTTCTAAGAAAAGCTATTTATGAGAAGGAAATGTTGGCAATACTCCATGCACTTAAGAAATGGCGACCCTACCTAATGGGAAGACACTTCAAGGTAAAAACAGATCATGATAGCCTTAAATACTTTTTAGAACAAAGATTATCCTCTGAAGAGCAACAAAAGTGGGTCACAAAGATGTTGGGTTATGAATTTGAAATCATCTACAAAAAGGGGAAGCAAAATGTGGTGGCAGATGCACTCTCAAGGAAGGATGAGGATGTGGAAGCATTGTTGTGCGCTATTTCTATCATCCAACCAGATTGGATAAATGAAGCAAGGGAGGAATGGAAGAATGACGAAGAAGTATGGGCACTTATTCGAAAGCTACAACAAGATTCCAGTACGTCTGATACATTTAGCTGGAAAAATGATTCGTTATGGTACAAAGATCGCTTATACCTCTGTAAGAATTCCCAGCTAAAACAAAAGATTCTTATGGAATTGCACACTTCTCCCTTAGGAGGGCACTCAGGATTTTTAAAAACTTACCACAGGGTGAAGAAGGAATTTTTTTGGGATGGCCTTAAATCAGATATTCATAAGTTTGTGGCAGAATGTTTGGTTTGCCAGCAAAATAAAGTTGAAACAATTAAGACACCGGGTCTATTACAACCTTTACCCATTCCAAGCCAATGTTGGGAGGAGGTATCAATGGATTTTATCACAGGTTTACCCAAGTCTGAGGGAAAGAGTGTCATCATGGTGGTAGTTGACAGACTTACCAAGTATGCACACTTTTGTGCATTATCACATCCATTTAAAGCCAGTACAGTTTCGACTACATTTATGGAAACAATTCAAAAGCTACATGGAAACCCAAAGATTATTGTAAGTGACAGAGATCCCATTTTCATTGGAAATTTTTGGACAGAATTATTTTCTTGTCTTGGTACTCAGTTAGCTCATAGCTCATCTTATCATCCTCAATCTGATGGGCAAACTGAGATAGTAAACAAATGTTTGGAAGGATACCTTCGTTGCTTTGTATCTGATAAATAGACACAATGGGTCAAATGGTTGCCTCTGGCTGAATGGTGGTATAACACTTCCTTTCATACAGCAACAAAAATGACCCCATTTATGGCACTTTATGGGTATCAACCACCATCCATCACATCATATTTAAGAGAAAATTCTAAGGTTCAGGCAGTGGAACATCACATCGAACATCAATAACAAGTCCTCCAACTCTTAAAGGATAACCTTGTGTTGGCACAGAATAGAATGAAACAACAGGCAGATCAACATCGCAGTGAAAGAAGTTTTGATGTAGGTGATTGGGTATTCCTACAGCTACAACCATATAAGCAAATGTCCCTCAAGCAAGCTAAGAAGGATAATAAATTATCACCAAAGTATTATGGTTCGTACAAGGTGTTGCAAAAGATTGGTACTATGGCATACAAATTGGAGCTTCCTGCAGCTTCTCGATTGCACCCAGTTTTCCATGTTTCATGCTTAAAGAAGGTTATAGGCGACAAGCTCCCAGTTCAAACAATATTGCCAGAACTTGATGAAGAAGGAAAAATTATATTGGAACCGAAAGCAATTATAGAAACAAGAACTTGACAGCTACGAAATCGATCAATTTCAGAGTACCTTATCAAGTGGAAGAACTTATCCGCTGAAGATTCCACATGGGAGGACGAGAATTTTATGCATAAGTATCCTGAACTACTCAAGCGTTGAGGACAACACTTTTTTGAAGGAGAGGGGCATGTTGGGTCCCTATAATACTAGTGATTACCCCTTATTTATATTGATGTACCCATGTAGTGCCCATATTGTTACTATTGTGCCACATAGAAGCCCACTATTGTTATTGTTGTGCCCTACAATATTATTGTTATGTAGGCTTTGATTGTATTGGGACCACTTAGACTCCTATATATAGAAAGGAGGTATTTTCATTTGTAACATCCAAGAATTGTTCATTTATGTAATGTAAAGGAGGTTGCCCCCTCGAAGAGGCTGAATTCTAAGGCGTGGATCTCTCTTTTCTATCTTTTTGTGAGCTGGTTTCATAACATCTTCTCTAACCTTTTCCTTGTACTTGGGGTTCAGTTGATATGGGCACTACTTAACTGGATTTGCATCTAGATTTAAATTGATATTTATCACACCCAAATCACCCACTATAACGTTTAATTTAGAGAAATTAGCTGGAAATAAGTCTTGATATTCATGAAGTAATTCAACGACCTTGCCTACTATGTCTTCATCCCAATAGTCACCAATATGCACAAACTTTGGTTTTGCTTCTGAGCCAATATTTACTTGTTCTATCTTTTCCAGTTGTGATATATCAGGTATCTTTGCATCAGGTCCTACAACCTTGCGCAGTCCTTCTAACTCAGGAATATTGATATTTCATGGATCCCCATCACCTTCTTCCGTAGTAACATTGTAGCATTCCAATGCATGTTGTAGTTGCACGCTCCAGTCAGGTTGCATCTAAGTTATAGGTTCTATTTGCATTTGGAATATCATTGCCTTAATCACCTTAAGTGCCCCATCAATGCATTTGAACCTGTCTTAAAAGTTGAATGTCAACAGGAAACTCTCCTTCATTTCATCCCAATCAGCAATCCCATGTCATAGCTACATCTCGAAATACCAATTCATCAGTATAACGTCTAAGGTATGAATAAATATATGTACCCACTATGGTTGAGGTACCTCATCCCAAGCCTTAGTCCATGGCACCAAATGTTCGTGGGGGTCATTCTTACTTGTGTACCTTTCACTGAGCCTTGTTGTTGTGGAGCCAAATCATAATCTCATCAGTCTATGATATTCCTTCCAACCAGAAATATTATCCTTATGGGTTCCCCACCATCTTGCAGGCGTAGCTCTTAAAGCCAAATCTAGAGCCTGGAACCTGTGATACTTTGGTATGTCTCTTTAAAAATGGTCAAGTATTACCATCAGCTAACCCATCACAATAACGTAATTTACGTACCTCAGTTAATATATATCGCAGGGACTTTGTAAGCCTATTGCATCATAGTGTAAAGACCTCATGCAACTGATTCTGCGAATTTTATAATTCTTCATTTGAGTCTGATTGGCACGAAATATCCTTCTCCCAACTAATCCATCCATCTGTAGGGGGATTAATCTAGTCTTCATCTCGCACAGTGAACTTATATATGTGGTCAATGTCATCGCCATCATAGTCATCATGGACTGGCTCTGTGTAGCGTGCACCTTAATTGGATCCAATGGAACAACCACTCTTTTCAAAAATTATGCTTCGCTTCTTCAAATTATTAATAGCATTCATGTCGAAAGCCTAATCAATCCTGAGAAATGATGGGTATGGATTATTATTATCTACTATTTAAATAACTTCAAAATCTATGCGCACAATGGCTCCTTCAACATCTACAACTACTCGAAGTATGTTTTTGTAGTACATTAGCATCAAATCCCAAGTCTAGAATTATCTGGTCCATATCAAAATCACCAATTTGTGTTGTCAACCACATTTCCCTACCAGTCCTCTTCTTGCTTTGGTGCACCTTATTCATTGCAAGTTGTTATGGTAATGGCTTGTCCTTGCTAGCACAGTTAACTATCAATTCTTGGAGACCTTCAACTGCCTTTTGATCCCTCAACAGCTTCATTCATGTCTGTAGAAACGATCTCAGCATTGTGGGATCAGATTTCTCCGTCGCAGTATGTTCTCCATATTTCCCTTGTCGTAGGACTATTGGTATCTGAGTTTTAGACATAGAAGCACCTGGATCCATAAAAAATTTTCTTTCCTCTATAAACGTCCCCTTTTCTCTTTGTTAGTCAAATCCAATACCCTTCTTGCCAGCCCTGTGAACCCATGTATCTTATATTGGCTACTTGCCTTCTACCTAAGTTATCTTCATAAATGTATATGCTACTTTGCATGACAATATTGACATTAGGATTATCTTCGCACAACTCAGATCTCATCATCTGAATGTTTTGTGTGGGATGTTGGTTATTTTTTTCCTGCATATTTGCTATTAATAAAAGACACTCTTCTATAACATGATCAAATTGCTTACAGTATTGACAAGAAGGATGAGTTGGATTCTAACAGTCACGCACAAAATGTCCCAGTTCTCCATAGTTGTAGCAGATGATTAGGCCCTGAACTCTTCTAGCACCTCCTCCTCTTCCTCTTCCCTGTCCTTGGAATCCTCCATGAGTTGTGAGTGATCCTTGATCATTCTACACACGGGTTTTAGCCTGCATCCTATACATAAAGGTTTTTTCTATCATCAAGTCATAACTTCAGCAATCTCTTTCATCATGGCCAACTGTTTTACAAAACTTGAAAAATATTTTCTTTGGTAGTTGCATGAACTTTTGTAACAGATAAAAATTATATGTCATATACATTCTTGATACTTGGCAGATACTACAACAGACGCTTGAACCGGTGCTTGATCGAGCAGGGGACTCTGGTTTCAACGGGTTGGGACCTCCCGTAGCTATATAGTCCCAAAACACAGGCCACTAATCCTTATAGTGGCCTACAGCCTTGCACTTCATGCACCAAACTTTATGACGTAGTCTCCACTGAACCTCCTTTCCCTTCTTTCGATCCTACAACTCCATATGCAGGCTTGCTAACTGTGACTACATCTATTAGGCTTCTACACTTGTGTCCTGGATTAGCGAAGACTCCAGCTTCATCGTCATCTATAATGATTCAGCCTGAGATCTGCGCTTCTGTCGAGACAAAGGATATCTTAAGTGTGTAAATAGAGAATCAATGTACCATTCCTTATGTTGCTCATCTGAAATTTGAAGATTATCTTGTCTCGGTAAACACTTCAACCTCCTATCAATATCCCATGCAGACTCATTGGCCATCTTCTTGACCTCCTTTATTTCAGTAAAACACTAAGCTTCTAATTTCGGCATTCTAAATTTCACGTTCAACGCGGTCTTTGTCTCAGCCAATGTAACATTTGTATTGGTTGTACTATATTTGATATACCGTGTAATTTCTCTTTCATGTAGCGTTGTAACTAGTTGTGCTTTCTTCATGTCATTTTCATTGATTTGCTGCACCTTCCACATAGCTTCAGCTACAAACCAAAACTGATCAATATCCTCTAATCCATGACCCTTGAATACAGGCATTTTCACAATATTCACCATGCTGAAGAACGAAGGTGGAGGTGGAGGTGGAGGCGTAGGTGTATAAGGTGGTGATGAAGGTGGAGATGGAATGGATGGATGCGAAACCCCAAAATGTGCCCTAACCTTCTGTTTGCAGTGCACCTCTAGGTGAGTTAGGGTTTTCCCTTTCCTCTTTTTTGTCTGATTTGCCCAATAATGGATTGTACGCTCCTTTAGTGTATTTGTCCCAATAGGCTCTGAAGCTTTTCCCACTTCGCATAGATCCATTCTGACCTCTTTTAAACATCAATTCAAAGGCATAACACCCTTTTAGCACAATAGTATTTTAATCCAAGTTTTTAGTGATCTCAAGTAATTACCTCTCAGACCTTTAAAGAATTGGTTTTCAGCTTCGCTATAAGATACAGACGTGTCAACTGTAGTCAATTGCAATTTTAGTGACAAAATCGCCCAAAATATTATCAATCCAATAGTTGAAAGACCTTGTAACCTTATAATCATACCCTTCAAGATGCTTGATCCATTTAGGAGTCCACACAATAGGATCGTTGTGTTTCCAAGTAGGTTCGTTTTCCACTAACTTTGAAAGCCACTTGTGCAGTTCATTAAGTAATGATGCAAAAAATATCTCGTGCTCTTTTGTATAGAGATATCTCTGTAACCACCTTTATTTTGACCAGCACAGATTCTGATTTTCCTAAGCTGCAAACTTGTGTAACTTCCGATCTTTCTATTGTCATTCTTTATTTTTTAGGTTGAGGGAGTAAACATATTAGACAACATCAAAACCACTTTGGAAGTTGGGATCTAGCCCTACTAGCTTCAGAGAGGGATCTTTCTATTTAATTTAGCTTTGTTTTAGTGTAATTTTTAGGATAGTTATGATTGTACTTGTTTGTTTTGTTTGGAAGGTTTGGTTGATCTGAGTGTTATAATTCCATTGGGCCATGGAGTCTATAGATTAAACTGGATTTGGCATCAAATTTTAGAGGAGTTCTCATAGGGAAAGCTAGGTTGCACTAACTGGATCTTTTCATAAATTAAATTAAATTGTGGAATAGCAGAAGCGTAAGGTTTGGTAGAAAACAAGGAGAAATTAATAATTCCTTGATTTGACTTCAATGTAAAACATTAAAATTACCAACAACCAAAATAGGGTGCTCTAAATAACAAATCCTATTTATCACAGTTTATGTTGAATAATTCATATTTTTGAATAACAGAGAAACAAAAACAATGATTAAACAAATAGACAGAAGAAACACATCACCATTTAGTACACCACATGAATCCTATGAAAGTTCCTTGTATTATTGACGCTCCAGTACTTGGAAAAATACAATATGCAGAAGAAATTATATTTGGAAATCAACCCTTAATACTTCAAACAATGAAGTATTATAATGAAAATTACAAAAAA
Organism: Pinus tabuliformis; assembly: GCA_031772625.1. NCBI lineage: Eukaryota > Viridiplantae > Streptophyta > Pinopsida > Pinales > Pinaceae > Pinus > Pinus tabuliformis. The sequence goes on from CM062817.1 coordinate 1,765,653,273, forward strand.
CCTTTACAAAATCGTTGTCAAATAGATAGTGTATTATTAGCCTAATTACAAACAATATGATCTAATTTTGGCAGATAAATGGGCCACATAGGTAGCTGAAAGGGAAGGTGGCATAGTTTTCATGGTTTTGGGTGCTAAGTCGACCAAAAAATATGTTGCATTGTTGAACTGACCATTGTCTTGGATGTTGTGCTGGCGAATTGTTTTACTGCTCCTAAATTATCCTTCAATCTATTAAATCGACCAATTATTCCCATCTTCTTTCATTTGGTATTGTCAATTTGGTTACCCTGCAGTAAATTTCATCTACCTCTGTGTATTTGGCAAAGGTCAGCTTCATAGTAAAAATGTGTTTTACTTCATTCTATACATAGAAGTCATTTGAAATGGTTTCCAAAAATTCCTTTGTTGTCATGTTACCTTTAATCCCACTGAAATTAATGCTGCTTTGCTAACTTCTTTCATCTTCAGGATATAGTCTTCCTGAGTGATCAATTTTTCATTTATAACATAAATATTGGGCAGCCCTTTTTGGATTAATGCTTCAATTCTATTTGTGAACCTATTTACTTGTAGCTCCAAGGTTTCACACCTTTCTTCCAACTAATCAATGAGATTTCTCTTTGTCAAGACTTTCTTGACATCAAGAATGGTGCCAGTTCTATCATTGATCCCTACTCCTTCAATCTCATACTTGGACTTAGAGTTCAAGAACTTTATTATGTTAGAGGCTTCTGTGGGAATCTCTCCCAACTTCTCTCTTCCCTGCACTATAGTTTTTGTAGCCTTTTCTATCAGCTCTTTGTGCTCAAATGTGATTTGGATAGAAGGACAAATATCATTCATGGAGTCCAGTATATTTATCCAAATGGTTTCCTTGGCTTGGGCCAAGGTTTGACCATTTTAAGTGTCTCTCTCCACCTTCTGCAACTTTTCCGATAGTCTCTAGGATTTCTGCATTTCAGTAATTCGAGCAACTTCAGCTTTGGCCTTTTGCACTTCTAAAGCTTTGAGTTTGCCCTGAAAAGTATCAATTTCATTGGACTCAAGTGACATGTTATCTAGTGCCTTTGTGACTTGTTCAACACTCACAGTTTGAGTGGAAGAAGTGGTTGCAGTGGTTGCCCCTGTTGATGGAAGTTGAGAGAAAGGTATGGAATCCAAGTGGACAATGGCCATCTTCAGACTATCTTCCTTCTCCTTTATCATTTTCTCTATCTCTGCCTCCATATGCCTAATCTGTACATTTTGTTCTATGATCAATTTCATCATATCTGCTTTTTGTGCTTCACCTTCTTCAATATCCTTAGTCATTAGATCCTCTGTGGCTGGTGTTAGTGCCAGTCTTGTCAGCTTGTCACCTAGATTGAAACATTCTTTTACCATGTTCTTCTCAAGCTTTCATCATCAAATTTTTCTATTACTAGGTCTAAACGGCAAATTTGGTCATTGTATGGTCAATGCAAAGATGGAGTCATTGTTTCAAATTTCACTCATGCTGGTTGCTTATCATATTTTATGAAGGTTTCACCATGAAAATGGGTCAAGTCATCATCATCATTCCATTAGGTCTTAGGTCATCCACTAGGTCACAAGGGTCCCCAAGGTCCACCATTTCCATAAAAAAAACTAGAAATAAGTCAAACATGACAAAGGAACTATTGATGAATTGGTCATGATTTATTCACACTTTTCATATTTTCATGACATCAAAGGTTTTAGAAGAAGGAAGCTCTAGCACTCAGGAAATAAAAAGCACACTTGCAATGGTAAAGGTAAAATATATCTTCAAAAAGTGAAATTAGTTCACCAAGGAGGGTTGGTTTCTTTTCTTTTCTTTGAAAAAGTGAAGAAATTATCCCTATATAAACTCAAAAAGACTCATAACCTTTTCATTCATATCCCATTCACTCCTCATCATCGAGTTCACTCACCCAAAAAAGCAAAAGACTTATTTCCCTAGGAGAAATTGACCAAAAATTGAAGGTATTGTGTGTAGATACACTACACTGTGCTTAGGAGGTAGGCGCTGCACGTAGAAGAACTACACTGCGCGCAGGACATAGTACCTAAAACTCACCAAAATTTTCCCAAATTCCAAATTCTTGCTTAAAAGCTCAGTCAAATAGCTTTCTAAAGCTAAGGAACAAGTAAGAATATCATTTCCCTCTCTATTTTCTTTCCCGATTTCATTGCATGTCCATAATTTCTCAAGCTAGGGTTTGTAGCAAAATTTCCATGGGAAATGCTAGGGTAGAAATGGTCATCATAAATTTTAATCTCCAAAACATGTAAATTGATATTCTACACCTGCACACATGTCTAATGAGTCATTTTGACCAGTTCATCCACCTCCAAACAAAGTTTAAAAACTAAAAAAACAAAACCCTAGCTCATTCTTAGAGTTATTTTGGGCAAATCTCATCATAAACCTTCTCGGTCTCACTTACAAGCAACCACATTTGTTCACTATTTTCCTCACTCATTTCCATCAGTGTTTCAAAGCCATCTCATCTTTCATAAAACCCCTCCCATAATTTTGTCAAAATCTCTTACGTGTCACTTCATTTTCATTCTCACCTCACATCTATTTTCACCTCCTAGTGCTAGTACTTTGTGTCATCATGGAGTTTAAATCTTCACCAGAAAGAAAGAAACAACATAAAGGAGGGATGATTCTCATATATGAACCATTAGATTGCAACCAAATCAAATCCTATCCTTTCATCAAGCAATGCTTTGAGGATGTTCATTGCTTGGAGTTTTGTACAAGAGTAAGTGAAGTAGGGTTTTATGAGCAGCTGACAGATTGGGTAGCTACACAACTAAAAGGAGAGATTGTTGTCATTGCTGGTATTGAGTTTACCTTCTCAGTGGCCTCCATCTCACTAGAAACTGGTTTAGCAGACAATGGCAAATATTGGTTCAAGGGAATGAGTCTAGATCTTGAAAACTACAAGCCCTTCCTAAAGACTCCATATAGAGATACACATACTCACTTCATGCCTTCCAGATATTTGCCTGAGAAGTATGCCACTTTAATGAAAACTATCATGAGGTTCTTTACCTGCGAAGGTAGATTCTCCAGGTTGTATGCCTATCATATTCGCCTCTTGATGCACTTCACATCTCAAAAGCCGCTCAACATTTGCAATTACCTATTCAGGTGCATTTCAAAAATGTCTGAAAAGATACAGTTAAAGGACAAATAGCACTCTCCAAGTTTGTTTTATCATAATCTCATCAAAACCATTGTCCTTCATCAGCTGGCAGAGAGAGGTATGGCTTGGGAAGCCTTTTTAGAAAGAGCTTTAAAATGGCATGAGGAAAATGCAACATCTCAGTCCCCAAGTGCACCAAAGCAACAAATAGAGATGGGGTCACATAGCAAAATAGCAGAGAAGATTCAGCTACCTAAGCCAGAGGTGACCAAAGTGTATAAGAAAGGGAAGAGGTTTGTGTTTTCTTCTCACAAAGAGAAAGTGACCAAGCCTTCTTCATCGATAAAGCAGGAATCGACAGCAAAGGATAAGGAGACAGTTGAGCACGAATTTGAGCTTATTGATTTAGAGGAGGAAGATGAGACTTCAATTATGAGACAAAATATCAGGGACAAGGACTACCAAATCAAGGAGCTGGCAATAAATCTGGAAAGGGAAAAGTATATTATATCATTCCTTGAACAGGAAAATAGTCAACTCAAAGAAAAAGAGTTGATCCTAGAAAAGGAAAAAACTAAGTTAATGCAGAAAATTGGCAAAGGTAAGGAGATCATGACATCAAGCGAGCTTGAAGCATCACAGGTGAAACGGAAAAGGAAAATACCAATAACTAGAGGTCTCAAGGAAGCTTTGCAAGAGGAACAAAAACAAGTATTGCTTAATGAAGACCTTGACCTAGAAGAAAGGATTGCCCTAGAGATACATCAAGATAAATAATATTGGCTTAACAGGGTAAATGAACACTTAGAGAATCTCTTGGAGAAGGAAAACAGAGATAATCAAATGCTCAGACACATGGTACATCATTATCAAGCTCAAAACATGATCGCCAATGTCAAAGTGAAACAACTTAAAAACAAGCTCAAGCAGGCCAAAAAGGATCAAAAGGATGAGGGAAACTTGGAGATGCCTATTGAAGCATCCATGAAGCTATAAAAAACTTATGTTTTACACCTTCCCTCCAATTGTGAACTAATTCTGATCATTTTGAGTTTTTTGGCAAATTTTGATCTAAATTCATAAATTTAGCCTTTCAAGAAGCACAGCGCCTTGGCACTGCGCTTTTTCCTTAGGCCTCAATTTCAGGAAAGGCCTATATTTTTGGAAAGGTCTTGACATCCTCTAAAAACTCATTTTCCCAAATTTTGTAGAGGTGGCTTAGTTTTAGAGAAAAATGCAAAAAAGTGGCAAAAAACTAGCATTTTGGACCATTTTTTGATAGGCGCTGCGCTTCTGGAGTGACCTTAGGAGAATGGATTTTTGAAGGTCTTCCCATGCTCAAAATTCAGAAATTCAAAATATTATTGAAACTAGACTTGAAGGGATAGTTGACCGTTCTCTCAAATTTTCATTTTGACCCCTGGAAGGCACCTCAAAATCAGCTGAAAGTTGGCACTACACTTCTGCACTTTCTTTGTTTTTTATTTGGAAAATTTCACTATGTAAAATTTCTAGTTTTCAGTCTAACTTGGTCAAAGTCAAGATTTTCTATGTAATGGCACAAGTTATGAGGCTAGGTGATGTATGCATGAATAAACATACATCATAGGTAGTTTTTTATGTTTATTATGCCTCATAAAAGAAACAGACTCCTAAACAAACTCTTCATGAGGTGTTTGAGTTGCACCTTCTCACTCTCACCTGTTGGTTGAGAGAATCTTGGAGTCAGTTCCTCCACCAAGGAATTCGACTCCTGAAAGTGGGGAAGTGGTCTAGGAGAGTTTATAAATACTATTTCACCTCAAGAGAGGAGGGTTGAACTTTCTGTGAGGGAGACTTGCATTGTAATCATCTTTCAGCTAATACAGATACAGGTTGCACCTATTTTCAAGGAACTCTAGCCCAGTGAGTTCACGGTGCTTGTACTTCATTATTTTTGTTTTCTCATGGTCTAAACATCTTTATCGTCATTATATCTCTTCTTTTTATGAATTCATTGTGATAAAATACTCAGAATTCTTGTGTTTCAAGCTCTTTTATCTGGTTTTCATAGTTATGTGTTTTGTCTTCCTAAGCTAATGAGATCATGTTTATTTATTCTAATTAGTTTTTCCCTCACTATATCCTCTATACTACACTGAAAAATACTCAAATTACACCATGGCTTCTAATACCTAGCTCCTTCTTATGTTTTCTCCTGTATTCCCACAGCCTGGACCTACTTCTGGCTCCAAATCGTAAGTTCAGCAAATCCTTAAAAAACCAAATTTTCACAAACAAATACACATATCTAGCCTAAAATTCATTTGCTTTAAATTCATATCACTAATAAGAGACTTAGAGAGATCCCTCTCATGATCAGTAGGGCTAGCTACTGAGCTGAAGTGGTTTGAGGTTACCCTTGTTGATTTCCTTTTCAGCCTAGGAGATTGTAAGGACTAACAGCTGGTAGCTTGAGCTGCTTTCTTAAGGCTGCAATATCCAGGTTATCCTTTTTAATAATCTCCTTCGCAACATTGACATATTTAGGGTCATAACCTATTTTAATCACCAAGTCTTCCGAAGACTTGATCCTGTTATCTTTGGCTAAGGAGGACACTTTCTCCATTTTCAACTGTGACTAGACATTTGCAAAAGAAACCTGCAATTTAGAAAGTGACATAGCAGTGTTAGTCAAATTGGAGGATATCATTTCACCAGTTTTCTTGTGCATCTCCACTTGATCAATGGTATGTATTTCCTTTGTGCTAAACTCGATAGTGCTCACGTAGTCTGCTGTTGATTTTAGTTGAGGAATCTAGGCCTCAAGAAAGGCGATTTTCATTTTTCCATGCTCTGTGTCAAAGACTAGTAGCAACCTAATTTGTGAACTAGATGTTTGCTTCCATAATTCGTTATAGGTGATATTTCTCAAAATATCATTTTTGAGCTTAATCTCCTTGTACCTGTCAAAATTTGTCTTCTATTTTTCTGTTTGGACATACTGAGATTCTAGCTTAGTCTCCTTGTGACCCTATGAAGATGAAGGTGCAATAGGAGATGTTGTGAATTTTCTAGTTGCAGGTGGTGAATCTGTGATAATGATGTTGGTCTTCTCCTCAGTTTCTTTGTCCAATTCTACTCTAGGAGTTAAATTTGTTCTCTTCCTATAGATGATCCTGAATTCTTTAGCTTCACTCCCAGTTGTTGATGATGATCCTTCCTCCCTTTGCCTTTTGCTTGATTTTTCCTAAGGAATGGGAGTCTACAAAATAGAAGTAGAAACAAGATATTCTTCAGTTTCCTATAAGGTGCTTTTTGTCCACCTCAGCTAATTTGTATATTGTTCTATTTCTGGCCTTGAAGTGTGAATGTAAGGAGTGGTTTTTTTCTCCACTCTAAGCTTCGAAATGATGCCACAAGGGTCATGAGACCATGTAAATCTCATACTAAACTTCATTCCTTTGATAATTCCATCTGTTTCTTCCCCTGTTATCCTTGTGTTGCACACAAATGGGCCCACTTGTGTCTTTATTCTAAACTGTGACTTATTCTTGGCCACTACAAAGTAGATGTCATCTAAATTCAACATCCATCTAATATACTCCAAGGTGAAAATCCTCATTGGGAGGTATTTGGGGAGTTTGTGGGGTGCCAATTAACAAACATACACCCTAATTTTTTTGTAATCTTGGTATAAATGCCAATCCCCAGTCTTTGCCTGATCTTTCAAGTGCAAAATTATCTTGATTTCCTCACTGATCCTGGGTTGTACTGCACTGTTCAGAATTTTCATGGCTAGATGAACAAAATATTCAATAAATTGCTTATAAGTGAATTCCTGTTGTTCTCTCATGACCAATGAGATCCAAAAGATAACTGGTTGTTGATTTCCTACATCATCAAGATTATGTAATGCAAAAATTAATTTGTCTACCTGATAATAGAGGAACATGTAAATCAAAATGGAGATGTAATTAAACATGTGTTCTCTACGAACTTTTATGAACTCTTCATGAATACTATCATCCAAGAATTGATTGAAATTAAACACCAAGGGGGGTTTTCTATCTGTGGAAAATATGGAGAGGAATCCTAAAATGGGCTCATCTACCCATTGATCAGAATAATAGTCTAAAATGTAGGAGATCATGGATATAATTTTCTTAACCTAATTAGGGAAGATGGAGGAAGGATATGGATGATTATTTTTGGGTAATGGAAATTCTCTAGCAAGAAAATCTCAAACATTCTGGCTTTGGTGGTGAAATCCAGCTTTTGATAAAGTTGGGCAAGGGCTTCTAGGGAGAAAGGCACAGTGTCTTCCATAGTGGGGGCCAACATCATTTGGTCAATGGATTGGGTTGTAATTGTGAAGAGAATATCACCTGTAGGGGCAATTATGGCTCTTTGGGTAGGGATATAGAGAGCCTGACACCTTATGGTAAATTCTGGGGCTTGAAATGTCAAGGGGAAAATACAATCGGGGAGGTTGGACTCCTCGATCTCAATTTCATTAATCTCATCTGTCACCATGCACTTTTTGATATTTGCTTTTTTAACTTAGGATAAAGCTAAAGTATGAAATATATAAATGACTTTATCCATGGCACATATTTTTTCCCTTTCACCATATCCTTAACAATTAGGATAAAAATTACAGATGCAAATATTTGCAAATCACCTAATCTACCTACCATTGGTTAAACTATCATTTTTATTTTTAAGAAGGGTGCACTTAAACTAGAAAACCCACATTATTTTATTTTATTACAGAATGAAAACTATCTAACCTATCCCTTATTTCTTCTACCGATCCATATTAAATAGTTGGATCATTTTCATTTTCTACCTAACTACTGATTTACCCAGATTAAACTGTTGGGTAAGTATTTATTCTCTATCTTAATATACATTAATTTAAAGGAGTTTAATCATGATTACACTGTATGATTAAATTCAAAGCTAGTGATTGTGGCATTTTGAACAAGTTGCACACAACTTTTACTTTTCCGTAATGAAGCAAAATTATCTATGAGTAGTGGCATTTAGACTTGCAACACTATCATTGTTATTCCTTTTTTACTTTTCTTTCTTTTGGTGGGATTCAATGTTTTCTTCTTTTTTCAATATTTTTTGTTTTTCTCTTTTTCTTATTTATACCCTCTTTTCATTTTTTAATTATTTTTCTTTAATTTGGAGATCATTGGCAGATTGAAAAATATTTACAAAATAATATTTCTGAGATACAATACTCAATTACCTTGAGATCGTATAAATTATAGGACCATAACGCTATCCACTTCTCGATTTCTTTCTTAGTTGGTATACACGGGTGCCACATCAAACATCCCTTGGATAGATCTTTGTCCCGGCAATAGAACCATTTGTTGTCTTGAGGGGGTTTGGACCCAGGTTTAGAGTTAGTTGCGCTAACCAACAAAACCCTACACTACCGACTCTTTTGACAAAATTTCTCTTAGCGCACACTGCAGACTCATCCAAGATAGTATTGGGGAATGTTAGAACTAGGTTTTTTCATCTAGAAGGCTACATGGTGTAGCAACAAGGCATTTCCTTAATCTAGGGCCTGCTTTGACCTTTGTGAACCCTTATCTTCAGAATCATAGACTTAAAGTGACTTCTACTTAAATAAATCTATGATCTTCGCCTAAGTGTTCTGACATGCATAAGTTAACATACAAAAGTAGATCTAGACCTTCACAATGCAACTAAGACAATATTGTAGATAATCGAATCATAACTGAGCATAAAACAAAAAACATATAAATATACAAATAACGCACATATTTGCTTCAAATATGCTCTATTACTTTAGATCTTCAATACATACACTTCTTTTGACCCTGCGCACACAGTTACAGGGGGCCGCGCACTCAGCTGCAAACTTACCAAGGTCTACACACACTCAGTTGCAGGAGCCTTCCCCTTTTCCAGAATACAAAATTACAAACTCAAAATCTTACTCATCAACTATCCATAAACTTAGAACTTAATTGCCTAATGAATCCTAGATGACTCCCTTTTATATATTTTACATTACATTATCATGGTCCTCAAAACATGGGTGGAGCTCATTTTTAACTCAAAACATCCCATCCCTTTACAAATAAAGGGTCTTTGACCTTCCTAAAAGCCCCTTTGACTCTTAACGTTCTACACACTTCGCTCCTCAAAATGTGGAGACTTTACAATATTACATTAAAATTGACTCAAAACTTAGACAAAATTACACCTGGGTGTCCCCATCCCAACATGTATTCACAACTAAAGCCACGAAGGAAGTCTTTGAGATTTGTTTCAAGTTTTTATTTAAAGGAATATTTGAATGTTGAAAAAGCATGGGGTGAGCCCCAAGATACAATTTGAAGGAGAAGATAAATAAAAATCAATCCATATTAACCTTTCATTAATTATAAAATAAAATCATTTTTTATATAAATATAATGTTTTTCTTTTCTTTAATTAGCAGAGGGTCGTACAAATATAGAGGATCCCATGACTACTCAATATCTATCCTTCGATAGTGCGCAATCACTAGAAAATTTTGGTGCTACCTAGGAACCACATGACAATGGGGTGCAACCCCAAGATGAGGCCCACAATGGTAATAAAGTATATACTTCTATTTTTTTTTACATATCCATTTACGATTGTCTACTTATAAATTTTTTGGTTTGAATGGCAGAGCATGTTGTATAGGGGGATCCTCAACCAGAAGATGACCACAAGGCAATCATTGCAATGGTAGAGAGAGGGTTCGGATTTACCACAGTGGCATGTGAATTTTTTCGATGTTTCGAATCCTAATGCAATGGTTTCAACTAGTGCACACAATAAATAATTACATTTCAAATGTATTTTTTGTTATTACAAAAATAAATCAATGATATTCAACAAGTGACCATATAAATTTAATATTTGTTGTAGGTGATGCTCCCCCACAACAACCTCAACACTGTGAGACCATCACGACGAGGGATGCATTGCATCAGAGGAGCCAATTACAATCATAATCAGAACATCCCCGACCAGAAGATGAAAAGGCAGAAATGGATGAAAAACTTAAGAATCATATTGGTTGTAATAAGAGGAGAAAAAAAAAATTGATGATGTACAATGCTATAATGTATTGTATAAGATAGATTGTTGTATAACATTTTTGATCTATAAAAATACATATTGATGTATAAATATTTTTTAATGAGTTATTGCATACTTTTTTGTACTTATGTTAATAACATATGAAATATACTTGCTTAACCATTGCTAGACGTTGAATGTCAACAAATATGTTTCTTTATCAAATTTTGGTTATGCTAGTGTGTATGCATGAATCTCAATGTGTTCCTATTAATTTTTTTTTTTATAGTGGATAGATTGGGTACTGGGGAATGGAGAGTGATGTGAGGGGAGGGAGGGGCCATAATAGCTTCCACCTTCATGTGGTTGGAACTTTTTAGTAGAGAATAATTTAGAATTTTGATAGTCTTGGAGAAAACCTCCTTCATTCCAAGAGATAAACAACCAAGTCAATGTTGACTTCATTTTTTCTCCATCAAATTGAGGAATTTTTGCTTGAATATTAGACTACTCCAATAAATTATTCTTGAAACCAAGAGGAGCTCATTCAGGTATTCATGCCCCTCAATCTTTTCTAATCTCTATTTAGACATAAAAATGTTTCTTAATTTATTTTATTATTTTTCTTATTCTTTATCTACCTTTAACAAATTTTATATGCATTGTAAGTTTTCTTATTCCAAAAAGTTGTCATCCATAAATGTTACATGGATAGAAAGCAAGTGGACTAATTGATCCTCTTGAGTAGTCATTCCTTGTGAGGTGTGTACCCTACCTCTTTCATTTCAATTGTGATCCTCCTTTGTTGTGAGTTATTTTCTAGTCAATTATCATTTAATTGTTAGTTATTATAGTGCTTTGAGTCCCAAGAGAAGGAGTTAAGAATTTTTCTTGCAAATTTTTTGTGTTGTCAAAGATTTCATTATGTTAACTTTGTTCATGATTGTCCACATATGGAAATGCAAACATCTAGAAGATATTTATAAGCCATTTTGACTACTTCCCATTGACAGCAATATTGGTGAGTAGAGGTTTGAATGTAATGACAGATATGGATGTCAGTCAACTGATTTTCTTTAATGTCTTTGGTCTATTATCGTTCTGCTACCGACGACGGTTATTTCTTGCAATCATTTTCTCATGTTTTATTTTTTTGTAGATTTACACCCATGGGTGGATTTGAACAATTGTATATTAGAGATAAGTCATTGTATCTCTGTCTCTTTCACTCTGTGATATGAATCCATTGTAGGTATATAAGTATTATTAACAAGAATCAAAACCAAAAAGGTCTTCTATAAGTCTTGAAATTGCCAGTTTGTCCATCATAGGTCTTCTATAAGACTAGAAAGTTCTCTAGCTATTCAACACTCTTCCATGTCATCCTTTATCTACCAAAACCTACATAGGCCTTGCAATCCCACTGACATGAAAGAGACAAAGAGCACATATACAAGAAGCTAATCAAAATCGTCAATTAGAGAGGAAAGATAGAGAATTCTTACCTTTTGAAAATAATCAATCCCTTCTTAATTCATGGAATACATGCATCCACTTTGTCAGCTTCATCCTACAATCTTGTAAGATAGCCTCATTCACATTATCATGTGTGGGTTAGGGTTTTGATTAATATATAGGAGAAGAATTCAGTCCTAGGGTACAAACCCTAGATCCTTATAATTATTCACATAGCTCTCCAACCTTCTTCCAAGATGTCATGCATTAAAATATATCTAAATAACATGATGCATTGAGGATTTCATGACATGCCAAGTGGCTACGTCCACTCATGACCCATTTTGGCTAGACATGGCTTGCATCTAGAGCAACTATTAACATCTAATTGCTAAGAATTTTGGCCTTGAACCCATAATCAATTCCATTGTTTTTTCTCTCAACTTCTATCCCATTGATTTGTGAATTGCATCCAATATTCAATGAAATATCATTGCAACTGCTCCACATCACAACCAAAAAAATAATTTTTATTGATTGTTCTTTGGTTTCTTTTAATAATCAGGCTCTTCAATGCAATCTTTCAGTTCTAGAAGTACATGGTAGAAAAAACATATAGTTCACAAGTTCTCCATGTTTCTAAGCTTACGCATCCAAACAATATCTTCCTTTATTTGAGTGCCTCACATGGAGATAGATAGCATGATTATGCACAAATTTAAAAGGGATATCATCATAGAAGCATCTAGGATATTGTGGGATAGGGTTGTATTTATGTCATTTCATATTTTGTGCCAACTTTTATGCAAGAAAAAAATCATGCATGCCCACGTAGACATCTTCCTGGACCGCAATTTTGATGATATGAACTAAAATATTCTTGCCCTATTATGGAGTTGCTAAGCTAGCACATGCCCTAAGCACACTAACAAATGTGATTTAAATCGAAATCATGCCAAACCTTTGCAATGTCGAAGAAGAACCAAAGCCTCTTTTCTATGGTCATTCTTAACATATCCCGTGATTCTTTAATTCCAAGAGACCATGTATCTTTCAACAAGGCTATCAAAAACTCTCCCTGCATCCATTATTCTCCCACTTTTGCAATACATGTCAACAAGGGAACTTGCAATAGAGACATCAAACTAAAACCCTGATTTAATTGTCTAGACCTTCCATGTTATGGGGTTTCGAGGCTAGTACATGCTCCAAGCACACTGGCAAGAGTGATCTAATTGATTTTTTTAGTGTTGCTAGTAGAATTTTAGAGAATAGTTTCTATGCCAACTCAACATATCTGGCCTGTGCATATCCCATAATCATTGCACTCCAGGAGACAACTTCCAGCTCAGGAATTACTTCAAATATTTTGTGTGCATTGTCAACATTTTCACATTTGGCATACATTGTAAAAGTGCATTTTTAATAAAATCCTTTGCATGGAATCCTACTTTTACGTCAAACCCATGGACACATTGAAATTTTAAAGCATTTACATTGAATGTGTTTTAAGTTTGTTGTAGCCTTCTATTAGATTAATATATCTTTAGGATTCCTAGTATAGGGAGTTGAAGTGTTAGTTTATGAAGGCTTGATTTTTTGCATATAGGATAGATATATTGATTTCCTTTTCCATTGACAACTAATATTTTTCCTTGCATAACTGGTATACCAAATTATTTTGACTTCCTATGGTTGTAAATGATGAATTGCAATCCTTTTTAATGGACTTTATCCTATGATTTGTGAGTCTTTTTCCATGCCAATATTCTAAAATGATATGTCATGCCCTTTTGTTGGGATGTGAGAACCTATCTTTATGGATTTTTGTCAAGGTATTTATGTTACTAGATATAATATTAGATTTATTATTTCATACTTGAATTTGTGCCTATAGGATAAAGATTATAGATCTCACTTTTTCCATATTCCTTGATAATTATTTTTTGCACAAATCATTTGTTTGTCTAATGATCTAGCTATTATGTTTTTTTTCCTTTATCAATACTCCAGTTGTCTAAATTTGAATGGATTAGGTGTTTCTCAGGGGGTGAGGCATTCATTTTTTGAATTACCATCACTAGGATTTTGTACTATACCCTTATGATCAAAAGTTTCAAGGACACCTAGATTTTTTCTAGTTTCAAATACCATCAACGAAACAAAGGATTTTCATGGATTCTAGTCTGTTACAACTTATACCTAAATTGAGGATAAGGCTTTTGGTGGTTGTACACATATTTCCAATGTTTCTTTGATTTTTATATCAAATTTCCATAAGTACTTGTGCTATGTTTTTGTCACCTCTAATTCTTCAATATACTGGGTCTATATAGCCTTGTTGTCTCCAAGATTTATATTATCGCATTCGATTGTAATGTTTTCATATTATTTCATGCCATATACACATCTTTCCAACGCTTTTCTTAATTTTATATCAAATATGCACGTAAATATTTTTATCTTCAAGGATCATAATATAATCAAACAAAGGTCCATGTAAAGCATCCAACTGTAAAGTACTTACATATCGTGGGATTCGTCATAATGGGAAGCTTGAATTTTTCATGTTTGAGAGCTGGCTTGCTAACAAAAATATCATTAACCTTATTGACTAATGATGTGGTTATGTTGGCAAGTTCCACGACCCTTTTAGAAAGAATCATTGTTGTCATGACTTGTGCAGCTGTTATCATAGATGTAGGGGGGGCCTACAAAGAAAACTGACAACAACTAATTTTCCCAATGCATTGCAACTAGGCAGAGGAGCAGTGTTTTAGATTTATAGTATTTAGATATATTTTTTTGAAGATTTTGTACCCTTTTTCTTATTTGACCTACATTTTTTCACCTCACATTGTGACTTTTGTTTTTTTTTAGGATTTTGGAAAATGCCATGGGGCTTGGTAAGATTGTCATGACAATATTAGTACTACTTGGAAATTCTACAAAATGTGGCTTTAGTGTTATGGATATTGTGGATCCCTTTAGTGAGAATAGTTACAATGAAAAAACAATCATTCATTCGTCTAATATAGATGTAGAGTTGGGATCATAAAAATACATTGACGAAACTCAAAGCACAAGTATGCTAAAGAAATCAAGTAGAAGGTTGTATAAAGGAGGTGGGAACCTTATGGTATGCCCTATGGAATTGTTAGGTCAATAGAAGGTATATTACATTTTCATTTGGACATGTTAATATTTGAAATTAATGAAATGTTGTTGTTATGGATCTATAGTAAGCATGTAGTTTCTTTTGATATGTGGTTCCATGTTGTGTAAAAAAAAATTGGTATCCTATTCTCTCACATGTTTTCCTTTTTACATCTGATCACAGACAAAATTTGAGACCCATGTACAATGTGGAACCATGTTAGTGTATGCTCATTATGGACAAAGCAGAACAAGGGGCATCAAAAGTCTTTTGAAAATGGTATAGAGAGAATTTATCTTTGTAAACTTGTTTTTAATCAATATATCATCATGGAATTATTGTATATATATTCCTTGAAGAGTTCCCAAGTCAAATGTGTGCTTCATTCAATACAATGGTTTAGGGTGGTTTTTTATGAAGCACATACCATAAAATCACCTAAAATCTAGTTACCTCATGCTACATATGTCATTATTAATTGTCATTGGTTTCTCACTCGAACCATGATTTAGGTATATGTTAGCTTATAGAATATATTATGGCTCCACTTGATAAATTGCACATTTTTCTATCCTTCTAATATAACGTGTCATCCTTAGATGCCAACCCTTACGAGATATTTGGTGGCCATACTCAAGGGAACAAACTATTGTTGGCCATTTCTTTCTAAACAAGAATGCATGTTATTTCTATATGAAAATTTAAAATGTTGTTTTAGTGTCATGCTTAAGTTTAAGGGTTTTTTTTCTCCACAAATGAGAATTTTGATGCGGTTCTAAAAAAGTGTTTAGACAACACCCCTTGATTTAAACTTCTTCTAAGAGGAAAATAAATCCCTAACAACATCCTTTAATAGTTTTTTGTTCTTTGAAATCGAATCTGAAATACACAGTTAATCCAACTCTTTTTTGCCTAACATCGATGGATTATAAAACATGAGTTAATCTATACTAAATTTTGAATCAACTCCTAAGTATGGTGTTGAATCTACTGTGAAGACATTGTTACCACTCCATTACACAAAATATCTTTATTATATTTGGATTTATCTTGAAAATCTTAACAAACTAGAATAATCCATATTGGTCACATCATAAGTGACTTTGTCCACAAATTTAGGAGTAAAAGAAAAAAGGATATTTCACGTGTGAGTGATCAAAGAAAAGTAACCATGATCCCTCCATCCAAATGCATAAGGATGAGGACGAGGGTCATCCTTAGAGCTAATTCACGCACCTGTAGAACTCAACATTTGGGTCACTCTTAGGAAAATTATCTCTCTGGAATAATTTATACACCTCATTCCAAGAGTATGTTGTATTTATGTTTATAAAGTAGGATGTATCCATGAGCATGGGTATTGGGGTGCTTGGAGAAACATCATCTTCTTTGGAAACTTCAATGAAATGGGATTTACCTACTCTTTTTCTCAAAGTGGACATGCTTTTATTTATGGAATATCCGTAATAACAATAATATTCATTAATCCATTATAAAAAGAAAATTAGTGTGTGGTTTTCAAGGGATTAAAAATTTAATCTTATTAGTAGTGCATTGTATGGCTATGTGACCAATCCATACTATTAATGATGTGAGTTATGTAATTAGGAATGGTACCCTCACTAGGGTGCATGCTTGGTTAGTGCCATGGCCACACAAATAGTATGTGGGGACCATTGAATGACCAATTTTATGTATGTGAATAAAATGGAAATGGAAGGGGAGAGGTAAGGAATTTGTAAGGACAAATAAGTTTGGGCTTGATCTCTGTGGTACGCATTCCATAGTATCATGAAATTACGACAATGAGGGTTCTAAAGACCTCCCTCAATGCCATGGCCTACGTATTTTCATAAAGAGGGAGGGTGGATTTGATGGAGATGGTTATCAAGATGGGAATTGAGCCCCATCCCCACTATATTGGGTAGATTGATTTTAAAGAAGAATTAAAAGATTTCAATGTAACATGCCCCTCCCCATAGTTACCTTATTTTACAAGACTTTTGGGTAAATGTGAAGCGGATTGTTACTATGACTTGACTCAACCTCCTAGTTCTAGTTAAGTGGGGCTTGCAACTAAGATTTATTGACTTTCCTTAGTAACCATAGATCACTCAGAGGTTTAAAAACTACCCCAGGTGACCAGTCCCTGAGATTGAACCCTTTTTCTCTGACCTAGACCTATAACTACACCCTTGACACTACCTGCATGTGGTTGTGAGCCTCCAACCACACTCACAAGCCTTGCTCGATGTGGTTATGACCTCAGATCCTTAGTTATGTGCCTGTGTTCCTGATATATGAGCCACTTTTATAGGCTAGCCTCCATAGCACAACCCATATTTCCTGTAACTTTCCATAATCATATTCCTCATAATTACAATGCTAATCGTTCAAACTTGAAGTCAAAACATGACCTAGACTAACTAGAACATACTAGACATTTCGTCAAACATATGGTAAATGTTGAAAATAACAACAAGAAATAGTAAAAATAGAAGTTCTAAAATTAGCGCTACTATAAATAGCATTTTTGGATACATTCCAATTTTAGTTAGCCCCTAAACTAAACTTGTGAATTAAAATTTGAATTTTATCTTAACAGTTGTTTGTAAAATAATTAATTAATTCATCTTGAGTTAATTAGTTGTAGAAAATCAAACATGAAGTCTATGTGAAGACATGCAATAGTTTATCCATTGATTGAGGAAGTTATCCCTTGATTAAAAGAGATCAAGATGAGTTGTACTTTGAGTTGTAATTAGTTAGCTCAGTTAACTGAGTTAAGTCTAGTTAGATTAGTTCAAATAGTTTGTTGAACTAATTGTGAGTTCAGTTAGTTAATGCATGCATGCATTTAACTGCTACACTTCAGATAACTAAATATTCTCTCATAAATAACTCATGCATGTCAATTCAAACAGAGACCCAGTTGAGATTACATGATGGGACAGTGTACTATCAGTTGCAGGAATATTCCATGGAGGATATCTCTTTCATGCAGAAGGAATTAATTCCTTGGAGATTGCGCAGTTACTTTTAGGTTTGATGATTGTGTGATGAGGCCAATTCACACAGGTGGTAGCATTGGACCCCAAGGAAAACTGGACAAGGAAATAGGAGGCTTGGAGGGTATATCTTGTGTCTATTCAGTATGTGAGCTAAATTGTTGGATTGTACTGAGAGCAGGATAGCTTGTGAGCTGATGCTTTGTGTAATCTGAACATATTTCCACTTGTATGATAATACAGAGATTGGGGTTTTTAGTTGAGGCTTTCCCCAGAGTATTCTTCTATGTTCATGTGTGATTGATTTCTCATTCTCAATTATATGTGTTCTATTTGATCTTTATCAAAATCGATTAAGCTTCCGCAAGTTTGATGTAGAAGTAGATCTTGTATTTTTATTTAGTATATTGCATAATCTGTTGATCTGCAGTGAGAATTTGTACATGGTATCAGAGAAAAGGTTACCAAAGTGAAGAAAAATATACAAAGAAGAGAGAAGTTTCAAGTTTCAAGTTCTTGATTATCGAATTTGAGTTCTTATCACTTCTCAATTTCACCAATGGCATTCAGCGATTTAAGACTCGAGTATGCCCTTGATGGCAGCTCTAATTATATAGCCTGGAAGGATCGCATGGAAGAAGTATTAGAGGACAACGATCTAAAAGAATTCATTGATCAAGAAGTCCCCAAGCTAGCAGTGACTAATGCTGCAGAATTGGCAGAATGGAAGAAATGTGTGGCTAGAGTGAGGAGAATCCTCCTGGAAGGAGTTTGAGACCACATTGTCTCAAGCCTCCATGGGAAGGAAACACCATTTTTGATGTGGAAAGCACTGAAAGATCTATATCAGAACAATAGCGATCAGGGGAATCTGGCTCTGAAAGACAAGCTTCGAAAAATCAATTGTGAAAAGGGCAACACGGTCTCTACATATCTGAACAAGCTCACCACCTGCAGGGATGAGCTTGGAAGTGTAGGGATCATGACAGTCAATGATGACATGGTGAGTCTTGCTCTCCTCGATCTTCCTAAGAGCTGGCATAGCTACCAAGACTAGATTAATGGAAGAGATAAACTGCCAGATTAGGAATGACTTTGGTCGGATCTGATGAAGGAGGAGATACGAAGAAGCACTAGAGATGGATCTTCATCAAAGCAAGATGATGAAGAAAATCTAGCCTTAGCGAGTAAGGTGAGGAAAGGGAAAGGGACGGCATCCATTCCAAATCCAGTTCTTCCCATGGTGGGAATAAGTTTGACAAATTGAAAGTGTGATGCTTTCATTGTCATGAGGTGGGCCATTATGATATGAATTTTCCACAGAAGAAATCAAATAAGGGATCCTCGAAGGGATCAGACGTTGAGGCACTGGCCTCACAGTTCGAGTTGGATTTCTCTCTCATCACATGCATGGTTCCATCCATGGTGGGATGTGTTTGGTACCTGGACAGTGGAGCCTCTTTCCACATGTTCGATGACAAGAACATTTTCAGTACCCTGGAGGAGAAGGATCTCTAGATGCAGATTGAGATGAGCGATGATGGAAAGTACCATGTTTTAGGTGAAGGTGTGGTTGTGTTTCAGAGGGAGCATGGAGCTCCTCTCACCCTGACTGATGTAAAGTATGTACCGAGTCTGAACAAGAAGCTTGTGTCTATTGCTATGCTAGAAGATAAAGGTATTCCTGAGGCATATCAGTACTAGACAGACCAAGAGGATTGGGATTTGAGTTAAGAATCTCTACAAGCTGGAGGTAGACGACTGTGTTGCACTGAGTTCCAAAGTAGAGGTGGTGTAAGCCAAGATGTTGGCGAGCTATGGCATAGAAGATTGGGCCACCTACACCATGGAGCCTTGAAGATCATGCAGCAGATCTCTACCGGACTTCCCAAGGGAAAATTGGAGCAGACGGATACATGAAAAGGTTGTACCTTGGGTAAGTATGCGAAATATTCCTTTCAGGATCAAGACAGTAGTGTTGGAGAAATCCTGGAGCGAGTTCACACAGATCTTTGTGGACCATTCTCTACAGCCTCCACCGCGAAACAAAGGTACTATGTTATTTTTATTGATGATTTTTCTCGTAGATGTTGGATCTACTTTATGCAAAAGAAGGATCAGACCTTCTTGAGGTTTTGTGAGTTTAAAGCCTTGGCAAAGAAAGAATCTGGAAAGAAAATGAAAGCCTTTCATAGTGACAATTGTGGAGAGTATGTCTCCCAATAATTTAAGGACTTCTTCACTCCAGAAGGAATTAAACGGGAGTTGACGGCACCCCATAACCCATAGCAGAATGGGGTGGCTGAAAGGATGAACAGATTGATTGTGGGAGTAGCTCGAACAATGTTGCATGACCAAAGCCACCACTTCATTTGTGGGTTGAGGCATGCAATACAACAGTATACTTGTAGAATAGAAGCTTGCACCGTGTATTGGGGATGAAGACACCTATGGATGCCTTTTTCAGGAAGCGACCAAATGTGAGTCACTTCAGGATCTTTGGATCATCGGTTTATTGCCATGTGACCAAAGATGCCTGGAGGAAGCTAGATCCAACAATTGAGTTGGGGATACTTGTGGAGTACACTGATACACCCCCACAACTATCGGGTATACCTGCTTACCAGTCAGAGGACAGTGGTATGCATAGATTTGAAGTTCAATGAGTAGAAAGCCATGCGAGTATCACTTGAGAGGGAGCTCAAGTTGCATGCAAAGAAGGAACTTTCAGTTCCTAAGGAGGAGGAGCCTCATATTGATGTGGAGCAGTTGCATGCAGAGGATCCAGGAGTGGAGACATCCACTTATGCTGAGTCTTCCAGAGATGGATGGAAACACTCAAGGGAAGCTGACAGGTTGATGATGGATGCACGAGAGAATGTGGGATCGCCATCTTCTCAATGCAGACAGAGGAGGTCACCCGAGCAGTACACTGGTTACATGGCCCTAGTTGGGGAGTGTGTAAAGTCTAAGCCTTCTTCATTCGAGGAGGCAGTGCAACAATGAGTCTGGGTTGATGCAATAGTAGAGAAGTACAAATCTATCATTCGGAATAGTGTGTGGGATGTTGTCCCAAGACCTCAGGACAAGTCAGTGGTGAGTTCCAGATGGCTTTACAAGGTAAAGTAGGCAGCTAAAGGCAGTGTTGAGAAACATAAGGCAAGGTTTGTTGCTTGTGGTTTCTCACAAGTCAAGGGGATTGACTATGAAGAGACTTTTGTGATGCGGGAGCATGTGACTCATAAGGGAAAAATCTTCCAAATTATTCCAAAAAATCCAAAAAAATTTACAGGCAAGGGAGTGGGGTCCTTTAGCCTGCAATTTCTATGCTTTCTTAGTTAAAATAGAATAAATTCTAGCAATAAATCATGCTATTTGTAACAAATATTTTCAAGCTTTAAATCATCCTGTAAAGCATGCTTTTCTTTGTATCGGATAAGGACTGAGAGGGCCTATCCTTAGTTATAAATAAAAAGGCAACAAAGCTCTCATCAGACAGAGGAGAGGGACGAGTGCCATAGTATTATTTTGGAAAATTTTCTCTCAGTGTCTCTTGTTAAACGACTCAGTATATGCATGCATAGATTATCGGATAGTGTCGACGGTGTTGAATGGTTCTAATTCCTTACGCTATAATATTGTATATTAATCATTGAAGGCACCTTTCCTTCATTCTCGGTTATATTGCTTTGACTCTTATTTTACTGTGGCACATATATTCTTGGTATAGCAAGAACTCTTGTAATTTTTCATTAAGTGGTTGTGGCACTGTTGAGAATTCATAACTGAAAGTGCTGACCCATATCGGTCCAAGACCATATCGGCGTCGAGAGGTTTTTTTTTTGGAACTGTTCGTTGGGTCTATATGCCGGTTTACAAAGCCTTACGTCCGAACGGAGACATAGTGTGACAAAGGGCAAGTTTTGAATTTCGAAGCGAACTATTATAAACTGTGACATATATATGTTGCCAGGTCCATCATTTCGGAGGTGGAGAGTTATTGTTTGAGTCGAACAACAATTTTGGGAGCGAATTAATATAAACTGCAATATATTCTTATCGCTGAGTCCATCATTTCAGAGGCGGGGAAGTGTTGATTGAATCGATCGCCGAAAAGCGGAACTAGCGAAGTATTAAACACTGCTTATAGGTGTATCAGGTTCAGAGGAAAAAAAATACCATTGAAGCGATCGCCGAAACATGGAACTGGCGAAGTATTAAACACTGCTTATAGGTGTATCGGGTCCGGAGGAAAGAATACCATTGAAGCGATCGCCGAAAAGCGGAACTGGCGAAGTATTAAATGCTGTTTATAGGTGTATCGGGTCTGGAGGGAAGGAAACCATTGTTTGAGCGATCACCGAATTATATATATATATTGAACCGAACAGCATAGGGAGCGGAGATATATGAGCTTTGTCCGCGGTAAGGTTCCACTTATACCATCGCCGATATCAAAAAGGAAAGGGAGAATATAACATGATATATATATATGTGGTGTTGCGTAAGTCCGCCAATTGGACATTTCTTTTAAGAGCTCTGAAAAACCACTGTTTGTTAATAAGCCTGATAGTGAGTTTTTTTAAAAGAATGAAACCTTAGTTTAATGACTGATGCGCCCAGAGGAGGAAAAAGGGAAGTTGATCGAGATATTGAAGAGCTTGCAGACAGATTAGGGAGATTGTCTTTAACGCCTGCACCCTCGCCATCATTAGTGGTATCAGAGCCAACAACTGACATTGAATTGAATCTCAGGAGCAGAAGAAGGATGGCTTTCAGAGTTGGAAGAGGACGAGGACGTGGTGGAAGAGGACGACCTGTTGCAAATGCTGAACTAATGGAAACAGTAGAAGAGCTGCGAGCTCGAGTGGATGCATTAACTTCAGATAGAAATATAGATGATGGAGATGTCAGTGAGCCTGAAATTGAAGCTGCTGAAGAGGAGGAAGCTGTACAGGTTACTCCTGAGATGGGATTCTTTCAGTCAATGTTAAAAATCCACAGCCAGGCCATGGAACCAATTAGTACCGTTATATCAAGGAGGATTGAATCCAGAAGAATTGATCGACTGGATTAACAGCATGGAGAAATTCTTCGATTATGAGGAAACAGAGGATGAGAAGAAAGTAAAGTTTGTTGTCACCAAGTTAAAAGGCCATGCAGCACTCTAGTGGGATGGTGTGCAGGCGGAAAGGAAGAAACTTGGTAAGCAGCCAATCAAGAATTGGAGCCGAATGGTAGCAAAGTTAAGAGGTAAGTTCTTGCCAAGTAATTATCAGCAAACATTGTTTAGACAAATGCAAAATCTTAGACAGAGAGCCTTAACAGTAAAAGAATATACAGAAGAGTTTTATAAAGTAAGAATAAGAGCTGGATAAGCCCAAGACACAGATGAGAAGGTGGCTAGATATATGAATGGCCTCAGGATGGACATTCAGGATGAGATAAGTTTGTTGTCTCCTAAAACAGTAGAGGAAGCTTATCAGATAGCGTTGAAAGCTGAGGAAAAACTCATGAGGAAGCAGTCTGCCAAAGGGAGAGGGACTTTCAGAGGAAAAGGAAGTCAAGGTGGTAGAGGAAGATCTACAGCACCTAGAGATGGAGCTAGTAGTAGCTCAACCCAGCATGCACCCAGAGAAGGTGATGCAAGAGGCAGAGGGAGTTTTTCCAGAGGAAGAGGACGCAGAGGAAGAGGCAGAGAATTAAGATGTTACAGATGTAACAAGCTGGGACACAGAGCTTTTGAGTGCCGAGAGAATGCAGACATAAAGCAGAGGAATGCAATTGTTGCTCCATCTGAAGAAGAAGCACCAGCGACAGCGGTAGCAGAAGAAGAAAATACACCAGAAAGAGGAGAATATCTAGTGGTTAATAAAGTCTTACTTAAGCTAATGAAGGAGGTGGTTGCTAAACCGCCACAAAGGAAAACTTTATTCAGGACAGTGTGCAAAGTCCAAGGGAAATGTTGCCAGATGATCATTGATAGTGGCAGCACTGATAATTTGGTCTCTACAGAAGTAGTGGAGAAAAAGAAGCTGAAGACAATGAAGCATCCAACACCTTATAAGTTGTCATGGTTACAAAAGGGACATCAACTGTTGGTAAGTGAACAGTGTGAAGTGGAATTTCAAGTGGGCAAGTACAAATATGAAATTGTTTTTGATGTGATGCCAATGGACGTGTGTCACATATTGCTTGGAATACCTTGGCAATATGACAGAGGAGCCATACATGATGGGAAGAGAAACACCTACAAGTTTGGAAAGGATGGTGTTAATCATACATTTTTGCCTTTGCCAGAAGAAGAGGCGTCGGGGCAGAAGACTAGTCCAAAAACTCTGTTGCTTGGAGGGAAGGAATACTTGAAGCAGATTGAAGAAAATGAGGTAAACTTTGCTGTAATTTGCAAGCCCAAGGTAATATTGACTTCTACTAAAATTTCTGAATTACCCATTGAAATTCAATAAATGCTGGAGAATTATTGTGATATTATTGTTGATGATTTGCCTAATGAATTACCGCCAATACGAAAAATCAGTCATCATATAGATTTGATTCCTGGAGCAAGCTTATCCAACAAAGTAGCATATAGAATGACTCCTGCAGAAAATGAAGAAGTTAAGTAACAGGTGCAAGAATTGCTTGACAAGGGGTTGATCAAAGAAAGCCTGAGTCCTTGTGCAGTGCCAATAGTGTTGAGCCCGAAGAAAGATGGAGGCTGGAGAATGTGTACAAATTCAAGATCCATCAATAAGATTACAATAAGGTATAGATTTCCGTTACCCAGAATTGAAGATTTAATGGATTTCTTGTCTGCCGCAAAATATTTTTCAAAGTTAGATCTTAAAAGTGGCTATCATCATATAAGGATAAGAGAAGGGGATGAATGGAAAACCGCTTTTAAGACCAATGAAGGATTATATGAGTGGAGAGTGATGCCTTTTGGGTTGTCCAATGCACCAAGTACATTCATGAGGCTGATGAATGAAGTTCTTAAAGAATCCATTGGTAAATTTGTAATAGTATATCTGGACGATATATTAGTCTATAGCAGGTCCAAGGAGGAGCACTTGAGGCATTTACATTATGTCTTACAGAAGCTACAGCAAGAAAAATTATTGTTGAATCTGAAGAAATGTTTATTCATGAAAGAGGAGCTGGTGTACTTGGGATTTGTTATCTCAGCTGAAGGATTAAAGATGGGTCCAGAAAAGATCAAAGCAATTGTGGAGTGGCTTCACCCAAGAGTATTTTTGAGGTAAGGAGTTTTCATGGTCTTGCTAGTTTCTATAGAAAATTCATTAAGAATTTTAGTAAGATTAATGCACCTATTATTGAGACCATAAAAAAAGATAAACAGCCATTTAAGTGCACTATTGAAGCAGAGAGAAATTTTCAGCTGTTGAAGAAGAAAATAACTGAAAAGCCTGTTTTGGTTCTTCCTGATTTTAACAAAACTTTTCAAGTTAAGTGTGATGCCAACGCAGAAGAAATTGGAGGGGTTTTAAGCCAAGAAGATAGACCAATAGCTTATTTTAGTGAAAAGCTAAATGATGCCAAAAGGAAGTATTCTTCTTATGATAAGGAGTTTTATGCAGTTGTGCAGGCACTAAAGAAGTGGAGGCATTATTTAATGACGAAAGAATTTATTCTTTATTCAGATAACCATGCATTGCAGTTTATAATGCAGCAACCAAAACTCAGCCAGAGACATGCTAAATGGGTAGAATATCTTCAAGGCTTTCATTTTGTGTTGAAGCATATAACTGGACAATCAAACAAAGTGGCAGATGCCTTAAGTAGGAGAAGTGTATTGCTGCAAGAAAGTCAAATCCAAGTGTTGGGTTTTGATTTTCTTAAAGAATTATATGAGACCGATTCAGATTTTAAAGAGGCATTTTAGGCTTGTAAGAATCCTGTTTTGGCGGACAGGAGAAAGTGGCTGGATTATTTTATACAAGATGGACTGTTATTTAAAAAAAATTAGCTGTGCATACCCAACTGTTCAATGAGAGAGAATTTAATCAAAGAGAAGCATAGTGGAGGACTTGCAGGACATTTTGGTAGAGAGAAGACCTTTGAACAGCTCAACAGATTTTACTTCTGGCCGAAAATGAAATCTGAAGTAGACAAGTATATAAGAAATTTTAAAGTCTTCCAGTATGCAAAAGGAAGGAGCCAGAATACAGGGTTGTATATTCCATTGCCAATTCCAGATAGGCCTTGGGATATGGTAAGTATGGATTTTGTGCTAGGATTTCCAAAGACTCAGAGAGGCTATGATTCAATTTTTTTTGTAGTGGACAGATTTTCAAAAATGGCACACTTTATTCCATGTTACAAAACTAGTGATGCTTCTCATATTGCTAACTTATTTTTTAAAGAAATTGTAAGATTACATGGATTGCCCAAAAGCATTGTTTCAGACAGGGATTCAAAGTTCGTTGGACATTTTTGGAGAACACTATGGAAGAAGCTGGGAACTAAATTAAATTTCAGTTCTGCCTATCATCCACAAATTGATGGACAGACTGAAGTTGTGAACAGAAGATTAGGCAATCTTTTGAGGAGCTTTGCTGCAGAACATCCAAAGCAATGGGATCAAGTGTTACCACAAGTTGAATATGCATATAATGACTCACCAAACAGGAGCACAGGACAAAGCCCATTCCATATTGTTTATGGAATGCACCCAAGGGGAATATTTGAATTAAGGAATTTGGGAAAAGAAGAAATGAGAAGTGCAGAAGGTGAAGACTTTGCTTCAAGAATGCAGGCGATACATGAACAGGTGAAACAGCAGCTACAGGATAGCAACATTCAATATAAAACCAGAGCTGACATGAGGAGAAGAGAAATGAACTCTGAAGTTGGAGACTTGGTTTTAGCACACCTCAGAAAGGAGAGATTTCCAAAGGGAGCATATAATAAGTTAAAATCCAAGAAAATTGGACATTGCAGGATACTGAGAAAATTCTCTACAAACGCTTATGAGATTGAATTACCACATGGTGTGGGAATATCACCAATTTTTAATGTTGCAGACTTGTACAAGTATGAGAATGAAGCTGCAGATGATACAACACAGGATCAAGAGACTCCATAGATTGACTGGGTAAAACAGTTACCCACAGCCAAGAATTTACAGCCAGAAAGAATTCTGGACAAGAAAGTGTATAAGAAGACAAGGGCACAAGATTATTTCCAGTATCTGGTGAAATGGAAGAGACAGCCGATCGCTGAAGCTACTTCGGTTACAGAAGACATTCTACAGAAATTGGGCAAATCTGTAGATGAACTCATGGACAGGAGCCCATGAAGAATTTTGTCCTCAGCAGTCTGATGCGGGAGCATGTGACTCAGAGGGGAAAAATCTTCCAAATTATTCCAAAAAATCCAAAAAAATTTACAGGCAAGGGAGTGGGGTCCTTTAGCCTGCAATTTCTATGCTTTCTTAGTTAAAAATAGAATAAATTCTAGCAATAAATCATGCTATTTGTAACAGAGCTTTTCATGCTTTAAATCATCCTGTAAAGCATGCTTTTCTTTGTATCGAATAAGGACCGAGAGGGCCTATCCTTAGTTATAAATAAAAAGGCAGCAAAGCTCTGATCAGACAGAGGAGAGGGGCGAGTGCCATAGTATTATTTTGGAAAATTTTCTCTCAGTGTCTCTTGTTAAACGACTCAGTATATGCACGCATAGATTATCGGATAGTGTCGACGGTGTTGAATGGTTCTAATTCCTTACACTATAATACTGTATATTAATCATTGAAGGCACCTTTCCTTCATTCCCGGTTATATTGCTTTGACTCTTATTTTACTGTGGCGCATAGATTCTTGGTATAGCAAGAACTCTTGTAATTTTTCATTAAGTGGCTGTGGCACCATTGAGAATTCATAACTGAAAGTGCTGACCCATATCGGTCCAAGACCATATCGGCGTCGAGAGGTTTTTTTTAGGAACTGTTCGTTGGGTCTATATGCCGGTTTACAAAGCCTTCCATCCGAATGGAGACACAGTGTGACAAAGGGCGAGTTTTGAATTTGGAAGCGAACTATTATAAACTGTGACATATACATGTCGCCAGGTCTGTCATTTCGGAGGTGGAGAGTTATTCTTTGAGTCGAACAACAATTTTGGGAGCGAATTAATATAAACTGAAATATATTCTTATCGTTGAGTCCGTCACTTCGGAGGCGGGGAAGTGTTGATTGAATCGATCACCGAAAAGCGGAACTGGCGAAGTATTAAACGCTGCTTATAGGTGTATCGGGTCTGGAGGAAAAAAAAGACCATTGAAGCGATCGCCGAAAAGCGGAACTGGCGAAGTATTAAACGCTGCTTATAGGTGTATCGGGTCCGGAGGAAAGAAGACCATTGAAGCGATCGCCGAAAAGCAGAACTGGCGAAGTATTAAATGCTATTTATAGGTGTATCGGGTCCGGAGGGAAGGAAACCATTGTCTGAGCGATCACCGAATTATATATATATTGAACCGAACAACATAGGGAGCGGAGATATATGAGCTTTGTCCATGGTAAGATTCCACTTATACCATCGCCGATATCAAAAAGGAAAGGGAGAATATAACGTGATATATATATGTGGTGTTGCGTAAGTCCACCAATTGGACATTTCTTTTAAGAGCTCCAAAAAGCCATTGTTTGTTAATAAGCCTGATAGTGAGTTTTTTTAAAAGAATGAAACCTCAGTTTAATGACTGATGCGCCCAGAGGAGGAAAAAGGGAAGTTGATCGAGATATTGAAGAGATTGCAGACAGATTAGGGAGATTGTCTTTAACTCCTGCACCCTCGCCATCATTTTTCTCCTATAGCAAGGTACTCATCTATGGGATCGATGTTGGCACTATCAGCTCAGACGGGTTGGAAGATCCATCAGATGGACGTGAAGACAACATTCCTCAATGGGAAGATTGAGGAAGAGGTGTACATTGAGCAGCCAAAAGGTTTCAAGACCTTCGATCATGAGTTGCATGTGTGCCGATTCAAAAGGGCTTTGTATGGGCTGAAGCAAGCACCCCACGCTTGGTACACTAGGATCGATAGCTATTTCACCAGGTTGGGCTTCACTAAGAGTGAAGCAGATGCAAACCTTTACCACATCATAGTAGAAGGTAAGCCATTGATCATTGTTCTTTATGTCGATGATCTGATTTTGACAGATGATGATCAGCTGATCAAGTCTTGCAAGGAAGACCTTGAAAGAGAGTTGAAGATGAATGACATGGGTCTTATGCACTAATTTCTAGGCATGGAAGTGTGGCAAAAAGATGGGGAAGTATTTGTGTCTCAAGGCAAGTATGCGAATGAGATACTAAGGTGCTTTCACATGGAGAAGTGCAAGCCCATGCAGACTCCTCTAGCTGAGAACTGGAGGAAGGAGGATGCTACATCAGGTGAGGTAGTAGCTGCTAATATTTATTGATAGCTTGTGGGTTCACTTATGTATCTAGTGAACACACGACCAGACTTATGCTTTGCAGTGAATCAGCTGAGGAAAGCTATGGTTCAGCCTACCAAGTTTTTTGGAAGGCAGAGAAGCATGTGCTAAGATACCTCAGAGGCACATCTTAGTATGGATTTTGGTACAGATGGACATAGGGAGTGAAGCTTCAAGGCTTTACAGATGCAGATTGAGAAGGGAGTCCATCAGACCGGAAGAGCACTTCTGGAGGAATCTTCAACCTTGGTTAAACTGCAGTTTCCTAGTATAGCAGGAAACATATGTCAGTTGCACTTATCTCAGCAGAGGCTGAATACATGGCTATCAGTCAGGCAGCATGCGAGGGCATTTGGATGCATAAGATTCTAGTGGGATTGTTTGGTCAAAGGATGGATCCTACTGTGATGTACTGCGATAATCAGAGTTGTATCAAACTCTCTGAGAATCCAATTTTTCATGACATGTCCAAGCACATTGATATCTTCTATCACCATACTCGATACTCTGTGGTCAAGAGGATCATGTTGCTGCTATATGTTTCGACCGAGGAACAGGATGTAGATATTTTGGCTAAGACATTGTCAAAATGCAAGTTCGAGTTCCACAGAGATAAGATTGGGGTTACTGATAATCCCTTTCTTGTTGAGAGGGAGTGTTGAAAATAGCAACAAGAAATGCTAAAAATAGAAGTGCTAAAATTAGCACTGCTATAAATAGCATTTCGGGATACATTCCAATTTTAGTTAGTCCCTAAACTAAAATTGTGAATTAAAGTTCGAATTTGATCTTAGCAATTGTTTGTAAAATAATTAATTAATTCATCTTGAGTTAATTAGTTGTAGAAAATCAAACATGAAGTCTATGTGGAGACATGCAATAGTTTCTCCATTGATTGAGGAAGTTATCCCTTGACTAAAGGAGATTAAGATGAGTTGTGTTGGGTATACGACCAAAGTCCCACATTGACTAGAAGTGGGGAGGATCATGGGTATATAAGGATGGACCAATATCTCCATTGGTATGAGGCCTTTTGGGGTAAGTCCAAAAACAAATCCATGAGGGCTTAGGCCCAAAGTGGACAATATCATACCATTGTGGAGATATGTGGTGTCCAGAGTCCTTACAAGTGGTATCAGAGCCATGCCCCGAAGTTAGCCAAGTGGATGAATCCTCAGAATTTCGAACGAAGGTGGTGGGCCCCAGTAATATCATGATGGGATTTGTGGATGAGCTTGGTTAGACAGGCGGTGTGCTCTGGATTCTTCATGGACGTGTCCTGGTCCCAACACGGTGAAGAGGAGTTGACCTGGGATAGAGCAAGCTCTGGAGGCAGGTGGTGCTTCCATGTAAGGCGTGTGCTTCCAATGCATTGGAGCGGAGAATCCTAGTTGGTAGAGAGTGGAAAAATGGATAATCGTTTGAGGGGAGACTCGATGGTCCTTTGTTTGAGGGGAGGATTGTTGGGTATATAAGGATGGACAAATATCTCCACTGGTATGAGGCCTTTTGCGATAAGTCCAAAAACAAATCCATGAGGGCTTAGGCCCAAAGTGAACAATATCATACCATTGTGGAGATATGTGGTGTCCAGAGTCCTTACGAGTTGTACTTTGAGTTGTAATTAATTAGCTCAATTAACTGAGTTAAATCTTGTTAGATTAGTTCAAATAGTTTTTTGAACTAATTGTGACTTCAGTTAGTTAATGCATGCATGCATGTAACTACTGCACTTCATAGAACTGAATATTCTCTCATAAATAACTCATGCATGTCAGTTCAGATAGAGACCTAGTTGAGATCAGATGATGGGACAATGTACTATCAGTTACATGAATATTCCATGGAGGGTATCTCTTGCATGTAGAAGGAATTTATTCTTTGGATATTGTGCAGTTACTTTTTGATTTGATGAGTGTGTGATGAGGCCAATTGACACAGGTGGTAGCATTGGACCCCAAGGAAAACTGTGCAAGGAAATAGGAGGCTCGGAGGGCTGAGGGAAGGCATATCTTGTGTCTATTCAATCTGTGAGCTAAATTATTGGATTGTATTGAGAGAAGGATAGCTTGTGAGCTAATGCTTTGTGTAATCTGAACATATTTCCACTTGTATGATAATACAAAGATTGGGGCTTTTAGCTGAGGCTTTCCCCAGAGTATTCTTCTATGTTCATGTGTGATCGATTTCTCATTCTCAGTTATATGTGTTCTATTTGATCTTGCTCAAAATCGATTAAGCTTCCACAAGTTTGTTGAAGTAGATCTTGTATTTTTCTTTAGTATATTGGATAATCTATTGATCTACACTGAGAATTTCTATAGTAAACATGTAAGATACAAGTCATGAATGCATATTTGAGTGTAAATATTTGTACATTAGATTAAAATCACCAAGAAGTTCAAATTTCCTCTCAAGTACTTGCAACCACACTTTTTATCACATGCATTCATCAACCATTCATTAACTTATCAAAGCATAACAAGAGCCATAGCTATAACACATCTTAAATCATGCTTATAACCAACATATAACCGAATATTAACCATGACATAACAACCATCATAAAAACATAACAATATGTGCAAATTCTCATGGAGTACAATAAAAAAATGGTTCTTATTAACTTATACAAAATCCAACCTAGTCAAGGACTTCCATGTACCACCTAATCATAGATTCAGTTGAACCAAATATTTATTTCAGCCAATCATCCTCATGCCATATTCCAAGCATGAATGTGGGCTCTCATGGGATAAACCAAGACACCGCCTCCACCCTCAAACTACCACAATCTCGCTCAAATCAGTCATGAGATCACGTAACCAAAACAAGTTTGGATGCCTCAAAATTTATTCACCATATCTTGAAGAATTTACCTATCTCCACCCATATGTTGAGGTTTTCTCGTAGAAAACCATCTTCGCCCCCAACCCTTGGGAATTTTCTTGAGACCACCTCACCTAGTTCTAAAACCTCTTGGCAATCCAAAACTCAACCAAGAAATGAATCCCATCACACCATGGCTATCCAAGAAATGGAAAGGACAGCTAAAATCATTTTTAGACTCGAAAAAACCCATGCCAATTACAACAAATGAACCAAATAAACAAATGCATATACCATGCATTCACACCTCAATTAGGAAATCACACATATACCTTTTTAAACTTTTGATAGTCCTAAGATGTAATTGCAAGGCATATCTCTAAGTATTCTTATCCAAATCCAAATAATAGATATATTTTAGATTAATAATTCTTATACTTGTCCCCACATGGATGTTAAGAATAACCATTAAGTTAGATTGCTCTAGTCCCCTCTTGGTTGTATCTATTAGTTAGTAAAATAAGATGTACAGTATGATGTTATCCCTTCTATGTTTGAAAAGGTTTTTATTATTTCAACGATTTACGGTTTTACCATGGTTTGAACCTATAACTTTTTATTGTTGATAAAGGTAGAAATTGCCTCGTTATCATAAATTTTGAATATTTAATAACCAAAATTAAACCATTAACTTAAAATTTTGATCATTCCATACCTAAAATATGTCAAAATATATAGTGCATACAATAGAACCCTGAATTACCATTCTAGAATATGCAATCCACATAAAGACACCCTAAATTTCCATCAATCAAAAGTCTATTATAAAGTCAATATTTAAGAATCAAACACCTTGAATTTGCGTGGGTCTAATGGTTAAGAGGATGTGTTTCCTCGTAAGAGATCATAGGTTTAAAACTAGAGGGGGCTAGAGCATGTATGCCTTCATAGACTTCGTCAAGGTGGGTCCC
This sequence comes from Pinus tabuliformis, assembly GCA_031772625.1. Lineage (NCBI taxonomy): Eukaryota > Viridiplantae > Streptophyta > Pinopsida > Pinales > Pinaceae > Pinus > Pinus tabuliformis. The sequence goes on from CM062817.1 coordinate 1,765,686,404, forward strand.
TTGTCCCACAAATAAAGGGGTCAATTTGGTGTCTAGGTTGGTTGTGTCCTTAAAATTAGATACCATACCATATCATCATGCAATATGTAATTGACATAAATACGCCTTGACTTAGCATTAAATATAATATTGATTTAGCATCAGACAGAAGGTAGACAATGTTGTCATAAAGTCATCAATTCTAGAACAAAGATATCATAGTAAAGACATTATAATCGAAACACATTACATTATTCACTTTAACTTGGCACTTTAAGAGCCAATCACTGCAAATTCCACAAAAATGTATTACAAACATCTTAAATTTGGATATTATGTCATATCATATCCTCATGGAATATGTAATCTACATAGAGACCAATTTAGTGTCTAGCTTAGCTATAACCTTAAAATTGCATATCATATCATCATGAAATATGTAATAGATGTAAAGACACATTGACTTAGCATCAAACAAAAGATTGACTTAGCATAGAAAGATAAACAAGACTGTCATAAAATCATCGATTCTAAAACAAAAGTATCATAATAAAAGTGTTATAACTGAAACTCATTACATTATTCACTGTAATCTGACATTTTAAGAGCCAATTACCATAAATTCGACGAAAATGTGTTACAAACAAAGTCTTAACCATGCTCCATCTTCAAATAAAAATATGGATGGCGCTAACAAGTACAATTTTTCACAATTAAAAATACCACTACATTCGATCATCAACCTTACATCATGCTTTATATAAAAGTTCAAAAAAATTCTTAATTTACATCAGACTTTAAGTGAAAGTTAAATAAAATCTAAAGAACATTTGCTAATATCCCAAGTCTCAAGGGTAATCACATAGTAGTTGATTTCCTCCACCAACTAAGTCAACTATGTGTGTACACTTGACTGACATCCCTTCCATTGAGCTACCCATAACCTTGAACAGAGCAAATTGCTCTCACTTCAAATTAGAAGTTTTTTAGCAATTAAAACTAACCCTTCAAGGCTGACTACAATCGCTGAAAATAAAATGGAAATGGAGTTCATACGTTAAACTTTGGAAACTAACTATCATAGGCCATGCGCTGACTGACCAGCAAAATCGATTGTCTCACTCAAAAAATCACCGACGATGACGATAATAATCTCGATCGTGCGCATAGGATGACCTACTCCTCTCTCTGTCAAATTGCAACTTTAGCGAAGGCGAATCTCTGTCATTTTCATCAAACTTATACCCTTGTAAAGCTTCCAAGAAATGAATCCCATCACACCATGGCTATCCAGGAAATGGAAAGGAAGGCTAAAATCACTTTTAGACCTGAAAAAACCCATGCCAATTACAACAAATGCATGTACCATGCATTCACACCTCAATTAGGAAATCACACATATACCTTTCTAAACTTTTGATAGTCCTAGGATGTAATTGCAAGGTATATCTCTAAGTATTCTTATCCAAATCCAAATAATAGATATATTTTAGATTAATAATTCTTATAGTTGTCCCAACATGAATGTTAAGAATAACCATTAAGTTAGATTGCTCTAGTCCCCACTCGGTTGTATCTATTGGTTAGTACAATAAGATGTACAATATGATGTTATCCCTTCTAAGTTTGAAAAGGTTTTTATTATTTCAACGATTTACGGATTTACCATGGTTTGAACCTATAACTTTTTATTGTTGATAAAGGTAGAAATTACCTCATTATCATGGTTAAGAGGATGTGTTTCCTCGTAAGAGGGGGGTAGAGCATGTATGCCTTCATAGACTTCGTCAAGGTGGGTCCCTTGTCCCACAAACAAAGGGGTCAATTTGGTGTCTAGGTTGGTTGTGTCCTTAAAATTAGATACCATATCATATCATCATGCAATATGTATCGACATAAAGATGACTTGACTTAGCATTAAACAAAACATTGACTTAGCATCAGACGGAAGGTAGACAATGTTGTCATAAAGTCATCGATTCTAGAACAATGATATCATAGTAAAGACATTATAATCGAAACACATTACATTATTCAGTTTAACTTGACACTTTAAGAGTCAATTACTGCAATTCTGCAAAAAAGTATTACAAACGTCTTAAATTTGGATATTATGTCATATCATATCCTCATGGAATATGTAATCTACATAAAGATAGTATCTAGCTTAGCTATGACCTTAAAATTGCATATCCTATCATCATGAAATATGTAATAGATGTAAAGACACCTTAACTTAACATCAAACAAAAAATTGACTTAGCACAGAAAGATAAACAAAAATGTCATAAAGTCATCGATTCTAAAACAAAAAATATCATAATAAAAGTTATAACTGAAACTCATTACATTATTCACTGTGATGTGACACTTTAAGAGCCAATTACTATAAATTCCACGAAAATGTGTTACCAACAAAGTCTTAACCATGCTCCATCTTCAAATAAAATCATGGATGGCGCTAACAAGTACAATTTTTCACAATTAAAAATACCACTACATTTGATCATCAACCTTACATCATGCTTTATATAAAAGTTCAAAAAAAAACTTAATTTACATCAGGCTTTAAATAAAAGTTAAATAAAATCTAAATCACATTTGCTAATATCCCAAGTCTCAACGGTAATCACATAGTAGTTGATTTCCTCCACCAAGTCAACTATGTGTGTACACTTGACTGAGATCCCTTCCATTGAGCTACCCATAACCTTGAACAGAGCAAATTACTCTCACTTCAAATTAGAAGTTTTTTCGCAATTAAAACTAACCCTTCAAGGCTGACTACAATCGCTGAAAATAAAATGGAAATGGAATTCATACATTAAACTTTGGAAACTAACTATCGTAGGCGATGCGCTGGCTGACCAGCAAAATCGATTGTCTCACTCAAAAAATCACCGACGATGACGATAATAATCTCGATCGTGCGCATAGGATGACCTACTCCTCTCTCTGTCAAATTGCAACTTTAGCGAAGGCGAATCTCTGTCATTTTCATCACACTTATACCCTTGTAAAGCTTCCATGGCAATCGTGGCACACTTAGGGTTATCAAATTCCACAAAACACAAAACAACGACAGCATTCGCCGATTCTCCTTCTCCACCTCGATGAGATTTTTTGGATTCCTTGGGCTTTTTAACAACCCTCACTTCTTTGAAACCGCGGAAGGGACGAAATATGTGCTCCGCTTCTCTACTAGTGCAATCACTTGGAACACCCATCACAAACAGTTTGTTGGATGCATCTTCTGGTAGATATTGAACATCAGCAACAGGCACCCTCCTCCCAATTACAGGGTCGAGTCTATGGCTATCAGACCTGAAATTCAAACCCTCATCTACAGTTAACCGATTTGAAGAAGGAAGCGCCCCACTCTGTGAAACAAGGCGATGATCATCAAGAAAAGGAGGAGCAGGAGCACGAACATGATCATCGGATAAGCGAATCCCTAGTCTGTCACCCCCTCTCTCAGCAAGCCTGAGGTCTTCTCTACGACTAATATAAGCACCAGACAACGAAGCATCACCAGTATAGTCATATTCATAATCATTGCGAGGCCGCTTGGCTAGTACGGACCTCTGCCAGTCCCTTTCTCTCTCAGCGCCTGTTGCTCGGGATCTTGTGTACTCCATGTTTCTCCCTCTTATTGCCCTACAAGAAGCAAAGACCCGTTGCGATCTAATAAGGTAAAATATAGAAGCCCAAAAATAGCTCAAAACAAACCCAAATCTCCTACCCTCCTCTAGCGTTTAGATTGTCGATGTATTTTTATAGGGACTGTGGAGCGCAAGAAAGATCTATTTTACGGTGCCCATTCATTTATGGTCGGCCCATTTTAATCGTTATATTGTCCCACGGTCACCATCACCAGACAAACATGATCTCCATGAAGCTGTCTTCATTTAAATTTCAAGTGATTGGGAGTATTGCTTATTGGGATATATCTTAATTTTTTTTGTGATAAGTTTCCAGAAGTGGACACCCTCACTGCATGGAGTCTTTGCTCTTATTAATTTAATAAAATATATTTCATGGGATATTCTAATAAGTCCAAAAAAGAACTCTCCCACCGCATGAAATCTTTGCTTTTGATTTACCCGCGTTCAAATAAATCCACAATTTATTAGTTTACCTTGAAAAAAAATCAATCTTAAACTTTGAAATTAACCATTCTTATTCTTATTAAAGCCTCACCAACATCTCGCTAAGTTCATCAGCCCTTTATTCATGGATAACATTTCATTTTCTATCTCTTACATAAAGTTTTTAAGAAAAAAATACTTTCATTTTTTTAAATGTTTTGTTGAGGAGGAAACTAGGTCGTTTTCTAGTAAGTGTTTTAAATTTTTAATGAAGTTTAAATTTATTTAATGAAGTTTGTTATAATTATTTAGAATTTTGGGGGTTGGAAAACATTTTATGTTTTTTAAAAGGTGTAGAGAGGCAAAGTTATGGGACTCGAAAACCACTCAAACTCTTTTTGGGTTTCTAGTGATTGTGATTCTCTATGGTTGTGAAATATGAGCCAACAGTACATCTAACCATTTCATTATAAACAAATTTAAAATTAAAAGTGTAGTTCCTTATCATATCCTATTGAAGCAATTGCTATGGTGCGAGTCATAAGGTATTTAAAAAAATTGAGCAAATGGAAGAGAGTAGAGCAAATGGAAGAGAGTAGATGGCCTAAGGTTGTCATAGACTATGCAACAAAATAACAAATGGTTTAGTAAATGGGGTATTTTCTTGAAGCAAAGAGATAAAAGCTTTTGTTATGGAAAAGTTCCACAATTGTACCTGAGATAAGGCGCTAGGAATAATGAAAAATTACTATATTTAAGTGTTTAATCCCACTCATAGTCATCAACCAAAAGCATACATAGAGGCCAATATCTCTTGGAGAGCCATAATTCTTATTGCTCAGTTAAGGACCAATTCTCATAAACTCCCTTGTGAAAAAAGGCTAAAGAAAGTGTGGGAGGAAAGAGGAAAAGTGGAAATAGAAAAACATTTAATTTACAAGGAAACTTATGCAGCTATCTCTTGGGATAATCTATTTAGCGACGGGTTTGTCAAAAAGCTGGGAGAATTTATTTGGGCCGTATACATCAAGGAGATGAAGAAGAAATCTGTCCCATAGCCTATCTTTAGCCTCCTGGACTTTAAAATAATTTCTTTCTTCTTTCTTCTAAAGTACCCATGAATAAATATTTTAATAAAATGTAAAATTTTGTATAAATATGGGTTATCAAAGAGTGAATATATTATAGGTAAAATGTAAGAGATTTTATGTAATGAAGTTTTTTCTTTTAACTAAACACTTTATCTAATACATTTAAATACATTTATATAAATTTAGTGCAACTTTTTATAAAATTCTTTGTTCTATTTTTGCTTATTTAAAGTATTCATAATTTTAATATCAAAATTAAATTTAATTCGTTATACTAAAAGTTAGACTCGAATACTAACATGTTACATCCAATTACCTCCAATTGACAATGGAAGATCTACAACTAAGGTCTTAACTACTAAAACTTATGGGGTCATACATACTCTACCCTCCTCTCAATTTGAACCTATGACCTTTTATGAGGAAGCACATGATCTTAACTATCAAACCCACTCAAATATACTAAGTATCATTTTATTATTATGGTCATAAAAATAATAAATTCGTAATTATAATTTATTAAATTATAAGTCTCATTTTATATGTGTCCTTGTCACAACTTCTTTATAGGCAAGTTAGTAACCATTTTTACATTATGACTATAAAGACAATGAAATAGAAATTACAATTTACTATCAATGGCTCATTTTTTTCTTTTTTTTTTCTTTTTTTTCCTTTCTTTCTTCATTTTTCTTCTATTTTTTTCTTCTTCTTTTTCCTTCCTATGTGGTTCACTACCCCAAGATCGATGACCACTAAATCAAAGAAATAATTGTACTAGGAAAATCCATTCTAAAGTATCACCTCCTATCAGCTCAAGTGGTTCAACCATAAAGCCTCAATGTGAGAATGTTGAGAGAATTGAACTAGTGACTTCTCTATTAAAAAAGGTGCTTTAATGACCAGGACTCATCAATTGAGCTAACCCTTGGGGCTAAAACTATAAGTGACTCTGTCACTATTAATTTTGAATATAATGTTTCATTATCCATTTTGATTGAAATGTAATGGTTGAGACAAGGAGTCGTTATGGAAATTTTATTCCCATAAAAAAAAGGAGCTAAGTTGATTTAATTTAATTTTAATAATATATCAATCATATAATACCCCACAAGATTTAGAGCGGTTATTTACAAGGTGATTATTAAGACACTCTATGGTGAAAATGCCACTAGTTAAAAACTTATTGGCACAAACCCAACCACCCCTAAATCAAGTCTCTCAAACCACAAATTAATCCCACCCCTTTACACCAAATTAACTAACAAACAAAAAACATAGCAATCCTTAAAAAAAAAAAATTAATCTAATTATCATTACCTATTATAGTTTTGATTATCATGAAATTGTTTTGTTAGCTTTATTACCTTCTTATATATTATCCATTTATCCTACGCATATGTGTGTTTCTCTTGATTATCATGGTTTAAATCAATGTGTGTTATGGAAAATTTAGTTAACAAGCTTTTAAGAATTAAAATCAATAAAAAAAATTCTATAAAAAAAACATATGAACTTTTTACCATAAGAAAACATATCAATGTTCTACATTGAGTAAACACATCAACCATGCAATTTATTATTATTTCTTTTATTAATCAATACTAACTAGAATAATCAATTTTATCAATATCCATGTTATTTATACATTTATACATACATGATCAATTTGTTTACAAATTAACTATCTCTTATTATCGGACAATTTACTTAGAAAAAATATCAACTAATTATTCATTATGTACATCTTTAATTATCTATTCGAGTGACCAATGATTACTCAATAATCTATTTAACTAATATAACAACCATTTACAATTACTCAATAATCCATTTAACTAATATAACGATGCTCACCAATTTGTTTGATTAATACATTTTAATTACAAGCATTTTTTTTTTTGTCTTTTCTCTATAATTAACTCTTTAATTTTATTTAATTATCTTAACATATCTCAAATCTCCATATTCCACACATTTAATCCCAAAAATAACTAAAAATTAATAATTATTATAAACCTATCATAAAATCAACACATGGTAATCAACAGAATATGTTATATACATCCATGTAAAATTTAGTAATTAATATCCATTTTAAAATTCAATAATCAATACCTTATATATATGATCTAGTAATTAACATCTCAATATAGAAACATCATTAGTATTTATAAGTTTACCATGTCCAATAAGCTTCCATGTCTTCATGTAATAGTATTTCATTTTAACGTATCTCACTCACTTTTTTATATGAAAATATGTGCATGTGCACTTGTAAATTAATTTTCTACAATAAGGAAACATACAAACCTTTTTATTCATATTTTTTTAATTTAAACATATGCATTTGGGAATTAAAAATTAACAAAGAATTTTTTACAATAAGGAAATCTATAAACTTTTATATAATGAGTAAATACACAAATTATCTAATTCATTATTTTTTCTTTATTATTCAACATTAATGAGAATAATAAATCATATTAATATCTATGCCATTTATAGATAAATATCTAATTTTTACATCCTTACATTTTAATTATTTTTTATTACGAAGCCATTTATTTTTATTTTTTTTTGTAAGCTAAGATGGTGCTCATTCTATTACTTGATCAATCAGAACATTACAGCATTCAAAAAACAGATTCTGCCCGCCCTCTAGGGGAAACCGGGCCATGACACCACCTATAATTCTTAATAGCAGCCCAAAAAAAGTAGGTCCACAGTCTGGCAGTTTTTGCTAGATAGGCTATGCAATCCTGTAATTTACTAAAACTATTGCTAAAACTACTACTCTGTATTGCATGATTTTTCCTATTTTTGGCAAATACAAAGCAGTAACCAAAAAAATTCTTGCTGGTTCTAAACATATCTTGAATCAGTCATTGTCTCCCTCAGGTTGCTGGTGCGCTGCTTCCGCGTTTGCTGGCTGGTCCCCATTCAACGTTTGTTGGATAGCATCCAGTTTCTCCTCCTGTTTCGTCAAGGCTACGCGAAGGAAGCTCAGTGCACGACGAATGTCAGGCTCTCCCTTGGCTAAATTGACCATTTCTTTCGCCACTTGAGTTAGCGCCTTAGCCATAATCCCCTTCATCACCCAGTAGATGTGAAGGGATTGTTTAAATAAGGACATACGCCCTCTGGTGTGCCCCGGGTCGTGGAGGAGAAAGGTCCAGTCTTCAATTTCCTCGTCGGATTGATCCTGAAGCGCTTCCTCTTCAAGCCGCTGCATCACCTTGCGCACAGCCTGATTGGAGAAACGGAGGAAAGCCGGCTCAGCCTTCCGAACGCGATGGTTAACCGTCTCCTTCGGCTTCCTGCTTTTCCCCTGACCACGCCTGGAAGTCTCCCCTTCCTCCTTCTCGTGCCCCTTCCGGCCTTTGACTCTCTTACCATCCTGGTCCGTTTCCTGATCAGGAGTAGCACTGCGTTTCCTCATACCATAGCGACGGATCTTCATGTCCTGAGAACCAGGATGGTCCGCCTTCACCTGCTCGTTTCCTTCCTCAGCCAGGTGCTCCTGGTGGCACCCTCGTTCCTTTACGGCGCCAGGGGTCACATCTTCTTCCGAGTCCTCCTCTACCTCCCACACTGAGAAAGGAGGCTCCTTCTGCATAAAATCTTTGCCTTTTCGATTACTATCCTCCTCTCTTACACCCTGTTGTTTCGTCGCTTGCCGCATCTTCTGCCTTGTTTCCATTCTGCCCGGGTGTCTGATACTCCTTGCTCTCTGCTTGCCAAGATTAATCGTAATTCTCTTCTGCCGTTCAATGGAACCCTCAGTTCTTGCCCAGATTATGAGCTCGCTCAATGCCCTCATAATCGACCCTCTTTGATTATATAACAAGTTTGCTGCCTTAGAGGAACCGCAAAGACCGGTTTTCAAATGCCGCCGGTCACTCTCTGGTAAACCACTCCTCCCAACCATCTTATCATTATTCAGTCCCTCTGGAGTGATGTCAGGCGAACCTCCACCCTCACCATTCATAGTTCGGATATTAATAATCTTACGATGTGTGTACTTGTGCCTAACCGCTCCTTACGCCACCTCTGTACTATCCCCAAAATCCTGATCCTGCATCCTGCTGCCAACTATAATGATTTTCACGAATCCCAATTGCATCATATTCTTACCACGGGGTCTCCACGGCGCCCTACTAATCCACCTCATTGATCCGTTCATTGTCATTCGTGGCATGATCATGATCCACCTTAATTAGGTCCGCCAACTCTTTCCACTCCCGGTTTCCTTCCACGGCTCTCCACTATCTGTCAATTGAGCTGCCACGACCACTGCAGCCCCAATTCGCCAACTAATCCGCTGCCTGATTCCCCTTTCGACGAACATGGCTGATAATTCGGTAGTCGATGCGTTTAATCATGCCTGCTATTTCTTGAACTATGCCTGTCGTCCGCCAACTTTTGGTTACTTTCTCCCAGCCCTGACCATTATTGAGCCTCCTCATCATGTCCACAGCAATCTTCGAATCCCCTATAATTTCCAGATTGGTATAGCCATTCCTGATAGCAATTCGTAATCCTTGATGCAGGGCCCAAAACTCGGCCTCATTGTTGGTCATCTATCCCCCCCATTCAGCATAGATCCACCTGACTTGATTATTGCTGTCTCTGAAAATCCCCCCAAAGCCCGCATCACCCGGGTTGCCCTTCGAGGCCCCATCAAAGTTGAGTTTAACAAATTGTTCTCTCGGGTAGGAGAATTTCTCTGGGCTCTGAGTTCTCATATCAGGGTTGGCCGAACATTTAAATTGAACCATCTCTAATTTGAGATTCAGTTTGTTTAGGATTTCTTGTTCGTCCGGGGTAGTCTTCCAGTCATCACTCTCCCACTTATCGACTAGTATAGTCTCCCGCATACTCTCAACCACCTGCTTCCAAATTACTTCTGGATTCTTAGCCGAATTCTGAAATATCCTCCTATTTCGCTCCTTCCAGACTATCCAAAGAATAAAGGTAGATATCAGATTCCAAGCCCTCTGGACAACCCTGCATTGAAAGGTTTCCTTGTTCCACTGGAAAACTACATCATTGAATTCTCTGATATTAACTCCTGGCTTATTGAACAGTCGTTTGGTAAGCATCCAGAGTTTCTCTGCATATGGACATCGGATCAGCAAATGATCTCTGGTTTCATCATCATTGTTGCACAGGAAACATCGTGAAGGGCCATTGAAACCCTTCTTTCGGATACGGTCCCAGGTCAGAATTTTGTTTTTTGAGGCTAACCAAACAAAGATGGACACCTTTGGCCACCAGTTTCCGTCCCATATTGTTTTCCACTCCCAATTTCTGTCATCTCCGATTTGAGACTCCATTAGAAAATAAGCCTCTTTGGTTGTAAATGTCCCCTTCATAGAGTTCCCCCACCGGAGGATGTCTTTCCCGTTACGAACTCTGAGTTTCCTTGATCCCATTTCTTTCTGATAAAGATCCTGGAGATCTGGGTTAAGTTCCGGATCCCATTCTGTCGGTTCCTCCCAGACTCTCCATTCCTCCGACAAGTCATTAACCTTCCAATAATCCTTTACCCTTGTTCTGTTACCTGTCATTCTGTCACGGACCTGGAGGAGGTTTTGAATGTTGTTCAGTCTTTCTCGTTGTTGCCAGCTATCTTCCCAGAAGTTGGCCTCTGAGCCTCCCCGGATTTCCCAAAAAGTATGTTTGTCAATCAGATCTCTGTTTTGAGAGGCTAATTCCCAAATAGTGGAACCTCTGGGGATTTCCTGTTGCCTTAAGATATCTGCCGGAGAGTTTGGCATTCTGTATTTAGTCCTCCAAATAGCTTTCCATAAATCATTTCCACCACTGAGCCATCTCCACAACAGTTTGGCTCCCAGGACCTTGTTTAGAATTTCTGGGTCTCTCAAACCCAAACCTCCTTTCTCTTTTCTTTCGGTGAGCTGGCTCCAAGAGACCAACACCCATTTTTTCTTTTTGTTAGATCCACTCCATATGAATTTCCTTATGATTTCCCTAATTTTTGCACATATCCCAGCTGGGGCAGCCATAATCGAAAGAGGGTAGATAGGGATAGCCTGAAGGACCGACTTGGCAAGAACAACTCTGCCAGCAATATTCAGAACTCTGAAGGCCCAATTTTCCACCTTGTTGTTAAGTTTATCCAGAACCCCTTGCCAGTTTTTCAGCTTTTTTGAAGTGAGGTCTAGAATATTACCCAGATATTTGGTAGGTAATTCCCCCCTTTTGAATCCTAAGATTCTGATTAGATGGGACTTAACCTGTTCCATTGTGTTGAAGATGAAGATGCAGGATTTCTCTTTATTGATTTCTAACCCCGAGGCCTCTGTAAACAGATCAAGGATTCTCTTTAGACGTTGGACTTCTCTTACCGTTGGTTCCCCAAACAACATAATGTCATCAACAAATTGTTGATGAGTCAGAGGAAGGGTGTTTCCCCAAATTTGCAGTCCTTTGATTCTACTTGCTACTCTCTCTTGTTTGATAAATCTCCCTAGTCCTTCAGCGGCAAGAATAAATAAAAATGGGGACAAAGGATCTCCTTGATGTATCCCTCTAGAGGCATTAAAAGTTTTTGAGGGGCTTCCATTAACCAAGATAGAGAAGTGAGGAGTGGAGATCAGATTGTGGATCCAAGCGATCCATCTTTGATGAAAACCAAATCTTTCAAGGACAGTAGCTAAATAATTCCAGTTCAATCTATCGTATGCCTTGGATAAATCTAATTTTACCATCATTCCTTTTTGTTTTTTGACTTTTAAGGAATGGATAACCTCCTGAGTTACAACAAGACCATCAAGAATCTGCCTGCCTTCCACAAAACCCGTTTGTTCAGCCGAGATTAATTTGTCCAAAAGGGGTTTTAATCTTTTGGCAATCAGGGAGGTGATCATTTTGTAAATCACGTTACAAAGAGCTATAGGTCTAAAGCCACTAGCCTCTTCTAGGTTGTCTCCCTTAGGAATAAGAGCATAAAAGGTAGAGTTAAGAGCTGGCCATACCTTTTGATTTATTCTTGATTCTTCCACAAGGTCCAGTATCTCTCGACCCAAGAAGTGCCAGCCTGCCTGGTAAAAATCCACAGTGAAGCCGTCCGGCCCAGGAGCTGTCCCTTTCTTCATTGTCTTCACGACTTCTTCCAACTCTTCTAAGGTCACGGCCCTCATAAGTGCTTTATTTTGGTCCTCAGTGACCAGGCTGGGGATAGCAGAGCAGATCTCCTGTATGGCTCCCGTTCTATCAATTTGAGGTTCTGTTAATATCTCCCTGTGGTAATCCATCAAAACTTGTTCAATTTCATTCTGCTCTACCACTCTTTCCCCGTTTTTGTCCTTAATCGAGAGGATCCTGTTTCCCTGCCTGTGCTTGACCATAGCCTGGTGGAAGAATTTAGTGTTTCTTTCCCCCTCTCTAAGCCATTTTATCCTAGATTTTTGGCGCCATAGGATCTCCTCCTGCTTTCGCCTCTCTTCTAGTCTACCAAGGATTACCCCTTCCTTGTGGATGCTTTCCTCCGTTCTTCCTTCCAAAATTATCTTCTGTTGAAGGTCTGCCATTTCCCCTTCAAGATTTTGCTTATCCTCCAGGATGTTGCCAAATTCCTCCTTATTCCATTTTTTTATTTTGCCTTTCAGTTCTTTCAACTTTAGCTGGAACGTATGCATTCTACATCTGCCCTGACTAGTGCTTTGGTTCCGCCAGTTCTCAACCTTCTTGATGAACTCCGGGTCCCTTAACCAGAAGGCTTCAAATCGAAAAGGTCGTTTCCCCTGAATCCTCTTGATGTCAACCTCTAATCGGATCGGCCAATGGTCGGATCCCAGAGATGGGATGATCTTGGCTTCCACAAAGACATCTTTGTTCATGATAGCCTCAGAAACTAAGAATCTATCCAATCTAGAAGCAATTTGGTTTTGTCCACCCCTTCTATTGTTCCACGTGTAGGTCCCATTAATGGTCTGGATATCCACAAGCCTGAGCTCCTCTATTGTCTCATTAAAGCTATCCATGAGATGATCCCTTCTCCTAATCCCTCCTTTTTTCTCTCCCAAGGATCGAATCAAATTGAAATCTCCACCAATAATCCAGGCAGCTTCAGGATAAAGTTTCCTGACTGATTTGAGACTGTGGAGGAATTGCTCCTTTTTTCCAGGGGTAGGAGGGCCATAAACCCCTGAGATGACTACCTGTTGCTTGGTTCCTACTATCCTCCCCAGCCCAGAAAGGATACCACTCATACTAGCCCAGTTATATATGGTGATTTCATTTGGGTTCCACAAGACAGCGATTCCTCCTGCAAAGCCTATTGCGTCTTGCCCAATCACTTGATATGGTAATCTGCTTTTTTCTATTATTTCTTCAAGCTACTGAACCAAAATCCTTGTTTCCTGTAAGATCAAAATGCTAGGTTTCTCTTTTTTCAACTTTTCCTTCATATACCTTTGTTTACCCCTACTGTTCAAACCCTTAATATTCCAACTGATAACTATCATTTAAAACTTTTTGTATGAGGGGAAGAATACCTCCGACAGAGGTATCACCTTACCTAAGTTTATCAATATTTCTCCCACTGTCTGGATCGTTTCATTCATTGTTTTCCGGCCTCTTTTTCTGCTGGTTTTGCCGGAGCTGCCCATTCCTTTATCTTCATTCCCCTGCTCACTTTCTGACATTGCTGGTTTATCCGGAGGTTCCCCTTTTTTCTCTTTGTATTTCTGGAAGACTTCCTTGTACAGCTGTCTTTGTTTTTTAGGTATGAACCTGCTATCCAAATTCCTCCATTCCTGAAGTAGTCGTCGCATGATTTTCTCTTCTTCTGTTCCATTTTCAAGCATGTTTTCCACTTCCATCCGAGAGGCCATTTCTGTTTCTGTTGACTTCTCTTCCGATTCTTCTCTATTAGGTTTGCTTATAGTTGTTCCTTTTCCTTTCTCCTCTTCAGCTGTTTCCATTGGGGTATTTTCCGGATCCTCATCATCTTCCAAGTTCACTTCATATTCTTCGTCTTCACTCTGGAGTACCTGAAATTTGTTTTGATTTCTTGTTTGACTGGGTTGCTTTTGAGGTTGAGTCTTTGGTCCCTCTTTATTCTGTCTCCTCTTCCTGACTACCTGCTGAAATCCTCTCTCCGGATCCTCCATCCTCCCAGTGGTTCTTTGTTGATCTGCTTGACTTTTCTTGCTTTCTTCTTCTTTATTCAGTGGGCATTGCCTATATAAGTGGCCGTACTCATGACAGATTCGACATCGGAATGGGATATGTTCGTAATCAATTGGCTGCATCCAGATTTCATCATGATACTCTACCTCAACATTTTCCGGGAGGGGATCTGCCAGATTTATGTAGACACATATTCTCGCATAAGCATTATATTTACCTCTTTTCGTAGCCTCTGCAATTTTGACAAAACTCCCAATCGTATTGCCTATGCCCTCCAGAATCTCGGGGTTCCAGAACTCGTCCAGAAGCCCAAACAATCTGACCCAGACTGGTGCATCTAGCATTTTTTCCTTTTCAGGGTTGTATCGCTCCTCCCAATATTTCATGAACAGGCCAGCATTGTTCAAGAAATATGGACCCTCCTCAAAGATCTTGTTCTTGTCCTCCAGATTGGAAAAGATTGCTGTGAAGAAACCTTGAGCTCCAAGCTTGAGGTCTATCTGCCCCTTAGGTCTCCATCTCTGTTCGATCCATCTGTAGAGTTCCCGCTCAGAAGGCCAATACCCAACGAATCTACAAATTAGGGCATGGTCTTTCATGTAGCAGTTGTATTCTTCCAATTTGTTGTGGGGAACAACATACCTTGGCTGTTTCTGAGCCCTTGGTAGGCATTTCCCTCTCATTCTCTTCTGCCATAGGTTGCCCATTACTGGGGCCTGATTTTCCTTCTCAGTGTGCTGCTCCCCTCCCGTACTTGTCTCTCCTGTTACTACATTCTTGAAGGAGGGGATCTCTCCCCCCCCCCTTGACTCTCCCATTTCGCTCAGGGCGATATCAGATGATTAGAACCTCTTTAACCTTTGCGATCGTCGAGAACAGCCCGTACCTGTACTCTGGAAAACTCTGTCCCAGCAGGTCTGCGCGCTCTACCTTCTGCCAATACCAGTCTATGCCTCTGCCTCCGTTGTCTGCTATCGCAAACCCTAGCGCTCATCCCTCTTTCGTCTCTCCGGGTTCCGTGAATTCGATTAATCGCATGTATTTACGAAGCCATTTATTTATAAAAACTATTTGATTCATTATTCTTTCTTTTATTATACAATATTAATGATAATAATCAATTTTATTAATATCCATGTCATTTATACATAAATGGTCAATTTGTTTACATCCTAATTATCTCTTATCGTGAAACAATTTACTTATAAAATATGTCAACTAATTATTGATTATGTGCATCCTTAGCATATAAATCATTAATTTGTTTACATATTAATTATCTCTTATTACCTTAATTTTGTGCATTCTTAACTATCTATTTCACTCACATTGTGATTAATCATTTTTTTAACATAAATAAGAAGAAATTATATTAAAATATGTGCTTGAATGTAGCATTTACTCGAGAAACCAGTTACAATATGCTCTCCTCCTTGTCGGCCATGACTAATGGCACATTTACAAAAAGATAAAGAAACAAGCATCCTTCCAAAAAGAGTAAAGAGGGAAAAGTTCCAAAACTAAGTCATATGTTTTTTACACCTACTTATTCATGAGAATAGAAGAATCTTTAAACAACTTTCTTGCATAATAAAATGTAGAACAAAACATCTCTATAAATTACTAGAATATGGTCCATCATTTGGCCCGCAGGATTCATGACCTAAGTTCTTCCTACTGTGATTTTTCTTTCTTCATATTACAAGTGGGGAGGAACACTTCTTTTTAAGCACATCTAAATAGGGAATGGGAGAAGAGGAGGACTTCTTCTTGGCCACCTTACCAGCTTCTCCGTCTTTTACTCAAGGAGAGACATTTGGGGAAAGCTTTCCCACCATAGGAGTTTTCCTTGGAGGGTCATGATCTAGTTGTTCTTCATTAATCAATTTAGGAGGACCCTTTAGAATAGGATTATTTAGTTAATCTGCTTGGGCCTTATGATTCTCACCTTCTTCCTTTGGAGCATTCAAGGATTAAAATTTATTTGAGGAAATGGGTTGATGCTTAGATTCCACCTTACATGTCTACTAATTTTTACTTCCACGCTTGTTATGGTTCCATTTAACTAGAATGAATCCTTGCATAGCTCCTTACTCTTCTTTAAGAGGAGGATTTGGAGAGCTTTGAGAAGTTGAAGCTCTTTGGATAGATTTTCGCAATATCCATACTTGTGGCACATATTATATTTAAAAGGAACATGTTCATAAGCTAGAGCCTAGAGATGAGACCAACCGTCTAGATTTAGTGGAATTGGCTATGGGATGCCTTTTGATAAATCCATTTTAACACATATTCAGGGGCACAAAAAATGATTCCTATGTTCCAAATCACAAGAAATAAATCTACTAAGTTTATCTCCAATTTCCTTAAAAATGCCTTCACCCCAACATAGAAGAGGGATGAAAGGAAATATGGTCCACACAAGTGAAAATGATATTTCCATCATAGGATTAAATTCCAAAGACCAATGAGTGAGAAATAAGCCTCTGATGCCTATGAAATAGGAAACTGACTGGTAGATTTGATCTTTATCTTCCGTAATTTTTAAAGAGAAATGGATAATACCCATTTCCATAGTAGTAAATTCTCGAGGGTTCATGATTTTCCCAGTTATCAAAAAATTGGTCTTAAAAAGCTTCATAACTTGGCCACAAACCAATAAAATTTTCGATTAACCATTTTTCCTTCAAGAGCACCACATTTTTTTTTGCTAAGGAAAACCTGAGATCCAAAGAAGGGTTTGATTGTTCCATCTTCACAAAATTATTTGGGGCGCCCATTTTTCCCTTATTAAAGCACATGGCCAACTAAACAACATATGGCAACAAAATAATTGTTCTCAAAACCATCAATGGAATACCCTTGTATTAGCAATCTACCAAAACATAGATGTTGGGGACAACATCAGTAGAGGCTCGAATTAGTCACATGAAACCCACTTGACAACCATGAGCAGGCTAGTTGAGATCCATGTAGAGATATTTGAGGGGAATTCTTTGATGGAAGCTTATCCAGTGAACAAAGGAATCCATTATGGCTAGGGAAACCCTATTTTTCAGGAGAAGGGTGCCACAGAGAACCAAACCATCTTGACTCACGTAAATATGTTGAATTTAGTAATTAATACATTATGTTATATAAATTTCTATAAGTTATATATATATATATATATATATATATATATATATATATATATATATATATATATATATATATATATATATATATATATATATATATATATATATATATATATATATATATATATATATATATATATATATATATATATATATATATATATATAGAATGAGTCACATATATCCCACCCATTTCTCTTATACGCAAATTTGAATGAGTCATGTGGGAAGAAACTTAAACATGTTTAACGTAAAGGGATCACTTATTTCATTAGATTGTTAAAAAAAATGGATAAATTTCCATTTTTTATAGTGATATAAACAAATATATGAACAAAGAATTTGGAAGCATAACTTGATGTAGGTTTTAGCCTTATACAGAAATTACCTGCAAACAAATTCTTAGAAAAACAGAAAATATACAATGGCAAGAAACACAAAACAAATACACAAAGATTTCCCTAGATCCCAAAACTGGGATTACCAGATTGTTTTTTCATTATATTCCTTTCAATGTTACAATACATATATATACATGTTGAAGCATCCATAAACCCCAATCCGTTAACCCTGGATTAGAACATAATCATAGTTCCCTTAACCGGATCTATAAAATATCATGGGTAGAAAACCATCATGCCCAAAACCATGTGTGAAATCCATGCACAAAACCATAGGTAGGTCCAACCACTTAATATAGGGTCCAAAAAAAAAAATTGGGACGCTGCCCCAGACCCCATGCAGGGGGACGAGGGGGTGTTGTCATCCCACCTGTGACACACCCAACACTTGCAAAGAAAGAATCAAAAGTATTTAATTAGTTCATCCTTTAAAAGAATAGAAACATTAGGGATGGATGGACACTGGAGTTTTTCTTTTTTTTATGATATGTTGGAAGGAGATATATTAAAACTGTTGAAGAATCTAGACTATCTAAACATATAATGCGGTATTTAAATTCTAAATTTGTTGTTATTTTTCCTAAAAATAAGATTCAGTAACATTTGAAGAATTTAGAAGAATGTATTTATGTAATATTATTTATTAAGTAATTTAAAATATGATTGCTAACATGCTTAGAGTTATTTTTTTCTAGTGTCACTTAGATGAATAGCTTGGATTATTTTTCAATGGCCAAATCCACAATGTTATTGCAAAAACATAAGAAAAAATGCACCCAAAAGATGTTTGGAAATCCTCAATAGTTGCGATGATGTTTGAATTAGCCAAAACTTGTGTAAAATAGAATTGGTTATAACTGAGGTTGTTACTGCCCTAGGTAGGGATGAATTTGCATACTATAATATATCATGGGATTCCTATCATCTCTCTCTTATGTTATTCTCACAATTGAATCTCCGTTTGAGTGTTGCAGTGTCCTAAGGGAAATCATATGAGAATGTTACTTATCCCATTCTTTTATTTTTATTAGTGGTTGAAGGTTTAAGCATGTTAATAAAAAATGCAAGAAGAGGACAAATAAAAGTAGTAAAATTTCATATTGATCAATCTTCTTTTTGTAGACAACATTGTGATATTTGGTCAACGCACCAGTAGGAGATGAAAAGCATAAGGGAGGTATTGGATGTATATTGTAAAGCTTAATGAATGCAAGTCAACATATCAAATTCTTCACTAACATTTAATGAACTAGATGAAGAGGTGAAAATACAAATATTAAACCTATTTTTAATTAATTATGTTGAAATCCATGAAGGTGCAACATATCTAGGTTTAAAGTAAAGGAAAATTATTATAAATATGTTAATTAGATGTCATTTGAGTTTATATTGAGTGGTTGTGAGATGGATTATTTTCCTCCCTCCATAGGTTATATTCATGTAAATGACTTGTTGAGCTCATAATGAGTATATTGTTGTAATGGATTTGAGCCATGTTGATGACCTAGCATTGTGACTTAAAGAATATAGGTTCTAGCCTAGGTATCATCCCTATAATAAAGGGGCCTAGTGGTTTTCCATGGGATATATTATTTGGAAAAACAATATGTCTATTTCGTGTGGTTGTATAATAAAATAAAAGCTTGAATTTCAACTTATGCAATAAATGGTTGTCTTAAGGTGGTAGATTAGCATTGGTTAAGATATTTTTAGATATTATCTCCATGTATTAGATATTCATAGCCAACATACCAAAAGGGAATTTTAATGATTAAAAAAGGAATTTTTTTAGTTTTTTATCAACAAGGAAAAGGCAAAGGAAGGAATTCCTTTGGTCAAATGAACTAGAGTGGTTAGGTTTTTAATAATATTTATGTTCTTAGTTTATCCCACACTAAAAATTTCTTTGGAGTTATTGTAGTAGCTACAAAACCCCCCTCATTTTCTCTAGGTGTCACCCCTACCTAAAGAAAATTCAGGGTCCCACCTACTAAAAATTCTCATTATCTTCTTACTAGGATTGATGGCTCATTCCCTCAATTGAATTTACCCTCTTATTTTCCTTGACACTCCTTACGATGAGCCTTAAGAAATATTTTTAGAAGTCACTTTTCCTTGTGATATAGGGTTCAACAGTCCCTCAACCCCATAATACAAGGCTAGAAAGATGATTATACCAATGAAACATTGCTCTGAAAAAGTGAATTCTCAATGACACACTACTCAAAAGGGGTGACTTAAATCAAATTTTGTCCATGCACACCCTCTCTCTCTAGTGCTATATATCTCTAATAATGACTAAATCGGTGATATTGTGCTCATAAAAGTGACCCTATCTTAATAACTTTCTTTTTAAACTGCATCAACTAAGTGGGGTATTACTCACAACCTCCTCAATCCAATGATGTATCACTCTAACGATGGTTACCTTATCAATATAATACTATTTAAAAATAATTTGAATCAGTAAAATTCACTCCAAATCCCCTCAAGTCAATGTCATATCACCATGAATATGACTATCTGAGCAATACGACCCCAAAATTGTTTAAGATAGCAATATACCTCTCCAAAAGAGACTTCCTTTTACTCTTAAAACCTCCTTGTCTAAGAGATATATATCGCTAAATATTGATATCCAAGTGTTGTATCATTGGGATGTTGGTCGATCCAATGATACTCTCTATTTTTCAGCCTCTTTCATATATATCGCACTAGGTATTATATTTCTTAAAACATATCATTGGCTTAATTATTAGCGGAACTAAGTGTTCAAGATAAATGTATTACTTAGTTTACATAACTAAACTCAAGTAAAAGAAAGAAGAAAAAACAAGAGTGCACCATATCACCTTCTTTCCTCAAATTGATTAGTTTTTTTTTCTCTTGTAAGAGTGAAAGTATCAATTGGAAAGAATTAACGTGTCCTCAATCCTCATCAACACATAGTGTCCAGCAATTCAACTCAGGACTCAACTTTTATTTTTTATATTATTTTTCATTTTGTGAATAAATATATCCTATCTCCATAAATAACCCAACTCATGCTATACCAACTCAATTTCTCCTTATCTCTTTTTATTGGGAAAATGGATATGTTCTTTTCAAATTGATGGTTGTGCCATTTCCCTTCCATCATTCCCTAACCTTCTTTCTTGCCTCACATACTTGAGGAAACTCACTTGGTCAATGATCTACCTCCATGCACTCCCCAAATGCTTGTATAAGAACCTTATAATCTCCAAATCACTAATCACACTCAGTTTCTTTTTAAATATACCTAGGATCTTTCCTTGGCAACAATGAAATTGCATGTAGCCCATGGTTCAATTTTTTAATGCTATTGAAACTTGTATACCCATTAGTGTTGCTCCCTTTCCTTACTTCACTTGTAGGAATCAAAATCACCTAATCACCTAGGGTTTCATGTACAAGGTGTCATCTTTACACCCTGGTCCAACTTCTTCATTTAAAATTTTTCCACAATTTAATCACCAACACTAGTCACTTCTACTCGATGTAAGAGAACCTGTATTTCTCTCGTAAGAACCTTATCATCAGCCTCCATAATTCAAAGAAGCATATATTTGGAGAGATATGGATCCATCTTGGTCAATATTGTGATTTCATTAGTGTTAGCATTATGGCTCAGTTGTTCAGTTGGCATTGATGTCAACCTAGTAGCATTAGTGTTGGAGGATGCATTGGTATTGATTTGCATTAATGTCAAACTGGTAGTATGTGATTTTTTTATGCACATGGTTGATTGGTTTATGGTCTCTAGTGTGTATGTGTGTATGGATGAGATACTACATGGTTTAATCGTACAGGATTGGAATTATGCTAGTGATATGGTACTTGGATTGTGCATTGGTTGTGGGCCTTAGGTTGATGCTTTCATACGTTAGTGTAGGTTGTTGCCTTGTGTGGGGATGCCTTGGTAGGATGTGGAGATGCTACACCTACTGAAAGTATTGGAGACTATAAATCATTTTTATGGTACTTGGTTTATGTATGTATGGGTTTCAACTTGTATGATCAGTTGCAAGGTCTATCATTGATGGTTGCAAAGATTGGAGTAGTTGGTGAAGTTTGATGGCTTTAGTGTTGGAGCAGTTGATGGATGGAATTCAAGTCAACCTAGCTTGACTTTTGATGATGATGGAGTTGTTACAATGGATTTTTGATGTGTTGCAGAGGCTGTTATGGCTTCCTAAGGACTTATTGATGATGATCAACTAGTGGAGTAACTTTAGGTAGAATCTGAGCAAAGGAAAGTTGGTTTTGAGCATCCTTTGCCACATTCACATGGAACCAAGGTGTGGGAGTGGATGAAAAGCTCCAGTCACTGGCTTGTAGGCCTATGGGAGTGAATAAGGAGTTGTAGTCACATGGATCATGTGTTGTGGGAGTGACTAGGGCTTTTCACAAAAAAATCCTCCACAATCGTTGTTCTCATCTGATGTTTATTTGGTTTTTTGGCTTGTCTTGTTCGGGACTCATCACGTAAAGGTCAAAAAAAGGTAATTGTGCTTCGAGATGATGGTTAAAAGAGAATATTCATTAGTAAATTAAGTTAGTATCTTGATGGAGTCAATAATCATTGAACCAAACCACTTCCAACGTATGAACAAATCTCCACTAGAGGACTGGAATTAATTGATCTAATCATCTTCATAAAATACAAAAGCATGGAGAAAGGTGCTCATTTGGTTGGTTATATTATGTGAGAAAACTGTCATAGTGTTTTGGAGATCCATTGGTGAGGAGTGTGAATTTTCTAAAGCAGGGTGTGCATGGACGTATAGTTGTAGCAGAGATAGAACTATGCATGGTTGAAGAATATTCTTATGCAGAAGATAAGTGATAGGGCTTCAAAGGATTTTGCTAATGCATTTGTGATTGCAGAGGTGGAATTATTGTTTGAGTTTATATGATTGTGATATATCGGTTGCACTAGTGTCTCATGTTTTCATATAGAAGTTATGTATTGCATTGTTGAGTTTCTGCATCTAGTCTGCTTACAGAAAATGTATTGAGGCTATGTGAGTTGAGAATGATGTATGAATGTGAGAGAGGAGTATGATTTGATTTTTATTTAGTGATTGATGTTTTGTGCTATGAAGATATTGTTGTTATGATCTTCATGTTGGGAAGCTCAAGTGTTCCAGTTTGAAAATGCATGAAAAGTGAACCACATAGAGAAGTGGGATGGGTGCTCCAGCGAAACAAGTATTGAGAAAAATTTTCTTCATGAGTCTAATTGGTGTTGAGAAAGGCTTGTTGATCATATGGGTCTTTGTATAGTCATAGATGGAGATCATAGTTCCTTTCAGATAGTTGCGATAATGTACTCTCTATGTAATTATTTTCTTAACAAATAATAAAATATATTGAGCAACACAACAACAACAGGGTGGTTTTTTGGTGGGGAAGGGCTTTCCACCAGATATCATGTGTTCCTATGTGATGTGATGATTTTGTTTCATTGTGCATGTTTATTTCTTATGTTATGGCTCTCATGTGTTGATTCTAGTTGAAGTTGCATATTCACATCTAAGGTTTATTTTTTAAGTGATCGATTCATTAATATATTGGAGAAAAAGTTTTATGATCGTTGAATTTTTTATCACTACTGATTCACCCCCCCGTTGTGATCCTGGTTCCAACAATTAGTATCAAAGAAGGGATATCTCGATGAATCTTGATTGCTTGATAGAAGATCATGGGAAATTAAGGAGATATATTTGCATATAGAGTTCCTATTCTTCATGGACCAAATTATGCACTATGGAAGGTGATATTGGAAGCATACTTCATTGATCTCGATGAGGATGTTTTGTTCTCATTAAAATATAATACATATGATGAATCAAATGAGAAAGCCAAGAATATCATTTTGAATGCCCTATTATATCACGATGTTGCTAGTGAGACATTGTAAGACTGCAAAAGAGATTATGGAAAAGCTACATAGTATGTATCGAAGAGAAGGATTTCAAGATTCAAAAATTGTTGAAGAAGTGCATTGCATTCTTGAAGAGAAAAAGAATGAACGCTCCACATTCTTAGTAGTAGCAGGTCTAATTTTGTCTCAAGGAGATAATGAGAGCATCCATGAGAGTAATGGCATGCCCATTGTTGATATAAAAGTATAGCATGTTTAAGTAATCAATGAAAATGAGAGATTATCAAATCAGCTATAAGATCAATAGGCCTATTGTGAAATATTAGAAGCTAAACTAGCCTCTTTGAGATGCAAGCATGAAAAAGAAAAAAAATTGAGCTATCTCAATATCAAAAGTTGGAGAAAAGAACCAGCATTTTGGATGAGATTCTTATCAGTCAGAGATCCCCCCTTATCAAAACCAGATTGGGTTTTGAAGGAGAAACTTTCCAAATGAAGGAGAAGGAGAAAGAAGAGGACAATCATGTAGAAGAAAATCACAAGCCTATCACAAATGAAGTCAAGCAAAGGACAAGGAATCAGCATCAACAAATACATGCAAAACACAGTCACTACATGCAGCGCTTTAGAAGAAAAAGGAATTAGCCAAGATTTTATGGTCCCGAAATGTGCAATAAAAGTTATCAAAGTTTATTTTATGGTTATTGTTTTTCTTGCAATATTTTTGGACATAGAGCAATGGAATGCAAATACTTTGCGAGAAAACAAAGATTGATGTTGAGGTATGCAAAGCAAGATAGGGCTTTTACTAATGTCAAATGTTTCAAATGTGGTAACCATGGCCACAAGGCATTTGCTTAATCTATTAGATCAAAGCCTACAAAAATTGTAGCTCATCCATTAAAGAGAAAGAAAATATGGAGGAGAAAATATGAGATACAAAGAAACAATCCTCTAAAGGTATTCAAGAAAGAACTTCATTATTTTTTAAAAGGGAAAAGAACAGAAAAGGATCAACATGTTATAGGGCATTCACACAAGATATGTAGAAGAAAGGAGTAGAAAATTGCTCCCACTAAAAACCGAGGCCTGCATGGTCTCAGGGGAGAATATGGTAGCATTATGAATTGAATGCAAATCATTAAAATTACTGCCATATTGGGAATTTTGAATGAGAATTATGTTGCAAATGGTTGTTATGATTTTATAGCATTGAAAATCATTTATTGCAGGAGATTATTTAGAGATGCCAGATGTCCATGGGGATCATCTCACATGCTTTCATTTTCTAGCGGTTATTGATGGAATCTTGGTCCATGAGATTGTTTGGAGGAGGTTGTTATGTCTCTCAAGGTGATATATTTTTCTAACATTGGCCATTACAAGAGCTATTAGAGTTTGAGGGGAACTGTCTTGAGTTTATATGCCTTATATATGAGTTGCATGCAATTGATTACATTCAGATTGATGGTTATGTTTGTTGAAAATAGCAACAAGAAATGTTAAAAATAGAATCCAGAAATTCCAATTTAATTTGTCCTTGAATTAAATTGTGAATTAGAATTGTAATTATTTTCTCATAGAAACTTGTAATAGTTGACTTAGTTAACTTAGGAATTTCAAGTTGGAAGTCTTTTGGAAGTCATGTATATGTTCTCCCTAAGTTTTAGGGGTCCATGATGAGTTTAATTGTGAGTTGTAATTAGATAACTCAGTTTATTATGTTATGTTTAGTTAAATTAGTTCCAAACTATTTGTGGAACTAATAGAGAGTTAACAGTCATTTGGTGCACTAGCGCATTCACAAGTGTCACTCTAGTTAACTGAATATTCCCTCATTAGAAACTCATGCATATCGATTATGATAAATACCTGGTTGAGACTAGAGTGTAGGGACAATGTACTATCAGTTGTATGATTTACTGAGTTGTAAATATCATGCATACAATCAAGAAGAGGACCTAATAGATTGTGCATTTTTGAGGAAGGATTTCCCACATTAAATATGGGTCAATTATCAAAGGAATAGTGCAAGGAATTAGGGGCTTGGAGAGCAGCAGAAGAGGCTAGATATTGGCTTGAGCTTGCTTATGAGCAGGGAGATTGATCATACTGAGTGTTGGGATTGTTTTTGTGAGAATAAGCATTGTATTATCATCTTAGGTTTATGATTTAATGCAATACAGATAGTGGGGGTTTTTAGCTGAGGCTTTCTCCAGATACTTATTGTGTTATGTGCCATTTATTTATATTCTTCTTGTTCATATTATTTTCATCAATCTATTGGCTTCTGTTGGTTGAAAGTAGAAGTAGATTCTTGTCCTATGCTTTAGTAAATTGTATGAGCTTGTGAATCTACATGATTTTCTACAATTTTGAGCATTCATTCATTAGTTCAAATGATTAGAAGCCATAATACATTTCCAGATGAGGTAATTGTGATTCAACTATGTTGGTGGTGTTTATGCTCCATATGCATGCATGTGGATTTTGTATTGCTATTGGTTTTTGTTACATATGATGTGATATTAGTGTCATCATATATTGATCCGTTGGTCACATGATCTCTCACCTATGTTCATTGCTATCATTGAGGAGATTGGTGGTTACTTGGCCTATGTTGCATTATTTAGATCTTCCTATGGCTCATTATTACTCCACGTTGAATATTATTAGTGATGTGGATGGGTGACCAAATTATGTGGCAATCCAAAATTAGACTAATCTTTTACTTGAAAACTAATCAGTTGTGCATTATTCCGGTTTTGTATGTGTACTTTCTTCCCGAGGTCTCGCTAAGCTGACCAAACACTGCCAGTCCCACTTTGTCTTTTCCACTACCAAGCGCTTCAATCTACACCCTTGATCTTGCTTATCTAGATCCAACATATATCGCGCAATCTCGTGTGAATTCTAGCACAACCATTATCAGATCAAGAGCGTGCGAGACTTCTGGTTTTCCCGTGCGACATGTCACATGCTAAGGTTTCTCACTTGAATTTGCGAAATACCATTTACCATTTCTGAAGCACGCGAGATACTGCTTACCACTTGGCAATACTACTCACATGCTTAATACTAGCATTAATAAATACGTTTTAACAAAGGTTTAGTGCTTAAGCTGAGAATAACTCTTAATGAAAATCGATTGTGATCTATCAATAAAAATGCATAAACAGGAAATAATACCCGGTTAGAGTCCAGAATGTCGATACGTAGGTTCAAGATAATTTCACACCAGGAATAATACGCAACACCACACTTAATCAATCTATTCAATAAAATATAAATTACATAGTCTTGTCCCTCTTGCTCGATTACAACATTTTTCTTACCTCTATTTCACGCTCAAACCCTATCTCTCTCCCTCAATCTCTCCCTTACTCAGCCTCCTATTACATCTGATCCCTATCATTGCATTTTTTTTCTATTTGATGGATCAAATCTTATCCTAACTGCATTGACAACTCAACCTCTATTTTTATCAATTTAACCATTAAATTCCAATTCCCCAGCTCTGAGACACACCTATTTTAACACTTATCTCCTATTCTAAAAATAATACAATGATTTAATTATTACAATAATTGAAGTAAAGATCAATTTGAGAGATCCAACCCTCTCTACTAAAATTGATTTTGACCACTCAGGTCAATGAAATTCATCTCATGTTAGCCACAACATGTGAACATACAATCACATTGTTGGCTAAGTCCGGATGCTCCTGCATCAGACTCCTGGGGAAGAAAAGAATCATTCATCAATATTTCAGCGTTTACTCCATACTTTTGTAATTGTGTTGTTGTTAACCAACTAGCGTCCTCCATTGGTTGTCCCTTCCATTTGACTAGATATTGAAAATAAACTTGTCCTATGGTTCTTTTGGATACTTTTTTCTCTAGAACAGCTTCCACCTCTTTCTTGACTATCTTTGGCATTTGTTCTTCCCAATTTAAAGTCTAAACTTCATCTTCTGCACATTCATTCTATACCTTTGATTATGTCTCCTTGTATGGATACAAATATTAAACATTGAAGATAGGTGATATTCCGGCCCCTTCTAGAAATTCAATTTCATAAGCATTGGTTGAAAACTTTCTCACAATTATGCATGGCCCTATATTTTTCATCTTTAGTTTATTATAAGTTCCAATAGGAAATATTTCTTTCCTCAAGTACACCATCACTAGATCACCCACTTTGAATTCTTTTTCTCTCCTCTTCATATCGGCTTTCTGTTTGTATTTTCCACTACTTTCATGCAATCTATTTTTTACATCTTCCTGTACTCTCTACATCTGCTCTGCAAACTGTTCAGCCTTTGCACTTCTTGTCTCTTTTTTGCTCAAATTTCTGAGCTCATACACACCTCTTGGATTCATTCCAAAATCAATCTGAAATGGACTCGTCCCAGTACTCTGGTTAGGGGTGTCATTATAAGCAAACTCAGCTTGAGCAAGTGCTAAATCCCACTACTTAGGATTTTTATACACTAAACTTCTCAATATGTTTCCCAAGCTTCTGTTTACCACTTTGATCTGTCCATCTGTTTCAAGGTGATATGTTGAACTGAAACTAAGGTTTGCCCGTAGTTTCTTCCACAAAGTTCTCCAGAAATTCCCAACAAACTTTGTATCCCTGTCAGACATAATACTTATAGGCAAACCATGTAGTCTTACAACTTCTGAAAAAAAACAGATTAGCAATATATTTGCATCACTAGTCTTCTTGCATGCAATGAAATGTGTCATTTTAGAAAATCTATATACCACAACATAAATGGAATCATTTCCTCTGTGAGTTTTAGGTAATCCCAAAACAAAATCCTAACTAACTGTATCCCTTGGTTGTTTTGGTATTGGTAATGGCTGGTACAATCCTGTATTTTGGCTTCTCCCCTTAGCATGCTCACATATCCTACACTTTTCAACAAATCTCTTAACATCAGTTTGCATCTTTGGCTAGTAGTAAAAAGCATTTACCTGAGCAAAGTTTTTGTCTTGTCCAAATTTCCCAGATAATCCTGCACTGTGTTTCTCTTTTATTATGTTTTCCCTCATAGAACATTTGGGAATGCATAGTTTGTTACTTTTAAACAATAAATCTCCTTAGATAAGATAACCAAACCATTGGATTCTATCATGAACTACTGGATTTTATACACCTGCATAAATATCCTTGACATCTGCATCATCTTTATACATATCAACCATTTCTTCAAATCCTACAACACCAACTTTCAATTCTTGCATGATCAAATTTACCCTGCTCAAAGCAACAACCTTGTTCAAATTAACACTTGTATGCTTTATCAAAAAAATGAAACTCTGCAAAAGTTCTACCCACTTGGTATGCATCTAGTTCAATTTTGGCTGATTGTTCATAAACTGCAATGCATGATTGCCAAAGTACAATACAAACTCCTTTGGAAGCAAATAATGTCTCCATTTTTTAAGGCTTGCACAATAGCATAAAATTATTTGTCATAAGAGGAGTATTTTTCTTATCTTCATTTATTTTCTCACTAAAGTATGATATTGGCCTCTGTTTTTGACTTAAAACTGCTCCAATTTCAACTCGACTAGAATCAGTTTCAACTTGAAAAACTTTTCCAAAGTCAGCCAAAGCTAAAACTGGTTTTTCTGTGATTTTCTTCTTTAGCAACTTAAAATTTTTGTTTGCAGATTTTGTCCACTTGAATGGTTGATTAGTCTTTTTGATTGTTTCAATAATTGGTGCATAAATCTGACTAAAACTTCTGATAAATTTTCTATAGAAACTTGCAAGACTGTGAAAACTTCTTACCTCAAATATGTTTCTTGGAGTTGGTGAGTTCAATATTGCTTGGACTTTCTCTAGATCCATTCTCAGAGCTTCTTTAGAAACTACAAACCCCAAATAGATCAACTATTCTTTCATAAAACTGCATTTCTTCAGATTTCTTAGTAGTTTCTCTTTCTGTAGAATCCTCAGAACCAGTTTAAGATGCTCCAAATGCTCCTCTTTGCTTCGACTGAAAACTAGAATATCATCAAGGTAAACAATGACAAACTTTCTTGCATAGTCATTCAAGACTTCATTCATCAACCTCATGAATTTTTTGGGTGCATTAGTGAGTCCAAAAGGCATCACTAAACATTCATATAAACCACTATTTGTTTAGAATGCAGTTTTCCATTCATCTCCTTCTCTAATCCTTATTTGATGATATCCACTTTTCAGATCTATTGTAGAAAAATACTTTGACCCACTTAAACAATCCATCAAATCATCCATTCTTGGTAAAGGAAAATGGTACCTGATTATGATTTTGTTGATGGCTCTGGAGTCTGTGCACATGCGCCACTCACCACCTTTCTTTAGGCTCAGCACTATTGGAACAACACATGGACTAAGACTCTCTCTGATCAACCCCTTGTCCAACAACTCTTGCACTTGTCTCCCAACTTCTACATTCTCCTAAGGAGTCAATCTATATGCTGCTTTGTTTGGAAAACTTTCTCCAGTTATCAGGTTAATGTGATGACTAATACTCTTTATTGGTGGCGATGCATTTGGAAACTCATCCACAATAATATCAGCAAAGTCATTCAATATATTTTTGATTTCTTCAGGTAAATCATCCAAGTTTGTAGAAGTCAAAATTACCTTGGGTCTTCCTATAACAACAAAATGTAGTTCTTCAACTTTTCCAACTTCTTGCAACAGCTCCTTTCCACTCATCAGCATAACACTATTTTCAGTTGCTCCTTTGTCAGTTTCATCCTTTAATGGTAGCAATGTATGCTTCACTCCATCCTTCTCCAAGGTGTAGATGTTTCTTCTACCATCATGAATGGCTTTTCTATCAAACTGCCAGGGTCTTCCCAGCAATATATGGCACATGTCCATTAGCATTACATCACATAATATCACATCCTTGCAAGTACCAATCTGGATCTCTACTTTGCATTGTTCTGTCACAATAAGTTGATGTCCTTTTTGCAACCAGGACACTTTGTAGGGAGTAGGGTGTACTATTTTCTCCAATCCCAACTTATCTACCATTTCTGCAGAAACAAGGTTATCAGTACTACCACTATCAATTACTACTTTGTAGCATTTTCCCTTGGACTTGCATGTTGTCCTGGATATATTCTTTCTTTGAGCAAGCTCACCTATCTCTTTTTCTGCTTTAAGCAATGCCCTTTCTAATAACAATTATTCACCTACTTCAGGTTGTTCTTCTTTACCTGTAATGTGAGGAGTTTCTTCCTTTGCCTCAGCAACATTCACATTCCGCTGATTTTTTGCTTTATTATGAGGATAGTCCCATGATCCATGTCCCCATTCTCCACATGTATAACACTGAATTTCTCTTCTTCGACCTCTTCCTCTGGGTGTAAATATTCCTCTACTAAAGTCTCCTCTCTGTGTTGGTCTACTACTTGAACCTCCTACTTCACCCTGAGGGTGCTAAAATCTTGATCCGGTAGTTCCTCTACCTCTTGCTGAACTTCTCCATCTATTCCTCTGATTTTTTTTTCTCAACATCTTCTCCTCTTCTTTCAAAACTTCTTGATAGGCATCTTCCATTGTCTTCAGACTCAGCAAACTAATTTCATCCTATATGTCATATCTCAATCCATTAATGTATCTGGCTACCTTTTCTACTTCATCCTCTACATGTCTTTCTCTAATGCTTAGCTTATAAAATTCTTTTGTATATTCTTCGTCAGTCGTCCCATTTTGTCTCAAATTCTGTAATTGTCTTAAAAGATTTAACTGATAATCTTTTGGCATGAATTTACCTTTCAACCTACTCACCATTTTATCCCATTTTTTAATCTTGGGCTTCCCCTTTCTTGCTCTAGATATTTGTAATTCATCCCACCAGATAGCTACATGACCCTTCAATCTGGTAACTACGAATTTCACCTTATTTTTCTCATCAACCTCCTCATAATCGAAATACTTGTCCAATGAACTGATCCAATCCATCAACTCTTCTACATTGAGATTCTTGCCATACAAAGGTATTTCCACCTTTGCTCTTCCACTTAATTTGGCCAAAATATTGAGTACTTTGGTAGATTCACTTTCATCCTCTTCTTATTTCTCATAATATTCCTCTGCAACCTTGGCATCCCCTTCATCAGGTACTCTCCTTTGAGTAGTTTCCATTGTCCCCATTCTTGTACGCAGGTTTCAAATCTCTTCTAGCAGGACTGCATTTGCTATAGGTATCCCCCGACCTATGACAGCTCCTCTCCTACGTGGCATGTTTACTGTAACAAAATCTAACCCTTCGCTCTGATACCAAATGATGTGGATGGGTGACCAAATTATGTGGCAATCCACAATTACACTAATCTTTTACTTGAAAACTAATCAGTCGTGAATTATTCCGGTTTTGTATGTGTACTTTCTTCTCGAGGTCCCGCTAAGCTGACCAAACATCGTCAATCCCACTTTCTCTTTTCCACTCCTGAGCACTTCAATCTGCACCATTGATCTCGCTTCTCGAGATCCAATGGATATCACACAATCTCGTGTGAATTCTAGCACGACTATTATCAAATCGAAAGTGTGTGAGATTTCTGGTTTTCCTGTGCTACATTTCACCCGCTAAGGTTTCTCATGTGAAATTGTGAAATACCATTTACCATTTTTCAAGCGCATGAGATACTGCTTACCACTTGAAAATACTGCCCACATTCTTAATACGTGCTTTTAATAAATACATTTTAACAAAGGTTTAGAACTTAAGCTGACAATAACCCTTAATCCAAATCGATTGTGATTTATCAATAAAAATGCATAAATAGAAAATAATACCTGATTAGGGTCCAAAATACTGAGACGCAGATTCAAGATAATTTCACACCAGGAATAATACACAACGCCACACTTAATCAATTTATTCAATAAAATAGAAATTACAGAGTCTTGGCCCTCTCGCTCGATTAAAACATTTTTCTAACCTCTGTTTCACTCTCAAACCCTATCTGTCTCCCTCAATCTCTCGCTTACTCACTCTCCTATTCCATCTGATCCCTATCATTGCATTTTTTTTTCTATTTTATGGATCAAATCCTATCCTAACTGCATTGACAACTCAACCTCTATTTTTATCAGTTTAACAATTATATTCCTATTCTCAAGCTCTAAGACACACCTATTTTAACACTTATCTCCTATTCTAAAAAAACGCAATGATTTAATTATTACGATAATTGAAGTAAATATCAA
The DNA here is from genome assembly GCA_031772625.1 of Pinus tabuliformis. Taxonomy (NCBI): domain Eukaryota; kingdom Viridiplantae; phylum Streptophyta; class Pinopsida; order Pinales; family Pinaceae; genus Pinus; species Pinus tabuliformis. Next base: position 1,765,719,404 of record CM062817.1, read on the forward strand.
TTCGAGAGATCCAACCCTCTCTACTAAAACTGATTTTGACCACTCATGTCAATGAAATTCATCTCATGTTAGCCACAACATGTGAACATACAATCACATTGTTGGCTAAGTCTAAATTCTCTTGCATCAATTAATTGTTTCTTAATTGTTGGCATTATGCATATATGGTTTGGTGGTTACTAGTGACATGATACATTGATACTAGTAAGAGTTTTTGTTGATCAAATTTATTATTTCATGGATCCATGGTTCGTTTCCATAATAGTTTGAGGCATATCTTATGATGTGATATGTGTTCATTTGTTTTCTACTACCTTGAGTGGATGATTTCCTCTTGTTGCAAATGGTGCACATGTTATTGTTGATATCATATAGACGTGTTGGTTGATGCATTATAGATTATGTTGTTTCTACGTATTGGAGTTTTATGTTGCTTAGTTGATGTTATGATTATATATTATTATTTCCCTCATATCTTATGATGACCATTTATTGGTGCTGTCAATTCATTTGTTGCTAAATGATGGCTTTATCGTATGCACTTGGATGGTTGTATGTATGATGAAATTTATATTGTTTATCAATCATCAACTTGTTGATTGGAAAAAATGTTTGTAGTGTTGGTCAAGTAGCTTGTTTGAGTATGACTTGGGGAGAGGCATGAATTTTTGTCATGTAGCAACCACATGATTCATATTTTAATTCATCATATTTAGTCATGTATCTTGTTTATGAGCCATGCACTAAAGTTTTCATGTCATTGAGTTTTTATTGTCATGATTTGGTGATAGGAAGGATATGAGTCATGACAAGTTAGTGTCGTTATGATTTGTTGCAGCCATCTTGTTGAAGAATCTAGGGCAAGGTAGTGTAGTGCGATTCTTCATTACTTGATAAAAATTTGTGGAGTCTTTTTACTTTTCTTGTTATCTTATTCTTGTTATTCTTATTATTAGTGCTTATGTGTGTACTTCATCGAACTGCTACCAAAACACACAAAAAAAAACACAATATGTTGTCTCTCTACCAGTGCCAAAACCTCTCTTCTCTTGAGAGGAAAACCCTTTAGTAAATTTCTCTTATTGAAGATATTATAGATCAATACTAAACCATAGGCCCCTGACAAAGGGATGTTCCAAGCCCAAGTCAAGTCTTCACTCCTTTCTGCACCTTATGTCTCTGCACTTCTTCCGGTACTTTGTCTTTCAGCACTTCGTCCTCCAATTAGAGTCCTTTCACCTTTTCTAGAGAGATAGGCTCCTTCGCTAGGCTTGGGAGTCCTCGTAGGCTTGATCTCTAACCCAAACAATGGATTGTTTGCTAGTTGTTGTTATGGCTCAGACATACCCTTACTACACCCTTCACGTGTGACTATTTCTAGCCCTAGAAATAGTCCTTTATACATCATTTTTTTGCTATCTTACTTCACTTGAGAGTCTTTCCTCCATGCTCGCATAGGAAGCCTTATATGCCTAGGTTTAGCGCCAAACTAAGAGATGTATGTAACTGTGATCTTAATCTTGTGATAGCTACATATTTTCCTTCATTTCTTAGCATGTGTGGCAATGTATTCCCTAGAAAACAATCTCTCAACCTTCGATTTTTTTCCTCCTTTCTTCACTACCCTAACATAACTTTTTACCACAACTTCTTATCTTTTTGTCCTCTCTTTTCTTGCATATTTTAGAGCTTGATTTGTACATTATATTTGGAGTGGACAGCCTCTATAAATAGAGGATTGTCCTTCCATTTAAGCCGACTTATAGGTCAACTTGATTGATTGTTAGCAGACCGACTTGGAGGGATGTTTGTAGGTTGTCTTGTAGGGAAGTTTGGTGGCTGATTTTCTAAGTAGACTTCACACATTTTCCATGGTGGTGTAGCATGCTTGAAGGATCTTATTGAAGGTGTCATTACATAGGATTAGACTTGAATTTTCTTGGAGGTTTCCCTTTGATTTTAATATATATTTGTACATAGTTTAACATGGCCTTAAGGCCTTCAATATTTTCTCTTGACTATTTGAATCAGCTATAGCAATTTGACATGTGCTAGACCTACTTCAATGAGCAAGAAACTCATTAAAGTATATTATAAAAATAATATTTCTTTTCTTGAATAAGTACAAATATCAAAAGTACATCTATGAAGACCGAACCTAGTTACACTTCCTTCAACATCCATCTTAACTAGGGAGGTATTCATACAACATTACAAGGTGTTTGGCTATTATCAATATTGAAGAATTTACATAAGATAAATTGCATTAGAAATCCATCTATTATAGCATCATATCCATCAGCATTGTCATAGTGTAAGGCCTTGAATAATAGCTCCATCTATTTACGAGACCATGAGCTACAATGCTAGTGAGACCAATGGTTTATAGACACCGTCATCTTTGTCTCTCAAGGTACATACCCACCCGAGTGTTCTCCAAGTATGACCTTCTAGGACTATTCTTATCGTGTGTTCCCAATGCTCAAAGAATATTGATCCTCTTGCCTACCCTTGTCTTGGATTCCCTACACATCCTCAAAGAGTATTGGATGTCATATGATTACCTAATCCTCCCATTCTTTCTTCCCAAGTGAAGACAAGAATGTTTTGTCTATCTTGTGTCTACATTTCCATTCATGGCCTTCATCTAGACTTACAGCTATTAGTCCTGGTCTAGTGCATGACCCATGAAATGGAAAAACACAATTGTCAGTCCTTTGTAATCAGGGGTGATTCAAAACTCCCTCTTGACCAGGGACTTGTCAGAGCTCCCTCTTACCTGGGGACTCATTCCTTCATCAGGAGCTTCTTCTTCATGGGTCCTTTAGCTACTTAATCTCCTTCCTTTCTTGATTTCAGGAAGTCATTGTTTGAACTTCTTCTAGGTGGGGCACCATCCATCGATCACTTTCCTTCTTGGTTTTTCATGTCATTGATTTGTAAGAAGTGGCTATTAGGTTTTTCTTATCATCTTGGCTACTCCTTTTTCATCTTTTCCATGCTTCAGAATACTATTCTCATGGATGCTTCATTTTACTTTCTTGATTACATGTTTTGACCTAGTAGCTCATCATGGCTTCATCTTGATATTGCTTCAACATTGCCTTTTATTTTGTTGGATGGATTCTTCATCATGACATGTCTGTAGAGTAGAATCAGTTATCTACACCTTTATATCTCCAAGGCCTTCATAGGTGTCAAGGGTCCTTTCTTCCCTTATCAGGGCTTTCCTGCCTTCTTTCGGGAGATATCTTTCAAGGCATTTTGTCAGATAGTGATTCTTGGTGATCATGGTGTTCTTCACATTCTTGGTATCTTTATTCATTTTCTTCTTCTTAGATAGATAGGTCAACCATATAATGCTTATTTTTAGATAATTTCTTCATTGCTTGCTTTCTGGACTTGTCATCATTTTTTCTTGCTTCTTAGTCAGCAATCTTATGCTCCTTATGTGAGAATATGTTGTTGTTGACCCCTATTGAATTTTGATACATGCCTTTGAGCATGTGAAAGAGATTTTTCCATTCTTGATCATGTTATAGAACTATACCCATGACTCAATAATATACAAATGATAACATGAATTAAACTTTAATGCATACATACATCATATTGATTCTCATTTGCTCATCCTTTGGTGTGGCCTTCTTGTTTCATCTTAGCTTACCTGCACATCATTCTTTTCTTGAAACCCATGAATGGGATTCCCAATGAGACATCTACTTTGGTCCATTAACCTTCCTTTTTAAGATTCCCTCATAGGATCTTAAAGATCCTTGCCTTGCAAAGGTTTCCTTTATTTTGATGATGTAGGTCTTCTAAGATTCTTATGATGATCAATTTTTCCTTCGTCATGTATGAGGTACTATACTAGGTATGCTTCTTCTACATGAATACCTTGAGCTATATCTGCCATGTTCCTATATTCTAGAAGATGTTTCTACTTATGCATTTTTTTTTGTTCTTATCATAAATGCTACATATACATGAGTATCTAAAACTCTATGTACATCATGCTTCTAGGTTCTAGAGAATTTTTCTAGCCATGCAACATTAACCTTATTCCTACATGCTCCTATATTACTCAAAACTTTGAAAGAAGTCTAGAAGTAAGGAGATTGATGTTAGGTCCCCATAATACTAGTGATTCCCCCATTACTATTGTCATTGTAGCCCTTATTTTTATTGTTGTGCCCCTATTGTCCCCATATTGTTATTATTGTGCCCCATAGAAGCCCACTATTGTTATTTTTTTTCCCTTATATTATTATTGTTATGTCGGCTTTGATTATATTATGACCCCTTAGACTCCTATATATAGAAAGGAGTTTTCTCATTTGTATCATCTAAGAATTTTTCATTTGTGTAATGTAAAGGAGGTTTCCCCCTCTAAGAGGCTTATTTTTAAGGCATTGATTATATTTTCTTCTATTTTGTGAGTTGGTTGCATAACATTTGGGATGAGAGCTTTGGATTCTAGGGTTTCGCTGCTCCAAACAAGCCATCGTGGAATTTTCACTATAACTTTTTTCTGCAATGTTTTAGAAGCTAAAATAAAAACCCATTTGAGATTAAATCACTTTAAACCTTGAGTCCACATTTCAAATCTTTTCTTGCTATATGTTAGGCGATATGATACAACGAAGTTAGAGTTTGTCCAAGATCCCGAATTATATCTCAAATAGGTGACCCAGGGAAAATCATCATAAATTTCTTTCTGAGCATCAAATTGAAATTTCATAGGAAGTTTCAAAACAAGGATGGCCTACAGTTTTTGGTGTACTGGTTTTAGGCCCTAAGGTCAAAACAATGACATTTGGCACTTCGTACAAGTTCTCTCTACTGAACCAGTCTATATTCAGGTCATTGTGGGAGATTTAGCATAACTCTTCCTTGGTGAATCCAATCTTGATCAGACTTATGGGGTTGGAAAGAGGACTCAGACGACTACCGCAAGATGAAATTTTAGATCTTGGAGATCCGAATTTACAGAGATACAATAGATTCAATATCGAGTTCCTCCAAAGTGAAAACAAGTGTGTAGTTTTTTTTAAAATTTTGCATAAGTTTGGTTTGAAAAATTAGTTTCAAGGAATTCAAAGGGCATAGTGAAGCATTATTATCATTAATTGATGCCCTGAAAAAAGAAAATGGAAACACCTACTAAGCAACCTGAAATCTCTAGCATGACTCATGAAGAAGAGGAAGAAATGCAACATGATATATCAAAATTACAAGACCAAGTGCAACAAAATTCACTCTCACAAAAAGTAACAGAAGCTAAGATGGATAGTTTAAATAAAGGCGTGGAAGCTAAGATGGATGGTTTAAAGAAAGGTGTGGAAGCTAAGATGGATGGTATAGAAGAAAAACTTAAAGGCAACATGGAATATTTGAAGACATGCATGGAAGCTAAGATGGATGCTATAGAAGAAAAATTTAAAGGTAACATGGAAGATTTGAAAATTTTGCTACAAGAAATGATTACTAATGGAGAAAGGATAGTAAAGGAAACACATGAGGAGAACAAAAGATATGTTAATCATGATTTCATAGACTCTAACAATGGATTGAAGACCCATCATGTTCCAAAGATCAATATGAGGAAGTTTGATGGCAAGGATCCCGTAACATGGATACTACAAATGGAGCAATATTTCGATCTCCATAATTTGTAAAACACACAAAAGGTACGCATTGCAACTTTATATTTGGAACCAAATTAGTCTGTATGGTACCTATGGCTTTTCTCTCATAAACAACTTGTCACTTGGGAAATTTTTACAGAAGAAATGATAACACATTATGAGGATACAAAAAGAGAAACTTTTTTTAGCCAATTGATAAATCTCAAACAAAAGGGTTCAATGATGGAGCACATTGAGAACTTCCAAAAATTTAATATAAAGTTAAAAAATATTTCAGAGGAGCATAGGATTGATGTGTTCATAGGGACTTTAAATGATAACATCCAACATGAGGTTCGACTTTGGGAACCTGATTCATTGGAGAAGGAATTCAGGCTCACAAGAAAAATGGAAAGAAAAATTATGGCCGCAAGGAAGCCTACCACTCACAACCATAAAGATGGAAGTGTTGCTGTCCCTGGCTTTCCACAACCTACAAGGTTGACACCACAACAATTGGAAGAAAAAAGAGAAAAAGGGCTTTGTTACAGTTGTGATAACAAATACACTAAAGGTCATAAGTGTGGTGGGAAGAAATTATTTTACATATATTGTGAAGAGGAGGAAGAAAAGGAACAAGAAACATAGAAAGAAGAGGATATACAGCCAGAATAAACCCTAGAGAAAGAAGAAATGAATCTAGCCATATCTTGTAATGCATTGGCCAAAATTACCACTCCTCAAACTATCAAGATAGAAGGGCATATCAAGAATAAAATGGTAAAGTGTTGATTGATTTGGGAAGTACCCATAATTTTATTCATTGTAAGATAGGCAAGGAATTGAATTGCTTCCTATATCCAGCACCAAAGTGTTAAGTGATGGTTGCAAGTGGAGGAACCATAAATTGCTCTAGAAAGTGCCATAATATCAAGCTATCCATGGGATAATATGTATTGAATAGCCCAATGCTTTCCATTCCAATGGGTGGTGTTGATGTTGTATTAGGAGTCTAATGGCTACAATCCTTGGGTACAATAGCTTTTAATTTTCAAGAAATTTTCATGAAATTTTATTCAGAAGGAAATGAAGTTGAATTAAGGGGTATCACAAGTAAGCCAGGAAAGATAACTAGCTCTAACAAAATGAAAAATCTTCTGAAGAAAGAACAACGAGGCATAATTGCACAATCATTTTTCTAGATGTTCCCACATCGAAATCATCTATTTCTCCATATCTCCAAAATGCCTTGGACAATCATTCCCTGGTATTTGAGATTCCAAAAGGCCTCCCACCTATTCGTGATCATGATCATGTTATTCATTTGATTCTAGGAAGTGTTTCTCCAAACATTAGGCCTTATAGATATCCCTATGCCCAAAACAGTGAAATTGAACATATGGTTGCAGAAATGCTAGAGGCTAGTATAACTCAACCTAGTCAAAGTTCGTTCTATGCTCTGGTAGTATTGGTGCACAAGAAGGATGGGTCATGGCACATGTGTTCAGATTATAAGGAGCTCAACAAGCTCACTATTAAAGATAAATTTCCCATTCCTGTCATTGATGAATTATTTGATGAATTGCATGGATCAATTTACTTCACCAAGTTGGATCTTCATTCAGGATCATCAAACCAGAATGAAGACTGAAGACATTCCAAAAACAACATTTAGAACTCATGAGAGTCATTATGAATTTTTGGTCATGCCTGTTGGCCTTACCAATGCACCCTCTACATTTCAAGGTTTGATGAATTCCATTTTCAAACCCTTCCTTAGAAAATTTGTGCTAGTATTTTTTGATGATATACTAATCTATAGCAAGTCTTGGAAGGATCATGTTCAACATTTTGACACAGTGCTCAAACTATTGGAGGAGAAACAATTATATGAAAAAGCTCTGAATTTTTCATTGGAGTACAAGAGGTGGAAAATCTGGTTCATATTATATCTTGTGAAGGTGTGGAGGTAGAACCTAGCAAAATTAAAGCCATTAAGGAATGGAAAATCTCCACATCCATAAAGCATCTGCGAGGATTTCTCGGGTTGACAAGGTATGATTGCAAGTTTTTCAAGAATTATGGGAAAATAGCAGCACATCTAACAACATTATTGAAGAAAGATGCCTTTTCATGGACTCCAGAAGCAATGAAGGCCTTTGAACATCTTAAAGAGGCAATGTGCCAAGCACCGATCTTAGCTACACCAAATTTCACAAAAACCTTTATTGTGGAATGTGATGCCTCAAGAAATGGAATTGGTGTTGTTTTAATGCAAGAAGAAAGGCTCATTTCTTTTGAAAGTCATCCAATCAAAGGAAAGTATTTACAGAAAGCTATCTGTGAGAAGGAAATGCTAGAAATACTACATGCACTTAAGAAATGGTGACCCTACCTAATGGGAAGACACTTCAAGGTAAAAACAAATCACAATAGTCTTAAATAGTTTTTAGAACAAAGATTATCTTGAGAAGAGAAGCAAAAATGGGTCACAAAGATGTTGGGTTATGACTTTGAAATAATCCACAAAAAAGGGAAGAAAAATGTTGTGGCAGATGCACTCTCAAGAAAGGATGAGGATGTGGAAGCATTCCTTTGCTCCATTTATATTATCCAACCAGATTGGATGAATTAAGAAAGGGATGAATGGAAGAATGACAAAGAAGTGTGGGCACTAATTCAAAATTACAACAATGTCCCAGTACATCTTATATATTTAGCTGGAAAAAGGATTCGTTATGGTACAAATATCTCTTATACCTATGTAATAATTCCCAACTCAAACAAAATATTCTTATGGAATTACACACCTCTCCCTTAGGAGGGCACTCAAGATTTTTAAAAACTTACCACAAGGTTAAGAAGGATTTATTTTTTGGGATGGCCTTAAATCGGATATTCAAAAGTTTGTGGCGAAATGTTTTGTTTACCAACGAAATAAAGTTGAAACAATTAATACCCCAGGTCTATTACAACCTTTAACCATTCCAAGCCAACGTTAGGAGGAGGTTTCAATGGATTTTATCACGGGCTTACCCAAGTTCGAAGGAAAGAGTGGCATCATGGTGGTAGTTGGCATACTTACCAAGTAAGCACACTTTTGTGCACTATCACATCCATTTAAAGCCAGTACAGTTTCTACTAAACAATTCAAAAGCTACATGGAAACCCAAAGATTATTGTAAGCGATAAAGATCTTCATGGGAAATTTTTTCACAGAATTATTTTCTTGCCTTGGTACTCAATTATCTTATAGCTCATCTTATCATCCTTAATATGACGGGAAAACTAAGATAGTAAACAAATGTTTTGAAGGATATCTTTGTTTCTTTGTATCTAATAAACAGACACAATGGGTCAAATGGTTTCCTCTGGCTAAATGGTGGTATAACACTTCCTTCCATACTGCAGCAAAAATGACCCCATTTATGGTACTTTATGGATATCATCCATGATCCATCACATCATATTTAAGAGAAAATTCTAAGGTTCAAGCAGTGGAAGATCACATCAAGCATCAACAACAAGTTCTCCAACTCTTAAAGGATAACCTCACTTTGGTGCAGAATAGAATGAAACAATAGGCAGATCAACGTCACAGCAAAATGAGTTTTGATGTAGGTGACTGGGTATTCCTACAGCTACAACCATATAAATAAATATCCCTCAATCAAGCTAAGAAGGATAATAAATTATCACAAAATTATTATGGTTTGTACAAGTTGTTGCAAAAGATTGGTACTATGGCAAACAAATTGGAGTTTCCTATAGCTTCAAGAGTGCACCAAGTTTTCCATGTTTCATTCTTAAATAAGGTTATAGGTGACAAACTCCCAATTCAAACAATACTTCCAGAACTTGACGAGGAAGGAAAAATCATATTGGAACCTGAAGTAGTCATAGAAACAAGAGCTCGACAGCTACGAAATCAATCAATTTCAGAGTATCTCATTAAGTGGAAGAACTTACCCATTGAAGATTCCACATGGGAGGGTTAGAATTTTATACATAAGCATCCAGGACTACTCAAACATTGAGGACAACAATTTTTTGAAGGAGAGGGGCATGTTGGGTCCCTATAATACTAGTGATTCCCCCATTACTATTGTCATTATAGCCCTTATTGTTATTATTGTGCCCCTATTGTCCCCATATTGTTATTATTGTGCCCTATGGAAACCCACTATTGTTATTGTGTTGCCCTTATATTATTATTGTTATGTCGACTTTGATTATATTGTGACCCCTTAGACTCCTATATATAGAAAGGAGGTTTTGTCATTTGTATCATCCAAGAATTGTTAATTTGTGTAATATAAAGGAGGTTTTTGCCTCGAAGAGGCTGATTTTTAAGGCATTGATCTACCTTTTCTTCTATTTTGTGACTTGGTTGCATAACAATTGACCTAGTCATAGTAGAAATCTAGAGGATCTTCCTTCTTTTACTTCTTTCCTTCTCCTTTCACCTCTTGATTCAAGTGAGCTTCTTCCCTTTTTATTTCTTTGGTGTTTTCTTTCTTAAGCTTAGAACAATTCCTTTTGTGGTGTCCATATTATTAGTATCCAAAACATTGGATCTTGGACATGTCTTTGTTGTTTATTCTTCGTGGATCAAACTTGCCAAATTTACCCTTTCTTTTGGCCCTGGTAGAAAATGCTTGCTCCTTTGATCCCACATCTTCTTTTGCCTTAAGTCTGGTTTCATCTATTCTACACAGAGACAACATTTCAATGAGAGTGGTTGCTTCCTTCTTGGCATATATGCTAGATGTGAAATTTTCCCCCTCCTTAGGTAGAGCATTGAGTACTATAGTTGTCATCTCTCTGTCAAACATGACTCCCCCAAGCTCCTAAAGTTGATCTCTCATTTCAGAGATTTTTCATGAAGTAGGGAGCTATTCCTTCCTTTTTAATCTTGTATAATTATTTCCACATAGATATTACTTCTCTAGTTGTGGATACCGAGAATAGCTCTACTAGCTTATCATAAATTTCTTTTGATGTCTCAAACTTGGAGACATAAGGAATGAGAGAGTCTTTAATTAATTCTATCATTATCCTTTGAGCTCTTGTCTCATTCTTATTGTACTTTTCTAAGACTTGAGTCTGTTTCTTAGCAAGGATAGTGATATTCCCTTTGACATGCTCTAGGAGTTCATTCTCATTGAGTAGTAGATCAGTCCTCTTCTTCCATGCAAGAAAGTTTTTGGTACCTACCATTTTATTGCTTTCCTTGCAAAAAGACATTGATGTATATTCATAAGGGGACATGTACTTGATAAATTTTGAGATGTAATGGATTTGCTTCCTCCTTGAAGGCTTGATGGCTTGTCTTCCTTGGATCTTGATGTTCTTCAAGTTGCTTTCTCCAAGTGGACTTGCTTGGTGATAAGGTTGTGTTGAAGACTTGTATCTTGATGTAGGTCCTACTTCAACCCGCTCTTCTTTGTAGACGCCTTTATACAAGGCACTTCTTCTAGCTTTGTAGACCTCCTTGATGAATGACGGATTGTAGACCCTTTTTGTACTTGAAGTTATTAATACTTCTAGGCTTGATGTTTCAAACTTGTAGATGCTTCCCCTTGATGAATGTTCTTGAGTTGCCCTGTCCTTGATGTGTCACCTTACCTCTAATACCATGTTGAAGAATCTAGGGAAAAGTAGTGTAGTGTGATTATTCACTACTTGATAACAATTTATGGTGTCTTTTTACATTTCTTGTTAGCTTATTCTTTTTCTTCTTATCATTAGTTCTTATGTGTGTACTTCATCAAAATGACACCAAAACACAAAAACAAGAACACAAGGCGTTGGCTCTCTGCTAGGACTAAAACTTCTCTTCTCTTGAGAGGAAAAACCCTTAGTGAATTTCTCTTATTGAAGCTTATATCAATCAATATCAAACCCTAGACCCCTGACAAAGGGATCCTCCAAGCACAAGTCAAGTCTTCACTCCTTTCTGCACCTTATGTCTCTGCACTTCTTCTGGCACATTGTCTTTCAGCACTTCGTCCTACAATTAGAGTCCTTTCACCTTTGCTAGAGAGATAAGCTCCTTCGCTATGGTTGGGAGTCCTTGTAGGCTTGATATCTGACCCAAACAATGGAGTATTCACTAGCTGTTGTTATGGCTCAGACATACCCTTACTGCACCTCGCACGTGTGACTATTTCTAGCCCTAGAAATAGTCCTTTATACTTCAGTTTCTACTATCTTACTTCACTTGAGAGTCTTTCTTCCACGCTAGAGTAGGAGACCTTGTATGCCTAGTTTTAGCCCCAAACAAAGAGAAGTATGTAACTATGATATTACTGTTGTGATATCTACATATTGTCCTTCATTTCTTCACATGTGTGGTAGTGTATGCCCTAGAAAACAGTCTCTCAACCTTCGTTGTTTTTCCTCCTTTCTTCGCTACCCTAATAGACCTTTTTACCAATGATTATTATATTCTTGTCCTCTCTTTTCTTTGCAAATTTCAGAGCTTGAGTTGTATGTTATATTTGGAGTGGAAAACCTCTCTAAATAGAGGATTGTCCCTCCATTTAAGCCAACTTATAGGCTGACTTGATTGACTGTTAACAGGTCGACTTGGAGGGTTGTTTATAGGTTGTCTTGTAGGGTAGTTTGGTGCTTGATATGTTGAGCAAACTTCACACATTTTCAATGGTGGTGTAGCATGCTTGAAGGAGCTTCTTGAAGGTGTCATTACATAGGATTATACTTGACTTTGCTTGGAGGTTTCCCTTTGATTTTAATATATATTTATTCATAGTGTAACATGCCTTTAAGGCCTTCAATATTTTCTCTTAACTATTTGACTCACCCATAGCACTTTGACATGTGTTAGACCTACTTCAATGAGCAAGAAACGCATTAACATACATAATAAAAATAATATTTCTTTTCTTGAATAAGTAAAAATATCAAAATAACATCTACAAAGACCGAACCTAGTTACACTTACTTCAACACATCTTTGGGCTAAGGTATATCATGTCATAGCCATTTTATAGCCTTGTATTTGACTATAAAACCATGTAATACATTGTATTGTATATCATTGGTTATGGTCATGTTGGAGAAGAGAGTCTTGATGTCTAGTATTCATTGATGAGGGCATCCATTCATATGGGATGATGGGTGTTATTTCTATCATGTATTGTATATCAATCATATTGTGGAGTCATTCTCTTGATTCTTAAGGTGTAGCCTTCAACTAGAAGGCATTGGTTATAGGATGATGATTCTCAAAGGGATCATATCCAGTATTTTGCAGTTGATCAAACATGGTTTTTTGTTGTTTTTGCTACACTATGTTGTTGATGTGTTGGGTGAGAATGAGGTTGTTGTAGTTGTGTTGTTGCGTTGTGTGATGTGTAGTTTCTCATACTACATTGATGTTGTTGATAAAGAAAGTGTTTCTACTCATCGTATTTGTTGTTGTTTCTCATGTTGTTGTTGAGTTGTATGTTGCTGCTGTTGGTTGAGAGTAGTTTTCATGAATAGTTTGTTGTTTTTGTTGCCATGGGGAGTATTGTTTTCGGTTGATGCATTATGATTTGACCTTGCTGGTGCATATGATGTACTATTATTTTTACTAATTATGGTATATTTTTATCAACATTATGTTGATGGTTATAGTTGTTGCTACTTGTTGAGACACAACTAGTATCTAGGGGGAGTAGTGCCCTCTCAGCTATGATTAATTGGATGAGCTCATCCCTATGCCATTGATGTCAAACAGGGAGTGAATAAGGAGTTTTTCAAAGGCCATTTGGTTGGTTTAGTTGGAGTTACCATCAATGCCAATGGGGGATATTTTTGGCATTATGGCTCAGTTTTTCGGTTGGCATTAATGTCAACCGAGTAGCATTGGTGTTCAAGGATGCATTGGTGTTGGTTGGCATTGATGTCAACCTGGTAGTATGTGATTGTTTATGCACATGGTTGATTGGTTTATGGTCTTTGGTGTGTGTGTGTGTATGGATGAGCTACTACATGGTTGATTGGTATAGGACTAGACTTATGCTAGTGATATGGTACTTGGACTAGCATTGTTGAGGACCTTAGCTTGATGCTTGTATATGTTAATGCAAGTTGTTGGCTTGTGTGTGGATGCCTTGGCAAGATGCGGAGTTGTTACACCTACTTGAAGGTATTGGAGATTATCAAGAATGTTTATGATACTTGATGTATGTATGGATGGGTTTCATCTTGTATGATCAGTTGGAGGGTTTATCATTGATGGTTGCAAAGGTTCAAATAGTTGTGGTGAAGTTTGATGGCTTGAGTGTTGGAGGAGTTTATGGATGAAATTTAAGGCAACCTAATTTGACTTGTGATGATGATGGGGCTTTTACAGTTGATTGATGGAGTATTGCAGTGGCTTCCTGAGGACTTACTGATGATGATCAATTAGTGGAGCAATCTTGGGCAGAACCTGAGCAAAGGAAAGTTATTTTTGAGCATCCTCTACCACAATTTCATGGAGCCAAACCTATGGGAGTGGCTAAAAAGCTCCAGTCATTGGCTTGCGGGCCTATGGGAGTGACTAAAGAGTTCCATTTGCATGAAGCCTACTATTGGGAGTGGGATCCCCCAAGGGTAGTTTTGGGGCTAAGAGCCCATGTTTAAGTCCAGTTTCGTAATATTATTGTAAAGAATCCACATTTTGTGGTTGAGGAGTGCGAAGGTATTATGTTTCACAAAGGGTAGTCTGCCCTTAGTTTTGTAAAGTAAAGTTTGTTGTAAGAGATCTACCCATGGTTTGCAGACCATGGGATTGTATAAAAAGAGCTAAGCTCTAAGTAGTTAGAGACAGGCATCAATGAATTGATCAAACATGTAAGAGAGTCATCACTTTAGAGCAAGAAGTCTAAGTCTTGGGTTGTAGCATAGGTAGAGGCTCTACAGCTAAGTGCATAGAGGCCTAAGGTAGAAGTCCACAACTAAGTGCACGAACCCCTGCAGTTGTGTGTGCAAGGTGAACAGAGTATGTAAGTACACTTTGAAGATATTAATAAAAGGAGTTATTCTGCAATTTCTGTGTATTTATTCTATTGATGGGTTTGGATATCTTGTGTATGAATTTCCTTTATTATGCTTATATGATGTGTGAATGAATGAATTACATTGAATAGTTGAATGCAATCATGAATATCTACTTACGTAGTGATAACTTTACTTATTTGACAAGATAAGTGAATCACTTAGGATAATTGAGGAATCTACATGGCGCGCTGCCATAACAACGTGAAAGTACCTAAGCCCTAGGTTTAGGGCTACGCAAAGGCTGATCATATACTTTCACGAAGGTATTGAAAGCGAGAATAGAAGGTTTATCTTACAAGCCCTAAAGCGAGGTCACCTACGCAAAGGCAGGGATAGAAGAAATCAAAGGACATCACAACCATCTCAAGGGTGCAGAAACTTGGTTCCAGCATCCCACCATATTGCTTCAGGTGAGACTTTTGTTCGCGCTCTGTGGGCTAATTTCAAAAGGGCCAGTAGTGTAAGGAATTGTTTGGCTAATTAACGTTGAACCTAGGTCAGGCTCCCTAAAGCCAACAAATGGTTCCATTGCCAGGAGTGGAATCTTCATAAGAGATGTGTGATGTTGTATCACTAGAATCCAAATAAGAAGGAGATTAGAAGCTAGTTGGATAGAAAAATCCATGAATTTATAGCACAGGAGAACAGAAACCCATGTCTGACAAAGGAACAATGGTTGGACTATTACCTATATGCAGAGATCCACGAGATCTTTTTCTTCTCTTTCCCTATCGAGCTATATGAATGGATTGTGAAGCTAGTAGATAGCCAAGGAAGCTGGAAACTTGATGGTCCTATTGTGTGGACCCCAGAGCTAGTGTGAAGGTTGGAACCATCGGAGGATATGATTGCTTGCATTGTCGATCATTGGATCGATTGAGTCATAGGAGGATTTGTGACTAAATTCATGGTCAACACCTCAATCAACTATATTGAGGCAGAGCGATGCTTTTTCAAAGGACTGTGAGGTAAGTACGTAAAATCTTTGAATACTTGGATTAAAACATTGTTGTGTGAAAAACGGGTTATGCTGCTACCTTGATGTTCGAGACTACTCGAAGTGGAAAAATTTACAGAAACGAAGGAAATAAGGGTCCAGAGTATAGCCCCTTGATTTCACCTCCGCGAAAGGATGAAGAAGGGATAGCTAAGGTTACTTCGCGAGGTGCTATTCAGTTAATAAGACAAGGATTCCCGTGAATACCACCTCTGCCCACACCACTTCTAACTTCACCACCATCGCCTCTAAAATGGCAAATACAGTGAAGTTGCCTTTGTTCAAAGGCTTGGGAAATGAGGACCCAGACCAATTTTGGCTCATTGTAAAGGCTGTATGGGAAGCTCAAGGTGTTATAGATGATCATATAAATAAGGCGACACTAGTTACCGCTCTGCAAGATCACGCGCTAACCTGGTATATTAAGTACTCTAACGATAACCAGAATGTTGGAGTAGCAGACATCCAAGCAACACTAAATAGGGAATTTAGCAGGCCTAAATCTGAGGCATAGTCAATTGTGGGATTCAAAGAGATCACGATGTAACCAGGTGAGATTCCCTGGGAACTAGATCAAAGGCTAAAATGTACAATCTGTGAAGCCAACATGAATTTGACAGATGGACAGCATCAAGAGTGGTTTGTGGCTTCGCTACTACCACACTTAAGGAGTGCGTTGTCGCAGTAGAAGGTAACAACTCAGGCAGAGGGCTTGGAGATTGCCATGAGACTACATGAGACTCCATTGCAAGATCCTAATCTAGGAGTTTAGTAGATCCATGCACAACTAAAGAATATGTGCCTTGAGATGCAAAGTCTGAATAAGTACTAACAATTTGACCAGAGGTACATGAGGAGGTATGGTGGTTGAAATGCAAGATTCAGGGTCATGACAAAGACCATTACCTGATCTTTAAAAATTACATTGCAGGAGGAGGACCGATGCCTTTAAGGCCAGAAGCTCAAGTAGGACCTAGCATGAGGCTTGCATTATGGTGTGATATCTATCAAGTAGCCGAAAAACATGCCACTAATAACTGTCACTTGCTACAAAAGTATGTACAAGCACAACAACAACTATTCTGCAACTTTTGTAGGTTGGTAGGACATGATTAGCGTTCTTGCAAGAGCTATGAATTGATGATGGATAGAAATCTTGCCTACAAGGTTCAGGCTGAAACATGACCCCTTGACCAGAATGCAGGGATGGTGCGGACGACGCCAAGGAAAAGGAGCACCTGGTAGAGGTTGAGGACAGTTGATTTGCTACAATTGCGGAGGACCAGGACATTATGCCCGAGATTGCACTAATCCAACGAGTCCATCATGCAAGTATTGCATGTTGTTTGATCATGAAACGGAAGATTGTCCTACGCTAATAGCTAGGATATGTGACAAAGGGGCACTACCACCTCTGTTGACTCAGAACCTACAGATGATGAGATCTGAGCCACGTGAGGAAGATCCAAATGTAAATATAGTACTTAGGAGTGGGATCGCAACAAGGGATGACAAGGGGAAATAGCTAGAAGATAATACATGGGTTCGCGAAGCCCCAGGGAAAGAGGATGAATTTGATTTGGAGCACTCTCGTGAAACCTTCATCGAAGGTAAAAGGAGCTTTGTTGAGGCCTCCACCTCAAGAAGCAAGGATAAGCCTGAGCCGGAGATGGACCCCTCTATGCTCACAACTTTCCTAGAAACTTGTATGAAGTTATTACGTGAGAGTGAGGCTATGAAAGGGTTACAAGAATTCATCAATAGATGTTTTGGAACTGCGCGTGGTGAACCACGTGTAGTACGAAATATTGGCAAGCATAAAACAATGACAGGATGGTAGATGAGACTGACTACACAAATAAGAGAGTATGAAATGAATCAGGTCATTTTGGACCTGGGGTAAAATGGGAATGTCTTACCAAAGAAAACTTGGGAGTGAATGGGGAGACCTATGCTGTAATGATCTCTAATTCAACTAAGGATGGAAAATCAGCAGAAAATCATACCCATGGGGCAGGTGTAGGGGGTGCCGTGGATACTGAGGGAGCGAGCACACTGGCTGATTTTGAAGTAATAAAGAGAGTGGATGACAGTAATCCCTACCCTGTGCTCCTGGGAATTGACTAGGCTATTGATATGAACTAGGTAATTAATATGAAGAAGTGAAAGATGATCTTTGAGAAGAAATCTTTGCACGTAATAATACCCCTTGATCCTGCTGAAGGATCGCGTTATACAAAACATGTCCATGATTATGAGAGTGATGATGACCTGGACTGTATCTATAGGATAATAGCATGAGACTAAGCCTGGGTGAATCCCACCGTGGATGGACAGATTACAAGGGATAACGAGAGTTCCTACACTTCGGACTCCGACAAAGAAATAGAACATTAGCAGAATCGGTTACATGAAGTAACTACGTTGAATTGCAACATGATGACCCAATCGCTTCGCTGTGTGTCATTAGAGGTAAGAAATCTGCCTATTTATGATGGTCTAAATGAGGTAGATATCTTTTTGGATGCATTTGAAAGGGAGGTACTAGAAAAGCAGTGCTTCTAGGCCTTGGACTGGGCACTGCGCTCTACACCTGCAAGATGGTGGGGTACACACAAGGGAAGCTTTGATGATTGGCATGAATGTAGGAAGATGATGAGAACATGATTTGGGAAGCCTAACATGTGACTGACAGACAAGTATGATGGGAAGAATGATCAACGTGCACATATGGCCAAATGGACATAGGCTTATGGAGAAAAGCCCCAACCTAAGTGGGTGCACCTGTTCTGTCATACCTTAGATGTTATCTCGATGAATTGGTATATATAAATATAGCTCCACCATGGGACAAGTGAATGGGATATCCTAAGCAAAGGATTCATGATGAAATTTTGAGGATGGGTTTGACAGTATTGATGAAGTGCTACAAGAGGAGAAAGCAGCCATCTTTAGGATACCGCAGGATCCTTTAGACTTGATTCAACCTGAATGGGCTACTCAGCTGAGTCATGTGCTCGAATGTTGTAATATAATTGCTAAAGTAGAGGATGAGTATCCGCAGAAGATTAACATTCCAAAAACATAATGCCACCGCGAGGTTCAAGGACCACAGGTTCAGAACCCTGATATAACCACGCTAGTGAAAACAAAACAAGTAAACATTGGTACAGAGGCAGAACCCAAATTCATGAAGATTAGAGACTACTGGGATGATGCAACGGTGGATAAGATCGTTGAATTATGCTGAAAATACTAGGACTTATTCCCTACCAATTTTATGGATCTGAAAGGAATAATCAAAGACTAGGAGTGTTGAAGATCATGGTAAAGATCAACGTGAAAACAGTTAAGCAAAGGCCTTACCTCCTCAACCCAAAATACAAGGAGAAGGTCTTCTTAGAGCTAGAAAAGATGCTAGTGGCAAGCATCATTGAGCCTATGGAAGAATCCAATTGGGTAAGCCCAATGGTGTTGCAAGAGAAGAAGCAGAAGGATGAGATAAGGATATGTGTGGATCTCAAAAAGTTGAATGACGCTTGTGTGATGATCCTTTCCCGACTCCATTCACGGATGAAGTGTTGGACAATGTAGGTGGCCAGGAAGCATATTCCTTCGCTGATGGCTTATCTGGGTACCACCAAATCAAAAGTGCACTTGAGGATGGGAGCAATACAACCTTCGCCACTGAGTGGGGTTGTTTCCAATACACTATAATTCTGTTTGGATTGAAGAATGTGCCTGCAATCTTTTCGCACGTGTTTGTTGCGTCATTCTTATTCATAAGTTCCTGGAGGTATATTTTGATGACTCGACTATATTTGGGTTGGTTAAGTGCCACGTAGCAGCTTGCGCTTAATGCTGGATACCTATCAAAGATGTTGGGAATAATACTGGGGGGGTGAATCAGTATTATTCAAGTCAATAATATTTTTCTTTTCATAATCAAATTTATATACGCTACTTCCATGTGGGTAATCTGCATGTACACACAATTGTGCTTAAGGAAACAAGCATATATCTAGCAAACTAATGATTCATTTAATTCATCATATGTTGATCTTTAATCTGTGCATCAGTACTTTATTAAACATTAAACAATAACCATATGTAGTTAATAATAGAGTGAACCATCACACATAAGCAACACACATGAACACCAATATTTAAGGTGGAAATCCAATGTGGGTGAAAACCACCTTCTGTTGTCATCTTTATCTTCTTTTAATAATAAGAAAATATGTTTACAACATTCTACTGGTGTAGAATTATACCAGTACGCAGGCTTCTACCTGCAGAAGGTTACTACCTTCTCTCGTTCTCCAAATTCTACTGGAAGGAAGCTACAAACCCCTAGCTCTTGTACTAGCCGATATGTTTACTAGTACATAGGCACCAACCTACATAAGGTTGCAACCTTCTCTCTTCCACCAGGGACCATGCTTCATAAATTTTTAGACTGGATGCTCCTGGTACACAATAATACACATGAAGGCCTTATTTCATCTAATTTTTATACTGGACCCATTATCAACATTGAAGCTCAAAATCAATCACCACTGCACTACAACCATCAACTACATCTTCATTAACCAATCAGTGAAACTCAATCATACATCTCTGAATCACCCATAACTGAATCACTGAAAGCCCATCGTCACTGGAACAAATCACAATCAATCAATCTGAACATTCAGTATACTATCATTAAACTGCAGTCACCAGAACACAGAGCAGAACCCTATAACTTCAAATATCATATTACATAATGTATACGCTACTTAGATGTGTTGAACTAGCATGTATATGCACTTTTATTAATTCCAACCAGCGTATATGTCTGTAAATATTAATTCATAATTTTGCAGCTATTCTAGACTTCAGTCATACCCAGATCATAACATTTATAGAACAGCACATGCATCAGTATTCATATCTAGAATAAACATGATCAAACCATATAAGGATAGTTCATTTCAAGCCTTAAGATCTCGATCCATCATTATATCTTATCCTCCGTCAACCACTAAGGTTCCTCCTTGGTTCAGATCAAACAAAGCACCATAAGCCGATAACCTGCATACTAGATCTCACACTTCATCAGATATTCAATACTTGCACACCTTGGCCTAATGATCTTCTCCTCCTTTTATAGTTTTAGGCCTTCCTCAATACCATGGACCAAAACCACTTAGGACCTATACCTTGGACCAAATACCTAGGGTCAATACCTCGGACCAGATACCTTGGACCAATACCATGGATCAAAATACCATGGACCAAATACCTCGGACCAAAAACTTAGTTTTCCAAGGTATACACGCTTTTCTTTCTATGAAAGTGCATGTGTATGTTATACGCTCCTCTTGTTCTGTTAGCTTGTGTGTATACACAGCTTGGTCTAGGTGAACCTATGTATACCTCTCTTTCTTCATTCTTTGTAGTCTAAACTATAATTCTTTGTTGTTATCATGTTGTATTGTGATTTTTCATCTTAGTGAGTTTCCTTCTGAACTGATTCCTTCAAACTACCCTACATTTCATCACATCTGTAAACACAACTGTCATGCATCCTGTCACATCT
This sequence comes from Pinus tabuliformis, assembly GCA_031772625.1. Classification (NCBI taxonomy): domain Eukaryota; kingdom Viridiplantae; phylum Streptophyta; class Pinopsida; order Pinales; family Pinaceae; genus Pinus; species Pinus tabuliformis. The sequence continues at coordinate 1,765,740,666 of CM062817.1, forward strand.
GATATCTCTTCTGTAGATTCATCTAGTTACCATATACAATTGAGTTGTTCTACTACAAGTAGGTTTCCATCAAGTACAACACATGCATCATAATGCCAACAATCTCCCCCTTTAGACATGATGGCAACTATGTTGGTGTTGATTACTGCAAGCTGTAGAAACTGTTAGAGATAACAAGCAACACCAAAATACTCTCCCCCTTTGACATCAAGGGAAAAGGGTGGACCAATATATTATCCCCCTTTGATATCAAGGGCAAAGGGCTGACAAAAAAGAATACTTCCATATCTCAACAGCTGAATATAAACATTGACAATGCTCCCCTTAAGCACATGTTGAATTTTCTGATTAAAATCCCTCTTTGTACATGCTGAGATGCACTATATCATCGATGCTCCCCCTGAGCACATGTAGAGTCTGCAAATATTTCTGAAAGAATAACATGACTCTATCACTCGACTATGTGAGTTTGACCTTCCTATCACCAATGACTCATACATACATCAATCTCCCAACCAAGTGGGGATATACCAAATTTGACTCATCCTCCCAACCAACTGGGGATATACCAATTGTTTATACATGATATAAATTACATCATATGACCAAAAAGGACTCATCAAAATACTACGATGGACAGATACAAATTATTACATCATGGGTCTTTATATGCCCTTTACATCAAATGATATACATGACATTTATAACAAAGACCAAATGTCTAAATAAGACCATGATAGTCATCAACAATTATCATACACCATGTATGATCTGCACCATAAGCATATGTCAACAGCGTCCAAACCAACAACCTATATATGTTCATCATTAGTTCCCAAGATATGACAGTGGAAATATCATCAACCTATGACAAATTATGCCACATATAGATATCAACTCATCCTCTTGATCTCATCAAGATCAACTTGCTTCATTTCCTTAGAAAAAGAAGTGTTCTAAGCATATGTCATATCTCCAAGCAATAGCACAAAATCATTCACATCATATCATATGTATGTGAAAACACCATAGTCATCATCTATGATCATAACATCATCATCAAGTACTGCATGATCTTTCCACAAGAACCTTCAATATATCAACCATGTATCATCACTAGGGAACATCCCACATCTAATAAGCATCAACCATGATAATCAACATATGTGAGTATCAACCTATCACCATAAAAAATCATCATCATTAAGTAAGTCATGTCTTGAAATAGCTATGTCTTCATGCAACTTGCAATAACACCATTATCTTGGCCAACCAACAATATTTATCAATATGCAACTTAAGTAATCATCCATGTATCCAGCATATTGTATATCCATCAAAGAGATAACAATGTGTATGTAGAAAACCATGAGCCCATGGTCATTTGTCAAGATTTCTTAATATCATCAACAACAACAATCCTCAACCATGTGAGAGCCAAGAACTATAGCAATCCTGCATCATAACTGCACCATATGAACTTTATGCATCTTTGAAGGCATGATGACAGCAGCATAAAAGAAATGAGTGGCTCATCATCAAATAATGAAGTTTTGTACTCAAGCTTTGTACTTATCCATGCCCTTATGAAGATTACCATGTAAGAAACATATATGTACTATATACCTCATCAAAAAGTCATCCAAAATCATCCATAAATCTAATCTGAATAACAACTATGTAACCCCAATTAATACAAGTATCATCTAATATTTCATCATGGTAAACTCATAACCGTCACATAGCAAGATGTATCAATTAAACACATTAGCCACATAAGCATCATCATCATTGAAAAGACTTCTAAACATAATGCCGGCAATGCTTTGTTAGAAGCATAGCATGTTCTTCCCCTGAACATGTTCCACCTGTACACTGTCAAATCTGATCATTGCATATATCAGTAAGAAGTATTAAGGCATCATCATCAATAAAATATACATAAAGTTATCAACAACTTGTGAGGATCAAGAACACTTCTAAATAGCATCCACAGACTATAGTCATCTATCATCACAACAGAAAATATAACTGATAATTGTCAGAATCATATCAAATCAGTTTTTCTAAGTCTGTCCCACAACAATTTTCTTCAAACCAACATATACGTGATTGCGTAGCTTTGAACTCATGTATATATGTGACTTGTCTTCATGAAACTTGCATGAGATTTAGAACATTAAAGTTTCATACTTTCAGCTTCCCCTGAGTCTTTCATGTCTGTACACTATGCCATGCCACATTTTTCTGACTGTACTTCCTTTTTCTTCCATATCTTCGAGTGTGATGATGTTTTCTCCTTTTGGTATGGTGCCCGAAATTTTCTCCAGCATTCCTTTGCTATATGTCCAAACTTGTTACATGCATAACATCTTACATGTTTCATATTTCTTCTATAGCAGTCAATGGCTTTGTGACGAAACATATTGCAAAAATAATATCCCTTAAAGTACCTAGAAGCTGATGATTTTTCTGTGCGATGGTCTTGAACCATTCTACTTCTACATCTTGCTGAAACATGTCCAAGATTATGACATATAAAACATTCAAAATTATTCATTTGAGGAAATGACTGACTATCGCTTGCATAGTTAGGAGTAAAAGATTTTCTTTGAAGAATTTCTTTCCTTGGTTGTTGATAGGATTGACCTCTCATTTCCTTGTTAAGCGTTTTAGATTTTGCATTAGAGTTACTTGTCTCACTTTGTGAGCTAGATTCACCTTCAACAAATTCATGAAAACCAAGACCAGTTTTGATGGCAGGAGACCTTTGACTACTAAGAATAGCATCCAAGATCTTAGTACTATCTTGAAATCATAAGAGCTTATCCTTTTCTTCTAATTTACCTTTTATTATATTTACCTCAACCTGATATTGCTCTTCCTTTTCAAGATACTACTTCTTCATGATTTCTTCATCTTTTCTTCCATCTGTTGCCTTAATTCAAGAACTTCATTTTCTTATTTTTCAAGAGCTTGAAGTAGTTCTTCATTCTGCTTATTTGATTTTTCAAGATCTTCTTTTAGAGAGAGGATCTTAGCTTCAAGACTTTCATAGTAACTAGATCTATCTTTGAGTTTCTTGATTGTTGTGATCCTTTCATTTACTTCATTTCTTAATGATGTCACTTCATCCTGCAACTTTTGACATTGATCTTCCTTTTCCTTCAATTGCTTCCTTACTTTGTTTCCTTCCTCTAGTTGAGATTTTATCTTGGTAGCTTCTTCTTTAAAGGAACACTCCCTTTTGTCCAATAGATCTTGTTTATCTCTAATTTTGTCTGTAAGCCTTTTAAATTCTACCTCTATTTGATATCTTTCTCTCTCACCCACAAGAGCAAATTCAATTGTTTCACTATCACTTTCATCATCTTCAAATGGATAGAGAAATGTATCACCATAAGATATCAAATTCATACCTGATAGTTCTTTTGCTTGTTCATCTTAATTCTGAGGTGATTCTGAATCTGAAGAGTTGCTTCCACATAATCCCCAATCGACTCTCCCACTATCATAGTTCCTTTGAGATGTCTTCTTCTTTTGAGGAGCTTTCTTCTTTAGCTTCTTTCCCATTGTTCTAGGGATCTCCTTCAAGCGATCAAGCTTCTACCAAAGGACTTGCTCCAATACCAATTGTTGGAAATAATACTAAGAGGAGGGGGGGGGGGTGAATCAGTATTATTCAAGTCAATAATCTTTTTCTTTTCATAATCAAATTTATATACGCTACTTCCATGTGGGTAACCTGCATGTACATGCAATTGTGTTTAAGGAAACAAGCATATATCCATCAAACTAATGATTCAGTTAGTTCATCATATGTTGATCTTTAAACTGTGCATCAATACTTTATTAAACATTAAACAATAACTATATGCAATTAATAAAAGAGTGAACCTTCACACATAAGCAACACACATGAACACCAAGATTTAAGGTGGAAACCCAATGTGGGTGAAAGCCACCTGCTGCTGTCATCTCTGTCTTCTTTTAATAATAAGAAAATATGTTTACAACATTGCACTAGTTCAAACTTATACCAGTACATAGGCTTCTACATGTAGAAGGTTACTACCTTCTCTCATTCTCTAGCTTCTACTGGAAGGGAGCTACAACCCCCTAGCTCTTGTACTAGCCGATATGTTTACTATTACATGGGCGCCGACCTATAGAAAGTTGCAACCTTCTCTCTTCCTCCAGGGACCACGTTTCATAAATTTTCAGACTGGATGCTCCTGGTACACAACAATACACATGAAGGCCTCATTTCATCTAATTTTCACACTGGACCCATTATCAACATTGAAGCTCAAAATCAATCACCGCTGCACTACCAACTACATCTGCATTAACCAATCATTGAAACTCAATAATACATCTCTGAATCACCCATAATTGAATCATTGAAAGCCCATCGTCACTGAATCAAATCACATCAATCAATCTGAACATTTAGTATACTGTCACCAAATTGCATCCACTAGAACACAGAGCAGAACCCTGTAACTTCAAATATCATATTACATAATGTATACGCTACTTAGATGTGTTGAACTAGCGTGTATATGCACTTTTATCAACGCCAACTAGCGTATATGTCTGTAAATAATAATTCATAATTTTGCAGCTATTCCATACTTCAGCCATACCCAGATCATAACATTTATAGAACAACACATGCATCAGTATTCAGATCTAGAATAAACATGATCAAACCATATAAGGATAGTTCATTTCAATCATTAAGATCCTGATCCATCATTAGATCTTATCTTCCATCAACCGCTAAGGTTCCTCCTTGGTTCAAATCAAACAAAGCACCATAAGCTGATAACCTGCATACTAGATCTCACACTTCATTAGTTATTCAATACTTGTACACCTTGGCCTAATGATCTTCTCCTCCTTTTATAGTTTTAGGCCTTCCTCAATACCATGGAACAAAAGCACTTAGGACCAATACCTTGGACCAAATACCTAGGGTCAATACCTCGGACTAGATACCTTGGACCAATACCATGGATCAAAATACCATGGACCAAATACCTCAGACCAAAAAATTAGTTTTTCAAGGTATACATGCTTTTCCTTCTGTGAATGTGTGTGTGTACATTATACACTCCTTTTGTTCTGTTAACCTGTGTGTATACGCAGCTTGGTCAAGGTGAACCTGCATATAACTCTCTTTCTTCATTCTTTGTAGTCTGAACTATAATTCTTTGTTGTTGTCATGTTGTACTATGATATTTCATCTGAGTGAGTTGCCTTCCGAACTAATTCCTTGAAACTGCCCTGCATTTCATGACATCTGTAAACACAACTATCATGCATTCTCTCACATTTGATATCTCCTCTATAGATTCATCTAGTTACCATATACAAGTGATTTGTTCTACTACAAGTGGGTTGCCATCAAGTACAACACATGCATCATAGTGCCAACAATCTCCCCATTTGGACTTGATGGCAACTATGTTGGTGTTGATCACTACAAGCTGTAGAAATTGTTAGAGATAACAAGCAACACCAAAATACTCTCCCCCTTTGACATAAAGGGCAAAGGGTAGACCAGGATATTCTCCCCCTTTGATATCAAGGGAAAAGGGCTGACCAAAAAGAAGACTTCCATATCTAAATAGCTGAATATAAACATTGATGATGCTCCCCCCAATCACATGCTAAATTTTCTCATTAAACCCCCTATTTTTACATGCTGAGATGCACTATATCATCCATGCTCCCCCTGAGCACATGCAGACTCTACAAATATTTTCCGAAAGAATAACATGACTCTATCACTCGACTATGTGAGTTTGACCTTCCTATCACCAATGACTCATACATACATCAATCTCCCAAACAAGTGTGGATATACCAAATTTGACTCATCCTCCCAACCAACTGGGGATATACTAATTTTTTATACATGATAGAAATTACCAAAACGGACTCATTAAAAGACTACGACAGATAGAGACAAATTATTACATCATGGGTCTTTATATGCCGATTACATCGAATGATATACATGACATTTATAACAGAGACAAAATGTCTAAAAAGGACCATGATAGTCATCAACAACTATCATACACCATGTATGATCTGCACCATAAGCATCTGTCAACATCATCCAAAACAGCAACCTGTATATGTTCATCATTAGTTCCCAAGATATGACAGTGTAAATATCATCAATCGGTGACAAATTATGCCACATATAGTTATCAACTCATCTTCTTGATCTCATCAAGAACAACTTTCTTCGTTTCCTTAAATAAAGAAGCCTTCTAAAGATATGTCATATCTCCAAGTAATAACACAAAATCATTCACATCATATCATATGTATGTGAAAACACCATACTCATCATCTATGATCATAACATCATCATCAAGTACTACATGATCTTTCCACAAGAACCTTCAATATATCAACCATGTATCATCACTAGGGAACATCCCACATCTGATAAGCATCAACCATGATAATCAACATATGTGAGTATCAACCTATCATCATAAGAACTCATCATCATTAAGTAAGTCATCTCTTCAAATAACTATGTCTTCATGTGACCTGAAATAACACCATTCTCTTGGCCAACCAACAATATTTATCAATATGCAACTTAAGTAATCATCCATGTATCCAGCATATTGTATATCCATCAAAGAGATAACAATGTGTATCTACCAAACCATGAGCTCATGGTCATTTGTCAAGATTTCTTGATATCATCAACAGCAGCAATCCTCAACCATGTGAGAGCCAAGAACTATAGGAATCCTGCATCATAACTACACCATATGAACTTTATGCATCTTTGAAGGCATGATGACAACAGCATAAAGGAAATGAGTGGTTCATCATCGAGTAATGAAGTTTTGTACTCAAGCTTTGTACTTCTCCTTGTCCTTATGAAGATTACCATGTAAGAAACATATATGTATTGTATACCTCATCAAAAAGTCATCCACAATCATCCATAAATCTAATCTGAATAACAACTTTGTAACCCCAATTAATACAAGTATCATCTAAGATTTCATCATGGGCACTCATAACCATCACATAGCAAGATGTATCAATTAAACACTTTAGCCACATAAGCATCATCATCATTGAAAAGACTTCTAAACATAATGCCAACAATGCTTTGTTAGAAGCATAGCATGTTCTCCCCCTTAACATGTTCCACTTGTTCACTATTAGATCTGATCATTGCATATATCAATAAGAAGTATTATGGCGTCATCATCAATCAGATATACATCAAGTTATCAACAACTTGTGAGGATCAAAAACACTTCTAAATAACATCCACAGACTATAGTCATCTATCATCACAACAAAAAAGATATTTGATAATTGTTAGAATCATATCAAATCAGTTTTTCTGAGTCTGTCCCACAACAATTTTCTTCAAACCAACATATACGCGACTGTGTAGCTTCGAACTCACGTATATACGCGACTTGTCTTCATGAAACTTGCGTATGAGATTTAGAGCATTGAAGTTTCATAATTTCGGCTTCCCCTAAGTCTATCATGTATGTACATTGTGCCATGCCACATTTTTCTGATTGTACTTCCTTCTTCTTCCATATATTCGAGTGTGATGATGTTTTCTCCTTTTGGTATGGTGCCCAAAATTTTCTCCTACATTCCTTTGCTATATGTCCAAACTTGTTACATGCATAACGTCTTACATGTTTCATATTTCTTCTATAGCAGTCAATGGCTTTGTGACCAAAATATTGCAAGAAAAGCAATATCCCTTAAAGTACATGGAAGTTGATGATCTTTCTATGTGATGGTCTTGAACCATTCTACTTCTGCATCTCGCTGCAACATGTCTAAGATTATGACATATAAAACATTCAACATTATTCATTTGAGGAAATGACCGACTATCACTTGCATAGTTAGGAGTAAAAGATTTTCTTTGAAGAATTTATTTCATTGGTTGTTGATGGGATTGACCTCTCCTTTCCTTATTGAGCATTTCAGATTTTGCATTAGAGTTCCTTGTCTCACTTTGTGAGCTAGATTCACCTTCAATAGATTGATGGAAACCAAGAGACCTTTGACTACTAAGAATATCATCCAAGATCTTAGTACTATCTTGAAATCATAAGAGCTTATCCTTTTCTTCTAATTTACCTTTTAGTATATTTACCTCAACCTGATATTGCTCTTCCTTTTCATGATACTGCTTCTTCATGATTTCTTCAGCTTTTCTTCCTTCTTCCATCTATTGCCTTAATTCAATAACTTCATTTTCTTGTTTTTCAAGAGCTTGGAGTAGTTCTTCATTCTGCTTATTTGATTTTTCAAGATCTTATTTTAGAGAGGATCTTAGCTTCAAGACTTTCATAGTAACTAGATCTATATTTGAGTTTCTTGATTGTTGTTCTCCTTTAATTTACTTCATTTCTTAATGATGTCACTTCATCCTACAGCTTTTAACATTGATCTTCCTTTTCCTTGAACTGCTTCCTTACCTTGTTTCCTTCCTCTAGTTGAGCTTTTACTTTGGTAGCTTCTTCTTTGAAGTCACACTCCCTTTTGTCCAATAGATCTTGTTGATCTCTAATTTTGTCCATGAGCTTTTTAAATTCTGCCTCTATTTGATATCTTTCTCTCTCACCCATAAGAGAAAATTCAGTTTTTTTGCTATCACTTTCATCATCTTCAAATAGACAGAGAAATGTATCACCATAGGATAGCAAATTCATACCTGATAGTTCTTTTGCTTGTTCATCTTCATTCTGAGGTGATTCTAAATCTGAAGAGTTGCTTCCACATAATCCCCAATCAACTCTCCCACTTTCATAGTTCCTCTGAGATGCCTTCTTCTTCTTAGGTAGTTTCTTCTTTAGCTTCTTTCCCACTGTTCTATGGATCTCCTTCAAGCAATCAAGCTTCTACCAAAGGACCTGCTCAGATACCAATTGTTAGAAATAATACTGAAGGGGGGGGTGAATTAGTATTATTCAAGTCCATAATCTTTTTCTTTTCATACTCAAATTTATATACGCTACTTCCATGTGGGTAACCTGCATGTACACGCAACTATGTTTAAGGAAACAAGCGTATATCTAGCAAACTAATGATTCAGTTAATTCATCATATGTTGATCTTTAATTTGTGCATCAGTACTTTATTAAATATTAAGCAATAACCATATGCAATTAATAATAGAGTGAACCATCACACATAAACACCAAGATTTAAGGTGGAAACCTAATGTGGGTGAAAACCACCTGCTGCTATCGTCTTTATCTTCTTTGAACAATAAGAAATTATGTTTACAACATTGTACTCGTGCAGACTTATACCAGTACGTAGGCTTCTACTTGCAAAAGGTTACTACCTTCTCTCGTTTTCCAGATTCTACTGGAAGGGAGCTACAACCCCCTAGCCCGTGTACTAGCCGATATTTTTACTAGTACATAGGCGCCAACCTAAAGAAGGCTGCAACCTTCTCTCTTCCTCCAAGGACCACATTTCATAAATTTTCAGACTGGATTCTCCTGGTACACAACAATACACATGAAGGTCTCGTTTCATCTAATTTTCATACTGGACCCATTATCAACATTGAAGTTCAAAATCCATCACCACTACACTACAACCATCAACTACATCTGCATTAACCAATCATTGAAACTCAATCATACATCTTTGAATCACCCATAACTGAATCACTGAAAGCCCATTGTCACTAAAGAAAATCACAATCAATCAATATGAACATTCAGTATACTGTCATCAAACTGCAATCACTAGAACACAGAGTAGAAACTTGTAACTTCAAATATCATATTACATAATGTAACACTACTTAGATGTGTTGAACTAGCGTGTATACATGCTTTTATCAATGCCAGCCAGCATATATATCTATAAATATTAATTCATAATTTTGCAGCTATTCCATACTTCAGTCATACCTAGATCATAACATTTACAGAACAACACATGTGTCAGTATTCAGATCTAGAATAAACATGATCAAACCATATAAGGATAGTTCATTTCAACCCTTAAGATTCGGATACATCATTAGATCTTATCCTCCATCAACTGCTAAGGTTCCTCCTTGGTTCAGATCAAACAAAGCACCATAAGCCGATAACCTGCATACTAGATCTCACACTTCATCAGATATTTAATGCTTGCACACCTTGGCCTAATGATCTTCTCCTCCTTTTAGAGTTTTAGGCCTTCCTCAATACAATGGACCAAAACCACTTAGGACCAATACCTTGGACCAAATACCTAGGGTCAATACCTCGAACTAGATACCTTGGACAAATACCATGGACCAAATACCTCAAACCAAAAACTTATTTTTCCAAGGTATATGTGTTTTTCCTTCTGTGAAAGTGCGTGTGTGCATTATATGCTCCTTTTTTTCTGTTAACCTACGTGTATATGCAGCTTGGTCAAGGTGAACCTGCATATACCTCTCTTTCTTCATTCTTTGTAGTCTGAACTGTAATTCTTTGTTGTTGTCATGTTGTACTGTGATCTTTCATCTGAGTGAGTTGCCTTCTAAACTGATTCCTTGAAACTAACCTGCATTTCATCACATCTGTAAACACAACTGTCATGCATTCTATCACATCTGATATCTCTTCTGTAGATTCATCTAGTTACCATATACAAGTGAGTTGTTGTGCAACAAGTGGGTTGCCATCAAGTACAACACATGCATCATAATACCAACAGAAGATACCAGATCACGCTCAATCTCAAGAAGTGTCTGTTTTTCATTCATTTTGGGATCCTATTGGGGCATGTGGTTTGCAGACAAGGACTGATGGTAGACCCTACGAAGATCATGGTGATACTGAACTTGGAAGCTGTCTAGTCAATTTAGTGTCCTAAATTTCTCTACATAAATTATCAATCCGGGTATCGTAAACTGATGAAGTGTGGTGCACTATATGTGCTTAGTTAACATTTTTCTCACTTCATTGTTTCATAGTTTTTGTTGTTTTTAGGAGTTTTGTTTTTTATGCTTAAGGAAATTAATCTAAGAAACAAAAATTATGCTTCTAGATGAAAATATCTAGAACTATCTCCTTGTGATAGCATTTTGAGGGACTACATACTTCATTGTTCTCAAATTGAAAATGAAATTTAAATGAAAGACTAACACTGAAAGTGCAAATTGCAACTAATCTACTATAACAGCTAAATGAAGTGTTTTATTACTCTGCTATACAATTTTGGGAGAACTACCTCCTTGTGATAGAATTTGGAGGGATTCAATACTTCATTGTTCTAAAACTAACAATGAAATTTAAATGAAAGACTAATTCTAAAAGTGAAATTGCAACTAATCTACTATAACAGCTAAATGAAGTGTTTTATCACTTCGCTATACAATTTTGGGAGAACTACCTCCTTGTGATAGCATTTGGAGGGACTCAATACTTCATTGTTCTAAAACTGAAAATGAAATTGCAACAAAATAAATACAAAACATGTAAAGGAAAACTAATCTATTGTGTTCTCTAATGCTCCAAGCACCAATTGGAAAATGCTTTCTTGGACTATTTTGCTAAGCATATATTACACAGTTAGATAAATCTACAATCAACCGGTTGAACACACTTGCATGAATTAAACTTGCATGAATGGGAAATATAATCTATTAAACTTGAAAACAATCACAAAAATAAAATGACATACTTGAATGAAATCAACGCAAAACTACAAAATAAAATCTACTCTATCTTACATTCTAATATGCTCCATGACATCTATTTCACATCTCCTTCCATGTTGGGAACCTCAAAACTTTATTCATATTATTCAAAATTAAAAAGTACAACAAGTTGAGCTAACAGAGTTTACAAAACTTCCAAATAAAGGAGATATATCTCCTATTTATACAAAAATATGAGAAGTCATCTCATTAATGAGAGTCCATGAATCTCTCCCTATACCTTAGAGTTATAATCAAAATAGGAAATGATAAAACACATGCCTTCTTAGAGTTTCAATACAAATAGGAAATGTGACACATATCCTCATGATCCCATGATCTTCTCCACTCAAATTCGAATTTAGCCTTAGGATGCCACATAAAGGTCTTCTAGACACTTCCTTTTGACCTACATATGTCAACAATATCATCCCACTTGTTAGGTATAATCATATGCACATTATTTTCTAATTTTTAACCACAAATTCACTTAAAAATGCTAAGAATTAATAAAGTTTGGAAAAACATAAATGTGACCCAATGATAATGAAAGTTAGATGAATGTAGTGACATGGTAGTGAAATGAAGGTGAAATGGAAGTGATATAATGGACATGATAGTGAAAGTGTAATGGAAGTGAATGATAATTTCAAGAACCAACATGCCCCCCAATTGAAGCTATTGCATGTCCTCATGAAATATATATTACATTAATTATTTTGATCCTTGATATTTGGCTTAAATTTGCATGATATCATTTGATAACTTCATACTTCTGCAAAAGTGTTTTACTTGAATTACAACATGGTTGGTTCTTGTGTTACAACCATATTTTGTTGTTGCATTCAATTTTTTATCTTTGAAATTTGCATAATGATAATTTGATTATTGTTGCAAAGTATATCTTTATTGGATTGCATCATGGTTGGTTTTTGTGTGACAACCATGATTGTGTTTGTATCCAATTATCCTTTAAGCACTTTTGAAAATCCATTGTATGCTCATAATAATAATGTAATATTTAATATATTTTTGAAGTATGTGGGCTTCTGAATATAATATGAACATGGAAAGATATGAATATGAATATATTCCCCCCCCAACTGATGGTATTGGCAATTTTATGAAATGAGGTAGAGAAATGTTTTTCCAATCATTATCATTCTGGCTTTTTATGGAATTCTATTGTAAAAAGTTAGAAAAAGGCATACCTTCACTTACCCTTTGGAAATGGATGAGTTGTATGTGCAGTGGCTAAAAAATTATGATCATAATCTTCTTCAAGTGGCTAGACAAAAAAAGAGTCATGGATAAAAGAGTCAAGATGACTTTTTATTGCTTCTACTAAAACTTGTTGAATCGATTGCTGAATAGTGCTGATCTATTTTATATTTGCTCCAAAATGTTGAAAATAATAGTCTTCATGTCTTCAAAACTCATTGGCATAATTCCTACTATGTGAATAGATGTTCTGATGTCGAACATAGCAAGAAATTATTGACTTAGTGGCCATTAATGGATGCCACTAGTCGACACGAGAACTCTCACCATTGATGACAATGAGAGTCAAGATGCCCAAACACATCTTTCTAGGTACGAATAAATTTGTAGATGTCGAGTCATCTAGAAGATCCGATGAACAAGGGACATTAATTTATTCCCATTGTTCGTTGGCATGAGGACTTTCCCTTAAGGCATGCAAGCCTCAATATGTTTTTGCAAGGAATTTAGACTCAAAGGACTATGGACTCAATAATTTGCATTGAAGCAGGTTTTATTTGCGAAATGAAAATGATAGAAAATGGAAAATGAAAATGGAAGATGGCAATGGAAAGTAGTAATGGCAATGGAAAATAAGCATGTAACTGAGCCTCTTGATTTTATTTGTGGGTTAGGAGTGGAAAAAAAGTAATGGAAAGTGTATGTGAATATAAATGGAAAATATGAAGGGAAATGACGTGAATGGTTTATTATGAAGTATGGATGTAATGGAGACAATAGTATCTGAAAGTTTTGCAAGTGCTTGGGTCTAATTTTGCATTAGCATGTACTCATGCATTAATATTTTCTTCTTTGTTGCTCATCATCCTCTTATGAAACAAATTGGTCTCTTAAGAGAGACATTATTCACTTGTAGTCATTTGTCCTTCCTCTTGGAACCCGAAAAAAACTAATAATTCTTCTGTAATGGAATATAAGACTATCAAAAGAGAGAGATGATCAATCTCTCTAGTTATGATATTTACAAACAAAACTAAGAATTTGTATTAATCAAACAAGTTCACAAAGGAAAGTCAAAAGAATTTATACCTGCTTCAGAATTAGTGCCTTAAGTTAACTATTATATATTTTGAGCAATTTATTCATTCTTGACTATTTAAAACTCTGATGATAGATTTCTCATTGTGTAGATCTCATCGATATCTTTCCAATGACACTTGAATCATCGAAATCTGATTTTGTCTGAGAAAGTTAGGATGATTTGAACAGTGAGGTTTTCAGCTGCAGAATTGGTGTTTAGCTGTGTAATGGCTTTATAGTTGCAGAATGTGCACAATTTCTGTGGCTAAAAATCTTGAATAGAAAGTTACTTATGCATTTTTCATCATCATTCCAAAATTAATCAACACCTTCTAGAGAAATGAGCAAATAATCTACTTATTTCATTGATTCAATTTTTATTTTTTTCTCTCTTTTTTCTTCTTGTCCTCGGTTGCTTGGAAAAATAAATATTATAGTAGTGGTTGTTGGATTATGTTTGTGCAGGTGGCAGATGAATTCCATGGCCTCAAGAAACCACTTCGGATCCCTATCTCTGAGAAACGTGTGTAGAATAGAGTCTTGTTTGCCATAGGTTTCTTTATTTGACTTTCCTTTGACCAGGGTCTTCTTCATCGATCTAGGCCAGATGAATAGGATACGATCCATGCCCTAATATTTTCCAAGCTACCCGTGTAGTCCTTTTCCTCTCTTGACACATGGAACCTACAAAAGCATGGATGTAGCTGCGGAACAGCCGATTAGCTACGGAATGTGGCTGCATTCCGTAGCTAAAAGACAGCCAAGACATTAGTTTTATGATTTTAAGTTATTGGAAAAGAAATTTTATGCAGCCAAGTACCAGGAAGAAAGTCCAAGACCGTAGCTAGTGCACACGACCAATCATTCATGAGCCTCTGTTCTCTGTTATTCTTAAAAATTCCCTTCATTGTTTGAAAAAATGAGTGACTGCGTAAAGAAGACTATGTATGTGCAATGAAACAACTGGTAAAAAAAAATGATTATGGATAAGGGGATGAAATGGTAGAGACTATGACCATGGAGTAAAATGGCTATACATACAGGAAAACAGAGAATCTGTATGCATGAAATACATGAAAACAGTGTGAAAAAGACATATGAAATGGAGTGGCTGCACACATAAACTGTGTGAAAAACATAGTGACGGTTATACACAGATACAAAACTAGAATGACTATGTGCTCAATGTAACAGAGGTTTTATATACACAAGAAGGTTGTGGAAGTATAAGAGAGAAACTTGGTGAAATAAATGAACAATAAGGTTTTGAAGAGTCATATTGAATTGGGTTATGTCATTTAACAGGTGTGCTGGAAAAGTCTAGTTACGTACAAGTCATTGAATTTAAAACGAAGGTTACATGAACCGAATTGGATTCTTAGATGCCATATAGATTGAATGCCACAATTTGGTTTCAAATCAGATTTCCATTCCTCAAGTGTGTCGTGTTCAAACAGTGTTCTATACATTTAAAATTCATATTTTTCTCACGCGGCATGCCAAATGGGGCTTCACAAAACCAAAAAGTTCTCACAAACCGTTGTGACATTCTCCAAACCGTTTCTGGGTTATCTAACTGACCCTGTTCCTGAAAAAACCCATGTTTTTTTTTCCTAATTCGTTTTCATTTGTCCATAATTTGCATTTAAAGTTTGAAGTTTTTTCAGTTCTGCATTTTCTGGAAAATGCGTCTTCTGTAAAATCAATTTAGAATTTTCTTCAAATCTAATTACAACACAGACAAATAGCAAATGAACCAACCAGTGGTGTGTTCTAAAATCCATGGTAATCTTGAAAACAGACAGAGAAGAGAAAGCCCAAAAGGAAGATAAAAATGAAGATGCAGCCCTCAACCAAATCATGATCAGGTCATCATGCCTTAGCTATCCAGAGTTGGGTGATTTTGATTCGTCTATGTGCATGTATCCCTGCTGCAACATATTGTGCATATAGGCCACAGGAGACTGTGGCTGTTGCATATAAATAGCGAGATCCATAGGTTTCCCAACAATGAATCCACGAGGCGCAAAGCGCTGGTTGGGTAGATAATAAGTGAAATTGCAACTAATCTACTATAATAGCTAAATGAAGTGTTTTATCACTCTGCTATACAAATTTGGAAGAACTACCTCCTTGTGATAGCATTTGGAGGGATTCAATACTTCATTGTTCTAAAACTGAAAATGAAATTTAAATGAAAGACTAAGATTGAAAGTGAAATTGCAACTAATCTACTATAACAATTAAATGAATTGTTTTATCACTTAGCTATACAATTTTGGGAGAACTACCTCCTTGTGATAGAATTTGGAGGGATTCAACACTTCATTGTTCTAAAACTGAAAATGAAATTGCAACAAAATTAAATACAAAACATGTAAAGGAAAACTAATCTACTGTATGCTCTAATGCTCCAAGCACCAATTGGAAAATACCTTCTTGGACTATTTTTCTATGCATAGATTACACAGTTAGATAAATCTACAATCAACCGGTTGAACATACTTGCATGAATTAAACTTGCATAAATGGAAAATCTAAACTATTAAACTTGAAAATGATCACAAAAATAAAATGACATACTTGAATGAAATCAAAGTAAAACTACAAAATAAAATCTACTCTACCTTACATTCTAATATGCTCCATGACGTCTACTTCACATCTCCTTCCATGTTGGGAACCTCAAAGCTTTATTCAAATTCTTCAAAATTACAAAGTACAGCAAGTTGAGCTAACAGAGTTTACAAAGCTTCCAAATAAAGAAAAGAGATCTCCTATTTATACAAAAAGATGAGAATTCATCTCATTAATGAGAGTCCATGAATCTCTTCCTATACCTCTAGAGTTATAATCAAAATAGGAAATGATAACAGACATGTCTTCTTAGAGTTTCAATACAAATAGGAAATGTGACACATATCCTCATGATCCCATGATCTTCTCTGCACAAATTCGAATTTGGCCTTAGGATGCCACATAAAGACCTTCTAGAAGCTTCCTTTTGACGTACACATGTCAACAATCTCATCCCACTTGTTAGGTATAAGCATATGCACATTTTTTTCTAATTTTTAACCACAAATTCATTTAAAAATGCTAAGAATTAATAAATTTTGTAAAGACATAAATGTGACCCAATGATAATGAAAGTGAGATGAATGTAGTGACATGGTAGTGAAATGCAGGTGAAATGCAGGTGATATAATGGACATGATAGCGAAAGTGTAATGGAAGTGAATGACAATCTCAAGAGCCAATAGAAGCATCGAGGATTGTGAAATAGTTGCGCGCT
Organism: Pinus tabuliformis; assembly: GCA_031772625.1. Classification (NCBI taxonomy): domain Eukaryota; kingdom Viridiplantae; phylum Streptophyta; class Pinopsida; order Pinales; family Pinaceae; genus Pinus; species Pinus tabuliformis. Next base: position 1,765,757,987 of record CM062817.1, read on the forward strand.
ACTCTGGGACATACAGGATATTACAGAAAGTTTATCAAGAGTTATGCCCAGATCACCATGCCGATGGAAAAATTGTTGAAGAAGGATGTCACATTTTGTTGGAACGATGACTGTAAGAAAAGCTTGGATATATTGAAATAAAATATGGTTACCGCACCGATTCTAGTCTTCCCAGACTAGAAGAAATAGTTTCATGTACATGTCAACGCATCATGTATACCGCTAGGAGTAGTACTAAAATAGGATGGCAGAGAAGGCTTGGACCATCCTATCACATTCACAAGCTGTAAATATCCAAAGTAGAGAAGGACTATTCTACCACTGAACATGAGGGGCTAGCTATGGTGTATGCACTCCAGAAGTACTGGCACTACTTTCTAGGAGGCCATTTTAAGATGTATACGGATCACTCCACACTAAAGTACCTGGTCAATAAGCATGTATTGGGGGGGTGAATCTGCATATGGCTCTTATTGTTCCAAGAGTATGATTTTGAAGTTGTTGTGAAGCCTGGATAATTGAACACGAGACCAGACCATCTGTTGCGCATCGAAACAGGGGAGGAGCCTACTAACTTGGAAGAAGGATTGCCTGACACACAGTTATTTACAGTGTGTGTCATAGATGGTAATTTTGAGGATATAATACACTTCCTAACAACAAGAACTGGACCGGAAGGATACTCTGTCGAGCAAAAGAAGGAATTAGTGGTGTGCGCGGTAGATTTCTCTGTCATTGCTGGGCATTTCTACAAGATGGGGATTGATGACATATTGTGATGCTATGTACCTGAGTTCGAACAAAGAATCATCCTCATGGACACTCATGGGGGCATTGCAGGAGGACATTATGTAGGGAGAGCAACCACGCAGAAGATTTTACGGGCATGGTTGTGGTGGCCAACCCTTCATAACGATTCAAAAGCATATTACAAGGCGTATGATGTATGTCAAAGAACAAGTAGGCCATCGTGGAGGGATGAAATGCCTTTGAATCCACAAATGACATTGTAACCCTTCAAGAAGTGGGCAATAGATTTTATAGGACCCATCTAGCCACAAGGGAAGACAGGAGCAAGGTACATTATCATTGCGATGGAGTATTTGACTTGTTGAGCAGAATCACAGTCGATGAAGGATTGTACAGGCATGACAGCCGCGAAGTTCCTATTTGAGCATGTACTAACGTAATTTTAATGTCCAAGGATCTTGATGAGTGATCGTAGTACACACTTCCTAAATGAGACAATCAACACAACAGAGGAATTTCAGGTATATCACCAGAAAATCACATCTTATCACCCACAAGCTAGCGGGACAGTGGAGGCATTCAACAAAGTGCTTGAAAATGTGTTGACCAAGGTTTGCAATGCTCAGCGAAGTGATTGATACCTATGCATACCTGTAATATTATGGGCTTATCGAATGACATGCAAGAAGTTAATGGGACAAACCTCTTTTAGGCTTGTCTATGGTGTGGAAGCCGTAATGCCTATGGAATACATCATACCTAGTTTATGCATAGTAGCACTCACCGGTATGACAGATCACGGAACCCTAGAAGAGAGGCCTGTACAACTAGATGAGCTCGAAGAAAAAATATTTTTAGTTGGATTTCACGAGCAAGTCCAAAAGTAGAGTGAAAAGGCATGGCATGATTGACACATCAAGCTATGCATATTTAAGGTAAATCATTTGGTTTTGTTGTATGATAGTAAGTTTGATAAATTTCTTGGAAAATTTAGGATTCACTGGTTATGGCCTTATGTTATTAAGGAGATTACCAACAGAGGAGCAGTACAGCTAGTCAAGTGAAATGGAGAACCCTTCCCAGGAAAGGTGAATGGCAGTCACTTTAAGTCGTACACTGGCGGTCCGGCCATGTGAGTAAATGAAAGTAGCATAGTCTTAGCACTCTAGGAAGCTAAAAGGAGGCGCGGGACTATAAACTACACTACCCGAGTTGGGGAGCTATGCGATTGGAAGATGGTGTGAAGTAAGGACGTGTCTCTGGGTCTGCAACAGCACGAAGGGAGCTACGCTACCAGGGAGAAATCACGCAGGTCAGCTGGAAAGTGGCCATTAAAGTCACTGCTCATGAAAAGATGATAGAAGTGAGGCCAAATGGAGTGGGAAGCCGGCACTTAAGACGAAATTTATGGCTTATATCCTTGAAAATTTGTCACCAATCCGGCATTAATGAACCGATTTCGAGGGGAATGGTCGGATTTGAATTCAAATTGCCCTATAAATTACAAGTGGTTGTCCAACAAGGAACACTTGGTAGTTTAAGAATTGAGTTGTTGCGCTCTCAGGTGGCCATTCCGAAGGAGGAGCAAGTCGAGTTCTGCATCTGTAAATTGGCCATAGGAGTGCACAACACTCGAACAGAGATGGTGCAGGTTCAGTTGGAGTTGAACTTGCAGATTACAGAGCTCTAGTTGAGGGCTCAGCCTTCAACACCACCAAAGGTAAAGGAACAACGGGTGGCCGCTATCATAGAAGCAGTCGCGGCAGTGGAGAGTGCAGTAGCAGACTGCAGCTAGTTGTTTGAACAATTGTTTGAGGTCCTAATAGGCTTGCAGGAGGACCCAAAAATCCAGGGGCTCAAGATAGAACTCCAATAGTGTTATGACAAAGTTAAGGGCACAACGCGAACCATTGTGCTAACACAGAGGCTAGCCAAGCATCTGAAGGAACAAGTGGACATAGTGTTGCACAAGGAAGCAGTGCTGAAGGTGTGACTAAAGCCCTGGCTGGAGGAAGCTTATGCAGTGACAGGACACATTGAAGGCAAGCTTATGATCCTACAAGCGACGCAACAACAGCTTCAGGCTGACAACACAAGGGCAGAAATTGAGTAGACAATCGAACATGCGAAGCAAGCAATAGCTCAGTGCATAGCCGAAGTTGTGATCATCAAGGTCGAGTTAGACGGGCTTCACGCAAAGAACTCCGCACCTACTAAGTGACTCAAGGGTGAGTCATGATGTTTGTGTTGGGGACCTGCTAGGAGCGGGATCTCCCAAGGGCAGTTTTGGGGCTAAGAGCCCATGTTTAAGTCAAGTTTTGTAATATTATTGTAAAGACTCTGCATTTTGTGGTCACGGAGCGCGAAGGTATTATGTGTCACTATGGGCAGTTCGCCATTAGTTTGTAAAGTAAATTCAGCTATAAGGGATCTACACGGACCATGGGATTGTATAAAGAGTGCTAAGCTCTAAGTAGTTAGAGAGAGGCATCAATAAATCGATCGAACATGTAAGAGAGTCATAGCTTTAGAGTAAGAAGTCTAAGTCGTGGGTTGTAGTGTAGGTAGAGGCTTTACAGCTGAGTGCTCAGAGGCCTAAGGTAGAAGTCTGCAGCTAAGTGCCCGGATCCCTACAACTATGTGCACAGGGTGAACAGAGTCTGTAACACTTGGAAGATATTAATAAAAAGAGTTATTCTGCAATTTCTGTGTATTTGTTCTGTTGATGGGTTTTGATATCTTGTGTATGAATTTCCCTTATTATGCTTATATGATGTGCGAATGAATGCAATTACATTGAGTAATTGAATGCAATCATGAATATCTTCGTACGCGGTGATAACTTTAAGTATTTGACAAGATAAGTGAATCACTTAGGATAATTGAGGAATCTGCACGTGGCGCTTCCATAGCAGCACGAATGTTAGGCCCCTATACTACTAGTGTAACCCCTTATTGTTATTAGTACAACCCACTTATTATATTGATGTGCCCATGTAGTGCCCATATTGTTATTATTGTGCCCCATAGAAGCCCACTATTGTTATTATTGTACCCTTACATTATTATTGTTATGTCGGCTCTAATTATGTTATGACCCCTTAGACTCCTATATATAGAAAGGAGGTATTTTCATTTGTATCATCCAAGAATTGTTCATTTTTGTAATGTAAACGAGGTTGCCCCCTCGAAGAGGCTGAATTCTAAGGTGTTGATCTCTCTTTTCTATCTTTTTTTGAGCTGGTTTCATAACATTTGGTATCAGAGCTTTGGATTCTAGGTTTCACTGCTCCAAATAGGTCATCGTGGCATTTTCGCTATAACTTTGTTTTTGTGATGTTTCAGAAGCTTAAAAAAAACCATTTGAGAAGAAATCGCAGTCAACCTCGGATCCAAATTTCAGAGCTTCTCGTGCTATATTTGTGGAGATATGAGCTGAGGAATTTGGTCTTTTTGCAGACTCCTAAATTACATTCCAAACAGGTGACCTGGGGAAAATCGTCATAAATTTCTCTCTGAGCATCAGAGTGAAATTTCATAAGAAGGTACAGAAAGTGGACAGATTGTAGTTTCTTGTAGATATTTTTAGAGCCAAAGCTCGAAACAGTGACATGTGGTACTTCATACAAGTTCACTCTTCTGGAAAGGTCTATAATCAGGTCATCTTGGGACATTGTGCATAACTCTTTCTTGGAGAATCCAATTTGGATCAAACTAGTGGCATTGGAAAGAGGACATAGAGGGATACTATAGGTCACAATTTTAGAACTCAAAAATCTGAAAGTATAGAGTTACAATCATTTCAAGATCGAGCTCCTAAAATCAAGAAAAGTAAGATGATGAAGTTTGATGGCAAGGATCCGGTAAATTGGATACTTCAGATGGAGCAATATTTTGATCTACATGGTGTACCACTATTACAAAAGGTATGTATTGCATCTTCATATTTAGAACCGGACCAATTTTTATGGTATGAAGGGCTTTGTTCTTGTAAACAACTTGTTACGTGGTCAATTTTCACGGAGGAAATGCTAGCACATTATGAGGATACAAAGAGCAACACCTTCTTTAGAGCAACACCACAAGAATTGGAAAGAGTAAAAGGGCTTTGTGACATAGTGGAAAGCAAAATTATGGAAACCAGGAAGCATACCCCTCAAAACTATAAATATGGAAGTGTTTTTTCTCCTAGCCTTACACAACCTACAAGGGTTACACCACAACAATTGGAAGAAAAAAGAGAAAAAGGGCTTTGTTACAATTGTGATAGCAAATGCACTAAAGGTCATAAGTGTGCTGAGAAGAAATTATTTTACATAGAATATGAAGAGGAGGAAGAAAAGGATCAAGAAACATCAAAAGAGTACCCCACCCCAGAGAAAAAAGAAATGAATCAAACCATATCTTGTAAAGCATTGGCAAGAATTACCACTCCTCAAACTCTCAAGATAGAAGGACATATCAAGAAGAAAAAGGTGCAAGAAGTGAAATATCACATCGAGAAAGAAGAAATGAATCCAAACATCTCTTTTAATTCATTGGTCGAAATTACCACTCCTCAAACTATCAATATAGAAGGACATATCAAGAAGAAAAATGTTCAAGAAGTGAAAGATCACATCGAGCATCAAGAAATGAATTTGACCATATCTTGTAAAGGATTGGAAGAAATTACCACTCCTCAAACTCTAGAGATAGAAGGACATATCAAGAAGAAAAAGGTTCAAGCATTGAAAGATCACATCGAGCATCAACAACAAGTTCTCCAAATTTTAAAGGATAATGCCACTTCGGTGCAAAATCAAACGAAAAAACAGGTAGATAAACATTGTAGTGAAAAATGTTTTGATGTAGGTGATTGGGTATTTTTACTGCTACATCTCAAGCAAGCTATTTATGAGAGGGAAATGTTGGCAATACTACATGCACTTAAAAAATGGTGACCTTATCGAATGGGAAGACTCTTCAAGGATGAGGATGTGGAAGCATTGTTTTGTGTTATTTCTATTATCCAACCAAATTGGAAAAATGAAGCAAGGGATGAATGGAAGAAGGACGAAGAAGTATGGCCACTTATTCAAAAGCTGCAAAAGATCCCAATTCAAACAATATTGCCAGAAATTGAAGAGGAAGGAAAAATCATATTGGAACCTGGAGCAGTCATAGAAACAAGAACCCAAAAGCTACGAAATCAATCAATTTCAGAGTATCTCATCAAGTGGAAGAACTTACCCACTGAAGATTCCACGTGGGAGGACAAGAATTTTATACAGAAGCATCAAAAACTACTCAAGCATTGAGGACAATGCTTTTTGAAGGAGACGGGCATGTTAGGCCCCTATACTACTAGTGTAACCCCTTATTGTTATTAGTACAACCCACTTATTATATTGATGTACCCATGTAGTGCCCATATTGTTACTATTGTGCCCCATAGAAGCCCACTATTGTTATTATTGTGCCCTTACATTATTATTGTTATGTCAGCTCTGATTATGTTATGACCCCTTAGACTCCTATATATAGAAAGGAGGTCTTTTCATTTGTATCATCCAAGAATTGTTCATTTGTGTAATGTAAAGGAGGTTTCCCCTCGAAGAGGCTGAATTCTAAGGTGTTGATCTCTCTTTTCTATCTTTTTGTGAGCTGGTTTCATAACAATGAATGTACCTGAGCCCCAGGTTAGGGCTACGCGAAGGTCGATTGTATACTTTCGTGAAGCTATTGAAAGCTGGAATAGAGGGTTTGTCTTACAATCCCTAGAGCGAGGTCACCTGTGCGAAGGAAGGGATAGAAGAAATCAAACAACATCACAACCATCTCAAGGGTGCGGAAACTCGGTTCCAGCATCCCCCCATACTTCTTTGGGTGAGACTTCAGTCCGCGCTCCACAGGCTAATGCCGAAAGGGCCAGTAGTGAAGGGATTTGTTTGGCTAATTAACATTGAACCTGGGTCAGGCCCCCTCAAACCAACACCTGCATTGTGGGAGCGACCTAGGCTTTTCACAAAAAATCCTCCACATTCCTCGCACTAATTAGGTATTTACTTGGTTTTTCGGCTTGTCTTGTTTAAGACTCATCATGTAAATATCAGAAAAAGGTAATTGTTCTTCTAGATGATGATTAAAAGAGAATATTCATTAGTAAGTGAATTTAGTGGCTTGATTGATTCAATAAGCATTGAACTAAACCACTTCTAGCATGTGAACAAAGCTCCACTACAGGATTGGAATTAATTGATCTAATCATCTTCAAAAACTACAAATATGTGGAGAAAGGTTGCTCATTTGATTGGTTCTCTTGTGTGAGAAAATTTTCAAAGTGTTTTGGAGAGCCATTGGTGAGGCGTGAGAATTTGTTGAAGCAAAGTATGCATGGAGGTATTGTTGAAGCAAAGTATGCATGGATGAGGACTCTTCTTATGCAGAAGGCAAGTGACAGGGCTTCAAAGGATTTTTCTAATGCAATTGTGATTGCAGAAGCAGAATTATTGTTTGAGATTATATGATTATCATAGATTTGTTGCAGTAGTGTATCATGTTTTCATATAAAAGTTATGTATTGCATTGTTGAGTTTCTGCATCTAGTTTGTTTGTAGAAAATTTGTTGAGGCTATGTAGAGAATGATGTATGAATTTGAGAGAGGAGTATGATTTGAGTTTAATTCAATGATTGATGTTTTGTTCTATGAAGATATTTTTGTTGTGATTTTCATGTTGAGCATCTCAAGTGTTCCAGTTTGAAAATTCATGAAAGGTGAACCATATAGAGAAATGGGATGGGTGCTCTGGAAAAATAAGTATTGAGAACAAATTTGTTCATAAGTCCAATGGGTGTTGGGCAAGGCTTGTTGATAAGATGGGTGTATATAGAGTCATAGATGGAGATCACAATTCCTTTCAGATAGTTTCCTTATTGTACTCTCTATGTAATTAATTTTTTTAACAGTTAATAAAATATATTGAGCAACACAATAACAATAGGGTGGTTTTTTTCCCGGGGAAGGGTTTTCCACCATATATCATGTGTTACTATGTGATTTGATGATTGTGTTTCATTGTGCATGTTTATTTCTTATGTTATGGATATCATGTGTCCATTCTAGTTGAAGTTTCATCTTCATTTCTAATACTTATTTTTAAAGTGATGGATTGATTAAAATATTGGAGAAAAAAATTTATGAGTGTTGAATTGTTATCACTATGGATTCTCCCCACACCCCCCCCCCCCTTCAGTAGTGATCATGTTTCCAACAATTAGTTGTATTTTTATTTAAAATGGTGCCCCTGCTTCATCTTACCAAACTTGTTTTTTCATTACCACTAAGACTTGGATCTTCTATCCTGACTTAAAAGCGGAAGAATAAACTAGTAGATAGATAGAGCTAGCCTGAAGACCAGAACTTAGAGTTCCTTGGATTAATTTTGTAAGTTCATTTGTATAATGGGTTTTTTTTCTTCAATTGGTTGTGTAAGAAAACCATGTATGCGTCAAAGATAAGGGCCTACAAAATCTTCATGATTGAGACGTCAGATGAAGAGTAACCCACCAACTTGCTTGGTCCTGACTTCAAGGATGCTCCATGCTTCATTAACAGATATACATCATATGCATGGCCATAAGTGTACAAAAGGTTTCAAAGATAAACTTCACCTCCATATGACCCAAAATATGATATCTATAGGGTTATTAGATGGTATTGAATGCACAAGCTGGACACTTGTCCCCCAATATTTCCATGTGCATAGGTAGTAGAGTGGCCACATGGGAAGCCATGATTAAGGATAGCCATGGGAATATTATTACCTCATTCAATCCATCAGATATTGATATGTATTACAAGATCCCTAAGGTAAATATAGTGTTGGATGAGGTATGCCTGTCAGATTAGGTCCCAACAAAGGAACATTTAGGTCCCATCCAAATAAAGGAACCTTATGTTGCATGTGTGTTATATTCTTTCTACGACTAGTCGCACACATGGGGGGGTCACAAGGGTGGTGGAAGCCCCCCCATTGGGGTGTTTGCAGGGGGAAGTGACCCCCTATATGGATTCTGGGGCAGCACCTCGAGAGAAAAAAATGAACCTTATTCGTTCCACGAGGCACAATAGGGGGGTCATAGGGGGGTCGAAAACCCCCCTGTCAAGGAGTTTTCATGGGGGCGTTATCCCCCATGTATGAGGTCTAGGGCAACACCCAGAGAAAAATAAATTGACCCTATAATAGGTGGGTAAACCTGCATATGATTTTGTGCATGGAATTTGCACATGGTTTTGGGCATGATAGGTTTTTGCCCATGGTATTTTGTAGATCTGGTTAAGGGAACTATAGTTATATTCTAATCCATGGTTAATGGATTTGGTTTTATGAATGTTTCTGCATGTATACATATGTATTATAACATTGAAAGAGATATAATGAAAAATCAATATGGTAGTCTTGGTTTTGGGATCTAGGGGAATATGTCTGTGTATTTGTTTTATGTTCTCGCCATTGTATATTTTTTGCTTCCAGAATTCCTTTGTAGGTAATTGTTGTACAGGGTTAAAACCTACATTTGGTATAATATTTGTTTCAGCATCAAGGGGATGCCTTTTCGACTAAGCGGTTTTCCTCAGGCCTGTGGTAGACCCCTTTCAGTGGGAGATCTGTGGGATCGATTCTTGCGGTGAAAGAAGATGGTGAGTAGTGGAAAGATAGAGATCAGGAAATTTAATGGTCATATTTTTGAGTTGTGGAAGCTCAAGATGGATGATCTACTAGTGGATAAAGATCAATGTATCATGATAGATCCAGGTACTAAACCAACGACAATGTTAGCAGAAGACTGGAAGAAGTTGGATCAGAAAACAAAGAGCACAATATGGTTTTGTCTCTCAGATTCAGTATTGTTGAATGTGTCAGGGGAAGCTAGGGTGAAGGATTTGTGGGTCAAGTTAGGGACTTTGTACCAATCTAAGTCTCTGGTGAACAAATTGTTCCTGCAGAAAAAGTTGTATAACCTGAGGATGAAGGATGGAGACTCAGTTCCATCACTAGGTAAGTCTATGTACTATGTCTCATTTATAGATGACTTCTCAAGGAATACATGGATATATTTCCTCAAGAATAAATATTAAGGCTTTGACAGGTTTAAAAAATTTAAGGCTTTGGTGGAAAATTGAACAGAGAAGAAGATCAAGGTCTTAACGATAGATAATGGTGGAGAGTTCTACAAGAAGGAATTTGAAGAGTTTTGTAAGAAGTGTGGTATAGCATGACAGAAGAATACTCCATAAACACCTCAACAAAATAGAGTTACATAAAGAATGAATAGGACATTGATGAAAAGGAAAGAAGCATGCTCAGTGGTGTCAGGTTAGGACAGGAATTTTGGGCAGACACAGTGGAGACTGCATCTTACCTGGTTAATAGATCACCTTCATTAGCATTGGAGGATAAGACTCCACAAGAGGTATGGAATGGTGAGAAACCCTCTCTTTCACATATGAGGGTATTTGGATATGATGCATATGTACATGTTCCAAAGGACAAAAGAACCAAATTGGATAGTAAATCTGAAAGGTGCATCTTTATTGGGTATAAGGATGGCTTATAACGTTATGAACTTTGGAACCCAAAAATAAGGAAGGTTGTGTAAAACTGAGATGTGGTGCTTAGAGAGGTGAAATATGTTATTAAATATGAAATCCTACCAAAGGAACATGAGAAGATAGATTTTGAGCTAAAAGAGGAAGAATCAAACTCTACAATAGAACAGGAATTAGAAGAGGAAGAGCCACAAACTCTAGTGTTGAGAAGATAAGTTCGAGAAAGAAGCAGCAGCCAGAAAGGCCCTAGTCCATCTACTTTATGTTCTAATTTTGTTTTATCCATTACTGATGATGATCCTAGAACTGTCAGGGAAGAAGTGCATACAAAGGATGGAAAACTCTAGAAGGAGGCCATGGTTGATGAAATGGCATTTTTGGATAAAAATGAGGTTTGGGATCTAGTGGAGTTTTTCGGCTGGAAGGAAACCCATTGGCAGAAAATGGGTGTTTAAGAAGAAGATGAAAGAAGAAGGAAAGCTAGAGAAATATAAATCTTGGTTGGTAGCAAAAGGTTATTCCTAGGTGTCGTGAATTTATTTTGGTGATATTTTTTTATCCTATTGCTAAGTTAGCTTCTATTCGATTACTTTTATCTGTTGTTGCTTCTTTTGATCTTGAGGTAGAATAGATGGATTTGAAGACAACATTTCTTCACATGGATCTAGAAGAAGAGATTTTCCTGAAGCAACCTAAATGACTTGCGGTGAAGGGTAAGAAAGAAATGGTTAAAATTAGGGAGGCTTGGCTCACAAACTCGAGATTGACTTATCTCTAACTATCTTTGGCTTGGCTGCAAATGAAATCGATGGTCTTGAATGCTTGTAAATCCAAGTCGATGAGATCTGGTGGAGGAATATTCGAGTGATTGAGGAGTTAAGGAGGGAGACCTAATCTCCTAAAATCCCTCTTTCTTGTCTACTTCGGGTTCCTGCACTTATATTAGCACAAAACTGCTCCAAATCTTGCAATTAATGCACATTAGGCCACATGACATAACATCTCACCTTTACCCTTGTCACTAAGAAAAATATAATAAAATATGTAAAGAAATGTGACAAAATTTGATTTTAAAAATATGGAGAGTGACATTAAGGCCAATATAATTTATCTATTGATGAGTCTCATCATCACCCCCTACTGAAAGTGTTTCTCATTCTCTGAGCAACTTAGTCTATGTCCATATATTTCATAGATCTTGTGGCCTCTCTAACATCTCAGTGCTTTGTTGATGGAGTTTCCTCTTGTGGACAAAGCCCTACATGTTTCTCTATTTCCTCCCACTGCTTTCTTTCCTCTTCCTCCTTTCTACCTTCTAGCATACCCAATAGCAAGGGTGGACTAAATTTCAAACCAATCCAATTGATTTTTAGTCTCTGCAATGCATTCTTACATAGTGGGGTCCTTTCAAGCACATCTCTCATATTTTTAGGGGAATGATACTCCCTGATCCTTAGGATGTATGGTAGGGTGCCCCATCTTCTTTGGCATGCTTGTTGGCTTTCATTCCCTAGCAATATCAAGGTGTTCTCAAAATCTGTGATTTCATTCTCTTGTGTAATTAGGTACCTTGGTGCAAGCTAGGGATCATTGGCGATGATGTTCTGGGTACTAATGACAACCATTGAATTTATTTGTTCTTCTCTAATGTAAAGGGGCTCCCTTTATTCTCTTTCCAACACCCTCTTCACCTCCTTAGCCCTAGCCTCCTCATGACTCATCCATGATGCAAAGGCCATTAGTTGTAAGCACCCCAAATTTTCATTGGGGTCCCACACATTCAAGTCTATTAAGGCCAAGTTGTGCAAGTAGGATTCAGATATCTTGGCCTTATCCTCTAGGGTGCTCCTGTCACATAGTTCAATGAACTGCCTATATTATTAGAAAGGCATAGTCCCCTATTGTGCTAGTGTCTTTATCTGAAATTTCAGCCATTGATATTTGAGGTATAGGGTATATGATTTTGGTGGCATCATGCACTAGAGTGCCTCCATGGAGAGGCTTGCCATGGTGGCGAATAGACTTTCTTTTTCTTGTAATTGCCTCCTTAGCCATGTGTTTTCTACCTCTAGTTGAGATCTCATAATTCGTTCCCTATCTCTTATCTTACTCAACTCTCTACCCATGTCTAGTAGCTTCTGTTCCATATGAACCACATCCTCCACCTTATTTGAGTTGGCAATTTACATCCAATAATGTGTCATTCCTCTCTCTTTATCAAGCTCAAAGAAGAGAGGGATGGAAAATTTCTATGGTATTACTCTGCCTCCCTCAATGAATTTGTAATAAGAGGTCATATTGGGTTGTGGGCTAGGTTCTACAGCTCTTGGGACTCTCCCTTAGATGTCTTTGTATAAGTTTCCCCCTCCTGCACTTGTATTGCTACTTCCGTGCCTTTCATCTATCCTTGATGTCCTTCTTGCTGCCTTTTCTGTGTTTCCTGTAGTGCTGACAAAGTTTCTTGTAGGACTGTTTGAGGATCCTGTAGAAGGTTTTTTCCTTGCTGAAATGGGGTCGAAGGTGCCTTGTCTCTCTTTGATAATTTTGACCATGTTGGCTTGATGGGCCTTGACCCAGGTTCAGTGATAGCCAAGAAAATCCCTACACTACTAGCCATTTCGCCATCAATCCACGGAGCGCGAACTGAAATCTCACAAGAAGTAGTATGGGGGAATGCAAGAAACAAGTTTCCATAGCTTGAGATGGTAGCGATGTCGCTTTTAGACCTTCACTCTGCCTTCACACAGATCGATAAACCCTTTAGGGCTTATCCACGTACTTCTCTTATTCATCCTTGAAGCCTCCGCGAAAGTCTCAGATCGTCCTTCGCGGATCCTAAATAGCCGAATGAGGCGCTTACACACCTATGAAATTATCCTTACTTTTATGTCTACCCCAATTAGCTTAAGTATTGCTTAACTTCAACAGGCATTATGATTATCGTGCGTAAACAAATATTCTTACTTGCATTCATATGACAAAGTAAAATACCTAGATTCACACATCAATATAGCAGTAATTCATAAACCCAATACTCAACATAACATAATCACAAAATTCATAACATAAATTAAATAACTCATACACATATATCTCAATAATAATTCTCTTTATTGATGGTTTAGATCTTTAGTACAGACTCTAACTTCCCTGCGCACACAGTTGCGTGGGTTCGCGCACTCATCTAAGGAGTTATACCTTAGGCCTTTGTGTACTCAGCTGCAGAGCCTCTTCCTACGATAATACTCTTCGCTCTTATCTCTCACAGACCCAAAAACTTACTTAGAATTTTACTTACCACTCTTAGACACTTCTAAGACTCCCTTTTTATACATTCCCATGGCCCGCAGACTAATGGAAGCTCTCATCAAGCTGGCACAAATTATCTAAACTAAGGGCAAAAACCCCTTTTGACTATTTACATATTCATGCTCCACGACCACAAAATGTGGAGACTTTACATTATTTATACAAAAATTGGGCCTTTAGCCCCAAAAATTGTGCTTTTAACCCCAAAATTGACACTAGGGGACCCATTCCCAATAGGCCCCCAACACAAATCTGGTGACTCACTGTCGAGTCACTCTGCTGGCATGAAGATCTTGTCGCAAAGACCTCCATGCTCCACATGTACCGCTGCGACTTCGGTGGTGCATTGTGTTACCGCCTGCTTCACCTGCTTGACCAGCTGCTCCATCACTGGCCCCGCGCTGTCTACTTGTATTTTCTGCTATGTCGCCTATAAATTGGCCAATTTCCCTTCAATGTAGGCAGTGAGAACATAGGCTTCCTCTAGCCAAGGCCCCAATCTAGCCTTGAGTACTTCCTCCTTGCGCTAAGCTGCATCCACCTGTTCTTTAAGCGCCTTTTCTTCTTGTAGCTTCGCTAACCTTTTTGTCATGGCAACGGTGCACGCCGTTGCTTTAACCTCATCATATCTTTGCTACAACTCTCATACCTCTATTTCCAACCTCTACACATCGGTATCCTCCTGTAGGCTAGTGACTACATCAAGTGACTGCTCGAAGAGCGCAGCGCACTCCTTCACGGTGACATCTATAGCTACTACTGCATATTTGACATTGGTCGCGCACTTCTCTTTAAGCTTTGGTGGAGTCAAAGGTTGCGCCCTCAAATCGAGCTCTGTGATTTTAAGGTTCAGTTCAAACTAAACCTTAGCTAGCTCTGTTCTCACTTCACGCACTCCAGCAACGAGCTTCTAAATTCTCACATCCACTGGTGCATCTTCAAGAAGATCTAGCTCTGGAACAGTTTTGCATGCCTCAACCACCACCTTGGTCATGTGCTCATTATTTTCCATGATGACCTTAAGAAGATCAATGGAAGAATTCTTTTGTACAACCAACTGAGTGTTTTTCACCTTTGGTTCACTGATAACATTCAGGGCGTGTTGTTCCTGAGCCTGAAGTTCCACGATCACACCATCTTGCAAGGTGTGAAGGGCTTCACTTGGAAGCATAGCCAAATTTAACCCAACCCTCTTGAGGGCAATGATAGTGGCCCTGTCAACTTCTACTTATGTAGTCAATGCTCCATCTAACAACGTTATGGCCCGGGATCCAGCATGCACACCATTTTTGTTGCCCCTAAAGTTCTGGGTGCCAAACTAGTTGATGTTGCGCTACTTCACCCCACACTAGTCTGTACCTGGGATGCCTGTATCTACAGCTCACGCAGACCCATTTGAATGGAACCCAAGGCCTGTTTCTGCTGCTACTCAAACTGCTATAGCATTTCCACGATCGCATCCCTCACTATATCACCAATGTCATTCAAATCACATTTTGTCAAGGTGAATGGGTTGAGGGACGTTTTGTTGGCCTTGGACTTCTTTTGTGACACTACTATCTCCTGCTCCCTGTTGCACTTAATTTGGAACAGAGTAGTCTCTTGGTGTGCTCCCCCTTATTTGGATCACTGCTCTTCCTCTTCTATCTCCAAGGAAGGATATTTCTGAATCTTGTCGGAGTCATACTCCTCCTCTTCTTCCTGCCCTTTTGTCTGATTTTTGGAAACGTTCTCTAATTTGGCTTTGTCCTCAGCCTCTTTCTTCCTATTTTCGCCCAACTGTTCCATCTTTAGTCTAGCCTCTTCCTTCTTACGCTTCACTGCAGACTTGCTAGACCCAACTGTCAAGTCTAAGGCCACACACCACTCTGCTGGCCAGTGGCCAAGGACCACCTCGATTGTGTCATTTGTGGCAAGGTATGGAAGGTCATACCACTTGTTGAGCCTCGAACCTGCACTTTCCCATACACCCTTTCAGCCTTCTTTTCCACTCATTTTATCCACAAAGTTGATTAAATCATTGTATTTTAGTTTAAAAACGAGCTTTTGACATGGTTTTCTAACTACGCTGATGACTGTTTTTTGGTTTAGAATTTTGCTCAGACAGCTGCGGAAGCTTTTCAGTTTCCGCAGCCGATACAGGTTTCCGCAGCTGACCCAGGTTTCTGCATCCAGCACAGGATTCCACAGTTGCTTTGTCAAACACCATGCTACAGGTGTCCTCTCAAGAAATGAGCCACATGGGCAAGTTACAGGAGTCAAGGACATGGATCGTGTCCCTCTAGATCATCCAGCACGGCCATAAAAGCCTGCGGTCAAACAGGGGGCAAAGGACAGTCAACGGAAGTGTCCAGCGGTGGCACGGCTCTGCATAGCTCTGTTTTTGAGCACGTGAAGCTACGTGGCATAATCCTTAGCCACGAAGACATCCTGATAGCGTGAATCCAACAGCCATACTTCTCAGATTTAATGAACACGATGACAGTTACCTAGATCCGGGCTGAAGAGGATTTAGGTGTCTCTGGCAGCGTGGTTAATAGCGTAGATTTAGTTAATCTGTTTTAGCTTTCTTTCCTTATAAATAATGCGTCCATGAACGATGTACAAGTTAATCGTTGTTAATGTAATTTGAAGACTGTTGTATTTCCCCACTGCACTTTTACGCTGTTGTTTAATATATGAGAAGACTGGTTTAAACTTCTGCGTGTAGCTGTTCGTTGAATTGATTGAAGTGGCAGAGGGCCCCTGCTTACTTAAGCCTTGTACAGTTGTCTTTTAACTTTTGCATTGCTTTATTTCTGTTCATTTATATTAGTTGTACAGTTGTCATTTAAATTCTGCGTTTTATTTCAACATGTATATTAGTTGTACATAACAAAGCTTTTGATTTCTGTTGATTTACATTTTCGTTGCTGCTCTTTTATGGTTACAACTGATCAGTGTTTTTGCAGGTGTTCTTAGGCAGCCCGGGGCAATTTTTCACCTTTTCTTTCCATAACTATTGGCATACGAGATCATCTTGTCTTTGTCGCTGACTCTTGCTTTCTGAAGTTTGATTTTTAGTACTGTCATTTCCTTAAGTTGTACATTTATTTTCTGCTCTTAGATATCATGCTATTCATCTGCTAACGGTTCCTTTCTATAATCAAATAACTTTATTAGGAACCAGAATATCACTCATTATAGCTTGATTTAGGTTGCTTTAGATCTCACATTGTTTGACTTGTTCATGACTGTTTCTCACAGGGTAAATTAAGCTGAAAGGCAGAAGGTCAAGAAAGTTAAAATAGTGTGATTAGTTTCTTTATGCAGTTTAACTTCTCTTAGATTTCACATTGCTTAACATTTCATGAAATATTTTCACAAGGAAGATTGAGTTGAAGAGTTGAACTAGTGTGGATTAGTTGTTCTTTCTTTTAATTGATTTTAGTGTAGATTTCACTTTCATTTTCAATCAGCAACAAAGATACTGGGCCGATGTCATAGTTCATTGTTTGATGTCTTTATTTCTTTTGAAGAATTGATTTCATTTCAGTTATTTTAAAGCTTTCTTTCTTTTAAGTTTGGAAAGCCACTTAGAGATCACCATAATCATCCACATTTCACTTGCTTTATCACCTTTTCATCATCACACAGTAGGGAAAGATAAATTCAAAAACAAATTTTAAAAAACTAAAAACGACAAAAGACTAAGAAAATGGTTATCTAGTACATATAGTACACTTCACTTCGTCAGTTTACGAACCCCGAGTTGACATTATAAATAGCAATTTAGATCACACTAAATTGACCAAACATTTTGGCGCCGTTGCCGGGGAAGTGAAATTAGGTAGCCAAATTCTTAAAAAAAAAAAAAAAAAAAAAAAAAAAAATTCAAGGAAGGAAAATTGATAACCTCTCAAAGTATGCTCTCCTCTTGCACTTAATGTGATCTGGAGGATCAGAAAATAGAAATTTATTGGTTTAATAGTTTCTTGAGTATGCTCTCTTCTTGCACCTAGAGTGACCTGGAAGATCAGAAAGAGAATTATTACCCCGACTTGAAGAAAAATAAAAAATGACATGCATAGAGCAAGAGATTCTAGGGGAAGGTTTTTAGCTAGAGCCAAGAGTTCGATTTTTACAAGTCCATCTACTTTAAGGAATAGACAAGAGACACCTCCATCATCTCCAACTTCCACTCCTAGCCCTAGGATTCCTGAAATTCAAGAGGCAGGAGTCGACTCTCCCATACCTTCCATCGAATCTGAATTAGAAAGAGATCCTTTCCTTTCTTCTACAGAGAGACAAATTGTAATTGAAGAAGTAGAATCATCTGAAGAAGAAGAGGGAGAAATTCCTTCTCGTTCACCCTTAGTAGAAGAACCAGAAGACTCTGAAG
This sequence comes from Pinus tabuliformis, assembly GCA_031772625.1. Classification (NCBI taxonomy): domain Eukaryota; kingdom Viridiplantae; phylum Streptophyta; class Pinopsida; order Pinales; family Pinaceae; genus Pinus; species Pinus tabuliformis. The sequence goes on from CM062817.1 coordinate 1,765,776,020, forward strand.
TCTCCAGGGAAACTACCATGACAGAGGAAGAAGCAACTGGATTTGGTAGAGGTAGAGGTAGAGGAGGAGGAGGAGGAAACAATGGAGGAGGTAGAGGTAACATTGGGGGAAATAGGGATGGAGATAACTCATTCGGATTTCCTATAGTCGATGAAGACTCCCGAGCCACCATGAAAAACATCTCACCATCTGTCCTCCCAAACTTCCATGGGTTAAGGAATGAGGACCCTGAAACATTTCTATTTGAGTTTGAAGTCGTGTGTCGAACTTATGATTATCTGGAAGACTCTCAAAAACTCAAACTGTTTCCTTCAACATTGAAAGGAGCAGCCTTGAAATGGTTCATGGGATTACTCACTCAATCCATTAGGTCTTGGAATGATATGAAACAAACATTTTTGGATAGATACCTAGACTATTGTATGCCCACCAATCACAAGGATGAGGTATTCAAAATGATGCAAAGAGAAGATGAAAACTTGGAGGATTTAATTGAAAGATTTCAATACAACCTGAAAAGAGAAAAAATGAGTAACTTAGACGAGGAGACCTTGAAAGCCCTTCTATTAAAAGCCATTAGAGATGAATGGATAGATATTTTGAACATGATGGGGAAGGGAGATATATCTCAACTTTAACTCAATGATATAGCAGAGCTATGTGTCCATCTCTCAAGAGGGAAATCTAAAACTCAAAAAGGGCCTAGAGATCCTTCTCTCATCAGAGCAAACAAATCTGCAACTGGATCAGTAAGTAGGACTAAGATTGGCAACATGCTTGATGAATTCAAAACTGACATCTTAGGGAGTCTTAGTGAGCAACTGGACACCCTTAAGATTCACAATAAGCAGAAAGCAGAAGCTGAGGCTTTGGCCATCTTTTGCCCAAAGTGTAGGAAGAAACATGCTCTAAGGGAATGTCCCTTGGATGCAAAAGTTGTAGAAACATGTGTAATTTGTTCAGAGAATCATGAGACCAAGGATTGTCCTTCAATTCCTAGGCTCAAAGCTGTCTTTCAAGAAGATCCAAATACAATCGAATCTCTCTGTTTTGTTGCAAGGAGACCTTGGAAGGGCAACAAAATCAAGGGTTTAACAACTCTATGAATTTTCAACCCTCACCAAATTGGAATCCTTGGCAACAACCTTGGTCCCAACCTCAAAATCCTTTTCAATCATGGGTACAAGGTATGCAAAATCCTTATGGGAGATTTGCTCAATTTTACCAATATCCTCCATCTTTTCAAAACCAACAAGCTCCACAACTTCCAAATCAAAATCCACAACTATCATTGCCATTTCCACAACAACAACCTTCTCAACAGAATCCAAATTCTCAACTCTTGCTTCCATTCCAACAGAAGTCAAATCAACTTCCTTCTCAGCCATTGCCAAACCCCAATAATAAAAACCCTCAAAATGCTTACATGATGGAAGTTCAACAATTTCCTACCTATATGATTGTTCCTCTCAATGAAGTACAACTCAGATCAGGTAGAGTCCTATATAAGCCTTCTATAAATGCTCAAAAGCAAAGTATTTTTGAGGAAGAGTCTCTTGAAGCCAATAAGGGTTCTGAAGCATCACTTCAAAACCCAAACACTCAAAAAGAAAAAGAAAAAGAAAAAGAATTAATTCCCACAACTCCCATAGTTGAGCAACCCGCATCATTATCCACACCTCCTTTTCCTGAAAGATTACAAATTGATAAAAGGGTGGAAAAACAAATTTGTTTACCTGACTATAATTTTCTAGATGAATTGAAGAATGTCTGTATCAAGATTCCCTTGTTACAAGCCATTAAAGAGATTCCTATTCTAGAAAAAACAATAAAGGAGTTGAGTCTTAAAAGACCAGGAAGGAAACCAAGAGATACTAGAAGAATCCACCTGGTAGGGAAAATTGCAAATATCATGATGGGAAAAATTACTATGCAGAAATATGTAGATCCCGGTAGTCCAATTGTCAAAACACACATCAATGGGGTAGAAATACCAAATAATTTGATTGATTTAGGGGCTGCTATCAACATCATGAGTAGACAGACTATGGAACAGCTAAAACTTCCTAATCTTCTTTTTACACCTACTTTATTGCAACTTGCAGATCGATCAATTATTAAACCAGATGGTGTATTAGAAGACATTCCAGCCTCCTTATATTCTTGGGAATATCCAGTCGATTTCATGATTTTAACTCCCAAGAGTAATATAGGAGGGCATCCTCTTATTTTAGTAAGACCTTGGCTAGCCACAGCTGATGCTTTCATAAGTTGTAGGTCTGGGGATATGTATATTTCTGATGGTAATTCGACAAAGAAGTTCAATCTGTATCCTCCAGCAAAAGCAATTACAGAAATAGGAGATAATGAGTGGGTTGATGATGAAGATACTATACAACCTGTCTTTACCATTTCTGAGATCAGTGAAGATAGTCAAATTCTGAACACATTAGAAAACTTTGAACCATCTTCAGAATATGACCACACACAATTTCAGTTGGATTCTGACATTGAGTGTCTATCATCTAGACAAATGTCTCTTTTCTCTATGGAAGAGTTTGTTAGTTCTGCCATTGAGATTTTTCTAGGAAAAACATTGAATATCAACAGAAACTTGGAAAAGTCACAACAGGAGGAGCTAACCAAAATCTTGCAAAAACATTCTACTGCATTTGCATGGGAGTATACTGATATGAAAGGTATTGATCCTAAGACTTGTATTCATCACATCTACATTGAGGAAAACAGTAGACCAATCAGACAACCTCAAAGAAGGATGAATCCAAACCTTAGGGAGATAGTGAAAGAAGAGCACCAAAAGTTACTTAATGTAAACTTCATTTACCCCATTTCAGATAGCCGGTGGGTTTCTCCTTTGGTTATAGTACCTAAAAAGAATGGTAAATGGAGGGTTTGCATTGATTACAGGGAATTGAACAAAGCAACCTTGAAGGATCACTTTCCTTTACCCTTTATTGATCAAGTATTAGATACTTTAGCAGGCAAAAAGTATTTCTCATTTTTGGATGGTTTTAGTGGTTACAATCAAATTCAGGTAGCACCTGAAGATCAGGACAAGACCACATTTACCTGTCCATGGGGAACTTTTGCTTACCGAGTACTTCCTTTTGGATTATGTAATGCACCCGCCACATTTCAAAGGGCAGTACTAGGAATCTTTTCTGATCTAATTCATGATTGTGTAGAGGTCTATATGGATGATTTTACAGTTTATGGTAATTCATTTGAAGAGGCATTAGAAAATTTGGAAAAAGTCCTTATAAGATGTAAAGAAACAAATCTTTCATTAAGTCATGAAAAATGTTTTATGATGTACACTGAAGGGATTGTTTTAGGACATAATATTTCGGGAGATGGGATTAAAGTTGATAGATCAAAAGTTGAAGTCATCTCCAAGTTACCTATTCCAAATTGTCAAAAAGATGTTAGAAGTTTTCTTGGATTTACTGGATATTATAGAAGGTTTATTGAAAACTTCACCAAAATAGCATCTCCGCTCTTCAAATTACTTACAAAAGACTGTGAATTCAAGTGGGATCCTGACTGTCAATCTGCATTTGAAACTTTGAAAACAAGAATATCTGAAGCACCCATTTTGAGAGGGCCAAATTGGAAACTTCCTTTCCATATTTCTACAGAAGCTTCAGATACAGCTCTAGGAGCTGTGTTGGGTCAAAAGGATTTAGTTCCTTATGCCATTTACTACACCAGTAAAAATTTGAATCCTACTGAGTTAAATTATACTGTGACTGAAAAAGAGTTCTTAGTCGTTGTTCATGCAATCAACAAGTTTAGACATTATATAACAGGCTATGAAACTTTTGTCCATACTGATCATTCTGCAATTAGATATCTCATGAACAAACCTGTTACTAATGGCAGAGTTACAAGATGGCTTTTACTTTTACAAGAATTCAATATTACTGTGTTAGATAGACCAGGGAAACAAAATACAGTAGCTGATTTCTTGTCTAGAATCCAAAATACTAACGAAGATTCTCCTGTAGAGGATAAGTTTCCAGATGAATATTTGTTTGCAATAACTACTAAAACTCCTTGGTATGCAGATATTGCTAACTATTTGGTTACAGGGAAGCTACCTCCACACTTATTTCCTAATGAGAAAAGGAAAATCATTCAGGAGAGTTCAAAGTATTCATGGATTTCTAATGAATTGTTTAAAACAGGGTTAGATTGTGTGATCAGAAGATGTGTTCGGGAAGATGAAATGCCTGACATCCTTAAGGCATGTCATGATGAACCATGCGGTGGACACTTTGCTGACAAGAGGATGGCCTATAAAATCCTTTCTTTAGGATATTATTGGCCTTCTCTCTTCAAAGATGCAAAACAATATGTTAGAAGGTGTGACAGCTGCCAAAGAGTTGGGAGACCAACTCTTTTAAATGAAATGCCATTACAGCCACAGGTACTCATCGAACCCTTTGAAAAATGGGCTTTAGATTTCATTGGACCCATTACTCCACCATCTAAACAAAAGAAGTATATATTGGTTTTCACTAATTATGTTACTAAATGGGTAGAAGCCAATGCATTGCCTTCTGCCACTGAAAATTCAGTTGTTCAATTTCTTTTTGAGGATATTTTTACTCGTTTTGGTGTCCCAAGAGAAATTGTGACAGATCAGGGAAGTCAATTTACATCTAACTTGATGGAGAAGCTGACGAAAGAATACAAAATCAAGCACAGAAAATATACTCCATACCATCCGCAAGCAAATGGTCAAGTGGAATCTACAAACAAAGTTCTTGAGAGCATCATGACCAAAACTGTTCATCTCCACAGAAGAGATTGGGCAGAAAGGCTTCCTGAAGCCTTATGGGCCTATAGAACTACATGGAGGAACACAACAGGACATTCTCCCTATGAACTTGTTTATGGGAAAGAAGTCCTGCTCCCCATTGAGTTTCAAGTCAAGACCTTCAAGATGGCAGTTCAGTTGGGGATGAATCTATCAGAAGCGCAAAAGCATAGAATGGAGCAGCTGAATGAGCTAGATGAAATAAGACGAGATGCAATTTTAAGGATTGATCTAGTTCAGCACCAAAGAACTAAGTGGCATGACAGATATATCAAAGAGAGAAAGTTTCAAAAGGGAGATTGGGCATTACTATTTCATTCCAAGTTTAAAGACTTCAAAGGGAAGTTTCAGACTCATTAGCTTGGACCATATGAGATTGATGAAGTCTTTAGCAATGGAGCAGTTCGAGTCAAGACTATTGATGAGTTTCAAACTCCTCTCATTGTGAATGGCCACCGATTGAAAATTTATCATAAGACACTCTCAAAAGAGGACTTTGTCAAAATGTTTCAAGAAAATTCTACAATGAGGCTGGTGGAGAGGAATCATTCTCCTCCATCAGCCTAATCTTTGTTTCTTTCAGTTGAAAAAAGAAAAAAAATTCTTTTGTATAAGCTGAAAACCAATCATGGATTGGCAGTCTTATACAGAAAATGTAGAGCGAAAATCAGGGGCACCTGACACTCTATATTTTCCAAAAAAAAATCTCTCTTTCTTTCCACCTCCATCTCATTTTCACTTGTCATTTCACTTCACCTCCATCTCATTTTCATCTCCATTCCACTTCACTCCACTCCATTTCCATCTCATTCCACTCATTTCATTTCATTCCATCAATAAAAGTCCCTCTCAGGACTATTTTATTCAGTTGGTTCTTCTCTAACTATCTTTGTGCAGTTAAAGGGGTGTTGTCTTAGTTTCCGCAGCTGGAAACCGTTTCCGCAGCTAGAACCAGTTTCCGCAGCCAGAAACGATTTCCGCAGCCAGCATCACTCTGTCTCCACAGCCGGCATCACTCTGTTTTCAAAAAAATCACAGTCAAAGGTTAGTGTCATCATCACCAAGTGCAGCAAAGACATGGGGCATCTTCAAGATCAAAGAACAACCATGGGTCAGAAGCCTTAATCAAGAAATGATAAACTTCCAAAGGTATGATCAAAAATCTCTACCAAATAACAATTCAATGTCATTATTATGCATAGTTATTTAAACCATGGCAAGTTCCACTAAATGCAATGATTTGATTCGACAAGCCCCATACCACTCATCTTCCACCGACGTCATTCCACACACCCTATTCATTTCTAACGGTTCCATGATCATTCTAAATTTATGGACTGCTCTTCCATTTATTGGTCGTACTTTGAGACGTGACCTACTGAACTACGGCTCTCCTTCACCATAATTCCCGCAGCCGTCTGCTGAGACGTGTGTGCAAGTCATCCGATTCAAAAGGACTCAGCCATTATTCTGCCCAGCTATCACTTCACTCCCGCATGCATTCGATGCTAAACTCGTGACTATTGCTTACCTCGGTGCTCATACCATTCCCTGTTCTCCATTTCCGCTGCGTTCACTACAGCCTGCTCCAAACCCTGGCCACAGTCACCACATACATTCTGAACTTTGATTACGGCCACTCCAGTTACCCTAAGAATCCCGTAATCAGCTGTTTTTTCCTGAACCTTCATACGCAGTAGAATTCTCAGTCGGAATTTAAAGCCGAGAATGGGAAAGCTACTGAGAGCTGAACCGGAGGGACCAAAGTACCTGGAGGGTTATCCTCAAACGAAGGAGTCGTTAAAGAAAGCAAGGTGGTTGAGATTCATTCAAAAGTTCACGGGCTATAATAAAGAAGTGACTAAAGCTTTTGCCAGGTCCTTTAATGGACAAACGGCGGAGGTTGGAGACTTGAAATTTACAGTGACCGAGGCCACAATAGCAGCTGCAACAAATCTCCCACAAGAAGGCGAAAGGTGGTTCAAAAACAGAAGTGTAGATGATCAAGGATAGAAAATCATGCTCAAAAATCCAGGTATGGATACCTCTGTATTTACCAAAGGAATCCCCGTGCATGCAATAAAAGAAGAATGGTCCACTCTGTTATTACTTGTCCATAAATTTATCACATGCGAGGGTCATTTTGGTACCATGTATATGTATCATGCCAGGATAATGATGAATTTCATGGAGGGTTGTACCCTTAACTTGCCTTATTTTATTTTATCAAGCTTGAAGAAAATGAGCTCTACTGTTCAGAAACACGTAGGTAGTATTGAATCCCATCTTTACCATCACGTGTTCATAAAAATCCTTATTGAAGATCAGTTGAAAAACACTAAGGATACTTGGGAAAAGTTTTTGACAAGAAATCGCTTCCAAGAACTGACTGAAGCCTCTGCAAGCAGTTCCCCAAAAATTCCAAAGAGAAGTAGGAGAAAAGAAAAGAATGTTACAGCCCAAGACTCTCCTACAGTAGACATTCAGGAAACTGTTCAGAAAGAAGAAGAGGAGGGAACTAAAAACAAGAAACAGAAGAAGGACAAAGGCAAGATAACCATTCAAGAAACCTATCCATCACCTGAACAATCTATAGAAGAAGATTATCAACCTCTGTCAGAGAGGTTAATAGATCTTCAAGCTGCTGCCATAACCAAGAAAAAGCAAAGAGGAAAACAGGCTGCACAAGAGAAAAGTACTAGTTCCTACCTAAGAAGGAGCACTAGGCTAAAAGGGAAGGGGAATAAAACCAAAGAAAAAAAGCCTCATTTTATTGATTTAGATAAATCCCCAACTCAGCCAAGTATTGAGCCAAGTCCTCCACGAGAGGAAAGCCCTTTTCAGCCGGAAAGAGAAAGCAATCCTCCTTCACCAGAATTTGAGTTCAGGCCAAGAAAAACACCTGAGGTAGATTCCACCCAGCAAGAAGCATATAACTACTTAGAGTCCTTGGAACAATCAGCTGCAGGACCAAGCACTACCTTGCCACTTGATGCACAAGTACAGTCTTTAAAATAGGAAGTGTTTGAATTGGAAGTCTTAAATAGGCACATCAAACAGGAAAACGAAACACTCAAAGAGCATAGCAAGGTAGACAAGATTGTCCATGATAACACTATGCTCCATCTAGGACTGTGGGAGAAGAAGAACAGGAAGCTGAAGAAGAAGTGTAAAAAGTTGAGCAGGGCATTGATTAATCTTAAGTTCAAATGTCTAGTCAGGAAACCAAGGACCATTTTAGCATCAAAGAGAAAGAGAAGAGGGCTAGATGTTCTTGCAGAAGCCTCAGAGCATATGGATTGAGGGAAAATAGCTAAGTTTTGGTTGCATGAGGACATGCAACACCTTCAGAGTGGGGGTATGTTGAGCCTCGAACCTGCACTTTCCCATACACCCTCACAGCCTTCTTTTCCACTCATTTTATCCCCCAAGTTGATTAAATCATTGTATTTTAGTTTAAAAACGAGCTTTTGACATGGTTTTCTAACTACGTTGATGACTGTTGTTTGGTTTAGAATTTTTCTCAGACAGCTGCGGAAGCTTTTCAGTTTCCGCAGCCGATACAGGTTTCCGCAGCTGACCCAGGTTTCTGCAGCCAGCACAGGATTCCGCAGTTGTTTTGTCAAACACCATGCTACAGGTGTCCTCTCAAGAAATGAGCCACATGGGCAAGTTACAGGAGTCAAGGACATGGATCGTGTCCCTCTAGATCATCCAGCATGGCCATAAAAGCCCGCGGTCAAACAGGGGGCAAAGGATAGTCAACGGAAGTGTCCAGCGGTGGCACGGCTCTGCGTAGCTCTGTTTTTGAGCACGTGAAGCTACGTGGCATAATCCTTAGCCACGAAGACATCCTGATAGCGTGAATCCAACAGCCATACTTCTCAGATTTAATGAACACGATGACAGTTACCTAGATCCGGGCTGAAGAGGATTTACGTGTCTCTGGCAGCGTGGTTAATAGCGTAGATTTAGTTAATATGTTTTAGCTTTCTTTCCTTATAAATAATGCATCCATGAACGTTGTACAAGTTAATCGTTGTTAATGTAATTTGAAGACTGTTGTATTTCCCCACTGCACTTTTACGATGTTGTTTAATATATGAGAAGACTAGTTTAAACTTCTGCGTGTAGTTGTTCGTTGAATTGGTTGAAGTGGCAGAGGGCCCCTACTTACTGAAGCCTTGTACAGTTGTCTTTTAACTTTTGCATTGCTTTATTTCTGTTCATGTATATTAGCTGTACAATTGTCATTTAAATTCTGTGTTTTATTTCAACATGTATATTAGTTGTACATAACAAAGCTTTTGATTTCTGTTGATTTACAGTTTCGTTGCTGCTCTTTTATGGTTACAACTGATCAGTGTTTTTGCAGGTGTTCTTAGGCATCCCGGGGCAATTTTTCACCTTTTCTTTCCATAACTATTGGCATACGAGATCATCTTGTCTTTATCGCTGACTCTTGCTTTCTGAAGTTTGATTTTCAGTACTGTCATTTCCTTAAGTTGTACATTTATTTTCTGCTCTTAGATATCATGTTATTCATCTGCTAACAGTTCCTTTCTATAATAAAATAACTTTAATAGGAACCAGAATATCACTCATTATAGCTTGATTTAGGTTGCTTTAGATCTCACATTGTTTGACTTGTTCATGACTGTTTCTCACAGGGTAAATTAAGCTGAAAGGCAGAAGGTCAAGAAAGTTAAAATAGTGTGATTAGTTTCTTTATGCAGTTTAACTTCTTTTAGATTTCACATTGCTTAACATTTCATGAAATCTTTTCACAAGGAAGATTGAGTTGAAGAGTTGAACTAGTGTGGATTAGTTGTTCTTTCTTTTAATTGAGTTTAGTGTAGATTTCACTTTCATTTTCAATCAGCAACAAAGATACTGGGCCGATGTCATAGTTCATTGTTTGATGTCTTTATTTCTTTTGAAGAATTGATTTCATTTCAGTTATTTTAAAGCTTTCTTTCTTTTAAGTTTTGAAAGCCACTTAGAGATCACCATAATCATCCACATTTCACTTGCTTTATCACCTTTTCATCATCTCACAGTAGGGAAAGATAAATTCAAAAACAAATTTAAAAAAACTAAAAACAAAAAAAGACTAAGAAAATGGTTATCTAGTACATATAGTACACTTCACTTCATCAGTTTATGAACCCCGGTTGACATTATAAATAGCAATTTAGATCACACTAAATTGAACAAACACCACTTTTGACTAGCGTCCTTCTGCATTCACATGGAGGCACAATGGAAGTCCACCTTAAACTCCACATACCCTGCCAATTGTTTGAAGACAGTTGGTGATAACTACAGTTTGTGGTTGATGGCCATGTTGATACTCATCCCCATCAAGATCCAAAATCTCTTGTTATCCTTGACCCTTTGGGGGTCCTTGGTGGCCTAGAGCGAAGCAAACTTCGCTGCTTCTAGTAAATCCTGCGTGATTGGAGGAAATTGACTATCCTCTAGTAACTCCCATGCGACCAGTACTATGGATAACAGTATCCATGCATAGTGAAAAGCTTTTCTTTGATCATACGCCTCTCTGCAGTTCGCGAGGAATTCACTACAGAGGTAGCATGTCTAGTTTAATTGTATGCCCTCTACACACTGGGCCACTAATGATACGACCGGTGCCGACACTTCATCTGTGCGACACTTCCTCATAATTTTTCCAGCCAGGATCTAGGTGGCTACTTTGACCACGAGGTCAATTATACTAGAAATGGAGTAGCCACGCAGCTTCTTGACGAGCTTAAATTTGTGCTTCATTTGCTCGGCGAGGTCACACTCACCAGTCTTTCCACCAAATGCCATGGCCAGATTTAATCTTGAATGCGGAAGCCGAGTGATCCTGTGGATCAGCATGTGAGTGATCAATATTGGTTTTGCTAACCACAGGCACCCATCGTGCACCAAGCATAGTAGCTATTTGAGCACTATCATGGTTATGGGCGCAGTTGTAATGCGAAACCCATAGCATGTTTAGCAGTCCTGCCTTGTCCACCCCTTTTATCCACTTCCTTGGCTCCAACGCGATCACACCAGAGTCCTTATAGAAGACACGGTGCATGAATTGATCGATCACTAAGTGGGGAAAGTGCTTCGTATCAGCCAAATCCCAATCCTATAGCTTTAAATGGGGGATGCGCATTAGGCGTGGTCCTTCAAATGAAACCTTGTCCAGCAGCAATGGTGTATGCACTATGACTTTGCTCTCATCAATGTCCTTTGGGAACTTTGTATTTCCTTGGTGCAAAGGAATGTATTTGGGCAGTTTAGAGATAGGGTCGGACCTTTCAATGTCAACATCCTCTGCCCCCATGCCAATGTCTTCCCCACCCATATTGATTTCTTCACTGTCTTCTTCAGGTTTCAGGTCAACTACCTGTTGTGCCCTACAACAACCCCCCATTTCATAACATTTTTATCACAAACAATTTACATATGAAATGGGTCCCTTTTAAAAATTTTAATTGGCATTAATAAACTTGTTCAAATAAGGTATGATAATCAAATGAATTTATGCAAAAAACCCTTGTTGAGCAAATGATAAGCAATTTTTGGTTAAGTCCAAAAAAGTAATCGCAAGTTCGGTTGCCATCTTGGTTTTTCCCGATGCGATATCGCTATCGGCCATCGGCAATAGCCAATGCACACACAAAAGGGCACATACCTTTTCCCCGATGCGACGCGATATCGGCGATCGGCTATCGGCACGGCACTATGTCTTGTGAAAAATGTTTTAACACTCCGGCCCGATGCGATATCGCATATCGGCAATCGGTACAATCATACGCATTTTCATAAGACGTTTATATCCTTTCCCCGATGCGATATCGCTATCGGCATTCGCTAAAAGCAATTGATACACATTCAGGGGTTATGTTCGCGCGCCGAATGCGATATCGCAATCGGCGTTCGCTAAAGAACTTTCCCAAGTGATAACGCCACACACACACTTCCGATGCGATATGATGACGCTTAATGATGACCTCAGTTCCAAAAGGCGATTATTTCAAAGCATTAAAGTTATATTTAAACTCGATTTGACAAAAGCACAGATTTCAAAATGCCGTTAAGTAAAGGGATAAGGTAATGCATGCGTATTTAAAGCTTTGCCCCTTCGAATTAACGAGCAATTACGATTAGACCTTTGAAAAAATCTATTACACGCTTTAAGGGGTCATTCGGTTTAATAACTTAAGTAATGGTCATTTATGAAGCTGCAGGCCGTAAAATCACCATCATTGCATCTACGATGCCTTCTCAAATCATTAGATCCGCAGCCTCTTTTAGGAATAATCTCGCCACGCTTCAAATCATATATTTATCCCGTTATGGATTGTCATTGTTATTTCTTTGTTACGATTTCTCTTGCACTTGTGTAGAATTCGACTACTGAGAGAAGTCTGAATATGATGGGAAAGAAGTTCAAGAAGGTGGCAGGTTCTACTGCGACACCTGCCTCAGGCCAAGCTGCTACACCTTCAAGGAAAGGCTTAATCTCAGATACTACATGCACTGGTCTTACTGGTACTACATGGCAAGGGACATACAATTTGCTAGAAGGAGAACAACCAGAAGCGACAGTAACGGAGGCAAGTGTGGATGAATTAAGAAAGTCTGAGGCAACTCTTAAAGATTTGGCTGACTCTTTTCTGCACAGAATAGCAGCCAGGGAACAAGTCTTGCCTTATACTGATGTGGTACGTTGGGCAATTGAAGAAATTCCTCTCACTAATAGAACCTTCATTTCTAAGGATGGAAGGATTTTCGGCTCCTTCAAGCCTGACGACTTGAGACGAATGTATCATTTGCCCAATCCCGAGCAAGTCTATAATAGAGCATTTGTGGAGAAATTCGCCAGAGAGAATGAATCACCAGCCGAACCTCTCCGAGATTGGAGGCAAAATCACAAAACACAAGCAGGATATGTCGGGTAAGTACTCCAATGCCTCTTTGGCTTCACCTTACTGCTATGCTGGAATTATGATGTGTAGATTGTGGGGATTTCATGATTCTGCAAATATCCATGTTGATATGGTTCCCTTAATGGAAGCGGTCGTTAATAGTATAATTATGGATTGGGCCACTATCCTGTCTGATAAGTTGGTCTTAGCTATTCGTGAGTTTAGGGCCAAAACCAGAGTCACTGAGAGAAAAATCCCACCTTTTTATTACTCTGCATACATTATGGATGCCCTTTGTTTTAATTCTGAGTTTCCTGTCCTTGGTTGGAGATGGACAACCCATGACCCAACACCTATTCATTTGTATCATCGTAAATTGTGGAAACCCTCTCACAAAGACCATTTGTACCAAATTTGCAATGGTTTTATGGTTCCCGTTCACTATTCTATTTTTGACAGACCTATCCCTAGGATTTCCTATGAAGCCTCTTTTGACCTGCCAGCCGTAGCCCATTGGTTCGGCGAAGAATGTTTTTCTTATATCAGAGTTTTTGGAAGCAAGGCCAGGCCACATGTTCTTCCCGTATACATGCCAGACAAACTGTTAACCCGAGAAATCTCTTATCAGATCATGTCTGAAGGTGTCACCCAAACTCTCAAAGAGGAGAAGAAGAGAGGATGGCCATCGTTTCCTTTAAGAATTGGAGTTTATACACTGCTAAATTATAAGCATGCAGAAAAGGAAGCAGCAAAACTCCAAATGCTATCTCTAGTTTCTATTCCCAACAGACTCTATGACCCGAAAAAGACTGCTTTCATTGCCTTGGAACAGGCTAAGCTGACAAAGGTTGTTCACCAAGAAGACCAGTTTGACGACCTGTTCATGGGTGCTGATTCAATAAGCCAAGTCAAACAACTTGCTGCGATGAGATATGAAGATATGGAATTAACTGAATTTAATAAACTTAGAAAGCAAAGGTTGCAAACTTTGCCTCTAAAGTTATTATCTACAACCCCAACTTCATCCTCAAGCGAGCCTGATCAGCCAGAAATAAATTCACCTCCCGTTACAATTAGAGAACAGGAGGAAAGTCAAAGAAAGCTGCAGGCAGAAAGTCATAGAAGAGAACAAATAGAAAGGCAGCAAAAAGCACAAAGGGAGCAAGAAGAGCAAAGAAGACAAAGGGAGATAGAAGAACAGAGACAGAGAGAGATAGAAGAACAGAGGAAAAGAGAGGAAGAAGAAAAAATAAGGAAAGAACTGGAAGATAGGCAGAAAAAGGAATTGGAGGAACAGCAACGGAGAGTACAAGAGGAGCAACAGCGGGAGGCATTCGAAGAACAGCAGAGGATAGAAAAAGAGAAAGAACAGAGTAAGCAAATCTCTGTTGATACTGAATTGATTAAAGAATGGAACCAATTTGATTCCATTATAAGTGGTAAAGAAGCCTCCAAAGACTCAGATGCCTTAAAGACTCCCGATACTACTGTTTCTCCGGTTCTTGAAGGAACCAGCGGCCCACCCACATTACAGAACGTTGAAGAAGTTACTCAGAATCCATCTGATCAAGTTGATCTTCAGGTAGAGGAAATTCCTCCTCTAGACATTTTCTACAGCCCTAAGCATAAAGCCGTTGTAAGACGCTCAAGGAAGAGGCGAAGGCTTGATCAACCTTCTGTTTCAAATGAGCAAACAGTCACGGGCAATGTCGTCTGGAAGGGAGAATTAAGTCCCTCTGAAGATCTGACAAAGCTGTCGCAATTTGCGGGAGCTTATTCAGCGGCAACCATCGACAAAGCATCCGAAGTGAGTCTTCTTTTGAAGACTAAAGAGCATGAGGTCTATGCATTGCAAGCGGAAGTGATAGAGGCAAAGAATAAGGCGACACAGGCAGAAGAACAATTGCTGGCTCAACAACAAGAGAATCATTTGTTAACCCAGCAAATTGAAAAACTGAGGATAGACCAAAGTGACATTAAAGCACAAGAATTGGCAGAGGCATTATCACAGTTGGAGGCATCAAATGAGCTGTTAATGAAATCTAAAGAGGATCAAATAGTTCAGCTCTCAGCACAGCTTGAAGGTATCAAAGGTGCCAAGAGTATTGAAGATTTCAGAGCAGAGGCAACTCTGATAAACGGCGCTTTGATATCTCAGATCAGACTTTTGTGCCAACAGCTAGTTGAAGCTGAGTCACTTTGTGATATATCTACAGCAGTATGTGAGCAAATCGAGAAAGCCAGGACTAACTTGGATCAGGCCGAAGATGAAATAATAGAATATATTGAATGGCAAGATACTCCAGAAGGGCAAGCTGCTAATTTAGCCCGAATCAGTGTAACATACAAGAACATACTTTTCATGGAATGGGAAACACAGGTAATGAAGGCAGAGAGGGCAGCATCCAGGTGCAAAACAATTTCCAAAAACATGATCAATATAGTCAATGATACATTGTATCTGGCTAACATGATTTCACAATGCACACCTGGAAACATAACAACCGCGAATATGCTGGAGCACAAGAATTATCCTAAGCTGGAAGAACAAGGGCGGTTAATTGCTGGAGTGAATACCTTGACCTCCGATGCATACTGGCTTTTCCTGATTAAACCGCATTCTCAAAGGTCGGCTCTTAACTGCCTAACCGACGCTCTCCGATGCCTGATCGCCGATTTCCAAGATGCCACATATGATGCACAGCTGACTTCTCGCCTCAATACTCCACCAGAAGTAGAGCCAATGCTGGCGATATGTCAGCGAAAGAGTAAAGGCAAAGAGACAGCTGACTGAAGCATCGCCGCCGACTGCCGAATCACCCAAATGCAAAATGATATTTGTTGATGCCGATTTCTTAGTTTTCAGTTTTTAGATATTTAGTAGTTAGATTAGTATAGTATTTATAGACCCTTTCATTGTTTTGGAAAGGGTCGTAAAATTTTGTAAAAGACTAAAAGGCTGAAGTTTGCACTATTGTGCTTCAGTCTATATTCTTTTTGAAACTCGACCACTGGTCCTTAATTTTACTTGGAATGCTGTTTAAGTAAATTGTGCACTATTGTCGTTTGCTTGGGATGCTTTCTGGTTGGAAGGAAGGACTGCGACATAGCGATTAATATATTGGATTGATCAAACAGCTTGCATGGTACTATTATCTGTATCTGTTCTCTTTTCAGTTATATGAATTGCTGTGTTATTACTTTGCTATTATTGAATACATGTATGTAATACAACAACAAGTCTGCATTTCATATCACTATTGAATGTTTTGTGATTTGTTATCTTTCACTCATGTATGTATCAATGATATAAATGACTGAGTGCAGTAATTCGCTATTATAGCTCTGCGTAACTACTTACGCAGAGCAATCTCAAATGATTAAACATCTATGCTTGTTGTTAGTGTCATCTATATGCCTGTCATTAAGCATAGGTTATCAAACATTGTACTGTCTGAATTGATAAGTCCCGGGATTAGCTTATAGTTTTTGTATTCCTTTTATAGTTTAGTTATTTGTTTATTATCATTTCATATCTTAAATCATCCATCCATCCCGTTTACTTATAATCTTTGGGAAACTGGTCCCGTTATCCCCAGTCGGAGCCACTATTCCAAACGGAAAAGGAGCTGCACTAAGTTCCGGACCGGGTGGTTTCCCCGATGTTGTTGCAACGAATTTCGGGGCATCAACATTTTTGGCGCTAGAAGGAGGGCTATCAACTGTGAATGGCAAGTAGGTCCAAGTCCACAAACCATTCTAAGAGTAATTCCCCCTCCAAACCCTCTTCTCCTTCTCAATCACATGCTGGTTCTCCAGCACATGATCAAGATAAAGAAGAAACAACCACCACTGCTCACACCCATAATATTTCAGAACATTTAAGTCTTGAATCCCCTGAAGTTCAGTCTCTTATCCATAAACTTCAGAGCTTCTCAATTTCACCTCAGAAATCTGAAGTATCACAAAGCAGTGTGACCTCGCAGTTAAACTTATCTCATCCACTTACCAGACTTCAGAGCGAAAAACTTGGTATTGAACCTACTGAGTTCCCTTTACCCAAAAAGAAAAGGGCTAAGAAGGTCACTGAAGTATCTGATAGTGAAGATCTTTCTTCCATATCTTCCATCTCAACTCCTCCTCTACGAAGTCAACCATCCACTCCTCCATTACACATTGTTGTCCATCAGGGAATAAGTACTACAGCATCTCAAGCTACTCTCTCTCTAACAACTTCTTCTCCTCAGTCATCTGGAATACCAATAGTAGTAACAACTAATATCACCAGCATAATGGCAGATCCATGGACTCAGCCAGGTGCAGTCAATATGCCCGGACCATTACATGATCTACCTGATGCTCCAGAAAAATGGTTGCCTAAATTTAATCCAGATAACGGAACACAAGCTGAAGAACATATTAACAATTTCATGTTAGCTGTTAATCTAAAGGGAGTGACAGAACAAGACGTTGTTGTAAGGCTTTTCCCTTATACTCTGCAAGGATCGGCAGGATCCTGGTACTTCTCATTACCTTCTGGTTCTATTACCAGCTGGGCTATGTGCCAAGAGAAATTTCTTATCAAATATGGAGATGACAGGTCTCTGGCGACTCTAATAAACGACCTCTCCAATTTGAGAATAGAACATACAGAACCAGTAAAAGAGTTTAATGCCCGATTCAATAAACTCTTAAATAAAATCCCCACTGCTTCTAAGCCAAGTGAACAAATCAGAAGCGAATGGTACATTACTGCTCTCCCTTCCAACATAGCTATTTTTGTTGACAGGGCTGGCAAACCTACCTTAGCCGAGAATATGAAAGAAGCACTTGCCGTTGAAAAACGGATAAATGCCCTAGAAAAGAAAGCAGTTTTGGAGGATAGAAAATCTAAAAAAGTTTCATTTAAAGAAGATTCCAAGAAGAAAACCCCAAAAGACCCATATGACATGGAGGGTTTACAAAAGGTCCTTAAAACATTGTCTAATGAAATGGTCGAAATTAAAAAACAGGTGGCTGAAACTTCAACCAAAAGACCATTTAGAACTTTTAAGAAAACAGAAACAAAGCCACCCAATGTTATATCTAATGCAGATTCTGAACAGGAAGATGAAGAAGAGGAATCATCCTCACAGACAGATGATGAAGAAGAAGTAGTTGAGTGCCATGGTATGTGGGATTTCATACTCCCAAATTCTGACACTGAGAATCAAGAAGAAGCTTTTCCTGTTACTACAAGAAGTAAAATCGCTTCTGAACCTATTCAAACAACTACAAAAAAGAGGAGTGCAGGTGCTGCCACACCAAAAGAAAAAGTTCTTCCGAAGAAATCTCCGGTAGCAGCCCCTCAAAACCAGCCTCCAATTTCTAATTCTCCTTCAACATCCAAAACACTAGTGGTATCTGACCATATGGAGTATAATATTGTCGATGACATGAAAAAGACCAAGGCAAACATAACCATGTTTGAACTAGGTAAATTAAAACATCAGCAAAAATTGCTCCTAAGGGAATTTAACACTATTCCCTCTTCCCCTCTTCCCAGTTCAAAAGCTTCTAATGATTCAGGACAACCCCCTCCAGATATGGTCGAGGCTACCGATTCGGTTCTGATTGGAGATAGATCCAATTCTCATACCCCACCTTTCTTGCTCACCTATGAAATCTATAATCGAAATCTGCATAACTGTTTAATTGATTCAGGGGCTTCATCCAATATTATGCCAGCTTCAGTTTGTTCTAAGCTGAACATAGAACCCCAGAAGTCAGCCATCCACATTGTACAGTTAGACAGAACCAAAGTACAGGTCATAGGAGAGATTAATTCCGTGACTATCAGGTTGTCTGTTGATCCCAGAATAGTACAGAGAATAGACATTTTGATAGCCGACATACCTGAATTCTACGGTTTAATTTTGAGCAGAGACTGGTCTGAGAAACTGCATGGATACATTTCCACGGATTGGTCACATATGTGGCTCCCCTATAAGGGTAAGCCAAATCAAATAAGGATCGACCGTGAGAAGCACATGACTCATACAGTAACCGATTTCGAACAAGAAAACCAGCCGGTGGCTTTCAACAATAACATTTTGGGAAATTATTCTTCACAATCATTCTTTGGCAATTTTGTTGCCCAATCTTCCCCTTTTCAAGTTAATCATTGTACATCTCAAGTAGAAAATTTTTCACAGTCAAATTTATCCAAATGCTTTAATGTAGATCAAAAGGATGTAAATATTTCTGATTCTCCTTTATTTTGGTCTTTGTATTTTGATGGCTCCAAGTCCAGCGAGGGCTCAGGAGCAGGTTGCATTTTGGTTAGTCCAAAAGGCGAAAAGACAATGCTTTCTTGTAGATTAGAATTTGAATGCACCAACAATACAGCCGAATACGAAGCACTACTGCAGGGACTATATAAGGCAATTGACCTTAAAGTCCAATATATAAAGGTATTCGGCGATAGTGAGATCATTGTTAAACAGGTAAGGAATACAATTCATTGCCTCTCAAGCCACCTTAAGCATTATCAAACGCTAGTGCAAGATCTCACTTCGCATTTCTCAGCATTCAATATTTTTTCAATCCCAAGATCACAAAATTCGGCGGCTGATTTACTAGCCAACGTAGCTTCCAAGCTCCTCCCTTCCGAAGACTATAGTCTTGATAGATTTTCTGTAGAGTTAATTTTTAGACCTTCAGTTCCTGATAACATCACTAACTGGAGGGTTTTCAACCATGACGAGGATATTTTGCAATTTTTGACCTCTGAAAAGTCTTATGACAATCAAGTCATTGAAGAGGATGAGCATGATTCTCAAATGAAGCAAACATCTCAAGATAACGTTATTCCTAAACCTGTGGTAAAGCTTGAAGACCTTTATGACATCAAAGATAGGTTTAAACCTGTAATTAATGCTAAACTCCAGAGCTCTACTCTTAGGTTTGAATTGATTAATTTAGGAACGGCTCAAACTCCTCAAAATATTAATTTAGGACTAGGACTTTCTATAGAAGAAAAGGAAGCATTTATCAAACTTTTAAGAAAAAACAAACAAGTTTTTTCTTGGAAGTATGATGACCTCAAAACATATGATACATCTATCATACAACACACTATTCCTATGCTTCCCGATCAAAAACCAATCCAGCAGAAGTTAAGAAAAATCCATCCAAATTTGGAGAGCCAGATAAAGTCAGAACTTAATAAGCTTTTAAAAGCTAAGATTATCTTCCCTGTCCGACACTCAAACTGGGTCTCCAATATGGTACCCGTCAGGAAGAAAAACGGCGACATCAGAATCTGTATTGATTTCAGAAATTTAAATAAGGCAAGCTTAAAAGATAACTTCCCTCTGCCTACCATGGAGCAAATCCTTCAATCGGTAGCAGGATCTGAATTGATGTCTTTTCTTGATGGTTTCTCAGGATAAAATCAAGTGCTGGTCCACCCTGATGACCAATTAAAAACTACATTCAGAACAAAATGGGGAACTTACGCATACCAAAAGATGCCTTTCGGACTCATAAATGCAGGAGCGACATTTCAAAGAGCTATGGATACAGCCTTTAGAGGGTTAATTAACCGGACAGTAGTCGTCTACCTTGATGATATTACTGTATATTCTAAAAAGAGATATAACCACTTGCATGATTTAAATCAGATTTTTCAACGATGTAAAACATATGGTATCTCTCTTAACCCGAAAAAGTCTTTCTTCGCCCTTAATCAAGGTAAGCTCTTAGGATTTATTGTATCTAAGGATGGCATTTATGTAGATCCTGAGCGAATTAAAGAAATTTCTGAAATTCCTTTTCCACACAATAAAAAATCGATGCAGTCGTTTTTAGGACAAATTAATTTCGTTAAGCGATTTGTTCCAGATTTTTCACAGATTGTACTACCACTGCAAAAGATGATTAAAAAGAATTCAACCTTCAGATGGGGACTAGAAGAAAAGCAAGCTTTTCATGATATTAAGCAATCCATAATCAATGTCCCAGCCCTGAATACTCCAAATCTTTCTAATCATTTTACATTATATACTATTGCATCTGACTTATCTTACGCAGCAGTACTAACTCAGTTGAATGATGACAATTTGGAAGCTCCCATTTCGTTCTTCAGTTCTAACTTTCAAGGCGTCGAATTGAATTATTCCGAAATTGAGAAACAAGCTTTTGCTGTCTTTAAAGCAGTCAAACATTATCGACCCTTTCTTCTGAAAACCCATACTAAAGTAATAGTTCCTTTCTCAGCAGTTAGGCAATTATTAATCCAAAAAGAATTGGGAGAAAAGAGGGCAAACTGGGTCGCAGCCCTCCAAGAATATGACCTAGAAATAAAGCCGGCAAAGTTTGTTAAAGGTCAAGGTTTTTGCAGGACATTAGCAGGAGCATCAAACATTCCTGAATCAAGTGATACGGAGCAAACCCAAGAAGTTAATCAGCTAAGTATATCGGATCCCGAATCTCAATATTCAGATCTGATCTTTTATTTAAAGAATGGTTATGCACCTACCAATTTGTCCTACAAGAATAAAAGAGCCATTAGATTGAAAGCTAAGAGTTTTTCTCTTATTAATGACGTGCTCTTCAGGAGAAACTATGATTCTGTATTACTAAGATGCCTTGAGAAACCTGAAGCTCAAAAGGTTTTGCAGGAGCTACACGATGGACCGGCAGGAGGACATTTTGGAGCTGATACAACAGCTCATAAAGTAATTCATGCCGGATATTACTGGCCTACTTTGTTTAAGGATGCTCATGAATATGTAAGGAAATGCATTAAGTGCCAAACTGCCAGTGGAAGACAACAAAAGCCAGCTTTCCCTTTACAACCAATCAACATTGAACAACCTTTTGAACAATGGGGATTGGACATCATTGGAGAAATAAATCCTTCATCTTCCAAGCAACACAAGTATATCCTTACAGCAACTGATTACTTTACAAAGTGGGTAGAAGCAGTTCCATTGAAGACAACAAACTCGGAAGCGATCATCGAATTTATAGATCAGTTCATCGTAACCAGGTTTGGTGTCCCAAACGCTCTTGTCTTTGATAATGCTTCTTACTTCTCAGGCAATGCAATGATTGATTTCGCTATCAAAAGAGGATTCAAATTAAAGTATTCTGCCAACTATTACCCCCACGGTAACGGCCTAGCAGAATCAACTAATAAAAATCTAATCAAAATCATTAAGCGAACAATTGAAGAGAATCATAAGAACTGGCATAAATCCTTGGTATTTGCATTATGGGCCGATAGGATTACACAGAAAGCTTCCATAGGGACCTCTCCGTTTAATCTTGTTTATGGAAAAGAAGCAGTCGTACCAACCAATCTTCTTCTCCCATCTTTAGCCCTAGTGCAATTTATAGACGAAACTCCTTCTTCTTCTATACAGTTTAGACATGATCAAATACTCAAACTTGAAGAAGAAAGGGATAAAGCCAAGGTTACACATGCAAGACATCAGCAAGTCA
This sequence comes from Pinus tabuliformis, assembly GCA_031772625.1. Lineage (NCBI taxonomy): Eukaryota > Viridiplantae > Streptophyta > Pinopsida > Pinales > Pinaceae > Pinus > Pinus tabuliformis. The sequence goes on from CM062817.1 coordinate 1,765,798,280, forward strand.
TTAAAGCAGCTTTCGATCTAGCCTCATCCAGCCCTAGACAATTTGAAGTCGGAGATCTAGTCCTGAAATGGGACAAAGCCCATGAAGACAAAGGTAAACATTCCAAATTCCAAAAACTGTGGCTGGGACCATTTCAGATCTGTGAAAAAGTAGGCCATTCCACATTCATACTTCAAAATCTATCAGGGGTGAGAGATTCTCTCCCTGTCAATGGTCTAATTCTGAAGAAATTCTTTAACTAAGGAGGTAACCCCTTCTCTTTGTAGCTTATTAGTTTTTCATAGTTTGTAGGATTTGTAGGAATAAGAATGTGGGACATTCCCATTGACCTTTCGCTGTAAACAAAAGCTGTCTTGCCATAGTAATATTAATATTTACTTTTTAAAAATAGCATCCTGAACCGAGAGAGATCATTTCTAGGAAATTAGATATCTTTTTATTCTGAGCATTACAGACTCACCTTTGTAAACTTCACTCTGAACGAAGTTCTATGAGTCATCTTGAGTGGTTGAAATCAGTCCCCAAAGGTTATCTATACGAAAATAGGAGCTAATTCATCTTCAGCATCTTCAACTCTTAAACCTGTCATCCATTTATTCTTAATAAGATAATTGTTCATCCCATTCACCAACAGTTTTTGATTACTCAAAGTGTAATTCTAAAATATAAAAGATTAAAGATAAGAGGTCTTATCACAAGCCTGCTTACCATGTTCATAGGAAAATGATTTAACTGACATTACCAAAACTGCATACCAAACAGGGTAATGGCTTGAAATCTCAAGACAAGGGGTCTCATCACGAGCCAGCTTGTTCAGTTTAATTACTACCCGTGAATGGCATTGTCACCTATCTGGCCACCAAACCAGGACAATGGCTTTTATCTTAAACAAAAAGAAATTGAAATTCAAAAAATACGAGAATATCTTTTGAATTCATTCTGTTTAGTCACACTCTAAGGTGAATAGAACAATGGACAACAACATGGTTAAAAGGTAACCCTGCCGAGACTATGAATGTTTGCTGGCAGCAGAGGCTCTACCTATGACAGAGGAGTTTATTTTAAAAGCTGATATGGAAAAATTTTCTATTTTTACTCTTACAAACCAATAAGGACTTATTTTAATACTCGAAGTGCATTTATAAAAAGAGGAAGTTAAATGAAGAAACCTGTTTTATTTAGAATCAATAGATATCTAGTTATATTAGAAATTTCCTTTCTTTTATAAAGATTCTATTTGAGAAAGTGTAAGTATAATTGTTAGTTCAGAGATAACTGGTTCTGCCAGCGAATCGCCAATTGTTGTGCCCTACAACAACCCCCCATTTCATAACATTTTTATCACAAACAATTTACATATGAAATGGGTCCCTTTTAAAAAATTTAATTGGCATTAATAAACTTGTTCAAATAAGGTATGATAATCAAATGAATTTATGCAAAAAACCCTTGTTGAGCAAATGATAAGCAATTTTTGGTTAAGTCCAAAAAAGTAATCGCAAGTTCGGTTGCCATCTTGGTTTTTCCCGATGCGATATCGCTATCGGCCATCGGCAATAGCCAATGCACACACAAAAGGGCACATACCTTTTCCCCGATGCGACGCGATATCGGCGATCGGCTATCGGCACGGCACTATGTCTTGTGAAAAATGTTTTAACACTCCGGCCCGATGCAATATCGCATATCGGCAATCGGTACAATCATACGCATTTTCATAAGACGTTTATATCCTTTCCCCGATGCGATATCGCTATCGGCACTCGCTAAAAGCAATTGATACACATTCAGGGGTTATGTTCGCGCGCCGAATGCGATATCGCAATCGGCGTTCGCTAAAGAACTTTCCCAAGTGATAACGCCACACACACACTTCCGATGCGATATGATGACGCTTAATGATGACCTCAGTTCCAAAAGGCGATTATTTCAAAGCATTAAAGTTATATTTAAACTCGATTTGACAAAAGCACAGATTTCAAAATGCCATTAAGTAAAGGGATAAGGTAATGCATGCGTATTTAAAGCTTTGCCCCTTCGAATTAACGAGCAATTACGATTAGACCTTTGAAAAAATCTATTACACGCTTTAAGGGGTCATTCGGTTTAATAACTTAAGTAATGGTCATTTATGAAGCTGCAGGCCGTAAAATCACCATCATTGCATCTACGATGCCTTCTCAAATCATTAGATCCGCAGCCTCTTTTAGGAATAATCTCGCCACGCTTCAAATCATATATTTATCCCGTTATGGATTGTCATTGTTATTTCTTTGTTACGATTTCTCTTGCACTTGTGTAGAATTCGACTACCGAGAGAAGTCTGAATATGATGGGAAAGAAGTTCAAGAAGGTGGCAGGTTCTACTGCGACACCTGCCTCAGGCCAAGCTGCTACACCTTCAAGGAAAGGCTTAATCTCAGATACTACATGCACTGGTCTTACTGGTACTACATGGCAAGGGACATACAATTTGCTAGAAGGAGAACAACCAGAAGCGACAGTAACGGAGGCAAGTGTGGATGAATTAAGAAAGTCTGAGGCAACTCTTAAAGATTTGGCTGACTCTTTTCTGCACAGAATAGCAGCCAGGGAACAAGTCTTGCCTTATACTGATGTGGTACGTTGGGCAATTGAAGAAATTCCTCTCACTAATAGAACCTTCATTTCTAAGGATGGAAGGATTTTCGGCTCCTTCAAGCCTGACGACTTGAGACGAATGTATCATTTGCCCAATCCCGAGCAAGTCTATAACAGAGCATTTGTGGAGAAATTCGCCAGAGAGAATGAATCACCAGCCGAACCTCTCCGAGATTGGAGGCAAAATCCAGCAAAACACAAGCAGGATATGTCGGGTAAGTACTCCAATGCCTCTTTGGCTTCACCTTACTGCTATTCTGGAATTATGATGTGTAGATTGTGGGGATTTCATGATTCTGCAAATATCCATGTTGATATGGTTCCCTTAATGGAAGCGGCCGTTAATAGTATAATTATGGATTGGGCCACTATCCTGTCTGATAAGTTGGTCTTAGCTATTCGTGAGTTTAGGGCCAAAACCAGAGTCACTGAGAGAAAAATCCCACCTTTTTATTACTCTGCATACATTATGGATGCCCTTTGTTTTAATTCTGAGTTTCCTGTCCTTGGTTGGAGATGGACAACCCATGACCCAACACCTATTCATTTGTATCATCGTAAATTGTGGAAACCCTCTCACAAAGACCATTTGTACCAAATTTGCAATGGTTTTATGGTTCCCGTTCACTATTCTATTTTTGACAGACCTATCCCTAGGATTTCCTATGAAGCCTCTTTTGACCTGCCAGCCGTAGCCCATTGGTTCGGCGAAGAATGTTTTTCTTATATCAGAGTTTTTGGAAGCAAGGCCAGGCCACATGTTCTTCCCGTATACATGCCAGACAAACTGTTAACCCGAGAAATCTCTTATCAGATCATGTCTGAAGGTGTCACCCAAACTCTCAAAGAGGAGAAGAAGAGAGGATGGCCATCGTTTCCTTTAAGAATTGGAGTTTATACGCTGCTAAATTATAAGCATGCAGAAAAGGAAGCAGCAAAACTCCAAATGCTATCTCTAGTTTCTATTCCCAACAGACTCTATGACCCGAAAAAGACTGCTTTCATTGCCTTGGAACAGGCTAAGCTGACAAAGGTTGTTCACCAAGAAGACCAGTTTGACGACCTGTTCATGGGTGCTGATTCAATAAGCCAAGTCAAACAACTTGCTGCGATGAGATATGAAGATATGGAATTAACTGAATTTAATAAACTTAGAAAGCAAAGGTTGCAAACTTTGCCTCTAAAGTTATTATCTACAACCCCAACTTCATCCTCAAGCGAGCCTAATCAGCCATAAATAAATTCACCTCCCGTTACAATTAGAGAACAGGAGGAAAGTCAAAGAAAGCTGCAGGCAGAAAGTCATAGAAGAGAACAAATAGAAAGGCAGCAAAAAGCACAAAGGGAGCAAGAAGAGCAAAGAAGACAAAGGGAGATAGAAGAACAGAGACAGAGAGAGATAGAAGAACAGAGGAAAAGAGAGGAAGAAGAAAAAATAAGGAAAGAACTGGAAGATAGGCAGAAAAAGGAATTGGAGGAACAGCAACGGAGAGTACAAGAGGAGCAACAGCGGGAGGCATTCGAAGAACAGCAGAGGATAGAAAAAGAGAAAGAACAGAGTAAGCAAATCTCTGTTGATACTGAATTGATTAAAGAATGGAACCAATTTGATTCCATTATAAGTGGTAAAGAAGCCTCCAAAGACTCAGATGCCTTAAAGACTCCCGATACTACTGTTTCTCCGGTTCTTGAAGGAACCAGCGGCCCACCCACATTACAGAACGTTGAAGAAGTTACTCAGAATCCATCTGATCAAGTTGATCTTCAGGTAGAGGAAATTCCTCCTCTAGACATTTTCTACAGCCCTAAGCATAAAGCCGTTGTAAGACGCTCAAGGAAGAGGCGAAGGCTTGATCAACCTTCTGTTTCAAATGAGCAAACAGTCACGGGCAATGTCGTCTGGAAGGGAGAATTAAGTCCCTCTGAAGATCTGACAAAGCTGTCGCAATTTGCGGGAGCTTATTCAGCGGCAACCATCGACAAAGCATCCGAAGTGAGTCTTCTTTTGAAGACTAAAGAGCATGAGGTCTATGCATTGCAAGCGGAAGTGATAGAGGCAAAGAATAAGGCGACACAGGCAGAAGAACAATTGCTGGCTCAACAACAAGAGAATCATTTGTTAACCCAGCAAATTGAAAAACTGAGGATAGACCAAAGTGACATTAAAGCACAAGAATTGGCAGAGGCATTATCACAGTTGGAGGCATCAAATGAGCTGTTAATGAAATCTAAAGAGGATCAAATAGTTCAGCTCTCAGCACAGCTTGAAGGTATCAAAGGTGCCAAGAGTATTGAAGATTTCAGAGCATAGGCAACTCTGATAAACGGCGCTTTGATATCTCAGATCAGACTTTTGTGCCAACAGCTAGTTGAAGCTGAGTCACTTTGTGATATATCTACAGCAGTATGTGAGCAAATCGAGAAAGCCAGGACTAACTTGGATCAGGCCGAAGATGAAATCATAGAATATATTGAATGGCAAGATACTCCAGAAGGGCAAGATGCTAATTTAGCCCGAATCAGTGTAACATACAAGAACATACTTTTCATGGAATGGGAAACACAGGTAATGAAGGCAGAGAGGGCAGCATCCAGGTGCAAAACAATTTCCAAAAACATGATCAATATAGTCAATGATACATTGTATCTGGCTAACATGATTTCACAATGCACACCTGGAAACATAACAACCGCGAATATGCTGGAGCACAAGAATTATCCTAAGCTGGAAGAACAAGGGCGGTTAATTGCTGGAGTGAATACCTTGACCTCCGATGCATACTGGCTTTTCCTGATTAAACCGCATTCTCAAAGGTCGGCTCTTAACTGCCTAACCGACGCTCTCCGATACCTGATCGCCGATTTCCAAGATGCCACATATGATGCACAGCTGACTTCTCGCCTCAATACTCCACCATAAGTAGAGCCAATGCTGGCGATATGTCAGCGAAAGAGTAAAGGCAAAGAGACAGCTGACTGAAGCATCGCCGCCGACTGCCGAATCACCCAAATGCAAAATGATATTTGTTGATGCCGATTTCTTAGTTTTCAGTTTTTAGATATTTAGTAGTTAGATTAGTATAGTATTTATAGACCCTTTCATTGTTTTGGAAAGGGTCGTAAAATTTGTAAAAGACTAAAAGGCTGAAGTTTGCACTATTGTGCTTCAGTCTATATTCTTTTTGAAACTCGACCACTGGTCCTTAATTTTACTTGGAATGCTGTTTAAGTAAATTGTGCACTATTGTCATTTGCTTGGGATGCTTTCTGGTTGGAAGGAAGGACTGCGACATAGCGATTAATATATTGGATTGATCAAACAGCTTGCATGGTACTATTATCTGTATCTGTTCTCTTTTCAGTTATATGAATTGCTGTGTTATTACTTTGCTATTATTGAATACATGTATGTAATACAACAACAAGTCTGCATTTCATATCACTATTGAATGTTTTGTGATTTGTTATCTTTCACTCATGTATGTATCAATGATATAAATGACTGAGTGCAGTAATTCGCTATTATAGCTCTGCGTAACTACTTACGCAGAGCAATCTCAAATGATTAAACATCTATGCTTGTTGTTAGTGTCATCTATATGCCTGTCATTAAGCATAGGTTATCAAACGTTGTACTGTCTGAATTGATAAGTCCCGGGATTAGCTTATAGTTTTTGTATTCCTTTTATAGTTTAGTTATTTGTTTATTATCATTTCATATCTTAAATCATCCATCCATCCCGTTTACTTATAATCTTTGGGAAACTGGTCCCGTTATCCCCAGTCGGAGCCACTATTCCAAACGGAAAAGGAGCTGCACTAAGTTCCGGACCGGGTGGTTTCCCCGATGTTGTTGCAACGAATTTCGGGGCATCAACACTACCTTGCCCTTCTCCTACGCAGTGGGTTTTTCCTTTTGTAGGTGTTTTCTGGGTGATGCGCACACCAATGGTGTCGCTTTCTACTTATCTTTCTTTTTTTTCAGACCCTCTTTGGTTGGCATAGGAGTTGGCCTAGGTGAACTTGGTGATTTGGGTACCTCTGGAGGTACTTCGACACTTGCTATCTTCGGGGCAGCTTCATCAACTGCCATTTCTACCTCTTGGACAGTTCCCTCAGCTGCCATTGCTTCTCCATCACTCACAGTTTCTGCAGGTGCCAACATGATGCCAGACAAAAACTCCCGCATTTCCTTCGGCAACCTCTCAAATGTTGAACTCGCTATCAAAGCTTCAAAGTTCTCACGGTTCATACGTGCCTGAGAGCTCAACACCTCAATTCTCAAAATGCCAAGTGTTTTTACGTTGGGAAGCCATCTGTAATTTATAATCATTTTTGAATTCAAATCCAATGTCCCCCCCCAAAATTCGTTCATAAATGTGAGATTGGCAGCAGATTTTCAAAGATCTTTCCCTTAAGTTTTGACTTAAATGCCACCCCCACACTCCATTTAGCCATTTTTCATTGTCAAATCATGAATAGTGACCATAACGGTCACTTTCCAGCTACCCTATGTGGTCTCTTCTTCAATAGCGCAGCTCCCTGTGCATTCCTACTGACACTCTGACATCCCTTCATACCGCGCAATTTCCGAATCGCACATCTCCACAACCTAGGCAGTGTAGTTTATAGTCCCGTGCTTCCTTTTCGCTGCCTGGAGCGCTAAGACTATGCTTTCATCATGTAGTCATCTAGCTAGATCACTGGTGTATGGATTCAATCGGCTACCGTTCACCTTCCCTAAGAATGGCTCTCCATTCAAATTTACCAACTTCACTTCTCCACCATCTCTAATCTCCTTGATGACATATGGCCCTAGCCAATGCATCCTAAATTTTCCCGGAAATTTATCAAACTTGCTGTCATATAATAAAACTAAATCATTTACCTTGAAGGTGCATAGTTTGATGTGCCGATTGTGCCATGCCTTTTCGCTCTCCTTTTGAACTTGTTGATGGAATCCAACTAGAAATCTATCCTCTTCAAGCTCTGTTAGCTATGCGACCCTCTTCTCTAGGGCTCCATGATCCGCCATTCCTATGAATGCCACTATGCATGGAATAGGTACAATGTACTCCATCAGCATCACAGCTTTTATGCCATAAAATAGCTTGAATGACGTTTTTCCAATCAACTTCTTGCAAGTCATTGTATAAGCCCATATTGTTGGCATTATGTTCTCTGGTATGGCTATATGTTACAGATGTTGTACTTGATGGCAACTCCCATGACAAGGCTCTCAATTTATTGAAAAATAAGAAGGACGCAGGAAATCAGTTCAGAAGGTGCGTACCCGCAGGTACACCTTGCAGGGACCGCGTCCAGAGTCGCAGGCCAGCCATTAAGGAGGTGCGTCCACCCAGTGCACACATTTCAAGGCAGAGAAAAGCTCACGTGGGGGTTTCTTGTGTTTTACTCTTGGTATCTAGCTGACGGTATTGTGTTATTATGGTGTCGGCTCGTGGTATTGTTCCATGATTTGAGGAGGACCTTGCCTATATAAAGCAAAGGAGATCATTTGGTTTGAGTATGTCTTTGGTTGAATATCTTATGAGGCTAGATCTGGTCTAGATCTAAAAAGACGAATCTTCTGAAAGACTGAGATCTCTTTGGCGCATGATCAGATCTGTAGATCTAACTGTTTGGGTTACTCTTAAAGTCTTGAAATCATTCATACCCGAAGGTACGCAGGTTCAGTGAAAGGCAAGTGCGCCGGGACGCAGTGCAGTAAGAAGAGACCTGCGTGGGACGCAGGGCAGAGTAAGATTCAGGTGCGTCCGGGACGCAGTACAGTAACAGGCGCACTACTTGGGGACGCGGAGCATAATAAGATTCAGGTGCGTCCAAGACGCAGTACAGTAACAGGCGCACTGCGTGGGGACGCGGAGCATAATAAGGATCAGGTGCGTCTCTGAGCAAAAAGACGCGGCGCGATATTATTTCGGGGTGCATCCCTGCAGCAACAGGATGCAGTGCAGTTGAAGGAACAGTGCGTGGGCACGCAACGCAACAGAAGGATCTCTGCGTGTGGACGCAGGGGAGCAGAAGGTTAACTGCGTCTGGTCGCAGGCCACAGAAGGGAAAACTGCGTCTCTGTCTTAAGATGTTCTGTTGATTGAATTTCTCTATTGATAAGGTGTTCTGGGTTAGTTTTGTTATTACTGATCTGATAACTGTAGTGGACTGTAATTGTTATGTACTTGATGATCATTTGATGCTTTATGAAAAGAAGTAGGGGGTTGTAGCTCCCTTCCAGGAGAAGACTGGAAAACGAGAGAGAGTTGTAGCTCTCTGCAGGTTGCAGCCTGCGTACTGGTAAAGGACTACACCAGTACAAAATCATTGTAAAAGGAGTTTCTAATTTGAAAGAAGATAGAGACATATTGCAGCAGGTGGTTTTCACCCACATTGGGTTTCCACCTTACATCTTGTGTTCTTTGGTGTGACTATCTGTTGTCTTTGTTCATGCTCATTATTTTATGGTACTGACATGCAAAAATAATTCAAAGATCAAATAAGGAAGATTTATTAAATTGCTAGATAATACTAATTCACCCCCCCTCTCAGTATTATTTCCAACAATTGGTATCAGAGCCGGTCCTTCAGAGAAGCTTGATCGCTTGAAGGTAGATCGTTCATCATGAGCAACTACGAGAGAGAAGCATCAATCAGGCCACCGGTTTTTGATGGGACAAACTTCAATTATTGGAAGGTAAGAGTTACTGCATATCTTCAATCTCTTGGTACAGAAGTTTGGGACATTGTTGAAACAGGCTACGCTTTTCCTTCAGCTACTCCTACAGATCCAGCTGAGAAAAAGAAGTATGAAACAAATGCAAAAGCAGTCAGTACTCTGTTAGGATGTATATCCCAAACGGAATTCATGAAGGTAATGCACTACAAATCCGCAAAAGAGATATGGGACAAAATTGTCACAAGCTATGAAGGAGATGAACAGGTAAAGCGTGCTAAACTTCAAACTCTCAGGATTCAGTATGAGACTCTCAAGATGTATAATGATGAAAGTGTGGCTAAATATTTTCTTCGGGTATATGAGATTGTTAATTGTATGAAAAATTTGGGTGAAGAAATAAGAGAGGCTATAGTGGTTGAAAAGGTTCTAAGATCATTGTCCCCCAAGTTTGAATCTAAAGTATCTGCTATAGAAGAAAAGGAAAATCTATGAATTCTCACTATGTCTCAGCTACATGGAATTCTAACTGCTTATGAAATGAGAAAGGGAGGTCCATCAGACAGAAGAGAAGCTGCTTTCAAGGCATCAGGTAAAGAAGATTATTATGAAGCAATCCACGTCCCAGAAGAAGAGGAAGAAGAATCAAATTTTGTCAGAAAACTTCAAAGAGGTTCTGGAAGATTCAGAGGTAAGTTACCTTTTAAATGCTTTGCTTGTGGAAGAGTAGGTCATTATGCTGCAAAATGTCCTTATAAGGATAAAGGAAAGGAACCTGCTAGATGGAACAAGAAACAAAGTGCAAATAAGAAAAGCTACTACACCCATGAAGATAGTGATGGTCTATCGAACAGTGATGAAGATGAACGAGGTAATGAATATAAGTTGTTAATGGCATTTGAAGATGATGATTATATGGATGCTATAGATGTGGATAACCTTTATGATGAAATTACTAGACTCAAGAGATGTATAGAAGAAAAGAATGTGATCATTGATACTTTACAATTTCAAATTGATAAAAAGGAAAAACATCTTGAAAAACTAGAAGGAGAAATTGTTGGTCTTAGAAAATAGATTGAGAAAACAAAAACTATTAATCTTAAGTTTGTCAAAGGATCTGAAACTTTGGATAAGATTATCAATGTGCAGCGGTCTCCTCTAAACAAGACAGGTCTGGGCTACAATGGAGAAACCTATCAAGCATCCACCTCTAAGAGTTATCTTGATGCAGCAAGAAGAAATGAGCAAAAGAACAATGAAGATCATCAGGTAAAGCAGGGACGAATTACAAACAGAAACTATCAGGGGCAATCCATCTTAAGGGTGAACCAGCCACAGGTAAAATCTTCTCAATTTGGTTCAAGAATAGATGAAAATAGAAATTACAATCAGTTGGTTGGTAGATTCGATAACCGCAGAAGTTTCTTCAATGGACAATGCTTTTCTTGTCATAACTTTGGTCACAAAAAAGCTCAATGTGTTGCATATAAAACAATCATGACTAGGGAAGCTCAAAAACAAAGAAGTATGACAGGGATTACAAAAAGGACCTATAACAACTTTTCGGTTCTTGAAAATGAAGTTGAATGTTCTATTTGCAATAATTTTGGGCATGAAGACTCTGAATGCAGGAGCAGGTTTCAGCAGAAAAAGGAACAAGCCTCAAGCACCAAAACATGGAAAATAAAGGAACCTCAAACAGAAAGATGTGGGATAGCTTTTTATGCAGAGGGACAGGAAAATCTATGGTACATTGACAGTGGATGTTCGAAGCATATGACAGGTGATAAAGAAAAACTTGAATCTTATTCTGCTCTAGAAAAGGGAAAGAAAGTCTCTTTTGGAAATGATACTCCTGCAACTATAAAAGGAAAAGGCATTGCTCAGTTAAAAGAAAAGGTCAAGGCTGGAAATGTTTTGTATGTAGATGGATTGAAGCATAATCTTCTAAGTGTCAGCCAGATGTGTGATCAAAGAACCGAGGTTATATTCAGGTCGAATGGATGTCTTGTTTGTGATCTTGATACAGGTAAAACAGTGCTCAAAGGCAAAAGAACTCCAAATAATCTGTACATATTTGAAGAAGGACAACAAAAATGCTATCTGAGCAAGGATGAAGAGCACTGGTTATGGCATCGAAGGTTGGGACATCTAAGCTTCTCACAAATAAGGAAAGCGTGCAAATATCAGGCGGTTCGCGATCTTCCAGATATCAAAATTCCTGACAACACCATATGCAAATCATGTCAGTTTGGAAAACAAACCAGAACTAACTTTCCAGAGAAAGAAGGATCAGCTAGCATGCCTCTTGAGCTAGTACATACAGATACATGTGGTCCCTTCAGGAAAAGAACACCTCGAGGAGAAGAATACTTGATATTATTCATTGACGATTTCTCCAGGTTTGTCTGGTTAGGAATTATGAAGCACAAAGATGAAGCATTCGAAAAATTCAAATCCTTCAAAGCCTTGGTGGAAAATGAATCAAGTCACAAAATTAAGTGCCTCAGATCCGACAGAGGTGGGGAATTTACGTCAAATGAATTTTTCGATTTCTATGAAGAACATGGGATAAGAAGAGAATTCTCTACAACAAGAACTCCGCAGCAAAATGGAGTTGTGGAAAGAATGAACAGAACAATCCAACAAATGGCTCGTGCTATGCTTGATGAATCAGGAACTCCCGCTACTTTCTGGGTTGAAGCTGCACATGCTGCGGTTGTTATTCTCAACAAAACGAATGTCCGGGTGAACAGCACTCAAACTCCTCATGAGCTTTGGAATGGTAGGACTCCTTCGGTAAAGCACTTCAAAATCTTTGGGAGCAAATGCTATATCAAGAATACTGATGAGCAGCTTGGAAAACTTGAACCTAGAGCAGATGAAGGCATTCTTCTTGGTTATTCTCCATATAGCAAAGCATACAAATGCTACAATAAAAGACTTGGCAGAATTGTTAACAGCATTGATGTAGTGGTTGATGAGAAGGGATACATTCCTAGGCAAGTACATCGTGAATACATCGAAGAAGATGAAGGCTACCCTCAAAGACAGAGTGATGAAGAAGAAGAACCTCAAGAAGAACCAGAGGAGCAAACAAGAATAGAAGAAAAGACTCCATCCAGATATGTTCAGAAGAACCATCCAGAATCTCAGATTATGGGACAGAAAGAAGCAGGTGTACAAACTCGAAGAACAATTGCAGAAGCTTCAAGCTATTTAGCATTACTCTCCTCAACTGAACCACAAAATGTGAAAGAGGCATGCAAAGATGAATGTTGGGTGAAAGAAATGGATGAAGAACTTGAGCAGATCGAAAAAAACAACACTTGGGAGCTGGTTCCTAGACCAAAAGATAAGAATGTTATCGGGACAAAATGGGTCTTCAAAAACAAATTGAATGAAAATGGAGAAGTAATTAGAAATAAAGCCAGACTTGTTTGTAAAGGGTATGCGCAGCAAGAAGGAATAGACTTTGAAGAAACCTTTGCTCCTGTTGCAATACTTGAGGCCATCCGAATGTTTCTTGCTCTCTCAAGTTTTCAAAACTTCAAAGTATTTCAAATGGACGTAAAATCAGCCTTTCTGAATGGAGACTTGGAAGAAGAAGTATACATTGAACAGCCAGATGGGTTCATTCTTGGAAATGATCCAAACCTTGTATGCAGATTGAAAAAGGCCCTCTATGGTCTCAAACAAGCTCCAAGGGCTTGGTACTACCGCTTGGACAAATATCTTCATCAACAAGGTTTTTCAAAAGGTTCAGTAGATAGCAATCTTTATATAAAAGTTGAAAATGACAAATTGTTAATACTTGTTGTGTATGTAGATGACATTAATTTCGGCAGCAATGAAGAAGCTATGAGTCAAAGCTTTGCCTCGGTCATGCAGAAAGAATTTGAAATGTCCTTGCTAGGAGAACTGACATATTTCCTTGGTTTGCAAATCCAACAAAAGGAAGGAGGAATCTTTTTATCTCAAACCAAGTATCTCAAACAGATTTTGAAGAAATATGGCATGGAAGATGCAAAACCAGTATGTACACCCATGGTCACAGGATGTAGTCTCAGTACAAATGATGAATCTGCAGCAGTGCATCAACCAACCTACAGATCTATGATTGGAAGTTTACTTTATTTGACAGGTACCCGACCGGACATCATGCATGCAGTTGGAATAGTTGGAAGATTTCAGGCAAATCCGAAGGAGACTCATCTTCAGGCAGTGAAGAGAATTTTCAAATATCTTCAAGGGACTCAAAATTATGGCTTATGGTATCCTAGAGATACAGATCTTACTCTTCATGTTTATACAGATGCAGATTGGGCCGGAAGTGTGGATGATAGGAAAAGCACAAGTGGTGGTGCGTTCTTTATGGGTTCTAGACTGGTATCTTGGTTCAGCAAGAAACAGAGTTCAATTGCCTTGTCTACAGCTGAAGCGGAATATGTTGCTGCTGCATCTTGTTGCACCCAACTCCTTTGGATGATGCAGACTTTGCAGGATTTTCAAATCACTTGTACACCACCTATCCCCATCCTATGTGATAACACAAGTGCAATCAGCATCTCAAAGAATCCAGTTATGCATTCAAAAACCAAGCACATACCAATCAAGTATCATTTTCTCCGGGAACAAGTGCTTGAACAGAAGGTCAAGTTGGAGTATGTTCCTTCTAAGGAACAAGTTGCTGATATTCTCACCAAACCATTGCCCAGGGACACTTTTGAATACCTCAGGCAAAAGCTGGGGGTTGTTGATGCATCATCTTATTGTTGAATCTTTTCTGATTGATGGTACAGGTTCAGGGGGAGCATATAATGCATTGTTGGCATTATGGAGGATGGTCAGAAGGAGATCTTGGAAATAGCTGCAATATGTCTCTATCTCTTTCATGGTGGATTATGGTTCTTTGTTACAGATCTGGTTCTTTTTCAGGGGGAGCATGATCTTAGGGGGAGCATACCCCTTTGCCCTTGATGTCAAAGGGGGAGAATGAAGCTGAAGATTGTAAGGTTGCCATCAAGTCCAAAGGGGGAGATTGTTGGCATTATTTTCTCTGGTATGGCTATATGTTACAGATGTTGTACTTGATGGCAACTCCCATGACAAGGCTCTCAATTTATTGAAAAATAAGAAGGATGCAGGAAATCAGTTCAGAAGGTGCGTACCCGCAGGTACACCTTGCAGAGACTGCGTCCAGAGTCGCAGGCCAGCCATTCAGGAGGTGCGTCCACCCAGTGCACACATTTCAAGGCAGAGAAAAGCTCACGTGGGGGTTTCTTGTGTTTTACTCTTGGTATCTAGCCGACGGTATTGTGTTATTATGGTGTCGGCTCGTGGTATTGTTCCATGATTTGAGGAGGAGCTTGCCTATATAAAGCAAAGGAGATCATTTGGTTTGAGTATGTCTTTGGTTGAATATCTTATGAGGCTAGATCTGGTCTAGATCTAAAAAGGCGAATCTTCTAAAAGACTGAGATCTCTTTGGCACATGATCAGATCTGTAGATCTAACTGTTTGGGTTACTCTTAAAGTCTTGAAATCATTCATACCCGAAGTTACGCAGGTTCAGTGAAAGGCAAGTGCGCCGGGACGCAGTGCAGTAAGAAGAGACCTGTGTGGGACGCAGGGCAGAGTAAGGTTCAGGTGCGTCCGGGACGCAGTACAGTAACAGGCGCACTGCGTGGGGACGCGGAGCATAATAAGATTCAGGTGCGTCCGGGACGCAGTACAGTAACAGGCGCACTGCGTGGGGACGCGGAGCATAATAAGGATCAGGTGCGTCTCTGAGCAAAAAGACGCGGCGCGATATTATTTCGGGGTGCGTCCCTGCAGCAACAGGACGCATTGCAGTTGAAGGAACAGTGCGTGGGCACGCAGCGCAGCAGAAGGATCTCTGCGTGTGGACGCAGGGGAGCAGAAGGTTAACTGCGTATGGTCGCAGGCCACAGAAGGGAAAACTGCATCTCTGTCTTAAGATGTTCTGTTGATTGAATTTCTCTGTTGATAAGGTGTTATGGGTTAGTTCTGTTATTACTGATCTGATAACTGTAGTGGACTGTAACTGTTATGTACTTGATGATCATTTGATGCTTTATGAAAAGAAGTAGGGGGTTGTAGCTCCCTTCCAGGAGAAGACTGGAAAACGAGAGAGAGTTTTAGCTCTCTGCAGGTTTCAGCCTGCGTACTGGTAAAGCACTGCACCAGTACAAAATCATTGTAAAAGGAGTTTCTAATTTGAAAGAAGATAGATACATATTGCAACAGGTGGTTTTCACCCACATTGGGTTTCCACCTTACATCTTGTGTTCTTTGGTGTGACTATCTGTTGTCTTTGTTCATGCTCATTAATTTATGGTACTGACATGCAAAAATAATTCAAAGATCAAATAAGGAAGATTTATTAAATTGCTAGATAATACTGATTCACCCCCCCTCTCAGTATTATTTCCAACACATATCACCGTGGGTACGTGCACATCCCAGTCATTTATTTGAGCATTTCAAACCTTTGTTAGCGCTCTCTCCAATATTTTATTAAACGCTTCCACTGTCCCATTAGCCTGCGGATGATAAGGCGTAATTTTTTTATGGTAAACCTAAAATTCCTCCATCAACGTGCTAATCATTTCATTAAGAAAATGTGTACCATGATCGCTCATCAAAATATTTGGACACCCAAACCTTGTCATTACATACTAAAAAATGAACTTTGCTACTATTGTGCCTGTACAATCCTTCATAGGTTGTGCCTCTGCCCATCTGGTTAAATACTTAGTTGCGTTGATGATGTATTGTGCACCCGTCTTCTTTACTGGAGGCTGAATTGGTCCCACAAAGTCAATCACCCATTTCTCTAAGGGCTGTAACGATATCTACAGATTCAGTGGCAACTCATCCCTCCACGAGGATCTGCCAGTCCTTTGGCATGCATCACATGCCCTGCAATACACCTTTGAATCCTTATGCAATGTCGGCCACCATAACCCAATGCGTAGAATCTTCTGCATTGTTGCTTTGCCTACATAATGTCCTCCCGCGGCTCCTCCATGAGCCTCAGCGAGGATACTATTTCGTTCAAATTTGGCACATAACTTCACAATATTTCATCTAATCCCATTTTATACAAGTGTCCTGCAATGACAGAAAAGTTTGCCACGTGCACCACCAGTTCCTTCTTCTGTTGACTTATATATCCTTCCAAATCCATTCCTACATCAGGAAGTGTATAATATCTTCAAAGTGACTGTCTGCTATGTGCATTGCAAAGAGTTTCACGTTGGTAATCCTTCCTCCAAATTAGTAGGCTCTTCTCCAATTTCAATGTGCTACAAATGATTCGGTCCTCCATTCAATCATCTGGTTTCACAATGACTTCAAAATCATATTCCTAGAACAACAAACGCCACCTGCATATCTTCCCCCCCAACATAGGCTTGTTGACCAGGTGTTTCAATGTAGAATGGTTTATATACATCTTAAAATGTTTGGCCAACAGATAATGCCTGAACTTCTGGAGCACGTACACCATAGCTAATCCTTTGCGCTCTATCGTGGAATAATTTTTCTTGGCTTTTGACAACTTCCTACTTGCGAATGCTATAGGATGATCCAAGTCCCCCTCATTGACCTGTGTCAGTACTGCTCCCAGCGCAATACATGACGCATCCACATGCACATGAAATTCCTTCTTCCAATTCGGGAAGACTAGGATTGATGCAGTGACAGTTTTCTCCTTTAACACATCCAAGCTCTTCTGACATTCTTCATTCCAATAGAACGTAACATCCTTCTTTAACAGTTTTTCCACCAGCACGGTGATCTGGGCATAACTCTTGATGAATTGCCTATAGTATCCTATATGCCCCAGTGTTGTGCACAGCTGTTTCACACTGCTTGGCACCTCCAAATTGATTATTGTCACGATCTTTGTAGGGTCTACCATCAAGCCTTGTTTACATACCACGTGACCCAGCAAGATCCCAAAAGGGATGCAGAACAAACATTTCTTTAGATTGAGTGCGATCTGGTACCACCAACATGTATCTGGCATCAAACAAAGACTTGCCACATGGTGCTTTACCAATCCAAACATTGTCCAATCATCAAAGTATACCTCCATAAATTTATGAATGAAGTCCTTGAACACTGCAATGACTATGCATGAAAAGATTGTTGGCACATTCTTTAGCCCAAAAGGCATTACAGTGTATTGAAAGCATCCCCACTTGGTTTCGAAGGTCATCTTACTTCTATCCTTGAGCACGAATTTGATCTGATGGTACCCAGACAACCCATCAGTGAATGAATATGCTTCTTGGCCACCAACATTATCCAACACCTCATCGGTGAACGGAGTTGGGAAGGGATCATGCATGCAAGCGTCATTCAACTTCCTAAGATCTACGCATATCCTTATTTCATCCTTTTACTTCTTTTCTTGAACTACTATTGGGCTCACCCAATCAGATTCTTCCACCAGTTCAATAATACTTGCTGCAAGCATTTTATCCAACTCTAAGCAGACCTTTTATTTATACTTCGAATTGAGGTGGTAAGGTCTTTGTTTCACAGGATTCGTGTCTGGTTTTAGGGCGATCTTCATGACACCCAAGTCCCTTATTATCCCTTTCAGATCTAAAAACTTTGTGGGGAACAGATCCTGATATTCGCGAAGTAGTTCGACATCCTTATCTACTGTTGTGTCATCGGAGTAGTCTCCAATCTCTACAAACTTCGGCTCTGCCTCTGTGCCAATGTTCACCTATCTAGTTTTGAGTGGCTCGGTTATGTTTGGGTTCTCTAATTGCGATCCCTCAACTTCGTGGTGACCTTCAGTCTCTGGAATATTAATCTTCCTCGAGTCTTCACCTTCTTCTTTGACTATTACATTGTATTACTCCAGCGCGTGTCTCGGCTGGGTAGTCCAATAAGGTTGAATCAAATCTAGAGAATCCTGCAGTATCCTGAAGATCATTGCCTTACTTCCTGGAATGCTTCATCGATACATTCAAACCCATCGTCAAAGCTGAATGTCATAAAAAATCCTTGGTGCAAAACATGCCATTCTTCAGTGCCATAGCAAAGTTTCGTCTCCAAGTACCAATTCATCAGTATAACATCCAAAGTATGACAAAACAGATGTACCAACACCAGTTGAGGCTTCGCTCCATACGCTTTAGTCCATTTGGCCAAATGGTTGCGTGGATCATTTCTCCCATCATACTTTTCTATTAGCCGCACTTGTGGGTGACCAAATTGCACTCTCATCATTTTTTTGTATACATGCCAACCATCAAAACTGTCCTTGTGTGTGCCACACCATCTCACAGGCGTAGCACGCAGTGCCAAGTCCAAGGCCTGGAAGTGATGCTTCTCTGGCACTTCTCTCTCAAATGCATCCAAAAAGTGATCAACATCAATTAAACCATCATAGTAAGGTAGATTTCTTACCTCTGATGATACACATTGCAATGACATGGTCATCATATTACAACATAGTGTAGATACTTCATGTAGTCAATTCTGCCAGTGCTCTAGTTCTTCGTTTGAATCTGATGTGAAAGAACTTTCATGGCCCAATGCAATACGTCCATCTATTGTTGAATTCACCCAGTCCTAATCTCACACCATTATCTTATAAATCTAGTCCAAATCATCATCACTTTCATAATCGCAACCGGTTCAGTATAGCACGGTCCTCCTACAGGGTCTATGGGTACCAGTACATGGAGCGATTTCTTCTCAAATATCATCTTCTACTTCTTCAAATTGATTACCCCATTCATTTTAGTGGCCTAATCGATCCCAAGGAGCATGGGGTAAGGATTTTTGTCATCCACGATCTCTATCACTTCAAAATTGGCTAGTGCGCTCGCGCCTTCAATATCAACTGTTACCCCCTGCAACCTCCCCATTAGTATGATTTTCTACTGATTCACCATCCTTAACTAAATTAGAGACCACTGTAGCATAGGTCTCCCAATTCTCTCCCATATCTGTTTTAGAAAAATGTTCGCGTTCAACCCAAAATATAAAATAACCTGATCCATCTCATATTCACCTATCTGCGCAGTAAGACTCATCTCACGCCCCGTTCTCGTCTTATGCTTGCCAATATTTCTGACTACACGCGATCCTCAGTAGCATTTTCCTTCCCAGCACACCTATTGATCAGCTCCTATAGTCCCTTCACAGCCTTGCTATCACGTAGCAGGTCTCCAAATGTAGTGATCATGGATGGGTCTATTTATTCAGTCGGTTTCTCCTAACTCCCTGAGCTAGAGGCCTCAGCAAAACTTTTTGTTTCTTCCATAAATGTTTCTTTTGCGCATTCTAGATAAAACCCGGTCTCCTTTTCTAGCACTTCGCGGACCCACTCACCTTCTTTAGGCTACTTCCCCTTATCTTCACCAGTCGTCGCTCCACTCCATCGCATAATATTTACCTTAGGGCCTTCCTCACGAGGCTCAACCCTCATCATTTGCAGGTTTTGAATCAGCTGTTGAGGCTACGCCCCCTTCTCACATATTTTAGCCAACAATATAGGTAAATCCTCCTTTGCATGGTCAAATTGAGTACAGTAGTAGCATGACAGACGTGTCGGATTCGGGTAGTCTCGCACGTAGTGTCTTGGTCCTCCACAATTGTAACAAACGACCTGCCCTCGACCTCTACCAAGTCCTCCTCCACCTCAACCTCATCCGCGCCCCTGATACTTGCATCATGCTTTCCTAATGCCTTGGTCCAGAGGCTACGTTTTTGCTTGCACCCTGTAAACAGGTGTCCTATCCATCATTAATTCGTAACTCCGGCAATTGCGCTCATCATGACCCACTGATTGACAAAAGTTGTAGAAGAGTTGTTGCAGTGCCTGAATGAATTTCTATAGCAAATGGAAATTGTCTATCGCATGTTTCGCAGCTACCTGACAGATAGCACACCGTAGCGCAGGCCCTGTACTTGGCCCTTCTATAGCTTTTAGCCTCAGAGGCATTGGTCCCCCTACTGCAACATAATTTTTGAAAACCGGATGGTGATCTTTGTCGTGCCCCTGGCTTTTGCACTTCAGGCACCAAAATTCTTCACACACCTCGAGCCGAGATGTTCTATCTTTCTTCAAACTCTGCATTTCGAGGCAAAGGTTCTACAACTGTGCATGAATCTGCTAAACCACCAGATTAGCATCTTGCATTGGTGTCTCATGCAATCTCATTGTGATTTCCAGAGCTTCCACCTTGGTCCCAATCTTCTGTTGTGATAGCGCAACCCTTAGATGAGGCAGGAGTGAGGTCACAAACCATTCACGGTGTTGCCCATCAGTCAGATTCATGTTAGCTTTGCGGATCATACACTTCAATCTCTGATCCAAATCCCAGGGTCTCTCACCAGGCTTCATCATAATCTCTTTGAATCCCACAATTGATTGCGCTTCAGACTTAGGTCTATTGAATTCCATATTCAATGTAGTTTGGATACTACCAACGCAGATATTGGGTTATCAGTGCAGTAATTAACGTACTATGTTAGTGCGCAGTCCGAAAAAGCACTAACGAATGTTGATTTCTTCATTTGATAATCCATGATACCTTGAGCTTCCTAAACAGCCTTCGCGATGAACCAAAATTGGTCTGAATCTTCATTTCCCATGCCCTTGAACACATATAGCTTTACAGAGTTCACCATATTGAACGGTGGTAGATGTGGCAGTGGTGTAGATGAAGGCATATGCGGCGGAGGTGAAGATGGAGGGGGTGTGGGTGGATGAGGTATTCGTGGGAACCCTTGCTTTATGAACTGAGCAATGCTTTGCAGAGATGCCTTTGCTGCTTCCTCGTCATCACTCAGAGGGGGTTCAATTAGAGGGCTATATTTAGGGCCTGTTCTTCCCTTGTTCCTAAATTTCCTTGCACTTCGCGTAGCCCCAAACATCAAGGTAGTTGCATAACCCTCTTTTCACACAAAGGCATTTTAATCCAAGTATTTAACAATTTTAAATACTTACCTCACAGCCCCTTTAAGAAGCAGCGCTTTGCTTTGCTATAACTGACGAGGTATCAACTGCAAACTCTATCATGGACCTCCTATGATATGATCAAGCCAAGTATTGACAATGCACACAATCTTATCTTCAGAGGCTTCTAATCTCTACACTAACTCCAAGGTCCAGACTATTGGACCGTCAAGCCTCCACCTTCCTTGGTCGTCTGCTTATTTCATGATCCACTCGTACAACTCAACTAGGAAGGAACATAAAAAGATCTCGTGTATTTCTGTGTACAAGTATCTGTCCAACCACTGTTCTTTCATCAATTGCGGATTCCTGTTTTCTTGCACCATGAATTTGTGGATATTTTTATCCAACCAATCTTTGATCTCTTTCTTAGTTGGATTCCAATGATGTGACATCACATATCTCATTATGTAGATCCTGATCTCAGCAACGAAACCATTTTTTGGCTTGATGGGCCCTAACCCAAGTTCAGCATTAAGTAGCCAAGAAAATCCCTACACTATTGGCCCTTCTGGCATCAATCCATGAAGCGCAGACTGAAGTCTCATCCAAAGCAATATGGGGGGATGCAGGAACCAAGTTTCTACACCTTGAGATGGTAGTGATGTCGCTTTTAGACCTTCACTCTACCTTTGCACAGATCGATAAACCCTTTAGGGCTTATCCATGTACTTCTCGTATTCGTCCTTGAAGCCTCTGCGAAAGTCTACAATCGTCCTTCATGGACCCTAAATAGCTAATTCAGGCACTTACGCGGCTTTGTAATTATCCTTACTTCTGTCTCTACCGTGATTAGCTTAAGTATTGGTTAAATTCAACATGCATTATGATTATCGTGAGTAAACATATATTCTTACTTGCGTTCATATGACAATCTAAAATACATAGATTTGTGCATCAATATAGCAGTAATTCTTAAACCCGGTATTCAACATAACATAATCACAACATTCATAACTTAAGTAAAATAACTCATACACAGATATCTCCAGAGTAATTATCTTTATTGATGGTTCAGATCTTCAGTACAGACTCTAACTTCCCTGTGCACACAGCTGCAGGGGTCCGCGCACTCAACTGTGAACTTCTACCCTTGGTCTCTACGCATTAAGTTGTAGAGCCTCTTCCTATGCTAACACTCTTCGATGTTAGCTCTCACAAACCCAAAAAATTACTTAGAACTTTACTTACCACTCTTAGACTCTTCTAAGACTCCATTTTTATACATTCCCATGGCCTATGGACCAAGGGCGGATCTCATCAAGGTGACACAAACTATCTAAACTAAGGGCAGAAACCCTTTTTATTGTTTACATCTTTGCACTCTGTGACCACAAAATGCGAAGACTTTACATTCTTTATACAAAACTTGGGCCTTTTGCCCCAAAACTTGGGCTTTTAACCCCAAAATTGACCCTAGGGGACCTGTTCCCTACAGACCTAGTGATAGGCCTCCTAACATAGGTGATGGCAGACTTTGGGGAAGCTTGTTTTGATGTGACCTCGTCACCTTTTATTTCCAGGGAAACTAGATTTTCTTTCTCACTTGGTGTCCTCAATTATGATTGGAGTCCTAGTGGGTGTTCGTGGTTTCCCTTATTTGATCCTAGTGCTCCTCCTTGTTTTGAAATAGAGGGGGTATGCCTTTGTATTTCCCTTTGGAATTGACATGTGTGCTTAGGGTAGCCAAGGAAACAACTGCCTCCCTCTCAGTGGGTTCAGAAGACAACCTTGGAGATTCCTCCCTTTCCTTGGTGTGTTCCCCAGGGCTTTCTTCTTCCTTTTGTTCTTTCTCTTCACTTTTCTCCTCTTCTCCTTCTTCTTTTGTTTCTTCCTCCTTCGTTTTCTCTCTTTCTGCCTCCTCTTCCTCCCACAGTTCTTCTTCTTCCTTTTTAGGTTCTTCTTCATCTTCTTCTACCTCCTCTTCACCATTAGAGGTATTGTCTCTATCATATTCAAGGGCTTGTATTTCAATCACAGCCTCTCTGTCCATGTCTCTAAATGTGGACCATTGAATGGGGATTCTTAGTTGGCTCAAGGCATCCTCTAGTATTATCTTAATAAGTCCATGGTGTGCCAACTGTTGATGTTTTACCTCTTGGACCTTTAGGCTCATGTCTATGATTGATTGTAACAAGAAGTAGGGTACAGTGAGTCTTATGTCAATGAGTATCTCCTCTCCAAATCTCAACTCATGGAGGAGTCTAAATTGATAACCATAGATTATACTGAGCCTCCTTTCATAAGAGATATATTTGAGAATATGATAGCTCACCTCATTCCAAGGGTGGCGAGGGATTTCCCTTCTTATCCCAATTTTTTCCTCAATTGGCTCTTCATCCCTTAAGAAGTTTTTCTTTGTTCCTGAAATTGATTGGAACTAATTTAACTAGATTTAACTCAATAAACTGATTTAACTAATTACAACTCATCCTTAAATCCTATAAGTCAGGGAGAACATATACATGTCTTCTAAAATACTTCCAATTCGAATTTCCTAAATTAATTAAGCTAATTAAACTTAATTAATTATTTTCAAATTGCTATGAGAAAATAATTCTATTTTAATTCACAGTTTAATTCAAGGACAAATTAAACTAGAATTTCTTATTGCCATTTCTCAACACTCCCTCTAAACAAGAAAGGGATTATCCACTACCCCAATCCTGTCTTTGTGAAACTCAAATTTACATCTTGGAAATGCCTTTGTCAATATGTCAACATCTTGCTCCTCTGTGGGAATGTAATCTAACAACATGATCCACCTCAATACACAATCTCTGAGATGATGATACCAGATATCTATATGCTTGGACCATCATGAAAAACTAGATTTTCAGAGAGTTTGATACAACTCTGATTATTACAATAAATCATTGTCGGATCCATCTGTTGACCAAACAAACCAACCAAAATCTTCTTCATCAAGATAGCCTCACATGCTGCTTGACTTGCGGCCATGTACTCTGCCTCTGCCGAACTAAATGCAACAGATCTTTGTTTCCTGTTGTACCAAGAAATTGCAGCTGACCAAATACTAAAGATCCCTCTTGATGTGCTCTTCGTGTCAGATGGACTCCCCACCCAATCTGCATCAGTGAAGCCTTGAAGCTTCACTCCCTTTGTCTGTCTGTACCAGAACCCAAATTTAGTAATGCCTCTAAGGTATCTCAATACATGATTTTCCACCTTCTAATACAGCTTGGTAGGCCTAACCATCGCTTGGCTAAGCTAGTTAACTGCATAACACATATTTGGCCATGTGTTCACCAAATACATGAGTGAACCCACAAGCTGCCTGTAAACGGTAGCTTCCACTACTTCTCATGAAGTAGCATCCTCCTTCCTCCAATTACCAACTAGAGGAGTCTCCATGGGTTTACTGCTCTCCATGCGGAATCTCCTGAGTATCTCATTGGCATACTTTCCTTGAGAAACAAATAACTTCCCATCTCCTGGCCATACCTCCATGCCAAGAAAGTAATGCATGAGCCTCATGTCCTCCATCTCAAACTCTCTTGCAAGTTCCTCGCAAGATTTGATGAGCTTCTCATCACTTTTCAGTATAAGATCATCTACATAAAGTACAATGATCAAAAGCTTACCTTCCACCACTATGTGATATAGGTTTGCATCTGCTTCACTCTTTGTGAATCCCAACCCAGTGAAGTAGCTATCTATCCTGGTATACCAAGCACGAGGTGCTTGCTTTAGCCCATACAATGCTCTCTTGATTTGGCACACATGTGACTCATGGTCAAAGGTTTCAAAACCTTTGAGTTGCTCTATGTACACCTCCTCTTCAATTATGCCATTAAGGAAGGCAGCCTTCACATCCATCTGATGGATACTCCAACCCATCTATGCAAATAGTGCCAAAATAGGTCTAATAGATGAGTACCTTGCAACAAGAGCAAAGGTCTCATCATGGTTAATCCCCTCTACTTGTGAAAAGCCACGGGCCACAAATCTAGCCGTATGCTTCTCAACACTACCATTTGTAGCTTGCTTTACCTTGTAAAGCCAACGGGAGCTCACAACTGACTTGTCCTCTGGTCTCGGGACCACATCCCAAACATTGTTTTGAACTATGGAGTCACACTCCTCCACCATCGCATCAAACCAAACTGGTTGCTACAATGCTTCCTGAATGGAAGATGGCTTTGTCACAACACATGCACCCATAAGTGCCATGTATCCAGTGTACCTCTCTAGTGACCTCCTCCGTCTGCACTGAGAAGAGGGTGCTCCCACATTCTCCTGTGCATCATCCAACAATTTGTCAGCCTCTCTAGTGCGCTTTCTTTCCTCTCTGGAAGACTCTGCCTGAGTGGATGTCTCCACTCCCTGAACCTTTGCATGTAGCTGCTCCATATCAATCTGAGGCTCCTCAACCTTAGTAAATAAAAGTTCCTCCTCCGCATGTAGCTCAAGCTCCCTCTCAAGGGATACTCACATGCCCTTCTCGTCATAAAACTTGACATCCCTGCAAACCACTGTCATCCGACTGGTTTGCATGTACACCCAATAGTTGTGGGGAGTATCAGTGTACCCCACAAAGATCCCCAACTCTGTTGTTGGCTCAAGATTCTTCCATGCATCTTTGGTCACATGGCAATAAACCGATGACCCAAAATCCCTGAAGTGACCAACATTTGGCCTCTTACCAGAATACGCTTCCTATGGTGCTTTACTCTCAAGTATCCCATGTGGACTACGATTCTGAACATAAACCAATGTGTTGCGGCCCACAAGTGTAGGGGTAGGCCCTGATCATGCAACATCGCCCTTTTTGCCCCTACTATGCTCCTATTATTCCTCTCAGCAACCCCATTCTGTTGAGGGTTATGAGGTGTCGTTAACTCTCGTTTAATCCCTTCCGCTGCACAGAATTTCTTAAACTCATTGGAGACATATTCTCCATCGTTATCACTCCATAGAGCTTTAACCTTTTTTCCTGACTCTTTCTCAACCAATGCTCTGAATTCACAAAACTTTGTGAATGTTTGATCCTTTCTATGCATGAAAAATATCTAGAATTTACGAGAATATTCATCTACAAATATAACATAATACTTTTGTTTCACGGTGGATACTGTAGATAATGGTCCACACACATCTGAATGGACTCTCTCCAAAATAGAATCTGCTCGACTGTCTTTATCTCTAAAGGAATACTTGGTGTCTTTTCCCAAAGTACGACCCTTGCATGTATCAACTTGCTCAAGCGTACCTTTGGGAAGACCAGTAGAGATTTGTTGCAATATCTTCAAAGCCCCATGATGCAAGTGGCCCAATCGCTTGTGCCACAACTCACCGATGTATCAGCTCAACATATTTTCTGCTTTTCAACTCAAAACAACACAATCCTCTACCTCTATCTTATAGATATTCTGAACTCGAATCCCTATCTTCTTTACTTGACCCGTGGCTCTGTGTCGAAGGAACACCTTTCCTTTCGAAAATATCACATCGTAGCCTCTATCCTCAAGCATGGAAACAGATACCAAGTTCTTCGTCAGTCTGGGTACATGCATAACATTCTTCAAGGTGAGTGGAGCCGTATGCTCCCTCTGAAAAGTAATAGTGCCCATACCAGTAACACTATACTTACCATCATCACCCATCTTGATATGCATCTTGAAATATTTCTCCTCCAGTTCACTGAATAACTCTTTGTCGCCATCCATGTGGAAAGAAGCTCCACTATCTAAGTACCAAACACTTCCCATCATTGAAGACACCATGCATGTAATGAGAGAAAATTCCAATTCGAATTTGGAGGCCAAAGCCTCACCCGCTGCTCCTCCTGAGGACTTCTCCTTGGACTTCCTCAATGGAAAAGTTGTATCAAAGTGACCCATCTTGTGACAATGAAAGCATTTAACTTTTGCCATGTCCTTCTTCTTACCTCCATGATAAGAATCTTATTTGGAATGATAAATTTTACCTTTACCCTTCCTTGCCTTAATCGCTAAGGCACAATTCTCTTCATCATTAGTCCTTGATTAAGAGCCATCCTTGGTGTTCCTCCTGATCTCATCCTGCATCAAATCCAACCATAGTCGTTCCCAATCTGGAAGCTTCTCCCGACCATTGACAGAGTCCTGATAACTATGCCAACTCTTTGGGAGTCCAAGAAGAGAAGGGCTCACCATATCCTCCTCAGAAGCTATGATTCCAACACTTCCAAGTTCATCCTGACATTGAGTGAACTTGGTCAAGTACTTTGGAATTGTCTCGCCATTCTCCATCTTGATTTTACAAGGTTTATCCTTCAGTGCCAACTTCCTTTGATCATTGTTATTCTGATACAAGTTCGTCAATGTTTTCCACATAGCATGCGAAGTTTCCTTGCCATGGAGACTCGAGACAATGTGGTTGCAAACTCCCTCAAGGATTATCCGCCTTGCCTTCGCCACACACTTCTTCCATTCGGCCAAGTTTTGTGCATCCATAGCTGTTGGCTTAGGGACTTCTTGATCAATGAATTCCTTCAAGTCATTATCTTCTAGCACAACCTCCATCCTATCCCTCCATGCTATAAAATTCGAGCTTCCTTCCAAGGCATACTCAAGCCTCAATCCATGGAATGCCATCTGGCAATCCTGAAGCATGTATGAAAATTCGACTTTCACGTGTTACCCAAAAACTCAAAACTTCGAAATCTCCTCGAGAGAGCTTATTTTAAATCAGCGATATCTCCCTCATTCGAAGCCCGATTTGGCCGATTTGTTTTTTGAATTTGAGTATATTTTCCCAAGGAATCCAAATCTGCAATTTTTTTCTAAAATTTCTTTACATCAATTCTCAGAAGTTCTCTACAAACTCTCAGCCCAAAAAATAATCTTTCTCTAATAACATGTATAAAATCCTGTAGATTCATAAGCTCATGTAATCTACTAAAACAAGAGACAAGAATCTGCTTCTACTCTTTACAATGGAATCCCATAAACATCGAGCAAACAATAATCAATGGAGGAAGAGAATCAATGGCACATAACACAATAAATATCTGGGGAAATCCACAGCTCAAAACCCCACTATTTGTTTTGTATTAATCCGGAAAATCAAGATGAAATTACAATACTTGTTCTCTCTAGAACAATCCCAGCACTCAACAAATTAATCTCCAACTCATAAGCAAGCTCAAGGCCAAATCTTATTCAATTCACAAGCTCTCCAAGTCTCTATTCCAATGTGTAATTCCTATGAAGGATAGCTTGATTTAAAGGGAAATAAATCATCTAAAAATAGCGCAATCCCTCAAGGATCAGTTCTTGAATGCATGCACTATCAATGCAACTCAAAAAAATCTAAAATAATTAGTACACAATCCCTGCACTCTAGTCTTAGTTGGGTCTTTCTCAGAATCAACATGCATGAGTTTCTGATGGTGGAATATTCAGTTAACTGGAGTAGCACTAATTAGGTCAGTCCCAACTAACTGTTTACTCACTATTAGTTCCTAAAACTGATTGGAACCAATTTAACTGGACTTAACTCAATAAAATGAGTTAACTAATTACAACTCATCCTTAACTCCTATAAGTTAGGGATAACATATACATGTCTTCTAAAAGACTTCCAATTTGAATTCTCTAAATTAATTAAGTTAATTAAACTTAATCAATTATTTTCAAATTGCTATGAGAAAAGAATTCTATTTTAATTCACAGTTTAATTCAAGGAAAAATTAAAATGGAATTTGTTGTTGCCATTTCTCAACATTCCACAACTTATTCCCATGTATAAAGAAGAAATATCCTTAAGGAAACATGGCATGAAGAAGGGAAGCATGGCATGAAGAAAGACCAGATATGGACTAATGGATCACTTTTCGATGAAATAAATGATGACATGATTGGATCATGAATAAAAGTGATAGATGGTCTATGCCCTACAATGAAGTCCCAATAGTTGTAGACTCTATGACAAAGAAGAAATTCATGACATAAAAGGAAGGAGTTCTACAAGTAATTGGTTATACCATGATCTCCACATGAAGAGTTGTTGGAAGCAAGTCCCTAGTCAAGAGGGAGCTTACTCAAGTCCCTAGTTAAGAGGGAGTTTGGGTACATTCATTTTATAGGAATGGTTACATTCCTTCAGTGGAATAGGTATGTACTCCCTAAGTTGAGAGGGATGGATATATACATCATTCTTATCTTCACTTGGGAAGACAGAATAAAGGATTGGGTAAACATCTAGAATCCAATGCTTTTTTAGGATGAGTTAGGGCATCCAAGATAAGAGTAGTCATAGAGGAAAGATATTCTTTGAGGATTTGGAATCCAAGATAAGAATATTCATGGTGGAACACACTCTGAGAACTCGGGTAGGATATGTTCCAAGAGAGACAATGATGAAGGTATCTATACATCATTGATCTCGTTAACATTGTGCTCTGATCTTGTGGAGAGATATAGTTGTTAGTCAAGGCATTTCTATATGACAATTATGGTTGATATGATGTAATACATATGGGTTACCAATCTGAATCTTCTTATGAGAATTCTTCATATTGAGAATGTCCAAGTACCTTGTATGGATTATGAATACCTCCCTAATTAAGATGGAGTGTTGAAAAGTGTAACTAGGTTCAGACTTCATAATGACATGTGTAATTATGATTTTATGTAATTGATGTAAAGAAGAAAAATAAAATTATTTCTGTAATGCTTAAATCATGGGTTTCATGATCAATGAATTGTATTTTTAGTTAAGACTCCTATTGTGAGCCTTTAGGATTAGTCATCGTGTTGTAAAAGTCTATAAAGTCAATGTCAAAGACGAAATACCCATTTGATTATGTTACACGTTGTAAAGGAGAACTTATTTGTGTCGTAAACCATCTAAGACCTTGTCACAAACACTCTTTGAAGTCAACCTAAGGATGATTCTAGAAAAGGCATGTTGTCCTAGGCACCATTTCAAGTTAGCTTATTCTTGATGGACAAACCACTATAAATAGGCAACTCGACCTTCAATCTAGAGACAAAATTTTGATCAAAGATAAAACGTAGAAAAGAAGTGCGAAGTTCATGAAGAAGGAAGCCTATAGCTAAGCGAAGGAAGGAGGTATCTCATCAAAGTAGTTTAGCATTATTTTTGGGCTAGTATCTTCACATGTGTGGAAAAAGACTAGGGTTTCTGCAGTAGTGTCAAAATAGTCCAAGAGGAAGTCACCAAAAGGGTCTCCAAATCAGCTCCATTACTAGTCGAGGTCATCTAGAGAAGTCTCCAAGTATAGCGAAGAAGGGAAACACCTCCAACCTAGTTCCATCTCCTCCAATGTGAAAAATTGTAGAGGTACATATTACAGGTCTGTGGAAAGAAGCCAAAAATTTAGGGTAGTCAAGAAGTGCAGTAAGGCAAGTTGACTTAGGCAAGAAGGAGAAACAATGAAGAAGGGTCTTGTGACTTGTTCTTGGAGAGGCAAATAGGTCAAGGGTCTTGGTCTTGGTGTTCATCAATTGAAGTCTCTATAAGAAGAAGAATTCGTTTGGGTTTTCCTCTCAAGTTGGAGAGGTTTTGGCCCTGGATGATCGCCGACATTCTATGTCTCTTGTCTCTTTATTGTTTTTCCTTTTGTAGTTGTTTTATGAATAAGAACACTATAATAATATAACTAAAGAGAATATACTAATCTAAAGAAGTAAAAAACATTCACAGGCAGTTATCATTAGAAGATAAATCACCTAATTGCTAAGCCCTAGATTTCTCAACGATTATCAACTGCCCCTATCCTACACATGTGGAACTCGAACTTCCCTCTTTACAAAGCCTTTGTCAAAATGTCAGATTCTTGTTCCTCCATCTAAATGTATTGTATCAATATTATCCACCTCTGCACACAGTCCCGTAAATGGTGATACTAGATATCTATTTGCTTGGATTGACCATGAAATACTAGATTCTCAAAGATCTTAATGCGACTCTTATTATCACAATAGATCACAGTTGGATCGATCATCTGACCAAATATTCCCACAACTATATTTCTCATCTAGATCGCCTCACAAGTTTCTTGACTTCCATCCATGTGTTCTACTTATGTCGAGTTGAGTGCCACAGATATTTTCTTCTTGTTGTGCCAGGAAACTACTGCAGACCCAACACTGAAAATTCCACCTGATGTACTCTTTCGGTCAGATGGACTCCCTGCCCAATTTTCATTTGTGAAGCCACACAACTTCACTCTCTCTGTCTATTTGTACCATAATTCAAACTGGGTAGTGCCTCTAAGGTACCGTAAAACATTCTTATATGCCTTCCAAAATAATTTGGTTTCCCTAGCCATAGCTTGGCTTAGTTGTTTGACTGCATAGTACATATCTGGTCATGTGTTCACAAGATACATCAGTGAACCCACTAGTTGTCAATAAATGGTAGCATCCACTTCTTCACCTGAACTGGCATCCTACTTCCTCTAGGTTTTCACTAAAGGTGTCTCCATGGGTTTACAACTCTCTATGTGGAATCTTTATAGTATCTCATTTTCATACTTGCCTTGAGACACAAACAATTCCCCATCACCTCGCCATACTTGCAACTCGAGGAAGTAGTGCATGAGACCCATTTCCTTCATTTCAAATTCCCTTGCAAGGTCCTCCTTGCGAGAGCTGATCAACTGCTCATCACCAATTAAAATCAAATCATCAACATATAAGACAATAATAAGTAATTTACCTTCTACCGAGATGTGATAGAGGTTTGCATCCGCTTCGCTTTTGGTGAAGCCCTAATCAGTGAGATAGTTCTCAATCCTGGTGTACAAATCATGAGGTGCTTATTTGAGACCATATGATGCTCGCGTGAGTCTGCACACATGAGGCTCCCGATCAAATGTCTCAAAACCTTCTGGTCACTCGATTTACACCTCCTCCTCAATAACCCCATTGAGAAATGTTGTTTTTACATCAATATGGTGGATTTTCCACCCCATTTGTGGAGCCATTACAAGAATATATGTAATGGATGAATACCTTGCTACAAGAGTAAAGGTTTCCTCATACTCAATTCCCTCAACTTGAGATAATCCTTTGGCCACAAATCTAGACTCATACTTCTCTATGCTTCCATCTGCTGCATGCTTAACCTTGAAGATCCATCTAGAACCCACAACTAATTTATTTGTTAGTCTTAGGACCACTTCCCAAACATTGTTCGTTGCAATGGATTTGTACTCCTCCACCATTGTATCAACCCAAACATGTTTATCTATTGCTTCCTTGAAAGAGGATGGCTCAGTCTCTACAAGCTCAGTCATTAGATCCATGTAGCCGTTGTATCATTCAAGCGACATCCTCTTCCTGTGCAAATTTTAAGGAGCTCCCACATTCTTCCTCACATCATGCACAAGTATATCAACTTCCTTGGTTCTTTTTCTACCTTCTCTGTATGGTTCTGCTTGAGTGGATGTCTCCACTCTCTGCTCCTCAATTTGTGGTTACTCCACAACTTCCTAAGGCTCCTCTTTTGGTGGGATCTGAATCTCACCCTTAAGAGAACACTACATCATTTTATCCTCATCAAACTTTACATTCCTTCGCACAATTGTCATTCTAAGAGATGCAAGTACACACGGTAGTTGTGTGGAGTTTCTATGTAACCCATAAATACCCCCAACTCTTCTATCAGCTCAATCTTCTTCCTTGATTCTTTGGAGAAATGGAAGTAAATAGAGCCTCCAAAAATCTTGAAGTGTGACACATCCAGCTTTCTCCCTGAGAAACCCTCCTCTGGTGTAAGCATACCAAGGATCCGATGAGGAATTCAGTTTTGTAAGTAGACTGATATGTTACATGCTTATGCCTAGAAATGCAGTGGTATGCCTTGGTCAAGCAACATATCCCTCGTAACTCCCATAATGTTATGGTCCTTTCTCTCTGCTACCCCATTTTGTTGTGGGTTGTGGGGTGTTATCAACTCTCTTCAAATGCCTTCTTTCGCACATAAATTTTTGAATTCATTCAAAACATACTCACCTCCATTATTGCTATTGAGAGCCTTCACCTTCTTATCGGTTTCTTTATCAACTAATGCCTTGAATTCTATGAACTTGGAGAATGTCTCATATTTCTTCCGCATGAGGAAGATCCAACACTTCCTTGAGAATTAATCAATAAAAATGATAAAATATTTGTGTCTATGAGTGGAGGTTGTCGAGAAAGGTCCACAAACATCATACTGGATCATTTCCAAGACTACATGTGCTTTGTTGTCCCAAACATGGAATGTGAATTTTGCATAGTTCCCCAAGGTACATCCTTTGCAAACATCATGTTGCTCAAGTACTCCTTTAGGGAGGCTAGTGGCTATTTGCTACATAATCTTCAAGGCGCCATGATGCAAATGGCCAAGTCTTTTGTGCCAAAGGTCACTGACATCGTGCCTCTCCACTTTATCCACCTTATTTCTTAATGCATCACCATATTCCACATCTAGATTATACATGTCCTTCACCAGAACCCCGATCTACTTCACCTGTCCCAAGGCTATGTGTCTCAAGAATTCTTTCCCTTTGTTGAAGATCACATCATAACCACGGTCTTCCAAAACTACAACAAAGATGAGATTTTTCTTTAGGTCTAGAATGAACATGACATCCTTGAGTCTGACAGGGGATCCCAACTCCCTCTAAAATGTGACTGTATCAATCTCGGTCACCTTGTACCTTACATCATCCCCCAACTCGATGTGCATCTAGAGATCTTTCTCCTCCAAGTCACTGAAAAACTCTCTACACCCTGTCATGTGGAACGATGCACCTGAGTCCAAGTACCACACTCTCCCCATCATTGTTCTTTCCATGCATGTGATAAGGGTGAAATCAAGCTCAAACTGTGAAGAGAAAGATTCACTTGTTTCTCCTCTTAAGGTCTTCTTACTCGACTATTTGTGTGGACACTTCATGGCATAGTGCCTGGATTCAAGACAATTGAAGCATTTAATTTTGGAAAATTCTTTCTTCTTGCCCCCTTGGAGGGATTCTGGTTTGGTTTGGGATTTCTTCCTTTTTCCTTCTTTCCCTTTCCAACCAATGCAAAGTTTTCTTCATCCTCTCCCTTGGATGAAATCCCATCTCTCGTGTTCCACTTTATCTCCTCTTGTACCAAATCATACCGTATGCATTCCCAATTCGATAATTTGTCCCTCCAGTTCACCGAGTCTTGGTATCTATGCTAGCTTTTGGGAAGCCCTAAAAGAGCTAGGATTACTGAGTCATCTTCTGCAACATTTACAACAACCTTGTAAAGTTCATTAAGAACTTGTGTGAACCTGCTTAGATACTGTGGAATAATGTCATTCTTCTAAATCTTGATATTTCGAAGTTTATCCTTGAGCACTAGTTTCCTGTGGTCGATGTTATTCTCGAAAAATTATATTAATGCATTCCACATTGCGAAAGAAGTTTCTTTCCCATGGATATTTGAGACAATGTGGTTTTGTACTCCCTCCAAGATTATTCTCCCCGCCTTGCCTACATCTCTCTTCCAATGAGCTAGGTTATGGGCATCAAATGTCTATGGTTTTGCAATGTCTGCCTTGACGTATTCTAACAATCCATTGTCATCCAACATTGCCTCCATGTGATCCTTCCATCCAATGAAATTAGAGTTTCCTTCCAAGGCATACTCTAGTCTCAACCCATTGAAGGTCATCTTCCCAATTCTATAGAGATCCTACTACACTGAACTACAAATTCGATCCTCCTGAGAAACAAATTTGAAATTCTCATTCTAATGTGAATCCTTCTCTGATACCATGTATAAATTATGGTGAAGAATTATAATTTCTCATGAAATTTTAATCTAAATCACAAGACACACTCCTACTCTACTACTTTGTGGAATTCAATTCACAATTTAGAACATCAATCACAAACATGAAAAAATAAATAACACACATGCACACAATATTTTTTCCAGGGGAAAGAAACTGCTAAAAACCCCTTATGTATGCTTACATTAACATGATGAATAGAGATGTATCAAAATTGCTAGCTCAATCTGAGCTCAACCTGCAAGTGAATAACCTATCTCTTTGCTCACTGAGAAGCTTTGACCCAGACTTAGTCATTTTCTTCCTCTGCTTGAGCTCCTATTTCCTTGCATAATTCGTGAGGAAATTAGGGCCTATTATTTAGGAATTTCCTCCAAAACGCTTGTGCAATTCCCAAGTTTGATCATTTGACTACATGCAACACCTGTACTTGCAATACTAGTCTACAATTAATGTTACACTGCCTTGGAATCTCCACCATAGTTGGGGAACTCGAATTATCTACATGCACTAGATATTTTGGGTTGATTGATCAATTAATTGGATGATCATTGAATTAGACTGAACTCCCACTGCACAACTGACCTTCCACTAGCTCCTCCAATAGTTAGAACTACTTTAACTGAAAGCAACTTGAAATAAATGACCATCATTGCTACAAATTAGCAATCACACATGCTTAACTGAACTTTAACTTCTCTAACTCGAATTTAACAAGCTAACTGAGTGACAAGAGCCATGTCACACAAGTTAAAAGTTGTATGTTGATGTGGAAATTCGAATTTTCTCAATTTGACCAAAGTAAAATCAAATTGAATTTTGCTGCATTTTTCAACATGTACGAGTACAATTGGGCTCCCACAAGGTGAGGAACTTGGTCGGATGTGCCCTTTTTATAGAAACTCTTGAATTGTCCACTTGATTTCCTCATTTTCCAGAAGAGAGAGGCGGTATACTATCCCATTGAGTAGAGGTGCTCCGGGAGTCAGATTGATCAAATGCTTGACCTGACAATGAAAGGGTACCCTTATGGGTGAGGAGAAGTTGTCCCTGTACTCTTCCACAACCTTATCAACTTGCTTCTTCTACCGGGAGGAACCCTTTCTAGGGGTCATATATGTGGCCACAATCTTCCCCTTACTTTGAGAGCGAATAAGAAAGAAAAAAATCCTAGTCTAGGAGATGATCTTACTGCATTGCTTAGCAAAGATTAAAGAAATGGCAGTAAGAGGTGCTACCTCTAGCATCCTATATAGTTTTCTGCCCAAAGTAATAATAATAATGTGAGGTTTGGACTCATACACAACATGACACTTCCAAAAGTATGGTTGGCCTAATAAGACATCACAAACTTCAAGAGGACCAACATCACATAATACCTCATTCATGGAGGGCTTGATGTTGTAGGGAAGGCAACACTACTAGATGACATAAATATCTCATCCTTGGTGGAGCCACCTAATGGTATATGGTTTCAGGTGTGGTGTGTTCACCACGCAAAACCACTTAATGACCTCTTCTGAGATAAGGTTCTTTTGGCTCCCACTTGTAGGTTTTAACCCCGTACAGAAATTACTTGCATACGAATTCTAAAACAAAGAAAATAAACAATGCGAGAGCATAACACTTAAAACACATATACATAGAAATTTTCCCTGGATCCCAAAACCGGGACTACAAGTGTTATGAAACCAGCTCACAAAAAGATAGAAAAGAGAGATCCACGCCTTAGAATTCAACCTCTTCGAGGGGGCAACCTCCTTTACATTACATAAATGAAAAATTCTTGGATGATACAAATGAAAAAACCTCCTTTCTATATATAGGAGTCTAAGGAGTCACAATATAATCCAGCCGACCTAAGAATAATAATATAAAGCCACAAAAATAAAAATAGAGGGATTCTATGGGGCACAGAAATAACAACATGGGGGTAATAGGGGAACAACAATATAAATAAGGGGTATAACTACAATAGTAATGGGGTAATCACTAGTATTATAGGGACCCAACATTCCCCTCTCCTTCAAAAAAGTGTTGTCCTCAACGCTTGAGTAGTTCTGGATACTTCTGCATAAAATTCTCATCCTCCCATGTGGAATCTTCAGCGGATAAGTTCTTCCACCTGATAAGATACTCTGAAATTGATCGATTTCATAGCTGTCGAGTTCTTGTTTCTATGACTGCTTCCAGTTCCAATATAATTTTTCCTTCCTCGTCAAGTTCTGGCAATATTGTTTGAACTGGGAGCTTGTCGCCTATAACTTTCTTTAAACATGAAACATGGAAAACTGGGTGCAATCGAGAAGCTGCAGGAAGCTCCAATTTGTATGCCATAGTACCAATCTTTTGCAACACCTTGTACGGACCATAATACTTTGGTGATAATTTATTATCCTTCTTAGCTTGCTTTAGGGACATTTGCTTATATGGTTGTAGCCGTAGGAATACCCAATCACCTACATCAAAACTTCTTGCACTGTGATGTTGATCTGCCTGTCGTTTCATTCTATTTTGTGCCAACACGAGGTTATCCTTTAAGAGTTGGAGGACTTGTTGTTGATGTTCGATGTGATGTTCCACTGCCTGAACCTTAGAATTTTCTCTTAAATATGATGTGATGGATGGTGGTTGATACCCATAAAGTGCCATAAATGGGGTCATTTTTGTTGTTGTATGGAAGGAAGTGTTATACCACGATTCAGCCAGAGGCAACCATTTGACCCATTGTGTTTGTTTATCAGATACCAAGCAACGAAGATATCCTTCCATACATTTGTTTACTATCTCAGTTTGCCCATCAGATTGAGGATGATAAGATGAGCTATGAGCTAACTGAGTACCAAGACAAGAAAATAATTCTGTCCAAAAATTTCCAGTGAAAATGGGATCTCTGTCACTTACAATAATCTTTGGGTTTCCATGTAGCTTTTGAATTGTTTCCATAAATGCAGTAGAAACTGTACTAGCTTTAAATGGATGTGATAATGCACAAAAGTGTGCATACTTGGTAAGTCTGTCAACTACCACCATGATGACACTCTTTCCCTCAGACTTGGGTAAACCTGTGATAAAATCCATTGAAACCTCCTCCCAACGTTGGCTTGGAATGGATAAAGGTTGTAATAGACCCGGTGTCTTAATTGTTTCAACTTTATTTTGTTGGCAAACCAAACATTCTGCCACAAAATTTTGAATATCTGATTTAAGGCCATCCTAAAAAAATTCCTTCTTAACCTTGTGGTAAGTTTTTAAAAATCCTGAGTGCCCTCCTAAGGGAGAAGTGTTCAATTCCATAAGAATATTTTGTTTTAACTGGGAATTCTTACAGAGGTATAAGCGATCTTTGTACCATAATGAATCATTTTTCCAGCTAAATGTATCAGACGTACTGGAATCTTGTTGTAGCTTTCGAATAAGTGCCCACACTTCTTCATCATTCTTCCATTCCTCCCTTGCTTCATTTATCCAATCTGGTTGGATAATAGAAATGGCGCACAACAATGCTTCCACATCCTCATCCTTTCTTGAGAGTGCATCTGCCACCACATTTTGCTTCCCTTTTTTGTAGATGATTTCAAAGTCATAACCCAACATCTTTGTGACCCACTTTTGTTGCTCTTTAGAGGATAATCTTTGTTCTAAAAAGTATTTAAGGCTATCATGATCTGTTTTTACCTTGAAGTGTCTTCCCATTAGGTAGGGTCGCCATTTCTTAAGTGCATGGAGTATTGCCAACATTTCCTTCTCATAAATAGCTTTGCTTAAAAACTTTCCCTTGATTGGACGACTTTCAAAAGCAATGGGTCTTTCATCTTGCATTATAACAGCACCAATTCCATTTCCTGAAGCATCACATTCCACAATAAAGGTTTTTGTGAAGTTCGGTGTAGCTAAGACTGGTGCTTGGCACATTGCCGCTTTAAGATGTTCAAAGGCCTTTGTTGCTTCCGGAGTCCATGAAAATGCATCTTTCTTCAATAATGTTGTTAGAGGTGCTGCTATTCCCCCATAATTCTTAACAAACTTGCGATAATACCTTGTCAACCCAAGAAATCCTCGCAGATGCTTTATGGATGTGGGAATTTTCCATTCCTTAATGGCTTTAATTTTTCTAGGGTCTACCTTAACTCCTTCATAAGGTACAATATGACCCAAATATTCCACCTCCTCGACTCCAAAGAAACATTTCGATCTTTTTGCATATAATTGTTTCTCCTCCAATAGTTGTAGCACCCTGTCAACATGTTCAACATGATCCTTCCAAGACTTGCTGTAGATTAGTATATCATCAAAAAATACTAACACAAATTTTCTAAGGAATGGTTTGAAAATTGAATTCATCAAACCTTGAAATGTTGAAGGTGCATTAGTAAGGCCAAAAGGCATGACCAAAAATTCATAATGACCCTCATGAGTTCTAGATGTCGTTTTCGGAATGTCTTCAATCTTCATTTTGATTTGATGATATCTCGAACGAAGATCCAACTTGGTGAAGTAAATTGATCCATGCAATTCATCCAGTAATTCATCAATGACAGGAATGGGGAACTTATCTTTAATAGTGAGCTTGTTGATCTCCCTATAATCCGGACACATGTGCCATGATCCATCCTTCTTGTGCACCAATACTACTGGAGCAGAGAAAGAATTTTGACTTGGTTGAATTATACCAGCCTCTAGCATTTCTGCAACCATACGTTCAATTTCACTTTTTTGGACATAGGGATATCTATACGGCCTGATGTTTGGAGGAACACTTCCTGGAATCAGATGAATAGCATGATCATGATCACGCATAGGTGGGAGACCTTTGGGAGTCTCAAATACCTTGGAATGATTGTCCAGGACTTTTTGGAGATCTGGAGAAATAGATGATTCCGATGTGGAAACATCTAGCGAACATAATTGTGCAATTACACCTCTTTGCTCCTTTTTTAGAAGCTTTGTCATACCATTAGAGCTGATTATCTTTCCTAGTTTCCCTGCAATACCCCTTAATTCAACTTCCTTTCCTTCCGTAGAAAATTTGATGAAAATTTCTTGAAAATTAAAAGCTATTGTACCCAAGGACTGTAGCCATTGGACTCCTAGTACAACATCAGCACCTCCCATTGGAATGGAAAGAATTGGGCTAGTCAATACATATTCTCCCATGGATAGCTTGATATTATGGCACCTTCCAGAGCAATTTATTGTTCCTCCATTTGCAATCATCACTTGACACTCTGGTGTTGGATATAGGAAGCAATTAAATTCTTTTGCAACCCTACAATGAATAAAATTGTGGGTGCTTCCTGAATCAATCAACACTATTACCTTTTTCTTCTTGATTTGTCCTTCTATCTTGATGGTTTGAGGAGTGGTAATTCCTGCCAATGCATTACAAGATATGGTCGGATTTATTTGTTCTTCATCTAGGCTTTGTTCCTGGAGTATATCTTCTTCTTTTGACCTTCCTTGCTCCTTTTCTTCTTCCTCTTCACAATCTATGTAGAATAATTTCTTCTCAGCACACTTATGACCTTTAGTGTATTTGTTATCACAACTGAAACAAAGCCCTTTTGCTCTTTTTTCTTCCAATTGTTGTGGTTTCAACCTTATAGGTTGTGGAAGACTAGGGGAAACAACACTTCTGTCTTTATAGTTGTGAGTGGTATGCTTCCTGGTTGCCATAATTTTGCTTTCCATTTTTCTTGCTAACCTGAATGCCTTCTCTAATGAATCAGGTTCCCAAAGTCGAACATCATGTTGGATATTATCATTTAAAGGCCCTATGAACACATCAATCCTATGCTCCTCTGGAATATCTTTTACCCTTATGTTCAATTTTTGGAACTCCTCAATGTGCTCCATTACTGAACCCTTTTGTTTGAGACTTATCAATTGGCTAAAAAAAGTGTTGCTTTTTGTATCTTCATAATGTGCTATCAATTCTTTCGTAAGAATTGCCCAAGTGATAAATTTTTTACGAGAGCAAAGCCATTGATACCATACAAACTGACTTGGTTCCAAATATACAGTTGCCATACGTACCTTTTGTGTTTTTTGCACATTATTGAGATCGAAGAACTGCTCCATCTGTAATATCCATGTGGTGGGATCCTTGCCATCAAACTTCCTCATATCGATTTTTGGAATATGGTGGGTCCTCGATCCAACATTAGAATCTATGGAATCATGATTAACATTAATTTTGTTCACATCATGAGTTTCCTTTACAACCTTTTCACCATTAGTAAGTATCTCTTGTAGAAAATTTGTCAAATCTGTCTTCAAATCTACCATGTCTGTCTTCAAATCTGTCTTCAAATTTTCCATGTCTTTCTTCAAATCTGTCTTCAAATCTATCTTCAAATTGTCCATCTTAGCTTCCACGCCATTTATCTTAGATTCCACGCCATTTATCTTAGATTCCACGCCACTTATCTTAGCTTCTGTTAGCTTTTGTGAGAGTGACATTTGTTGCACTTGTTCTTGTAATTTTGATATATCATGTAGCATTTCTTCCTCTTCTTCATGAGTCATGCTAGAGCTTTCAGGTTCCTTACTAGGTGTTTGCATTTTCTTTCCTCGGGGCATCAGTTATCGATAATAATGCTCTACTATGCCCTTTGAATTCCGTTAAACCAAGCTTACACAAAAATTAAAAAAAAAAACTACACACCTTTTTTTCACTTTATAGAAGCCTGATATTGAATCTGATGTATCTCTGTAATTGTGGATCATCCAGTTCTGAAATTACGACCTGTAGTAGCCTTCTGTGTCCTCTTTCCAATGCCACAAGTCTGACCCAAATTGGATTCTCCAAGGAAGCGTTATGTGAAATCTCCCACAGTGACTTGCTTTTAGACTAGTTCAGTAGAGCGAACTTGTACGACGTGCCACGAGTCATTGTTTCAACCTTTGAATCTGAAACACACATACAAGAAACCACAGTCCGTCCTATTTCTGTACCTTCGTATTAAATTTCAATCCGATCCCCAGAGAGAAAGTTATGACGATTTTCCCAAGGTCACCTGTTTTGAATGTAATTCAGGAGTCTGCAAAAAGGCCAACTTCCTCAGATCATATCTCCGCAAATATCACGCGAACAACTCTGAAATTTGGACCCAATGTTCAGCGTGATTTCTTCGCAAATGGGTTTTTTTTTTTACTTCTGAAACGTCACAGAAAAAAAGTTATAGCGAAAATGCCATGATGACCTGTTTGGAGCAGCGAAACCCTAGAATCCAAAGCTCTGATACCAAATGTTATGAAACCAGCTCACAAAAAGATAGAAAAGAGAGATCCATGCCTTAGAATTCAGCCTCTTCGAGGGGGCAACCTCCTTTACATTACATAAATGAACAATTCCTGGATGATACAAATGGCAAAACCTCCTTTCTATATATAGGAGTCTAAGGAGTCATAATATAATCCAGCCGACCTAACAATAATAATATAAAGCCACAAAAATAAAAATAGAGGGATTCTATGGGGCACAGAAATAACAACATGGGGGTAATAGGGGTACAACAATATAAATAAGGGGTATAACTAAAATAGTAATGGGGTAATCACTAGTATTATAGGGACCCAACAACAAGCTTGATTTTTCATTATGTTCCTTTCAATGTTATAATACATATTTATACATGCTGAAGCATCCAATACCATGGACCAAAAACCATCGCGTCCAAAACCATGGACGGAAAACCATCGTGTCCAAAAAACATGTGCGAAAATCATGCACAAAACCATAGGTGGGTCCCCCCAACCTAACATAGGGTCCAAAACCAAAATTTTACAAGGCGCTGCCCTGGACCCCATAAAGTGGGCTTACGGGTACACCTCAAACCCCCTTGTGACCCCCCCCCCCCCCCCGCTACACAATTGGCGCAACGAAGGGGGGCTCTGCCCCCCTCTAACCCCCGGTTAACTACGTGGGCTAGTCGTGGAAAGAATATAACACAACCCAACATTCTCCCACTTGTTGTTTTCTTTCCACAGGGGGCCACAAGAGAGCTT
Organism: Pinus tabuliformis; assembly: GCA_031772625.1. NCBI lineage: Eukaryota > Viridiplantae > Streptophyta > Pinopsida > Pinales > Pinaceae > Pinus > Pinus tabuliformis. The sequence goes on from CM062817.1 coordinate 1,765,841,428, forward strand.
AGTCATTTTTCTAGCCCTGAAATGCACCAAGGAACTTCTCAGAGCTCACAGATTTTGTCAATGCATCTGCAGTATTCTTTAAAGTGTCCACCTTTACCAGCGACACCTTTTTGTCTTCTATCATATCCCTCACAAAGTGATACTGAACATCAATGCGGGGTTCTTTGCCAAGAAAATTACACTTTGGCTATTCCAATTTATCCTTATAGCTCCCTGTACTAACCCCATACTTGAACTGAATCTCTGCAACCAAACTGCTTCCTTGCTTGCATGAGTGGCTGCCATGTATTTTGCCTCTGTAGTTGATAGTGCCACTACACATTGTTTCTTACTCATCCAACTAACTGCACCTCCAAATAGGTTAAACACATACCCACTTGTAGATCTTCTCTGATCCATATCTCCAGCCCAGTCTACATCAACAAAGCCACGAATATCCAACATTCTGTCCAATCCTGATCTTCCTTGGTAGCACAAACCATAATCACTAGTGCCACGCAAATACCTGAAAACCCGCTTCACTGTTGTCTAGTGCTCCTTCCCTGGTTTTGACATAAACCTGCTCAATACTCCCACTGCATGTGCAATGTCTGGTCTAGTACAGACCATTGCATACATCAGGCTACTGGCTGCACTTGCATATGGAACACATGACATGTCCTCTTCCTCTTCTTGTGTCTTGGGACACTGTTCAGCAGATAACCTCACACCTACAAGAATAGGAACCTTCACTGATTTACTATCCTGCATATTAAACCTCTGCAGTGTTGTCTCGACATACTTCCTTTGGTTTAACTAGAGCTTCCTCTTTGCCCGATCTCTTTTAATTTCCATGCCCAAATTATAGTTTGCAGCACCAAGATCTTTCATGTTGAATTTGGATGACAATTGGGTCTTCAAATCCTGGATAATTTCTTTGTCATTTCCAACCAGCAACATATCATCCACATACAAGACGAGATAAATAACACAGTCACCAATTAATTTAAAATACACATAGTGATCTTCTTTGCTTCTGGTGAAGCCAAGTCCCTATATAAATGTATCAAATTTCTGATACCACATCCTTGGTGATTGTTTTAACCCATACAGAGACTTCTTTAACTTGCATACCAGTTCTTTCTTACCCTTCACCGCAAAGCCTTTAGGTTGCTTCATGTAGATCTCCTCTTCCAGATCCCCGTGAAGAAATGTTATCTTCACATTCATCTATTTTACCTCAAAATCAAAAGCAGCAGCAACAGATAAAAGTAACCTAATAGAGGTTACCTTGGCAACAGGAGAAAAAAAATCACCAAAATCAATTCCCGGCACCTGGGAATAACCTTTTGCTACCAATCGAGCTTTGTATTTCTCCACCTTTCCTTCTACATTTGTCTTCTTCTTGAACACCCATTTTCTGCCAATGGTTTTCCTTCCAGTAAGCAACTCCACCAGATCCCAAGCCTCATTTTTGTGCAAAGATGCCATTTCATCAACCATGGCCTCTTTCCAGAGTTTTCCATCCTGTGAATCTATTGCTTCCTTCACAGTTCTAGGATCATCGTTGGTAATAGATAAAGCAAAATTTGAACAGAAAGCAGATGGACTATACCTTTCTGGTTGCCTTCTTTCTCGAACTGATCTTCTTACACCTGGAGTTTGTGGCTCTTCATCTTCTGATTCATCCTCTGTTGTAGATTCTAATTCTTCCTCCTTTAGCTCAAACTATATCTTCTCAGGTTCCTTTGGTTGGACTTCATGTTTAATAACATCGTTCACCTCTTTGAACACTACATCTCGGTTGTACACAACCTTCCTTGTTGCTGGGTTCCAAAGCTTATAACCCTATAAACCATCCTTATACCCAATAAAGATGCACTTTTCAGATTTACTATCCAACTTGGTTTGTTTCTCCTTTGGAACATGTACATATGCATCACATCCAAATACCCTCAGATTTGAAAGAGAGGGTTTCTTACCAGTCCATTCCTCTTGTGGAGTCTTATCCTCCAACGCTGATGAAGGTGATCTGTTGACCAGGTAACATGCTGTCTCCACCACCTTTGCCCAGAATTACTGTCCTAACCCGGCACCACTGAGCATGCTTCTTTCCCTTTCCATCAACGTCTTGTTCATTCTTTCTGCAACTCCATTTTGCTGAGGTATATATGGAGTAGTCTTCTGTCATGTTATACCACACTTCTTACAAAATTCTTCAAATTCCTTACTGTAAAACTCTCCACCATTATATGTCCTCAACACCTTTATCTTCTTCTCTATCTGGTTTTCCACCAGAGCCTTAAATTCTTTAGACCTGTCAAAGACTTCAAATTTCTTCTTAAGGAAATATATCCATGTATTCCTTGAGAAGTCATCTATAAATGATACATAGTACATAGACTTACCCAGTGATGGAACCTTCACAGGTCCAAACACATCACTGTGCACAAGCTCTAATATCTGTTTTGCCCTCTTACGAACAGAGGGTAAACTCACCCGATTCTGCTTCCCATATACACAATTTTCACATAAATCAAAATCCAGAGAGCTATTCCTCATACCTTCTACCATACCTTTACCATGAAGTATTCAAAGGCCCTTCTCTCCAATATGTCCAAGACTTTGATGCCACAACATGGTCTTCTCTCTAGAGACCACTAGATTTTCTGCTCCACTTTCAGGAACCACAGAACGGTTGCACCCATCAACAACAGTGCTACCTTGCAACTTGTATAGAGTTCCAATCCGAACTCCCCGCATCAATACCAGTGCTCCTCGAACCATCTTGCAGGTATCTTTCTCAAACATTATCTTTACACCTGCATCATCTAGCTTGCTTACAGAAATCAAATTTCTAATCAATGCAGGAATATGTAGAACACCCAGAAGTGTTCTAACCCTTCCACCTTGCAACTTCAACTTTACTTTTCCACTACCGATGATTCTAGTCTTCCTATCATCCCCCAAGAAGACATCACCACCATCATATTTCTCATACTCATAGAACCACTCTCTATGGGGAGTGAAGTGAAAGGATGCACCTGAGTCAATCAACCATGCCTCATGATCTACATGTTTACTTGAAGCCAAGTACACATCCCCACCTTCATCTGAGGTGGTTTTCACCTCTACAAAAGGAGCATCATCAGATCCCTTTCCTTTATCAGGATCTTTAGATTTACAGTCCCTTTTGAAGTGCCCTTCCTTTCCGCATTTCCAGCACACCACCTTTACAAGTTTCCCTGGAGATTTAGATCTCCCTCTATATTTAGATCTCCCACTCAATGACTTATTTTTGTTTCTATTCTGGGACCATCCTCGTACAGACAAGGCATCACCATTCTGGCTCTCCATATTTTTCCGTCTCATCTCCTCCATCAGCAAGGCTGAGACTATTTCATCAAACTACAAGGCAGTTGCATTGCTACCTATTGCAATAATCAGACTATCCCACGAATCTGGTAGAAAACAAAACAAACTAATGCACTTATCTTCATCTAAAATTTTAATATCAACAGATGTTAATTGACTTACCATAGTATTAAATGCATTCATATGCTCTATCACCGAGTCTCCATCTTTCATCCTTAGGTTATACAGCTTTTTCCTCAAGAACATTTTATTCACCAGAGACTTAGATTGGTACAAAGTCCCTAACTTGTCCCACAAAGCCTTCGTCATAGCTTCCCCTGATACATTCAGCAATACTAAATCTGAGACACACAATTGTATTGTGCTCTTTGCCTTCCGATCCAAATTCTTCCATTCTTCATCAGACAATCCCGTTGGTTTAGTACCCAGATCTACCGTGATCCACTGATCTTTATCCACCAACAAATCCTCCATTTTGAGTTTCCACAACTCAAAACTCTGACCATTGAATTTCTCGATCTCTATCTTTCCACTGCTCGTCATGTTCTTTCACCACCAGAATTGATCTCACAGATCTCCCACTGAAGAGGGTTTACCACAGGCCCAAGCGAAACCCCTCAGCAACAAAGGCGTCCCCTTGAAGCCAAAACAACTATGATACAAATGTAGGTTTTAACCCGGTACAAAAATTACCTGCATACGAATTATAAAACACTGAAAATAAACAATGTGAGAGCATAACACAAAAAACACATATACACAAAGATTTTCCCCTGGATCCCAAAATCAGGACTACCTGCTTGATTTTTCATTATGTTCCTTTCAATGTTATAATACATATTTATACATGTTGAAGCATCCAATACCACGGACAGAAAACCATCGCGTATAAAAAACATGTGTGAAAATCATGCACAAAACCATAGGTGGGTCCGCCCAACCTAACATAGGGTCCAAAACCAAAATTTTTCGGGGCGCTGCCCCGTACCCCATAAAATGGGCTTACGAGTACACCTCAAACCCCCTGTGACCCCCCCCTGCTACACAATCGGCGCAACAAAGTGGGGCTCCACCCCCCTTTAACCCCCTAGTTAACTACGTGGGCTAGTCATAGAAAGAATATAACACGACCCAACACCACTATCGACAATCAACTATAGTGGAGAACCCTTCGCCCACATTTGTGAGTGGAATAGTCATTCCCCCTCCTCTAGATATTCATGCTCAATCTTTTGGACCTTGGTGGTGGCAACTGTGGTACTAGGTTATGCATCAATAATCTACTTCCCATTATCATTCCCCTTGTCATTCCTCTTGTCTATTTCTAGCTCAGAGTCAGAACATGCATTCGACTCTGAAGCTTTTAGCTCGACCACCAGTGACTGCTTGGCATGACACTAATTTGTGTTGTGGGTGGGGCTCTTTTGGAACTCACACCACTTTCATGTGTCCTTCTTTGTCTTCATAGTGCTATTCTTTTCTTGTGGCTTCGATGGGTTGTCCTGGGGTGCTCCACCTTGGCCCTACCCTTTGTTCTGCGATTTGGAGGTGCCTTTTCCCTGCTTCAGATTCACAAATCCAAAGTCTCACTTCTTTTGCTTAAATTTATGCTTGATCTTGACAACATATCGGTATGCTACGCCAAGCAAGGAGATGTCTAGGAACTCCATTTATGCCTAGATGTACTTGTGCAGACAACCACAATACTTGAGTATCAAATGCCACTCAAAATCCTTGATACCCAACTTCGTGCATAGGGTATGGAAAATATTTGTGAACTTTGACACGTCTTGGTCCCTTTCCTACTGTAGTGTGGTCCACTTTACGTACTTATATTCATAGCTCCCAACAGGGTAATATTGTTCCTTAACGACATCTCGAAAATAATTCCAAGTGGGTGTGACTAAATATAGTGAGGGTTACTTCTCATCCCTGTGCTCACAGTAAGTTTACCACTAGTCTTTGACACAGGGGTGGATTTGAGGAGTGTAAAAGTAATCCTTTCCTTGTAAGAAAAATTATGGACCAAAAAATATCCTTCTAGAAGATTTAACCATTTATCTAGGGCATCTGTATTTATCTAACCTTCAAATATAGGAATATCAAATTTAACTTGTACCTTAAAGGTGGTGACGCCTCTAAAGTGACTATTGGATGAAGATGCTTCGCCCATTGATACATGCCGAAGGATCTGGGAAAAATAGTCCATCATCTCATTCCTTTGTCGCTCGAGGGCCTCTTTGAGCAACATTTTGAAAGCATCTCCTGCTGCCTTGTCTTTCTTTTCTTTAGCCATGGGATGTCATCATAGTTGACGAGGTTAGTCTTGCAAGGGTTCAACTAGTTCAAGTCCCAACTCCTTACACCCCGACCTCATCAGGGATATGCACAGGAAAACAAAGAAATAGTAGAAAACTTTGATACCGTTGATCTGAATTTATGAAGTAACAAAATGAAATACATATTTAAACAACAACATGAAAATACAATGAAACAAAACTTCAATTAATAAATAACAACGGCTAAAATTTGTTTATATGTAGAAAAGAAACAAACTAGCTTGGGTGATGGCAGCTTATCTCTACGAAGAGATGTGATGATTGCATGCCTTCTGAATTAAGTTACAATGAGGCTCTTAATCCTTTTTATCATCAAGAAACAATTGAAAATCCTAAACATCCAAAAATGTAACCTTAGGAGATGAAGTGTCAAAATCTTGTGGGCCCCACTGGGGTTAGTTGGAAAATCAACTTCCTAGAGTCATAACTTTGGCATACAATCTCCATTTGGCATGCACGATAGCCTATTAGAGAGGTATATTTGAGGAAAACAACTTTCAATTGCAAATGTTAACCTAAGGCCTTGTATTTTCACGTTTCCCAAAAAATGTTGTTTAGGGCCTCAAAATGGCTTCGAAAGTTCAGGACCCAAAAAATGCCAAAAATAGAAAAATGTTGAAATAGGAAACTATGTTGGAAATTAAGAAACTGAAAGGAAACAATGTTGGAGGTCCAAGTGGAATAGGTGGGTGGCCACCAAAATCCACCTAGATCAAAGAAGAAGAAGAAGAAGAAGAGATAAAGGTTGTTGTTTGTGAGGAAATTGTTTTTGAAAATCCAAACTCAAGCAACCTATGAAAGTAAATATGATGTGTCCTTTTCCATTCTACACATCTCTTTTAAGAAGAAATAAGGCATTGGAAATGGAAAACTAGAGGCTTTAGATCACCACCAAAACACTAATAGATGATCCTGAGGAGACAAGATCCTTTGAGAAGCTTGAGTTCCTTTCCCATACAACAAACTTTTTTACTGAAGAGGAACCACACCCTCAAGCCATAGATGACCTAGATCTCCTGGAAGGAAACTCAATATGTATTTATCCAAACAATAGACCTCATGCCTATTTTTATTTATGAGACCACTCAGCCTAAAAAGAAAATATTGGAATAATATACAAGTGGATATCCCAGAAAAGTGGGTGAAGGTAAAGGAGGACAAATGGAACCAATTGTTCGCTTCATACGAGGAGGGAGTGGTGCCCATTAAGGAGCATCACCAAATTTTCTGAAGGATGAGAGAAAAGTGGCCTGAATTCTATGAAACCCACATGACTAGATGGGAGGAAGAGAAAGAAGAGAAGAAGTTGTTTCAGTTGGAGACGCAATTCAACAAGTTGGAGATAGAGAAATACAACTTGGCCTACTACTAGAATATTTCCTTAGCTACAAGGCCCCTTCTCCACATTACAACATGTTTTTGACAAAGAAATTCATAAGTTTCTAATAAAAACCATCATGATTACTAGGCCATTTGATCACAAGCCCAACTACATTTCTAGAGGCTTACTATGTTTGTACCAATGAGGAGAAGAACCATCTCTATGAGCTTTATCAACACAAGATATTTTTATTTCATAATGTTGTTTGGAACCCCAATCACTTTGTGGGGAATGTACAATTGAGGGCATTTTTCTCCTATCTTAATAACCATGTTGCTTGGGAAACAACCCATAATATTGCACAACATAATTTTGCTAGTAATTTTCGGTCAGAGGAGAATAATGTGTGCCCCTACAAGTCATTAACATTCATAAGCAATGGGGCTTTCCTTTGACCAACATGAAAAAATTATAGCTAAGAATAGACAAGTAGCCATCACACACTATAGGGCACAAATCAAGATAATGGAGAAACCAACCACGGAAGGATGTGTGGAAAGATGGAAGCAAGCTATAAAAGGCACCTAGGAAATATATCCTTTCAACCCTAGCACTATAAAGATAATATTGGAAAGAGTGCACATGTACATCAAATGCATGAGGATCTGTGGGAGTAATTGGATTAAGTTATACCTCCACTATCCTATGATCTGACTTCCAACCAGGGAGTATAGGAAGGACTATAATTTGACTAGGAAGGAAGAAGTAGCTTGTTGGAACACAATACACACAAGAGGGGGATATTTTCTTGCAAATGAGGTAGGATTAATTTATTATAGCCTTAGTAACCTCTATAGGACCCTCACCTTCTCAACTTTAGGCTAACGATGATAGCATGAGGATATGCAATGAGTTTGGTTGGGGGGAGATGATGAATGCCTAAATTGGAATCTCTTTAACACCCATCTAACACCATTTTTCATAGATAGAGAGTTCACATTTTCCAAAGCAATAAATGAAATTTGTCGACATTTCAAATCCCAAAGAGGATCCATCCTTTCCCTACCATTTTCCCATTTTCATCCTCTTCTATCACATTTTCATTTATATTGATACATTTTTTGTCAAGATATAAATATCCTTCTATGTGCCATTTTAATGCTTATTCGTATGAATTTTGCAGAAAATTATTGCTTTTTTGTACTAACAACAGCATATAGGATTCAAGGACTACACAAGTACTACTCAATGTAAGTTATCAATAGTAGTTGTAACTCCTTGTAAGTGTTGCAACTCCACAGAAGTGTCATAACTTCCTATAGGTGCTACAACTCTCTATGCTTGACCAAGTTCCAATGGCTGCAACTCGGAGAGGTGAACATAGTTGCTGCAACTCTCCAATAATGCTACAACTCTTTACAGTTACTACAACTCTCCACCATTGTTGCAACTCCTCATTATTGCTGCACCTCCTCATTCTTGTTCTGACTCTAGTGCTACAACTATCATTGTTGTGACTCTAGTGTTGTGATTGTCATTGTTGTGACTTGTGTTATCCATGACATCATGTTGCAACTCTTGTCACCCCTCCTTGTGATGTGATTGTTGCAACTCCATCTTTTGTCTATTGATGCAACTCTAGCCATAGCGTTGGAACTCCACACCCATTGTACCAACATGATAATCAACCATCCAACTGTCAATTTTGGACCAGTCAGACAAGTTGAAAAATAATTTCTAACATAAGTAAATGACATGGATAAGTGGATGACGATGAAAAGGATTTGACTCAACCACCATCTATCTCACAACTAAATTTAGTTAGTTGATGCATGTTTTTACCGTTCTCTGAAGAAATCAATCTAACAAGATGAAAGCTTGATTCCCATGGATTTCCATCGACCTGTTTGGCTTATTTTTAGATAGAATATATTTTTTATAAAAACCCCTTTCTCTCCTTGAGCTCGGGAGGAACGTATAAGCTTGGAGCTGGTATTTTGTAATTAGAATTGAAGATTTTATTTTTACAATACAATTTCTCCTATTTAAGTAATGTTGTGCTAAACATTCACATTTTATTTCTTTTCTAACTACCCCTTGTCTAAGGAGGCATGCCCCCCTCCTTATTCAGCTACTATCTATATTCATAGCTTAGTTGTAGTTGTAATTTGTATTTCTACTCATTGTTTTATATACTTTGTTTTTCGTATTGCTACAACTCCAAATTGTTAATTACTACAACTCTAATCAATTACTAATTGCTACAAGTCTAAATTGTAGCTCTATCAATTCAACTCAGGTGTTAATATTATCTTTATTCATTCACTAATTGATTTTGAGTAGAAATTATAACATTGTGGGAGTTAAGGTTGTTGTTGCAACTTTGTTGTAGCTTTAACATTACATTGTTTTCATAATCTTAACAGTTCTATTTTCCTTAATAGTTCAGATTTGTTATTTCACACGTTTCATTTATTGTTTCAATTTCTTTACAAGAAAGTGTGATTAATTGATTCGTAATTGAATGCATTTCCATTGGACATGCAATTGCATATTAGTTACAACAACCAAAGTCATTCTTAACACTTGAGAAAATCACCTTTAGATGCTAGTGTGATTTACTTTTCCTGCAAGTGTGATTTACTTTCCTGCAACATAGATTAGACAATGTGCTTCACATTCTTGAGGTGTGGACTAGATTGAAGGTGTGATTTAGATTAGTTAGTGACTTGTAAAAAACATCCTTGTATATTGAACTATAACAATCATTTAGTTACTATAACTTCAAGACATACACACAATTGTACTAACATATATGGTGCACGACAGTTTGCAAGTTCCCCTACAAACCTCAAGTTGACAATTATTTGTTATCTCTCTAAGCAATTATAAAGGTAATTAAAATCCTTTGTCATAAAGTCTGACTATATCCAACCTGCAATTTTACTTAGCTTTCATTTATTTTTGAAAGGGTGGGTTAGAGAATACTTTAAGTCTTTAAAATTATTATGAACAAATTTAAAATGGTTAAATATGATGAAAAATTTATAAATAATTTATAATAATTCTCTCATTTCAAATTACAATAAAAATATGAATTTTTAATAAATATAAACTGCGATAAAGAGTATTCAAATTATTTTGTTTTTGTTAATTTTTCATAAGACTACATTGTTATTTTCTTTGATAATTGTGTTTATTCATTAATACATTAATTTCACCCCATATCATCATTACATTATTCATATCTACACCATTATTCATCAGCATATGCAATTATATAGAAAGAACAACATCGTCATCATCATCAATGCAGTGGAACATAAAGGAACAATAGAAGAAAATCATGCACACACATAGAGACACCAGGATTGGTCTGAGACCAAGGAAAATCCCACTATGGGGAAAACCCTTGCAAATCTTCTTCTTCTTAGATCGTCATCAAATGATTCAACAAAAGGGAGTAAAATGATCCATAACTTTATCTATGCAACAAAACAACTATGATATCCATGAAACATATGTAATCATGCTTGAAAATAAAACCATGATTACGAGGACTGAAATGTGATGTCATTGAATATAGAAAACTATTGGATACTACTGAACACTTTTGTCACTGAGCGAAATCTTAGGAATACATAAATCTCATCCATCATTCCTAGATGCAGGGAGGAGGAGTTGTGCAAGCGTCTATAGCATATATGGACGCTCTTTTCATAATTGGATGATTGTGTCTAGAACATATTTGGATGCTCTCAGGTTAACTGGATGAGGGCATCTGGGGTCAAACATACCTAGACCTACTTCAAGTCCTAGACGCTCTCATAATGCTATTGTGTGAGCATCTATGGTAGCTCAGATGCTCTCAAGACCACTCTGTGCTAGCATCCAGGGATTAATACAACCTGATCTATCTTTGAAGCCCTAGACGCTCTCATAACCCATTGTGCCAGCATCCAAGGCTTCCTGGATGCTCCCATAACACACTATGCTAGCATCCAAGGACTAAAATGTCCAGTTCTGTGCCAACGTTCGAGATCTAGAAAACCCTATATTAGTGTGAGTTTCGACCTTGAGATTTCAAACCCTTGTGTGAGCTTTCCTCCAACAAACCTGTGCAAACCAAGACAATAAGAGAAGAGAATATGGCTTGTAAAGTGTGTCCAAATGAGCTTGAGGTAAATTCTATTTATAGGGTTTCATGAGGGTCCACTTGGGGTTGAGGCCGACCTAGGCAGTTACACATGTGGTTAGGGCCAACCCATTTCATAATACATGTATGAATAAAATAATTCAAAACTCAACTCTCGCTTGACGAAATAAGGTGACATTTAGGTCGATTTTGGTCCTCTCGAAAATAGGAATCTAATGAAATCATTGTCTTAGTCATTTGAGTTGTCCAAGGTAGAATTTGACTACAGTTGCAAAAATTAACACTCCCTCTCAACTAGGGAGAATTCCACCTGCCAATATCTATCCAACAATCAATATGCCATTCTGTAATCTTCAAGTGTCATCATGTATGATCACGGATCATCTCTATCCTGTAGTCATCATCCCATGTCCATCTCAAGGGTCTCATCATCACAAATCATCATTGTATATCTCGATCTATCCTTCGCTTATTCCTACTTATCTCTTGATTGTTCCTGCTCAGATGCTGAACTTATTGAATCTAGAAGAAGAAGAATTTGTTATCGGGGGGAGCTTAAGCTACCACCCTATATCCATCAGGCTGCTACCCAAAATATCATGATCAATCATCATCAGAGAGAATATCATCAAGGAGCACATCTCAACCTAGAACCACATAGAGGAGCATATCTCGACCCAGAATCTCATGGGGGAGTTATACATCTACAACCCCATATCGAGCAGTATGATATCCAAATGCATAGGGGATCACACCTCGACCCTGGGATCTCAACAGGGAGCTCAATCTCAACCTGGAATTATATAGGGTTATCTCAACCCATCTATTGCCTACTAATCTTCCCATCGATGACCCTGAATAGTCAGGTGGTAGAACACCTGCATGATAATCACCTTGGGTTGTACACCCCAAATACACTCTCAACTTTTTGTCCAAACGAGGAGTGGTATTCCCAAAAAGACGACTTGCTTGCGGGTATGATGCCAACTGGGGTATACTCTACAAATACCAAATAGGGGAGCAATATTCTCCAACCCTATGAAGATAGGGGGGCAACATTCTCCAAACCTATGAAGATAGGGGGGCAACATTCTCCAACCCTATGGGTAACATATAGGGGTAACAGCCTATTCTCTAGAGTTCCCTCAACCCCTAGAGCCTTCCATCTTAATTCCTCACTCTGGGAGATCAGACAGGGAGGAAGAGTTGGCTCAATGTCCTCAATCAGCGCTGCTCTCATCATACTCAAATCTGGTATCTTCTTATCTCAACAGCATTTGTTTCCTGTTCATACATAACATCAAATCAAATAGCATGTCAGATCATATATAATCATATAAATCACAAAAGGATAACATAATCATCCTCCCTCTTAAGGAGGTTCCAACCACAAGCTGAGCTTGTTTCGAACAACTGCACTGTCTTAATGTATGAGAGTATCTCGGTCCCAACTACAAATATGGGAATTTCTGCCAATTAGATCAAAATGTATCGATGTCATATCTAAATCATGCTCAGACAACTCTCTAAGGAGCTTCTTCATCTTGCCTCATATCTAGCTATGCTAGCAACATTATATTCATCCTCAATCGTACTATGGACCTCTCATCCAAGATATCATGGAAGATCTAAAGCAGCATCCAAATGTGCTTATCAACAATAATCTGAAATATTAGCAATACATTCATGCAATCATATATCATAGGAGAAATATCTCAAAAATAGAACACTTCATGCAGATATTTCAAAGCATGCTCCGTGGCAACTCTATGTGAATGAAGCATCTCAATCATGAATTTATTCAAGTTCTATGCACATCATACATATACAGATGGATGTTCAAAATGGAACATCAATGCTTCAATCAACCGTTGGATGCCATGACAAGTGCAACAACATCTTGAACTTCAAATTGGAGTATCAAAGGATTTTCATTTTCATTATTCAAAAACATTTTCCAATAGCTTTGCACTACGGAATTTCTTTCCCAAATTCCAAAAATCAATTCATCATGCCATGATATATCATTTCAAGCTTCAAAAGCTAACTTCCTCTGATTTAGATCATCAAAATCTCACCACTTGTCAAGAGTAGACAATCAGGATATAAAACCAAAACCATAATAAAAATCAAAGCCATACCTTGGAACTCATCATCATGACTTCAACAGATAATAGTCAAATATAGACATATCTGGATCAGGGAGCTTGCTTCATGCAATGCTCTAAGCATAATTCCTTACAAAGCCAACATAATCAATCTTACATAAATCAACGGTGTACTATCACATCAACAAAGTCAGCTTATCAAATCTCAAAAGTCAGATCAAAACTATTATAGAAGTCATCAATATCACAATATCAATTCTTTCAACTGAGTGACAGGGAGAGATCATATCAAGTCTTGAATTTATTTAATTAGTATGCCAACAATATGTCATCAACCATGCATTATCGATCCGAAATTTATCAAGTCATTCTCATAATCATACTACAAGTCATATATGTCACTAGGTGAAAATGCATACACTAAGGATGTGTCATGATGGTTTCAATTTCATGCTGAATCACAACTATCAATACCTCAACCATTGTGCTAAGAACAAGGAGACCAATTTCTGAATACCCACATAGCATTGACATTAGGGCAAATCAACAATTGTCAAATCAAATCATTAGACATCTGATCAACTCAAAATTTGCTACTGTAGAGATATCTATATTCAAAGCATATCTAAATCATCAATTCAAAGTTATTGTCAAGCATCATGACAAAACACTGATCATCTATATCAATAAGCAAAATCATGCCAACCTCTTATAGCACAAACATAGTGACATATCTTTATACATGTCCCGGTTACCTGCAAACACAAGTTCAATCTGCATGTTCATGTTATGGAAAACATTCAAGCTTTTCCTACTTCTATATCTTTTTATCTGCAACACATTTGAGGAACTGACATTGTCCAGGTGACCATTTGATTTGATGCATAATACTTCATTTTTATGTGATCAACAATTTAACCCAACAACTTTAAATCAGATTTCATAGGTAGAATATGTCAGAGACACCTCGATTCAGAGTTCAGACAGCTTTAGAAAGCTTCAGATGATGGGCAATTATAGTCAAACCCTTGGACGCTCCCTTCAATTCAGCATGTGAGCGTCTTTAGTTTCGTAGACGTTATCTAAGCTTTAGCATGTGTTGTCTAGGGATGAGATCTCCCAGATCTGTGACTATGTCCGGAGTAGAAACCCTAATTTCTATATAGGCTTCAGATCTGAGACTCTACTGTAGATTAATAATGCCATATGCATATAAATCATATTTCAACAGTACATAATGAAAATAGTGGTTTGATAAGAGATTCTCCCTCTGACTGGGGATCTACTTCATTCGTCTTCATTCATGTCATCAATCTATCTCTACAAGAGTCATGCAACATCATATCTGTTAGATCATAAACATATATCTATCATTGCTATTAGCATCATGACATCAGTATTTCATCAAAGTTTAGACTCAAAGAAACATATAGATGCAACATCATATCTCTGAGATTATGAACACAGTGACACTTTCTATCAAGTCACTCCATCAAGTTAAGACAATCAGATATGCCATAGTTACTCATCACATCAATACATGACCACAGTTATTAAGAGATCTATATATCAATATTATACTTATACATATAACATCAAGATTACCATGCTTTTCATTATCAATAAGATCAAGTAAGTTCATCCAATAAAACTTCATTAAAACAACGAGAGTGTCAATCTCTCTTTCCATATGCTTTCATCATGCTTATCACAAGCATTATCAACAGACCCATGTATAGGAGTCAATGAGCTATCCTTCTATGTGAAATCCAACATGACCCATGCATGACAAGTATCAAGAGTATCATCTACTAGAGCCAAGGTGCTAGCCTTATTTATAGGATCAAGACATCCAACGAATGGATTTTAGCCAATCATTAAGTGTATCAATGTATCAACATCAGATAACCTCATAGAATTTAAGAAGATCAAAATGTTCAACACCGGGTGCATCATTTCATCATAGGAAACATATATCCAAGTTACTTTCATATGCATGTATGGGCCATCAAAGAAAGAGACATTCTCATCATACCTTAGGGCTTACCGAGCCATCCAAAGTTATAGCTGAAATACAACATACCATGCATACCTTATGGTATTCAAATACATGTGCACCTTTTTATAGGCGGCTTGTAGTGCTTGTCACCTTTTCATCAAGTACCTTTTTACCTCTTTCCAAATATAGCCATCCTTCCTGCATCTCAAATGATCCTCAAGAGGGATCCACTTATCACATCTCATCAAGGAGGTGAGAAACATCCATATACTCAAATACATATGCAAGAATTATAATCAATAAACATAATCATCAGATCTATAAATCTAGACACAAGTAAGAGGCATCATAAGTCAAGAAATACTTATCTTTAATGAGAGGTGATCCTCTCCCTCTTGAACCAATATTCAAGAGCTATCAATGTCCATGGTTCATATACCAATGTTGCCTTCAATTATCCAACTAGGTCTGCTCAAGATTATCTCATCTAGGGCTTCATCAAATCTCCCACAAGTGCTTGAGTATCTTCACATTGACCATACTAGGTTTCATATATCATATCATTTCCATAAACCAAGATTTCTCTCCAACCCTAACCTCGTAGAATCCATCAAACCCAAATAATCAAGTTGTATAAGGTTTTATTCAAACCCTAGAATTCTTTTTAAATCTCTACCATCCTCTTCTTACTTCCATCAAAGGTGTTTTCAGAGGGTGATATCCATGGATTTTCTTCAACCTAGCTTTGATACCATGTTAATTTTTTAGAGTCTTCTTCTTCTTAGATCGTCATCAAATGATTCAGCAAAAGAGAGTACAATGATCCATAACTTTATCTATGCAACAAAACAACTATGATATCCATGAAGCATATCTAATCATGCTTGAAAACAAAACCATGATTTTGAGGACTGAAGTGTGCTATCACTAACTGTAGACAACTGTTGGATACTGCTAAAAATTGTTTTCACTAAGCGAAATCTTCGGAATATAGAAATATCATCCATGAGTCTCGATGTTATAGCTCCAAATCTCACTCTTATGGTTTGTGATGCTGTACTCATGGCCTAGGGCAACCCCTCCTTCCAGACCTGGTCCTAAAATTTAAAAAACAGTGTTTTATCCCTTATACGCGACATTGCCCTGAGTTAAATGCGTGTATACGCGGGTCTGTGTATCCAACCCGCGTGTATGTATTAAAACACTTTAAAAAATACAAAACTCATTATTTTCGGGCGGATATCGTGAGTTTTACCTGCTGATCACATGTTAGTGCTCGTGGCCCAATTGTTACCAACCAGCTCCTAACTAAAAAACTACTTTGGAGATGGTATAAAAAGACCTCAAAGGGAAGGCCTAAGGGGAGAGAAGAGAGAGAAAGGTTATTATGCTGAGATTTTTCCCTTGACTAGGTCTGAAGTCCCTTGTGCCTTCTGCACTTCCCCCATTTTGTACAGGAAACCTTTGTTTCCTTGTGTGTTGATGTTCATCCACCATTTATGACATCATGGAGAGAGTCATGGAAGGAGTTTTTTAGAGGCTTGAGGCTGGAACAGATCCGGAAGGAAGCTTTGCTTGGAGCCTGCTGAAGGTGACTCAGCTGAAAATATTCCTTTTTATGTACTTTATTTGTCTATAATAAAAGAAACACATGTCTTGGTTCCCAAAATGAATCTTCTTTATGTTAATGATATTCATGTTGAGAATTCATATGTAAATGGTTGTTTGGATTTCATAACTAACTACCTTTCTTTATAACATGAAGATGGTTTCTTTATAAGTTTTTGTCCATATACTGATGTGTTCTTTGAATTGGTTGTTTTGCAGGACAAAAGAGAAGAAGGTAACTCCAAGAAGGGTTTGGACCCTCAGGGCCTTCTCAAACATAGGACCAAAGGTACGTACCCTAATCATAGAATTTGCTTACAATAGCATAATGGCTGTGTGAATGCATTTTTCTTTGAATAGATAACTTTCAGTCTGCTAGGGTTTCCACCCAAAAAGCCCTAGGGGAACATTTCCCTCTATCAGAATTGGCGACTCCACTGGGGACAACACTCTTGTTGTTACTAGTTTGGGTGTTTTTCAAGCCAATCAGGGCTCAGCTGCCTTGTCTGCTTGCTGTTACTATCTGGTCTGTTCTTGAACTTTAAGCTTTGCCAGTTTCTTCAATTTGCTTTTTTATTTTTCTTGAAGCTTTTCATATACGTTGTTTTTCTTAGATACAAAGGTGTATATACACTTGTTTATTTGAGTTAACCAGCGTATACGCAGGTTTCCTCAGATACAATCGCGTATACACGCAATCTGTACTTTAGTACACCCGCGTATATATTGCAATTTTCAAGATTTATAAATCTTTTTAGTCTCTGAAGGTTTGTCTGGTGGTTTGAGTCAGTCTGAAATAGTCATTTTCCAGTATCAGTTATTTGTTTTACAGCGAGCATCTTGTTCTGAATTCTCTCTGATTATAAGGAGTATTGGTCTTGTTTTTTGTTGATTGCAAGCGTCATCGTTTTTTGCTAAAGCACGCAAGATTTCTTGCTAGGAATCTTGGCTGCTCTGTTTTATCAGGGTAGGAAGATTGATCACAATTTTTGTGTTAATCTTGCTTTTGGTGAATTTTTGTTTGCTTAACAAAATCGCTTTTTGTGACCATCCACTTCTTTGTTTCATGAAAGTTGTTGTTTGACACTTTCTTGGAATTTGTCTTTTTGATCTTTTTGGTTTTCATTGCCAAAGATTTCATTGTTGCTTTTGATTGTTAAGAGCGATTTCAAACACATTTATTTTTGTTGGGTTTTCATCCATTAAGTGGTGTCGATTCGCAAAAGTGTTTAACTGCCTATTCTTCAATCACAAGTTTCAGTGTTGTTGAGAGCATTCTTTGAAAAGATTTTTTTTTGCTTATTACTTTTGAAGAAAATCTTTTGAAAATCTTAGTTTTGCTTTCTTGAACTTGCTTTTCATTTGGTTTCCTTTTAGTAAGTGAAAGTGCTTTATGTTTGTCTTAGAACTTGTTTTTAGTGTTTAGACTAAATGAATGGTAGCATCTCATATTCCGTTTAGATAAAATTTGATAAGAAAGCAACTTTCATTTTTGGTTTTTAGAGTAGTTTTAAATCTTGCATCCGCATATATTTGTTGCATTAGGATATATTTGCATCCCCTTTTAGGCATACATAGCTTTGTTAGCTTTTGTGAGTGTGAAGTGTGAATTAACAAAAAGAAAAGAAAAATTTGTTTTATTAGAAGTACCTCTGAACCCTATAGAAATTGCTCTTCATCGAAAAACGAAAAAGTGCATGTGCATGTAGTTAAGTTTTTATTAATTTCTTTTGCGTCAAAAAACACCACTAGTTTCACTTTCGTTACCTTTTGACTTAAAGAACAGCCTAATAAAATCAAGCGCTAACTAAAATTCACTAGAAATTTTTGTTTTAGTTAATTACACCAACAAGTTTAGGATTTTAGGGCCTTGGATTAGGCGAGTGGAGAGTTAACTCTCCAAGGCCATATAAACATCAAACATAGGAGTCTGAATAACGAGAGAAAATCCAATAGTGTTAGGAAGACCAGGAAAGCTCTGGATCTGGGAGTTAAGCACGAGGGTTTGTGAAGACAGGGAAGAGAGATACCCCCTCTCCTACTTGTCCGAACTTACCTCACGACTGTTCCACCTGGCTTCTGCGACGAGTTGGTATCCATAGTTGCTATTCCTAGGGAACTACACAGGTGGCTGCAGAGGGGAATCCCGTGGCACCTGAGGTTGACGTTGCATCACTCTCGAGAGTACTACTGGAGGGCACCCTTGCGAAGCTTGGGGGCTTGCACCGCGGCAGGCTATTGTTAGGAGGTCAGTGTAACTTCCTCTGATACCTTTGCTGATAGGACTGGGCCCTCATCATCCTAGACTATCTTCGGAAGGCCCCTTAATTCACTTTCTCGTATTTTGGTGTCCAGTCTTAATCACCCGGAGCGGAAATACTTGGAAGTTGTTTGACTGGCTGTATCTTTAGGGACTTTATAGTGTGTGCTCTGTGCTCTTAGTTGGCCTAGCTTTCAATTTTTTGAGTCTTTAGTTAGATCATAACAAAAAATTCAAAGTGGCTGACCGATCTCCTAGACGGTCTCGAAGACTTCGTGGTCTTTCGCCACCAAGTTTAGAGCCTTATCCTAGAAGGCGCAGAGGCAATACTATCGGTGGGTTCTGTCCCACGCCGGTTGACACATCGGGGATTGATCCTCCTCTCAGGGGCATTAGTGCTCAAGCAAGGCCTGGCACTTCTGAACAAGAGAGAGACACTCCAATCCTTTCTCGAGTTCTCTTTCAAGCAGAGAATAACATAGAGGTAGAAGAACTCTCAGAGTCGTTAGCAGCTTCGAATTATCCACTACCATCTAGTCATCCAGACGTATTACAATACGTTGGGACTCCGACGCATAGACCGTCAAGTCTAGGTTATGCTACGTGCTTACCATCGATGACCACTACAGGAAGCATGGCTTCTACAAGTGCTACGACTATGCAAACCCCAACATCGGTGCAAGGGGGAGGAACCATTTCCATCTCCTCTGCTTCCTTGTTTGGATCTTTGCTAGCACATCTTTAGTTGGGTCTACCTCCATTCCGTCCATGAGAGGAAATGCCAAAACCAATGATTTTGGTACTGGATTCTTCCCATTTGGCACCCACTCACAGGGTATTCCATCTGTTTCGTTTAGTGCCGCTACGTCCATGATGGGCGGATCGGCTTCATTCCAGGGTTTTCCTTTCGGAAGTGGTCATATACCACATTCCAACCCGACGGTATGATCCATGCCTTTTTCTTCTGTAGGACAAAGCAGCAATCCTTTCCAAGGTTGGAATAACCCTGGGGTTAGTAGGGCAGGAACTGGGAATCTGTTTATCGGCCAACATGGGAATAGGCTGTACTCCACGGTTAGTTCGTTTCAAAGTATTCTTCCCCTTGCTTCGGCTTGGAATCCGTATCAGGGGTTATCAACTCCTTACAATCCTTTAGGAGGAAACTTTGCTGGTTGTGGAGGCTATATGACCAGAGTTGGTCAAACTCCGAATTTTGCTGGATCACAAGGCTTGCCTTTTGGTTCAGCCGGTTCTACTGGTTACTTCAGGCAGCCTGGTGCCTCCCAAATTCCAGGACAATCTTTTCAGAACTTTGGAACTTCTGCCCAGACTGGGTGGAATCCCCAAGGCCCTCCTAGGCTTCCGTTTCTGGCAACGTTGAACTTGCCAGATCTCACTAAGTTAACAAATGACCCAATCAAGTACAATCCGGCCTGGCCTCCGGTCCCAACCAAACTCCCTTCAGATATTCCAGAATTCGAAGGGAAGAGTGGTGAAGACCCAGGCGATCATGTGACCACATTCCACTTGTGGTGCTCATCTAACTCCCTTATCGATGACTCGATTAGGTTGAGACTCTTTCAGCGCACCTTGACTGGTAATGCGGCCAAATGGTATATAGAGTTGCCAGGGGGCAGCTTTACATCTTTTGCTGACTTAGCAAATATTTTCTTAAATCATTTCCAATTGCATGTCCGCTATGATGCCGGAACTGAACTTCTGGCCACCTTTCGTCAGGATAAGGCAACCCACATTTCTGACCATATTCAGGAATGGAGACGGAGAAAGACACTCATTAAAGCCGAAATCCCTCCAGAGTACCATCTCGAGTGGTTTTTGAAGTCTTTACAACCCAAGATATCCAAGGATGTCTCCATGTCTGGGGTCTATTCTGAGGAGCAAGCCATTTTTAGGGCCCAGCAATTAGAATTGATCTACTCCCAGTCTGGGATCCTACAAAAGTACTTTCCAGATGCTCCTAGATCTAAGGTTCACATAGCTAAGTCGAAGCCAGGTCCGCACGAGGATGGTATCGTTGGGTCAGTAGACACAACTACCGTGAACTTGTTGAATCAATTGCAGCAGTTGTCCTTGCCAACTGCTTCTAACAACCAAGTCACATCGTCTAATCCCCCGCTTCCCAAAATTCTTCAATTAATGTCATCCAATCTGATAACCCCAAAGGAAATCGAAATTCCAATGGAAAAAGGAAAGGACGAGGTAAGAAAAAGAACCAGGATGGGAAGCCTGATGCAAATAAATCCGGCAACAACGCTGGTGGTGGTAGAAATGAGTCGAGAAAGAAAGTCAAGTTTCCATGCAAGTTGTGCAGTGGAGACCATCTAACTCATCTCTACCCTAAGATTGAAGACGCTCAGTGCTTGTTAGGACAGCAAGGGACTTCTAGTTCTCAAGCTGTGTTAACAAACCCGTTTCCCCAAGGGCAGCAACTTCTTGCTGGCATGAGTTCAAACCCTGGAACCTCTGCAGGGGGCAACCAGGAAGGGGACAAGTCATCAAATGTTTTCATGATGGGTTCTCACGCTAATGTGGCCACATGGTCACGCGATTATGGTGAAGGTGAAACTTCCAAGGGTAAATCAATTCCCGAAACTAACAACCCACTTCATATTGAGCGACCTTCTGTCGAGACTATACCTCGAGTACCGAAAGGTTCCTCAAAACGCGCGACTCTCAACCCTAATATTAGGGCAGCCCAGAATTACTCCATTGTCGAGGATCTGGCTCAGAGTTCATGTGCTATGTCCGCTTTAGAGGTTCTCCAGTCATGTCCTACTCAACAAAGTGCCTTGCTATCGGCAATGGGGGCAGTGGATCCAAGTAATTCTTTAGCTCTCACTTTTGATATGAATAATGTCAAAAAGACACTTCCTCATCACATGGCTTTCCAAATAAAGTCTTCCTACCAGAAAACGAATATTTTTCGGACGGTTGTAGATGAGGGAGCTTCCACGTGTGTCATGTCTATGTCATGCTGGAAGGCCATTGGATCACCGTCGATCGTTCCTTCACCCACCCTATTGACAGCATTTGATGGTCATTCTCATAGGCCATACGGGATTATCCCGGCCTTTCCTATATGAGTTGGAGGAAAGGTCGTTAATATTGAAGTAGAGGTCATAGATGTTAATCTAGACTATAATCTCCTATTAGGAAGGAACTGGGTATACGAAATGGACGTCGTTGTTTCGACTCTGTTTGGTGTCATTTGCTTTCCTCATGAGGGAAAAATCGTTAAGGTTGATCAATTGGACTATTGTCCAGTCGATCCTCAAGCAAGCTCTGACTCTACTGTTCCTTTAGTGGGTAACCCTCGTCCGCCTACTGAGAGTCTAGGAGTCGGGATGTACTCTTCATTGATGGGTACGTTTAATCTTCCCCCTCCTACAGCTGGGATAGATACAATTTCATCCTCCAGGGACCCTGTACGGAGAGAGTTTGTTCAAACTCCTTATTCTTCGAAACCTGGAACCTTAGCTTCATCTGTGACCACATCATGTGATGACAAGGTGGGTGGAATAGAATCTCTTATATCTGCAGTAGAGCTTAGATGTGAATCTATCGATAACTTTGCAGATAACCATTCTACTTCTTCCTCTGGGAAGGAGATAGATGGTGATGTGGCTCATTTTCAGACCCTTGATTCCACCTCTGCATCGGATTGCTCGGATATTGTTTTTCCATCAGACGAAGCGATATTCGAAGCAATGACGGTTGTAGATCGACCTTTGGAAGATTTACATCGTCGGCTACACTTTCATTCCCATGTGCATGAAGTCGAATCTCAGTCCTCCAGTTCGACTAGCGATGTTTGTACGGTCCCTTTGGCTCCAACACATTCATTTGCCAAAGGAAGTATATTGATTGGTTCGATCATCGTACCTATAAACATCCCTAGGAGTAAGTTGGCGGAGCCCCCTGACGGGCTCTACCTAAGGAAGTGATTTTCTTAGCTTTGGCCAAGCAATGGCTTCTTTGTATTTTATGTGTGTTTGTACATATATCATCGAGATTTTTATGATATCAGCACTTTTTGATCTGCTATGGCAGGTGTTGGTGGATGACTTGGTCTATTGTGGGTTCGCCGATGGTGCTAGTCAGCACACTCGGAATCTTGCTTCCGCAGCTTGGGTACTCTGTTATCCAACTGGTCAATTGATGGCATCAAGAGGCATGTGCATCGGTCCTGCTTCAAACAATATGGCCGAGTATACTGCTGTTATTAATTTATTATCCGAGGCAATCTCTCATGGGATTAACTCGTTGGTAGTGTATCTTGATTCTCAATTGATAGTGTCTCAATTAAATAACATTTATCGGGTACGTGATCCATCTTTATATCGCCAGTATTTAAGGGTGAGGTTGTTGCAAAGATAATTTACTTATATTAATTATTTTCACATTCCAAGATCTCATAATTGGTTAGCGGATTCTATCGCTAATCAGGCATTAGACTGGCACATCAATCATTCATCATAATAAAATCAAGCATCAAAAAGTAAAACTGTATATATATATATATATATATCGTAAAGTGTCTCGAGTGTACATATGTGTGTCCAAAAATATACAAAATTGGGACTCAAATGCCCATAATCATGTCCGGCATATCTAATGCCTCGGCTCAGGATGAGCATCTAAGTATGTAACTATAGCATTGGCCACACACCGAAAAATGCGAACCCAGTCACGTGGCATGCCGACCACATGATGCTACATATCCTCAGGAAGGTCCTCTATGACGGCCATAGGTACTCAGTAGCTCAGTCTCGCCAAGTGTCGTTGGACGTTGTTTAGAGTCCATTCTGTATTAGCAGCCGCCTCTTCGGCTCCTCGGCCGCGCCGTCCATGCCGCGGGAATCCATCTGGTCGTACTGGCCCAATGTCTGGAACATGATCATCATATCAGTCATTTGAATCTCATCAAAAAATATTTTTCAAAATGCGTCATTATATTTGAAAAATCCAAAAAAAAACATAAAATCAAAAAATCTTACCAATCTCGCCCCATGCTGCATTCGGTGGTAAAGCTAGATCAAGATCTCCTCGGAAATCCAGCCCAGCATAGGGGTAGTCATCCACGGCGATGATCTGCTGATCCCACCAGGTGAAGAAGTCATCGTCGAAGGTAGTCCTTGGGACCTCCCCACCCCCCAGATGTTTCATCAGATCAGCCCACTGGCCCATGCGTGGATCGCGTGGGGTGCTGATGGAAACTACTACCCTGGGGCGGAGTGCGGGAACCTTCTCGAAAAAGAAAGTACATAAGATAGTCCCATATCCAAAGTTCTTGGTCTGACCCCTCCTGATAGAAGTGAGCTGGCTCTTCATGTTGGCCAGAAGAGGAGTACACCAGTCGAACACAGTAGTGAGACAGTCAACTGCCACGCTCATGTTTAGCCATGACGCCTGATGCAGAGAGGATGATCCGTTCACTCGAGCCATGGTGAACAGGATAATCCTAAGTGATAAACTCGCCACATGTGTGATGGAAATCTGGCTCCCAACCTTCTTGGGATGTCTCGGGCAGTATATCTGTACATAGTCCTCTATCGAGAGGCTACTCTGTGTCCTGCCCCGGGACTGTACTACCTCTCCCCTTCGGGAAAGGCCCGTGATAAAATAGATATCCTCCACTTCTACCTTGAGCGACATCTGATCGATCATAAAGGCTTCCTTATCGACATCCCAATAATCAATGAGCATCTCAAGCAGACGCGTGTTCACTTTCATATTTGGCAGTTTGAAAAATTTAAGCAAACCGCATCCCCGTAGTGCATCTAATGCTTCTAGACTGTTCATAACTTCATTTTCTACCGTTGCGTGCTCTCTTTCACGCCACATGACCGGCATCCTGAGAAAAAATCAATTTAAAACCATTAGTTTTTGTTTAAAAATGGTTCGCGGCATATACGCGGGTCCCTGTGCACACAGTCACGTATAGGGCCCACGTATACACGGGTTCAATATTACCAACTCACGTATACGCCGCGAGGAAATTTTTGACAAAATTTCAATGGTGAAACATCAATCAAAAATCTTAAAACCAGTCACAATCAATTGCAAGCTAAGTATAAGAGTTACCTGGAGCTTTTTGACGAATTTGAACGGTTAAATCTGGCTGTGGGAAGTTTGCTCCTTTTGCTCCAAATCTTTTGCTCTCAAACTCAATGGTAAAAATGGTGAGTCCAAAATGATTTTTATAAGTTTTGAAAATGCAAAATTTTTTCAAAATTTTATTTTGTTTGGCCTCATGTGACTTTTAACTTGGGAGCTTGGAATGTCGAGATTGGTCTGTTTTTCAGGACATTTTGGATGATTTTCAGTTTCAAGACAGTTCCATGATTGCTGACCCGTCATGGCAGGTATCGTTTTCTCACTGGAATATAGGTTAGGGACATCATTTTTCCGTTGCATTATGCATACTAGCCTCCATTTGCCGATACATCTGCCATAGGGTCGATCCCATCGTGTTATGGTTCGCATGCCATCTTCACCCGCCGATTCTTTAAATCATGACACGATGGTAGAGCCATCCTTTACATGGGCATCCTAGTTAGCACCTCACTGACGTTTGTTTCCCATGCTGCTCCGATTTGAGTAGGCTCAGGAGTCCTCTGTAGTCCTGTCATGACTTATGCGTTGAAGATTCGTTCCTCTTAGCTTCTCCGCTTTGTTCTGGCCTTATACCCTAGAGGCTCCTTTTTGTTGAGTTGTACTACTGCATTGCATGTTGACCACTTGCAGCTTTTGGCCTAGAGCCGGCTTCACTTGGACTCGTGCTTAAGCCAACTTTTGACCATGACGTCTGCAAAATCAACCTTGCATACCTTTGACTTCTGCAGCTTGACACACTTTGACCCGTGGAAGGAACATACCTTTGAGTGTCACTGACCAGTTTTCACCTCCCTGCATTGAGCATAGGAACGTTCCCTTCCCAGGAACTAGATCATCTGTTTCACCGACACTCGTTCTTTCCACTGTACCATAGCATTCTTTTATTCTTTTTCCAGCTTAACAGAAAAAGACAAAAAAATTAAATATTCCAAAAAGAGCGGGAACGGGACATTATTTCCATTTATTGTTGGCAGCTAGAGTCAGTCATGTCGCCCTTAAACAAAGCACTCAAAACAAAGTCTCCTCCGCATGGGTGGGATTTAGTTTGACTTAGGTACGCCATAACCTTGTTATTGAGTCAGTTCTCCCCCGATTGGTTATCTCTTCCAATCATATGGAGGGTTCATTCGTGCCTCCTGCATGGCGAACTTATACAGAGTCATCAAATGCTACCACATAGTCACATTGAGTCGTGCTTTTTTTCAAGGGAAGTTAGCCTGAGTCAGCCTCTCTGCGGTGTCTCTTGACTCATTTTTCAGTCGGCCATCCTTGGTTGTCAGTGTCATGTCTATTATCACATCAGTTATATTGTTCCTTTACTCGTGCCAGTTTGAGAAGGTCCCCATTGACTTCTTGCTGGCGGGTC
Source organism: Pinus tabuliformis (assembly GCA_031772625.1). Lineage (NCBI taxonomy): Eukaryota > Viridiplantae > Streptophyta > Pinopsida > Pinales > Pinaceae > Pinus > Pinus tabuliformis. The sequence goes on from CM062817.1 coordinate 1,765,868,077, forward strand.
TTGTCCTTATCGACGACGAAATCTTGCTCTGAGGACAGGCCTAGAGTCGCACCCTGGCCCTATTTTCATTATTGATAGGTCACCTTGTGCTCAGCATCGATCAGTATCATGGGTCTTTGACTGAGTGGTTTCCCTTGTGTTCGACGTCAGCTTACATTATCACACATTGGGATTCATGCAGTACCTTGGTTTCCATTTGACCCTATTGGTGGATACCTCGCCTCTGTGTCAGCTTTCATTATTGGTTGGTTCAGAGGGTTTCTGTCGTGCGCTAGCCACATCTTGTGTACGCCGGAAATGTACTTCGGTTGGGTTACTACATCTTTTTCGTCCGATTCCTTCCACATTATTGGCCTACGGGTTACACTCGCGCTAGATTGATGAAGGATGTCTTAATGGCTTCCTTCTAGTGGATCTTTCCCTATCGACTCCGACTTATTGCTCTGGGGCAAAGATCTAGAGTCCATTTGGCAGTACCTTGGGGTTTGCAGTCATTAGTGGTAGATCCTTCGCTATCGACAGTGGGAAACCATCATTGTCTCCTGATCGATAGATTCTTACAGGTGTTCGACTCCAGCTCATCTATTCACACTTGTTAGATTGTACTGGGTACCTTGACGCTCATTATCACTATCAGTGAGTAGTCTCGCGTTTGTTAACAGTATACATCAATGACCAGTAATCAAACGATTTCTCACATGGTCAACTTCAGATCATTTATTCCCATGGTGTAGAAATGTACCACGGCGGTCGGTGAAGACCTCAGGTTGTATCAGCATTCATTGGTTCACTTGACAGTTGCTCCTGTTGCTGCTAGTTGATACCACTCCACTTTATATGTTGCAGTCAGTCATGGTGACATTTTATATGCTGGCACCTGAGTTTGCAGTGTAGTACCATCCTATTCCATCATGTTCAGTTGGTACCTTTTGGGATTAGTCTCTGATATCAGTGATCCGTTGTATCTTTTAGCATCATTGACAGTCTTATATGTGATACTCAGACATGTACTTGTTCATTATGATCAAATGATCCATTATGTATCTTTCAGTCATTTATACTTGTATACTTAGTGGATCCGCTTATACTTGATATGCGTACATGCTTTACTTTTTCTGAGCATGGGTATGCCCGCCTCAGACAGTGTTTCTTTCTGATCTCCTTTGGTGGCTTGGCAGGCTGAATTCTGGTGAAGTCCTCCTCGGTTTTTGATAGAATTCCTTTCCATGTACTTGCATAATATATTTCGGCCATCATGTACCCCTTCTGACCTCATATATTATGGGGCATCTGTTATAGCTCCAAATCTCACTCTTATGGTTTGTGATGCTGTACTCATGGCCTAGGGAAACCCCTCCTTCCAGACCTGGTCCTAAAATTTAAAAAACAGTGTTTTATCCCTTATACGCGACATTTCCCTGAGTTAAACGCGTGTATATGCGGGTCTGTGTATATCCAACCCTCGTGTATGTATTAAAACACTTAAAAATATATAAAACTCCTTATTTTCTGGGGGAGATCGCAGGTTTTACCTGCTGGTCACCTGTTAGTGCCCGTGGCCCAACTGTTCCCAACCAACTCCTAACTAAAAAACTACTTTGGAGATGGTATAAAAAGACCTCAAAGGGAAGGCCTAAGGGGAGAGAAGAGAGAGAAAGGTTATTATGCTGAGATTTTTCCTTTGACCAGGTCTGAAGTCCCTTGTGCCTTCTGCACTTCCCCCATTTTGTACAGGAAACCTTTGTTTCCTTGTGTGTTGATGTTCATCCACCATTTATGACATCATGGAGAGAGTCATGGAAGGAGTTTGTTAGAGGCTTGAGGCTGGAACGGATCCGGAAGGAAGCTTTGCTTGGAGCCTGCTGAAGGTGACTCAGCTGAAAATATTCCTTTTTATGTAATTTATTTGTCTATAATAAAAGAAACACATGTCTTGGTTCCCGAAATGAATCTTCTTTATGTTAATGATATTCATGTTTAGAATTCATATGTAAATGGTTGTTTGGATTTCATAACTAACTACCTTTCTTTATAACATGAAGATGGTTTCTTTATAAGTTTTTGTCCATATACTGTTGTGTTCTTTGAATTGGTTGTTTTGCAGGACAAAAGAGAAGAAGGGAACTCCAAGAAGGGTTTGGACCCTCAAGGCCTTCTCAAACGTAGGACCAAAGGTACGTACCCTTATCATAGAATTTGCTTACAATAGCATAATGGTTGTGTGAATGCATGTTTCTTTGAATAGATAACTTTCAGTCTACTAGGGTTTCCACCCAAAAATCCCTAGGGGAACATTTCCCTCTATCACTCGAATGCAGGGAGGAGGAGCTATGCGAGCATCTATAGCAGATCTGGATGCTCTCTGCATAACTAGATGACTACGTCCGTAACATATTTGGACACTCTCAGGTGAACTAGATGAGGGCGTTCGGGGTCAAACATACCCAGACCTGCTTCAAGCCCTAGGCACTCTCATAAGGTTGATGTACGAGTGTCTATGGCAGCCTAGATGCTCTTAGGACCACTCTATGCAAGTGTCCGGGGACTAATACAGCCCGATCTATTTATGAAGCCATGGATTCTCTCATAACCCATTGTGCCAACGTCCAAGGCTCCCTGGACACTCCCATAAAACACTGTGCCAATGTTCAGGGACTAAAATGTCCAGTTTTGTGTAAACATCCAATATCTAGAAAACCCTAGATCAATGTCAGCTTCAACCCTGAGATTTCGGACCCTTGTGTGAACTTTCCTCTGACAGACTTGTGTAAACCAAGACAATAAGAGAAGAGAATATGGTTTGTACAATGTGTCCAAATGAGCTTGAGGTCTCTTCTATTTATAGGCTTTCATGAGAGTCCACTTGGGGTTGAGGACGACCTAAGTAGTTACACATGTGGTTAGGGCCGGCCCATTTCATAATACATGTATGAATAAAATAATTCAAAACTCAACTTCTGCTTGACCAAATAAGGTGATATGTAGGTTGATTTTGGTCCTCTTGAAAAGAGGAATCTAATGCAATCATTATCTTAGTCATTTGAGCTATCCAAGGTGGAAGTTGACCGCAGTTGAAAAAATTAACAGTTTTGTTTGTGTAAGCCAGATTTTGACTAAATGATAAAATGTAAAATTCCCTTTTATCTAAACTTCTCCAAGATTAGGTATCAGGGAGGCTTTTGGAGTCTATACTAGTCACATGTTTGGCTCAGGTGGATGACTAATGCATGACAGATCAATGTACTCTTCTTTATCCTTGGTGATCATGAACAATGATGTGAGAGATGTGTTTGGGTTTTGTGAATATATGGCGAGGAGATGGCTTAGTAATGGCCCTTTGGTCATCTGGAACCTTCATGGAGCTTGATCATGGTTTATCATGAAGTAAGGAGGTTGCGTACTAGTGGGTACTATTCCCATCACATCAGAGATAAGGGAAACTCATTTAAATGGGTTACACTTCAATCCTATACGATTTTCAGGTATCATCCCTTGTCTTGCTTTTCTAGTCATTTTTTTGTGGATTATGTTGTTTGGCCCTTAGATTACTTGGTTCCAGACTTTATTTTTGTGTGGGTTATTGGAGCCTTTTGTTGTTGGCATGTTGTCTGTTATGGCTAAGAATTCTACTATGGCCTTGTACTCTTTCTATGTGTTGTGGGGCTAAGGGGTTGGTCTATATGCTCTATCTCTACAGGGATTAAGTGCCAACTCTTATGTCTTGTGTAGCTATCTATTTTTATGGTTGAGATGAACTTCTCTAAGGTTTGTTCTAAACAATTTGGTTGGTTTCTTCATAATATATGAATAGCTAGTGTTATGGCTCATGACAAGGTCACCAAGTTAAGTAAAATGGGTACTACCCAATCTTAGAGAGGTTGCAAGCACTCTCGTTGGTGTGCCTTTCTGCACTCTCATGACACTAGCATTGATAGAGCCACCCAACGAGTAGGTTAACACTTATAGTAATCTAATTCACTTGAAATTTAGGATGATGTTGAAGCTTTGGTTGATTTTGTCAAGTAAAGGTGTCAAAATACACTGATCAACAAATTATGACAAAATTCCAGGGATGAGTTAAGGGAAATAGATTCTTTATGTCAAGGGATACTAAGGTGTGTTGATAAGTTTAATCCTCTTTGTGGACAAAGACGGTCCCTCTATCCCAATGAGTGGGTCTAGCAACTGAAGTGACAATCAACTAGACATCTTCCTAGGTTATAATTGAAAAGTAGAACAAAAGAGATGACCTACCTCGTTTTGATGCTAATCCGATTTCCTTTATTGAAGGCCTCGAACCGCTTGTGTCACGAACTTGTTGCTGCTTCTCCCAGTGCTTATGTACCTGAAAAAGTTATCAAGAGACAACAAAGCATACCAAAACCAATAGCAAATCCAATGATAACCTACCTAGCTGATAAATGAATGCCGAGCTAATACATACATGAACATATATATTTTGGGATGATGAACCATCATTTGTATATTATTTAAAGAATAAAGGGAAGCTTACAACCATAGCCTTGATGTTGAAAGGCTCTCCTTGAGTGGTAATCCAAGTCGAAGCCAAGAAACTCTCCAAACACTCCTTCTCAAGTCTAATGAATAGCCTCTAAGCACAAGCTCAACATAGGGGTGAAAATGGACATAGACCAACCATTTGGGAATGAGAGAGGAGGAATTTATAGGCCGGGTGTTATAGACATTTTTGGGCCCTACAACCCCAAGCATGAAATGTCCATAAACCAAGGGCTCCTAAGTCCCTAAAAGTGTTTTTCTAACCACTAAAGGAACAAGGTCAACAGATTACAGCTTCTCCCAGAAGTTCTCCATGAGAAACTGCTCAGAATTGGTCAAAATAGGATCATTGCGGCTGCTCCACTGGCTAAGTGCGTTGCATCTCACCCAAATACACTGTGAGGGTGCGTTTCATTTCAAAAGTCCCTTCTATGGGGTGCGATGGGCGAGAAGTGAAAAATGGCAATGTCATTCCGCGAGGTGGAGAGGCAATGGAAGCTTCTAGAATCTTCTCCTGTGATACTTGCCTCACTGAATTCGACCAAGGATGAGTAAGAGGCCATCAGTCTCCAAGTGGAAGCTAGAACTATCAGAGAGAAGACACTAATCAAATCACAAGCTGACTCATCCCCCTTACAGATATCTATATATGGATCCCTCATCCCAGAGATCCAGAGGCTGGAATTTTGCATATTGTAAGGAATTGCTATTGGTTTCTTGAGACAAACATCAGATTGTTGGGTGATCTAAGCTTTGTTTGAGGTGAAGAGGGGATTCTTTGCTGGGAGGTTGATGCTAGGTCAGAACAACTGGTTGTAACTCCTCCTGGCTCTTTTCTTGTTTATCAATAAAAGCTATTTGAGTTTTCCTCCATGCTTTTGTATCATTGATGCTTGTTACATTTGTATGGTCAATTTACATCTGATCCTAGATTGTTTATGATTATAGATCCATGTCTTTGTATAGTGCTATGCTTCTCTGATCTTACAGATACTTTGTGAAGTTGGGCGTGCAAGGGAGCAGGTAGCTGAGGACTATCAAAGAAGAGAGGGATCAAATCAGGAGATTGGCGCAAGACAGAGGTTGGTCTTTCTGTTCCTCTCTATCTATAATTCATAAAGGAAAAACAAAAGTAGCTTTTCTCTATTTGTTTCTAAGGCAGCTGTCACACCTTAGTGGGAAAGAGTAGTTCTAAATAGACACTTTTCCCTGTAACAAAATGGTGACTCCACTGGGGAACTAATTAGTTTGTTTGTTTATCATTCTTTGTTGTCTATTTCATAAACTTACAAGTAGCATTCGAACTGAATTTGCCATAACAAATGCAAAGTAGACAACTGCTACTTCAATCCATCTACTGGATTTGTTTATGATTTAAACAACTGATTCACAAACTATCTGATTGCCCTTGTGATAGCTCTTAGATCCTCCGTAGATCTACCCCTGATTGTTGCATTATTGATTGTTTTTGCCTCGGCCAAAACCCAAGAACTGAAATACAAACTGTGACCCGATACCCGAACAGAGTCTCGTTTCTGGCCCAGCGCAGGTACTGTTCAGAGATTCTGAATTTCAGCGCACTTCCCGAGTGGACAACCTGCGCTGCATTTCAGATTCTCTGTGTTACAGGTGCGCTGATCTGACTAGCTCTGTGCAGTTGTGGCTTCTGTGATTCATTCTTTCCAGTTCTATTCCTGAATTTTGCTGCCTGTGATCAGTATATGTCTGTTTAAAACCCCTTTTCCTTACTGTTATTCCGCCTCCTTTGTACAAAAGAATTGTAGATGTTTTTGTGTGATTGTTGAGTCATTTACAGTTCTCCTTTGCAAAAGTAGCATAATCGTACTGTCGCCCTTTGATTTGAAACTGTCGCAAGTGTCGATTTCAATCGTAGGAAAAAGTTTAATTGTTGTTGATGGTTGATTATCCTGTTACTATTGCTTTTGGTCTGAATTTGTAATTTTCTAGTGTCGAGAACAAGTATTCATTTCAAAATCATAAGGTGTTGTAATCATCTCCATTTTTTGATTTCGAAAAGAAACTTGTTGATATTTATCGCTTGAAAAGAAATTCAGATTTGTGCATCAACTTTCTTTTTAGCATTCATATACTAAGAAAGTCGAAAACAAATACATGCATGTGCATTTGCATATAGACAGTCTGATTGGCTTGATTTAGGAAAGTGCATTTAGAGTGTGCTCTTTTCTCTTTGTGAAAAGATTCTGTCTTTCTTTTCCCTAGTAGCTAGGATTTTCATTGCATAAAGGAGATAAAAAGTTTGTTTATCATCTTATATTGCATTTTAGGAATTACATCTACATCTCGTGGTGAACCCGAAAGGAAAACTTCATAAACAAGATCAACTTAAAATAAATTCAATGAATCTAACAACGCTTTGGAACTTAACGCACAACATTTAGAAGTCTAGGCTAGAGACATATTTCGACGTCGTAAAGCCTGGTAACTGTCGTTCTCACTGATGGTTGGGTGATTCCTCCACTTTGAGACGATAAATGTCAGTACGGACTTGTGCTCCCACGTACCGTCGAGTATATTTTGGGAGACCCCAATAGGCTTAATCCTTTATCCATAGGAAGCCGTGTTTGCCGCCCTATCGATCGCAATGCACTAAACACAGCATTCGGGAAGATTGACTGTCGTACCGTAAAAAGTATTCTGCAGTTTTGCGATTGGTTTGGTAATGCCTCTACCTAGATTTCCAGAGTAGTCCCTTTCATTCCTTTTCAGACTCCTTAACAGAAAAGGTCCATCTGAGCACTTGTCACTTCAGGCTCATTAAAAATCGAAGGAGACTAGAGTCATCTTTTGTTTTTCTCAACTCTTAAAAACTAAAAAAACAAGTTGTGTCAAAGCGTCTAAAATTTATTTTAAACGGAATATTCATTACCCTTTCCTACGTTGATCTTGGGTTGAGAAAAATGGAATCCACCAACCAAGGAACTCCCCTTGGAGGAAATCCTGGTCCCTTCTCCTCTTGGGGAGATGTTGGTGCACCCCATATGGCCACATTGTTTCTTCCAGGACTGAAAATTGGTTTGCCTGTATGGCTCTTCTCAACCTTTGTCGTTCAGAACACCACAATTCCTAAACAATCGAATCAGCGACTAGACGAGTCCAGAGTTACCCACCAGCCTTATACTTCCTCTAATTCTTCCTCTCCTCCTTCCTCTTCGCTTGATGGGGCTGGTAAAGCCAAAAGTCAAGTACCTAAAGAGAAGAAGGAAAAGAAGAAGAAAGAGAAGAAGAAGAAGGAGCCAAAAGCGAGTGGGGGTAAACGAGGGTCGTCTAGCGAAAATCCACACACTACACCGACCAGGCCTAAATCGCCATGTGTCATTTGCAAAGGAGACCACTATCACAGAGATTGTCCTTGCATCCCTAGGATTTTAAGGGATTGGTCTCCTCGTTTGCACAACCCGGTGTCGTCAACCTCTGATGGTCATGTTGAAAACACACTGTTAACTAGTGAAAGTGAAGCCCCAGGACAAAAAGGAAAATATAGATTTCCTTGTAAATTGTGCGAAGGCGATCATGCCGTCCACCGTTGTCCCTTCTTAGACGAAGCTAAAAGAGTTTTGGACGATCGTCCGGTTTCACCGTTACGACTTCCTCCTGGATATAAAAAACTCTTGCCAAGTCCATCACTAGTTGAAAATCCGGCTGGCCCGCTCAGGTGGTCGGCTGAAGTATCTATCATTGAAGATAAACCATCTGAACCCATACCAGACGAAAGTCAAAAGGTCGAGGCGGCAGTTAACCCGGTCTTGCCTTCAGAGGTTCCATCTTCAGATGATACAGTCACTGAAGAGAACAAGGATGACACCGTCCAAATTCTTTTCATAAGCACAGACTCCAACGAACATGGGGGCAATTTACCCGTTCCTTTACCGCAGGAAGGAATTTCGTCAGAGTCGTACCCGGCCGTCTATTCGGTCCCACCTCCAAGCAACCTAGTTGTCTCCTTCGACTGGAATCAACTAGGCAGACCCCGTTTACCAGCTAGTGTACCATTCCAAATCATTGTTCAAATATATACAATGGTTATGGCTAGTACCATCATAGATGAGGGGGCTTCTATGAGTATCCTTTCCTCAACTGCTTGGAAAGCGCTTAGTTCGCCATCGCTTTTGCCTGAGATGAGAAATCTAATAGGTTTTGATAAAGGAACCAGTCGACCGTTAGGGATCCTTCTCGATGTGCCCATAACATTGAGAGGGAAAACCGTTCACATGAACGTAATGGTAGTCTAAGGACCCCTGGATTACAATCTACTCCTTGGACGAGACTATATTTATTGCATGGGAGCAATTGTCTCCTCACTCTTTAGAGTAATGTGTTTTCCGCACAAAGGAAGAGTGGTCAAGCTCGTAGACCAGCTTTCATTTCCCGGATCATACAGAGCAAATAGTCATATACCATCCCTGAATGGTCTTTTCACGCAAGAAATGTCTCAATCTCCAGTCCATCATCCCGATGAGTGCGAGTGATTCGGGGGGACATGACTGAAACCCAGGGGGCATGCACCCTGGTCTACTTTGGCAGGAAAACTTCGGGTATAGGGTAGGTTTCCGCGAGAGAATATGACTAATCTGTACCCCCGTCCGTGATTGGAAGAGGGGGTTATTCTAGAACACTTGTCAAAGTTATGTGAGTGGAGTAGCCTCCTTCACTCACCTTTGTCTATTTCGGTAGACATCGCCGAAGAAGTGTTTTGTTTGCGCTGTGAACAGAACGATCTTTGGGTAACCTATAAGAGGTAGGCCTCTCTCAGTAAAACAAATGTTTTAACGGACTAAAGAAGGGGTAACCTTGAAACTCTGTTTTATACCTGGGGGCATGCAAACCTTTTGGAGTGCAAGAAAAGAGCGATCATTTATCTGTTTTTTGGATTGGTCGTTTCCTAACTTGCATAAAGAAAGGATGTGGGGAAAAACCCTAAAAGTTGTCGATTTATATGAGACATTCTTGTCACACGGCTGGATTAATCGAGCAGTTTTAGCACATAGTTCAAGCTCGTTAAAAAATAAACATAAGCCATGAGAAAATGTTTCCTCCCGCATTTAAGCTCGTTAAAAAATAAACATAAGCCATGAGAAAATGTTTCCTCCCGCGTTTAAGCTCGTTAAAAAATGAACTATTTCCCCCGGTAAATAACCATCGTGAATGTAGTACTTCAGCCATTAAAGCCTTGGTCGTGTTTGCACCGTCACCTCCACTTTTTCATTGGCTGATCATTCACCCCCATTTGATTGTTTACCCATTTTGAGGAACAGCTGCGAAGAGTGATCTCACTAGCCATCCTTGTGACACTGCCATGATTGGAAAATTCCAAACCTTACCTGGAATCATCTGCTACCCGTTTTATCACTCGTTCCTCAAAAGACGAGTCTCCTTTAAGCTCTTTTCAACTGACTCGTAAAATATGAAAAGATTGTCGAGCCATTGGCCTCTCCAACTCGTTAAAGGGACAGGAAGTGCCATCCCTCCTCTAGATTTTAATATTTTTGGACCTGAGGGATTATTGCACAAAAAGATTGAGCGCTTGTTTTTTTCGGCTCGTTAAAAGTATCGAAAATCCATCTCCTCCGTATTGTTTTATACTTTTTCGGACTTAAGGGATTAGATGAAGAAAAAGGAATTTTGGAGTTACCTTTACGTTCCTTTTCAGACTCTCTAAAATTGAAAAGGACCGAGTTATCTTTGTCGTTAAACTCGTTAAAAATATTAATAGCGACAAACTTGTCTATAGACGAGAACGAGTTTCACTATCGCTAGGCTCGTTAAAACATAGCGATGGGTTTGCCTGAAGGGAAAATTATAGAACAAGCATATGTTATCCTCCTCAAGCTTGACAAAAATAAAGAGGTACTGGTCAGCAATGACTGGGGAAAATTGGGAAGAAAACTTAAAGAAACTTTGTTGGTAGCAAGTCGCTCTTGAACATGACACTTCCACTCCGTGCCCGAGTCGGGTTGGGTTGTTTCATTCACCGGTCACATCACCATGGTCACGCCATACCATCCACATTTGGGGTTAATGCTACCAATCCATCACATCAGTGTCGCCGATATGTTCAAGAGAAGTCATTCAGAGAATTCACCTGTGTCTCACCCACTACCATACATTATACTCCATTCTTTCATGACCGCCACCCTGAATCTTATATCACCAGATCGTTTTCACCGCCATTAAAATCATTTGCTCCATTCCATGTCATTGATGTGGGATTCATTAAGGCCCTCCTGTGACGGATCACTTCTTGTCGACATCAGCTCATTATCCAAGAAGTTGATCTAGGAACACCCCATTCAGTACTTTGAAGCTTGCATGCCTCAATGGCAAGTTTCTCACTTCCGGCGACAGGTTTACATCAATGGCCTTCGACCGAAAGATTTTTCGTGGTGTTTGACGCCAAGTCCTTTATTCACACCACGTGCATTGTACTGCAGTACCTTGAGGGTCATTATCATTATCGGTGATTCCTCTCGCACTTGTTAACAGTTTACATCATTGACTGGTAACAAAACGACGTCTTTCCATGTTCGAATTCAAAAGATTTCTCACATGGATCGACTTGTATTTTGAGTGAAGATCAAACGAGATTGAAGACCCCGGATCTAGTTTCATCCATCCGAGCTGCGATATATATTCAGGGAAATAAAGACATTAAATGTACATCATTGCTACACAGATAATCATCCACTCAAAAGGATGATGGCTCTATCAGAATCATCAGTCTACACTCAGACGATTGTTTGTCCTGTGTACGTAAAAATGAATTTATAAAGCTGAGCATGGGAATACCCACCTCAGCTAGATCATGAAAATAGTATGAAGATAATGTATTGTATTGTATCTTATCACAGGTCTCCTCCCATCATTGAAAGAACTTCGGATCCTCATAATAAAGCATTTCACCCGACACCAAAATATTAACGGCCTCATACTTTAGGGGGCAACTGTTATAGACATTTTTGGGCCCTACAACCCCAAGCATGAAATGTCCATAAACCAAGGGCTCCTAAGTCCCTAAAAGTGTTGTTTTAACCCCTAAAGGAACAAGGTCAACAGATTACAGCTTCTCCCAGAAGTTCTCCATGAGAAACTGCTCAGAATTGGTCAAAACAGGATCATTGCAACTGCTCCACTGGCTAAGCGCGTTGCATCTCACCCAAATACATTGTGAGGGTGCGTTGCATTTCAAAAGTCCCTTCTGTGGGGTGCGATGGGCGAGAAGTGACAAATGTCAGTGTCATTCCACGAGGTGGAGAGGCAATGGAAGCTTCCAAAATCTTCTCCTGTGACACTTGCCTCACTGAATTCGACCAAGGATGAGTAAGAGGCCATCAGTCTCCAAGTGGAAGCTAGAACTATCAGAGAGAAGACACTAATCAAATCACAAGCTGACTCATCCCCCTTACAGATATCTATATATGGATCCCTCATCCCAGAGATCCAGAGGCTGGAATTTTGCATATTATAAGGAATTGTTGTTGGTTTCTTGAGACAAACATCAGATTGTTGGGTGATCTAAGCTTTGTTTGAGGTGAAGAGGGGCTTCTTTGCTGCGAGGTTGATGTTGGGTCAGAACAATTGGTTGTAACTCCTCCTGGCTCTTTTCTTGTTTATCAATAAAGTCTATTTGAGTTTTCCTCCATGATTTTGTATCATTGATGCTTTTTACATTTGTATGGTCAATTTACATTTGATCCTAGATTGTTTATGATTATAGATCCATGTCTTTGTATAGTGTTATGCTTATGTGATCTTACAGGTACTTTGTGAAGCTAGGCGTGCAAGGGAGCAAGTAGCTGAGGACTATCAAAGAAGAGAGGGATCAAATCAGGAGATTGGCACAAGACAGAGGTTGGTCTTTCTGTTCCTCTCTATCTATAATTCATAAAGGAAAAACAAAAGTAGCTTTTCTCTGTTTGTTTCTAAGGTAGCTGTCACACCTTAGTGGGATAGAGCAGTTCTAAATAGACACTTTTCCCTGTAACACCGGGAGAGGGAGTTAGGACTTCTCCAAAGATAGGATTAGGCCCACATCTCAAGGAAGTAGCTCATAGGGATAACCAAGAGGTCAAATTAGGAGGATTCGGCCTCATATATGTGAAACGACCTCCATCTCGCCGCTTTTGAAGCTTCTAGGTCACGAAGCTTCTCATCCTCTTTGGGAAAATTTCCTTTTTGAGACCATCATGAGTATGGAAGGGAACAGAGCGATTCCATAACTGGCTTAACATAGTGCAACAAGTGACCATCGTGGTTTTGAGTTTCATAAGAGCGATGACCCTCATTTTAGGGTTTCAAGAGTTATTTCTTCAGGGAAAGCTCCATACATTTTCCAAGCAAAGTTAAAGGAGGGATTTGAACTGTATATATGGATGAGTATACTATATAATGATCACGTTTCGGGCACATCAAGGTATGTCACAAGGAATTGTAGGAGGCATGACAAAATATTGTGTAACAGATGCCCCCTAAAGCATAAAGGCAAAATGAGGAGTGATGGTTGAGATGCTTTACGAGCTTTTGACAAGAACAAGGACATGAACTATCAGGAGACCTGCAAATCAAGGATGCATATACATATACATATTTGAGATCAAGACATGAATCCATGGCATGGACGCAGCCATCCAGATAATAAGTATCATCATTAATATAAAATCCGATGGTGTGGTCACATCCATCCATATAGTAGAAACATGTGTACAATCATGAATGACATATAACTCTGTGCAGCCTAAGTCATAATAGACAAGACTCAGGGTCTTGCGCTCCATCTCGAACCGATCAATGTATGAATCCTAACATGTGAATAAACGTGTCACAGTCGAACATGCTAGAAAACTGCCTGATTATCAGTAATGATGTGGACAGTTAACAGGCATGAGAGAAACCACCAATAATGAAAATGGCTCTCAAGGTAAAATAGTACAATCTGTGGATGTGATAATGAAGCTGAGGTCAAACGATCGTAGAATCGCCCGATCAAAAGCTAATAATGAAGACATGTCGTCAGATGCGAAGAATTGGCCATTAGGGCATGCTAACTCTAAGGTACTGAAGGGGAGTTTCTAGGTCATCTTCCTAGATAATGAGCTGAAGTCGACAGGAAGCAACCAGTCAAAGGAGGGCAATGATGAATCCCCCATAATCGACACGAAACAAGGAATAAAGTGGAATAATATTCAAGATTGTAACAATGACTCAAACAATGTATAGGTAAATAACTGCAGATTGGACTTCTCTTGAACATATTGGTGACACGACTCTAGAGTGTGGTAGCATCTGACTCGACATAGGACTAAAGTCATGATGATAGTATGGAATAGTCAAATTAGAGGCAAAATGGATCACCCAAACTAGGGAAGACAAGTGACTGAGTGAGGATATCCCAAACCTGACACAAGAGCAAAAGAGTGTCATGTTCAAGAGTGACATGCTGCCTATACAAAGGATGTCTCATCTTCATTTTTCCCCTGCTATTTCTAGCGAGTACCCCAATTATTTTTATCACAAGCTTGAAGGGGATAGCATATGCTTGCCATGTAATTTCATTCTTCGAATGAATCCCTCCTAGTAAGTTTTACGAGTGCTAGGAAGGAGAAGCTTAGTCTCATCGTGGTGACGAGTCTTTCATCGTAAAGTTTTAACGAGTTCGACATAAGAATAACTCAGTACCTTTTTCATGTTTAGAGAGTTTGAAAAAGAAACAAAAAAGAAAACTCCATCATGTCCCTTTTCGTAATTTGTCCCTCAAATCCGAAAAGGTAGAAAACAATATCCGAGGGAACCTCTTGATCATATCGACTAAGGTGTACCTTTTTCATAAATAGTCAACTTCAGCCCGAAAAAGGGGTAAATTTATATTGAGGTGACGTCGATTCATTTACTTTAACGAGTTCAAAATGACAATTACTCAGCAATCTTTTCAATTTTTGAGAGTCAGAAAAGAACTCAAAGATGACTCCAGTGGGGTTCCTTTTTCGTTTGTTTAATGAGTCTGAAAAAGAGATAAAATAAAACTCACTAGAATCAGTCAATAATGATCACTGTTCACATTGAAGGCACCTGTAACTACACAAGAAACACACCCATCACCGGTGTCAAGAGAAAATATTAAAATATTACGAAAATATTGACAAAATGACTTTCAAAACCTATAAATAGGTAAAAGTAATTTCATTTTTTACCATTTTACCAAACTGAGCTCTGAAAGTGCATTTTGATCCATAATTCTCTTAATTTTCAGTGGCTGCTGCAGGAGATCCAGGGTATCATTTCAAAAACTGTCTACAATAGGTAAGAACCTCATCCCTGCTCTTGCATGTTACCACTTTTTTATGCATTTTAAAAGGTGATTTTGATGCTAGAAAGGAGGATTTCAAAATTTTAGAGCGCTGACAACCATCGTGGGTATGGTCATCGAACCTGCAATGGTCGTGCTTGAACCTAAAGGGTCATGCGATGCCATCACACTATTTGTAAAAATAGGCGCGATGGCGCCAAGGACGGTTTTTTAAGAAATAAAACTCTCTTTTAAGCAAAATTTGATGTTTTTGATCCATGAAAAAGGCATTAATAAGTGTTAAATGTTGGTTTGTAGGAGAATATGGTCTTGGAGTGGAAATAAAGAGGCCATGAGGCCAAAGACCATCAAGCAGCTCAAGATCCTGAATGCATAAATGCACTAAGGAATTGTGGTCTGCTAAAATTATTCAGGACCACAGGGTTAAGGGCTCAGGTGGAATTGCTACCTTATCTATTTATCTTTTAGGATGTAGATCGAGAGATCTTCATCATAAAAGGGCAAGAACTGAAACTTGAGGAGATGGATATCTACTTCATCATGGGATTATCCTGTCGAGGAGAAGTGGTCCAACTCTTTGGATCTTTCCCAGGAGGTGAGAGTACAAGGAGTCTAGTCGAGAGGTATTATCACGGTGCCGAAATAAACCAACGGAGATAAGGTGAAGATGGCGACGATCACCAACAACCTTGTCTTGAGAATAATTTTTTCCACTATGGCACGTGTATCCAACATGTGAGTCTTTCATGAGGCTTCAAAGTCTTAGTTCCAATATGATATCGCATGTTTGACCCCCACTGTCTTCAATTGGTGTGGATGCCTTTTAGAAAACATGAAACGAAAACTGACCAAGAGTAAGCATGGACACTTGAAGCAATTCGGGTTCGGTTCTATACTGGTGACCTTCTTTTTGGAGTGAGTGCTCCTCTTTTGGTATCAGTGGGCAGAGGTTCCACATCCTGCCCCCCGAGATCCAAGACTCGTGAGATGGAGCTAGCTCATGCCTCGAGGAGGCACGGGTCAACATATGCATTATCCACCACAGTTCTTTGCTTGGCTAGAATGCCAACTACTTGTGGTAGATGACTATGCTTATGTTGGAACTAATTTCAGGTGGGATCTAGATCTACCTCTACCACCAGGAAAACAGTGGACCGATGCAGGTAAAAACTTGTTTTTTGGATTTTTTCAAGTTTTATGATTTTTGTAAAAGTGTAAACTGAGACTCAACTTGTGATAAATGTGCAGATGTGGGACCAGAGAGACCACCAAGCATGTCGCCAATAGCATGGCGAGTTTCATAGCAGATAGTGGGTGCAGACTGTGAGGAAGGGGCAGACCCCTTAGCTGAGATGGAGCGTAATCTGGAGGCGATAGCTCATTGAGTTCCAGAGTATGCCACTATAGATGATATTCCACTGCGTTGGCAGAGACACAATGTGGGAGTCTTTGTGAGACTTCGTCAGTTACTAGGCCGAGTGATTAGGGTGGTCTCGTGCTATCATGAGCACCGTACAATTTGATAGTTTATCTAGTCTTTTACACATTTTGTAGGCTTTGAAAGCCAAGTGTCTCAGAACACTCTATTTTTTGACATTTTGATGTAAATACTCCGGCAGACGCAATATATATGTGTGTGTGTGTGTGTGTGTGTGTGTGTGTGTGTGTGTGTGTGCATGTTTTATTACTTATGTGTTCATAACATGATTCAGTTTTATAAATGACACAAATGCCTATCAAGAACAAAATTTGCTAATGCATCGATTAATGTATTTAAAAATTTCTTTCCTACAATCTAACATGTAGATACATACACAATATTTGTGGATTTCTCACTAAGTAATGATTGTTTAATTGTAACAGAACAAGCTGCAAATCCAACTTGACAACTAAATCCCTAATGCCAAGAGCAACTACTTCTGACAAGAGTTTAAAAACTGCATTATATTCAACAATATTATTAGTTGTTTGACCAAGGCAGATACCTTGTAATTTAATCAGCTCGCCATTAGGGTCATAGAGTACCCATGCTGCGGAAGAGAGGTTCTGTGTGCTATGACAAGCACCATTAGCAAAACCAACATAATGGCTTGATGACATCTGCAAACCGAGTGGAACACAGGGTAAGCAGAAAAACACATGTCTGCAAAGCAAACAAACACACCAAAAATCAAAGACGCACACTAATTAATTAACACACTAATGTACAAAAGTTATTACATGAATTTCACGCATAATACTTTTTGAGATACAACCCATTACAAGGCTATGACAATTCATTTCCCTTATAATCACATAGCTCATAGGCACCTTTATGTAAGACACGCTTGATGATGTAGGGCCCATTCCACATGGGTTCGAACTTTCCTGCCCCCAATTTATCGTTGGCTTAATCATAAAGAAGGACCAAGTCACCTTCAACAAAAGTGCGAGGAGAAACGGTTTCGTCAAAATGATCTTTGACTCACTTCTTTTGAGCTTCAACGACCATCACAATAATGCGACGAGTCTCGTCAAGCCTCTTAAGATAAAAAAGCCACTCCTCTTCAGGTGAGGTATTCAGAAGAAGTTCAATAGCTAGTTTAAGCAAAGGGATTTCGCATTCAATTAGCAGAGTTGCCTCTAAACCATACACTAACTGGAATGGAGTGAATCTAGTGGTCGTCTTAGCAGAAGTTCTGTAAGCCCAGAGAGCTGAGAATAACATTAATTTCCAAGGTACACTAAAGCATAGTAGTCAAAACTTTATTAACTGCCTCAACTTGGCCATTGCCTTGTGGATAATAAGGAGTTGAGCTATCATGTCGAAGGCCCAACTGAGCAGTCAGCTCTGCCATCACGTGCTGATGAAAATGTGATCCATGGTCAGTCACGATAGCATGTGGAACACCAAAACGTGCTATGATGTGGTTAAAAATGAATTGAGCAGCAGTAATATCGTCAACATTATATGTAGGCATCGCCTCGACCCATTTAGTAAAATAGTCAACGACGACGATGATATAACCATGCCCCCCGACCAAGTGAGGGTTACATGTCATGAAATCAATGCCCCATTTGGAAAATGGGCCAACGGTAATTACTAGGTGTAGGGGCATGGGTGGGGCGCACTGATTGCAGTTGAAAATCTGGCATCCATGGCATTTTTGGACAGCTAGAATGCAGTCTTTGAAGATAGAAGGCGAGAAATAACTAGAGCAGAGGATTTTCTTAGTAGTGGCATATCCAGACATATGACCACCACAAGCATCAGAGTGGCAATCATTTAAGACCCACTCAGCCTCTTTAGGTTGAGACACCTGCGAAGAACATAGTCCACACTGACCCGATACAATGTATCACCGAGGATTTGATAGGGTTGGGACTGATGCTAAATGCGACATTAGTCAGATTGGGACAACTTAGATCGGAAAGTCTGGGTTTGGAGATAAACAATAATGTCTCCATACCACAGGTCAATAGTGTTGATCAGAAACAAAGTTTCATTGGGTATCTGCTCAGTAAAATCAGTTGGAGTGCTTGCAGACGGAAGAGCACAGATCAACTCAACAAAGACGAGTGATTTCTTTGATTTGGCAGTAGTAAATTCCAAATCAAACTCTTGCAGGATAACAATCCATTTGGAGTATTTTCCCCCTAAGTAACTTACGAATCAGTATATATGTCATGGGGTTGCATTCAGAAATCACAGTGGTTTTCCATGAAAGGATATAGTGTCAAAATCTTTGTACGGCATGCACTCCCGCCAAGGCAAGATTCTTGACATAAGCATATCGAGACTCAGTATCAAGAAGATTCTGGCTCAAATAATAAATCACGTGATCGTTTTCATCGTCGTCGTCCTAAAATAACACAATAGAAATAGTGGTATCGGTTGCAGCCAAATATAGGAAGTAATCGCGATGATAATGGGGGGGATGCAGTAAAGGAGCATTGATCAGCGTGTATTTTAAAGCATCGAAGGATTTATGGGAAACTTCATCCCAAATGAAAGGGATTCCCTTCTTAAGTAAGTGAGTAAAACCTTTGGCAAGTTCGACGTAATTAGGGACAAATTGATGTAGAAAATTAGCCTTTCCCTGCAGGCTCTGCAATTGCAGTAATGATGTATGGGGGGGTAAATTGATAATGGCCTCAACTTTCAAAAGCTTCTCCACTTCTACTTTGATAGCAGCAACCTTTCGAGTGTGCACAAGGTGAAGACATTTTCGAATAGGCTTAGCACCAGGATAAGTTTGAATCTCATGCACCACTATTGTTGGATCGATACCATGCATTTCCTCATATGACCAAGCAAAAACGTCTCAAAATTCTTTAAAAAGATGAGTATAAATCCTGATCTCATATGGAGAATAGGAAACCCCAATATGAATGTTCTCAACAATTCTAGGTTTAATGGAAATGTCAAGAGGCATTGTAGTAGTGATGTTTCCCATATTACCCTCTGACAAGAATTCATGCACCAGGATAGGTGATTGAAATGGAGGCATAGGATAATGAGAAACAAACGCTTCAAGACAAGAAGGCATCTCATCAATGCTAGGAAGAAAAGAAGAACATTGATGTAGACCATTCCATGGAATTTCATCTAGAGACATAACTTCAACGACACTCTCGTCGGTGGGGAATGTCTTGTTTAAAGGATATGGAGAATCTGAAGAACCAAGCTCGAGAGATGGCACATAAGTGTCCAGGTTCATACTGAAGATAATATGAATTTCTGAAGCGGCCATCGAAGGCAAGACAATTTCTTGATAATTTATCTCCAATGGACTTAAAGGCATAGCATCGCTAAATGAATCAATCTGATCTGCGGTAGGGATAATCCAAGGATCTGTAGAGACTGAGATCATATTGATCGAATGAACATTCCGAGGTGGGAGAGTAAAGGTACCCATTAAAGAAGAGTCTTTGAAGAGACCTACCCCCACACTTTCGTAAGGAATCTCAGTATTGCCCACGTAAGGAACGTTGTTGTTAGATGAACTAGAAGAAAAGAAGGACAGTTGATCAACCATGAAAATTTTTCCTTCATGAGGAAAACAAAGCACATGAAACAAAGAAGAGACCACACAAAACATGGAGTGGGTCCAAATTTTCCCGAGAAGAAGGTTGTAGTTGAGATTTTTGTCTACAACTTCTACTTCTAATTCAACAGTCTTTCCTTCTAATGTAATCGACAAGTTCATGAGAATACCGTAAGGATGTGAACCTCTGTCATCAAAGGCTTCCAGGGTGTTCGGAGACTGGTTAAGAGAAGGAGAGCCAATGGCTTTCCAACATGAAACTGACATAATGCAGGTAGAAGCACCTTCACCAATAATCATCCGAAGAATCGTCTTTCCTTTCATAAGGACCTGTATCAGAAATGCAATATGATCAGGAAGATGAGGCATGTGGTTCTCTAGATCGAAAGTAATTAGATTCAAAATAGAAGGATCAATAACACCTAAAGCAGAAAATAGTGACTTCCGCTGCATTGGACAAGATTGGAGAAACTCCAAGGCAGACATTGCCAAAGGTGCCTGAGCTAAATCCTCAACAATGTTGTAAGGTTGTGTAGCTCTAGCATTCAGATTGAAAGATGACTTCCGAAGAACACCTTTGGGAGGTAGTCGGATGAAAAATTCATTGTTAGGGCGCTCGATATGGAGGGGACCAAAACTAGACGAAGTAGAAGTAGAAGGAGTATCGGTAGCTTCTTTCTCCATCGTTTGTTTAGGTATGGATTGATAGTACTTAGTTCGAGTAGCGATCGAGATAGGTGATGAACCTTGCATCATGAACACTTGAGAACCTGAGGAAGCATAGGACTGCGATTGGTCTAACAACTGTGTCTATTGTGATGGAAAGGGTTCTTTTAATACAGCCAAAGTCCCTTTCAGCAAGCGACTAACTTCAGATCGTCGAGGACAATACTTAGTGTAATGATCCTCCTCACAGATGAGGCAAGGATATTTCGGCTTTCTTCGAGAAGCATCATTAGCAGATGATTTAGAAGG
Organism: Pinus tabuliformis; assembly: GCA_031772625.1. Classification (NCBI taxonomy): domain Eukaryota; kingdom Viridiplantae; phylum Streptophyta; class Pinopsida; order Pinales; family Pinaceae; genus Pinus; species Pinus tabuliformis. The sequence continues at coordinate 1,765,888,936 of CM062817.1, forward strand.
GTCCTGTTTTAGGGCATCAGCTTTGGCCTTACCTTTGCCCTTAATTTTACCCTTAGAGACCTTATTTGCTGCGGTAGACTGAACAACATGCACCTCAGAGGTTTTACAAAGACTGGATGAATTTTTAAAGGAATTAGTGGAACTAGTGTTCGAGACAGATTTCTACTTCGAAGAAGCTTTCATGGAAGTCTAAGACACAGAACCAATCACACCATCAACAGGTGGTGTATCAGGAGACTTTGATTCTATCAGATTCGATGATGGTCTTGGAGCATCAGGTAACATCTCGTACAATGTTCTAGATTGTGAATAGACTAGGTCTAAATAATAGGCACGAGTGATAGCTTTCTCTTCAATAACACATCCACCCATAGCTATGTCCTTAGCAATCTTTCTAACGAATGATTTTTTGAACCATTTTGTCAACAACTCATCAACAACCTCTAATTTGATGAGGCGACATCGACGTCTCCATTCATGGATATGATCGGAGATGTGGGTTGCGGAGTCTTGCTTAAGGGACGTAAGAAAATGAATGAGGAAAGCCATAACGAGAGAGTTGAGGTCATCGTAGGTACTGTTGTACCTTTGAGATAGTAGTAGGTTAGCTACCAATGCCAGAGCATCTAAAATAATTGTTTTGGGGTTTTTGGTTTTAGTTTTGGAAGACCAATGAATGAAGACAGATGTAGAATTGAAATACTTAATCCTTTAGATAATATTAATATCTCAACAAAGGGCTGCTATAAAGATTTACACAGTGATATAGATCAAATAGTGATGAGAAGAAGAAAGAAAATAATATGATTATCACAGTTTCCAGACTGTAAAACGGAACAATCATAAGTATGAAAACCTTCTAAACTACGTTCCAAAGATTCAAGGCAGTATACTTAAGCTTACAAAAGATACTGATGATTTATTGATTAGAGGGGATTAACTAAACATACAATTCATTAATCCATTCTCTTAATAGATGATCACTTTGGGAGTTTATAGGAATAAATTGAGACACAATTATTCCTACCTAGATATCTCTATAATTCATAAGCATATGAAGAAAAACATAATGATTGATAACTGAAAAAACTTATAGGATAACACAAATTGTGTAAAACCAAATTCAGAATCCTCTGCTTTGTATTAAGGTTCCAAAAATACTGAGTACATCAAGTGTTTAGAAAAGCTTCCTTCAAAGGTGCAACCAGGTTCAAAGTAGAATGAACAGTCACGACTTAACAAACAATGAACAATGAACCTTGAACCCTTAACAACTCAAGAAGAGATATTTATATAATAATGAAACTAAGAAAATATCCTAAAATTGATTAAGATTTATTCTAGGAAAGGAAATATCTTCATGCAAGAAGATAGGAGCAGCTATTGAACTGCTTCTTGCTGTCCCTTTTATTCAAGTTGTGTTGGCTTTGTTGTTTGATATTTTTCCCTTTAAGCTGCTTGATTGTTTGTATCATTTACACTAGTTGATTCCTTCATTTGATCTTTCATTTGATACTCTTTAAACTCTTTGAATATCCTTTGACCCTGCTGAGTAGCCTTTACTGTGTTCTTTTTACCTTTACTGTGCATTTCAAGTTTTTACTGTGTTTTTCAACAGTAAATAATTTTAGATTTTATGTTACAGGGTAAAGTGATTTGATATGATCTTCGTATTTGTCTTCTAACTGTATGCAGGCTTTTTTCTTTGTAAGCCTAGAACAAGAGTTTTTACCTGCAAAACACAGAAATTGTTAAGAAAAACATAGGTGACAGAGAAGGTTGTCAATGGCTTTATTGAGCTCGAAAGGATATTGGAAGGAGTCTAGAGCGTATCGGAAGGTAAAACAATGGTTTTATTGGTCACAGAGGTTTATGGAGGTTTCACTGTGTAAACGGGCGAAACAAAGCAAAATGGTGATTTTTACGTTTAAACAAAAAAACAATTTACTTTTTGAATTATGGCGCAAAGTGGACAGTGGCCATTTTGTTGTTATGCGAGAGGTGGTTTTGGTTTTCATCGCACCGCTTATGAGGCGCAGGCGGTTTTTGGGAGGGGTCACCCGATATAGTTTAGAGCCTGACATGTAGCAAGGGGAGGTCGGTGGAATACTGCTTTTTCAGGCGGGTAATGCTCAGACAGAGAGCCAACCCGAAATCGCTAAGGGTTGTTGGATTTGAATGCATTTGATCAGACAGTGGTGGAGCGAAAGAGCAGCACAGAGGTAAGAGGAAAGAGCAACGGAGGGGCCCAACGATTAATCATGGCGGTATGGGATTTATTATGGGTTAAAAACTGAGATTAGTAGGGTTTTATGGTTAAATAAAGGTTTAGGTTGGTTCTTCATTTAAATCATAAAAAGAGTTTAACAAAGAAATCCTTTGCAAAACAAGGTATGGCGGACTTGAAATAGTATGAATTCAGGCAGATAGATGACGTTGAGTCTGGGTTCATCGCATATCGCAATCGCAGTTTAGCGAAGGAAGGCCCATTGCAAAGGAATGCAATAGGGGCCAGACGCGATGTGGAAAATTAATCATGGATAATACTGCGATCGGGTCCGGGTTCCCATCGCATATGGGAGACCGCAATGGCGGAAGGTATATGTTTCAATCGGGACTTGCAATGAGGGGCAGATGCGAAATGGGCAATGGATTGTGAAATATATTTGCGTCAGGTCCGGGTCCATCGCGCATCGCATATCGCAATGCAGAGGAGAGTGCATGCACGTTGAAAGTTTTCGATCTGTCGATATGCAATGTGTTGTGGAATACATAGTTTTATAATAAAACTTATGGTTCCGGGATATTTAATAGAGGGATTTAATAATATACAGGAAAGGGACTTTTAGGGGTTTAATACTCTAATTTAGCGTTAATATGAAACATGAGCGGAAAGGGGAAATACACTAAGTATAATGCCTTTTCATGAGTTATTTGCTTTTCACATATATACATCAATACTTAGGCTAAACATCCTTTTGTGGGTTTTTTGGGTAAAAGGGGATTTAACATGGGGTTTTCACTTTTCCTAGGCAAAAAGGATTTTAACCTTAGGAAAAGGGGTTTTTATTAAAAATGAATGAATATGAACTGTATGAAGGTGGGAAGGGGAAATTAGTAAATATAGGGATGAATGGGGATGAGGGAAGTTAATTAATTGATCTTGTAGACCTTCATTTGCTTTGTGTAATTGCCTCATGGACATAGAAACATATGGTAAAACATGATAAATGTACATTTTGTCCAATCAATCATCATACTTCTGCAACCTTTCTTCTACTTACCCTTTGCTTATCCTATCATTTTTTCTTCACTTAATGGGTGCATTTAAGCTAGCAAACCCTTTTCCTTTCTTTTTATTAAAAAAAACAAACTATCTAATTCTAACCTTATAACATCCAAGGGCTTAGATTAAACTGATGAGCACCTTATTATTCTCTACCTAACTATTGATCTGCCAAGATTAAACAGTTTGGCTAGATCTTTATTCTCTAATTATAACATCAAATTTAAAGCATGAAGCAGTCAAGATTAAACTATTTGACTGTCATGGGTTGTGGCATTTATGACAAGCTGCACACAACCATTATTTTGCGGAAAAAATAGTAGTGGCATTTAGACTTGCTCACTTTTAGAGTTTATTTGTTTTCTTTTCTTTCTAACCTAACATTTTCTTTTTGTCTTGATTTTTTTTAAGGGCATCTAACCTAACATTTTCTTTGATATGGACATCATCATCAAGTATTTTCAAAAACATTTTATTCAATATTGTTATGTCCATATCCTAACTTAACATTTTTTCAAAATATTTCTCATTTTTTATTTTTTTGACTAATTTATCTATGTTATCAAAACCAAAAAATGCTACAACAGGTACCTCGAGGCAATTTGATGTACCATTTAGCAGCAACACCTGTAAGAGTTCTCTGAAAGAGTTGAAGACGGATAGAATCATCGACATACGAATTGGTGGAGCACCAGAGGTGATATGTCATCAAGTGGGCTTGTGGATCCTCCTTCGCTTTTCCCTCGAATTTGGGGCAATCGCTTGGAATTTTCGTTGGAATTGGAGGCCAAAAAGGCAAATGAAGTATGGGATCATTCGTAAGCCTCGAGACATCAGGCAACTCCAATGTAGCCAAGAAAGGCAATTGCGTGTTAAATGACATATAGGGCCTTTGAGGAGACCCAAACTGCAGAGTCCATCCTTGTTGGTAAGGATTTTTCCCCCATAGTGGAGGATTTTGTCCATATGGAACCTGATTTTGTCCCCATTGAGGGTTCCCTTGTCCATAAGGTGGATTTGGTCCACAGTAGGCTTGATATTTCCCTGCCATAAGCCACTGATAAGCATGGTACGTGGCATACGAGTTATAAGGTTGTTGAACCTGTTGACCCTGGACGTAAGGAGTTTGACCTTGCTGCTGCAGGGGTTGACCTTGGCCTTGCAAAGGCTGACCTTGTTGATACGCATATAAAGCTTTTTGCTGCCAAGGCTAACCTTGTTACTGCAAAGGCTCACTTTGTGATCTGGAATTTATCCAGGACAAAGAATTAAAGGTATTACAGACTCATGTGCATGGATGTGCCTATGTTACTTTATGCAATGGATAGATCAGATTGCAAAATACACAGACACTGAGGCAGTTAGAGAAAACATAACAGGAAAACATGTAATACACAAGTTGAATAAGGAGTTCACCCAATGCTCCTGGGCTACGTCTCCTAGTCCAGCTTTCAGTGGTGACCTCTCTATTATGTTTTCAAATCAGAGTTTCTTTGCAACAGTGAGCTCAATTTGAGTCTCACTCAACGGATATGAATCAGTAGGATTGGAGTACACAGACTCTCTTTACTGGTATTGGACCTCTATTGGTCACAGTAGTATGAGCCCAATATGAAACTCATACATGATATGCATATGCCTAGGAGCTCGCTTGAACCTCTCAAGCTTTCTCTGGAGTGCACACTCTCTGACTCTCTATAGCTCTGTCTGGCTCAATGCTGTCTTCAGGTCAGCTCGACTTCTTCTCTTTGTTCTCTGCTCTTAGCTTTCTTTAACTAACTAACTACTCTTGTGTTGTCTCTGTATCTCTGTTCTCTGCTCTTAGCTTTCTTCGACTAACTAACTCCTCTTATGTTGTCTTTGTCTCTCTGTCCTATGCTTCTGTCAGTTCATGGCTTTAAATCCAGTCTACTTTCTGTCAGTTCGTTTCCGCTTCTCGGAGTTCTGGTTTTCCTACCTTTGTCCATTCGAACTCCCCTGTTTTGCGTCATCATCATTGTGTAACGCTTTGCAGGGAGGTGGCCACCTATTTTGCAATGGTGAGCGTGTCAGGTTCCTTGGACACATTTGAACGATCGTTATTTCTGTTTGCTCCAAGATGCCCACAAAACACGAATCTCCTTCCAACTCATTGTACACGTCAGACTTCAAATCTCATGTAATCTTGCTTTATGACTTGTCAAATCCGGGCATTTATAGGGACGCGCCTCTGCCGTTGATTTGGCGCCCCCAAATCCTATGGTCGTCGTTCATATCGGGCAGGAAAGTTGCATGACTTTTACCCATCCAATGCGGGTGGTTTTCTCTCTCATCTTCTGGACGCATGTCATTCAATGTGTGGCATCGGGCGGGACTCAGTCAAAACTGCTTACCACCTTGAGGCCTTTCGATATCCTGCCGGTTTTTGGAATCCTGCTTTGCAGAACTGAATGCATTACTTTTCGTCATTTTATAGTCATTTCGGGTCCGAGCACTTCAGGACTTTCCTTCACTGAGGGGGACGCCCTGCAATACACGATTAGCACTTTAGCGCTAATCGCGTATCAGAAACCACCCCGGTTTCTTGAATTGGCCTCTGGTTTTTCCAATTTGCACCAACACGCGTTACCATGGGCCAACAGTCTGCGCGTTGGACCGAGGGTCCTCGTTGCTCCGTGCTAATCACAATTGCAACTATCATGAGGATTCCTTCTGATAGCGTGATCTTTCTAAGACTTGAATCTATTTGGCATAATTTGATAGGGTTTATGAAAACTTAGAGAATGTTTAGGATCCAATTTGGATCACGGCCTTCCCACTAAAAAAGCTTTTGGACCACCAAAAGTTTCAAGCATCAATCAAGTGAGGGTATAGATTCCTTGCTTGCCCGATTTCTATCCATTTTGCACTGCTTGGTTTTGAACCTTTGAGTCCAATCCTGAGGTACTCAACATCCCCTCTGCACGTAGTTCTTACCTTCCTATCGAGAATTGTATCTTCCTGCAACTCATTAAGATATTCAGGCAACAGATCATCAATAGACGGCAATTGACTCTGCTCTTCGGGATCTTCAATTAATGAAGGTTCAAATAGTCTCAAGCTGTCTACATTAACAACTGAGTAGATGTGCATGTAAGCTGGTAATTCAAGGCGAAAAGCATTCTCACCAATTTTCTCAAGTATCTTGAAAGGTCCATACCTTATTGGCTTCAGCTTCTTACCTTCACCATGCATTCTATCTTTGCTAATATACAACCAAACTTGATCACCAACTTGGAAACTATGCTCCATCCGATGCTTGTCATGCCTTGCCTTGTACTTGCCTTGGCTCTTTTCCAATTGTTCCTTTACTGCCTAGTGAATCTCTTGGATTTGTTTAATTAACTTGGTTTCCTTGTCCACATCACTGTGTCCATCAACTGCTATGTCTTTACTAAAGACAAAATCCAAGGGAGACCTTGGTGTGAAACCAAAACAGGTCTCAAAAGGAGATCTCTGTGTAGAAGAATGTTTAGCTCGGTTGTAAGCATGCTGCACATAACATAAATGTTCATCCCAAAACTTGGGATGCTTGCTGCAATAGCCTCTGAGCAACTGGATCATTGTCCTGCTGACCACTTTTGTTTGGCCATCTGTTTGCAGATGAAAAGTTTCAGCCTGGTGTCCATCAATTCCCACAAACTTGACAAAAATTTCCCAACAAATCAGGTATCTCGATCATATATAATGGAAGTGGGTAATCCAAAATGAACCCATACATGCTAAAAGAATAACTTTGCAGTTTGTTCACTTGTAATCTGTTTGTTACAAGGTATCAAAATACACATTTTGCTGAACCTATCCACAACAACATATAAATAGTCATGACCTTTCCTAGATTTAGGCAGTCCTCCAACAAAGTCCATGGAAACACTTTCCCAAGGATGAGAAGGAACTAGTAGTGGGGTGTGCAAGCCTAGTTTCCTATTGTTGGGCTTGCTTTTAGCACACATGGTACACCCTCTTACATATCTAGAAACTATCTCATTCATTTTTGGCCAATAACAAAATATTTGCAGCTGTGCAACTGTTTTACTTACACCAAAGTGACCTGATATTAAAGAAGTGTGTGCCTATCGAATTATATTTACTCTTTCAGTTTGTGGAATGCATAGCTTCCCAAAATGATACAAGAGCTGGTCCTTAACATGATAATCCAATTCTCCTACTTGTTTTCCTTGACTTAAAGTTGCATATACATCTTTAAAATCTATATCTTGAGCATATTGTTTAATGTATCTTTCATGCAATACTTAATTATGCTTAAGTATAGTAGATGCATTTATAATTGGTCTGGACAACATGTCTGCAACTTTATTGTGTATGCCCTTTTTATATCTGATGACAAGATGAAACTGTTGTAGAAAACCCATCCATCTATAGTGTCTTGATTGCTGCAACTTAGTTTAGGAGTGTAAATATTGAAGTGGTTGATGATCAGTATATATAACTGTCTCTTTGCCCATTAAGTAATGTTTCCACTCTTTCACACTCTATACTAATGCATACAATTCTTTATCATATGTGGGATAGTTAACTACTACATAATTAAAAGTCTCAGAATGATAACATATGGGTTTACCGTGCTGCATCAACACTGCTCCCATGGCATAGTCACTGGCATCTGTTTCAATCTTAAATGGTCTTTGAAGATCGGGTAGTGCTAGTACTGGTGTTGTACTAATCTTTTCTTTCAAGGTGTCTTCTATTGTTTGCCTCCCCACTTAAACACCTTGTTCAATCTTGTTAAAGCATGTAAGGGAGCTGCAATTAAGGAAAAGTTAGAAATAAACTTTCTCCAATACTGTGTTGCTCCTAAGAAGCTTCTAACTTCCGTAGCAGATTTGGGTTTAGGCCAGTTTACAATGATTGCAACCTTAGAGGGATCTATCTTCAATTCACCACCCCCTACAATATGACCCAAATAATTCAAAGATATTTTTCCAAATTCGCATTTTGAGAGCTTAACATAAAGGTTTTCTCTTTTCAAAAAATCTAGAGTCTGCTTAACATGCTTTAAATGTTCTTCCCATGTTTTACTGAATATAAGAATGTCATCCAAATATACAATGACAAAATCATCAGGAAAAGGTTTGAGTACATCATTCATTACTCTCATGAAAGTAGCAGGAGCATTAGTTAAGCCAAAAGTCATAACCAATCACTACATTGTTTTGAAAGCAGTCTTCCACGCATCTTGCTCTGCAACTTTGACCCGATGATAGCCACTATGCAAGTCCAACTTGGAAAAATAAACAACTTCTTTTAATTGATCCAATAGATCATCTATGCGAGGAAGGGGATAACGATTTTTTATCGTTATCTTATTCAGTGCTCGGTAATCAATGCACATTCTCCATGAGCCATCTTTCTTTCTCACCAAGACAATTGGAGACCCACATGGTGATGTGCTAGGTCTGATGAACCCCTTCTCGAGCAGCTCCTGTACCTGCTTCTTGATTTCTGCATTCTCTAAAGCGGACAACCTGTACATTTCGATGTTAGGCAATGGAGCATCTTGCTGCAAATTAATATCATGCACTATTTCCTTTTTGGGTGGCAGACCTTTAGGTTCTTGAAACAATATATCATATTCTGAAACAACTTTTTCTAAATCAGCTTGCTGTTTAGCATCACAACCCTCAAATACATTGGTTTTATCAAGTTTCTTTTCCTTTACAACCATCAGTAAAAATTGCTTGCATGAATTTACAATTCATTTCATCTGCCCAGAGTTTATGAGACTATAATTATTTTTTATTTTATGAGCTCTTACAATATATTTGATTCCATCTTTAACGAGTTGATACTTGTGCTCAGCTCTATAGAAAATAGATTTTCTATCATACAAGTAAGGACTTCCCAGAACAATTCCACATATATCCAAAGGAACTATATCTAACTCAACCTCATCTATAAATGCTGACCCAAAAGAAAACCTAAGTTTACATTGTCTAGTCACTTTTAGATCTGCTTTATCACATAACCAACCTAATGGATATGGATTTTTGTGAGGTGTGGTTAGTAATCCCAATTTCTTTACAATTGCTTCGAAAATTAAATTTACTTATGAGCCACTATCAAACAAAGTATCAATCTTTTGATGCTTGGAAACAACTCGAATATGAAAAAACTCATGTCTTTTCCTCTCATTTTCTTCATTATCAGTAGATTGTGCAGAATTACTAGTAGATGCTTCAGAATTTTTACCTTTTATACCTGTGGCTGTGATTGTTGTTTCATCTCCTAAGTCTGACCCCAAATCCTTTTGAATAGCTGCAATAGTCTTCTTCTTCTTGCCATCGAACTTCTTGGGTTTCAGCTCCAGATGCAGGATCCAATAGTGTTCATCATCATGCCCATCCTTCTTATAGTGAGTGCATGAAGACTTGGTCTTTTGTACAATATTTGCCTTCCTCTCTTTCCATTTCTGTTTTCTCTTTCCCTTGATTTTGCTTGCAATGGCTTTTGATGATTCCACAACTTCTCGATTCACATTCTTTCCTCTAGCCTCTAGATGTGTAGCCTGAACAGATACCTCATCTATGCTAGTGGGATTAAACATGAGAATAGTATGCCTTAAGTAGCTGTGTAGACCACCTATATACTTCAACAGAGTTTCAGGTGAGTCTAAATAAATTCCTAGAATCAAAGCTATTTTCCTAAATTCTTGAGTGTAACTTTGTACACTTTGCCCTTTTATTTGGCGAAGAGTTTGCCAGCTCATCATGGCTTACTGCATATAGGCTAGTAGATAGAATTGCTTTTTAATTGCAGAAACAAATTCACTCCAGACAGAAAGAATTTTACCATGTTTCTTCATGTCAGCTTGTGCCCTGCCTTCCCACCATACCAAGGCAGTGCCTCCAAGGCGTAGGCTAGCCAGCTGAATCTTGCTTTTCTCTGAATTGATGCTCTGCACTTTGCAATAAACATCAATCTGTTTAATCCAATTATCCAGCTTCTCTGCATTCAACTCTCCATCATATATCAGCAAATCAAATTTAACATCTAATTTAATCAAAGATGTTTCCTTTTTGTTTTCAGGGCTACTAGGAGGTGTGGGAAGTTTTTCTTCTTTCCTTTTGCCTTTAGAGTGGTCATGGAGGATAGGTTCTTCTGCTCCTTTATCTTGTTTGGAGTTTGATGAATCTTCAGCTCTACCTCTCTTAAATTCTCTATACATTTCCTCCACCATGGCTTTCATGGTCAGGAAACCATCCATGAACTGGGAGTCTGATTCCAAGGGGTTTTCTTCTGACATTTTCCTCTTAGAGTGGACTCTTCCAATTTCAGGGTTAGCTTCAACCAACTCTCCTTCTCCTAATTTAAGCTTTGATCTAGTTAACATTCAACAACAAAATCCAGCATAAGTTTGTCTAACCTTAGTAACCTAGAGCTCTGATACCACTTGATCTGGAATTTATCCAGGACAAAGAATTATAGGTATTACAAAATCATGTGCATGGATGTGCCTATGTTACTTTATGCAATGGATCGATCAGATTGCAAAATACACAAACACTGAGGCGGTTAGAGAAAACATAACAGGAAAACATGTAATACACAAGTTTAATAAGGAGTTCACCCAATGCTCCTGGGCTACGTCTCCTGGTCCAGCTTTCAGTGGTAGCCTCTCTATTATGTTTTCAAAGCAGAGTTTCTTTACAACAGTGAGCTCAATTTGAGTCTCACTCAACAGATATGAATCAATAGGATTGGAGTACACAAACTCCCCTTACTGGTACTGGACCTCTATTGGTCACAGTAGTATGTGCCCAATCTGAAACTCATACATGACAGGCCTATGCAGAGGAGCTCGCTTGAACCTCTCAAGCTTTCTCTGGAGTGCACAGACTCTCTAAATCTCTCTGGCTTTGTCTGGCTCGATGCTGCCTTTAGGTCAGCTCGGCTTCTTCTCTCTGTTCTCCGCTCTTAGCTTTCTTCGACTAACTAACTCCTCTTGTGTTGTCTCTGTCTCTCTGTTATTTTCTCTTAGCTTTCTTTGACTAACTAACTCCTCTTGTGTTGTCTCTGTCTCTCTGTCCTCTGCTTTTGTCAGTTCATGGCTTTAAAGCCAGTCTACTTTCTGTCGGTTCGTTTCCACTTCCCGGCGTTATGGTTTTCCTGTCTCTATCCGTTCGAACTCCCCTGTTCTGCGTCATCATCACTGTGTAATGCTCTGCAGGGAGTTGGCCACCTGTTCCTCAACGGTGGGTGTGTCAGGTTCTTTAGACACGTTTGAATGGTTGTTATTTCCGTTTGCTCCAAGATGTCCGCGTAACACGAATCTCCTACCAACTCATCGTCCATGTCGGACTTCAAATCCCAGGTAATCTTGCTTTATGACTTTTCAGATCCGGGCATTTATCGGGACGCACCTCCGCCATTGATCTGGGCCCCCAAATCCTATGGTCGCCGTTCATATTGGGCAGGCAAGTTGCATGACATTTACCCATCCGCTGCGGGCGGTTTTCTCTCTCATCCGTCAGACGCGTGTTGTTCGATGTGTGGCATCGGGCGGGACTCAGCCAAAACTGCTTACCGCCTCGAAGCCTTTTGATATCCTGCCGGTTTGTGGAATCCTGCATTACAGAACCGAATGCATTACTTTTCTGCATTTTATAGTCATTTCGGGTTTGATCGCTTCGGGGCTTTCCTTCACTGAGGGGGACACCCTGCGATACGCGATTAGCACTAATCACGTATTAGAAACCACCCCCATTTCTTGAATTGGTCTCTGGTTTTGCCAATTTGTACCAGCACGCGTTACCATGGGCCAATGGTATGCGTGCTCGACCAAGAGTCCTCGTTGCTCCGCGTTGATCACAATTGCAACTGTCACGAGGATTCCTTCTGATAGCGTGAACTTTCTAATACTTGAATCTATTTGGCATAATTTGATAGGGTTTAAGAAAAATTAGAGATTGTTTAGGATCCAATTCGGATCACTTTGTTGCTGTCCACTAGTTTCAGGAAAGCTGAGAGACGAGACTCTTCCTGTATAAGGAAAACCTTATGGAGGAAATTCATACCCTTATTCATCATCGATGTGAGGAGTATGGGTAGCAGAAACTTTTGAATGACCCGGAGAGGAGACTGGGATTTCACCTTTTGACTCCACAGATGGAAACAATTGGTGACGAGGAACTTGAGATGTACAAGGAGATAATTTCAAAGGAATACCGGGCTGATCATACAGACTGTAAGGATGCTGAGGAGATATCACAACAGGATTGAATAACGGATTCAACAGGTGAATTACAAGTGCTTGCAGACTTTTAGGAGTCTACAGGCTCTCAAGATTCTGAATAGGATTATCAGAGGAATCAGGATCAGATTCTTGAGGTGACCAGGAATCTGATGGAGGTGAACGAGAAGACAAAGTTTGGATACTTGGCATGATATTGAGTTTAAAACCATGATCTTCAAGTGACCGAGGAAGTTCCGGATGAACTCCTTGGGAGGACCCTTTAGTATCAGACAATGAAGGGGAGCTATGAGATGAATTCAATGGTTTAGCCACAACAACTTCCTCTCAACAGAAAAAAGGAAAGGAGATTCGTTTAGGGCTTTTAACAATCTCGAAATTAATATGGAATTACTCAATATTGGTCCAAGAAGCAACTGCTTGGGTTCAACATGTTTATCATGGGCAGTTATTTTTAGAAACAAAAAATTTTCCTTTTCATCTTTTAAGAGTCGAAAAAAGGACGAAAAGGTGGCTCTAGTCGCTTTCGATGATTTAGCGAGCTTGAAAGGACAAGTTGCTTGATGATCTTTTCAAATTTAATGAGTCAGAAAATACCGAAATGACTACTTAGGTGAATCTAGGTAAAAGGAATACAAAGTAACTGTGAACTGCAATATACACCTCAGGAAATAAATTTACCAAGCACTTGACGTACGTGTAGGCAATCTCCCCGAATTTTGTGTTCGGTGTATCATGCTTACAGGGTGACAAACTCGGCTTCCTATGGATAAAGGTTTGCAAGCTATGGGGCTCTCGCTTTATATACGCGATAGTACGGGGAGCAAAAGTCCGTGCTAGCACTGTCTAATGCCGAAGAGAACGACAACTGCTAAGTTTTAAAGACGTCAAAACACGTTTCTAACCTAGACCACTAAATATGAACGTTAATGTTTCAAATGCTCCTTAGATTGATTGATAGATTATTAAAGTTGATCTTGGAATTATGTTTCAATTTCAAGGCCTTAACGATGTTCCCTACTCCTAAAATGCAACTAGATGATGAAAAAAAATCCTTCAATTCGATGAAAGTTATCTATGTAGGGAATGTTGTGGGGAAAAGTATCCGATGCGGATGACCCTATCCCTACTCTAAAGGTGACAGTCTTTAGCAACAACTGAAAGTAAAGCTTTGATGATTTCCTTTATGAAAGTACAGAGAGAAGGAAAAGAAGGTCAACTAACCTGGTGTCCTTCGCTTAGTCGATCCTTGTTCTCTTTCTTTGTCTCTTGTTCCCAGCTCCTTGCTCTCTTTGCCGGTCCAACTACACACAGATCCTGCACAAAACAAGAGAGGAAACTACAAGATACATGTACTCATAACTGAAGCATGGATTAGGGTGAATCAAATATACATGTAAATACAATACATCAATGCAATACAAGTATATAGGAGAACATGCAAAACTTTATTGATAGAAGTAACAGGGTTCTGAGAAGGTTACAACCAATGATGGCTCCAATCCAGCAGCACCTCCCCAGCAGCAAGAACTCTCCTCTTCACCTCTAGTAAAACAATCACCCAATAGCTCTAACTGTAATCCAACAGCACCTCCTTGCTTAACACAAAATTCCAGCCTCCTTAGATCTCATAGAAGAGCTCTATATATAGGAGAGAAGAAGAGAGGATGAGTCAGCTTGAGACTGACATGAAGCTGCCTTGTGTCCTCTCCCTCTTCAGTTAATCTTCAGTTCTTGAGTCCACTTGGAGATCCTTGGTTACACTTGGTGATCAAGTACCTCTTACTCATCACAGGGCGAATCTCATGAACCAAGTGTCAGTTTGGAAGCTTCCTGGGCAGTTGACACCTTGCAGGATGACTGTGCCACTTGGCCAATCTCGCCCAGCGCAGGTAGCCTTCATTAATCTTGACTTCCAGCGCAGGTACAAGGAGGGACAGTTGCATTCCAGCGCAGAAGCTCAGTGGAGCAGCTGACATGATCCAAAATAAGCCTGTTTTGAAGTGTTTTCAGGTGGAGAACTGATTGGAAGTGCTGTTGTTTGGTGACCTTGTTCTTTTAGGGGTAAGAACAACATGTTTAGGGACTGAGGATCCCTGTAATTATTGACATTCCATGCTCCTTGACGCGAGGCACAAAAATGTCTATAACAGTTGCCCCCTAAAGTATGAGGCCGTTTATCGGGTGAAATGCTTTATCTAGAGGATCTGAAGTTCGTTCCAGTGCTGAGGAGAGTGCCCTGTAATACAATACAATACAATACATTATTTTTCATTCTATTTTTCATGATCTAGCTGAGGCGGGCATTCCCATGCTCAACTTTTATAAATACATTTTGGTACATATGACAGACGATCGTCTGAAGAAGACTGATAATTTTCTGCTGAAATTATCATCCTTTGAATAGGATGATCATCTGCTGCAATGATGTACATGGCAAATGCTTTTATATTTCCTGAATATATATCGCAGCCCGGATGGATGAAACTAGATCCGGGGTCTTCAAACTCGTTCGATCTTCACTCTAAGTACAAGTCGATCCATGTGAGAATTGCGCTGAAGTCGAACATGGAAAGACATCGCTTGATTACCGGTCAATAATGAAAACCGTTAACAAGCGCGAGAGGAATCACCAATAATGACGATGACCCTCAAGGTACTGCAGTACAATTCACGTGGCGTGAATAAAGGACTTGGCGTCGAACGCCACGCAAAATCTTCTGGTTGAAGGTCATTGATGTATACCTGTCGCCGGAAGTGAGAAACTTGCCATTGAGGCATGCAAGCTTCAAAGTACTGATGGGGGTGTTCCTAGATCAACTTCTTGGATAATGAGCTGAAGTCGACAAGAAGCGATCCGTCAAGGGAGGGCCTTAATGAATCCCACATCAATGACACGAAACGGAGCTAATGATTTTAATGGAGGTGAAAACAAACTATGACATATGATTCAGGGTGGCGATCATGAATGGATGAAGGATAATGTATGGCAGTGGATGGGACACGGTTGACACTTTCAGAATGACCCCTCTTGAACATATAACGACACTGATGCGATGGATCGGTAGCATTACCCCAAACGTGGATGGTTTGGCGAGGACCATGGCGGTGAGACCGGTGAATGAAACAACCCAACCCGATGTGGTACGGAGGAAAAAGTGTCATGTTCAAGAGTGACTTGCTACCATTAAACTTTGAATGTTCTCCCAATTTTTCCCCAGTCATTTCTGACCAGTACCTCTTTATTTTTGTCAAGCTTGAGGAGGATAACATATGCTTGTTCTATAACCTGCCCTTCGGGCAAGCCCATCGCTATGATTTAACGAGCCTAGCGATAGGGAAACTCGTTCTCGTCTAAAGACAAGTTTGTCGCTATTTAATCATTTTAACGAGTCTAACGACAAGGAAAACTCGGTCCTTTTCATTTTTAGAGAGTCTGAAAAGGTACAGAAAGTTAACTCCATAATTCCTTTTTCGTCAGCTAATCCCTTAAGTCCGAAAAAGTATAAAACAATACAGAAGGGATGGTTGTTCGGTACTTTTAACGAGCCGAACAAGACAAGCGCTCGATCCTTTTGTGCAATAATCCCTCAGGTCCAAAAAGATTAAAATTTAGAGGAGGGATAGCGTTCCGGTCATTTAACGAGCTGGAAGGCCAAAACTCGGCAAACTTTTCATATTTTACGAGTCAGTGAAAAGAGCTGAAAGAAGACTCGTCTTTTGAGGAACGAGTGATAAACAGGGATAGCAGCAGATTCCAGGTACAGGTTGGAATTTTCCAATCACGGCAGTGTCACAAGGATGGCTAGGTGAAATCACTCTTCGCAGCTGTTTCTCAAAAGAGGTAAACACACAAATGGAAGTGAATGATCGGCCAAATGAACAGTGGAGGTGATGGATGAAAACACGATCAAGGTTCTTATGGCTGATGAATTTACGATCTCAAAAGGTTATTTACCGGTTCATTTTTTCCATGAGCTTGAACTCTGGGGGAAACTTTTGCTCACACTTTTCTATTTTTTAACGAGCATAGATTCAGTCATAAAACTGCTCGAATTTTTGCGTTTATTTTTTAACGAGCATGAACTATATGCTAAAACTGCTCGATATACCAGTCATATAAAGAACGCCTCTCGTAAGGACCAATTTTTATAGAGCTTATGCCTTACCACAGCTATGCTCTAATTTTGGCAAATTTTACTTTTGCCCCACAGGCTTCTTTCATGCAAGTTTGGAAACGGCTAATCTTAAAACCAGATAAATAACCGCCCCTAGCTTGCACTCCAGAAGGTTTGCATGCCCCCAGGTATAGGATAGAATTTCGAGGCTGCCCCTCCTCTCCCCTACTTCTGCTTTTCTTTGGGTGTTCACATTTACTTGTCATCTTGCCAATCTAATGCTAACGATACTTGTCTTCTCGTTATTTTAAGGGGTCTTACGCAGTACTCAGGCTTCCCGTCGGCCCACTTTTAACAAACAGCTATTTGTGACAATAGAAGAACATCACTCAAAGATAAAACATTGGCATTATTGAGGGAGGCTTGCCTCTTTCTTATTATTCCAAAGAAGGTTCGATTTGCTGCCGCAAATCAATCTCTTTCTTCGGCGGTGTCTATCATTGGGTTGTCCAAAGATGGTTACCCTCTGTCACAACAATACGGTCTCCTTCTTCGTGGACTGCCCCTGCTTATCCTTCAAAACATATGTTTCGATGGGCGAGGCTTGAATTCAAAGATGGTGACTACTTGTTGCAATAAGGGAATTCCTACTTGGGCATTGCCCACTTTTTAGACAAAGGTGAATGACTCTTTGGTCAAACACATAACTTTAACAAAAGATCATTATTCCAGAACAACCCCACTTCCTACGGACGGGGTACGGACTAGTCATGTTCTTCTGCGGAAATTCTTTCTTATACCCGGAGTTTCTTCTGCCCGAAGCAGACCAGGGTGCATGCCCCCTGGGTCCTAGTCTTTCTTTCCGAATCACTCGCGCTCATCGGGAAGGAGGACCGGGGGCGGAGGCGAATCTTGAGTGAACAGACCATTTAGGATTGGTATTTGACTATTTGCGATGCGAGATCCCGGAAATGAAAGTTGGTCTACGAGCTTGACCACCCTTCCTTCGTGTGGAAAACACATTACTCTAAAGAGTGAGGAGACTATCGCTCCCATGCAATAAATATAGTCGCGTCCAAGGAGTAGGTTATAATCCAAGGGTCCTTGAACTACCAACACGTTCATCCTGACGGTCTTCCCTTTCAATGTAACAGGTACATCGGGGAGGATCCCTAATGGTCGACTGGTTCCTTTATCAAAACCTGAGAGATTTCTCAACTCAGGTAAAAGCGCTGGGGAACCCAGTGCTTTCCAAGCAACAGAGGAAAGGATACTCACAGACGCCCCTTCATCAATGATAGTACCAGCCATAATCATTCTATAGATCTGGACAATGATTCTGAATGGTGTACTGGCTGATAACCGGGGTCTGCCTAGTTGATTCCAATCAAAGGATACAACCAGGTTGCTTGGTGGTGGGACCGAATATACGGCCGGATATGACTCTGATGATGTTCCTTCCTGCGATAAAGGAATGGGCGCATTGCCCGGATGCTCATCGGAGTCGGTGCTGATGAAGAGAACCTGGATGGTGTCATCCTTGTTCTCATCAGTGAGGGTGTCGCATGAAGATGACTCTTCGACGACGGTGTCATTTGAAGACGGGTCTTCAATGACGGAGTCATTGGACGATAGAACCTCTGAAGGAAGAACCAGGCCAACTGCCGTTTCGACCTTTAGACTTTCGTCTGGTCTAGATTCAATAGGTTCATTCCCAATGACCGACACTTCAGCTGACCACTTGAGTGGTTCAACTGGATTTTCAACTATCGAGGGATTAGGCGCGAGTTTTTGATATCCAGGAGGAAGTCGCAACGGTGAAACCGGGCGATCTTCCAAAACTCTCTTTGCCTCATCTAAGAATGGACATTTGTGGAGGGCATGACTGCCTTCACACAATAGACAGGGTGATCTTGGACCCCTTCTTCGTCCTTCACTCTCGCTAGTTGACGGAATGCAATCAACATGACAACCAGAGGTTGATGCTACCGGATTGTGCAACCTTGGGGACCAGTCCCTTAGTATCCGGGGAATACAAGGACAATCACGATGGAAATGGATCCCTTTGCAAATGACACATGGCGATTTAGGCCCGGTCGGTGCAGTGTGTGGGTTTTTGTCAGCTTTCTTCTGCTTGCCCCCAGTCGCCTTCGCCAGAGGCTCCTTCTGCTTCTTTTCTCTCTTCTTCTTTTCCTTCTTCTCCTTGGGAGGCTGACTTTTGCCGGCTCTACCTTGCGAAGATGAAGGATCAGAGGAAGTATCATAAGAAGTGGAAGGCTGGTGGGTAGTTCTAGATTGTTCTGACTGTTGATTCGACTGCTCAGGATTAGTGGCGATTTGGACTACATTAGTTGAAAAGAGCCATACAGGGAGGCCGATTGTCAATCCTGGAAGTGACAATGTAGCCATATGAGGCGCACCAACATCTCCCCAAGAGGAGAAGGGATTTGGACTTCCGCCAAGGTTACTTCCTTGGTTGGTGGGCTCCATACTTTTCAACTGAAAGATCAACGTGGGAATAACAGGTGATTATGTTCCGCTTAAAATAAATTTTATTAACGACGCTTTTAGACACAAACTTGCTTTTTCATGTTTTAAGAGTCGAGAAAAAGCTAAAGATGACTCTAGTCGCCTTCGATGTATTAACGAGCCCGAAGTGACAAATGCTCGGCTGGACTTTTTCAGTTATAGAGTTTGAAAAAGGCCAAAAGAAACTGCTCTGGAGATCTAGGCAGAGGGTGTGCCAAACCTTTCGCGAAACCACAGAATACGTTTTACGGTACGGGTGGTCGATCTTCGTGAATGCTGTGTTCACTGCATCGCGATCAGCAGGGCGGCCGACACGGTTTCCTAAGGATAAAGGATAAAAGCCTATAGGGGTCTCCCAATATACGCGACGGTACGCGGGAGCTCAAGTCCGTGTTAGTGCCACCGACTCTCAGGAGGAATCACCCACCTTCGTAGAGATCGACAGTCACTATGTTTAACGACGCCGGAACACGTCTCTACCTAGACCTCTAGATGTTTGCGTTAAATTCCAAAGCGTTGTTATGTAAATTGAGTTTATTTTAATGTTGATCTTTCTTAACAGTTTGCCTTTCAGGTTCGCCACGAGATGTATATATACAACTTCCTATATGCAATCTAAGAATGAGAAGCAAATCTTTTCAATCTTTCAACTTTGAAAACCTTAATCTACTGAGGGAAAAGAAAGACACAACTTTTTCCACAGATCAAAGAACACACACTAAAATGCACATTTTCCTAAATCGTCAAGCACACAGTCAAATGCAAAATGCACAATGCATGTATTTCTTTTCGTTATCCTTAATGTTGATGGAAGACAGAAAGGAAACTGTTGTATAATTTTGAATCTAATTTCAAGTAGAAATAAACAAGCTTGTCCACAATCAAAAAGACACCTTATGATAGACTTGTTTAAACACAGGAAATGTATAGATTCAAACCATAAAAATGAAGAGCAAACAAACTCAAACAGCCATGAACAGTAATAAAACTAGCTCATAAGATCACAAAGACACTTTTACAGTTCAGGATCTAAGAGGCCACAGCTATACTGGTTCGCTTTTCACAATGGGAAACTGTAACTGAAACAAGAAATACTGAAAGAACATTCACAGTTTCATCACACAACTGAGGCGGAATAATGTCAAGGAGAAGTGGTTTACAGCAAGTACAATGACCAGCAAGCAATCAGCAAAAACAAGTGAAAACAGGGCCAAGACACAAAGGGAAAGCTGAGCAAGACAATGGCTAACTGGACCAGCGCAGGTTCTAGTCTGCCAGTTTGACTCTCAGCGCAGTTCCCGAAGGGAGCACCTGCGCTGTAATGCAGACTGCCTGTGGACAGCCTGCACTGACACACGAGAGTTTCGTCTACAAAGTTTTCCGGGTCATAAAAAGCTCAAAAATGCACTGTTTTTGCTGAAATAAAAAGCTATAGGTCAAGTACAGGCTAAGGGATGATCAAGAGGATGAAGATCTATCACAAAGAGTAAAGAGTCTTTTGTAGATAAGCTCTTCAAATCTTGAATCTGCTCAGCAAATGAGCAAGAGTAGCAGACCCTCTACTTCGCTTTTGATATAGTCAAAAGCTTTTCGATTTGGTACTCTTTTCTTCAAGAAATGAATAGCAAAATACTACAAACACCAACAAGATACTAGGCTCCCCAGCGGAGTCGCCAGTTTGTTGTGGGGAAAAGTATCCGATGCGGATGACCCTATCCCTACTCTAAAGGTGACAGTCTTTAGCAACAACTGAAAGTAAAGCTTTGATGATTTCCTTTATGAAAGTACAGAGAGAAGGAAAAGAAGGTCAACTAACCTGGTGTCCTTCGCTTAGTCGATCCTTGTTCTCTTTCTTTGTCTCTTGTTCCCAGCTCCTTGCTCTCTTTGCCGGTCCAACTACACACAGATCCTGCACAAAACAAGAGAGGAAACTACAAGATACATGTACTCATAACTGAAGCATGGATTAGGGTGAATCAAATATACATGTAAATACAATACATCAATGCAATACAAGTATATAGGAGAACATGCAAAACTTTATTGATAGAAGTAACAGGGTTCTGAGAAGGTTACAACCAATGATGGCTCCAATCCAGCAGCACCTCCCCAGCAGCAAGAACTCTCCTCTTCACCTCTAGTAAAACAATCACCCAATAGCTCTAACTGTAATCCAACAGCACCTCCTTGCTTAACACAAAATTCCAGCCTCCTTAGATCTCATAGAAGAGCTCTATATATAGGAGAGAAGAAGAGAGGATGAGTCAGCTTGAGACTGACATGAAGCTGCCTTGTGTCCTCTCCCTCTTCAGTTAATCTTCAGTTCTTGAGTCCACTTGGAGATCCTTGGTTACACTTGGTGATCAAGTACCTCTTACTCATCACAGGGCGAATCTCATGAACCAAGTGTCAGTTTGGAAGCTTCCTGGGCAGTTGACACCTTGCAGGATGACTGTGCCACTTGGCCAATCTCGCCTAGCGCAGGTAGCCTTCATCAATCTTGACTTCCAGCGCAGGTACAAGGAGGGACAGTTGCATTCCAGCGCAGAAGCTCAGTGGAGCAGCTGACATGATCCAAAATAAGCCTGTTTTGAAGTGTTTTCAGGTGGAGAACTGATTGGAAGTGCTGTTGTTTGGTGACCTTGTTCTTTTAGGGGTAAGAACAACATGTTTAGGGACTGAGGATCCCTGTAATTATTGACATTCCATGCTCCTTGACGCGAGGCACAAAAATGTCTATAACAGGGAAGAAGATCACTCAAATCATGCATCAAACCAAATGAAAAAGTGTATCCATGACAATCTTCAAATGCTAAATGCAAAATACGAAATCTAATCTTTCATATGATAAGCAAATGCAATGCCAAAACAAACCTTAAAGCAAAATTTCTTTAAGATATAATGATGGTTTTTCCTCTTTTTCACAATGCAACTAATGTAATCTAGTGAAAAAGTAAAAGAGAATGCAAGCAAGCCAACAAATATGAAAATCTCTTTCACATCAATGATTTGAATGCAACTCAAAATGCTTCGAAAACTATGAAAATAATAACACTTTCACTTTCACTTTTCGAAATACAAAAAAATCAAAGCAAACACTTCCTTTTGATTCCAATGAGACAATCGATTTGTAATCTATCGTTCGTCAAATGAAGTTTAAGTGACTTTCACAATATCCACTAATGAAAACAACTTAAGACACAAGAACCAAAAAGTGATCTGCAAAGTATGTCTGAACACACAAAGACTCTTTAACACAGGCTATTAATCTATGATCTCTTATGGGAAGATCAACGAGTGACGAATGTTGACCTAAAAGACCTAGAAACCCTAAAAGTCTAATCAAACTTCAAGCACACTCAAACCAAGTCAAAAGACAATTGCAATCAAACAATGATAGAGTCAATTAAAATCACACTGGTAAATCACTAGGAGAAGGAAAACAAAACTGAAAATAAGAAGGAAAACCCTAAATCTCATAATCCTCTGCAATCATCGCACCTGTAAAAAGGAAAGTAGCGATCATTGCTACTGTAATCGAAAAACCCGCGATACCATCACGACTGTCAAGGTGAAACCCGCGATGGTCGAGAAAAACAAAAAAGAAATTCAAAATCTTCAAGAACAACTCAAGTTAACAACCTTCAGGCATCTACTAGAAAGTGACACTGACTACAGACAAGTAATGAAATCTAAAAATGGATGGTTGATCAAACTCGTCAAAAGACAAGGTGAAGGAATGGAAGGAAAGGGTCATAGGGTCCCCAACAAAGTCACCATTTTGTTGACAAGGTTAATCCTCTCTGTGGACAAAGACGATCCCTCTATCCTAATGAGTGTGTATAGCAATTGAAGTGACAATCAACTAGACATATTCCTAGTTTATAATTGAAAAGTAGAACAAAAGAGATGACCTGCCTCATTTTGATGCTAATCCGATTTCCTTTGTTGAAGGCCTTGAACCGCTTGTCTCACGAACTTGTTCATGCTTCTCTTAGCACTTATGTACCTGCAAAAGTGATCAAGAGACAACAAAGCATACCAAAACCAATAACAAATTCAATGATAACCTACTTAGTTGATCAAGGAATGCCAAGCTAATACATACATGAACATATATATTTTGGGAAGATGAATCAACATTTATATATGATTTAAAGAATAAAGGGAAGCTTACAACCATAGCCTTGATGTTGAAAGGCTCTCCTTGAGTGGTAATCCAAGTCCAAGCCAAGAAACTCTCCAAACACTCCTTCTCCAAGTCTAATGAATAGCCTCTAAGCACAAGCTCAACATAAGGGTGCAAATGGACATAGACCAACCATTTGGGAATGGGATAGGAGGAATTTATAGGTTGGGAGAGGGAGTTAGGACTTCTCCAAAGATAGGATTAGGCCCACATCTCAAGGAAGTAGCTCATAGGGATGAGACCAAGAGGTCAAATTAGGAGGATTCGACCTCATCTATGCGAAACCACCTCCAACTCGCCACTCTGGAAGCTTCTAGATCACGAAGCTTCTCATCCTCTTTGTGAAAATTTCCTTTTTGAGACCATCATGGGAATGCAAGGGAACAAAGTGATCCCATCGCTGGACTAACACAGTGCAACAAGCGACCATCACGGTTTTGAGCTTCATAAGAGCAATGACCCTCATTTTAGGGTTTCAAGAGCTATTTCTTCATGGAAAGCTCCAAACATTTTCCAAGCAAAGTTAAAGGAGGGATCTGAACTATATACATGGATGAGTATACTGTATAATGATCATGTTTCGGGCACTTCACGGTATGTCACAGGGAAGTGCAGGAGGCGTGACAAAATATTGTGTAACAAGGTGTTTTGTTCTATGGAGTTTTATTGGCTCGCTAAGACACTTGTTACCATTGTTATGGAAAATCATAGGCACTATGAACTTAAATATGTGGACGAACTTAGAAGGTTGGAGGGGAAATTCATTGTTCTTGTAGGGTGGTCTTTGGGCTTAGCTTCAAAAGTCTATGGTGAAGCGTTTGGGAAATAGGAGCAACTTGTTGAATTTCAGAGCACATCCACTTTCAAGGGCAAAAACTCCAATCCCACCATCATAGAGGATGAGTAGGAAGGTCAACAACCTTGTAATAGAAAAGAACAAGAGGCCTCCCCTTCATTAGGCCGTCCTGACTTGCCCTCTTGATGTGTCCTTCACGCTTATGCCTTTTTTGCATACCTCCATAGTTATGTTTTTAGTCAACTTGTTGTTTATCACTTTAGATGATGGTATAGATACATATATGCCCTAATTGGTTTTGTCAAAAGATTTTGCTAGAACTTGTTGGTTATTTTGACTTTTTAGTTAAACATGTGTTTGAGGTTTGATTTCCTTTCTGGTAGACTCTAGCCACCTATGGTTGTACTCCTTGTATAATATAAACTAAGATACCAAAAAGAAAATGTAAATTTTAAAATTTTTAAAATTCAAACATTATAGAATGACCAATTTTTTATTTATTAAAACTTTAAAAATGGTTGTCTCTATCACATGGAAATTCTTTTAAAAACCTTTACCCAACTAAAAAAATAATTTGATAAACAACGGATAATTTTAAATGATATACGATTTGAATTTTTTCATCAATAATCATCGTTAAGATAGTTTTCAACCAAATTGCAAATTTTCGTTATAAAATTTGTATTTTACAAAAACTCAAAAAAATCCCCTTATATTTTGAAATTGCTTAAAGATTCATTTACTTATATTTTGCAATCTCAATAATTGCCATTTGTAATGCTAACAATTCTTCTAGCTTTTACACCAAAAAAAAATATTTTTTTTTACATGTTTAGATCATAAACAATTATGTTACATCAATATTACCAGTTGAAAGATGAGTGAACATGTCCACATAACAACTCCCTTTGACCCATTTGCGTACAGGCAACAGTATGTGTCCATGTATAAGGATTTGAAGTTTTGGTGGGCTGTGAGAAGTGCCAACTTTAGCACCAAATAAAACCCGTGTGACACTGTCCTATATATCTAATAACATAATGAGATTAAAGGCAGAGTCCACAACTAGTTTCATTGGTAAGGACATGTAAGGAAAAGTACAGTATAACATATATCTAATGACATAATGAGATTAAAGGCAGAGTCCACAACTAGTTTCATTGGTAAGGACATGTAAGGAAAAGCACAGTATAAGATAAATTTAAGCGGAAAGCTAAATCGGGATTTCAGTGAGATGAAGATTCTCTCCTTATCTCTTCCGCTGTTGGCACCTTACAGCGAAAATTTTTCTGCAATTGGTCCATGGACGCTACACAATTCTCCATGCCAGCAGTTGTTGTTTACTTCGGCGAGATTGTGTTGTAAGTCGATCAACTCGGAGTCTTCTTCAACGTTTGCTCGCTTGAACTGGGTCTCACGAAGGAATGCATTAACTGGGGCCATCTCAACTCACGCTAAGAGGAAGACTAGCAAACTTCAGGAGGTTAAGGAAAATTTATCCATAGACGAGGATGTCTTACCTGTTCTAAACCAGGCTAGTAGCATGATTATTTTTTTACTAATAAATTGTTGTACTGGATTTCAATACATTGTTGTTATGTGCCTTGGTGGGTTTCACATATAATGCCAATGCCAATACTCTTTGATACTTTTTGATAATGGGCATGACATTTGATGCCAATGACATTGTCCTATGTGTGTCTTCTCATTCTTTCTGCATTTTTTGGTTTAAATCCTGTATGGGTGTTAGTGCCTTCTCATTGACATTGCTATAGTCTACATCTTGTATGTAAGAAAGAGCCCATTGTCAATACCATTGCTATGCCTGTGTGACAGAGCATTGCCAATGCCATTGCTATATCTGTGTGCCAGATAGAGAGAGACAGAGAGAATGGCTTTTGGTTCAAAGCCTGTTGAAGGCAGCAATAGCCCAAAGCATATTCCAATATCAATATGCACGAATTATAGGGACAGAAGTTAAAATTGCTAGTAAGCATCTGCTAGACTGACCTACAAAAATCCTGTTCCTAAATCTCAAGTGTTTCCCATGACTTGAATCCTATTTGAATAAGGTCAAATCAGTTGTCTTCACTGATTGATTAAACAATTAAAGGCTCAATGTTCAATAAATGAAGGTGAATTACTAACATGCCTGTCTGTATTACAAACAAGAACTACTTGGTGACAGTATTTTAAATTGCCATTACAACACATTAAAACAGAGGAATTCCTCTTTAAAAAGGAATGTTGGTACATGGATATGTATACATCCAACCTGAAAATTTTATCACAAAGAACATAGAGTGTGAAAAATAGGAGCATTTAAGATAAGGTTGAACTTGGCAACAGAAGTACATGTCCTCTTTAAAAAGGAATGTTGGTACATGGATATGTATACATCCAACCTGAAAATTTTATCACAAAGAACATAGAGTGTGAAAAGTAGGAGCATTTAAGATAAGGTTGAACTTGGCAACAGAAGTACATGTCCTTGCTTGAAGCAAGAACAACAAACATTGATCTGGCAAATATAAGTTCCAGAGCTTTAAATTCGCTCACAGATCTATAAAACATGTTTTAAGGTTGGCAGGAATCAACACATACTATATGATACCAATAGATAAGTAGTTTCATGAGTATAAAATTTAATATTTTGTTGGTGCTAAATTGTAAGTGAAACTAGTATGGACACTTTTGTGTCAGACTCTAATTAATAATAGCAATATCTTTTATTAGAAAGATGCTACTACAGGAGAAAATACGATACAGCAGAAGAGTACAAGGTATTCCAATCTACCTAAATGCCAATAAGAATGTCCTTAAGTTAGGTTGAGCCTTGGGATCACAATCTCTCATATCTCTCCTAGTGGGAGTGCCTTTGACTCTGAATTGTACAACAAACTCATTAAAAGGTCGTTCTCGAAACAGAAAAATAGAGAGCTTGTACCCACTAACAAAACTTCACATTTTATATTCCAGGTTACATAGAAGCTAACAATTCTAATGCAATGCCACACTCCATAGAAATGAGGAGAAGCAATAAAATCAATTTCCCATAAAAGGGAACTTTTCCAAAAACACCTCCTGTATATGATACGTTACCAACTAGCCTGTACAAATTCCCAGTCCTCTTGGGAACACTCGTAGCTCTAAAATATGTGGTGAATACTTTCTACCCTCCCACAGCATGGGCACAAGGTGTCAGTAACCTAATCCTCGACAATCATTTCTTTGTGGGAAGTACTTGGGAGATCAACAACCATTTAAACACCCTCAAATGATAGTGGAGTCTGAAAGACCAATACCTGCAGACAATCAATCCATTTAACTTCTTCCCCTCTAATGCCTCATCTCATGTTGAGGGTTTCTTTATAGGCATACCTAGCATGGAGCACTTGGAACAACCTACGGGCTTAAAAATCTAAATGGGTTTATCATAGTGCCACATCCAATCCCACCAAATGGACCTTGGAGTATTGTTATTAAGTTTGCATGTTTCGTTAATTGGGATGCAATTTTGAAGTTCCTAGATATCTAGCTGGTCAAAGCATAGAAGTCCATACTATGTTAGAGAAGAGGCCAAGCCTCCACACCTATATGACCTCATCCCGCAATCCCTCCAACAAAGTAGCCCCTTCCTAGCTGACCTATAGGAAGAAAACTATTGACGTGAAACGTAGGAAATTTTGAACCTTCCAAGTCCAAATTGAATGACTAGCAATATCAATACCTTTTCTATCCTTGAACCATTGTTAGAAAAGACACGGTATAACTCTTTTCAAATCTTCCCATATCTCTTTGGGAATGTGCGAACATCTAATCCGAAAATTATCTAGAGTGTTAATCACATCACAAATTTGGATTTGCTCTCAAATCCTAGTGTTATGTTAACTGTGGAAGATTCTATGCCTAATCAACACTTTCCATGGCTCATCACTAAAATGATGTTAAACAATCCATTTCACTAACAAAATAGTGTTGGAATTGTTGTTGTAATCTATACAAGTGGCCATGGCCCATTCACATGTATCATTATGTACTTGTAATTATGCTAATGCCATATTTTATTTTTCTTATTGGATACTAGTTTTATGGTCAAGGATGACCTAGTCAAACTTGATATGTAGTCTCAACGACCCTTATGGGGTGTGTTCCCTTGATTTGTGGGCCCATAACCCCCTCTAGAAGGGATGCCCCCCTTCTTGAAGGGGCATCTTACTTGAATTGTATAGAAATGCATAACTTAAGCTTTCATTTGTATTATCTCATTATCTTCTTGAATTGAAATGCCAAGTGTTATAAGCCCAAAGGAACTTAATTTTGGCAATTTTCTCTTGAGCACACTTGTGTATTTTTGTTTTCAGCACTTGCACTTGGCTTTTGTACTCCTCTAACATGCTAGACCTATCTCTCTCTAATGCGCTTGTGAGCGACTATTTCAGAATTTGGGTGAGATTTGGTTCCATCAATTCCTCTATTGACCCTTATAAATATCAACGTGGTATAAAAGCTGGTGTGAACTTTACTCTTAGCTTTTGGGGCTGATTTGAAAACTATTGGCTAGTGGCATTTTTGTTACAAAGAAGAATTGTTGGCTAGTGGCATCTTTCTTGGATCATCTCTTCTAAGGTTTCTCTAGGGGTTCTAGACATATAAACCCTAATATAGGGATGCACCTACCTTCGAAGGTGTTCTTTGGTACTTTTCACCCTTCGTTAAGGCCAACACTTCCATTCCCAGGCTAACCTAGGGTTTTCTACCATTTGGATTTATAAAGGAAATTTTTTGAAGTTTCCATTCCATAAAGAGCTTTCATCTTGCTGTTGTTGAGCCTATGGAGTCCAAGTTGTTGTTTCTCCATTTGAATGGGGCTGACTACCATTCTTGGCTAGATACATTGCCCTACTTCAAAAGAAGGGTCTATGCATGTACTTGGCAAGGTTGTTTCTTACTAAAGATGATGACAACTATTATTTTTTTATTTTTTTGTAAAATATATATCCTATGACAAATGGTCAGGCACTTCCCCTCATTGTGAAGATAGAACCCATGGTAGAATAGATTTCACAAAAGCCTGAGGCTTTGCCAACATAGGGCTCAAGGCCATTACAACAATACATTCGTTGAGAGCTCAATATGTCACTTGTGGGTGTTGAACTAGGTGTGGATGATAACACTCCGTACAACTACCTAGGCTAGACCCAATTGACCAAATATGACAATTATGGCCTCATATGTTTGGAGAAGGACAAATATATTTGGTTGATCACTCTCTTTATGTCTAGCTTGATATCATTCATCATAACAAGGATAAAAAATGTGCAAAGGAAATTTAGGTTATCTTCAAAACTCTCTTTGGAATGGTGAATACTACTCAGGTCAACCAACTTGAAACTAAACTCTCCAATCTCAAGATGGGTGACTTTGACACAATTGAGAAGTATATTGCAAGTTTTAAAAATTTGCAGGTAGATATTATTCAAACATGAGGTAAAGGTAAATTTGATCTGAAACTTGTAAAAATTATTCTGAATAATCTCTCTCCAACTTTCAAATATTTTACTTTTATATTCAACATTAGTCCTATATTTGTCAAGGATCCTGTAACTTCTTCTCTTGAGAATAATTTCTCTAATCTCTTTCAACATCAAGTTACTTTAAGGAATATAAGAGAATTGCCCCCTTGAGATCAAGCCCATCCAAAGGTTGTCTTAACCTCTTAAATATGAGTTTGAGGAAAGTAAAAGGGAATACTTGAAATCCTCCTAGAGGAAGAGACTCGAGAGTCATGTGTGGCTTTTGTCATAAGTGGGGTTATTCCATCAAGTCTTGTCTCACTAAACTTCAAAGAATTGAAGATCTTGCAAGATTTATAGTAGTCACCAAAGACCTTTTTGATGAGAACGTTGGATCTTCTGACAATGAACACTTAACAATACACTATGCACATTCATCCTTGTTATAGAAAAGTCTCACACTTCTAGAGATAAAGTCCAAAAGCTCAAGTGCGAGACCCATTGCACCTCAGAGAGGGCCACCGTCACCTCACTAACCTCTTCTCACTTCTAGCGAACTCTCCTGTTACTTAAGGGGGGGGGTCTCCTTGTAGATCCTAGAGATCTAATGGCTCAGTTACCCCAAGTCTAAAGCTCTACAAAGCTTCTACTTCACACCCCACCAATCAAATGATCTAACTAATTAGGGTTTAGGTGGAAGATAGTATTGCTAGGTTTTTTAAGGTAATCATGATTAGAGTTCAAAGGAAATGTCCCAAAACATCATAACTAGTAGATTTCCAGGGAGAGTGGAACCCTAGAGAAATAATTTTTATGCTTTACAAAAAGGTATAAAGTGATGAAGAATAAAGTATCAATGGCTCAACTTATCAATGAATTTTTTGGGCATATGGAGTCAGACAAGGGGTAATTCTATGGAAGAGATTTATGAGAGAGAGAAAAAGCTATGATGAGGTTTCTCTACTCCACAAACCCTAGCGACTTCCAATAAAACTAGAGATAAACAACAAGGAAGCTACACTAAGGTTCCTTGATGGAAACTTGATGATAATCTTGCAAAGGAGATGTTAGAAGTTAGAACCATAAAAGATTCAACACATTTGGGTGAAAATTTCAGTGAAACTCTATTTCTACTACAAATATAAGATGGAAAAAGATAATCACATTAAATTTTGTAGAGAATCACCATAGAATCACCTTTTACCATCCAAAAGAAAAATCCATCCAATCACAATATCCTGCTTGTTGCCACAAAATCTAGTAGGGCTTGGAGAGGGATACCCTACAAGGCTATCACTAGACTAAGTGACAACAATGAAGTAGTAGCCCACTATCACCACAACGACAACCCCCTGCTCGTTATGGACTTTCACCAATGGGAGGAATCTAGGTATAAAGGTCACCTAATAGGTATTCTAGCTTTTAAGGTATGGGGTGACTTAAAGGCTTCTAAGGGAAAGACAGAATTTAGGTGCAAGACTCCAACTATGAAGGGGAGGCAATTTTCTTTCCTTCTAGAGGCCAATGATGGGAAATATAAGACCTAGGGTTTGATTGATAGGTTGAGAGTTGGGGTGACCCAAGGTCAAGGTGCCAAGAAAGGGTTTCCCACAATGTATTCCAACAAGGTTATGACACATGAAACCCTAAAAAAGCCCTCAAGTTGAAGTTAAAACCAAACTAGGGTTTTACCCTAGGGCAAACAACTAGGGCAAGAGTGATTATGGATAAAATTGGAATGAATGCCCACCAAGGAGAATGATTTTGAGGAAACCATTATAATCCTTGATGTTTAGAATTTCCAAGCCCAAAAATCTCCGCTCCTAGTCAATTCGCATTAAGTCCTAGATGGTTGCTTGGCCTTAAGAGCGCTGAATAAGGTAAGAGAGAGAAATAGTGAAATTTTATGGATAAAATTGACTTGATCACTAGCAAGTGGATGGTTAGTTCCTAGTCCTAGGGTTGATGGAGTCTATGGATTCTTTAGGTTGGCTAAAACTTGCAAAGGAGTAAGGATATTTTGATGCCTTAGCATCAAAACCCTAATTATTACCTTTGTGATGGATTAAAATTCAATTGGTAGAGATAATTTAAGATCACCAAGGGGATTGTCATTCATATATCAATAATATGACCTAGCTTCCATAAAATTGATATTCAACAAAATTAGGGCACAATATTTAACCTAGATCACCAATTTATTTTATACATTAGACGTGAAGTCATAAATTTTCCAATAAAAGGCACTTACAAGACAATATGCATGTTCAATCCAATCATTCATCCAAGGAAACTTCTCAAAGACAAGAATATAGCTCCAAGACAAAATATGATCCATAGATCACATCTCTCAAATAGGTACAAAAGGCTGAAATTCTCAAGTAGAGAGGCTGAATTCACAAGTGATGATGATCACAAATGAAAAGGTCCTCTCCTCTATTTATATGAGGAGGACAAGTTCTAATTTTACATAAAAGCCCCTAAAAGACAAGTAAAATCGTAATGATGCATTGGGTTACAAACCAACCCATCTACTTAGGAAATAAATCAAATGAGAACCCACATGTGTGAGTAGTAAGGCCTCAAAATGCTGGCGTCATCCAATAAATGAGCTCCATGTGGCATGCGTTGAGGCTTTTGAGTGCCAAGTGTGGTGTAGAAGCCTCTAAAAATCGTCATTTGAGGGTTGGCCCTCAAATCTCCATCAATATCCCTCTGTGGTCCCCAAAATCCACTTGGGGTACCAAAAGGTGGTCTCTTAGGTCTCATACTGCTCAAAATGTCCATCTTTGCTCCAACGTTGAGGGATTTCTAGGTGCTACTAGCCCTCCCATGTCTCAAAAGGTGAGACCATCCTCATTTGGGCCTTGAACCAACTACCATCCCTCACATGGTGCTAGGCCGACTTGGGGGCATTCTGGGTCCAGGTGTATCATCCTGAAGAATCATCAAATGTAGTGTAAAGTGGCAGAACTCTCTGGGTGTAGGAGGTGCCTAGGGGTAGATATGACGTGTTGTTATTTCTCGGAGACCCAAAACTCTCAACGCTTCACCTGTGGTTGCCAATATACTTCTCTGGGGCTT
Source organism: Pinus tabuliformis (assembly GCA_031772625.1). Lineage (NCBI taxonomy): Eukaryota > Viridiplantae > Streptophyta > Pinopsida > Pinales > Pinaceae > Pinus > Pinus tabuliformis. The sequence continues at coordinate 1,765,921,683 of CM062817.1, forward strand.
GGGGTTTGTTATGAATAGAAATAAATAATAATTAATAATAATAATAATGATTAGTATACTGAAGAGGCATGTCTCTAAGGATATGATTGTTCGTGAAGGGGCACCCGCCTAAGTATATATACGAGACCCTCATTTGTAACCAACCATATTATCATTCATACATTATATATATACTTGTATCCTCAATGGACATCTTCATATGCCAAATGTTTAGGAGTATTTAACTTGTTACTACGGAATTTTTTCATCACATTGGAATCAAAGCTATATATATACTTGCATCCTCAATGGACATCTTCATATGCCAAATGTTTAGGAGTATTTAACTTGTTAGTACGGATTTTTTTTGTTACATCAGTATTAGAGCTATTCAACCCTCTGGCCGCTCAATTGTTGCATAGAGCCAGTCTGATCCGACTTTTGGCCATCAACTCTTCGTCAGGTTTGTTGCCATTGCGATTGAGGCTTTTTAGCTATAGTAAATTTGTTCAGAGGTTCTCCATTGTGTGGTTAGGCCTTTGGCCATTAAAAAAAAAAGAGAAGAAGAAAGTATATATATGTATTAAAAAAGGGAAAAAAAAATATTAAAAATAAAATAATATATATAGATATATATATATAAGGGGAATAAAAAAAGATAATAAAAAAAATAAAAAATAAAAAATATATATAAAAGGAGTATATATATTAAAAAAAAAGATATATATATATATATATATGGGAATTAAATAAAAGATAATAATAAAAATCGAAATATATATAAAAGGAGTATATATATTTAAAAGAAATTATATTGTTTAAAAAAAAATCAAAGAAAAAAATAAAAACAAAAAGGAAAAAGTAAAAAAAAAGAAAAGAATGAAACACAATTGCCATGGACAATGGCTTGACAAAGTCCGAATCAATAGTGTCCCATGCAAAGCCCCACCACTGTTGCTGCACCCGAATTCGAATGCGGCTCCTATCTACTCCGCCATCACCGCTATAGCTGTTGCCTCCGGTTGTTATCTGCTTCACTGTAACCGCTAGGCCTCTCCACAGCTGTAACTAGTCGTTGTCACCAAGCCTCCCATTTGTTTTGGCTTCCACATGTCTTTCGTGCATCCTTCTACTGCCCTGCCAATCCCCTGCCCGTCACCGTCCTGATTCTCGACCCCGACAAACTCCTATCTGCCCATCTTCCCAACCCAAGACAACCTGCCTGCGATCTCTATTGTGGAATTTCAAACTACGCCATTTCTAACAGCTGCCATACTTCATTCTCGATCTGGAAAATCTGCAATCGGTTAGACAATAGCAGACTAAGCAACCATAGAACAATGCAATAATCATCATTTTCGTCCATACATAGCAATTGTGAATTAATTAAATTTGTATGGTCACATCTCCTCATTTCCGATTTTGAAGAAGGTTAGAATTAATCAAAAGGTTTCAAAACCATATAACGCACCCTTCGTTGTTGATTCATATTAATTAAAAGAAAAAGGGTGATCCATAAAGGTAATTTATTCTTATCAAGTAAAAAAGGTAACACGCGCGCGTGCGTACACACACATATATATACAAACAAACAAAAGCTATTATAAAAATCCAAAGAACCTATCATTAATTAAAAAAGGTTTCATAAAATATTAGAAGTCAAGAAAAAGCGAAATATTATGGCATTTTTTAATCGAAGGCAATATGGATTCAATTGTTGAACAAAAAAGAATGGACTATAATTCGGAAATGAACAAAGATTTTCCTATAATGGCCTTTTACTCGCAGATTGCAGATTATTTACATTAAAAGGGAGTATCCAAGGGAAATAGATTAATATCGTTATCAGTGCAAGCGACAAGGAAAATTACATCAATATTAATTTGGCGAATCAACTATCAATTTTAGAGCCAAATATTGGTGAAAGAGAAAATATTTTTGGCGAGAAAGAGTATGAAATTAATGATTTACAAATGACAATTGATCATTATGAATATATATATCAATTCAACGTCATAACTATGTATAATGAAGATATTGACATAATTTTCGGTCTACCTTGATTTAAAGAATTGGGTATGTTCATATTAAATATGGAGAATTTTTTTTTGATGGTTCCCTATTAGAAGAAGATGATAACATTCTAGGACATGACAATGCAGTCAAAATCGATAATACCTCATTAGAAGACTTTAAAGATATTTCGAAACTGATGTTTCAAGAGAATAAAAAAACAATATCAAAGAAGCAAAAAGAACTTGAAGAAGTTATCTCCAATAAAAATGAAGAAATTTCTCGTTTAAAAGATCATAGTCAGAAACTACTTGCACAAGTCAAGAAGTGTACAGCTACGAAGCACAAATTAGAACAATCAAATGAAACTCTCGAAAATAAACTCAATGGAAGTTTATCAGAAACTGAAGAAAAGGGAACAACCTCTAATTTAGATGGTATCGCGATTCAGAAAGATTCCAATCAAATTGCAATGAAGACATACTTAGATGTTGCAGTTCAAATGATGGAAATTTCAAGTGAAGATCCACCGATTAACCAAGCACCATCCGTATGTAAAAGAAATCAGATACCTCAAGTAAATCAAGAAATCGCCACGAACATGATAAGGGGAAATCAAATTACAAGAACTCCTTATCGACACTTAAATCATAAAAGCAGACATCTCAACCAGTCTGCAAATCCATATCACTCAGACCACAAACAAGTGACTTATATTCCAAAGAATATTGATGTCACCATAATCCAATCTTATGATAACAATTCATCCCTAGTTTCCAGTGATCGCAAGATTCCGCTGAAGATTAATTTGAGATGGTTAGATCATTTCACAGTAAGACAATTTTATACCACACTCATAAGTTCATATCGTTTTGTATCATCGAAGATGAAAGTTCGAGAATTGAGAAGATGCGAAGACATGACGAGATATTAAAAAGATATCAAGCATTGCCATCAATAAGCTAAGGTCAAATCTTTTCTAAAGAGGGAGGCAATGTTATAAACATAAGTAACTAATAATCTATGTTCCCGGATCCGTCAGGGCTAATGGATGGATTAGCGGATCCCCGGATCAGAGACGGATTCGGATCCGGATCCGCAAAGATCCGTTCCGTCCAGCTCTTCTCAGGTAAAAAATGGTCAACGTCAACGCATACATTTGCAGCAAATGTCAAAACAAAATTCGAAAACAGAAAATTTAATCATTCAGACACAAGCCAATTAAGGAATGATAAGAAATGGATTAATGAATTGGCGTCTGCGAATAAACTTCCATTCGGTCCAGCGTCTCTCGGGTAAAAAACCGTCAAGGTCAATGCACAAATCTGCAGCAAATGTCAAAACAGAAAATTTAATCATCCGCGCAAGCCAATTAAGGAATGATCAGAAACGGATTAATGAATCCACGTTCGCGAAAATAAACTAGGGACTCTGCCCATTTATTATTTTATGTTATTTGACTGTATTATAAGGTTTAATACAAAACATTATAAACCTTAAAGTTTAATGCAGGTTACGTGAAGTTCTTTTTTTTCGGCACGAGGTTACGTGAAGTTTATTATCCACTCACATTTATTCAGATATTTTAAAGCTTATTTTGAAATTTAAAATCTAAATTTTTATTTACATATTTCTAAAGTTTAAAATCTAAATTTTTATTTAGATATTTTTAAAGTTTAAAAAGTAAGAAGTTATTTAGATATAATAAAGTTTAAAAATAATTTTTATTTTAATCAATTTTGAAGTTTTTTTTTCAAGTTTTAAAATTAAGTTTAATAATTTGCTTAATATAAATATTATAACTAATAATTAATGTTTAAATATATATAAATAATGTATTAATTCTATTATGATTAAATTAATAATTATTTTTAAAATATTATATTGGAGTTATATATTTAAAAATTCACCTATATTTTTTTTAAAAAATTTAATTAATGTTTAATTAATATTTATAAATGATATATTAAGTTTGAAATTATTTATATAATAATTATTTATTGTATGTAAAAATTATATATTTAAAAATTAGCCTATGTTTTTTTTTATTATATAACTTTAAATTTTAAAATATTTTATATTTGCATGTACTTGCCGTTTCCTTGACGTTTCCGGATCCTAGTTTTTCAAAAAACTGGCGGATCTGTATCCGAATCCGGATCCGAATCCGAATCCGGATCCGAATCCTGGTAACTTAGCTAATAATTAATAGTAATAATGATTAGTATGTTGAAGAGGCATGTTTCTAAGGACATGGTTGTTTGTGAAGGGGCACTCGCCCAAGTATTATATGGGGCCCTCATTTGTAACCAACCATATTCTCATTCATACATTTTATATATATACTTGTATCCTCAATGGACATCTTCATATTCCAAGTGTTCTGGAGTATTTAACTTGTTAGTACGAACTCTGTTCATTACAGGGCACCTGTGGGTAAGGTGCCCAGGTCATGGGCTACTGAACCACAACATAATGTTTAGTGAAAGCAACAAGTCATCAGGGACAATAGTCATTTTTGCATCTAAGTGAACTAAGCTTGAATGTAAAGGGCTATTTAATACTTCAAATAAGGCTTCCTTACCAAAATTAAGGCTTTGAAGTCGCAGTGGTGTTTCCTCCCCATGTAGGAGTGGCTAAAGGACAACCCTATTAGGTGTTTCCAGCTCCCAAGGGGAAGTAACATTTCCTTAATCCACCCTTCAATTGATAGGTGTTAGTGAATAATGATGGTATGGAGGAGAGAAGACTTCATGGCCAAGTGCCATGGTTAAAGGGACCAACATGATGGGGATCCACATCCTGAGTGTATACATGTAAGGAAGGAGAAATTGTGGATGCGTGAGTTACCAACTCAACTTTTTTTTTTTCCACCCCTCCTGTGCACCTTTTACTTTTTCTTGACTTTTATTTGTATTACGGCTCGTAGCTCAAATGGTTAGAGCTTGCTTTGTATGCCATGTAACAGTTATATTACTCCTTAATGATGAGGCAACTCATTTCCCGTTGGGGTTGGGACATGCAAGGGTTCCTTTTTATGATGTATTGGAGCAACATGTGCTTAGGAAGGGTGATGGCAATAATGAGTGAGGTAGAGCTCATGCTAGGCTTTTGCCCACGTGCTAATGTGTATGTCGTGGCCATCTTTTGCATTTTGATATTCTTCTATTTAATTTTGTGGCCATAATTTGCTTTTTACTTTTCTTTTAGCCGCATCAACCTCCCAGGGAAAAATTCTGGATATATGGGTGCCAAATCCTAGGGAACCAATAGTCAGTTGAACCCAAAGAATGGATGTGAGATAAGGGCTTGTAATGTATGGCAGAAAAAATGATAAGTATGGAATAGGGATAGATGGAAGTTATAACTTTACATTGAACTAACTCCCTAACCCTAATATCCAAAGTGATTTATGGTTGAGATTAGATCTTGCCTCACTTGAGATCAATGGTTAATATTAAAACAAAATTACCAAAGTAAATTACTTTAATTTTCCTAAGTTTACTTTAGCTCAATGAGCCTGTTACCCACCAAAATGGGTAACCCCATAGGAGGGAATTTTTTTCCTGCATTTAACAACTAGCCAGTCAGCCAGACAACCAATAGCCCTTGCCAACAACCATTAGATGATGATATGCCATGTTCCTTCGCCACTTTCATCAGCCATGTGCTTCTCACCCATTTGGCATTAGCACTTGGGTGAAGGTGGACTACCACTCAAAAGGTAGTTTGATAATTTTGCAATCGGATGCTTATACTTTGTTGTTGGGCATTTAGTATGATAATGGGGTGATGTGGAAGATTGACAAACCTTGACCATATTCTTGTTCTCTCACCTTACTAGGGGGAGTTAATCTTTGGCCCTAGTCTAGTGGTGCCTCCCTTAAGGCCCTCTGGTTTATAGGAGGGGCACTAGCAGGGAAGCCATGGTTGAAATAGTGTGTTCCATCTTCCCAATATCATACTTAACGCCTTCCATCCCACATTAGAAGCCCTATATATTATCTCCACTCTTCGGGTACAACTTGTCATTGGTTATTGGGTATTTGTCACTTACATGTTTGCATACCTTGAGTAGAGCCCAAATTTTTTGCCCTGGGAGGTTGATGTAGCTAAAAGGAAAGGAAAAAGCATATCATGGCCACAACAAGACAAAAAAAGAAAGATCAAAATGCAAAAGATGGCTAGGACATAAGAATTAGCATGTGGGAAAAAACCTATCATGAGCTCGACCTACCTCATATGGCCATCACCCGGTTCTTGAGCACATGATGCTCCATTACATAAAAAATGAACCCTTTCATGTCCCAACCCCGATGAGCGATAAACTGACTCATCTTAAAGGGGTAATAAAACTACTACATCATACAAAGCAAGCTCTAACCCTTGAGATATAAGCGGCAATGCAAGGAAAAATCAAGATGTAAAAGGTGCAAAAGAGGGGTGGAAAAACCAAGAATGAACTGGTAACTCATGCATCCACGAATGCTCCCTCATATCTATACACTCAGGATGTGGACACCCCCATTAATTGGTCCCTTTGAACATGGCACTTGGCCATGAAGTATTCTCCCCTCCATTACCGCATTATTATTCACTAACACCTATCAATTGAAGCGTGGACTAGGGAATTGTTACTTCCCCTTAAGGGTTGGATGTAGCTAATAGGGTTGACCTTTAGCCACCCCTACCTAGGGAGAAAACATCTTTGTGAGATCTTGGTCCTGATTTTGGAAAGGGATCCTTGTTTGAAGTATTAAATTTCCCTTAACATTCAAGTTTGGTTCACTTAGATGCATTATTGATCTTAGTCTCTAATCACTGGTTTCTTTCACTAAAATCCATGTTGTTCTTGTTAGGTGGTTCAACAACCCAGGCCTTGGGCACCCACTCCACAGGTAACCCGACCCTTCAGAGGAGTACATTGGCCCAAACAAGTGCAACGTTGAGAGTTTGGAGCCTCCTAGTAGCACTATTAGATGACTCATGTCCCAAAGCACCTTGAGGACCTGGGAAATTGGTTGACTTTGACACAAATTTGACGATTCTTCAAGATGGCACCACTGGACCCAACATGCCCCCAAGATGGACTTGACACAACTTGATGGGGAGGAGTTAATTCATAGCCCAAATGAGGATTGTCTCACATTGAGAGATTAGGGAGGGTGTGTTGCACCAGAGGAACCCCTAATGCTAGAGAGGAGGCAAGTTGTGCCGGGAGATTGCCTATGGGGCAAGGAAAATTCCTCTCTAGATTTTTGCCAGTATTTATCTATAGGATTTCCAGTATTAGGCATCCAGTTGTACTCAGATTATTTCACTGATGCTTAATAAGAAAACCCTCAGTTGTTGCACCGGTTTTCCCAAGTTGGGTTTTTCCAGGGACTTTTGTCCAAAAATAATTGTGTTATTTTTATGTGTGTGTGCTAGCATTTCTTCCAGCATTTATTCTTCCGCAATTTTATTTGTGTAGGTTGCAGTGTGATTTATTCAGTATTTTCCGTAGCAAACAATAAATAAATTGCTAAATAAAATTAACAATTAGGAGAATAATTTCCAATTGCTGTAATAGGATTCCAGTTTGGAATTTTCACACCCTGCAAGAACACTTCTTTGTAAGAATAACTATGATAATTCAAATAACAAATGAGAGTTCCTTTGAAGATGCTTCAAGAGTCGGTTGGTCTCTCAAAGACTTCGCCTCACGCTTGATCTAACAAAAATAATTCTACAATACTCCAATCGCACATTAGTCCATACAGATTTAGAAAAACATACAATGAATTGAAAATTCTAGAAATTTATTTGAAAATAAACTAAAACTTCCAACATCTAGAGCCTACTTCCAAATCAAATGTTAATGCAAGATAGCTTTGCATTAGCAAGTCTATAAGAGTATATAGAAAATGAAATAACTCAAAGCATAAATATAAAATATTATACCAATAGTTCACGATGCACCATGCTCCAAAGGAAAAACACCCATGAATGGACCCCAAAGTCTTTTTATTTGCAATTCTTGAAAAATGTACAAAGTAGCAAGACTTCCGCAAACACAATAGCTAGTAAACAAATGATACATGGTGAACGCCCATGGCTGTATTATATAGAAGTTTGGGAGTCAATCCGAAGGCAAATGGTGACAATCCCAAAGCAAATGGGTGACAATCACAATGCTCCTTCATGTAAATTCAAATTTCCCAAGTGGCATCAAGAATCCTTGAAGAAAAATCGAATTCCATGATGAAATGACAATTGTAGATGGTTGGGAATCCATGTGGGGACAAATTCCCACAAAAATCTCCACCAAATATTTTCCTAGATCTTCTCAAATGTGCATTAACTTCTCAAATTCAAATTTCCAAGTAAGCAACTTCTGAAAATTCAGCTAACCCCAAATCCTATTGCGGCAACTGATTAAGTTTCTTCTATTTGTTAAATAATTTGAACAAATTATTTACTACATCCTACGGTAAATATCGAATCTAATACACTGCATTCTTCACAAATACAATACCACGTAAGAAAAATAATGCTGGAAGAATAGATGCACACACACACAAATAACATTGTTATTTTTGGACCAATATCCTCAGAAAAACTCAACTTGGGAAAACTAGTGCAGCAGTTGAGGGTTTTATTTATTATGCAGTAGTAAATCTGAGTACAAATATATGGAAGCTCAAATCTAGTTTTCCATACAGAGAAATAATTGACAGGAGATCTAGTGAGAAAAATCTCTCTCCCACTGGTGATCCGACACTGACCTTGGCTCAAGATGAGCTGCCTCTTGCTGCCTCTGCGTTGCTTTTACGTCAGCCTACACAGATTTGCGTCACCCAGCTCGGACCAGCGTCTCTCTCACTAACTGATCAACTGTTATCTGAAAAATCGATCCTCCTGGTCTCTGGTCTCCCACTCTGGCTTTTGGTTCTCAATTTCGACTTCTCCTCAGCAAAATACAGATCTCCCTCTGAGGATTTGCGCTGCCCCTCTGCTCTGCACTGCCTCTCTGCTATGCACTCACTGGACTGGAGAAATTTCCTTCCGACCTTACTATCCCTGCCCCTCTCTCATTTATTCAGAACTACTAAATCACCTCCGGCAACACATAGTTGCTACTCTGGAGTTTGATTTCCCAACAATATCGAATTCCTTGCTCCTCAAGTGTGTTCTCCAACCCCCATCGAATTTCTTTTTATATTCTCTTTGAGGCTTCAACGATCAAGATTAAAACATAGTCGATGGCTAAGATTAACTAGAACTCGATCCATGTCTTTTTCTAGAAGATTTCACCATGAATTAATTAATACCCTCTAATTAATTAGTTTTCCTAAGGTCAGATTTAGGCACCATTAAAAAAAGATTAATTATTTTTAATTAAGTCGTCTCTAGGTGGAATTTCTAGAAACGATTTCTGGGTTTTGGAGAATACATGTATTCTAGCATCTCCACCAAATTTCGTGGCTAAAACACAACTGATGCTACAAAAATCAACACTCCCTCTTAGTGAGGAATGTGTTCTAACACTGCAACCCACTGAAGCAACACCTTGTCTTTGCACCACCTCCTGTTACGCTGCAGATGTCTCACTGCTGCTGCCCACCAACTACTGTGCAACTTTGATATACACTGCATCTGTGCTGCTGCTGGCTGTGCTGAATTGCTGCCAACACTGCATCTGCACTGCAACTCCCTCTCCATCTGTTGCTGTTGCAACTGCAACAACTGCAACAGAAAAACATCCAAAATTACTGAACCAATTGTGGTCAGTATGATGCATTTGTCACCTGAGTCTTAACTGCTGCTAGACTCTGCGTTGTCACTGAAGCCTCTGCGCTGTTGCTGACTCTGCTCTATGCCAACTGCACTGCTGCCAACTCTACTCTGCGCTGTCCAGTATCTGACCTACTACTAGCCACTGCATCTGTCACTCTGACACCTGACTGCACCAACTTCCACTGATCCATCCCGCTACTACATATTATGGGCTCTTGTAGCAAGGTATTGATTCATGAGGTCTCCTCAAGAATCTTGCCCATCTTGTAGCTCTCTGGGGCTACAAAACCAAATCACCCTACCTCACTCTTGGAGGTATGGCTGCCAACATGGCGAAATATGATCTACTCATACTGCGGTTGTTACTGCTTTGTGATGAGCCCCAGAAATGGGTAATTATATGGGCTCATTCAGCCTCGTAATTCGACTTAATCCACCATTCTCATTAGTTTATTGGATGTTTTTGATTATATTTATGCTAAAGAGTGAATTGGGTTAGTCATTATGCCAACAAGTCTAATGTGTGCTTTATGCAGTCTTTGTGGTCAATTTGGAGACAAAATCAAAGGTTTAAATGAGCACTTGGCAGCCAAATTCGTGGAGAGGATTTGTAGGAAGGTGTCCCCTTCATTTATGAGCCCTTACCTCGAATTCTCCACCAGCAGCTTGGAGTTCAAGGGCCACCACATCGATTATCACAAGGGTAGCCGAGCAAGGGTTAGTAAAGTTGCTGTTAACTGCAAGTTTTGGCAACCGAGTCCCTAAAGTTTAGGAGGACTATTGGGGTCCTCAATTTATATAAATAAGAGGGCTTAGGGCTTCATTTGGGTTGGTCAGAAGTTAGTCATTTTTTAGTTCTATTTTAGTCAGATGTTAGTCATTTTTTAGGCAGTAGGTTAGCTCTGCATTTCAGCACATTTGCAAGCTTTTTCTTGTAGACAGTTTTTGGGATGTAACTATTCTTTTGATCAATAAAGATGAATCCAGCTTTGCACTAGCTCTAATCTTCCTTAGGAGGCTGTAGCTCTTGGGGTTGGGCCCAACCCAAGTGCCCAGTACCTCCTTTGTGTACTTTTATGTGTCTTTGCTGCATTCTGAGAATAAAATCTGTTATTTAGAATAAGATCTTGCTTTGTTACTTAGGTTGTTTTTGATAATTGAAATAGTTTTTCATGCTCCAGGTTGATTTGATAGATTGGTAAAGGAAAAGATCTACAAAAAGGGCATCAAGCAATCCTTGATCTCATCTCTCCCTCCTTGGGACCATGAGCTGAGACCAAGGTGTCCTTGCTGCCACAAAAACACTGTTCTTGCTTTTTCATGCAATTGCTAGTGTTAGATTCTTAGTTGCAAAAGTTGATACCAATTATGATTACATGCTTAGATCTGTTCTTGCTTGGTTTTCATTGTTGTTTTACATGATTTTCTGCCAATAAACTTCTGTCCATCATGGTTTCTAGTTTCTAGGTCAAAGTAGGTTAAAATAGCTAGATCTTTGGTTTTTCTAGTCTTTCTTTGATCAGTCTTGAGAAATAGTGTGCAGAGCATCTGTAATACCTCTTTGCCTACCCTTACCCCATCAATGCAACCTGCTCCATCCCCGAACTCAGATTCTTGCCCTTCATTTGCCTCATTTTCCCACTTTGCCCTAATTTCTACATTCTTGTGCATCATTGCTCCCTCCATCCTCGAACAAATCCAATCACTCCTTAGCCTCATTCACCAGGTCCTAGACCCCTTAACATCCTTATCCAACCTCCATTTCCACTTTCCCACCGTTTTTCCTCCATCAACCCTCCAAAATCCTCTTTTCGGAACATCCTGTAGAAGCTACAGAACATCCTGTAGAAGCTACAGTACATCCTGTAGAACCCTTGCAGACTTCCTGTAGAAGCTCACGAAAGCGGTTTCTTGAGATCCAATCACTGTGAAACTCTCTGGAAGGGTGCTAGGGACCCCTTAGGCCCTCTTCTCACCTTCCCAACCTCCTGCAAGCATTTCCTTTCGCCAATCAACCTCTGCACAGAAAAAATAGTTAAAGCACATGCATAATAATTCTGACAACTTACTCAAAAATACAAAAAGATGTTTTTTCCAGATTTTACTGTAGAAGTAGCTTAGTCACATGCATTTTACCTTCCTAGAAGTCAATGGCATCCATTTCCACTGCTTTCATCGCTTTTCTTGCACCGGTAGGGTTAGTCGGTAAAACTAGGGTTTACTAGGGTTTGCATTTCCTTTCACTTTCCACTTCTTTCTGCAAGTAGATTAGCCTCTGTTGAGTTAGCTTTCATCCATCAGTTAAAAGCTTCTTCTAAGAGCTCATAGAAGTTGGCTTAAGCTCCTAGCGGACTTGTGCCAGCTGATCAAGTGACAGCCGCGGCAAGAGCTAGTACTTGTGCATATAGCACCGTCGCTTCCAAGTTTGTTACGAACTACCGGGTTGATAAAAGTAAAGAAGGGAGTCCCAAGAGTTGCAGCATTATTGCTGCAATATTGGAGCCCACCATCTTTTTGGCGCCGTTGCCGGGGAAGCGTCAGAGTATTGGTGATTGCTGCTTTTCTTCTATTTTCTACTACAACCTTCTGCTAAGTAGTTTATTTCAGCAAGCGTAGAGTAGATTGTTTCATTTCCATTCTGCAATTTCATTTCCGCAAAAGTAGATTAGACATTTCCTGCTTTCATAGATTAGCATTTCAATTCCGCAATTTCATTTCTGCAAGCGTAGATTAGCATTTCAATTCCGCAATTTCAATTCTGCAAGCGTAGATTAGCATTTCAATTCCGCAAGCGTAGCCTAGCATTTCATTCCTGCAATTTCATTTCAGCAAAATAGATTAGTCCTTTCCTACTTTCATTCCAATTCCGCATTTTCATTTCAGCAAGATAGATTTTAGTTAGTTGCAGTTCAATCTATTTCAGTTTTGCAGGTACAAGCAGAAAAAAAACAAAAATCAACCAAAAAGATTTCCTTTCCTGCCTTGTAGGAGTAGAGATAAGTTAGAAAAATGTTTGCACAACACCCCCCACTGCTTCACACAGCCAACCTTCTCCCTTCTTCAATGGTTGTGAGTAAGAACAACCCCTAGGTGGACATCAAGACATATTTTAAGAACCTCTAGGGGAGAAGAAGAAGGAAACATTCCTTTGGAGCAAATGGCTACAAGCAGAAATGTTGGGAGCAGTACCTTATCCAAAAATGAATTTGCAAATCAGATGGAAGATTTCAAGAGCGAGATGAGGCAGTTTCTTGCCATGCAACTGGATACCTTGCAAATCCAAAGGAAGCAAGAGGAAGCCAAGAGGGCTTTGGCCATCTTTTGTCCCAGGTGCACTAGAAAGCAACCTAGGAACGAATGTCCATTGCAGTCCATGGAACTGTGTTTTATCTGTGAAAGAGACCATCCTACGAATTAGTGCTCTTCCTTGCTCGGAATTAAAAATGCATATCAAAGGGCCAAAGGAGTCACTGAACCACTCTATTATATGAATCAAAGGAGGCCACATGGACCCATAACTTACCAGCAGGGAATGCAAGGGATATCCCAGACCTATTATAACCCCTATCAAGCCACTTCCATGCCTTCTTGGGGCCCCCCTGCTCATCCTTCCTGGTCCACACCTCCTCCTTTGTCCTTCACATCTCCATATCATGCTCAAACAGCTACTCATCCATTTCACCCCTATGCTCAGCCACAACCTCAGTGGAATGCGCCTCATCAGAGGTGGAGGCCCCAGTACAACTCTCCTCCCACTCTTTTGCCTCCACCACTTGCCCAACCACAACCCCATCCACATCCATCTCAAATATACACCCCCACTCAACTACCCGTACCACCATTTCCAAATCCGCACATTGGAATAGCTCAACCCAATTGCAAAGTTGAGGCACAACATGTCCAAACGACTCCTCTTGAGCTCAATGATATTCACCATAGCTCAGGAAGAGTATTGCAGAAAAAGAGATTATATTGACAGCATTGAAGGATCACATCCAGCAAAAGAAGATTCAAAAGAGGAAATCAAAGAACCATGGGCTGCACTTGATGAAGAGAAGAGATCAGAATTAGAGATCGAGAAAGCTCCCTCATGGTTACCATCAAATCCTCCATGTAGTCAAGAGAAAAATCAGCAAAAAGAGGAAGATGTGAAGGTCATGATAGAAGAAGATATGGAGAATGATCCAGATCAGCAAAAGGACCAAGGATATCAGAGCTATATTGAGATATGGTTCTAGATGGTCACTAAGTTGCAACAGTACTCTTCCTCAACTATGTTTGATCCTAAGTTGCAGGAAACGCTGGGCAGGGGGCCGTTTCCGTACGGAAACGAAACGGAAACGGGTTTCCCGTACCGTACGGCGGGGAAACGAGTTTCCGTCCGTACGGGCGCGTTTCCCGAGATGGAAACGCGCCCGTACGGACGGAAACTCGTTTCCCCGCCGTACGGGCCCCGTTTCCTTTAAAAAAACACTTGTCGGTTAAAAAAAAAAATTTCTAATTACTTTAGGGTTTAGGTTAGGGTTTCTAATCACTTCTAGAAAGCGTTTCTAAAGTTATAAAAGAGCTGGGCCTCTCATTCTCTCATCACACTATTCAGCAAGGAGTTTCTGAGTTTCTCTTGGAGATTGGCAGTTGTTTTAGTAGCTGGTGTTTTGAGCATTGAGCAAAGTAGATTTCAGCAGCGGGAGAAAGAGATTTCAGCAGCAAGAGAAGGAGATTTCAGCAAGAGATTTCTGTAGCAGCAGATTTGGCTCAGCTACAGCCATATTTATCTTCTCTTTTCTGGCATTTCCGGGTAGTTTCAACCACAGAAAATTAATTTGGGTAAGCCACATTCATTTTGTTAGTTTTTTCTTACTAGTTCTTCAAATTTTCTAGGGTTTATGCAGCTAAATTGCTGAAAAACGTTTTTTATTTATAGATTTGTTTTTTAAATTTATTTTTGCAGCAGATTTGGCTCAGCTACAGCCATATTTCTCCTCTTTTCTGGCATTTTAGGGTAGATTCAGCCACAGATAATTCATTTGGGTAAGCCACATTTATTTCTTAGTTTTTTCCTTACTATTTCTTTAATTTTTCTAGGGTTTATACAGCCAAAAATATGAAAAACGTTTTTATAAATTTATTATTTACAGATTTGTTTTTTTAATTTATTTTTGCAGCAATGGCTTCCAGCCAAAGTGCAGCTGCAACTTCAAACCCTAGGGCCAACCCAAGGGCTGAATATTATCCTCTTTGGAGGCATGTGGTGAAGCTTCAAAAATGTGGAGGTGGTGGCTCATGGGAATGGCGATGCACTCTTTGCAATATTACGTACAAGGGCTCCTACCCAAGAGTGAAGGCGCATCTGTTGCATGGAGGAGGACAGGGGATTGTGGGTTGCTCAAAAACAGTAGACCCGTTGGTTAGGAGGGCATATCAAAGAGAGCAAGATGAGGCGGATGGTACTAAGAGGAGGCATGATGAGCATACTCAGGCTACATCTAACGTTGAGCCAAGGATTGTAGTTGAAGCAAGAAAGAGGAGAGGTGGTCTGGGTCACAGTCAAGAACATGAACAAGCAGCACCCAAACATACCAGAGGCTCAGGGGCATCCCAATCAGTTCAGGATAGCAGAATTGCTAGATTGGTGAATGTGCAAGCAAGAGAAGAAGCTGATTCCAGAGTTGCCAGGTGCATTTATGCATGTGGTATCCCATTCAATGTTGTTCGCTCTCCTTACTGGCAAGATATGTTGAGGGCAGTTAACAAAGCTCCTCAAGGGTACAAGGGGCCCAACTATGAGAAAGTCAGAACCCAGCTTCTCAAAAATGAGAAGGAACTTGTGGAGGACGTTTTAGCTCCAATTCGTTCTTCCTGGAGTAGCTCTGGGGTTACCATAGTCTTAGATGGTTGGACAGATATGAGGCGCAGACCATTGATAAATATCATTGCCACTTCCCCCAAAGGAGCAATGTTTATCAAGGCAGAAGACTGCTCAGGAGAGGTGAAAGATGCACAGTTCATTGCTGATATTATTATAAAAGCTATTGAACAAATAGGGGCTAACAGGGTGGTGCAAGTTATCACGGATAATGCACCAGTTTGCAAAGCTGCAGGTTTGATTATTGAGGGGAGGTATGACAACATATTTTGGACACCATGCATTGTCCATAATCTGAATCTGATCTTAGAGGAGATCGACAACAAAGTTTCCTGGATAAAGGAAGTCACAGGGGATGCAAGGGAGATTATCAAATTCATCACCAACCACCACCAGTCTCAGGCCATATTTCGAGAGTACTCCAAATTGGAGTTGTTAAAAGTTGCTGAGACAAGATATGCCTCAAACTTCGTGATGTTGCGCCGCCTTGTTGAGGTTAAGCATGCATTAGTTTCTATGGTGGTGAGTCAACTGTGGATTGAGTGGAGACAAGCAGATTCAGAGCGGGGATCTATGGTGCGTAGATTGTGCCTTGATGAGGATTGGTGGAGCAAGGTAGATTTCTTGCTAAAGTTCACAACCCCTGCATTTGAGCTTCTCCGGAGTGCTGACACTGACCAACCTTTCTTGGGAGAGGTATATGATGGCATGGATTCCATGGTTGAGAAAACTATGGAAATCATTTCGCAGGAGTCTCCACAACTTATGTTTGTTGATGATCATTTTGCTGGTTTGATCAAGAAAATCATTGTTGACCGGTGGAACAATTTCAATACACCATTGCACACTTTAGCACATGCTTTGAACCCCAAATTTTATGATGAGGAGCTTATTGCTAAAAGCAATGGGAAGAGGAAGGCACCCCATAAGGATAGAGAGGTGGCTAATGGGGTGAAAAAAGCACTAATGAGAATGTTTCCTTCTCACCTACATAGGGAGGTAAAGGAGGAATTTGCCAGTTTTGCTGCAGGAATAGATGATTATGCAGATATATCAGCTTTGGCGGAGAGAAGCACCATGAATCCAGTTAGGTGGTGGATTTGTCATGGAGCAAATGGTGTACATTTGCAAAGCCTTGCCATTCGTATTCTTTCACAAGTGGCAAGCTCTTCATCAGCAGAAAGGAATTGGAGCACTTATGGTTTTATTCATTCTGTGAAGCGCAATAGGTTGGGCTCACAGAAAGCAGAGGATCTTGTTTATGTGCACTCCAACCTTCGCCTTGCATCTCGTAGGGGTCCAGAATACAACAGTGGTCCTTCTAAAGAATGGGATGTGGATGCAGAAAATCCTGATTTGGATCTCTCTCTTGCTGCCCTGAATATTGAGGATGATTCTGGAAGTGGAATTGGTGCATCATCTTCTTCAGCACCACCATCCACTGTTGAGCATTCTGCTGCTTCTATTTTTGATGAGGATTGTTATGATGAGGATTAGTCTTTTGTGACTTGTCTCTATAGTTCTTGCAGCCTTATAGTCTTTATTGTACTTGCAGCCTCATATACTAATATAAATAAAGGCTGATTTTGGATTTTCCAGTTCCTATATTTTTATTTTCATTATGTGATGAGTCATGAGTAAATGTGATCATTGTGATGTAAATTTAATCTTAATGTTAAAATGTTTAAGTAAATGTATCATTAATGCTTTATGATTGCAGTCTTGCACATATATATATTAATAATTTTTAAATGTTTTTAATATATATATATATATATATATATATATATATATATATATATATTCGCGTTTCCCCGTTTCCAAAATTCGGGGAGGTCGCGTTTCGTTTCGCTTCCGCGTTTCGTGTCGCTTCCCTGTTTCCCCGTTTCGTGCAACTTAGGTTTGATCCCTTCAAAGTCAAATCATTTGGTCTCTAAAATCCGGATAGCTGTCAAAGCATGCATTTCAAGCCTCCACATCATTTTGTCTCTAATCTCGATGTGCACATGGCTCCATTGGAAGTATTTTTATACTTGAAAATGAATTTGTTTTTCAAGTAGGGTAGGGTAGGAAAAAAGAAAAAAAAAAGAAAAACATGAAAATAAGAAGAAAATAAAAATCTAAGGTGAAAACCTCCTCGGAGGCGCCTTAGATTGGCTCATTGATTGAAAACCTCCATGAGGCGGTCAATGGCTTGGAAAGAAGAGAAAATAAAAAGAGAATAAGATCCTTGGGTGAAAACCTCCCTTGGAGGCGCCCAGGGCAGGCAATTAGGGTGAAAACCTCCATGAGATGCCCTAGTTGTTTTCAAAAAAAGAAAGAGAAATAAACCTAATTTCCATTGAATAATTGCAGGTCGCAGCAAGGACATTGCTGGTTAGGAGGATCGCTCAAAACAAAGACAGAGGAAGTTCTGTGCCTTCTACAGGAAGTTCTGTGTTTTCTATAGGAAGCCTACAAACAAGCCAAAATTGATCTCCGAAAAGGACCCGAAGGCTGGGAATATGTCCATGAGGCCTGCACACATCCATGTTTCCATCCCTCACCCTTCTCCATTATTTTTTCCATCTCATTGTGCCTCTTTCCTAAAAACTGTGTTCTACAGGAAGTTCCTGTAGAAATTACAGGAAGCTAGAAATGGATTTTAAAAGGCAGTTTGGCGAACATGATAGCTTCCTAAAGGGTTCATAAGTCCTACAATCCTCAAACTCTCTCCCATCAATTCTAAGTCTGCATTATAGCCCAAGCTCATTTTTTCTTACTATGCAAAAAACTGCAGAATGCTTTGAAACAAAAATACATAGTGCTGGAATTTGTTTTTTCCCTCACGTGAAAACCGTGCATCCATTTACAAAACCGTTTTACGGGGAGTTGTATAGGGATGATGGAAACATGCCCGAGCAATTTCAGCCAATTCCAGTGCACGGTTTCCAAGAAATCAACCTCCATCACCTTCAGCCATTTTTTGCATTTTCTCCATATCCATGCATCCATTTCAAAACCTGTTTCATGGGGAGATGCATATAGGTGATAGTAACCTACCCAAGCAGTTTCAGCTGATTCCGATGCCCGGTTTCCGAGAAATTGACCCCTGTAATCTTCAGCCATTTTCAGTTTTTCTCGATATCCGTGCATCCATTGACCACAATTTTGCTATGGGAGGTGCATAACAATGATAGAAGCATGCTCAGAAAGTTTCAGGTCAATCCGATCTATTGTTTGGGAGCAAAGGAGAAAACAAGTTGTTGTCCTGTAAAAAATTCAGCGTCAACAACGTGAGGGTGCAAATGTGAACGTTGAAGTAGGCTCCTGCAGCGTAGGTCCAGCCAAGTGATACTTGCACTAGGAAATAAGCCATGTATCAGCAAACAGACCAACATGCATCCACAGAATATGAGCATGCAGCAGCAAAAAGGACTAGGACATTCGACTTCCAGGTATATAACTAAACCCATTCCTCTGTTACATGAATGTAATTTAAGAACTGCGTGAACAATGAGATGGTTGGGATTAAACAAGATCGGTGGCCTGCTAACTGGCCACCCTCGTCCAGTTCAGACAGTGCCTTGTCCAGTTCTCTAGCGCTCAGCTAGAAATCATGCAGCATATGTGTATAGTCAACTCATGTGAAATTTAAAAAAACAGGTAGTGTTGGTTGTTTGAACTCCAGTGCAACTGATGACAAGTGATTAATAAGAAGAGAACATACAGTTCATAACAGCACTGCAGTCTGCATGGGGCCAATGCACATCCGGCCACCTCATCTTCTCACACGAATCACGCTGCAGTTAAACGATGCTCGGCTGAAACTCTCACCACTCTTTGTTCACTGCGCCTTCACGACATTCACAACTGAAGCACGCGTCCACCACTTCCAGATCAGCTAACCAGTGGTCCTCTGCAAGATTCCTGCCTGATTTTTCGAGATTTCTACCGTTTTTTAAAAAAATCTCCCGCCTATCGGGCTCTACAGGAAGCGCAGTTTCGTTCTATAGGAAATGAGAGCCTTCTACAAGAAGGCTTCTATAGGAAACGCAGAAAACAGCCGTGCAGAAAGAAAACCTGGGATTTTCAGTGAACTTCAAGCTCAAAACGAGGTAGGATCGGGGAAGCTTCTTTGTGCATGATTTGTTTGTGCAAAGTGGTGAATTGAACATGGCATGAGATTGGAAAATCAGTGAAAAATCTGCCTGTGAATTGGAAATAAAACGTTTGCCTGTGTGTTGCACTGAGTTTCTCAGTTGTGTCTGCATCAAGATTCTCCTCCGCGTTTCTTGTCTTTAAAATTCTCCTGTAGAGAAGATATGCAACTGTGGGGGCCAACCTGTGTATGGAAAATTTTGAACTTGCATGTCTGTATGTGTGCTGAGAAGAAAAATTGAGCTCTGTACTCTGTCCATAGAAACACAATTCTTCCTTTCATAAATGGACAGCCGAATTCTGGGTAGAGAGGGCTAAAAAAGTCCACCTGAAGGATGTCACAGCCAAAGCAGACACACAGAAATAAAAGGAAAAGACACATCCAGCAAAACAGACAGAAATAGTTGACACAGGGATTTCTACAGGAAGCATGGAAACAGAATAGCAAGAGGAGAAATCACCTGAGATATTGGCCAGGGAGGCAGCAGCTACACTTGCTGCCTTAAGCACACCTCCAAAACAAAAAGGGAAGCGAAAGAGGCAAACCTCCATGTACTTTAAAGCAAGGAGGAGCACACGGATCAAAGTGGGCAGACCCCAGCCACAGTCAAAGGAGCCAATTATCATTGAGGACACCACAGCTAAACAAAAGGAGGAGTCTCCTTCAAAGATAACCATCACCTATGAACGAGGAAGCCAAAAACCTTCACTAGAGAGAGAATTAAGTGTAAAAATTTCTGTTTTCCCACCCCGGTTTTCAGTTTCTCCTTATTTCTCCCATGTAGTTAAATGCCCATTCCCATAACCATACATTTAACAGACTGAAAAAAATAAATATTGCTGAAAACACAAATTCTGGAAATTTTTCAGAATGCTGGAAATTGCAGAATTAAAAATCAGCAATCAAAAACAACCATTAAAACATTGATATTTTTGGTCAACTTGACCCTGGAAAAACCCCCTACAACTCTTGGGGAAAACCAGTTTGAGAGCTCTTCTTTATTTCTGAAAATTGTCTTTTTACAGTGAGAATTATTCAACAAAAAATCAGCAAGCATATTTACAACTTATCTCATTTCTCGTGCCTCACAGCAATCTAGAAATTACAGCAAACAAGACAACAATAAATGTTGTGCGGCCTCCGTTTTGTGTGCAGAAAAATCAACAAACTGCTCCTCGATTTTTGTGCAAAAATCTGCCTTTCACTATGTGTTGAATCAGCTGTACAAATCTGCTCAACTGCTGCCTTGGAATGTGTGCCAAGCTGCTGTCTCCTTCTCCTCCCTGCTCAGAAATCTCTCTTGCTCTCTTGCTCTCCTTCTCCCAATCTGCTCATGAAAGAATGAATGACCTTTTCCTCCTTTTCCTCCTTTAATATAACTCCAAGTGACTTTTGGGTGATCCAAGTGACTTTTGGGTGATCTCTAAATCCAATGGCTGAAATAGATTTAGATCAATGGTTGAGATTAAATGCTCATTTAAATCTCACTTTCTATTTTTTAATTCACCCCACTTTAATAAAGACCCACTTAGTCATTTATTTCCAAAGTCACTTTTCCTTTCTAATTTTTCATTTACTTTAAAATTAGACTTAGTAACTTTATCACTTAAAGTCACTTTTAAATTAGATTTAACTTTATAAAATTATAAAGTCACTTTAGGAGAAAAATTAAATTATTTTGGACACTTTTCCCTAGGCCAAAGATCAAAGCCTAAGGGAACCACCTGTCCTCCGGTACCAAATTTCAACACTCCCTCTTACCGAGGAAGGTGTTCCTCACCACACCCATCTTGTCTCTGAAGTAGACATGCTTGCCCCGTGGTAAGGCTTTGGTAAGGATATCTGCAACCTGCTCATCAGTGGAAATATACTCAAGCTTCACAGCTCCCTTCTGAACATAGTCTCTGATGAAATGATATCTGATCCCGATATGCTTTGACCTGTCATGAAATACTGGATTCTCCGTGAGTTTAATGCAACTCTGATTATCACAGTAAATCACTGAAGGTCTCAACGACTGACCAAATAAGCCAAACAACATCTTGCGAAGCCAGATAGCCTCACAACTAGCTAGACTGGCTGCCATATACTCTGCTTCCGCTGAACTTAGTGCTACTGACTGCTGCTTCCGGCTGAACCATGACACTACTGCTGAACCCAACCCAAAACAACACCCTGAAGTGCTCTTCCTATCACAAGCACAACCTGCCCAATCAGAATCAGTGTACCCTGCCAATCTCACTCCATCTCCCTGCCTGTTGTCCAGATCATAATCCACTGTCCCCTGCAAGTACCGCAAAATGTGTTTTGCAGCCACCCAGTGAACCTTCCTAGGCTCACACATAAACTGATTCATCGTGTTGACTGCAAAACAGATATCTGGTCTAGTGTTGACCAAATACATCAAGGAACCAATCAGCTGCCTGTACAATGTGGGATCCACCAACTCGGAATCCGAAGCATGAAGCTTCTTCCAGTTGGTGATCATTGGTGTCGACATGGGTCTACAATCCTCCATGTGGAATCTGCTAAGGATGTCCACAATATACTTCCCCTGCCCCAGGAAGAAATGCCCCTCCTCCTGCCACACCTCCAAACCCAAAAAGTAATGCATCAAGCCGATGTCCTTCATCTCAAACTCCGCCGCAAGATCTCTCTTGCAGTGCTCTATGAGTCTCTCTGCACCTGTAATGATCAAGTCATCCACATACAGCACCAGAATGAGAGGCTCCTCACCAATCACAATAAAGTAAAGGTTCGGATCTGCCTCACTCTTTGTGAAACCCATCCCCTGCAAGTATGTATCTATCCTGGAGTACCAAGCTCTAGGAGCTTGCTTCAGGCCATAAAGGGCCTTCTTCAGTCTGCACACATGGGACTCCTTCCCATGCACCTCAAAGCCCTGTGGCTGCTCAATGTACACCTCCTCCTGTATGAAGCCATTGAGAAATGTGGTCTTCACATCCATCTGGTGGATCTTCCAACCCATATCTGCTGCTATCGATATAATGGAGCGGATCGAAGTATATCGAGCCACGGGAGCGAAGGTCTCCTCATAATCAACTCCCTCTACCTGGGAGAACCCTCTAGCCACAAACCTCGCTTTGAATTTCTCAATGCTGCCATCTGCAGCATGCTTTACCTTGTAAAGCCATTTGGAAGTAACCACGGATTTGCCCTCAGGCCTCGGCACCACCTCCCAAACATCATTCTTCATGATAGAAGAATACTCCTCCTGCATGGCCTCTCTCCAGACTTGCTGGCTAGCTGCTTCCTCATAGCTAGAAGGCTCAGAGTCAAGGATGTTGGTAACCATCGCCATATAGCTACAAAACCTCTCAGGTGGTCTACTCTCTCTGACCGGCCTCTTCGGCTCAGTAACAGATGTGGCATCTCTCAAGGTGTCCTGAAGCCACTTGGGCTTCCTCTTCCCTGAGCGCACTTCTCCCACTAGAGAATGAAACTCCTCCTCCTCATCATCATCAGTAGCCTGAACTCCTGACTGTCTGTCTGCTGTCCTCCTGCCTGCACCTGAACCTGTAGAAGCTGAGGTACCGTGTGAACTGTCCATCAGTGGACTCCCTAGTGAACTGCTCTGTGAACTACTCTGCATGCTGCTCGGAGCACCACCCCTCTGGCTTGGCGAGCCATTGCTCATTGATGGACCTGACATCCTCATAGATGTACCTCCGGATCCTCCTGATCCCTGCCCACTGGATCCCTGCGACTGACTCAACTGCTGCTGAGGGTCTGGCTGATCCAGATACTCTAACTCCCGTGACCTCCTAAAGGCCCTGTCCTCCTCGAACTTCACATCTCGTCTGACAACAACTCTCCTCTGTGCAGGGATGTAAATCCGAAAGGCCTTTGAGGTCTCACTGTAGCCCACAAAGATACCCTTCTCTGCGGTGGGCTCTAGTTTGGTCCTCTTCTCCTTGGGTATAAAGGAGTATGTTATGCATCCAAAGATATGAAGATGACCAATATCAGGCTTCTTCCCAGAGAAAGCCTCCTCCGGAGTCATGTGCCCCAAGGCACGATGCGGACTCCTGTTCTGCAAGTAAATAGCTGTGTTGCAGGCTTCTGCCCACAAGAACAATGGCAACCCCTGATCATGTAACATGGCTTTGGCAGCCCCTATGATGGATCTGTTCTTCCTCTCTGCAACTCCGTTCTGCTGGGGGTTGTAAGGAACAGTGAACTCCCTCCTAATGCCTGCCTCCGCACAATAGTCAACAAACTCTCCAAGGGTGTACTCTCCTCCATTGTCCGACCTCAAGGACTTGATCTTTCGACCTGTCTGAGTCTCCACAAGAGCTCTGAACTCCTGAAACCGCTTGAAGACCTCACTCTTGGTCTTCAAGAAATAAATCCAGGTCCTCCTGGAGTGATCATCAATGAATAAGACATAGTACTCATATCCACTCAAGGAAACATGAGACATCCGACCGCTCACATCGGAATGAATCAAATCAAGTATCCCTGTCGCTCTGCTGTCACTGTTGGGAAAAGGGGATTTGGCAAACTTGCCCATCGCACAACCTCTGCAAGTATCAAAGTGATCAGTACTGAAATCTGGCACACCTGTAGTGATCTCCCGCAATGTCCTCAAGGCTCCATAATACATATGTCGCATCCTGCGGTGCCAAATCTCACACAGCTCAGAACTGCTAGCTCTATTGTCGGTACTACTGCTCAATGCCAAAAGGGGTTGGAATGCAAACTTGTACACCTTTGCATGGCGTACACCTATCACTCTAGCTGAATCAGCTGGAGTGCCCCTGGGATACATCAACACCTGTCCTCCCCTGAACAGTACCTCATATCCTCTGTCCTCCAAAGCTGAGACGGATATGAGGTTCTTCCTCATCCCTGGCACATAAAGAACCTCTGACACCTTCAAGGGAGGTTTGGACTCCCTCTGAAATGTCACTGTCCCCACCCCGACTGCTCTAACAACTCTGTCATCACCGAGTACTACCTCAATATCAGTGCCACTATCTGAAAGCTCTGAGAAGTACTCACGGACTCCTGTCATATGATGTGAAGCCCCACTGTCCACATACCAGATACCTGAAGATGCTCCGCTAATCGAGGGAAAAGCATGCTCCCTCTGAACCTGTGTGGCAGGTGATCCTGCACTAGAGGACTCACACGTAGTGAACGCAAACTCCCGGTCAAAACGACCTGCAAAGTCCTCAATCTCTGCTGAAGCTGCCACGTCCTGGTTCTTCCCCTTCTTCTTCTTCTTCTCCGGACACACAACTGCATAGTGTCCCATATTTTGACAATTCCAACACTTCACCTTGGAATAGTCCTTCTGTGTGTTCCCCTGTTTACCTTTACCTTTGCCTTTGCCCCCACCACCGCTTGTGGAAGCATGCTTCTTCCCTTTGCCTTTCTTGCCTCCTGCCACCAGTGCTACGTCCTCATCCTGCTCAACTGGCTTGGCTGCCCCAAGCTGTCCTTTCCTGATCTCTGTCTAAATACAATCATCCCAAAACCTCTCCCATGTGGGAAGGGTCTCACGTGCACAAACCCCATCAGCAAAGTTCAACCATGAACGGGGGAGGCCATTCACTGCAATACGCACCAACTCAGTGGATGGAATGGTCTCTCCAATCGCTGCCAACTCATCTCTCACATTGGTAATCTTTGTGAGATATCCAGCTGCACTATCATTCCCCATCTTAATGTTCTTCAGCTTCTCCTTCAGGACCATCTTCCGGTTCTCATTGGTACTGGTAGAGATTGGACAATGCTGTCCACATCTCATGGGCATTGCTCTTTCCTCTCACATGAGGAATGCAATGGTCTTTGATTCCGTCTAGAATCAGCCTCTTACGCTTATTGTTCTTCTTTTTATACTCAGCCAACTGAGTAACATCAGTGGGCACAACAACAGGGTTCTGTGCGGTATGCACCATGATATCCCAGAATTCTGCCTCCTCAAAGATACTCTGCATTCTCTCCTTCCAAACGCTGTAATTTATATGCCCATCCAGCCTATCCTCCACCCTCAATCCCAATGACATCCTGCTGTCCTAAAACTGAAAAATAACACTGTTGTAGTAAAGATAAAACTGTTGTTTATGAAAAAATCAGCTTGCTGGAATTTTCTGAGTGAAAAATCAGCAACTGTAATTTTTCCTTTTGCTGTCCCAAACTGCCCTTCAGCACTCAAGCTTTGATACCATGTAAAATTTCTGTTTTCCCACCCCGGTTTTCAGTTTCTCCTTATTTCTCCCATGTAGTTAAATGTCCATTTCCATAACCATACATTTAACAGACTGAAAAAAATAAATATTGCTGAAAACACAAATTCTGGAAATTTTTCAGAATGCTGGAAATTGCAGAATTAAAAATCAGCAATAAAAAACAGCCATTAAAACACTGATATTTTTGGTCAACTTGACCCTGGAAAAACCCCCTACAACTCTTGGGGAAAACCAGTTTGAGAGCTCTTCTTTATTTCTGAAAATTGCCTTTTTACAGTGAGAATTATTCAGCAAAAAATCAGCAAGCATATTTACAACTTATCTCCTTTCCCGTGCCTCACAGCAATCTGGAAATTACAGCAAACAGGACAACAATAAATGCTGTACGGCCTCCGTTTTGTGTGCAGAAAAATCAGCAAACTGCTCCTCGATTTTTGTGCAAAAATCTGCCTTTCACTATGTGCTGAATTAGCTGTACAAATCTGCTCACTTGCTACCTTGGAATGTGTGCCAAGCTGCTGTCTCCTTCTCCTCCCTGCTCAGAAATCTCTCTTGCTCTCTTGCTCTCCTTCTCCCAATCTGCTCATGAAAGAATGAATGACCTTTTCCTCCTTTAATATAACTCCAAGTGACTTTTGGGTGATCTCTAAATCCAATGGCTGAAATAGATTTAGATCAATGGTTGAGATTAAATGCTCATTTAAATCTCACTTTCTATTTTTTAATTCACCCCACTTTAATAAAGACCCACTTAGTCATTTATTTCCAAAGTCACTTTTCCTTTCTAATTTTTCATTTACTTTAAAATTAGACTTAGTAACTTTATCACTTAAAGTCACTTTTAAATCAGATTTAACTTTATAAAATTATAAAGTCATTTTAGGAGAAAAATTAAATTCTTTTGGACTCTTTTCCCTAGGCCAAAGATCAAAGCCTAAGGGAACCACCTGTCCTCCGGTACCAAATTCCAACATTAAGACGATGGACTCAAAGACAGTTCTACAGGAAGTTGAGAATTCTCTACAGGAAACTCAAAAGGGCAGACATAACACAGATTTCTGAAGAGCAGCAACTACAGGAAGGTTCCCTCGCAGGTTAGGAAATAGTAGAGGAACAACAGCCAAGGGAAGATACACAGCCTGATGTTGAAATGAGGATAAAGCAGCAGCAAGAGAGGGAGTCTCAGGTAGTAGCTGAAATACTGATGCTGAAACAACAGTTGCAGGAGAGAGAAGCCCAGATGGCCTGCACGGCCAGCTAGGCAATAGAAGCCCTGCAATGAAGACAACCAGCTCGATCCTATGCATTGTATCTTAAAGACCAAGAAGCCCTCCATACATTCACACTCCCTAGTTGGGAAGTCGTCGGGGACATGACAACAGAAAGTGACATAAAAGCCCTCACCTATGATATCAGTCCTTCTGACAGTGAGGAAGAAGAGCAGAAAGGGGGAGAAGATGAAGCAACTAATGACTCAGCAAGACAAGAAAAGGAAAAGGAAGAAACTAAAATAGAAGAGGAAAAGGATGAAGAGACAGAACAGGAAAAGCACAAGAATTCAAACAAGCAGACTAGGAGGAACAGTGGAAGGACATGGACAAGAAGGCAGGATTTTATGGCACACATGAGTAGACCACATCAGAAGCTTGGGATGATAAGGAGGCCACCAGGGCCATCAAAGATAAAGAGATAGATTAGTTGCTCAGAGGATGAGCAACACTTTCAGTAGGGGGGTGATGATGAGCCCCAGAAATGGGTAATTATATGGGCTCATTCAGCCTCGTAATTCGACTTAATCCACCATTCTCATTAGTTTATTGCAT
Organism: Pinus tabuliformis; assembly: GCA_031772625.1. Taxonomy (NCBI): domain Eukaryota; kingdom Viridiplantae; phylum Streptophyta; class Pinopsida; order Pinales; family Pinaceae; genus Pinus; species Pinus tabuliformis. The sequence goes on from CM062817.1 coordinate 1,765,949,502, forward strand.
GTTTTTTATTATATTTATGCTAATAGAGTGAATTGGGTTAGTCATTATGCCAACAAGTCTAATGTGTGTTTTATGTAGTCTTTTTGGTCAATTTGGAGACAAAATCAAAGGTTTAAATGAGCACTTGGCAGCCAAATTCGTGGAGAGGATTTGTAGGAAGGTGTCCCCTTCATTTATGAGCCCTTACCTCGAATTCTCCACCAGCAGCTCAGAGTTCAAGGGCCACCACATCGATTATCACAAGGGCAGCCGAGCAAGGGCTAGTAAAGTTGTTGTTAACTGCAAGTTTTGGCAACCGAGTCCCTAAAGTTTAGGAGGACTGTTGGGGTCCTCAATTTGTATAAATAAGAGGGCTTAGGGCCTCATTTGGGTTGGTCAGAAGTTAGTCATTTTTTAGTTCGATTTTAGTCATTTTTTTAGGCAGTAGGTTAGCTCTGCATTTCAGCACATTTGCAAGCTTTTTCTTGTAGACAGTTTTTGGGATGTAACTATTCTTTTGATCAATAAAGATGAATCCAACTTTGCACTAGCTCTATCTTCCTTAGGAGGTTGTAGCTCTTGGGGTTGGGCCCAACCCAAGTGCACAGTACCTCCTTTGTGTACTTTTATGTGTCTTTGCTGCATTCTTAGAATAAAATCTGTTATTTAGAATAAGATCTTGCTTTGTTACTTAGGTTGTTTTTGATCATTGAAATAGTTTTTCATGCTCCAAGTTGATTTGATAGATTGGTAAGGAAAAAGATCTGCAAAAAGGCCATCAAGCAATCCTTGATCTCATCTCTCCCTCCTTGGGACCATGAGCTGAGACCAAGGTGTCCTTGCTGCCACAAAAACACTGTTCTTGCTTCTTCATGCAATTGCTAGTGTTAGATTCTTAGTTGCAAAAGTTGATACCAGTTATGATTACATGCTTAGATCTGTTCTTGCTTGGTTTTCATTGTTGTTTTACATGATTTTCTGCCAATAAACTTCTGTCCATCATGGGTTTTAGTTTCTAGGTCAAAGTAGGTTAAAATAGCTAGATCTTTGGTTTTTCTAGTCTTTCTTCGATCAGTCTTGAGAAATAGTGTGCAGAGCATCTGTAATACCTCTTTGCCTACCCTTACCCCATCAATGCAACCTGCTCCATCCCCGAACTCAGATTCTTGCCCTTCATTTGCCTCATTTTCCCACTTTGCTCTAATTTCTACATTCTTGTGCACCATTGCTCCCTCCATCCTCGAACAAATCTAGTCACTCCTTAGCCTCATTCACCAGGTCCTAGACCCCTTAACATCCTTATCCAACCTCCATTTCCACTTTCCCACCATTTTTCCTCCATCAACCCTCCAAAATCCTCTTTTCGGAACATCCTGTAGAAGCTACAGAACATCCTGTAGAAGCTACAGTACATCCTGTAGAACTCTTGTAGACTTCCTGTAGAAGCTCACGAAAGCGGTTTCTTGAGATCCGATCACTGTGAAACTCTCTGGAAGGGTGCTAGGGATTCTTTAGGCCCTCTTCTCACCTTCCCAACCTCCTGCAAGCATTTCCTTTCGCCAATCAACCTCTGCACAGAAAAAATAGTTAAAGCACATGCATAATAATTCTGACAACTTATTCAAAAATACAAAAGATGTTTTTTCCAGATTTTACTGTAGACATAGCTTAGTCACATGCATTTTACCTTCCTAGAAGTCAATGGCATCCATTTCCACTGCTTTCATCGCTTTTCTTGCACTAGTAGGGTTAGTCGGTAAAACTAGGGTTTGCTAGGGTTTGCATTTCCTTTCAGCTTTCCGCTTCTTTCTGCAAGTAGATTAGCCTCTATTGAGTTAGCTTTCATCCATCAGTTAAAAGCTTCTTCTAAGAGCTCATAGAAGTTGGCTTAAGCTCCTAACGGACTTGTGCCAGCTGATCAAGTAACAGTCGCGGCAAGAGCTAGTACTTGTGCATATAGCACCATCGCTTCCAAGTTTGTTACGAATTATCGGGTTGATAAAAGTAAAGAAGGGAGTCCCAGGAGTTGCAGCATTATTGCTGCAATATTGGAGCCCACCACTCTGCTGATGGTTTTGCACTGCTGTTGCAACTACTGCAATAATGAGTCTAATCTCCCTAGATTTAGAAGTACTATTCCATAGGGCTACTCCCTTTGAAACTAGATTCCCTCTGAGTCTCGATCTCCTTATGGGAAGTCTCTGTACTCCCTCCTAGCAACTCACACAGTCCTCCTGCACTAGAAAAAGGACTGTGAAGCTTTGCGCTGGGAATCTCCTAGCTGGAACTGCACCTGCATAGTGCAATTGGGCAATTCACACTGCAACTAGTTCTGCAACTGTCTTCTGGGAACTGATTGTAACTAGCTATGCAACTGCCATTTGAATGACTAGCTGTGTCTACTGACACTGTGATCCTCCTGATACTGATTATGTTGGGTTCTCGTAGCAAGGATACTGATCGATGTGAGAAATCTGCAGCGATTGGATCTAATTTATTGCTCTTCCATGGATCCTGCCCATTTGTAGCGATCTATAAAAAATTCGAAAACTCTCTCTTCCCTTCTGCTCAGCTATTCGCACTCCCTTATGGAGTGAGAAACTTTGCACACAAGGACTGCTGATCTGCAAGGGAAAATTCGAACTTCTGGGCTAGAAGTCCCTTGAGGAAAGAATTTCCTCAGTGTGTGTTCTTCCTTCCTCCTGACGCTATTTTGCACTAGCAAACTACTGCAAAATAGCTGTGTCCCAACTGAAGATCTGCTTTGCAAGGAAAAATACTACGTCTCCCTCTGCGTCTGGTACCTCTGATTTGGAAAATCTATTCTTAGTCGACTCTCTTAAAGAAACAAATTTTCCTTAGAAATTGTCCCTTCTGGTCCAAGGACTTCATTACCTCTTGAGGGTTTTGAATTGTTGCCTCTGCAGAGATTCGAAATTCCTCCTCCCTTTTGCTACTGAGCTCTCTGACTTACGATCTTTGCTCTGATACCATGTGAAAATTCGGCCAACCCCGAATTCTACTGCAACAACTAATTATGTTTCTTATATTTGTTAAATAATTTGAACAAATTATTCACTGTATCCTACAGTAAATATCGAAACTAATACACTGCAGCCTTCACAAATACAATACTGCGGAAGAAAAATAATGCTGGAAGAATAGATGCACACACACAAATAACACTGTTATTTTTGGACCAATGTCCCTGGAAAAACCCAACTTGGGAAAACCGGTGCAGCAACTGAGGGTTTTATTTATTATGCAATAGTAAATCTAAGTACAAATCTATGGAAGCTCAAATCTATCTTTCCATACAGAGAAATCACTGATAGGAGATCTAGTGAGAAAGATCTCAATCCCATTGGTGATCCGACACTGACCTTGGCTCAAGATGAGCTGCCGCTTGCTGCCTCTGTGCTACCTCTGCGTCAGCCTACACAGATCTGCGTCACCCAGCTCGGACCAACATCTCTCTCGCTAATTGATTAGCTTCTATCTAAAAAATCGATCCTCTTGGCCTTCGGGCTCCTACTCCGGCTTCTGGCTCTGAATTTCGACTTCTTCTTAGCAAAATACGGATCTTCCTCTGAGGCTTTGCATTGCCTCTCTGTGGTACTCACTGCTTCTCTGCTATGCACTCATGGTACTGGAGATACTTCCTTCGGGCCTTACTATCCCTACCCCTCTCTTAGTGATTTGAAATTACTGAATCACCTCCGGCAACACACAACTGCTACTTTGGAGTTCAATTTGCCAACAATATCGAATTCCTTGCTCCTCAAGTGTGTTCTCCAACCCCCATCGAATTTCTTCTTATAATCTCTCGTTGAGGCTTCAATGGCCAAGATTAAAACATAATCGATGGCTAAGATTAACTGGAACTCGATCCATGCCTTCTTTTAACAGATTTCACCATGACTTAATTAATACCCTTTAATTAATTAGTTTTCTTAAGTTTAGACTTAGGCACCATTAAAAAAAGATTAATTATTTTAATTAAGTCGCCTCTAGGTGGAATTTCCAGAAACGATTTTTGGGTTTTGGAGAATACATGTATTCTAGCTTCTCCACCAAATTTCGTGGCTAGAACACAACCGATGCTACAAAAATTAACACAACTTCCTCATTTAATGCCAGAAATTCGATTTCCTTGAGTGGGCCAAGTATTTATGATGCAAGGTGCCAAATCATCCTCCACTTGTCATTTGACTAATTCCTTTGATTTGAGATAATTTCCAAGTCATTTCCATGTTATTTTGTCACATGGAGCTATTTATTTAATTGTTGGGTTAATTTACTGTCACATTTTCCACAAAACTTAGGAAAATTGGGTTTTGAGGGTCTAGAACTTAGTTTTTACCCCTCAAAGTGTGTCATAGTAGAGAGTTGAGGGTGAGAGGTGTAATTTTGAGTACACATACCCCATACAAATTCTCTAGACATCATTTATTACAATTTATTTTCAGAATTTATTCAAATTTTTGCCCTGCGGGAAATTAGAAAATTTAAAAATTAACCCAAAGGATTAATCAAATTCCACAAATTTTTTTGTGTGATCTAGTATGGTAATATACAATGACCCTAGACACTAGGACTCACCCAAGGCCTCACCATCAAGCCGCACTTCGGCTTTGGGGTTATGCTTGGAGGAAAAAACTCAATTAATTATTAAGTCCTCGTAAGGATATGATAATTAACCAAGTGAAAAAAACCTCCCAGAGTAAACTCACTTGATGACAAGGTCCCAAGTTACCTAGGCTTGTTACATGACTCAACTCCTCATACTAGTATCACTTTTACATTGTCCCCGCAGGGCTTGTGGAATTTGAGTACAACAGAAAAAGATGAGAAGAAGAAGTAGAGTTGAAAAACTCTGATGACATGATGAACTCTAATGGTACATTGAAGCTTCTGATACACCCTTGGGCATGGAGTCTTCAAAAAATATTCAGGTGCCACTCCAGTGGTCAACATTCGCTGCACATGGGGATGCATGCTAGATAGGATGTGATAGCATGCAAGAACTTGGAATTTGCATCCACCAACAAAATACATGTTCAAATTATCATCATATAAAATCAAAACCCAAATGAAATACTAGAGCGTGATATGGAAATTTATTCTAATAGTATAAATGAAACTATTTTAACAACAGCAATAACAAAGAGTAGAGTTAGAAATACATTACAAAAGATGCGCCACGACATCGGATGTCCTCAATGAAGTTCATGCTGAGAACCTGCTTACTTTCGGGTAGATCCATGGGCTCCTTTTCTGATGTGCCCTGTCCAATTCTAAATATCTTAGGACTTTGATCCATCCAAACACTGTGTTGTACATGGTCATCAGATTTACCAAATCTTTTCCGCTTTTTCTTTTCTTCTTAATAGATTGTGATGTTGATGTTGATGCTATCAAAGTAGATCTTTATGCCCGATCTTGAAGATGCCCAGATGGAAAATTTGAAGTATGCAAGACTTTTGTGACTTGCCTTTCTCCATTCTGCATCTGCTCTGACATGGGTGATGTATCAATCTCATAAGTATAAACCTGATTCCCCTTAGTTTCCTTGCTATCCATGTCACCTTCAATTAGCCATTTTTCAATGGAATAAATGACCTCCTCATAATAAGATGAAGCTTGCTTTAATGTATTGGGAGGCTTATGATCCGTTTCTTTTTTCTTTTCCCATTCATCATCTGTCCTAGGCTAAATGATTTGTACCTATAATCTTTCCATTTCCTCCAATCTATTCTGAAAAGTGATATGATTAGGCTTCATAACACTTATCTCCTTGGCATGATTTGTTTCCATGGTGTTGATTAATTGTACTTGTTTTTCTTCCATAGCAAGCAACTTGTTTTGAATAGAGGTCATTTGATTAGAATGATTGACTTCCATGGCTTTTATTGCTTGTGCATGATTTACCTCCATGGTCTTAATGAGTTGAGCTTGGTTGAGTTTCATATCCTTAATCATTCGAGTCAACTCCTTGATGAGATCCTCATCATTCTCATTTGCTTCAGCTTTCGCTATGATCTTTCTTTTATCTCCATATTTATTTTCAAAGCCATCAATGATTGATTCTGGAGAATTGAAACTATTAGCAGGTAACTCTGAGAACCAATCCAAACCATCACCATCTAGTGAAAAGATGAAAAGTTTCATTTTAACGTCCTCATAGTTAATATTATGGTGCCACTTCCTCACACAAAGGTTGAAATTCGTAAGGTGAGTTTTGGCACTAATGGTATTGTTACTTAGAAAACTAGGCAACTCATCAATAGCCTCAATGGCTTCATCCGAAATAAAATTCGGATAGCCTAGAATGTTAGTAAAATCACAAGGGGCGAGCAAGTCATTCATGATGTTATGCTCACATGACCCTGGAAGAGAAAATGGATAACAGAGGGAGGCTCCTATCCAAGATTAGAAAGAAGTCTACGAAAATAAGGTTTCTAGTAGAAATTCTTGCAGGAAATGAAATAAGTGTAGTCGCCACTTGAACAAGAATCTAACTCTAAAATCCAACATGCAAAAAACCAAAAGTTAGTAGTATTTTAGGTACAAGAGGACTTGTCGCGACAACGACACCAAAATAATGTGTTGTTGCCACTTCTCACACGCACGTAAGTTAGTGAGAAAAGCCCTTAATCCCATAAGGTTTTATTGGTGGCAAATTTAAGAGATGGGGCTATCACCTATTCCCAACTCTCTCTTCGTTTAAGCTCTCTCCTAGGTAAGCTAAGGGGGATGGTCCCTAAATGGAAAACTAAGTTAAAAGGGGGAGTGTGAGGTTTCTAGGAGATGTCAAATTTGGATTACTTGAGATTATGAGCAAATATAATGAGCAATATGAAATGAAATATATAACCATCAACACATGAATCAAAGATTAACATACATAAAACCAGTGCCTTCAATATTGCTTAAAAATAAATAATACTTGCTCAAGAAAAATGAAGTGTTTCAAATTGAAACACAAGTAACCTTGTCAATCAAACAAAAGATGTTAGCAAGATATGATATCACATGCAAGATATAAAATCTGCTTTCAAGAAATGCTTTCAAAGTATATAATCATTCACAAATCCAAAGCATGTAAGGAAGCAATATAGAATGACTTGCAAAGGAAACAAGTTAAAACTTTACTTGCAAAAATGAACAAGATGATACTTGCCTAAATAAGATAATCAATTCAAAACATTTTCATCAATGACAAGTACATGAATAATTTGCAAGTAAAATAGTAAAATGTGTTAGCATGAAATGTACTTAAACTAAGATTAAATGCAATTATCTTGGTTAATTTTAATCTAAATGCTTAGTCTAAGTGAGAGATCTTCCTCTTGAACTTTTTCCAAAGGGTAAAAATTGGGGTGACTGTAAGAAAGAGGGGATGAGGACACGGTGGTGTCGTTAACGATACCTTTCCCCTGAGTCTTACTAGCCAGCGTGTGCCTTTGTTCTTGCAAGAAGATAAGCCACTTCCATAACTGCAGGGTCACACTCTTTTACCTTACTTCGTACCAATTGGAATAATTTTCCAGGAAAGATTTTCCCTATGATTTCTATCAACCAAACTTATGCTTGGAGTTAAATTGAGTTAAAATGCAATTAAGCTAAAATGGTTAATATGCTATGCAAGTAAGATTACTAATGCTTTGCAAAAAGGAAATGTTTTAAGTAAATAGAAATATGCTCAATGAGATAACTTAGATAATTGCTTAAAATTGTACAAGATACAAGAACATAAATTTCATAAGCACATAAGATTGTAAGTTGCTCAAAGTAAGTGATTTAACAAATGATATATCAATGATCAACCAACTAAAGCAATGAAACGAGATGAAGCTTCGAAGTATAATATGCTTACAAAGTGAGCAAATAACATTAAAATAAATGAACAAGTAATCAGTGAGCCTATAGTGAGACAAACATGAAGCAAATTGTCAAACTAACTAAATCAAACTTTGTCACATGAATTGAGATGCTTGCATATAATGAAATAAGTTGCTTTAAAGTGAAATTCCAAGCGGTACTTAAAAGTGAAACTACAAATGCAAGACATAAAATGGAAACTAGTAGCAAAATCAAATTTAGAAAGTTAGATTGTGATGGTGAGATTGTGTTAATTCTTATGCAAAGTAAAAACTAAGAAAACAATGCAAGATCAATCTACCCACATGTTTCTCCTTGTAAATAAGGAGAAAAAGATGCATTGGGTGAAACTCAAGCTCTCACAAGAAAATTAAGCTTTTTTATTTAGATTGTTACAAAGATGAGAAACCTTCCAAAAGATTTCAATTAAAACTTCAAGATGAATCTTTACAACATATGAAGCTTTTCAAGCACTAGATTTCCTTCTTGAAAGTCAAAATTAGAAACTAAGGTAAGTACAATAAGAATGCTCTCAAATTTGAAAATGTTAGGTGTCTCTTGGTATCCCAAAGATTAGCTTCCAATGGTGGATGAAATCTTGCACAAGGAAAAGAGCTAGTCTTTTTTGTCCATGACCTTGCCAAGTGAAAGATTCTCTTCAAATGCCCACGGCCTAGCTAAATGGAAGCCCTCTTCAAATGCCCACAACCTCCTAGAAGATGAACTTTGAAGGCTTGAGAGGTCCTACAAGAAAATAGTTAGAGTTTTCCTCAAGTCTCTTGTTATCAACACTCCAACTATGGGTTGCAAAACAAAGACACAATTAGTGTAGAGAGAACATGTAAAACAAATAAATATCATACAAATAATGTACAAGAAACCAAATCAAGTGATGAGAGTGAACCCCATCACTTGCTTTAGTTTAGAAAATTCTCTCAAGTAGCTAATATAAAATCAATGAAGCACTATTTGAAAAGATTTAAAATATGAAATGTTTGCTTGTATACAAGTTATGTTCAAACGAATCCCTGCAAGAACACTTCTTCGTAAGATGAACTATGAAAATCCAAATAACAAATGAGAGTTCCTTTGAAGATGCTTCAAGAGTGGGTTGGTCTCCCAAAGACTTCCTCTCATGCTTGATCCAACAAAAATAATTCTTCTACAATACTCCAATCACACATTAGTCTATATAGATTTAGAGAAACAAACAATGAATTGAAACTTCTAAAAATCTATGAAACTGGATTCGTTCAAAATGGTCGACGTGTCATGAATCCGTCGAATCCGACACAATTCATGCCAAATTGTGTCTGGAAATCGGGACACGTCGTGTCTGATTGGGACACGATTGAATCTGGATCGTGTCCCAATCGGACACGACGTGTCCCGATTTCCGGGCACGAATCCGGGAAAAAGTCATCCGCGCGGCCTTAAAAAGGCGATTTTGCTATTGTTTTATTTTACTTTCATTTCTCTATTTTGTTGTGGGTGAGTTGTGGGTTTGCTGTGAATGTGTTGGAGCAAGGAGAAAAGGGTGTGGGAGCGTTTTCAAGGAGATTCAAGCAACAGGTAAGTGCATTTCCTCTCTATTTTTTTTGCATTTTTATTATAGTAGTTTGCATATGCATTTGTTTACAAATTTGTACTTTTTTTGTTTATTTTTTTATAGTATTCATAGCTCAATCAACGACAACAGGGAAAGAGCAAAGGAAGGGGAAGAATGTCTCCATTGGAGATGCCCCTCCTCGAATTTCATCAGAGTCTACTGCAAGTATTCCCTCTATTGCAAGTAATGTTGAAGGAAGACATCCTCCTCAATGTAACATTGAGAAATATCCCTTGTGGAAATATGTCACAAGAGAGCAAGGGCTAAGCAGCAAAGTGAAAGGAGGAGGCAATGTGAATTGGAGATGCAACTTTTGCCACAATACTTTCACGAGCACATATTTCCGTTTGAAAGGCCATTTGTTGGCTTTACCAGGTTGTGGAGTTGGAGCTTGTACAAAAGTGCCTTTACCAAAGAGGAAAGAAATGGGAAGAGAGTCCAATGTTGTTATGGCAAATGTAGCTACAAAAAAAAAAAAAAAACCAAGAATGATGACCCCCTTCCATTTTTGAGGAAAGGTAGCAACAAATTCCCATTTGAGAGTTCTAGTGGGGGACAAATAATTAAAAGAAAGACAATTTCACTTGGTCCAATGGATATGATTTTTCAGAAGGAGAAACGGGAAGAGCTTGATCTCACCATTTCCTTTTTTTCTATCAAAATTTCATATCCTTTAATGTTGCACGCTCACCTCTATTTATTGAGATGTGCTAAACTCTAACTCAAGGGGATCTATCAGGGTATGTGCCTCCTGGTTCAGAGAAGCTTAGAACCACATTATTGACAACAGAAAAAAAAGAGGTGCAAAAAATGCTTGAGCCTATTAAAGCATCATGGCCAACATCTAGGGTTAGCATTGTTTCTGATGGATGGGCAGATCTAGCACGACACACCCACTCATCAAATTCATGGTGTCTTCTTTGAATGGTTTAGTTTTCTTGAAAGCAGTGGATACACTTGGAGAATATAAGGATGCACAATATATGGGTGAGTTGTTTATTAAAGTTATTGAAGATGTAGGTGTTGATTCTTGTGTGCAAATCATTATAGATAATGCACCTGTTTGCAAGGCTGTTGGCATGATTGTGGAAGCTAAATATCCACAAGTGTTTTGGACACCTTGCATTGTCCATTCATTGAACTTAGCACTGAAATCCATTGCTTCTGATGTGCCTTGGATTGGTAACATTATTGAGGATGCACGACATATCCATAACTTTGTACAAAATCATATAAATGGCCTCACTATCTACATGGAGTACAACAATCTATCATTGTTGAAGATTGCGGATGCAGGGTTTGCCTCTTCATTCATCATGTTGAAGAGGTTGAGGGAGATCAAGACCGCTCTTGGGGCCATGGTTATTTTAGATTTTTGGTCTTCTTGGAGAAAGACAGATCAAGTAGCTTCTAAAAGAGTGAAGGACATAGTGCTCGATGATGCTTGGTGGGAGAGGGTAGATCTACTTATTCAGATCATGGACTGTTAATTTAAGGTATGCTCTATGCTTAGAGCAATTTATTTCAATTTTCACAATAAGTTCAATACCTTTTCCAGATTAGCAATCACATCAGCATAATATTAAATCGCAGATAGAACATAAACATAAATCGCAGAAGACAAGCCAAGACAAGAGGCCACAAGATGTGGCACTAGCTAGGGACAAACCCCAATGTGGGGAAACCCTTGATCAATTCTTCTTATATGTTCTTCAATAGTTCAATGGAGAGAGAGAGAGATAGTACATTTACAACATAAGTTAACACTTTGACTTATCTAAATAGGAGCATAGATCATCTCTAAGAAGATGATACATGAGGTAGCTGACCTCAGTTGAAGACATGCTGCTTCAACTGATTCTCCAAGGTGACTCCATCACCATGCTGCACCTATCATTGTGTTGCACCTCATCATCATGTTGCACCTCACTGTGCTGCACCATGTTGCACCCATCATCACTATGTTGCATTTCATCATGCTTCACTAATCGTGACTGTATCCATCACTGCACTGCATCATGTACCTGTTGAAGTTTCTAAGTTTACTTAGTTAGAAACCCTCCATGCACTTGATCTGATTTATTCCTACTTACTTGTTATTCTCCTTAACAAGTTATTTACAATGTAAATACTGAAAATAAACATTAGTGCATGCTCAACATATTACAGATCAGCAACTAAAAGAAACAAGAACAAACACACCATATGACACCATTATTTTTGGACTAATGTCCCCAGAAAAACCCAATGTGGGAAAACTGGTGCAACTATCTGAGGGTTTTCTTATTAAGCAGTATCAGAGTACAATTTGGGTGCCGAAACTGGCCTACCCAACAGAGAATTTCCTTGGCAGTAATACCTCTCTGTTTCTGACAAATCTACTAGCTGAAACCCCAGATAATCCTTCCGGCAGCTACTCAGCACCAATCTGCCCCAGAAACCCTAGCGACTGCCCAAGCTGGACTGCGTCAACCTCTCCTAGCCCAGCGCTGGCTTTGCGTTAGCCTATCTTGACCTGCGTCAGCCCTAAGAGGCCCTGTGTCAGCTACGCTGGTCCCTCTAGTGCTATGCGCAGCACTTAGTTGCCTCTGCGTGGCCCTATGTGAGCAGTGGCTGCTCCTGCGTCTTTCTCTCTGGCTGCTCTGTTGCTATCCCGACGCTATCTCTGCCTCTCTGTCTCTCTGTACTCAATTCCACTCGGCCGCTCTCCGATCACTGATTCTATCTCTCTTAGCAAACCCCGCTCTAGAGAATAGAATGACTGATCACTCTGGTGTGCTCTCCAAGTGACCCTCAAGCCTCCTCTTATACTTTTCCTGTTGACATATCAACGACCGAGATTAAGTCCCTAATCACGACTAAGATTAGATCTAGCTTGATCTATGTCTTTTGGACCATTCTAACACAGTTTCATATTAATTCCCATTAATATTTTATTTTCCCTAAGTTTAGACTTAGGGACTCCATTAAAAATATTAATTATTTTAATATCTCCTAAACTGTTTAGAATCTGCCCAAACCTTTTCTAGGTATTGGATATCTCATGTGCCCCAACTTCTCCACCAAATTTCATGGCTAGAGCACATTCGGTGCTACCCCAAATCAACACTTCCTCTTAGCGAGGACTGTGCTCTAGCAATACTCCTCACTGAGTATTACTTTTATCATCCGGCATTGGTACTTGTGTTGATGCTAGGCCTTCCTGCCCAACATCCTTTGCACTGCTGCATCCTGTACTGTTGCCCATGGTTTTGCTACTGCCACTGCTGCATCTGTACGACAACTCCCTCTGCATCAATGTTGTTGTTGGTCCTTTCTCCCAGCACTGCATCCGCACTACACCTCCTCTCATCATGTTGCATTGTGCTGCCCACTGCTGCTCTGCAACTCAGTTACTGAGAAGTAACTAACTGATCTCCCAATCTGACCTCCCTGTTGGGCTAGAGATACCCACTGATGCTGAAGCTCCCTCTGCTGCTGACAAGTGCTCCCTCTCTGACATCTGCGCTGCTGCAACAACTCCCTGCATGTCGCACCGTTGCACACCTCTCTGTGCCATCCTGCACTGGTGCAACACTCCTGTGCCTCTCGCACTGCTGCAGCCCACCAGCCTCGCGCTGTCTCGGGACTCCTGCACTGTAGCTATCTCTGTCGCTCCATCCGCATTCGTCTCTACCTGACTTAGCCAATCTTGCTACTCCTCTTCGGGGCTTGCGTAGCAAGGTCTAATCCAAGAGGCTAGGTACCTCCAGGATCCTGCCCCTCATCGCCTGTAGTCCGCCTGACTACAGCTCGATGTCTCCCCACTTCTTCTCAAGTGGTGCGTGTGCACTCATGGCACAGTCATCGTCTGTCAAAACTTCCTTCTCTACCCGTGTTGGCGCTGCCTTAGTCTTGAAAGACTCTCCCTTACTTTTCTTCCTTGGACATTGGGTCGCATAATGACCCAGCTCCCCACAGTGGAAGCACTTGATCTTGGAGAGATCTTTCTTCTTCTGCTTCTCCTGCTTTCCCTCAGATGCTAGGGCCACATCTTCCTCCTCCTGCTTGACCTGGATCCCCTTGCTATTGCTACCCGTCTTTGACTATCGTCTAATCTCTTCCTAGCGAAGAGTTGCCCCCATCTCGTCCCAAGGTGGAAGTGTCCCTCTGCCCAGTATACTCTAGACAAATACTTCCCAATCTTCTGAGACAGCATTCAGGGCTTTCCTCACCATTAGTTCCTGATCCGGTGTCGCTCCTATAGCAGTCCACTGGTCTCGGATCTCATTCAGTCCTCCAAGGAAGGTGTCAATCGATTGTCCCTTCTTCATATGATACGACCTCATCTGATTCTCAAGCAACATTCTTCTCTGCACAGAAGTATGCTGGTACAGCTTCTTGAGAGCCTCCCACATCTCAAATGTTGTTTCCTTCTGGGCTATATGTGGTACTACATGATCCTTGACCCTGTCAAGGATAATGCTCTTGGCCCTCGCCATTGCCTCCTCGTACCTGTCATTATCATTGGGGTCGACTGGGACAACTATTACCTTCAAGGTGAAGTTCTTGACACGATTCTTGTCAAGCACGGATACGATTCTGGCCTTCCAGACTGCAAAGTTCGATGCTCCGTCTAGTCTATCCTGGTCTCTTACCCCATGCAGTGCCATGATGCTTCTCTACTTCCCTCCTGGAAGTTCTCTGTTCGACTTCTCTGAGTCTCTACTTCCCGTCTGGAAGTTCTCTTCTGGACTCCCTCTGAGTCCTGATTTCCCTCCTAGAAATCTTCTGTTGCTTGTCGAGATGCCCCCTACTCTGATCGTCTTGTGCAACTGCACTGCTGATCTGGGTTCTTCGGCTAGAAACCCTCGGTAACAACTCCTCAGCCCTGCTCTGTCAGGTACTGTTCGGACTATAGTACCTCACTAGCTCCACTCTATAATATTCCTGCAGTCTTCTAGACCCCAGCAACTGCCTCTTTGTGAATTGCGTCAGACCCTCTCTGCCTCACGCTGGCCCTACTTCACCCCAGATGGGTCTGCGTTAGCCCTGGGATGCCCTGCATCATCCCTATGGCCCTCTGCGTCAGCCCTCTAGACCTCTGCGTCAGCAACGCTGGCCTTTCTGAGGTTCTGCACAGCTCCTGACTTCCTCTGCGTGGCCCTCGCTGGCTCTGCGTCACACTCCTTGGGTTCTGCGCTGCTAGAAACAACTTTTGTCACCTCGGGACAACTGTTTTTTGTTGCTATTGCTTCGCTCGGCTCATGTCTTTCAGTCCTCCTGTGATCCGCAATCATGCCCTAATATTATGTTGAAGTTTCTAAGTTTACTTAGTTAGAAACCCTCCATGCACTTTATCTGATTTATTCCTACCTACTTGTTATTCTCCTTAACAAGTTATTTACAATGTAAATATTGAAATTAAACACTAGTGCATGCTCAACATATTACAGATCAGCAACTAAAAAAAACAAGAACAAACACACCATATGACACCATTATTTTTGGACTAATGTAGCCAGAAAAACCCAATGTGGGAAAATCAGTGCAGCTATCTGAGAGTTTTCTTATTAAGCAATATCAGAGTACAATCTGGGTGTCGAAACTGGCCTACCCAACAGAGAATTTCCTTGGTAGTAATACCTCTTTGTTTCTGTCAAATCTGCTGGCTGAAACCCTGGATAATCCTTCCGGCAGCTACTCAGCTCCAATCTGCCCCAAAAACCCCAGTGTCTGCCCAATCTGGAATGTGTCAGCTTCTCCTAGCCCAGTGCTGTCTCTGCGTCAGCCTATCTTGGCTTGCGTCAGCCCTAGGAGGCCCTGTGTCAGTGCTCTGAGCCTCTGCGTCAGCTACGCTGGCCGCTCTGGTGCTCTGCGCAGCACTTAGCTGCCTTTGCGTGGCCCTGCATGAGCACTGGCTGTCCTGCGACTTTCTCTCTAGCTGCTCTGCTGCTTTCCCGACACTATCTCTGCCTCTCTGTACTCAATGCGCCTTAGCTGCTCTCCGATCACTGATTCTATCTCTCTTAGCAAACCCCGCTCTAGAGAGTAGAATGACTGATCACTCTGGTGTGCTCTCCAAGTGACCCTCAAGCCTCCTCTTATACTTTTCCTGTTGACATATCAATGGCCAAGATTAAGTCCCTAATCAATGGCGAAGATTAGATCTGGCTTGATCCATGTCTTTTGGACCATTCTAACACAGTTTCATATTAATTCCCATTAATATTTTATTTTCCCTAAGTTTAGACTTAGGGACTCCATTAAAAATATTAATTATTTTAATATCTCCTGAACTGTTTAGAATCTGCCCAAACCCTTTCTGGGTATTGGAGATCTCATGTCCCCCAACCTCTCCACCAAATTTCGTCGCTAGAGCACATCTGATGCTACCCCAAATCAACAATACCATTGTTGTCCCATTGTTGTACCAATGCAGCACCATGTCCAGCGACACTGATGTACACCATGTTGCACTATTACTTCTGTCATGCTGCCACACTGCTTTAGTCATGTTGCCATACTGCCTTAGCTGCTGGCTATGGCCTATGGCGTAGCCCAATAGCAAGATAGACTATGATCCATGCAATAGTCAACACTTTGACCCAATACACGACAAACTCTCACTCCAAGTTTGCTGCCCAACCACTGTGGAAACTGTCACTAGTCTAGGGCATCTAATCATGAGATCTACCCTCATCTCATTGACTTCCATAGGTTGCCTTAACACGATCCAAATCTGATCCTCATCTAGGATCCAACACCTACAAGAAATGTCATAAATAACATACCTTAGCTCACTGTTTTGAGGTCTGATTTATTTGCTGCAAACTAGGCCTGGTTAGGGCATATCACAGTCCCTTTGCCAGCTTTCTTTTCCGCCGAGATTTTCTCCAAGGTGATGCGGCTTCCCTTCTTTGTGGGATTGAGACCCTTCACTATAATCTTAGGTGGTTCTAGCTCTTACAAAGTCCTCGGCCTGCCCTCAATCCCTGTGGCATGCTACAACAAGCTTCCGCAGGCATGCAACAACCTTGTTAAGGGTTTGCCCACCCTCAAACGTCCTTAAAACAGTCCCTTCTTGCTTTGGCCCTCTAGCAAAACTCCTTGGCCCTCCTTCTAACAATCCGGTCACCTGAAATGGCCTTAAAACAACCCTCTTTCTCCGACGCAGGACTGCCTCTACTTGCTGCGGCTAGGGCATGATAGGCCTGTGGCTAGGGCAGGATAGACCTGCACATTAGGGCATCGTATATAGGCCTTAGATCTCCCTTGCTAAGATCGCGGTTTGACATCCTTTAGACAGCCAGGTTAGGGCAGCATATGAGGGCCTCTTCTATCCCTTTTTGCTGCATCTAAGAGCTGTCTCAAACCCTTCCAGAATAGCGTCTAGATTAGGGCATCATAAGACTGCGTTTAAGCTTCATGCTAAGGCTCCTTTCCTCTTGCATTTAGGGCTTCCTCCTCTTAGACTTCTCTTCCACTAAAACCCAAAACAAGTGGAGAGAAATCAAGAGTGAAGTGTGTGTACAAATGACTATCAAGTCACCTCCTTTTATACTAAAACATTGAGCACACATGGGGGTTATTTGGTAGCTGGCCGACCTTGACAAATTGTCTCATAACACAAATAAATTCATATCTCCATGAATACTTATCGGAATCGAATGATCTTTAGATCAATCCTACACCTCTCGATGAGAGGAGTCCAAGAAAAATATCAACATCCATAAATAAGATGACCCACATGGAGTTTGGCCCTAGTTGCCAATTTTAACATGGACCCTATCATTTCTTTGCTTCGATTTGCAGATATAGACCAACCCATCCTAGGAGAGATTTATGAGGGATGGGATTCCATGATTGAGTCTGTGAGGAGCATTATTTTACAGAGTGAGTGCCTTGAGTATGAGACATCACCAAAAGCCTTCTTCACCACTATACAGGATATTCTTGTCAGCCGATGGGACAAGAATTGCACACTTTTACATTATTTGGCTCACTCATTGAACCCAAAATACTACAACCATGAGTAGCTGAATGGTGGACCTTCCCGCAGATTCCCTCCTCACATGGATGGGGAAATCTCACAGGGGAGGAAAGATGCATTCAGGCGGTTTTTTAGGATAGAGCATTGCTTAATGAGCTGGAGGATGCCTTTGCATAGTTTTCCACTGGCATTGGTCAATTTGCAGGATATGATCTGATTATAGACAGGGGGGCTAAGAAGCCCTATTCTTGGTGGGAAAATCATGGGTCAACAAGCCCTCCTCTATAGCAGTTAGACATGAGGCTTCTCTCTCAGGTGACTTCATCCTCTTGTTGCGAGACGAATTGGAGCACATATGGGAATTTGTATAGTGTTAAGAAGAGCAGGCTTGAGCAGTCTAGGGCAGATACAATGGTGTATGTGTACACCAACTTTCGTTTTATTTACAGGTAGAGGGAAGAGTGGTTGAAAGGAAAGACAAAGATGTGGGATGTCTTTCTTGATGATATGGGCCTGGACAACAGCGTTGAGTTGGCATTGGCCAACATGGATCTCAATGATCCAGTGCTAGAGCCTGTCAGATTTGATGATGGTGATACTGTAGAGGGGTCATCCTCCACACCAGCAGATGCAGAGATGACTTTGGATACAAGGGAGGAGGATGCAGTAGAGGAGAGCATTGGTGACCATGATGATGAGGACAATGATGCTGATTTTGATGATGATTATTGGTACTTCAATAGATTTCCTTTTATACTATTGGTACTTCAATGATGCTTTCATCCACTACCTTTTTTTTTTACGATGATTGTATACTTGCTATGCTTTGGATGAAGTATAGGATGAAACTTGTAGCTCTCTCCACCAAATGACCATTTATGTAAGAATGACTGCAGGAATAGTGAAAATGAAGTTCGCTGCCCATTTTGTGCCCTGTTGAGGTAGCGCTCTGATCTATTGATGTGTTGTAGGATATTAATAGCGTTTGGAATTTTTGACTTGTTTGTCTTCTCAAATTGAAGTATCGAGCCAGAGATTCGTAATCCGAAAATCTGCGTGTTCTTGCCAATCATAATTGGGGCGTCTGTTTACAGATATTTTGCTGTAAATGACCCTAAAACAGAGACATCCAGATTTGAGTGAGTGACTGGACAAGGTCAGAGATTTCCTGTACTGATACTCTGAGTCCACAGAGAGTTCGTTGGGAATTTTCTTGAGTTCATTTGTGCTATAGTTTTGGCTTTTTTTTTTAAAGATTATATTGGCAGAGTGTTTCTCTTCATCACTGTTATCCAGATATTGAACACTACATCTTTTGTGTCTATGATAAGCGGTTTAGCACAGTCGTTCATAACTAAAGCAGTGAGTTGAATTTAGAGAAAAGTGTGACTGTTATCTTGATTATGGTTGTTTTTGCAGAATCTGAAGCTCAGCCTAATTGTTAGGAAAGGGAAACCCTCTCGACAATTAACCATCCAGTTATGCCATGTTCAAACAAGGAAGCAAGATAAGCAAGGGTCTTAGTCCATCTATTCAATCCGAAATCATGAATAGGGTAACAACTAATGCTACCCTTGCGATCAAGCATCCATCTGTTATTAATAGGCAGGCGGCAAGGAGTATGATTTAATGGGCCTTTAGGATCCCAAGGGTTTGAGAATGCCTCTGATACCAAACTGTAATGC
Organism: Pinus tabuliformis; assembly: GCA_031772625.1. Taxonomy (NCBI): domain Eukaryota; kingdom Viridiplantae; phylum Streptophyta; class Pinopsida; order Pinales; family Pinaceae; genus Pinus; species Pinus tabuliformis. The sequence continues at coordinate 1,765,968,631 of CM062817.1, forward strand.
TTAAAAAAAACTTAACCAGATATTTAGCCTAAACAGAATATGAACTCTACATGAACCTGCTTTAAAGTTTAACTAAAATTCATATATGAAATTAATTGATTTGATGAGAAGTACCTACCTGGGTTCCTGTGGATGAAGAGGCTTCAGAATTGCTCCCGTTCTCGCTCCCGTTACCAAAAGACCATAACCTCCCAGCCAAACTAGGTACAACCTAGGTACTCAGTCGAGAATGCTTCTCAATTGCTGCAATCTGTTCCCTCGTGCCCAGAAACTTTAGAACAAACAAGACTCAGTCCTTACTGTCGATAACCTCGTGTTACAAATTTTCCTCCTTTCAACTGTGCTTCCTCCAACCGCCCTCGATTCCCCCCCCCCCCCTCTCAAGATTTCCTTCTTTTAAATCTCCGTTCACCACCTCCCTCCCATCTCCATGTCATTATTTTGATACGTGTAATTTTATAAAACAAAATCTTATTTGATTTGGTGATTTTATTAGAATATGAAAATTTGATTTGATAAAGTTTATTTATTATTTTAATGAATTAATTTAATTTATAATTTTAATTAATTAATTTTATTAATTTCATAAATTTTAATTTACAAATTAAAATTTAACATTAAAACTAACATTTTTTGTTCGTTTGAGGGTTTATCATATATATAGTGCGTTACATACGGGTCCATGCATACGTAGCTATCGTATGGAGGTCTCATATGTATGCTAATACTTGTATTTTATTTATAGTTATAGGTGGGTCATTACAACTTGGGAGGCTCGCAGATGATTCCTTGATGCCAACGCTTGCCCTTGATGGTTCCACTTCACCCTTGCATGCCTTGGAAGGGTTATGTAGACCTCCTTTTGGATGATGTCATGGTGGAGGAGATGCCTTTTGGAGATAGACACATGCACTTTGAGGTTTACTTGGAGTGAGGAGCGCTCTAGGACCATTTCCTTGATGCATTATTAACCATATTGGAGCATGATGTCATGTTGGAGATCATTTTTCTCCCATGTGTGTTGGTTATTTTTGGCATTTTTAAATGTTTTATAGCTATCTCAAGGTCGGCTTGTGACCTTTGACCTAGTTGAACGCTCAAGTAAAGTTGTTTTTGGGATTTTGATTCTAAATTTAGTGTAGTGAGACTTGGTTACCCCCATATAAATAGAGGGGAGTCTCACTCACTTATTGATCATCATCATTCATCACACTTCTCCTTGTTTAGAAGTCTACACTAGCTATTGTTGTCTTTTCTACTTGGTTGAAATGTTAATTTTTTGAGAAAATTGACTTTTGAGGATGAATTTTGCAGGAGGAGGCACCTTTGGGACAGATTGAAGAGATTCTTGTGGAATTTTGTGAATAATTGTTTGTCTTCCATTTTTGCATGATATATGTAAATTAGGGTTTCTATGTGAGCCATATTAAAATTGCAATATTTATCTTGAAATCTAGATTCTTCATGGTATGTAAAAGTGTTTTCCATGAATCCTTCAAGAGAACTCTAATATGTGTACCTATTGAACATAAAATCTCCCATCTAAGGAAGTTTCTAGGATTTGTGAGAGGATGAATACTAGGCTGGAATGGAAAAGAAATGTGCATATTAGGTCAACCGATCCACCACCACATAAATACAATCTTTGCCCTGCACCATAGGGAGCCCTGTGATTAAATCCATGGAGATACTTTCCCATTTCCCCTCTGGGATGGGAGCGGCTGCAACAATTCGGCTGGATGGGTCAACTCCCCCTTGTTTCTCTGACAAACCTCACACTCCTGCACATATCTCAACACATCTCCCTTGAGGCCTTTCCATGTGAAACACTCTTTGACTATCATGTATGTCTTTCGAAACCCCTGGTGCCCTGACAATGGAGAGTCATGAGCTGCATGGAGAATCCTCTCCCTCAACTGTGAACCCAACACCAAGAATATGCATCCTTTGTAGTATATGACGTCAGCCATCACCCTGTAACACTCATCAGTGTGTGTACCCTCCAAAATATCACATGCTCGCCGATCTTTGGAGTACTCCACCAACAACTGTGCCTTCCAATCATGGCAAATGCTCATGAGTGAAAGTGTCACGGGTCTCCTAGATAATGCATCTGCTACCACATTGTGTTTTCCCTTGACATAATCAATATCAAAATCGTAGGCCTAGACCTTGCTGACCCACCTCTGTTGCCTGTCATTGAGGCCTTGTTGCCCCATAAAATGGCGAAGACTATTGTGATCAGTCTTCACCCAAAATCTGTTTCCCACCAGATACTGTCGGAATTTGGTCAATGCATGCATAATGGCCAACATCTCCTTTTCGTAAATAGAATATGACCTCTCTTGCAGAAGGAGCTTCCAACTCTCAAAAGTGATGGGGTGACCATCCTGAGATAATACTGCACCAACCCCCTCACCTGATGCATCACACTCCAAGGTGAAAGACTGAGTGAAATCCGAGAGTGCTGAAACTAGACAGTTGCTCATCACCTCCTTGGGGTGCTCGAATGTTGACTGCGCTCTATCTGTCCATGTGAAAGCCCCCTTCTTGGTCAAATCTGTGAGGGGAGCTGCCAACTGTGAGAAGCCCTTCATGAACTTCCTGTAATAGGTGCATATGCCCACAAAACCCCTCAACTCAGTCACATTCCGGGGCACTGGCCAATCCCAAATGGCCATGATCTTCTCCTCATGCTTTTTTACTCCATCCTCCCCAATAATATGCCCCAAATAGAGCATCTTTGTTAACCCAAACTTGCACTTGGTCAGTTTGGCGTAGAACTGTTGCTCCTTTAAAATGCGTAACACCACCTCCAAGTGTTGTAGGTGCTCCTCCTAGGTCCTGTTGTAAATCAGGATGTCATCAAAGAATACCGATACAAACTTCCGCAACTGCCCATGGAACACATGGTTCATGCACAACTGGAAGGCGGCAGGCGCGTTGGTTAGCCCGGAGGGCATAATCAAGAACTCAAAATGCCCATAGTGGCATCTAGTGGTACCCCGAACGCAAGTCTATCTTAGAGAAGTACTTGGCTCCTCTAAGCTCATCCATCAGCTCATCAATACGTGGAATGGGGTAGTGGTTCTTCATGGTCTTCTTGTTGAGCGCTCGATAATCTATGCACATGTGTAATGTCCGATCCTTCTTCACCTGAACAATTGATGAGGTGAAGGTATTAGAGCTCAGCCTAACGTGCCCAAGTGCCAGCAACTCCTTAATGGCATGCTCAATCTCATCCTTGTAGGCCTTGGGATGCCTATAAGTAGTGGTGATAACTACTTGTACCCTTGGCTCTAGCTCAATCTTGTGCTCAAATCCTTTGTCAAGGGGCTACCCTGGTTGTATGTCCCCAAACACTACCGAGGACCTGTCCAAGATGGCCTATATGTCGGGATGTGGTGGCTTGGGCTGTCCCCCAACCTCTGAAATCCTCAACTCCACCACCCACACTATGTCCCCATGCCTCAAGTCAACTTCCATCCTGTGTGCTGAAATTGTCTGTGGAGGATATGAATGCACACCCCGAAGAACCACCAACTGGCCATCCGGCCCGATGAACTCAATCTCCAACTTCCTCCAATTCGAAGTGACCCGTCCAAGGGAGTAGAGCCACTGGACACCCATCACCATGTTGGTGTCCGACACATCCACAACAAAAAAATGATCTGTCACCGAGTAGTTCCCCATGGTCACTGTCAAAGCGAGGACATGTCGAGTACATTGCATAGTCCTATCCCCCGACACCAGAACTGAAAACCCCTTGAACTCCTCTGTAGTGATACCTCGCCTCTAAACCATTTGCGCATCAATGAAATTGTGAGTGGCCCCACTGTCTATCAAAACTAAGATACGTTGCCCCTGCACTGTGCTTCTGGTCGTCAAGGTAAAAAATTTGGGAACCCCATGCATGTTAGTTTTTGGTAGCATTGGATGTGCTCTAGCCATGAAAATTGGTGGAGAGGCTAAGGCAGATGAGTTCTAAAGAACCTAGAAACCGTTTGGTGAAATTCCACCCAGATTGTATTTTATTAAAATAATTAATATTTTTAATGGGTTCCTATGTCTAAACTTAGGAAAATTAAAGTATTAATGGGTTTTAATCAATATATGGGTGAGAATGTTCTAGAAAGTGGATCAAGTCAAGCTTTTAATCTTAGCTATTGAAGTCTCAATGAGAAACGTATAAGAAGGAGGCTTGGGGTTCATTCAAAAACACACTGAGAGGACGAATTGATCTAGAGTTCGAAATTTCTGGGGCTAGGAATCTGAGAAATTCGAACTAAGTGATCATTCTACATCAGAGGGGCAAGGATAGTTTGGGAACACTGGGCAGAGAGGCGAAGAGCCACTAGTGGAGGCAGCGCAACACCTGGAGGGACTGACGCTGGGCCAGTCTGGGCCCACGCAAGCTTGACACAGAGCCAGAAGGGCCAGCGCAGAGGAGAAGTTGCCTTCACGTAGAATTCTGGAACTGCTGGAACAACTGGGAGAGGTTGACACAGAAGCTCCAGGAGGCAAAAGAGACAGCGTAGGGCTGACGCAGGGCCTACGCAGGGCCAACACAGAGATAGTCGGGGTTAGCCAGTTTTGTTGCCGAATCAGCCGGAAACTGCCGGGTGAAGTGAGGTAATCTCACTTAGTTTTCCGCCATTATATTTTTCTCTGTAACTGGATTGTCGGGAGGGCATCTAGCATTGTATTCAGAACTACTGCTTAATAATATAAAACCCTTAGAGCTGTTGCATCGGTTTTCCCGCATTCAGTTTTTCCGGGGACTATTTTGTCCAAAAATAACTCTGTCCTATGTATCTTGTTCTTTGCTTAGTTTCTTGTTTCATGTAATAAAATTAAATTGGTGTAGGCTACAGAAGTAATTTACTTAAGTATTTTTCAAAAAAGAACTTGATAATGTATATTAAAATCAAGTAGAAGTAAATTCAATTTTGCTGCAGTAGGGGTTCCTTGAGTGGAGGAATTTTCACATGGTATCAGAGTATTGATTTTGAAACAGGAAGAGCAGATCTAGCACTGAGCAGAGAGGCCAATAGCTGCATTTGGCAACAATTCGAATGCCCTTGAAGGGATTGCGCAATCCTTGCAGAGATTCCGAGGAAATCTCTCTCTGAGAGAGTCGAGAGAGAGGTACGATTTTTGGTTCGTGAGCTTGCAGAGACAGAGGGAGTGATGCAGAGCCTTAGCGCAGTTCTTGAAGGGCGCAGTTTCTACCGCGGCAAAAATCTGTCAGAAAAGAGCAAAGAAACATAGAAGGGGAATTTTCTCCTTAGAGGACTTTTCTCACCAAAAGTTTGAATTTCTCACTTGCCGGGCAGCAGACCAGTGCTGTGTAGTGACTAGAGGAGTCAGTTGGACAGTTTGGGTGAGATGGCATCATATGGGCTCAAAGATCAGGACAGGTTGGAAGGAGCTTCCAACTATGTCATATGGAAGGCCAAAATCCTAGCTGTTCCGGAGGAGTACGATCTCGAAGCTTACATCAAGAGTGTTGTGACTGTTCCCACAAACAATGATCAGAAGAAGAAGTACAAGGCTGAGCAGGGAAAGGTGAAGAGGTTCATACTCAATGGAGTTCGAGATCATGTGGTCTCACACTTGCAGGGCAAAGATACAGCCCGAGAATTGTGGGAAGCTTTGTCTTCATTGTATGAAGGTTCTTCCAAACAACGGAAGATGTACTTAGAACAAAAGTTGCAGTAGACATTGATGCAGAAGGGAGAAGGGGCTAAGTCCTATCTTCAACGTCTTCAGGACACCAGAGACCAGCTTGCTACAATGGGGTCTACTCCTCAGTCTACCGTGATGGTAAGGATGACCCTGAATGGAGTCTCGGATGAATGGCAAGTCTTCGTCCAAAGTATATTGGGCAAGGAAAGACTACCTTCATGGGAGGAGATGTGGGAAACCCTTCAACAGGAAGAATTAAGGAGGGATCTGGTTAAGGTCAACCTCAATGGCAGCAGTGGGAGTGGCACAAAGACCAAGGAGGAGGAGGAGAACACAACTCTAGCATCAAAGGGACAACAGAAGCAGAAGTGGAAGAAGGACATTTCGAAGGTGAAATGTTTCAGATGTGGCGAGATGGGCCACTTTGCATCCCAGTGTCCTTTGAATCAAAAGGATAAGGATGAGAAACATGATCCTAAGGCTGCTCCAACAAAAATTGACGAAGATGAGTTTGCCATGAGTGCCCACGCATCTCCAGGAGGGAAATGGGGCGATATAGAATTGTAGTCGGGAGGACTACATGTGGGCAGGATCCTTGAGGAACCCACCTCTTGGATTAATTCATTACTTTGGGAGCCCAAAGATTCAACAGTAGCGAGATGGACTTAGTGTCAGATGATGCAGTGGGTTGGTTGGAGAGACAGATACAGTAGCTTGAGACCAGAGATTGATCAATGCAGAGCAAGGTTGGTAGCAGTGCAAGATGGCACAGTGTAGAAGTCAGCAGCAGTGCAAAAGATTCAAAGGGTCAGAGACTAGTAGTAGTCAGATTCCAACATTCACATGGTATTATGCTGAACATAGTTAGTTCAGTAAGTGTCGGGTGTTTTCAGTTACTTCTCTTAGCAACTCAGTTGTAGTACGAATGTAGTGTTAGCAGTGGCAGTGCTAGCAGCGTAGCAGATGCAACATTTCAGAGGGAGTTGTAGTATAGATGCAACAATGGCAGTAGTATAGTAGCAACAATAGCACAGTGTTGATGGGAGCAATAGTGCAGAAAGGAGATGCTTCAGAAACAGAGCAACATGCAGTTGGACATTGTTGTTAGAGCACATTCGTCGCTAAGAGAGAGTGTTAGTTTTTGGTAGCATCGGATGTGCTCTAGCCATGAAAATTGGTGGAGAGGCTAAGGCACATGAGTTCTAAAAAACACAGAAACTGTTTGGTGAAATTCCAAACAGATTGTATTTTAATAAAATAATTAATATTTTTAATGGGGTTCCTAAGTCTAAACTTAGGAAAATTAAAGTATTAATGGGTATTAATCAAAATATGGCCGAGAATGTTCTAAAAAGTGGATCAAGTCAAGTTTTTAATATTAGCCATTGATTAGAGACTTAATCTCGACTGTTGAACTCTCAATGAGAAAATTATAAGAAGGCTTGGGGTTCATTCAGAAACACACCGAGAGAACGAATTGATCTAGAGTTCAAAATTTATGGGGTTAGGTAGTTGAGAAATTCGAATTAAGTGATCATTCTGCAGCAGAGGGGCAGGGATAGTTCGGGGATACTGGGCAGAGAGGCAGAGAGCCACTAGTGGAGGCAGCGCAGCACTTGGAGGGACCGACGTTGGGCCAGTCTGGGCCCACGTAGGCTTGACGCAGAGCCAGAAGGGCCAGCGCAGAGGAGAAGTTGCCTTCACGCAGAAATCAAGAATTGTCGGGGAGCTGCCGGAACAACTGGGAGAGGTTGACGTAGAAGCTCCAGGAGGCAGAAGAGACAGCACAGGGCTGATGCAGAGCTTGCAAGGTTGACGCAGGGCCTACATAGGGCCAATGCAGAGATAGTTGGGGTTAGCCAGTTTTGTTGTCGAATCAGCTGGAAACTGCTGGGTGAAGTGAGGTAATCTCACTCAGTTTTCCGCCATTATATTTTTCTCTGTAACTGGATTGTCAGGAGGGCATCCAACATTGTATTCAAAACTACTGCTTAATAATATAAAACTCTCAGAGCTGCTGCACCGGTTTTCCCGCATTGAGTTTTTCCAGGGACTATTTTGTCCAAAAATAACGGTGTCCTATGTATCTTGTTCTTTGCTTAGTTTCTTGTTTCATGTAATCAAATTAAATTGGTGTAGGATGTAGAAGTAATTTACTTCAGTATTTTTCAAAAAATAACTTGATAATGTATATTAAAATAAAGTAGGAGAAGTAAATTCAGTTTTGCTGCAGTAGGGGTTCCTTGAGTGGAGGAATTTTCACAACGCAAGGAAGCTAGGACTCCCCCAGATGGTGCGAAAGGTGCTCCCCGAAGTGGTGGTGGTTCCTTTTCTGCATGAGTCTCGCTGTCACCCCCGCTTATCGCCAACTCCACGTCATCCTCTTGGTCGCTATCAAAGAAGACCTCAATGTAATGGGCCTTGCTCGCTGTGCATCTATGGCCTGGTGCCCAAGGCTCCTGACAAGTGAAGCATAGCTTCCTCCTCCAAAGGTCTCTCCTGGTCTCCTCATCTAACTGCCCATGCCCCTAGGCTGCTCGCTGTGGTGGGGGCCTCGTGTCATGCCCCTTCTGTGGGTAGGGAGCCCGTGATGGAATGGGTGTTCATGTCTTGGGGATTTCCCCTTGCATATCCCTGGCACAAGTCACAGCCTCCTGCAAAGTAGTGGGTCTCTGGGATTTCACCAGTCCACATAGTGGCTCAAGTAAGTCCTCTACAAATGTGTACACCCTCCTAGCATCGGACAAATATGGCACCATGACTGAGACCCTAAAAAACTTTGATATATACTGCTCTGGATGGCCAGTCTGCCTAAGTTGGGTCAACTCCTCTGAAATGAGCTTCCTGGTCCCTCCCATCAAAACGCTTCACTAGTCCTCGTATAAAGTTCTCATAAGAGGTCATGCTGGCATGCCCTAGTGTGGTCAAACAATGAAACCACCAGTTGTGTGTCTCTCCCTCCAAGTACAAGGTAGCGATTTTGATGGCTTCCACCTCTGTCATCTGGTTAAGCTGGAAATAGGTATCCAACTTCTCCACCCAAGCTTGAGCTGTGCATTTGGTAGATCCATCATACGTGGGAAAATACATCCTCCCAATGGTACGTTGCAACTCTGAACTCTGCGTGCTAGATCCCCCACTGTACCCGCCCTTCTCGTTCTGCTTGAGCTGGCAGTATTCCCTGAAGGACAAGGCTGCTTTGAAATATTCCCCCATGGACTGCCATTCTCTGAAATAATCTCCCATGGGTATTTGATCATTTGGCCCACCCTACTCACTAGGTGTTGAGGGTAAGGTAGGCAGCGTGGTCTTGGTTGGCCCACTGAACGCTGGTGGGTAAGTCGCTGGTGATGGGTGGTCGTATTGTTGTGAGGCCCCTGAAGTCTCCCCAAATAGGAACTCACGATGGATGCTCTTGTCCCTATTTTTTTGCTTGATTTCCTCCAACATCTCCTTCTCTTTGGATAAATCATTTAGGGCCTTCAAGAGGCTATCAAATGTTGAATCCTCCTTACTCTTTGGCTCCCCCATATTTTCCACTACTACTGCCTTCCCATGTGCCTTAGTATCAGGTGTAATCTCCAACTCCCTCTCCCTGCTCTGGTACCTCTACCTTCGGTAAGTAACTTCTTGCCTATCCTCCTCGTTCATAGGAAAGATCCCCCACGATTAAGCCAAGGACTGAGTTTTGATACCATTGTAATGTTCCTAATTAGGAAAAACAATGATATACAAAGCAAAATAATACATGCAAGCACAAAATTTAGACAAATCAATGAACGCCCATGAGACCACCAAAAATACCATCCAGTTGAGCCATTTTATTAAATATATGGAGCAAGAGTACAATGGCATGGAAGGAATGCACTTGGGCTTGCCTCAAAGGCAAACGTGACAAGACCCAGGTGAGAAAACACAATGCCCGGATGAGAGAGTGAACTGCTCCAAATATGCCCTGTGCTGCCCCAGAAAACTGTACTGTCTGCTGGAAAGATATTGCTGAATGACCCACCTCCAGTGCATAGAAAATTTTGCAAAATTTTCCCCAAGCTCCTCTCAAGTGACCCACCAAACCCAGAAATGGTTTGGTCTAGTTATGACCTCTAAAAATTGGCCCCAGTTACCACATCCTCCTCAACTGGCTAGGAAATACGGCCTGTCTACAATTCCCCTAAAAAATCCCTCTAATCACTCCGAAAATGCTGAGTTTCACCACCCCAAATATCCCCTCAAGTCTCTCAGCAAAATCCAACTCCCAAACCTTTTCCCCAATCTCCCACGCGTGCCCAGGAAATGGCTTCCGCACAGGCCCTAGGTGAGTGAACTCCGCTTTGCCTTCAAACAGCAATCTCCGGGCCCTAAACTCCTCCACTAGCTTAGTTTCCCCCTGGAGAAACTATGCAAAATATCTCCCGGCAAACACCTCTCGGAAGATAGCTGAAATGGGCAGTATGTGGTCCTCTACTGCGTCCTCCTGGAGTACGCACTGGCTGAGAGAAGGTTGTACGATGTGCTCTGAAACTCCTCCAATCTCCCCTCCAAATTGGTACAATCTTACCTCCCTAGGGTGGCACTCGTAGTCCACCGAAAGAAGGGTGAGCTATCCCCTTGGAAAGCTCTGTGCTAAACAACATTGTGGCACAACTAAGCAACTCGAGCAATAATAGAAATGTGTAATTGACAAAAAACTCCAAAAGTTGCTAAGCTCCTTCTATTTATAATTTTTGAGCTGCCTTCCCATGTGGGCCCCTCCATCAAGCATTTCGACCCCCTTGGCAAATCGAATTCCCCTCTAAGGAATGTGTATTTCTAGTGGGTGTGGCCCCCATGTCCCACTAGCAAAAAGATTTTCGGCCTCCTTTTTCCCAAGTCTTAGCCCAAAATTTCGTGGGTCCCATAGTGAACAAAATTTCCAAAATTGTGATAATAAATTCAAGGAAATTATTCTAGGAAGGGACATTACAAAGGCACTAGTCTAGTGGGTGTTGATCAACCTTTTCTCTATACACAGTTTTCTCTCCTCTCTCTAATTTCTTGTTATTTAGGGTTAGGGTTCCTTGAAAATTCTGCTAAATAGTAATCTTGCTTGGTGTGTTATTACCCTCTTAATAGGGATTGCATTTAATTATTTGAAAAAGGGAAAATCTAGCATTAATTGCATGGTAAAATTGTATAATTAGGGCTGATTTCATCTCTTTTGTTGTTGTTTTATGCATATTTCAGCCATAAAAACTCATTTGCATACCTTAAATGTTGCTTACCTAATTGATAGCCTTATTCCATTATTGATCTATGCTTGAAGGGCTATTTCTTCTAGTTGTTATATGACATTGCATGCTATATTAATGAATATCTCTCAAACCCTAACTTATAACAACTCGCTAATCTATTAATTAATAGGTCTAAGGATAGAGTACTTAAAACTTGGTAAAGATTATCTTAGCCTTCTAGGCTTTGCCAGTACCTGATCCCAGTTGTAGACCTTGCTTTACCTTAAACCCTTCTTGTTGAATATCCTTTAGGTGATCTATACAGGGAAGCCTCCCTTGTGGGATTTATTTCACAACTAAGCAACTGGAGAAAGGATGTTGAGGTGATAGTAATGGTCGATCTCTTGTTGCCATAAAGTCTAGATTTTCCTAGTGGGGCTTTGCACTAGGCCTGCTGGATTTTGCAGTAATAGATGCATGGAATGTCAAATCCTTATATAGATTCTCTCTAATATGGTACCATTTGCTAAGTACCAACAAAGGTGTACATTGTTGTCCAACTAGGTGCTCACTTTTATTTGTTGTGTATACTTCCTAGGTACAATTTACTTGTTGAACGAGACTTTGATGTATTTAAAGATGTTGGAACATGTCTTTAATCAAAAAAATCTCTAAAAATTGGGCACTTGTTGGCATAGAAAAGAGCTCTAATGCTACTTGTTGTGTAATTAATTAGTAGAACTAGCAAATTATGAGCAATATAAAAAAACATATAAACTATATAAAATAGAATAGGAGAAACAATAGCACTGAATTTGTCGAATATAAACCCTTATATTGATAATTCTAGAAATAGCAATTTTCAAAAGTCTCTTTAAGGGGGCAACTTCCACATGTGTAGAGCTCTAATACAATAAAATTACTTGATAAAACATCACATAACCTTCTACTTAAATAGTTTCTTACTAGCAAAACCCTAGCTACTCATGGTCCTATCGTTAATGAATACTAACCACCTAATAAAGACAACCCTTTTACCTTGAGTAACCACACATCAACTAGATAACTGGCATTATTCATTGATGATGGACTTTATATTAATTGACTAACTTCTAAGTACTCTAAAGCAGGGAGGTTATGGCCAGGCACTAACACAAAGTCAATCAAGTTTCACAATTATTTCTATATGAGAGCTTGAAAATCAAAGAGGAATATCTTATATAAACTGACCAACTGGTTGGGACTTAGTCCTATAATTATGTTGGCCCTATAGTTGGTCTACATCCTAAAATGTGTGGTTGTACCACCAGAAAAAATTATTGAACGTAAGTGGCTAAAGCTTTCTCTTGTGGCTCCCTCTTGCAGAACATGGCGACTCACTTTAAAGGCTGTGATGAACCCTTACAATGTTCATGAATGAAGATGCACATGTTCTATGTGCAATTGAAAATCATGTTACAATTTAAATGGTTCCAAAGATGCCAACTCAGTCTGTGGGTTGAACTGTAACAGAGTTAGTTCCGTGGACTAACTATTTGGTCTTACAATGGTTTATCACATCTATTCATGCTATTTGGTTGATGGTGTAATAGATCGATACTTATATCTTCAAAACAAACATCTTAACTATATATGGCCAATATAACAACTTAAAGATATATTGCAAGAAATAATAGATTAACTAGAAAATTTGTAAATATCAACATGTCAAATAATCAGACATAAACCATAAAAGGCTTTGTAAGTTTAAGGAAGCTTTCCTTTTTTACTGCTTTCACTTAATGATTACAACTATTGTTGACCATGGAAATATTCCATATGCTTGCATTGCTAGTGTAAATGATTGGGATCCAGTAGTTCTGTTTGCCCTTCTATGACTGTCAAACTCCTGTCCACGCACCCATTGCTTGCTGGTCCAGGGAGCGCCTATTGGTGAGCGACATGACTACATAAAAGCATAAGGGGGCATCCACATTACCTTTCTAAGATTTTCAAGCTAGCCAACAGTCTTGTTGACCACTCCATGTCAACTACCCTATAGCAGTACACTTTTTCGCAAAAGGATTCCATTATGCTCGGGCATTCAGATCATCTAGGACTCGTCATCATCAGTCATCAGTCTATCAGAGTTATAAACCCATTCTGCAGTTTATAATGTAAATGATCTTAGTAAGACCACAATGTATGTAACAACCTAAGTAAAACTATTATTTTGATAACGATTTTCATCCTAGGAAGCTTTTCGTCTCACCTATTCATCTGTGTTTCTAAACACAAATGATCGACAGAGTTTTTCCCTCCAGCCTCACCCCAAAGATATGGTGGATTTTGTCGTCAAGATCTTAGGTGAGTCCTAGTGTTCTAATCGAATCTTCTGTAAAGTAATTTGGGAATAATTTTAGCTAATTGGCTAAATTATTTTATTACAAAACACTTGGTCTACTAGATCATATTGAGTCGCAGAATTGGATAAAATAATTGAGGGTTTATAACAAATGGGTTTTCCCCCTTTGAGGGTTGAAATGCGATTATCTTATGTAAATAATATTTTAGCCATAGTGCTAAAATATTAGAAGGTTGGGAAAAATTATTAATCCCCTCATGTGTCAATTAATTAAATTTTCTGGCAAAAATAAATTAAAAATCCTAAGCCAGAAATTTAATTAATTAGAGTCAAAATTAAGTTTTAGGAAAAATAAATTCTCCAAAATAAAAAATTTGTGGGTTCTAGAGAAATTAATTTTTGGAGGTCCCCCATCAAGGGAATATTGAAAATTTCAAGAAATTTTGGATCCTTAGGCTTTGGTGGTTAAGTCAAAGTCAAATTTTTTAAGAAATTAACTCAAAATAATTAATTTTGAGCTAATTAAAAATGAATTAAAAAATAAATTCGAAAATTCCTCAAAAAATAAATATTTCGACGGTGGAGATTAAAAGATAATTAAATCTTTATCAACGGTCGAGATTACTTTGACGGGGATCAAACCAACTAGCCGTTTGGAGAATTTATCTATAAATTAGAGGTCATTTGTCTCACAAAGGATCTGATCTTTGAATCGTGTACTAACTCTCGAAGCTCTCTTGTAATTTTTCTGGAATAATAATAATGCAATAGTCTTGATGTTTTCATTTATGGCAGTGTTTCTCTCCTACTTCTTATGGTAAAATTGTTCTTAATGTTCTCTTGAATAATATTTTAGAAGTTGTTGATTATTAGCCTTCGTGGAATAACTTATTGCACAAGTATCTTGAATAGGTTATTAGATCTAAAATAACATTTTAATTTAATTGAATTAGCAGGTATCTCTAATTCCTGAAGATTATATTGTTATTTTATATCTCTATTGATTTGACAACTTGATTTTGAGTGCAGAAATATTTTATATTCGAAAAGCTTAGGCGTGAGAAATGTTTTAAAAACCGGAATCGGTGATCGCACTGGCCCACCTAATAAACCGGGTTTCGAACTGGAACCGGTCGAACCGATACTGGTCAAGTCTAAACGAACCGGTTTTAGAAAAATACATTAAATAAATATTTTTTAATGAAATAAAAGTATTTTTAAGATTTAAAACCATGATTCCAAGTCAATAGAGACAAAATATGCAAAGTTTGCTCATTTATATACCATGAAAAGGTGAATATATCAAAATGGCACCGAGTGCAATACATATCATCGACAAAATACATAAGCAATGAGGCTCTAAATGGCCTATAAAGTCCAAAAACAATGTTGCAAGCTATGAGGCCATTGGCCTTGTAGGCATTATGATACAAGTGTTGTCCTTGATGGCAACTCACTCAGAGGTTTGATACAGGTGATGGCAACTTAATCAAAGGACAGATCTTAGTACAGCAGGTCAAGAGAGAGATATACGCAGGTTCATTGTGACAAAGCCGCGTATACACGCGGGTTAGACGTTCCGAATACGTGTATGCGTATACACACACTTTCACGCAAGGAAAAGCGCGTACATGTGGGAGAACTTATGTTTGGTCCGTGGTATTTAGTCCTTGGTATTTGAACCTATGGTTTTGGACCATGGTATCTCGGCAGAAGTGTTGACCCCAAGTATTGGGTCCATGGTATTGTTTCTACATGGTTTTAGACCATGGTATTGAGAGAAGCCTAACCTATATAAGGAGAAGATCGTTAGGCAAAGGGTATGGCAAGGAATGGATGTCTGACGAAGTGGGAAGATCTAGTATTGCTGGTTATCGGGTTGTGATGCTTGGCTCGGGTTGAATATGACAGCGAAGGTATAAGTAATTATCTTTAGATTTGTATGCAGGTTGTCTCTGGTGAAAGCGCGTATACACGCAGTTTTGATATAGTCAAGTAGCGTATGCATTATGAGATTTGGTGTTTCAGGTTGCTGTTGATTCTAGTGGTTGTCGCAGAGTTCTGGGCTCTGGTTTGCATTCTGTGTTTTGATAACAGGATTTCAGTGATTCAGTATTGGGTGATTTAGTGATTTATGATGCAAGTATAAGTTGATTGTTTTGTACTTATGGATCCAGTCTAAAAATGTATGAAACATGGTCCCTGGAAGAAAGAGAAGGTTGTAGCCTTCTGTAGGCCAGCACCTACGTACTAGTATCTTGGCTAGTGCAAGAGCTAAGGGGGTTGTAGCTCCCTTCCAGGAGAAGATGGAAAACGAGAGAGGGTTGTAGCCCTTTGCAGGTTGCAGCCTGCGTGTTGGTAAAGGACTACACCAGTAAATTGTAAAATAAGTTTCTTATTAAAGGAAGATAGAAACAAATTGCAGCAGGTGGTTTTCACCCACATTGGGTTTCCACCTTATATCATGGTGTTCATGTGTGTGGCTTATGTGTGATGTTATACTGCTCCTGTTTACTGTTAATAATGTTCTGATGCATTCACTGAAGATAAACTAACTGAATCATAAGATTACTGTATGTACGCTAGTTGCATTTAACACAGTCGCGTATATACGCGGATATCATGAACTGAAGTAGCGTATATGAATCTGAGTATGAAAATGAAAAAGTGTTTGAGTTGATAATACTGATTCACCCCCCCCCCTCTCAGTATTATTTCCAACAATTGGAATCAGAGCAGGTCCTTTAGAAGAAGCTTGATCGCTTGAAGGAAAGATCCATCAGAATGGCTAATCCAGAAAGAGAGGCACACATCAGGCCACCAATCTTTGACGGGAACAACTTTACCCACTGGAAGATAAGAACCACGACATATCTACAATCGCTTGGAGCAGAAGTTTGGGGAATCGTGGAAGGAGGATACAATTACCCATCAGCAATTCCTACAGATACAGCAGAGAAAAAGCAATATGAGCTCAATGCCAAAGCTGTTACTGTCTTATTGGGAAGTTTGACACAATCAGAATTTATGAAGGTCATGCATTTCAAATCAGCTAAGGAAATATGGGACAAAATTATTCTAAGCTACGAAGGAGATGAACAGGTAAAAAGAGCAAAGCTTCAAACTCTCAAAATCCGGTATGAAAATCTTAAGATGCATAGTAATGAAAGCATAGCTAACCACTTCTTGTGTATAGATGAGATTGTAAATTGTATGAGGAATTTGGGTGAAGAATTTAAAGAAGTTGTCTTAGTTGAAAAGGTTTTGAGATCCTTGTCTGCTAAATTTGATTCCAAAGTGTCTGCCATAGAAGAAAAGGAGAATCTGCAGAAAATCACCATGTCACAACTTCACGGAATCTTAACTGCTTTTGAGATGAGAAAAGAGGGACCATCAGAAGCCGCATTCGAAGCATCAGGATACATGTCAGGAGAAGAAGAAGAGGTAAATTTTGTCAAGAATCTTGAACGGGGAACTGGACGGTTTGAAGGTAAGCTACCTTTCAAATGCTTTTCATGTGGTAGAGTTGGTCACTACGCAGCTAGATGCCCTCATAACAAAGGAAAGATATCTGAAGAAGGTTATAGAAGCTATTATACCCATGTTAAAAGTGAAGACTCATTCAATGGTAGTGAAGACATTAGAAGTCTCATGGCATATGAAAAGAAGAATGCAGAAACTGAAGAAGTTACCAAATCAAACGAACAATTGGAGTCAGTAACCAGGGTAAGGGAGAAATTGCAGGATACAGTGAAAGATCAGAGCACAACTATTCAGGGACTTGAATCAAAGATCCTCTCTCTAAAAGAAGATCTTGAAAAATCAAAGAAACAGAACAGAGAAGCTCTTAAACATGAAGTGATCAAATTAAAGCAGCAAGTGGAAGAAGGAAGAAAAGTTGAAGAAGTCCTAAGGAAACAGTATCTGAAAAAGGAAGAACAACATCAGGTTGAGGTAAATATCTTAAAAGGTAAATTAGAAGAAAAGGATAAATTGTTGCGATTTCAAGATAGTACTAAGATTTTGGATGACATTCTTGGTAGTCAAAGATCCCCTATTATCAAAACTGGTCTTGGCTTTTATGAATCTGTTGAAGGTGAATCTAGCTCACAAGGTGAGGCAAGAAACTCTAATGAGAAATCTGAAATGCTCAAGGAATAGCCAAGGAAAGAAATTCCTCAAAGAAAATCCTTTGCTCCTAACTATGGAAGTGATAGACGATTATTTCCTCCACTGAATAATGTTGAATGTTATGTATGTCATAATCTTGGACATGTTGCAGCCAGATGTAGAAGTAGAATGGTTCAAGACCATCACAAAAGATCATCACATTCCAGGTATTTCAAAGGATATTGTTTTGCCTGCAATGCGTTTGGACACAAAGCAATTGATTGCAATAGAAGGAACATGAAATATGTAAGATGTTATACATGCAACAAACTTGGACATAAAGCAAGGGAATGCAGGAGCAAATTTCAAAATTCAAAACAAGAGGACCATACATCATCACAGTTCCAGGAATTGAAGAAGACAGAATTAGAGACAGAAAGGTGTGACATAACTCAGTTAGCTGACATAACAGACACAGGGGAAACTGAAAGTGAAGAAATTCAGTATTCCATCTTGCATACGCTGATATAATGAAGACAAGTCGCGTATATACGCGAGTTACAGGCTACAGAGTCGCGTATATGGAGATCAGAAGAAAAGGCAGCAGAACAGACTCAGGAAATGGTACGTTCATGATATGTAATGGTTGGCACAAGCTCAGGGGGAGCATATACTTCAAATAATGCATTGTTGGCATTATGGTTAGAAGTTGTTGATGAAGTTTAAGTTAAATGATACATCTTGCTGTTTGATCAAAGGAATGGTGTTGCAGGTTTGGATGCTGATGCTTATGGTGCAAATCATATATGATGTATGATAGTCATGGTTTTGAATGGATTGCTGGTCTTAGAACTTGCATCTGCTCAGGGGGAGCATGGATGGATTGATACAACTTGGCATATACAAAGGGGAGCCCAATCAGAGATTTCAACAGGTACTCAAGGGGAGTATGAAGTTTGAACAGCAGAGGGAAAGAACTTTCTAGTCTGCCATTTGCCCTTGATGTCAAAGGGGAAGAGTGACTTGGTGTGGTGGTTGCCATCAAGTCCAAAGGGGGAGATTGTTGGCATTATGATACAAGTATTGTCCTTGATGGCAACTCACCCAGAGGTTTGATACAGGTGATGGCAACTTAATCAGAGGACAGATCTTAGTAGAGCAGGTCAAGAGAGAGATATACGCAGGTTCATTGTGACAAAGCCGCATATACACGCGGGTTAGACGTTCCGAATACGCGTATGCGTATACACGCAAGGAAAAGCGCGTACATGTGGGAGAACTTATGTTTGGTCCGTGGTATTTAGTCCTTAGTATTTGAACCTATGGTTTTGGACCATGGTATCTCGGCAAAAGTATTGACCCAAAGTATTGGGTCCATGGTATTGCTTCTACATGGTTTTGGACCATGGTATTGAGAGAAGCCTAACCTATATAAGGAGAAGATCATTAGGAAAAGGGTATGGCAAGGAATGGATGTCTGACGAAGTGGGAAGATCTAGTATTGCTGGTTATCGGGTTGTGATGCTTGGCTCGGGTTGAATATGACAGCAAAGGTATAAGTAATTATCTTTAGATCTGTACGCGGGTTGTCTCTGGTGAAAGCGCATATACACGCAGTTTTGATATAGTCAAGTAGCGTATGCATTATGAGATTTGGTGTTTCAGGTTGCTGTTGATTCTAGTGGTTGTTGCAGAGTTCTGGGCTCTGGTTTGCATTCTGTGTTTTGATAACAGGGTTTCAGTGATTCAGTATTGGGTGATTTAGTGATTTATGATGCAAGTATAAGTTGATTGTTTTGTACTTATGGATCCAGTCTGAAAATGTATGAAACATGGTCCCTGGAAGAAAGAGAAGGTTGTAGCCTTCTGTAGGCCAGCACCTACGTACCAGTATCTTGGCTAGTGCAAGAGCTAAGGGGGTTGTATCTCCCTTCCAGGAGAAGCTGGAAAACGAGAGAGGGTTGTAGCCCTCTGCAGGTTGCAGCCTGCGTGCTGGTAAAGGACTGCACCAGTACATTGTAAAATAAGTTTCTTATTAAAGGAAGATAAAAACAAATTGCACCAGGTGGTTTTCACCCACATTGGGTTTCCACCTTATATCATGGTGTTCATGTGTGTGGCTTATGTGTGATGTTATATTGCTTCTGTTTACTGTTAATAATGTTTTGATGCACTCACTGAAGATAAACTAACTGAATCATAAGATTACTGTATGTACGCTAGTTGCATATAACACAGTGGCGTATATACGTGGATATCATGAACTGAAGTAGCGTATATGAATCTGAGTATGAAAATGAAAAGTGTTTGAGTTGATAATATTGATTCACCCCCCCCTCTCAGTATTATTTCCAACAGGCCTACTACAAGTCTACAGTGTACACATGATCAATCATCAAGTTCATCACCACTACTAGACACAGGATCATCATCAGGAGCTACATAGATATCATCTGGTTCAGAGTCTGAGGATGCCTCAGCCTGATCTGCAACCTTAGGAGCAATGCCACCAATAACAAAAGTAGTGGACCTAATGGAAGCACGAGTTTGTCAACCTGCACGACTAGTGCCTTCCATTGGTTCTTTGCCTTTCCTTGATGCCACTACTGATCCTGGTTCTGATGCCGCCACCAAATCTGCTTCATCCCCTGCTAATGCCATGTCGATATCAAAATCAACATCAAACACAAGATTTTTAGTCTCCTCCACCCATTCTGATGTTGGATCAATTATCGTCCAACACAATGGGATCTAGATCAGGTGTTTTGTTCGTCATTTGGTTCCTCAATAGTCAAAGGTTGTATTGCACGAAGACAAGATCATTTAACCATTTTTCTTCCAAGCGGTTTCTCTTCTTTGTGTGTATGCGCTCAAAAACAGACCAATTGCGCTCACAACCCAAAGCACTGCAAGTTTGGCTGAGACTCTAATTGTAAACTTTTGCAATTGAGGACACTGACCGCCAAATGACTACCACCAATGTGTTGCAAAGAAAAAGACATTAATTAGTAACTTAGTTCATTTCATTACTTATTTACAAATTACAAGTATCTATAGATAATTTGAATTGTAAATTTGTAAACAATTTAACTTGAAAAGAAAAACAAATTGGAAATTGGAATTGTTTACCTGGTTGATCCACATCTCTTTCCATCTTTGCCAAGTTTTTGCCAAAGTACCAGTTGCCATACTGAAAACAGTAAGTTGTTTATGTATTTCTGACTGGTCTGCATGGCTAGGGACCATGCGCTCCAAGCAACCAATCAATCTAGCTCTGACCTCCCCATCCTACAGATCTCCTAGCTGAGCTTTATAATGATACTTTGGGTTCAAAAAATACCTAGCTGCATGTATAGGACGATGGAGTTGATTGTTCCATCTGTTATCAATGATTTCCCATATATGGCCATATTTAGCTAACCTGTCCTTGTAAGCTGCCTGTATCTGCTCCTTTGCCTGATCCATAGCCTCATAAATGTAGCCCATGGCCAATTTTTCCCCATCGACCATCCTTAGCGCTTTAACAAGGGGTTCAGTAATTTTCACAAGCTCTACAGACCTTTTCCAAAAATAATTGTCAAACACTTTCTTTTTGGTGTCTTTTCCATCTTGTCTACGAGCTCATTGAGATTTAGTCCAATCATCAAAAGAAAACATTTTCTGCAGGGTTTTATGTTGACCATTGAGACATTGAAACGTGAGGAAGTGAGTTGAAAATCTCGTAATTGCAGGCCTAACAAGCTCTTTTCTCCCAGTGTTTTTCCTCATTAGGTTCAATACCCATGAGTGTTTGTAAATATATTTTGTAATGCACTTGGCATGCTCTACATTGTTTTTTACCCACTCCACTTTGCCTATGTCCTCAAGCATGATGTCTATGTAATGTGCAACACATGGAGTCCAAAATATGGTCCTATATTTGGACTCAAGCATCTTTCCAGCAAGAACATAGTTTGAGACATTATTGGTGATGACCTGCACAACATTCTGCTCCCCAACTTCCTGAATAATGTCATACAAAAGCTCAAATAGAAGGGTTGCATCCTTCACCTTATCAAATGCATCAATTGATCTCAAAAACATGGTTCCTTGAGGGTAAGAAATAAGGAAATTAATGATAGTGTGGTTCTTTCCATCGTTCCATCCATCTGACATGATGGAACAACCTGTTTTGAGCCATGAATCTTTATACCTAGCCAAATACTCATCAATGGAAGAAATCTCTTTTTGCAAAAGAGCTCCCCTCAAGTGATGCATACTAGGGCCTTTGAAGCCCTTTCCTGCAGCTATAACAGAGTCCCACATAGCTTGGTAATAAGGTGAGCAAGCAACATTAAATGGGATATTTAAATCATACCACCATCTAGCAATGTATTAATGAGAAGTTTCTTTGCATTGGTTTTTCCAATGTTGATCCAAAGTGGGTTGACGATTTGGTTGGGAGGAAGTGGGATTAGAAGAGGCAATGTTGGCAGAGGATGAGAAATAACTTTGGATGTTTGTTTTCTTTATTCCTTTTGATAGTTGGCCAAAAGAAGGATGAACATAGTGAAAGGGGTCATTGGTGGAAGGGATAGAAAAGGAGTCTTGAATCTCATAATCATCATACCCACTCTCTTTCATGGCTTCTAATAATTCCCTCTTCCTTGCAATGTCATCTTGGATGGCCTTATCCCTAGCCTTATCCTCATGAAACTTTTCAAGCTTGGAAAGGTATTCTGCCCTAATAGGACCTAACACTGCATTTGGTGCATCACATGGCTTTACTTGGCCTCTTACCCCAGCCAAGTTTTGTTTCAATCTAAGAATACCCCCACCTCCAATAGATTTATGGCATTATTTGCATCTCATTTTTCCATCAATCACATCACAATGAGCCCATGCACTATCCTTTCCTTTTGGAGCCATGTTTGCTTGAAATAATTACAATTTGCAAAGAAATATGCCATTTAAAAAAAAAATTGCAGCTAAGAAACACGGAAAACCAAAGCTAAATTTAGGAAAACAAATGCACATGTAGCCTACAAATTTGATAGCATAGTGATAGAACTAGAGATCTGATAGCATAGATGATAGAAGTTAGAAGTTTATAACACAAAAAAAATTAATACATGGACAACAGTCAAATGAGGAATTTTCAAGTGAAAATCCTTACTTGGAAATGCAAACTAGTTTCCTTAGCCTCCTCTTGAAGATGCCAACTCCACTGACAACTCCAAACTATTTCCAAAATAGCTCCAACTCCAAGCCTCCAAGATGACTACTCCAACAAAAACTCAACACTCTCCAAGCTCCCAAGCAAACTTAGAAATACTCCAAATGAGATGTGTGAGACAAATGAGAGGGAGAAGGGCCTTTTAAAGGCTTGGAGAGGGTGTTTTTGGAGGGAAAGGACCCTTACTTTCCCTCCAAAACACCCTAAGCACCTTGGAAAAATCGCTGCGTTGGCCCTCCGCCGCCGTGGCAGCTAATCGGCCGGTTTAGGACGGAACCAGCCAGTTTGACCACAAACCGGCCGGTTAGGGCAAAAAAAAGGCAAAATGATGGGTCAAACCGGGTTTTTACGCTGGTTTGACCCGGTGGGCTTGCTAACTGGCCGGTTTGACCGGTTACCGCTTCAAACCGGTCAGTTTTTAAAACATTGGGTGTGAGGGGAAGTCCTCGGTTGGACCAACCAACTCCAAGGCATAAGATCTGAAGAGCCTTCCTGATTGAAATCCCAAGATTTATCTAACAAAGTTTCTCTTGCAGGGTTTCTTGGCCAGTGCCTCATTTAAAATTATTTGTCTTTTATATACTGAGTTTAATTGATAGATCTGGCTAGGAAGAGCTTGATTCTACAGATCTAGGAGTGGAATCAGACTCATAGTCCTCAGATCTAGTAGATTTGTATTTTATTTGTATAGATCTGAAGTCTTTGTAAAATAATTTTTAATTTCTAACGTTTGGATTTGGGTTTTAGTTTTATTTTTGTATATATTGGGTCTTGGGTATTTCATTTTTTACTTGTGCAAGTGTAGATCTGAGATTATTCAAGGAGATTTCTGAAATTTGAGCTAGATCTAGGCCCTGAAGAGCAAGATCTAGTCTCAAATCTTTGTTTGCAGGGCTACAAATTCAAGATTATTTGGTGAATGAAGAAGATCTGAAGTTGATATATTTTTCTGAGGTTGGGAAATTTTTTATAGGCCTTAAATGCCTAACGCAGGCCCTCCAAACCCTCTTGCCACTGCCTTCTCCTCTTTTCCGCTGCCTGTAGCAGCCTTTTCTTCTCCTCGGCAGTCCTGAAACCTTCCTCCCTCACTGCCCAGGCCTCCACTCCCCTTTTCTTTCTCCTTTCCTCATCTGCTGCTCCCTGCTTTCCCTCACGCAATCCCTTCTCCCTTCACTTCCTTAACGCAGCTCTCTTTTAGCCCTGCGGCACCCTCCTGCTGCCTTATTTCCTTGCGGCAGCCTCCCTTAAGCCTCCACGCTGCCTTCCCTTCTCCTCCGCTTCCTTCCCTTCTCCTTAGCCATTGTTCCCGTCTCCTCTTCCCATGCTGCCCCAATGCAGCCCTAAAATTTCCTGCCACTGCCTCCTTTTTTGCTCTCGGCACCCACCCTTCCTCTCTGCACCTCCTATCCCTGTCTGCTGCCCTAGCTCTCTTCCCTGCTGCCTCTAGCAGCTTCCTAGACCTTAACGCAGCCTTTCTTTGCCTTCAAAGCCTTGACACGGGCCTTGGGAAGCCCTCCACAGTTCAACGCAGGCCTATTTGGGCCTCTTCTTTCTGCTGTTCGGACTATCATTGGCTTGGTCTCATCACTGTAGGAGATAAATCAACTTTGTGAGTTAATACATCTTCAGCTTTTGCAGAGAAGTTTGGGTAAGGACTCATGTTTTAGGTGACACGTCACTGGGAAACTTGGGCAAACACCTTCTAGGCCTAAGGCCTCAGGTTTCGCTTCTAAACCCTTATTTATTCACTGTCTAATCATTCAAGATAATAACATCTAAAACAGTGACATTAATTCAAAATATTGGCAAGGCATCTCTGACATAAAGCTACAAATATGAAAAAACTATCTCATGTTTTCTAAAGTCTGATCATAATACTGAATTGCATCATTAATTTGAGTACATTTGAAAGACTAATCAATTCGGAACTGTTTGACTGCCTCCTCTGTTCCAAATGCACAATAAGATCTGAGATAAGCAGTGACATAGAAATTCATCCTCTTGCTGTTTGCTTCTTTTATTAAGTGTTCTCATTTAAGTCAAAGAAGAATTAGCTGTTTGGCATATTTAGCAACGAAATTACTTACTGCTGTCCCAATTATTCATTGAAGGTCGGTTTGACATATGCTTGTTTCATGACTGTCACATTCTCTTTGGGTTGCAGCACTACAATCTGATTTAAATAGCAGTGGCATCATAAAAGCACTTATTTTTGGCATCTTATCTCTATTTTCTCACTGTCATCAGAAGTAAGATAAGGAGGAGAATTATGGGTTTGTTTGTTAAATTTATTAACTCGTTGCTGTTATAATTTTTCTTATGCCTCGCTGAATTATCACAAGAGCATAAGTTGCAGATTTAAGATTAAGAAGATAGCTATCATTACAGTGAGCTTATTGTTAGGCTATTGTCAGATTGAACTAACACATTCTTATCTTGTATGATCTCAAAGAGTTTCAAAACAATCATATTACTAATATCGCTTCATTGACACAATCTCGAGCTGTTTTATGAGTTGTTGTGGGCAATATTTGCATTGCAAGTTGGATAATTGGTTTTGAAGCATTTGGAGCATGGAGCTGTAATTGGGTCTCATTTTTTTGCATCTTCATCTTAACTTTCCTTTGCGTTGCATCAATTGATAATCAGAACTGTTAGCTTAATTCCATTAATTGCAGCTTATGTTGTGTTGATCATATTACTTATTTATAGACTGTTTGTGGTTGAAATTGTTGCCATTTCCCTTTTCTTGCTCATGATTCTAATTATCAAGCTAACTGTCCTTAGCAGCACTTATATCTTGTAACTTGATAAGTTCATCCAATGTGCAAGTATATTTTGTCTTGAGCATTGTTATTAAAGGAATTGGTCTCATAACTTTAAATCTAAATAGTATAATCTAATTGAATAGCCTAAGCACTGCTTCATTCTGTTAAGATTCATTGTGCTCATTTAATAATCACACTTGCATCTAATTTAAGTCAAGCTATTAAGATAATTCTAGGTGCATCTCCTAGAACTTGTTGGTTCCCAACAAGTTTCCTTTCATCATCCACCCTTTCACCTTTTAGGGACTACCCCCCTTAGTTGCCTAGGAGATAGTCAGAACGGAGTGGGCAGGGATGAGAATGACAACCCCTGCCCTGAGCATTGTGGCCCTTGGTGTATACTTCGGGCGACAACAAGTCTATTCAGCATAAGATTCCAGGGAAACCCATAAGGCTATACTCTACACGAGAACCTATGAGTGCGAAGCTGCTACCTGCATGTCCTCATTGACACATAGTGGGTACTAGAATAGTTACCAGTGGTCTCCTACAACAACCACTGTAGGCTATACCTAATCAGTGATTCAGTACAATGCACACATAATGATCAAGCCTTATAGTAGGTGCTCACTAATTTTACTTTAAAACCAGTTTGACATGACTCATCAGTCCCACAATGAACACACTGCCCTGATTCAATGTGATTTTATCCCCTATCAAGTCGAGGGTTAGTTTATAGGACCTATGTGTTTCAACAAAGGATATAAACTTTATAAAAGCATGCCTAACACATGTCACAACTAGAAGCAACATGCGGAGATAGACGCCTACAATTGCATGTGGATATGACATCCTAATACTTAATTCAAAATGAAAACACTAGTATATTTCCTATGAAATAAATAATAATAATAATAATAATAATTTAGTTTATGGCAATAGGAAGAAAATAATATTTATATATGGATAAATCGTCTTATTGTAAAAAAACACACAAAACTACAGTGCAATGCCTGGCATTATTCCAAGGATCTTTTATTGCCTTTGGAGTATCATACAACTGTTGATTTCTAGTAGCATCGGATGTGATCTAAGTCTCAAATTTTGCAGGGAGGCTTGGACACATGTATTCTAAAGAACCCAAAAATCGTTTTGGCAGATTCCACCCAAAAACAGTTTTATTAAAATAATTAATTATTTTTAAAGGGACCCTAAGTCTAAACTTAGGAAAATAAAATAATTAAAGGATATTAATATAAACTGTGGGTGTAACTTCTAGAAGAAGACGAGGATCAAGCATAAATGATCTTAGCTATTGATTAGCTTTTAATCTGGGCTGTTCACTGTCAACGAGGAGATTATTTAAGGGAGCTTGAGGGTGACTTGGAAACACACACAAAGTAAGTTCAGAGAATCAATTTTTTGAAGCAGAGCAGAGGAGTTGCCGGGAGAATTTCAATAGTGAGGTGTTGCAGTGAGGGGCAGGGATAGTTCGGTTGGAGTATCCTCTCCAGGATCCAGGATACGCAGCACAGAGAGGCAGAGAGACACCATAAGGGTTGACGCTGCGCCAGAAGGGCCCACACAGAGCTTGACGCTGAGTCAAAAGGGCTCACGCAGAGACAGCACAATCATCCAGAGCAGAAGTCCGAGTTTTGTAGAGGAGATGACATTTCTGAGCCGGGTGGGTTGGACATTGCTCCAGAAGGCAAGGCATTTCCTAGTTGAGTTGACGCAGAGCCTTTTTAGGCTGACGCAGGGCCTACGCAGGGCCAACGTAGAGATAGCCGAGGATAGTTGGTTCAGTTGTCGGAACAACCTAGAATTGCCGGGTAGAGTGAGGTAATCTCACTAAGTTTTTCTGCCAGTTTATTTTCTCTGTAACTGGATTGATGGAAGGGCAGCCAAAGTTGTATTCAGAAACTACTGCATAATAATATAAAACCCTCAGAGTTGTTGCACCGGTTTTCCCGCATTGGGTTTTTCCGGGGACGTTTGTCCAAAAAATACTGTCACTTGTGTGGATTTTTCTCCATTGTTTTGTTCTTGTTTTAGGCAATCTAATTAATTAAAGTGAAGGCTGCAGTTGTATTAGCTTCGATATTTGCTGTAGAAAGCAATAGATAATTTGTTTCGGTAATTAACAGATAGGAGAAGTTTAATTAGTTGCTGCAGTAGTTGATTCGGGCAAGATTCTCGAATCTTCACATGGTATCAGAGCATTGCAGGTGAAGCAAGAAGAACAGTGCTAGAGAACCAAATGCTGAGTAGAAGAGGGAGATTGAAAAAGTTGCAGGGGGTAGCAGTTCGAATCCCCAGAGGGGTTTGTGCAGTCCTAGCCAGAGGGTTGATTTTCGAGGTAGTCTCTCTCTAAGTGAGGCGACAAAGAGGAAGGACTCCCAGTTCGAAAGCCGGGGCAAAGGGAGCAACGCTGAAGCCTCAACATGAGGAGAAGCTAGTGGGACGCAGTATTTTCTGCAGACAGTTTTGCTGGGTAGAAAGATGTTAGAAGAGAAGGAAGAAGCACAGTTGAGGGAATTTTTTCCTCAGAAGACTTCCTGCCAAGAAGTTTGTTTTCTTATTGACTAAGCAACAACAATAAGAAGCAGAGAGGAGCAGTTCGACAGTTTTCGTGGCAGAGATGGCAACCAATGGTTTGAGAGATCATGACAGGTTGGATGGAGCATACAACTATGTCATCTGGAAGGCAAGGATGTCATTCCTTCTAGATGAGCATGCTCTCAAGACATATGTCGACATCGTGGTGGTTGTGCCCGCAGATGCAGATCCGTTGAAGAAGTACCAAGCTGAGATGGCGAAGGTGAAAAGAATGATCCTCGACGAAGTGAAGGATCATGTGGTCTGTTACATCGCTAGTAGAGGGACTTCTAAGGAGATGTGGGATGCATTGTCTACATTGTATTAGGGATCTTCCGAGTAGCAGAAGATGTACTTGGATCAGAAGCTGAGATCTGCTCAGATGCAGAAGGGGAGCATGTGGATCCATTCCTCATGAAGCTTCAGGAGACCCGTGATGAGTTATCTGCGGTGGGGTCTACACCTCAAGGTTCCGAGATGGTGAGAGTCGAAACTGGCCCTAAACTCAGTCTCAGAAGAGTGGCAAGTCCTTGTCCAGAGCATCCTAGGCAGGGAAGCTTTGCCAGACTGAGATAGTATGTGGGTAGCTCTTAAGCAGGAAAAGATGAGTAGAGACTTGGTCAAGTGCAAGCTTGACGGAAGTAGCAACAATGGGTCGAAGCCCAAGGAGGAGGAGGATAATGCAGCCCTCGCATCGAAGGGGCAGTAGGAGTAGCAAAGACATAAGAAGGAGGTCTCGAAGATAAAGTGCTTTAGGTGTGGTGAGATGGGTCACTACACAATTCAATGTCCTCTCAGAAAGAAGGACAAAGATGAGAAGCACGATCCAAAGGCTGCGCCCGCGAAGATCGAGGAAGAGGAGTTTGCCATGACAATCGAGATACCTCCAGGAGGGAAGTGCGCTGATTTGGAGTTGTAGTTCGAAAGAGCTACAGATGGGCAGGATCCTTGAGGAGCCCACCTCTAGGATCATTACCTTGCTACGGGAGCCTAGATCAGAAGTAGTAAGATGGACTAGTGTCAGATGGTGCCGAGGAGTGTCGGAGAGACAATTGCAGTGGCTAGGAGCACCAGAGATTGAACAACATAGAGTAGAGTTGGCAGCAGTGCAGATGGAACAGAGCAAAGGTCAGTAGCAACACAATAGATTCAGAGGGTCAGCACGAAGACTAGCAGCAGTGTGGTTCCAACATTCATATGGTATCATACTGAACACAATTAGTTCAGTAATTTGGGATGTTTTTCCGTTGTTGATGGAGTAGCAGCAACATTTTGCAATGCAGTGGCTGTTGGCAGTGACAGTTCCAGCAATAGCACGGATGCAGAATTTCAAAGGGAGTTACAATACGGATGCAGTTTTGATAGTGGAAGGGTCAACAAAAGTACAGATGCAACATTTGCACAGTAGTTGGTGGACAACATGTCAGACATTAGCAACGCAGAGGGAGATGTTACATAACAAAGTCATGCTTCAACAAGTTGCATTGTTAGAGCACATTCCTCGCTAAGAGGGAGTGTTGATTTTTGGTAGCATTGGATGTGCTCTAAGTCTCAAATTTTGCAGGGAGGCTTGGGCACATGTATTCGAAAGAACTCAGAAAACGTTTTGGGAAATTCCACCCATAAACAATTTTATTAAAATAATTAATTATTTTCAAAGGGACCCTAAGTCTAAACTTAAGAAAATAAAATAATTAAAGGGTATTAATATAAATTGTGGGTGTAACTTCTAGAAGAAGACGAGGATCAAGCAAAAATGATCTTAGCCATTGATTAGCTTCTAATCTGGGTTGTTGAATGTCAACGAGGAGATTATTTAAGGAAGCTTGAGGGTCACTTGGAAACACACACAGAGTGAGTTTAGATAATCGATTTTCTGAAGCAGAGTAGAGGAGCTGTCGAGAGAATTTCGATAGTGAGCTGTTGCAGTGAGGGGCAGGGATAGTTGGGTTGGAGTATCTTCTCTAGGACCCAGGATACGCAGCAGAGAGAGGCAGAGAGACACCAGAAGGGTTGACGTTGGGCCAGAAGGGCCCACACAGAGCTTGACACTGAGCCAGAAGGGCTCACGCAGAGACAACGCAGTCATCCAGAGCAGAAGTCCGAGTTTTGCAGAGGAGCTGACATTTCTGAGCCGGGAGGGCTGGAAACTGCTCCAGAAGGCAAGACGTTTCCCAGTTGAGCTGATGCAGAGCCTTTTCAAGCTAACGCAGGGCCTACGCAGGGCCAGGGCAAAGATAGCCGAGGACAGTTGGTTCAGCTGCCGGAACAGTGGGGAATTGCCGAGTAGAATGATGTAATCTCATTAAGTTTTTCTGCCATTTTATTTTCTCTGTAACTAGATTGTCGGAAGGGCATCCAAAGTTGTGTTCAGAAACTACTACATAATAATATAAAATCCTCAGAGCTGCTGCACCGGTTTTCCCGTATTGGGTTTTTCTGGGGACATTTGTCGCAAAAATACTGTGTCACTTGTGTGGATTTTTCTCTATTGTTCTGTTCTTGTTTTCGGCAAATTAATTAATTAAAGGCTGCAGTTGTATTAGCTTTGATATTTGCTGTAAGACGCAGTAGATAATTTGTTTCAGTAATTAACAGATAGGAGAAGTTTAATCAGTTGCTGCAGCAGTTGATTCGGGTGGGATTCTCAAATCTTCACAACAGCAACAAATCAATAAGCAGAAATATGTATGAAAATTTCTTCTCAATTGTACTAAGAAACAACAAAAGTCAGCAACTTATAGTTGTTTGCACTAGAAATTTGTCTCTGGTTCTCTTAAAATTTTTGTATTATAAAAACAACGGTTTGAGGAGCAATTGAAATTTGTCAAAACCGAAATTCAACAGATAATAGACTGTACAACAACCCAGTACTGTGAGTTGTATTTATACTAAAATGCCCCAAAGAAGAGGGTTGAGGGGGATCCACTTGAAATACAATTTTTCCTATTCCTGCCTTGAATGTCATCTTTCTGGAAGTTCATATTCGCATGCTACTTATAGTGTTTGTATGAAAAGACAACAGCGTGAAATGCTTGTACTGTACTATTCTTGAATGATGTTTTTACTGTTTCTTAAGTATTCAGTTTTTGAGTGCGGGCTGCATTTTGGCTTGTTCCTGTTGCAATTCAGATCTCAAATGAAGCTGTGAAGGCAATGGTTATGCCCAATGAGAAGGCAGTAAATGAATTGAAGGATAAAGTTCGTTATCTGGAAAGATCTTTGGTTCAGGAAGGAAAGACTGATGCTGCAAGATTTATGCTGATAATTGGTGGGATGCTTGATCATATGGTGAGATAATTTTAAATGCCAAAATGGTTGAAAGATTTCCCTTTCCCTGGATTATGTGTACAAGACCCAGGTCATGTTTTATTGTAAAATTTACTTGCTTTTGGTCTTACTTTTGACACTTCCCGGACCAGGTTTCTTGTGAAAATGTTTTCTCAACTGACCAAAAGCCCTTGTTTTTCCTATGCGATATCAATTGAGCTTAAGGAACAGTTAATGATAAGCCATGCTAAATTTGATATTATTTTGTTGAGACTTCAGGTTCCCGCTGAAAAAGATGAGCTTGATCATGCCTATAAGGCTGCTTTTATAAAGATATGGAATATTGTTGAGGATTCAGGATGGCCTCTAAAATTCGAAAATGAAGAAATATCGCAAGAGATGGTATGTTCTTTAAGCTCCTCAAACATTTCCAACATTTCTGATTCTTCCACCTATTTTATTTCATCATTGAGGAAATATATGGAAATCTAAGATAGTGTATGTAATCCCCAGGGTACTCTTAGCATTGGAATAACTTTCTAGAATCACTTAGCTTGATACGGAGTCATTTCTTAGGAGTACGAATGTTTTTGGTTGTTTATTTCTCTTAGTACCTTGCATGATTTGAAAAGGATCTGTACCCTTGCAACCCTAATATTTTTCGGTTCTTGATGCAAACTGCAAGGAGGCAGAGTTAAATCTCAGCTGGTCAAAAATTGTGCAGTTCCATACCAAACTGGACTAAGACAGCTAGTTGTAGTAGTCCATGAGAAACCAATTTTGGTTAAGGTAGTGCTTTAGAAACAATAATCATCCAACAAAATGCTCCTAAAGCTGGTGTACGTACTCTATAATTTGAAAGTCTGTTATTGTATGAATTTTATGATTTTGTCAATACGCTAATTTTTGTAAATCTTCTTTGATTCGTACTCTTGCTTGAACCTTCCTTTGCATCAATTTCACTTGTTATTTCTTTTTGTGGGCAGTTGGCCAGGTCCTAAGTATACTCTCATTTATTTTCTTAGGAATGGGTTTGTATGTTTCTGTGAAATCTATTATCCACATTTCAAACCCATTTGAATGATCATGGTTTCCTGTTTGATTTCACTTGCAGGTTGATGATGATCTTATACCGCCTGTGGTTCACTCACCTTATTAGAACTGGAAGTTGCCATTGTTTTTGCAGAAAAAAGTGCACCTAAACTTGATCTAGTTTCTGTGGATTCACAAAACCACAGTGCATGAAACTCAAGTGATAAGCCAATCAATCTATTGGAAGTTAGAATTGCTTCTGATAGGGAAGCTGGGAGTTCAAATATCTACTTAAGGTACGAGGTACATGCAAGATAATAAGGACCGACTACAAGGAAGGAATGTACCTTCTTTATATAAGATAATCAGCAAGAGGTCACATATAACTGCTAGAGAAGACAAAGTTGAAAGTTAATGGCAATTTCCTGTCATGGACTACCGTGTTAGTTCAACTTAGAATTTAGAACAAGCTAACTTGGTTAAATGAACTAACTTTCAACCAGTTTATGTGGCAGAATAGAAAACACTTTTGTCTGTTTGTATGCTGTAACAGTAATTTCATGTACGAAACAAGTTCAACTCCCATGCCTTTGTTCGCTAAATAAAATCCTATTAAATTATCTGAGTCGTAGCCTGGATTGGTTGGAGATGATACAGAGGTGACTTCATGAAATAGATGCTCTCATCGTTAGTTTTGCAAAACAAAAGATGCCACGTTATTGAAATTGGCATAGATTTGAGTAGTCAAGGCTCTAAGTAGTAAAGTAGTAAATTTTCTGGCTCACTTGGGTACACAAAGCAGTTAAATGGGTCCTTTCGTTGGTATAGATGTACTTACAGTAACTGCTAAACATCTATTGCTGAGGATTATTATCTACAATCCATAGTTTGTGGAAGGATAATCTATGAGAATCTTATTAGTAGATCTTAGATTTTGAAAGGAAGGACAGATCCTTGCATTGTTGATGAACTATGAATATCAAGTTCATCATCTAAGCCAGTCTTCTCTCTTATATGAATGGGGATTTGTTGTAGCCATATATTTATGTGCATAGGATGTGTTGTAGCCATATATATTGAAAATGCATCACATAATACATTATAAAGCATACTTATATATCAAGAGTGACATATACAAGTCGCAGAGGGGTCACACCAGAACCCCCAACTTTCATAATCAAGGAGAATTAGTATATCCGCCTTGGCTTCAACTGGTTGAGTGCCTGTATCTTTTGGAAAAATGACATTTTGGCTAGAATATAACTAGCCAAATCTGATCTTAACATCGCATTGAGTTATAAATAGACTTTTTTGTATTGAATTGAATCATATGTTCTCTTGAAGGTTCCATAGAAAAGTGTTCTCTTGCGGATTGTTGTTGTGCGGATTGTTGTTGTTGCATCTTGAAAAGTAGTTCGTTTTTGTTTCTCTTTCTTTTCCTAGTCGGGAAAATAGGATTGCCCCTCTACTCCTAACACAACCGCTCACAAGCCACGCTAGACAGGTAAACCGAGTTTCACGCTAGACAGATAAACCGAGTTTCAAACTTGGCAGGGCACTTATATTGGTTAGCAAATGCCTTCTAATGCAGGATGTCCAGGATGTCCACGCAGGATGTCCACTGTTCAACCTAGCATGATGGCATCTTCTTGAAAAGTTGCATAACAGTGACATTTTCATAAAAGGGATATGACATTTAGTCTTAATTTCATTTCAGATACTCTATGCCAGCCTACCAAACATCCGCTTGTATCGAAACACAATCCTTTTAATGGTGATGAGATATAAAGAGAATGTAGTCTGGTCCTAAAAGACCTTGCAATTGCATATCATATGCTTAACTGTTTCCGGCTTGTGGCTTACAAAACAACATCCACCCCATTCTGAAGGACCAACCACTTGCCCATTTAGAGATTTGTGTCTTAAAACTGATCCGAATTCAAGTGGGCAAGTCAAAATTGCCCAAAGTGTCTAAACCACGGATTCGTTATTAATAATTAAACTATTGTGCTTATGCACTTGTTGTATATTGCTGTGGGTAGAAATTTAAATTGCTAAACAAACAAATTACCGAATATAAAATGCATTTAAAATCTTTCCTGGGTAATCGTTATTTTCTTTTCTTTCTCTACAAACTTGTTAGTTAATCTCAACAACGACCAGACCTTTTTCGCTGCAGTTTTTTTCACGTAGGACTCTCAGAATTACTTAATTTTTTTTCTTTTTTCAAAAGAAATATCCAGGCAGATCTATGGAATAGATTACATCTTATTGCCAGGCAGATCTATGGAATAGATTACATCTTATTGCCAGGCAGATCTATGGAATAGATTACATCTTATTGGTTTATTAATAGAGTCTAACCCCAAAGGGATCAAAAAGAATTTACCCGTCGAGAGATACTTTAACTCGGCATTTCTCATCTCCCTATACTTTAGTTAGGGAAACTCGACCAATTTAGCAACTCTCTTAGTTACATTTCGATTCAATGCCCCCAACAAACACATTATTCCATTGTTCCTGAAATTGTTACAGGGTCTTCTTCGTTTTGCCAACTATCGAAGAATGAGTTGTTTCCTGTAATGCCGAAGACCTTTTTATCTCCCCATGATTAAGCCATTGGACTTTACAGAATTTTACGCTGGACACAAAAACCCTACTTCAAAAACCAGTTCTCTTCTTATCGGTTTTCTCTCAGCTTACTAAAGTTCCCCTGATAACTAGGTTTTCTCCCTGGGTTTTCTAAGTTCCTCTGGTTTTCTAAGTTCCCTGGATTCTTGAGAAGCGCGCTTTTACTGGAGCTTTCTTGCTTCCTGGGGTCTCCCTCTGGTTTTCTGAGTTCTTTGTTGTGATAGAAAACGTGTCATTGAATCTTCGATACGTGATCGACGAGTCGCCTCCTCATGGACTCGGCATTTTGATTGGTTCCTTGCCTGGTGTCGTTCCCTGGAGTGGTTCCCATAATAATTCGTACCCTTACTCTTTACCGAGCACAAGCTGTTGAGCAAAGCAGTGGTCACCCCTTGGCTCCATCGCCTAAAGATTAGCCGTTTTATACTCTAGCCCACCTTCCTGTCGTCTACTTGCCCTCAGGGTCGGAATTACAAAATGTAACAGTCGATCAAATTTGAAGGTAAAGCCTAGTATCTTACCAGTTGTCCAATGTCTACTTCCCTCCGGGTTGGAATTTTTCAAAACGATTTAGGAGCAAACGACTCACAGCGGAAACTAAATAAGCATGTTTAGCGCAAACAAATATAAAAAACACAAAGATTTTAAAGTGGTTTATCTAACTAATCTTGGCTACGGTTTCTAAATATTTACATTTTTATCGCTGGAGTAGAAAACTGAATTATAAATTCTCTCACAACAAATATAGGATGCAATAACTCCTCGTTATGAATAAATATAAGATGCAATAACTCCTCCTCGAAAATAAATAAAACTAATTTAGCAACAAATCCTATTGTTGTCACTGAGATTTTTTCTAAATTTAATTAACAAAAAATCTCAACAAACAAAACCAAACCATTGATCAAACAAATTTGACTGTTTTAACAACATTTTCTTACCGGTTTTTATTGTTTTTTATTGTGTAAATGAAGAAGTTTGGTAATCACGACGAATATTTAACTATAAATCAAATTGGACGGTTTTAACTACCTTCCTCTCTTTTACGCTTTACCAGTTTTCGTGATTTGAATGAAAAAGGTTGATAATCATCACGAATATGTAATTATATTTGACGGGCACATTACTCCACGATGAGTTTTATGAATTATTTAGATATATCAGTTTGTAATTAATGACTTTAGGAATTATGGTTAGTTTTATAAATTATTTAGATAACGAGTTTAGGAATTATTGTTTAATTAATAGATAAAATGGTTTTTAATAGATATTTTTAAGAACTTGAGTTTAAGTTGATTAATTCGTAAGATTTTAAATTAAATGAAATGATAATTTAAGGTTTACGAGACTAAAAATAGTCTATGAGACTATTAGTTTCTTATTTTTCGTTTTTTGCAATTCAATCTTTTTTCGATTCAAATTGATGATAAGCTAACTCAACCTTCCAACAATCCCCTTGCTGAAAAGACAATGCCAAGAAATTGATGCTAACATGTTTTCATAACTTTCTCTGATGTCTTTGAATGCATCACATTTTGATCTAGGTGGATGTTGGTGGCCACCCACCTATCCCACTTGGACCCCCACAACTATCTCTTTCAGTTTTTTAATTTCCTTAATTATAGCACAATTTATTATTTTTGGCAGTTTTTTGGGTCCTGAAATTCCGGAGCTATTTTGAGGCTCTAAACGACGTTTTTTGGGAAAATTGGGTGGTCACTCAAAAGTTGTGGTCCTCGGATAGATCTTTTTAACGAGGTATTATGTGTGTCAAACAGAGATCGTATGCCAAAGTTACGACCTCGGGAAGTTGATGTACCAATTTACCCAAATGGGGCCCATAGTTTGGGGTTTCATCTCCTAGGGTCAGGTTTTTGGATGTTTAGGGTTTTCCATTGTTTCTTAACAATAAATAGGTTTTCAAGCCTCATTGTAACACAGTTCAGAGGCATGTAGCCACCACATCTTTTCTCAGAGATAAGCTACCATCGCCCGAGCTAGTTTATTTCTATTTCTGTTTGTAAGCATATTCCAGTATTTTACATTAATGAAATGAAGTATTATTTATGTTGCATCTATGTATTTATGGTTATCTTTGTAATTTGTTGCATTCCTGTTTAAATCTAGATTAGTGGTATCAGAGCGGTCTGCTCTTTCTCTGTTTTTCTTTGCATGTCCCCAACGAGGTCGAGATATAAGGAGTTAGGGCTTGAACTGATCGAACCTTTGCAAGACCAGCCCCGTAAATCTCGACGACCTTCCATGGCAGATGAAAAGAAAGACGAGGGGGCAGGAGATCCTATCAAAATCTTGCTTGAAGAAGCCCTCGAGCGACAAAGGAACGCGATGATGGACAATTTTTCCTAGATCCTTCAGCGGCTACCCAGGGGCGACGCATCTGCATCCAACAGCTACTCTGGGAATGCCACACCCTTTAAGGTACAAGTTAACTTTGAAATCCCCATATTCTAGGGTCAGATAGATGTAGATGCCATAGATAAATGGTTAAATCTGCTAGAAGGTTATTTTTCTGTTCATGATTTTTCCAACTGGGAAAAGATTACTTTCGCTCTTCTCAAAGCAGCCCCCCACATCAAGGACTGGTGGGAAACCTACTGCGAGCAGAAGGATGAAAGTACAAACTCACTGTTTTAGCCGCTCCCACTTGAAATTCGTTCTAATATGCCATCAAAGAGTAGTACTATCCTATCAGAGGCTATGAGGATAAATACATAAAGTGGACCACGTTGCGGCAAGGAAGGGCCCAGGACATGCCAAAGTTTACCAATATTTTTAATACTTTTCGCACAAAGTTGGGTATCAAGAATTCTGAGAAACATTTGGTACTCAAGTACCGCAGATGCCTACACAGGTACATCTAGGATGAGATGGAGTTCTTGGACATCTCCTCACTTGGCATGGCGTACTAATACACTGTCAAGATTGAGCAGAAGTTTAAACAAAAGAAGCGAGACTTTGGATCTTCGAATTCGAAGCAAGGGAAAGTCTTCCCAAAACCACAGAAATAGGGACAAAGCCAAGACGGTGTGATCCAAGACAACCCGTCGAAGCCACAAGAAAAGTACAAGAAGTCAAAGGACACAGGAAAGTGGTGTGAGTTCCATAAGAGCCCCACTCACAACACAAGTGAGTGTCAGACCAAGCAGTCGCTAGTGGTCAAGCTGAAGGCTTCAGAATCATATGCATGTTTCGACCCTGAGTCAGAACCTGACAAGGAGGAATGACAAAGCGAAGCAGATCATTGATGTGGACCCCAGTGCCACTGTTGCCACCGCCAAGATCCAGAAGAATGAACCTGACGATCCAGAGGAGGAGAGCGTTTTTTCCACTCACAAATGTGGGTGAAGGGTTCGCCGCTGCAATTCATTGTCGACAGTGGCAGCCAAAAGAACCTCATTTCAGCAGGGGTCATGAAGCGGTTGGGACTATCGACCATACCACACCCGCAACCATACATCATTGGGTGGCTTCACCAAGGACAAGATCTTCAAGTCCGCCAAAAATGACGCCTCCCCTACAGCATCAAGCCCTTCACAGATGAGGTATTGTGTGATGTTGTACCTCTTGATATTTGTGATGTATTATTACGCCAACCATACTTGTGGAAGCGACATCCTATGCATGAGTCAAGGCCTCGCGTTGTTATTATTTCTTTGTGTAATACATTATACATGAGGATACTGGAGGTAGCCTCACCTACCGCCACTTCTTTGATCTCTACTAAGAAAGGCAGTAAGATCATCTCCCAAACTAGGAAACTTATTTTCTTTCTGGTTTGATGTCAAAGTAAGGAGAAGATCGTAGCCACATCCATGGCCCTCAGGAAGGGTTCCTCTACGCAGCAGAAGCAGGTGGATACGGTCATGAAAGAATACAGGGACATCTTCTCCTCACCCACAGGGGTACCATTGCACTGTCAGGTCAAGCATTCATTTGATTTGACTCCCAGAGCACCTCTACCCAACAGGTCGATATATCGTCGCTCCATTGTGGAAAATTCCAAGTACAAGCAGCGACATGATCAACATCGGGTGCCACACAAGTTTCAGGTGGGCGACAAAGTCTGGTTACATTTGCAGAAAGAATGCCTTACAAGAGCCCATCGGAAACTCAGACCACTCCGATATGGTCCTTACACCATTACCAAGGCTGTGGGAAACATGCTTCCCACCATTACTGGACACATCAGAGATTGCAGAACAGCTCACTAGGGACCAAGTTCAGCAGAAATTTCCCCATCTCATGGAGGCACTCAACACAAAGGGGACCATTGCTTCCTAAGGGGGGAGGAATGATCTAGGTGGATTTTGATGGCCACCCACCTATCCCACTTGGACCCCCACAACTGTCTCTTTCAATTTTTCAGTTTCCTTAATTGTAGCACAATTTACAATTTTGGCAGTTTTTCGGGTCCTGAACTTCCGGAGCCATTTTGATACCCTAAACGACGTTTTTTTTTGGGAAAACTGAAACCAATATGGGTCACTCAAAAGTTGTAGTCCTTGGATAGATCTTTCTAACAAGATATTGTGCGCGTCAAACGGAAATCGTATGCCAAAGTTACGACCCCGGGAAGTTGATGTACCAATTTACCCAAACGGGGCCCATAGTTTGGCATTTCATCTCCTAGGGTTAAGTTTTTGGATGTTTAGGGTTTTCCATTGTTTCTCAACAATAAATAGGCCTTCGAGCCTCATTGTAACACAGTTTAGAGGCATGTAGCTGCCACATCTCTTCTCAAAGATAAGCTACCATCGCCCGAGCTAGTTTATTTCCATTTCTGTTTGTAAGCATAATTTAGTATTTTACATTAATGAAATGAAGTATTATTTCTGCTGCATCTCTGTATTCATGGTTATCCCTATAATTTGTTGTATTCTTGTTTAAATCCAGATCACATTCCAAAATGAAATGTTTTTCCGATTCCACTGCCCAGACGTGAAAAATGTACACAACTGTTCTTTCCAAGCTTCTTTAGGCCTTTTCCACCATCCAGTTTCACACCGAAGTTTATGTGAGTTGGTCCTTAATTGAGCAATAAGAACCTTTCCCTCCACAAAATGCTAGCTCCAATGAACTCTTTTTGTTGTAGATCACACATAGGGTTGAATTCCTCAATGTAGTACTTCTTCTTTCTAAGCAACTTTTTTCCCCATACCTTTTTACGAAACTTCTCCATAACAAAATCCTTTACCTCTTTGCTATTTGTGGGACAGGCATTGAGGTAGATATTCCATTTTTGCATCCATGTGTAGTTTTGTTTCATTCCATGTTTTCTTTCTTTCACTCATGCCTTTATTGAAGATAACATTAGGCCATCTACCTACTCTCATTTGCTCTACCTACTCTCATTTGCTCAATTCTTTTTAGATATCTTATGAGCCACACCATATCAATTGCTTCGACGGGAGTTGCTCCTGTTTCACTCAACATTATCTCATAAGGTACTGAACTTTTTATTTTGAATTTGCTCATGATCAAGTGTTTTTGTATTTTCTCAATTTGTTTCCATTTTGAGATAGGGGTGTTGCTAGCCCACAATTTACACCCATATAACATCATTGGACAAACTAGGAGTCCAAAAAGCACTTTAATCTTTTTCTAATCCCATAACTCCGCCTCTCTACATCTGTTTTGAAGAGGATATAATGCTTTCCACCCTCCTAAAATTATCTTCTTTCTGCAGTCCTCCCAATTGAGTTTGTCGTTGAAATCAATCCCGAGGTACTTGTACTCATTTACTTCTTCAAGAATGTTGTCTTCAAAGAAGAAAGTATGTTGGCTTTGCTTCCTTTTATTGGAGGAAATCATTATTTAGTACCATATGGGTTTTTCAAAGTGTTGAATTTATTAATGCATTCAAAAATATATTTTAAACAACAAAAAATCACAACCTTGCTTGAAATTGTATGGTTGGATTCTAGTGAAAAAAGTCATTTTTTTCTATAAGTTAGATTGTACCCTATTCTTGTAGTAAAGCACATATGTGTCTCTCTTTATTGAAAGCAACTTATCGAACACGATAATCTCCTTTCCCTTTGCTTAGTAACTTGGAACATGGTAGTTTATCTCTTCTATGTTTTGGAGTTTTTTTGGCATAATTTTTGGTCAATTTTGCTGGAACTTAGTAAATAAATTCTAAAATTACAAGTTTGAGTTGTGTAATCTGCATAATTAAGGTTTTCTAGGTGTTTTATAGCGTGGTAAATTCATTTATGTAGTTAAACAAACATTTTAAACAACCAAAGATCACAATCTTGCCCACAATTGTTTCGCTGACCAAAAGCCCAAAACATAAAATAGCTAAACAATGTCACCTTGAACACTCATTTATTTAACTTGGTTTTCCATGAGACTTAACCACTTTGGGATCCAATTTTAAATAAAACCTCCTACTCTGGAGAGATTTTTTGTACTCTAAAACTAATAGGTTATATGGAAGGAGCTAAAGAAATATTTCTTTCAATCCTTGGTGTTTTAAATACTTTGTCTTTGTGTTTGATGAAATTCGGCCTTTTAATCCAATTTGGAATGGCACATGGTTATCTACAAGCTTGAAAGTCTTGTAAGTCTTTCTTTGTAGAATGATGTTTTCACTCATGCTTAGTTTTATTTATGCTTTGGACATGATATTTTCAATCCAAAGCAAACTTGCAAATCTAATTTAGCTTTTAATCCAACTTGGAATAGCTCATGCTTATATACAAGCTTATAAGTCTCTTTTATAGAATGATGTATTCGCTCCCACTTAGTTTTAGTTATGTTAGTTTTTGTAGCATCAACTGTGTTCTAGCCTTGAAATTTTGTGGAGATACTAGAATGCATGAGATCTCCAAAACTCAGAATTTGTTTATGAAAATTCCACCTAAAAATGACTTAATTAGATTATTAGTCGATTTTTAAATATTTTCTAAGTCTAA
The DNA here is from genome assembly GCA_031772625.1 of Pinus tabuliformis. Lineage (NCBI taxonomy): Eukaryota > Viridiplantae > Streptophyta > Pinopsida > Pinales > Pinaceae > Pinus > Pinus tabuliformis. The sequence continues at coordinate 1,766,010,438 of CM062817.1, forward strand.
ACTTAGGGAATATGACTAATTAATCATAATTAATTAAGTCAAGGTGTGAATGCTCTAAAAACTCACACAGATTGACTTCAAGTTAATCTGAGCCATCAATTAAGATCTAATCTTGGCTGTTGAAGTCTCAACAAAGGATTATAAGAAGAAGTTGATGGAGCTTCGAGAAATAACTTGAGAAGTTCGATTTCATGAGTAGACCAATTTCTAGAGTAGTAACAATCAGTTGCCGGAGAGAGAGCTAGTGAGATCAAAGCAGTGATTGAGGGGCAGAGACAATGAGTTGAAGGAAAGATTTTCCAGATACGGGGAGGCAGCAACAAGTGAGTCGAATTATCCCAGAGAGGCGACGCCGAGGGAATACGCAGTGCTTCAGTCAGGTAGATTGATTTGGGGAGGAGAAAAAATTGTTCTCAATTCTAGAGGCTGGGAAGGAGTCCCAGAGGGTCGGAGAGACGATTTTTCTCAACTTCCAGAGGCAGAACAACTTCATCCGAGCCCTGTTCAGAAAAAGTCATTCAGCGAGCTACACAGAGCAACGCAGAGGCTGACACAATGCTCCAGGTGGCCGAGTTTTGATAGGGAAAGTCCAGCCAGAGATTACCTGTGGGGGAAGGGTAATTCCCTTCAGTATTTTACTCAGAGTTTCTTGCTGTTTGGATTGTCAGTTGGGCATCCATAGATGTACTCAGATTTCACTGCTACATAATAAATATAACCCTCACTGTTGTACCGGTTTTCCCAAGTTAAGTTTTTTCGAGGACATTGATAAAAAAATAACTGTGTTATTTTATGTGTGTGTGTGCTAGCATTTATTCTTATGCAATTTTATTTGTGTAGGTTGCAGTGTGAGTTACTCAGTATTTGTTGTAGGAAACAATGAATAAATTGTTAAATTTAATTAACAATTAGGAGAATAATTTCCAGTTGGTGCAATATGATTTAGGTTTCCGAATTTTCACAAGTTATGCGATGGACGTGAGATTTTCAATAAAAGGAAAACTTACAAAACTTCTTTCTATTTAACATAGAAGGTTCAAACAACTTGAGATTCTATGCATCCTTAAATCACCATATAAGGAGGCAGTTTTAATTCGATGGCATTCCATTGCCATCTATTACACAATCTTGAATGGACTGCCTAATTACTTTGATTTTCTTCCTTGGTCTTTGTCACCACTTGATATGTAGCTATACCAAATCCCCCACATTAAACTAGAGTCTAGCTTGATGGTTATCATGCCACTCATCATACCTTTATTGTGCCCTTGTAACTACACCTTGACTTGCTGATGAATTTGTTGTATCCTTTCCATAAAAGTGTCAGTCTTTTGTTCATTAACCTGAGTGGGAAGTAAACAATGATCTATAGAATTTTGTTCCCATATTTACTATGTTTCCTGTTGGCTCCCAAGTCGTTTGCAATGAAATAGATTGGAGAAAATTCGTCAATCCCTTTTATGGTCCAAACATGGCGATGAGACAAGCCTACCAATAGTGTTATTTGATGTCTATATTTTACCAAAGGAGGGAGGGATGCCTAGGCCTTACTGAAATAATCTCGTAGGGTAAAATATTGGTGGCTAAATGGGTCATTTGATTTTTATAAGGTCTAGCACCTTGATAAATTATTTTGAGGAGTAGGTTTTTGCAAGCAGATAATATTTTACTCATTCATGTCATGCCTAATCCTTGAAATTAACCAATATTTAATAAGAAACATATCAATTATTAGTCATGGCATGAATGTTTCTTTATATCCAATCTTATTTTCAAGGTATTGAATTTGGCATTTTGCACCTAATTTATGTTTTGGGGGGTAAAAAACCATGTCCTATTTTGCACCTAATTCATGTTTTAGGGGACTAAAAATCCATGTCCTAAGCCTTTAACCATCACACAAACCCTATGGCTAGAAAATCTTATATAGGGGTGATGATAAATTTTTATATAGGATTAGGCATGATAAAGATGTATCTTATGGCCCAAGAAATGGTTTGGAGCTAAAAAACAAGGAGTTAGCCCATAATTCATGTGTTTTAACGATTACAAGCCATGTATTGGGCCCTTTACCACATACAAGAACCTCTTTCATACATTCAGAATTAAAACCCAACTTTGTGGATAGGTATAATAGGGGTGTCTTTTCTATCCAAATCCCAAGTATGCAATACAAAATTATATAAACGTTTCCAAATTCATGCCTTTTAGGTTTAGAAACCATGTAAAAGTTATATTTTCTTACCAGAGATAACTCCTAAATGAATACATTGAGTATAATAATAGAGATGGTTCTTGTAGAGAAAATAATAGTTGGTGATGAAAATAAAATAGTTCACCCTTAATTCATGTTTTTTGGGAATAGAAACTATGCTTCAAGGAACAAACCCAAGGAAATTTCCTCTAATCTATGATTGTTGTACCAAGTTGTCATGCATAGGTCATTCTTGATGGAAACCTTATCTATGTAGGTTAATTATATTTTAAAACTTTATTTAAGTCTTCAATTATATAATTTTGGATATCTAGATTTCAAAGTCATATATCTATGGGGTAATATTGTAGGTATTATTTGTAAATTGTTGTGGATATTCCGTTGGTGTAGTTTGTCATAATAGATCATACCAATTTTTGCAAACTCTTTGTCACACAATGTTTTACTTCAGATTAAGATTTAACATTAAAAGCTTAATGTAAAAAGTATTGAAATAAGATAAGGCTAAAATAAAAGAACTTAAAACAAATACCACACCATCGGCATAATGAACACAAGATGCACCTCAAGAAACCCAAAATGGGAAAACCCATCCAAAAGGTGAGGACTATGTCTTGCTCTATTCTTCTTAATTATGAAACAAGGAGTTAGCCGATAATCCTTCAAGGAATGAGGAGAAGAATGGTGCAGGAATGAGGACCCAATCAATGAAGGATCTCATCAGAGCATGCATGATATTTTACCACATTAAGGTCATGCATATTTCCAATATATGGCACATCTAATTGATGGATAAAGTTATTGGAAGGCAGATGACATGAGAACTTTCACAACAATTAACTTGCCATCGTGACCCCCCTCAAACTAACACATGGCGAGCTCAGATTGAGTGACCCATGGAAAAATAGCACAGGTGACTTGTACACGTAGATGACATGTCATTCATTGACATCAACATATTGATGTGGCATCACTTGAAGATGCTATGTGGCAGGGAAAAATGGAAAGTTTTGGTTGGTAGAAAGCCTAAAAATGGGTGAAATGTGGCACCCCTCATGGGATACCATGTGGCATGATGATGTCATGGTGACATCATCATGTGGATGACTAGGGACTAGGGACCTAGTCACATAGCTTAGTCACATGGGACCAGGGTGCTAATTTTAAGGAGCCAAACTAAGAAAGGGTTGGGTCACATGGTATGGTTCGACCCTCGGTGGAAGCAAGGTCACATGGTAAGGGCCAACCCCTGGTTATATGGAGGAAGAAAGGTTAGGGTTATCCCCGGGTGGATGTAAGGTCACATAGTAAGGGTCAACCCCTGATTTTATGGTAGAAGCAAAGTGACAAGGTAAGGTTCAACTCCCTACTATATGGTGGATGCAAGGTTACATGGTAGGGTCAAGCCCTGGTCACATGGCTAAAACATTAATACAAGTAGGCCCCATTACACAGGTCTAATCCATAGACGTTTGGTCATCCCTCCACAAGCTTGGGATTGTAAACAAATAACTACAAGTCCAAGCCACTTTATTCAATGGGGTGAGCAAGTGAATATTAGCAACTCAAAAAAGTCTCAGTCTCGGTGGAGTGAACTATTTTTTTTACTTTGATTTTAATAGTGGAAATGTCACTCAGTGAAGTCTCAGTCTCAGTGGAGTGAATTGATTTTCGTTTGGTCTATATAGTGGCAACCTCACTCGCTTAATGAAACCTAAGTCTCGATGAAGCGATTCATTTTTCCTCTAATCTTAATAACGGTGATGTTGTTCCAGTGAAATGAAAACATGGTTTGAAGTTTTAATTTGTTATGGACTAAGGCTTGCCGTTCAAAACCTTTTGGTACTTGGTTAAGATTCAAACTATAATTGTGGATATGGCTGAGACACTTGTTTATTGCCAAGTTTGATGGCCATGACAAAAAAATTTTACCGGTCAACATAGAATGACCCTTGACATGTCAAGTTAATCAATGAAATGGAGTAATTGTGGGTGGGTCTACACCCTCATTCTAGTTCTGAGTAATATTCATTACAAGGCCAAAGGATTTGGATTACAAGCCTCGCACCTAGCAAAGTTGGTGGTGCGCTAATGTTGTATAGGTCGAGAGCCTAGTTTGAGTCTCAACAACATTTAGATCAACGGTGAAGTTTTGTCGCATTGGCGTTGTAATTTGGGAATTTTGTAGAAGCACGCCTGAAAAGGGGCATTTTGTAGAGAGCTTACATTAATATATGGTGTAATTTAGTTTTTATGGGATTTTGGGCTCATTATTGGTCCAAATTGGATTCCATAAGAAGCAAGATGATCAAGATTTAGAGGTGAATGCTTATGGAGGATTGGAAATATTTGTTGACAAATATTTGATAATTAGAATCCATGTTTTGTGTTTTGAAGGTCTATGAGAAGGTTGCAGTGGTTTTGAATACATGATGTATTGTGTGGAAAATAACATGACAACTGGTGGCAGTCGTTTATATGGCAGTTTCTGGAAGTGATTGATAATGGATTGTAGTGATAGTCATTGTAGGTGTTGCAGTGATAGTGATTACATATTATGACATATTTTGCAGTGATAGGGATTGACAGTGATTGCAAGTTGTATTTGATTTTATTACTTATGATTCATTGATTAAAGGCATATATGATGATAGTGTATCTAGTTTCAAAATGAGATGAAATAGAGGTCCACAAGGAGTTGAAGAAGGAGGTGGGTGCCTCCATTGAGGTTGGAGCATAGAGAAAGTTAGAGCCCCCACATCACTGAGGTTTGAGCCTAGAGTAGGTTGGAGCCTGCTCATCCTTGAGGTTGGTGGCTCAATCAAGTTGTAGCCTACAATGAGTAGTTACTTGCATTATTTCAAGGTTGGTGCCTCAATTAGGTTGTAGCCTATCACAAGTTGCAACTTTCATATCTTGGGTAATGAATTGAAGATAAACAAGAAGAATATTTGTGGTTTTCTCCCATATTAGCTTTCCTTGTAAAAGCTTGTGTTTCTCATACGATGTGATGGCTTCTTGATGTGTTATTGATATGATGGTATCTTGATGATGCATTTTTCTAGTTGATGATATGATTCTTATGGTTATGATTCATTAATATATGATTGTTTGATTATGAATAGTTGTGAAATGGTAAAATCGATCTAACACTCATTCACCCCTCCTCTCAGTGTGACCTTTGGGCCAACAAGTGTATGACAACCTTGATTATATCTTACTTGTGAATTCCATGTAAACATTTCCATAATTAAAATGGGTTGAGTAAGGGATAACAAATTCTTATGGTTATGATTCATTAATATATGATTGTTTGATTATGAATAGTTGTGAAATGGTAAAATCGATCTAACACTCATTCACCCCTCCTCTCAGTGTGACCTTTGGGCCAACAAGTGTATGACAACCTTGATTATATCTTACTTGTGAATTCCATGTAAACATTTCCATAATTAAAATGGGTTGAGTAAGGGATAACAAATTCCAAGGAATAAGGGAGGTCGCTTGTTGGGATGGTGTAATTTTCCTTAAGACAAGGAACTTTGAATTGTTGGGGTGTCTTTTTTAATATATTGGTTCCTAAATTTAATGGAACTACAAAAGGGTATGCAAGCATGCTTCCTTGGAAAGAATGTGACAACCAATAAGAAGCAAAAAAATAATGGAGTATGGGGGTTGTGTAGGCAGTGGGAAGAATAATGAATTCAACCACGGGAGGGGAACATTGGAAAAAACATAGAAATCATTGTGGATGAAGGGGAATTGGAGGCAAAAGAGATAGGGGAAGCAATGGAGAGCAGAGAAACAAAGGTCGGTAACAAGGGATATGTGGAAGTTCAAGGCTAAAAAGAAGCACCTAGTAGCTGATTTCGATTGGCAAGACTGGCATAAGAAGATCTCTCGGGTGAGACAATGGCCTCTTGATTCCCCATTCTCCAGAAGGTGGAGATGATTTTCTCTAGAGTCCCTTGAAGGCTGGGTTGAAGGGATTGTTCCTTGGATTCCTGGAGATAATACTTTTGGATATTTTCTTGCTGTGTTTGCATACAATGCGTTTTGGAATCCCTTAAGTGGGTGGGACCATTATGTTGTATTTTTTAGGTTGGAGGTGAAGCTTTTGGAGTCCTTGGAGTTTGTTGGCTATTGAACAAATGAAGGGTGGAGGTGGTATGCCTTTCCATTCCTTGTGAATTTATTGACTGGCAGTTGTTTGGTGGGCGGAGGTGGGAAAGCCTTTGGAGTCCCTGTTTCAGTCAACAACGATGATTAATCACTAGAGCAGAACCACCTTAGTTTCTGGAATCTGGCTCAGGGGTGACAACTACAAGTGAGAACTAGATGAAGACTGACTATGGTTGGTTGGAGAGTTGTCATCCTGGACTCACTTTCCCATTCAAATATCAATTAAATATAACTGATTGTGAATGCATTCTTTGTTATTGAGTTCTTGTTGCATTGTTAAACCAATGTTGTATTCATTGTGTGAATCGTTCATGGATTTACCATGATTGGAATGGTATGCAGATTTGTTGAGTGTATATCTTGATGTCGTGGTATTTCACTAACGTTACTTATGTAGGACCACATATATAATGATGTTTGTGTGAGTGTCATGTGCACTGAATATTACAGTTGTATGTGAGCGTGATCATTTGATGTTCAACTGTAAGGCGAATGCCTATAATTCGATTGGGAAGTGTTGACATGGGTGATATACCCCTAAGTCAACAAGAAGGAAGTGACTCGGACCAAGGCTCTTCACACATCCCAAACCATTTAGAATAGTCGCCCTTGATGGGTTTATAGGCTCTATTAGCTTCAAATCCTTTCTTCTTACGAAGGATTGAATCCAGGGAGGACCTAAATCTATTTTAAACTAATGTTATGCTATATTATTCTATGCTAATTTATGATTAAATATTAAAACTAAAATCCTTCTATTACCTAAACTATAAAATATATTAGTACAAATTTATCAACCTAGACTGATTTAAGAGTAGAAGTTTGAAATTCTAAATGTGACATACGAAATAATTCTAATTTATAGATTGCATTTTGAAATTATAATTAGAATACAATACAAGATTTATATTATAGGATCATACTATGGTACAACATGTACAAAAAATGTGTTACAACGTGTCAAAGACCAGATCATAATGAAATTGGTTTAAGATAAGAATGATCCGTAAATAACTCGTAAAAATATTCAAAGGATTGAGACATAATGTTATTTGTAGATGAAACTATCTATTAATTAATTCTCAATGTGAATGATGAATGAACTGATAACTGTAAAAATACAAAGTTATTCAATTTCATTAATAAACAAAGCATATCAATGCTTACTTGAATATTTCACATTCAAAATATATGTATGCAAAACTAACTAATATATACTTATATAATCTATATTGCTTGGACAAGTTAAGAAAAAGAAGAGAACTGTAATTGATTGCTTATCAAATTCATATGCTTCTATATTTTGATATATGGATACAACCAATAAACCATTCGGGAGAAGAAATGATATAATCTACCAATCAATTACAGTGATAGTATTAATTCAATTTGTAAGAAACAGAAAACATCATGCGGATCTAAACACTTGGGACCCACCCATAGACACTCAAATATTTTTTATGTCAAGATAGAAAACACTCTCAGGACATAAGTCACTGCAGAAGTGTATCAATCTCGTTAGGTGAACACAAATTGAAATAACACTTGATTAACAAAGAAATGCATTAAAAAACAATATTATTAGATATCATTTTTTGGGATTCAATTGCATTATGTAAGTCATTCATCTATGACCATTTCCATGAGAGGTAGTCGTAACTGACTAATTTCTAATGATTTTTGAATAGTCCACTTACCACTCATTGCTGACTAATTCCTCATGATTTTTTAATAGTCCACTTACCACTCATTGCATCGGGTGATGCTCACAGGGGTGAAGAAGTGGGATTAAAAGTAGTGAAATGAATCACATAGCGTCAGTCATCACTTCCAGGGCTTCCACCCGGTAACCAGGACTTCCTGGGAGGTCACCCATCACAAATCGCCTCTGGCTCAAGAGCACTTAACTGTGGAGTTTTCCCCACAATCAAGCCCACTTAGATTTCTACCCCATTTAAAAAGCTTAGCAAGTATTGTGTCTCATGAACCATTCAAGTAGAGCTCCCTTCACTCTTTCAAGAGATCAAATCATTAAACATAGGAAATTTCTATCTTCTAAATATCAAAAATTAAATGATAGAGGCATAAAGAAGATATTAGTGAGACTATGGAACATAAAAAAATACAAGCAATAGACTGAATCTAATCAAGTCAATTAATTGTATAAAAATAAGTATTCCACAGTGATAAACTCAACAATGTTTCTTTGCTCAGAGTTTCCCCTTTCGGATCCCCTTTTACAATCAAAATGAGGCGTATTGATAACCTTAGGCCCTCAATAAAAAATAACAAGAAAAATGTCTTTGATTCATTGGTTACATAAAATAAAAGGAGATGTTTTCAAGTTTAGGCCTTCTCGGCCTATGAGCAAATTAACATAATACATATGACATACATGATCCCCATACAAGGTTATGAGCGAACACACAGTGGGTGAAAGCATCCTGAATCATACTACCCAAGAGAGCTTCCTTGCTATAGTTGATCTTTTTTTAAGAAAATATACTAAGATTAGATAACATAACAATAAAACTAAAGTGGGGTTTGCTACAAAATCTACAATTCTATAGCGTACCTATTATTAAAATAGAAAGTGAAATAAAACAAATATTACTTACATCATTTTTTCAAACAAATTGACTATTTTCCGACATTAGGTCCCTCTAATTATGAGGAGATAGTAACCTTGAGGATTAGAAAATTTGTCACATTGTGAGTATCTTTAGACCTGGTTTTACCTTCAACAGAAGATGCTTTTATCTCATTTGACTTATCCTTTCTCTGCAACACAACCCTTAATTGATCATTTTTATTTTCATAAACTAGTTGGCTAATTCTATGTTCCAAATGAGGAGTAGTGAGAAAATACTATTGTTTCTAATACATATTTGCAATCAAATCATCTGAGTGAGTGTTCCCAGAGGAAGTATCACCACAATTGACAATATTGTCATGACCTAGAGAAAGATCTTGAGAATGTGACTTACTTTTCTTCAAAGATGGTTCAAGATTATTTTCCAAGTCAACCAAAGGAATGGTTTTAAGAGAACGCTTAGGCCAAGTTCTTCGAGCCCTAGCAATTTTTCTTTGAAATTGTTTTATTCTTACCATATTCTACATCTAACTAGTTTCCTATTTGTTTATAGGCTAAACATGTTGTATTTTAGGCCGAGGAGACTCATCGATGGAATTGAACCTATGAGATTTGGTTGCACTCCTATTAACTCAGAGAGATGTTAAAACTTTGGAAACTTTAATTTGGGCATCCTATAAAGACGCTGACCTTGTCATTTAAGGAAATACCTCACATTCATCCTACTGTAACGCCTCAGTCATGGATGGAGTTAAATCAATAAGAGAAGGGTCGGGAGCAGTAGTGGTAGAAGATTGAATAAGATCAAAAGCTAGAGGTTTACTATAGCCATTTTGAGTGAGAAACAAATCTCAATCATCACCAATCTAAGCTAAATAATATCTAACCAATATACATATTAAGCCATGATGGAAAAGTGATCGTTCATTGTTTTTATGCTCGGCTTGGTAAGCCTTTGACATCCTTGTTAAACTGTTAAGGAGAAAGTATGGAAAATTAAGTTTCCGACCTAAAAAGGCCATCAAAAGCTGAATGTGATACATGAAAAAAACACTGTAATGAACCTTAGAGGTTATGTATATACGAATCAAATGTAATAGGTTCCGCCATTTTGGTTTGAGAAATGATATAGGCATACGTTTAAGTGAGTATCACAATCCTTATTTGCTATCAATTTCTTCCATGGAATGCTTTTGACTACAACTTTTTTGGACCAAAGCTCGCCTTCCAAGGGTAATTGGGTCATTGCTGCCACAAATTTCAAATTGATCTTAATTTTAAGGTCACCAATGTATGCTCTTCTTCCATTGAAGGAAGCAACAAAATCCTTGACTACTTCATTATTATGGCCTCAAAACAGTTGCACAGTTGGCCATCAACCTACTTGATGAACCCGAGTTAAGAACTCTTCATCCAACTTTACGATTTATGCTCCAATGAGCTCTACTCAAACTACTAGAGGCATGTTACAAAGGAAAAGTCACAGGTTGGGGTGGAAAAGGGCTTGAAAAATTGAAACTAGACATGCAACCCTAAGTCACAGAACCCTTAGGGCCAAAACGAGAATTACAAAAAATGAATTATTTGGTGAAACCCTCTTGATAAAACCCTAGTGATCAAATCAATAGTTTCCAAGTATAGGTTTATGACAAAGCAAGGATGACCTTGGAATGTGGACAATGAATCATGTGTTTATACAGATTGGCACTTAGGCATTCAATTTCCAGGTCAGTGGGTGACGAAGCATGCTTAACATGACAAGTTGGTTGAACCAAGTACTTACCATAAGTGCATATCTATGAAATGAATCTCTGAAATCATACATTTAATTCAGAATCAACTGGTCATTTATAGTGCATATCAAAGGTGGATATGGCATGATTAATTAATATCACCAATCTATTAAAACATACAACATAACCAACCAAGTTTATATACTTTAGGTTAAGACCATGAATATGAAAAGAAAACATCTGAAAGCGCAGGTATCATCGAAGTGAAGGATAATCATAGGAAATCACTATGATAGTGTATAACAATTACCCCAGTAGCATTATAAACTTGGGTCTGGGCTGCTACAAAATCTATGATTCTGTAACGACTCTTGATTTAACAATTTTCTTGCAATTGAGAGCAACTTTTTATTAATACCAATCATAGAAATTAGGAAGGTAAATCCTTATATTTCAATGAAAGGAGAAATAAATATGATCTTAAACTAGAAAAAACCAAAGTGATAATGAAATAAAGAATACAAAAATTTAGCCAATACAAATCCAATTAAGTGAAAACAAGCATGATTTTTTTTTAAAGAGGGACCCTTTATTTTTCAATAAAAATGAGAGGAAGGGGTTTGGCATGCCAAAAATGGTGTCTGGCTAGGAAAACCAACTTTCTCTACTTGAAATCACAAAATAAAGGAATTAAATTAAGATGTAATATAATCATATATAAAATGTTGAAAATCATTTTCATTTAGTTTAGGCTATAAAATATTACAGGTGTCCATCCACTCCTTAAAATAAAAAAGGACTTCAATATACATAAACTGAACTAAAAACCCACTAAATTCTTTTTTTAGAAGAAGCCTTATAGATAACAAATTAGTAGATATGAACATCAAATTGCGGAATTTGGCTAAACCATGACTTTAATACCATAGGTGGAGCCTCTGCTGCCAATAGACATCCATAGCCTCGACAGGGTCACCTTTTAACCCGATGATTCGTTAGTGTCCCATCTGTTAGATATAGATCCAGAGTTTTAATCAATAAATTTGGTTAAATATCATATGAAGGTCACTATACTGGCTTGGTAACTAGATAGTGACAGTGCCATTCACAAGAACTAAAAAAAGTGAACAAGCTGGCTTGTGATGAGACCCCTTGTCTTTCAATTTTCAACCAGAAACCATTACCCTGGCTTGGTGACCAAATATGGTAATGTCACTTTCGTCCATAATCGTGATCATGGTAGGCCGAATCATAATGAGACCTCCCATCCCTTATTCAATTCTTTAATAACACGCGCACACACACACACAGATATATATTAAGTTGTATTTTAATCATTTTATATTTTTTAATTATACTTTGGTAAATATTAATCCGTAATGGGTTACTTAATAGATATGGAATCAATTCTTCTCCTTAAGAGAAAGAGATGGTGTGAAAAGTTGAAATTACCAACTTAATAGTAATGTTGTTACTAAAATAATTTGTTCACCTATAATGAGAATTCTTCTAAAATGAAATGGGCTGAGATTTTTGAAATTGAGAACATATTTAAAGCAATTTGAGTAGAAATCTTGTTTATTAAACCAAACTGGAATACTTTATTTAGCAATCAACACATGAGTAAAAAATTATCTGATAAAATTTTCCTTTAAAAAAATAATTATGTTCAAGAAAACTCTTGGTGTGGAATAGAAAGAAAAATAATACCAAAAGAACACTAAAATAAAATCTTCAAACTTCACACACATAAACCAAATGTGAAAGTATATACATAAATATATACAAAAGTATCCCAAAAGAGATCATGCAAAATATCTCTTTAAAAGCTTCCCATTAATTTGGAGGTACTCTGAGTTACCCTCCAAAGCCTGCAATCAGAAAGTGCTCGGTCCCATCTTTTCTATAATAATGAACGATCCTAGCCACAATCTCTGAAACTTAGTATGTTCAACCTTGTGTTCATGGGCTTTGTCCCATTTTAAAACAAGCTCACCAACTTCAAGGTCATGGTTAGAAGAAGACTTATTGTCAAACCATCGTTCTATTAACTTTTGATGTTGATCCAACTTGGTTTGAGATTTATGTCTATGTTCTTCTAAATTCAATAGAGTGTTCATTCTATTTTTTTATAGTTGATGACTTGACTTCTTGAACAATTTGAGACAATTGGAGAGAAGGCAAAAAAATGCAAGGAGATAAAATGGGCTCTCTACCATGAACTAGAAAAAATGGTGAGTTGCCTATATCAACTTTAGGTGAGACCCGATCAGCCCATAATGCATTGAAAAGTGTAGTATGCTGATTCTTATGATTTTCTAAGATTGTTATTTAATAATTTTCAACAAGTTTTTATTTGATGATTCAACAAGACCATTTCCTTGTGGATAATAGTTTGCGAGTATTTTACCTTAATCCCCTTTTCTATTACATATGTGCCCATCTCATGAGATGAGAAACATGATGCATTATTGAAGACTAGAGACTTGGGAACACCAAAACAAGTGATAATGTGTGACTGCAGAAAACCAATGACTTGATTAGAATTTATCACAAGCAAAGGTGTTATCTCAACCCATCTAGTGAAATAATTTGTGGTGTAATAATGAACTTATGTTGTTGGGATGAGGGAGGGTTGACTAGTCCGATTATGTCTAAGCCCCATTACTGAAATGGAGCTTCAATAGTGACAAGTTGAAGAGGGAAAGCAATTTTTTTAAGTCTACCAACGGTCTTTTGGCAAGTTTCACATTTTCCGACAAGGGCATGGGAATATTTAAATAAAGTCATCTAGTAATATTGTACCCTTAGAAATTTACACATAGTGATATCACCACCAAAATGTCCGCCAACAAGGCCAAAATTGAGTTCACGGAGAATTCTTGTGGCATATTCCTACTCTAAACAATGAAGTAACACTCCATCATATTTTTTCCTCAAAAAAACATTGTTAATAAGTTGATAAGATGTTGATTTCAATCTCAATGCTTTTCTCTTTGTTACATTTATATGGGAAGGATCTATATCATTTTCCAGATAAAATCTAATGTCAAAATACCATAAATGTGAATAATGATCTTGGCAAGAGATTTCATTATGAAGTAAGGATACTTCATCGTTCAGAGGGGAATCATCTGAAATAGTGAAATGGTCACTAGGGAAAGGAACAAATTCAATAACCACTTTGTACAGACCTTGACCTCTAATGATTTGTGCCTGATTAATTTATAGGTCGAATTCTTGGAGGGTAGTTATCCAATGAGCCCTTTTTTCCCCAATTTCATTTTGTAAGAAGAGGTTTCTAATTGTTGAATATGGGACAATCACTCTAGTTTTATACTTAAGAAAATAGAAACGAAAATAGTATACAACTTTGTACACAACAAAGGCCTGCTTTTCCATTGGTGAATAATAAAGTTATGCTCTTTTAAAAGTAGAACTCATAAGAGAAACATGGATTTCAATATTAAGGTCGGTTTTTTGCGTGAGTACAACTGCATTGGAAGATTCTGAGGCAAAAGTGTACAAAACAAATTCCTTCTAAAAATTAGGACTTATTAATGTAGGAGCCTCTATGATGGCATGTTTAATGGTGTTGAAATATAGTTTTTGTGATTTTCCCCATTTAAAAACAACAATATTTTTTACTAAGTCTTGCAAAGGTTTCACAATTTCAGAAAATCTAGGAATAAAGTGTCTGATGAAATTGGTCTTTCCCATGAAGGATTGCATGGCCTTTTTTGAATTCAAAGGAGTTAAGGAGTTAATGGCCTACAATCTCTCAGGATCGATCCTAATTTTGTCTTTTGATACAATACATTCTAGTAATTTTCCTTGGGTTACTGTAGAGATTGAGTTTTTTGGGTTGAGGGAGATTCTGTATTTTCCACACCTTTCAAACACATTTCACACGTTCATTAAATGGTCAGATCTTTGTTTTGGGAAAATGGTTACATCGTCCAGGTATATAACTATAGATTCATTAATGAGGCCTCTAAAAGTGATATCCATCGCCCACTGGAAAAGCGAAATATATTTTCTTATAGACAAAGGTACCCCAAGGAGTTTGGAATGTGGTTTTCAGTTGATCAATAGGTGCTACCATAATCTAGTTATAGCCTAAGAAACCATCCAAAAAGGACAACATCTTAGAGCCAGAGACCCATTGAAGTATTTGGTCTAGGGGAGGCATAGGTTAATGCTATTTCTCTGAGGCTTGATTTAAGTTCATAAAGTAAACACATATATAGATATCATCATTCTTCTTTTGAAAAGGTACGAGGTTTGCAACCCACTAATTATGTCACATGGGAAAGATAATATTAGCAGCCAAAGTTTATTTAGTTCATATTTAACTGTAGATTCGAGATTAGGACATGTTTTCCTAAGTTTCTACTGAAAAGGCTTAGTTTTTGGCTTCATAAGAATAATGTGTTGCAGTGTATTAGGATCAAAAGTTTTGAGATCATTATATGTCCAAGCAAATACATATTTGTATTGATTGGATAAATTAATGAAATCAAATATTTCTTTGGGAGTATAGCCTATCCCTAAATAATGCACTATGGGTTATCTTTTGTCCCCAAATTATTGACTTTGATTCCCATAATAAAACTGTTTGTTTTACAATTTTTTGCACTTTTGAATCTATCATTCAAATCATAAAGATGCTCTAACCTAACAACAAACTTAGGGAACTATTTTAGCATCTCGGAGAGTTCATATGGTGAATAATGTTTGTTGATTTGAGAAAAATACCGTAAATTCTGCTCAAGGGTGAATGACTGCATCACTGAATGTGCCCTCCATATACAAGAAGTTGATTATTTTCTCCTCATCATCGAAGACACACCAATTAGTAGTGTTGTCATGTGTGGAGGGTTTGAAAAGTAATTCTATTGAAAAAGAATTAGGTTCAAAATTTTCAGCTGGGATCAACCTAGAAGCCACAAGCTAATAAATCTTCTTCGAGATTTGCAATTCTAGGAAAAAATTAATATATTGAAAGCTAAAATTTTTGATATTAGATCCCATACCTCAGATTGATATGCCTTCAAATGAGCTGAAAGATAATGAATGGAATTTTTTACCCGTCTAACAATTATCTCAGAGTCACCGTAATCTTTTAGAGATTTAACTCCAAGATCATTAGCCTTATGGAGTCCTTGGATAAAAGCCTTGTACTCTGCAATAATGTTATTATATTGAAATTACAATATGTATGCAATAAAAAAATTATTTTCTCTAGGGTCCAAAAGCACACATCCTGCACCAACCTCGTCTTTAGACTTAGAACTATCAAAATAAAGTGATCATATTTTAGTTTTATCAAGATTTGACATATTACTAATATAACAACCTTATGATCAGTTGTAGCTAATGCATTCACTGTTTCTAAATCAGATTGTTATTCCAAATTTTAAATAGGAGATAAATAAGCAACAAAATTTCCAAAGAATGAGTCAACAACCGAGAAATCGTTTGTTTTAATTAGTTCATATGTATCATTCAAATCAATAATTTTTTGTTTCATGTATGACTCTATTGATGGTGTTGGACCCACCAACATTCAGGGGATCTCCTGAGTATGAAGTCCCAACTAGACCTCACATTGTTTGGTGTGGGAGTCCCATCCTATACAATGGTCCGGTTTCCATTATCTTGGAGATTTTCCTTGGCTCTTGTTGTTCAGCACATGAGAGTGTTATGCTTGTACCTTCAACAAGCGAGGTGAGTATGACTGGTGAGTGTGTAATGTAAGTTGTGTTTGGGTTCTCTTACTGTAAAGGGAGAGAGTAAAGTGAGCCTCTAGATGAGAGGTAGTAGTACCACCCAGGGAGAGACATGCATGAACCAACAAGGGTCTATCCAACATCCATTTGAGTAGTCCACAACAGATGTGACAGTCATTAAAACAGAAGTGCAAGGGAACACACATACACCATCCAGCAGAGTAGTCCACACGGAGGTGAGAGCCATTATAACCAATAAACAAGAATGGTCTTTCTAATGTCGTACATAGTAGTCCACACGGATGAGACAACAACGTAAGTACTAAAATAACCAAAGTAGTTCGACTATCTTAGTATAGGTTAAACAAACATGCATTACAAATGTTTAAAGAGTAGTCTTACAAACATCTACAAAACATGTGTGAAAACGTGTTGGCCTTAATAGGCTTATGAATTAAGCAAAAGTCCCAAGACACATTTGTACACCATACATCACTAGTCCTAGTAGTGGGACATTGGAGCCACTCCTCGCTCCTCATAGAACAAACTGCGAACTCTCAAGGCTATGTGGGAGGAGCCAAGGTGAAAATTCCTTACTCATACAATGGGAGGGGTGTATATAGCTAAGGGTGATGCTTGACCCTTGTGACTCTTGGACTACCCTCGTGACGGTTCAACTTCCCATGAATTTTCAACTGACATGACTCTTCGACTTCTTGTGTGTGTACATTGGAGTTCACATTACATTACATTCAATTACAACAGATATGGTCCATAATGGTGATGTGTCCAAGACAACTCATGACGCAACTTGACATGGCACTGCTGACATGTAATTGTTGATTGTGGTGTCCATGTCAAGCTGTTGTGCTGCTGAGTAATGGATGTACTCTTGGTGTGCTTTGTCTTTTCCTTTGCATGGCATTTTTCAGTGGGGTCTTCGATGGCCTTGGTCTTGCTTGATGTTTCAACACATGTGTTCCTTTTCCTTTTTTCTTGATATGCTTGGTATGTTCATCTAGTTGCAAGCAAGTCTTCTAGCATGTGCACTCCTTCTTCATCCTGTTCGTCGTCTTGCCATGATCTACTAGTATACTTGTTCTTGCATTTCAGTCATGATGAGATGACATCAAATCCAAAACCTCCTAGCATACCATGATGTGTCATTCTCGTGTTCCGGGTGACAAGGAGGGAGGATAACTCACAGAGACAACATAGAGTGCAACTCAGGTTGGAATGAGGAATTCCAGGAGGACAACCTACATTGTCGGGAAAAATTGAATAGTGATCACTGGGAGGCAGAATTGTGCAGTGAAAGTCACCAGTGTCAGCTGCAAGGTGGGACCCTAAGGGGGGACACCTCTACATAGTTGTTAGAGGGAAGACAGAGCGGGGATGAAGAGGGAAAAATTGATAGTTATGCGCAGTTTCCATAGGGAAAACAGAGCAGGGCTGTAGAGGGACAACTCGAAAGCTCTGTTCAGTTTCTAAAATCAGTGCAGGACAGGGATGCAAGGGACATGCTAAGGCATCACTGCTTAATTTCTAGGAACAATGCAGGAGAGCTAGCAGAGGGTCAACTAGGCATGTCTATGCAATTTTCAGTAACAATGCAGAGTAAGGAAACAGAGGATCTGCTGGGAATTTTTTTGCAATTTTGGAGAACAATGAAAACCCAGGTCTCACAGCAGTGCAGGCTTTTGGAAGGAAAGAAGGAGGCATGATGACTGTGCTCGAGAAATGCACAGTTCAGTTTGGTCATGAAGGCAGTCATTACGCAATTATGGGAGGCAGACATGCTAATCACCTCTGGGACAGTGCGGTGTAGCTGAACTAGAGGACATACTCAAGAACTTTGCAGTTCTGGGTAGGAGAGCAGATTCACTAAGGGCTGAGACTGCGTATTCCATCTCAGTCGGGGTCCAGTGGAAGATGGTTGTTCGGTTGGACAGATTTTCAGGAAAATGGCTAAGTGTCAAAAGCAAGTGAACTTGTGTGGACTTGACATTGTGATCATACACTTAGTATACTTGATGACGAGACAACATAAACCACCATGACAAAAGGAAAAAAATGCCCTCATTGAAACTGTCTTAGAGCTAAGAGCGACAAGCATGACACTTGTGATAGACCTTCGGACGACTGTGACGACACTTACGTGAAAATGCTTATAACTTTGTGTGTGAGTGCAACAAGCGTTCACATAATGAAGATGACCCAAACACACAAAGAAAAACCTTCAAACTCGCCATAATAAGATCACAAGCATGAAAAAGAAATAAGCATGCTGAAATATGACCACTAGTCAAACAAGAAAAAGTTGAAATATACTTCATAAGAGCTCATGGGGTGAGCTCGAGTGTTTGCAACCATCAGAGGAAAAACCAAGGAAGGTATCGAAATTTGGATGCAAGCCAAAATTTTGGAGGGTGTTGTAGCCGTTGCAACACTTGTTGACACACTCATTGAATACTAGCTTCTCTATTTTGGTTCATTTTCAGCGTAGGGGCTTGGCCTTCCAGGGAGTATTGATTCATTGTACAGATCACTTCGGCTTCCCCACTTACCTCATGGAAAGACATGGTTCACCCTATGCCGACTCAGTTTAATGAAACACAAAATTCAGCCATATCACAATGTTTCAAAGCGGGAAGGGTAATTTGGCTCGCAAGCTTAAGATTTTCATAGTATAAGTTTTCACCTCTAGTGTTGCTTCGCTACCAGCAGGCTTGGACAATACCCCAATGGAGTCACGCAGGAACACAAACATTGTGCCACTACCAGTGAGCCTGGACAGTACCCCGGTGGAGTTGCTTGCTTCACCTCTCTGCACATGAAGCCTTTCTCTTCTTTCGCCTTTGGTATTTTCTGAAAGAGGACTATGCATTGGCACTTATTTATTTTTGGGGCAGAAGAGGGATCCTGACTTATTGAGAGCATAAGAGGTTGTTCCTTCAGAGAAGCATGTAAAGACCTCTGATTCAGGTTTTCTCGTTTAGATTTTCCCCTTCTCCGTTTCTACTAGTTGGATGAGCTTTGATCTGAATGTTGGGAAAACTTGTTAATGCTATGCAATCTCCCTCATCAGTATTAAAAAACATGTGTTTAGGACCATCTCAAATTAACCAAAATGTGAAGGATTATGTGTCAAGTATTAAGTGTCTTATGAGAAATTTATGAGGTTAATTAGTTGTTTAAAACATATATACAACCAGTAAAATGCAGAGAAGTAAAACACAACAACTTATAACACAAAGTTGATAAAGGAGTTCACCCCTCCTGGGATACATCTCCTTGGACCTGCTTCAATGGCTAGGCCCTCTATGGATTAATGGTCAATTCTCTGATTACATGCACCTGCATTTATCCAATGGCTTTGTAACCTGCTCCATTGGATTCAGAAGACCCAAAAAATCAAAAAATGACTCTCCAAGCTCTGCAATTAGACTTTAGCTGATCTAGGCTTGACCTCTTCTCCTAGTGGCCCTAGGCTTCCTTAAACTTCAACGTAGCAAAATCATGCACGTAAGTGCCTTTCTACCTTTGCAACCTATTCCGTTATGTTCAAAGCATCCAAATCATCTAGGAATGCTATTTTAGAGCCAAAATTCGTCGAACAATGAAGAAGTTATGGTCTCTTCAGTTTTCCCTAGGAAAATTCCACCAAATCTAGAGAAACTCTAGTTAACCCCGCCAAATTTGGAGAAATACCGAATATATCGGTCCCACCAAAAGATCTGCCAACCTAATCTCAAAATTAATTAATGGTTAATCCTGGTTTAATTAACACTAATCTTCAGTTAGTGCATTTAATGGCGTGGTTAACATTATATGTGAGTGGTTAAGTAGTGTTGGTCACATGCAGTAGTCAAGGTTAAGGTTACCTCCCAATCTGCCGACGCTTAACTTCAAATACAAATGGTGTCCATTATTGGTTAAGTAACATTGGTGTAGAATATTGGTAATGTGTTGGGTTTGTGCGGGCGAGGTCACAGGCTCGACTCCCTGGCCTGCCAATAAACTTTTACATGACCTTTGAGAGGGCACGTGGTGGCCTCTGGGCTTGCCACATGTCACCCTCTCATTGATCCACCTCATATAACTTTGACCAATCCAATGTCGTCAATTTTTAAAATGTGATTGGGCCACCTCTTGAAATATTCTAGGAATATTCCTTGGAATATTCTTTTTACTGACTGGGTTGTACGAATGCCTAGTCAGCATCCCAGTCACAAAATTTTACCGGTTTGACAAAACGGACAACAGTCTCTAACTTTCTCATACAAACTCTCTTTTGAGTGAATCGAGTTGCATTGGGATTTTATTACTGATATAGATGCATATGTTTAGGTTTTGAGTGATTCCGAGCATTTTGATTTTTTAAGCAAATTTTTGCCCTCAATCTAGACTTTGATCATGCTTGAACACACAATGTGGAAAATTGAGTATAGGCATGAGGTTTCCCAGACTGGACAATGGTTCATGGTTTGACTAAAACTTTCCTTACAGATGGATCATATTTTCCGTTAAGACTTCATCGGCCAAAAGTTACAACCAAGCACAAAGAAGATGGACACAGGACTGAACAAGCGCTGCAGTGTCACAAGACTCTTTGAATTGGTATTCATCCACCCATGGAATTTACCCATGGTATTGTATGTGGCATCCACCCATGGTATTCCTTCACCCATGGTATTTACCCATGGTATTTTAAGTGAGGTCTACCCATGGTATTCATTCACCCATGGAATTTACCCATGGTATTGTAACTAAAATAAGACTATAAATAACAAGTCACATTTTGTCTGTCCTTTTACAAAATGTGACTTGTTACTTACAGTCTTATTTTAGTTACAATACCATGGGTAAATTCAATGGGTGGGTAAATACCATGGGTGAATGAATACCATGGGTAGATCTCACTTACAATACCATGGGTGGATGCCACTTACAATACCATGGGTAAATTCCATGGTTGGATAAATACCTTGGGTGGATGAATACCATGGGTGGATGCCACTTATAATACCATGGGTATATTCTATGAGTGGATAAATACCATGGGTCAATGAATACCATGGGTGGATGCCAATTTCCATTCAGATCAATCCTATGTTGAACTAATAAACATGAGTTTCCTTGGGATTCTTGGGACAACTAGAGAAAAGGCAAGTAGATATTCGGTGGGAGGATGGCTTCTTTTTCGTATAACAGGAAGTAGGGGGAGGTATTTAGAGAGGGTTTGGGTGTGACTCGGTCAGCCAATAGAGCATTCACCAGAGCAGAGTGCCAGTTTCGATGTTAAGAATAAATAGTATTTTTATGATGTGGATAAGATTTTTGTTTGTGGACTCGGCAGGACAATTTCCCTACAGGTAGTAGTTAGCAGAATGCTTTAACAAAATACCATTTTGCAATGCAAAGTCATAAATATTTAACGAAGAAAAGTATGTTGCATTGTCAAAAAAAAGTGATACAGGAATGCCAAATCTCGAGATGATGTTATGCCTTAGGAACCTGATGACTTCCTGGTCATTCACTTGTTTCAGCGGAACTGCTTCTGTCCACCACGTAAAGTAATATGTAGTGGTGCTGCTTTGGCAAATGTGGGAAAATATCCCCAATGATGTCCAAGCCCCACCGTTGGAATAGTTCATCCATTGCAACAGGCTGCAGCGGGTCTGCTGACCTTCGTTTTCGTCCGATACATCCCTAACAGACCAGACACTTGTGGGCATAGGCATGTACGTCTTTGAATAATGTAGGCCAATAGAAACTAGCCCGCATGACATTGTACGCTATTGTGTTGCACACGAAGTGACCCCTGGCTGGTCTGTCATGGAGATCACGTAACACCTTTCCAAATCTTGTGCCTCCAAGCGCTTAAGAAAAATGCCATTGTGGTGCTTTTTGTAAAGCACTCCATGCACTAACTGGTAAGATAGAGCTTTTAGTTGGAGTTCCCTATTATGCCGCATAGAGAAGTGAGAGGGCATGGTGCCATGATCAAGGTACTGGCGCATGTCTATGTACCAAGAGTTTCTATGTGAAGTGGGGGGGCTCGCTCAATATTATACATTTCAATTTCTTGCTCCGAGCCAACGAGCTCTTCTTCTTCCTCTTGCACATGTACTGCTTCCACTGCTAGTATTTAAAGATCGTGACCCTTAATGATGTGAACTAGATTGATGTCAAGGTCATATTCTTGAAATCCTATCATCCAGTTCACCCTTCTCTCACCCAACTCTTACTGAACAAGCAGTGATTTGACTGCTGGGTGTGGCACAGAGACAATGCAATGATTTTTCAAGAGGTAGGGTCTGAAGTGTTTAGCCGCCTTGTATATTGCTTATGCTTGTTTTTCCACGGAGGGATAATTTAGTTTAGGTCCTTGCAAGCTCGTGCTCATGAAAGAGATGGGTCGTTCATTGTTCAACTCGTCTTTCTGAGTGAGCACAAAAATGAGTAAATTGTCGGAATCAAACACATAGAGAAAGAAATCTTTGTTGAAGTTTGGGCTATACAGTGTAGGTGTCTCTGCTACATCTTTCTTAATTTGGGCAAATGATTCATTTTCCTTTTTTCCACAACTATACATTGCATCCTTCTTGGTCATCTCTTGAATGGGTTTGACAATTTGCACATAATTGGAGATGAAATTCATGAGGAAGTTGATATTCCCCATGAAAGATTGCATAACTTTCTTGTTCACTGGATGAGGGATCTACGTGGTGGTTCTAACTCTGTCCAGATCTACCTTGATCCCACTCTTGGAAATTATGTGCCCAAGGAGGTTGCCCTTAGACACTACGAAGATGCTATTCTTGGGATTCAAGGATATCCCGCACTTCCGTCATCTCTCAAATATTTTCTTAAGATGGTGCAGGTGGTCTGACCATTGTCTAGAGAAGAATGTCATGTCATCGAGGTAGACCAATATGCTCTCTCTGATGAGCCCACAGAAAGAGATGTCCATTGTGCGCAGAAATGTAGCTCTTGCGTTTATTAACCCAAGTGACATTCTACGGCCAGCGAATGTACCCCACTTGGTATGGAATGTTGTCTTCAGTATGTCAGGCTCTGCTACCAAAACCTGATTGTATCCTGAGAAGCTATGTAGCAATGAGAACATCTCGGCTCCAGATATTGACTGCAATATGTGTTCCATAGACAACACTGGGTAGTTATCTTTGTCCGAGGCGCGTTTAAGATTTCAGAAATCAATGCACAAGCAGATCTCCCCAGACTCTTCCTAACATGGAATAGATTTGAAAGCCATGTGGAATGACAAACCATGTAAATGATCCAAGCATCCAACAACTTAGTCAATTATTTTTGAATAAGGGTCTCAAGTGATGGATCCACTTTCCTTAGCTTCCGTTGAAAAAGGTTGGCCCCTTCTTTGATTGGAATGGCGTGTTGGATTATTCGTGTGTCATATGTTTTCAAGTAATCGTACGTCCACGCGAACACATCACGGTACTGTCTGAACAGGCAGACAATAGATTGCCGCTCTTGGGGTGTGCAACATGTACCGAGATTCACAAACTTCAGATCGTTGTCTGTTCCCAGGTTGATATGTTTGTACAACATTGTGCAACTGTGGGTTTTGGTATTCACAAGCCCTTGAAAACGGTTCTGCATGTCATACAACTCTCGTGTGATACTACACCCTTGGGGATGAGGTTGTCTTTACTATCATTAGCTGTGCTCTGTAGAGACTTCTCGTGCTCGTCTTCATCTATCACTGCATCTTCGAAGACATCAGTGTTATCCATGAAATACAGTATCTATTTGTCATCATCAAAAACATGTAAATTAGTGATGTAATCAAGGACAGATGGTTTATACAAAATTTCAACAAAAAATCTATCCCTTAACGGTGTCATCCTAGCAGCTGCATTCGCTAGAGAATCTGCAACTGTGTTACACATTCTTAGTAGAAAAATAATATTGAAAGCTTGGAAGTTAGAGATAAGTCGCCATACCTATTGTTGATAACTCTTAATACTGGGTGAAACACAGTGTATGGTGTTACGTACCTGACACATCATAATCTCTAAGTCACCTACCACTTTTAGCACAACAACGTTGAGGCTGATGGCTTTCTATAAGGCCAAAACAAGTGCTTCATACTCCATGGTGTTGTTCGTGCACTCAAACTCCAAGCTGCTAGAGTGTTATAGACATTTTTGTGCCTCGCGACATGGAGCATGAAATGTCAATAATTACAGGGATCCTCAGTCCCTAAACATGTTGTTCTTACCCGTAAAAGAACAAGGTCATCAAACAACATCACTTCCAATCAGTTCTCCACCTGAAAACACTTCAAAACAGGCTAATTTTGGATCATGTCAGCTGCTCCACTGAGCATCTGCGCTGGAATGCAACTGCTCCTCCTTGTACCTGCGCTGGAAGTCAAATCTAATGAAGGCTACCTGCGCTGGGCGAGATTGGCCAAGTGGCACAGTCATTCTGCAAGGTGTCAACTGCCCAGGAAGCTTCCAAACTGACACTTGGTTCATGAGATTCGCCCTGTGATGAGTAAGAGGTACTTGATCACCATGTGTAAGCAAGGATCTCCAAGTGGACTCAAGAACTGAAGATTAACTGAAGAGGGAGAGGACACAAGGTAGCTTCATGTCAGTCTCAAGCTGACTCATCCTCTCTTCTTCTCTCCTATATATAGAGCTCTTCTATGAGGTCTAAGGAGGCTGGAATTTTGTGTTAAGCAAGGAGGTGCTGTTGGTTTACAGTTAGAGCTATTGGGTGATTGTTTTACTAGAGGTGAAGAGGAGAGTTCTTGCTGCTGGGGAGGTGCTGCTGGATTGGAGCCATCTATGGTTGTAACCTTCTCAGAACCCTGTTACTTCTATCAATAAAGTTTTGCATGTTCTCCTATATACTTGTATTGCATTGATGTATTGTATTTACTTGTATATTTGATTCACCCTAATCCATGCATCAGTTATGAGTACATGTATCTTGTAGTTTCCTCTCTTGTTTTGTGCAGGATCTGTGTGTAGCTGGACCGGCAAAGAGAGCAAGGAGCTGGGAACAAGAGACAAAAGAGAGAGGACAAGGATCGACTAAGCGAAAGACACCAGGTTGGTTAATCTTCTCTTCCTTCTCTCTG
The DNA here is from genome assembly GCA_031772625.1 of Pinus tabuliformis. NCBI lineage: Eukaryota > Viridiplantae > Streptophyta > Pinopsida > Pinales > Pinaceae > Pinus > Pinus tabuliformis. The sequence continues at coordinate 1,766,036,029 of CM062817.1, forward strand.
TACTTTCATAAAGGAAAACATCAAAGCTTTACTTTCAGTTGTTGCTAAAGACTGTCACCTTTAGAGTAGGGATAGGGTCATCCGCATCGGATACTTTTCCCCACAACAAACTGGCGACTCCGCTGGGGAGCCTAGTATCTTGTTGGTGTTTGTAGTATTTTGCTATTCATTTCTTGAAGAAAAGAGTACCAAATCGAAAAGCTTTTGACTATATCAAAAGTGAAGTAGAGGGACTGCTACTCTTGCTCATTTGCTGAGCAAATTCAAGATTTGAAGAGCTTATCTACAAAAGACTCTTTACTCTTTGTGATAGCTTTTCATCCTCTTGATCATCCCTTAGCCTGTACTTGACCTATAGCTTTTTATTTCAGCAAAAACAGTGCATTTTTGAGCTTTTTATGACCCAGAATTCCTTGTAAACGCAACTCTCGTGTCTCAGTGCAGGCTGTCCACAGGCAGTCTGCATTCCAGTGCAGGTACTCCCTTCGGGAATTGCGCTGAGAATCAAACTGACAGACCAGAGCCTGCGCTGGTCCAGTTAGCCAGTGTCTTGCTAAGGTTTCCCTTTGTGTCTGAGCCCTGTTTTCACTGATTTTTGCTGATTGCTTGCTGATCATTGTACTTGCTGTAAACCATTCTCCTTGACATTATTCCGCCTCAGTTGTGTGATGAAACTGTGAATTTTCTTTCAGTATTTCTTGTTTCAGTTACAGTTTCCCATTGTGAAAAGCGAACCAATATAGCTGTGGCCTCTTAGATCCTGAACTGTAAAAGTGTCTTTGTGATCTTAAGAGCTAGTTTTATTACTGTTCATGGCTGTTTGAGTGTGTTTGTTTTTCATTTTTTGGTTTGGATCTATACATTTCCTGTGTTTAAACAAGTCGATCATAAGGTGTCTTTTTGATTATTGGACAAGCTTGTTTATTTCTACTTGAAATTAGATTCAAAATTATACAACAGTTTCCTTTCTGTCTTACATCAACATTAAGGATAACGAAAAGAAATACATGCATTGTGCATTTTGCATTTGGCTGTGTGCTTGACGATTTAGGAAAATGTGCATTTTAGTGTGTGTTCTATGATCTGTGAGAAAAGTTGTGTCTTTCTTTTCCCTCAGTAGATTAAGGTTTTCAAAGTTGAAAGATTGAAAAGATTTGCTTCTCATCTTAGATTGCATATAGGAAGTTGTATATATACATCTCGTGGCGACCCTGAAAGACAAACTGTTAAGCAAGATCAACATTAAAATAAACCCAATTTACATAACAACGCTTTGTAACATAACGCAAACATCTAGAGGTCTAGGTAGAGACGTGTTCCGGCGTCGTTAAACATAGTGAATGTCGATCTCTACGAAGGTGGGTGATTCCTCCTGAGAGTCGGTGGCACTAACACGGACTTGTGCTCCCGCGTACCGTCGCGTATATTGGGAGACCCCTATAGGCTTTTATCCTTTATCCTTAGGAAACCGTGTCGGCCGCCCTACTGATCGCGATGCAGTGAACACAACATTCACGAAGATCGACCACCCGTACCGTAAAACGTATTCTGTGGTTTCGCGAAAGGTTTGGCACACCCTCTGCCTAGATCTCCAGAGCAGTTTCTTTTGGCCTTTTTCAAACTCTATAACTGAAAAAGTCCAACCGAGCATTTGTCACTTCGGGCTCGTTAATACATCGAAGGCGACTAGAGTCATCTTTAGCTTTTTCTCGACTCTTAAAACATGAAAAAGCAAGTTTGTGTCTAAAAGCGTCGTTAATAAAATTTATTTTAAGCGGAACATAATCACCTGTTATTCCCACGTTGATCTTTCAGTTGAAAAGTATGGAGCCCACCAACCAAGGAAGTAACCTTGGCGGAAGTCCAAATCCCTTCTCCTCTTGGGGAGATGTTGGTGCGCCTCATATGGCTACATTGTCACTTCCAGGGTTGACAATCGGCCTCCCTGTATGGCTCTTTTCAACTAATGTAGTCCAGATCGCCACTAATCCTGAGCAGTCGAATCAACAGTCAGAACAATCTAGAACTACCCACCAGCCTTCCACTTCTTATGATACTTCCTCTGATCCTTCATCTTTGCAAGGTAGAGCTGGCAAAAGTCAGCCTCCCAAGGAGAAGAAGGAAAAGAAGAAGAGAGAAAAGAAGCAGAAGGAGCCTCTGGCGAAGGTGACTGGGGGCAAGCAGAAGAAAGCTGACAAAAACCCACACACTGCACCGACCGGGCCTAAATCGCCATGTGTCATTTGCAAAGGGATCCACTTCCATCGTGATTGTCCTTGTATTCCCCGGATACTAAGGGACTGGTCCCCAAGGTTGCACAATCCGGTAGCATCAACCTCTGGTTGTCATGTTGATTGCAATCCGTCAACTAACGAGAGTGAAGGACGAAGAAGGGGACCAAGATCACCCTGTCTATTGTGTGAAGGCAATCATGCCATCCACAAATGTCCATTCTTAGATGAGGCAAAGAGAGTTTTGGAAGATCGCCCGGTTTCACCGTTGCGACTTCCTCCTGGATATCAAAAACTCGCGCCTAATCCCTCGATAGTTGAAAATCCAGTTGACCCGCTCAAGTGGTCAGCTGAAGTGTCGGTCATTGAGAATGAACCTACTGAATCTAGACCAGACGAAAGTCTAAAGGTCGAAACGGCAGTTGACCCGGTTCTTCCTTCAGAGGTTCTATCGTCCAATGACTCCGTCATTGAAGACCCGTCTTCAAATGACACCGTCGCCGAAGAGTCATCTTCATGCGACACCCTCACTGAAGAGAATAAGGATGACACCATCCAGGTTCTTTTCATCAGCACCGACTCCGATGAGCGTCAGGGCAATGCGCCCATTCCTTTATCGCAGGAAGGAACATCATCAGAGTCATATCCGGCCGTATATTCGGTCCCACCACCAAGCAACCTGGTTGTATCCTTTGATTGGAATCAACTAGGCAGACCCCGGTTACCAGCCAGTATACCATTCAGAATCATTGTCCAGATCTATAGAATGATTATGGCTGGTACTATCATTGATGAAGGGGCGTCTGTGAGTATCCTTTCCTCTGTTGCTTGGAAAGCACTGGGTTCCCCAGCGCTTTTACCTGAGTTGAGAAATCTCTCAGGTTTTGATAAAGGAACCAGTCGACCATTAGGAATCCTCCCCAATGTACCTGTTACATTGAAAGGGAAGACCGTTAATATAAACGTGATGGTCGTCCAAGGACCCTTGGATTATAACCTACTCCTTGGACGTGACTATATTTATTGCATGGGAGCGATAGTCTCCTCACTCTTTAGAGTAATGTGTTTTCCACACGAAGGAAGGGTGGTCAAGCTCGTAGACCAACTTTCGTTTCCGGGATCTCGCATTGCAAATAGTCAAATACCATTCCTAAATGGTCTGTTCACTCAAGATTCGCCTCCCCCCCCAGTCCTCCTTCCCGATGAATGCGAGTGATTCGGAAAGAAAGACTAGGACCCAGGGGGCATGCACCCTGGTATGCTTCGGGCAGAAGAGACCCCGGGTATAAGGAAGAATTTCCGCAGAAGAATATGACTAGTCCGTACCCCGTCCGTGGAAGGAAGTGGGGTTGTTCTGGAATAGTGTTCTTTTGTTAAAGTTATGTGTTTGGCAAAAGAGTCATTCACCTTTGTCTAAAAAAGTGGGCAATGCCCAAGTAGGAATTCCCTTATCGTGACGAATAGTAACCATCTTTGAATTCAAGCCTCGCCCATTAAAACATATGTTTTGAAGGATAAGCAGGGGCAGCCTACAAAGTAGGGGACTGTATTGTTGTGACAGAGGGTAACCATCTTTGGACAACCCAATGATAGACACCGCCGAAGAAAGAGATTGATTTGCGGCAGCGAATAGAACCCTCTTCGGATAATAAGAAAGAGGCAAGCCTCCCTCAATAATACCAATGTTTTGTCTTTGAGTAGTGTTCTTCTATCGTCACAAATAGCTGTTTATTAAAAGTGGGCCGACGGGAAGCCTGAGTACTGCGTAAGACCCCTTAAAATAACGAGAAAACAAGTATCGTTAACATTAGATTAGCAAGATGACAAATAATTGTGAACACCCAAAGAAAAGCAGAGGTAGGGGAGAGGAGGGGCAGCCTCAAAATTCTATCCTATACCTGGGGGCATGCAAACTTTTGGAATGCAAGCAAGGGACGACTATTTATTTTTTAAATTTTTAGGTCCTCCCCTTAAACCTGTAGGTCTAACCCGTTAAACTCGTAGGATTAGCCGTTTCCGACCTTGCATGAAGGAAGCCTGTGGGGCAAAAGTAAAATTTGCCAAAATTGGAGCATAGCTTTGTGAGATAAAGCTCCTTAAAAAATAGTGATCTCATAGGAGGCGTTCTTATTATGACTGGTATATCGAACAGTTTTAGCATATGGTTCATGCTCGTTAAAAAATAAACGCAAGATCCGAGCAGTTTTAACGCGGTCTTCATGCTCGTTAAAAAATAAATAAAAGCAGTGAGCAATGTTCCCTCCAGAGTTTAAGCTCATTTTTATCTAAAAAAAGAACCTATCCCGGTAAATAACCTTTTGAGATTGTAAATTCATCAGCCATAAGAAACTTGATCGTGTTTTCATCCATCACCTCCACCGTTCATTTGGCCGATCATTCACTTCCATTTGTGTGTTTACCTCTTTTGAGAAACAGCTGCGAAGAGTGATTTCACCTAGCCATCCTTGTGACATTGCCGTGATTGGAAAATTCCAACCTGTACCTGGAATCTGCTGCTATCCCTGTTTATCACTCGTTCCTCAAAAGACGAGTCTTCTTTGAGCTCTTTTCACTGACTCGTAAAATATGAAAAGTTTGCCGAGTTTTGGCCTTCCAGCTCGTTAAATGACCAGAACGCTATCCCTCCTCTAAATTTTAATCTTTTTGGACCTGAGGGATTATTGCACAAAAGGATCGAGCGCTTGTCTTGTTCGGCTCGTTAAAAGTATCGAACAGCCATCCCTTCTGTATTGTTTTATACTTTTTCGGACTTAAGGGATTAGCTGACGAAAAAGGAATTATGGAGTTGACTTTCTGTACCTTTTCAGACTCTCTAAAAATGAAAAGGACCGAGTTTTCCTTGTCGTTAGACTCGTTAAAATAATTAAATAGCGACAAACTTGTCTTTAGACGAGAACGAGTTTCCCTATCGCTAGGCTCGTTAAATCATAGCGATGGGCTTGCCCGAAGGGCAGGTTATAGAACAAGCATATGTTATCCTCCTCAAGCTTGACAAAAATAAAGAGGTACTGGTCAGAAATGACTGGGGAAAAATTGGGAGAACATCAAAGTTTAATGGTAGCAAGTCACTCTTGAACATGACACTTTTCCTCCGTACCACATCGGGTTGGGTTGTTTCATTCACCGGTCTCATCACCATGGTCCTCGCCAAACCATCCACATTTGGGGTAATGCTACCAATCCATCGCATCAGTGTCGTTATATGTTCAAGAGGGGTCATTCTGAAAGTGTCAACCGTGTCCCATCCACTGCCATACATTATCCTTCATCCATTCATGATCGCCACCCTGAATCATATGTCACAGTTTGTTTTCACCTCCACTAAAATCATTAGCTCCGTTCCGTGTCATTGATGTGGGATTCATTAAGGCCCTCCTTTGACGGATCGCTTCTTGTCGACTTCAGCTCATTATCCAAGAAGTTGATCTAGGAACACCCCCCCAGTACTTTGAAGCTTGCATGCCTCAATGGCAAGTTTCTCACTTCCGGCGACAGGTATACATCAATGACCTTCGACCAGAAGATTTTGCGTGGCGTTCGACGCCAAGTCCTTTATTCACGCCACGTGAATTGTACTGCAGTACCTTGAGGGTCATCGTCATTATTGGTGATTCCTCTCGCGCTTGTTAACGGTTTTCATTATTGACCGGTAATCAAGCGATGTCTTTCCATGTTCGACTTCAGCGAAATTCTCACATGGATCGACTTGTACTTAGAGTGAAGATCGAACGAGTTTGAAGACCCCAGATCTAGTTTCATCCATCCGGGCTGCGATATTATTCAGGAAATATAAAAGCATTTGCCATGTACATCATTGCAGCAGATGATCATCCTATTCAAAGGATGATAATTTCAGCAGAAAATTATCAGTCTACCTTCAGACGATCGTCTGTCATATGTGCCAAAATGTATTCATAAAGCTGAGCATGGGAATGCCCGCCTCAGCTAGATCATGAAAATAGAATGAAAAATAATGTATTGTATTGTATTGTATTACAGGGCGCCTCCTCAGCACTGGAATGAACTTCGGACCCTCTAGATAAAGCATCTCACCCGATAAACGGCCTCATACTTTAGGGGGCAACTGTTATAGACATTTTTGTGCCTCGCGACATGGAGCATGAAATGTCAATAATTACAGGGATCCTCAGTCCCTAAACATGTTGTTCTTACCCCTAAAAGAACAAGGTCATCAAACAACAGCACTTCCAATCAGTTCTCCACCTGAAAACACTTCAAAACAGGCTAATTTTGGATCATGTCAGCTGCTCCACTGAGCATCTACGCTGGAATGCAACTGCTCCTCCTTGTACCTGCGCTGGAAGTCAAATCTAATGAAGGCTACCTGCGCTGGGCGAGATTGGCCAAGTGGCACAGTCATTCTGCAAGGTGTCAACTGCCCAGGAAGCTTCCAAACTGACACTTGGTTCATGAGATTCGCCCTGTGATGAGTAAGAGGTACTTGATCACCATGTGTAAGCAAGGATCTCCAAGTGGACTCAAGAACTGAAGATTAACTGAAGAGGGAGAGGACACAAGGCAGCTTCATGTCAGTCTCAAGCTGACTCATCCTCTCTTCTTCTCTCCTATATATAGAGCTCTTCTATGAGGTCTAAGGAGGCTGGAATTTTGTGTTAAGCAAGGAGGTGCTGTTGGTTTACAGTTAGAGCTATTGGGTGATTGTTTTACTAGAGGTGAAGAGGAGAGTTCTTGCTGCTGGGGAGGTGCTGCTGGATTGGAGCCATCTATGGTTGTAACCTTCTCAGAACCCTGTTACTTCTATCAATAAAGTTTTGCATGTTCTCCTATATACTTGTATTGCATTGATGTATTGTATTTACTTGTATATTTGATTCACCCTAATCCATGCATCAGTTGTGAGTACATGTATCTTGTAGTTTCCTCTCTTGTTTTGTGCAGGATCTGTGTGTAGCTGGACCGGCAAAGAGAGCAAGGAGCTGGGAACAAGAGACAAAAGAGAGAGGACAAGGATCGACTAAGTGAAAGACACCAGGTTGGTTAATCTTCTCTTCCTTCTCTCTGTACTTTCATAAAGGAAAACATCAAAGCTTTACTTTCAGTTGTTGCTAAAGATTGTCACCTTTAGAGTAGGGATAGGGTCATCCGCATCGGATACTTTTCCCCACAACATAGAGACTAAATGTTTCCCTTGCAACGGGTCTGTCAAAACACAACCGGATCCAGAGCCCTCCTGTGTCTTGGATCCGTCAAAGTGTAAGGTCCACATATTATCTGTACAAGGACTGCTTTCCGCACTAGTACTACTATCTCTACTTCTATTATTGTTACAATCTACTGTACAAGTTTCATTTTCGCCAGTTGGACAAGGAAGGAGACCCAACTATGTGTTTGGTGGGGTGGGGGATGGATGTGCAAGATAACACCCCAGTCGCATTTCCAGAAAGCAATTTCCGAACATGACTTTTGCAAAAGCCAACGATTCATCTTGACCATCCAAGGGAGTCACGTTGTGTTTCATGTATCTTTCCGACAACACCCGGATCTGGTTTTTCTTCCCTTATGCGGAAGCCATAAGTGTGACAAGTTTGTAGCAAAGTATCCTTGCATCTTGCTAGACCAGTCGCTGCTAAGCAGTAAGTCGTATGCTTCCGGGATGTCCACAATCACAATATTAATGCACTGATGAACTCGTCCATTGGAAAATAACCAGATGATCACATCCCGAAGTTCAATAATGGCTGGCACACATGTTCTGTCAAGTTGGATGATTTGCATAGTGCTTCTACTCCATTGAGCGTTGATCCTCTTAGCAATGGAGAGTAGCATGACATTGATTGAAGCACCAAAATCAACCAAACAGTTGTGAACATTGAAGTTGAATATTTTGAATGACAACAAAAACGTTGGGTAGAGCGAGTCTGCTTCCTCTATACGGAGCGCGTTGCACATGGATGCTAGTGAGTCGGTAGACTTACTTGGTCCCTTGTTGGAAGAGGCAACACGGTCTGTGGAGGTTTTCCCTTGCGCACAAAAAGAATATCTTGCTGACCCATGATCTTGGTTAACTCACATAGAGATATGTTCACACAGGTCTTTTTCATGTCTTCAACAATGTTGTAGTCTAGAGCGGGAAGAATCACCGAGATGTGCGGGGGTAGACTTGTGTTCATGTTTTCCACTGGGTTGCTCTTGTCTTTGCTGTTCACAGATGTAATTTTTGACGTAGCTGTCTTCCTGGACTTGCTTTGAGTTTTCTATGTTGAGTTGACTAATGTATCAACTACTATGAGAATATGTTGTCTTACTTTTTATTTCGATATCTCAAACACAGTGGGGCCCCGTGAACTTCTCAAGTTTTATTGATTATTTTTCTTTGGGGATAGACGGTCGCTTGAAGGCTCCTTCTTTGTGGTCGTCTGTTGGGCATTGCGAGCACATTGATACATGTTGATTACATGCCCAACACTTGGAGCTTCATCAAATGCCCCAACTTATTCTTCATCTTCATCCTCAAGCCGAGCTTGCTCGCTGGCCGCAAATTGTCTGGTCAACGATGTAGCCAGAGTGCTCATTCATTGGTTCCATACTGGAAAATTCTTTTCTGAATCCTGTTTGCTATGGAACTTGCAATAATGATCAGCCATGATCGCATCCAAGTTGAGCACAAGGTTAGAGCTCTGTGCAGATTTGGTCGGGTGGTTACTGTTGTTGCCTGAAGTCATATTCTTTCTTCGCGTGAACTTGGGAGGTCTACTGCTCATGATTGTCTCACTCATTAGCTCTTTGAGTTTAGAAACTTTGCTTGTTAAGGATTTGACAAGACGAGCAAGGCTCTCAATTTCACTTGCTTCCTTGTCCTTTTCCTTACTCACAATAGTATGTGACCTCCTACCCGTGTCTTTGGAGTCCTTAGCTGATTCGTCATCTACAATGACTCCAATAGCATGCAAGTCTTTCTCCACAGGAATTGCCTCTTGGAAGTTTTCCAATAGTGTTGGTTTCACAGCTCACTTGACGAAGTGCATAATGCTGGTTGGCAGTGTAGACGTGTAGTAGTTAATAGTGATGGAGTTGTGAGGTCGGGTGTTTGCTGTGAACTTGATCAATATCCGATTAAACCTCTGGTTAAAATCTTTTAATTTTTCTTTCTGCTCCATCTTGAGACTACCCAAATCCTTTAGCAACTGGCAGGGGTTTTGTCTTCAACAAACTTCTCAAGGAAAATTCTCTTGAACACCCCCCAGTTCTAAATGGAGTTCACAGGAAGGTGTGGTAACATACAAATGCTTTGCCATCTAAGTTACATGGAAATAGTCTACATGAAATGTCGTCATAACATACCTTGAGTGTTTGCAGATGTAGGTAGAACGTGTCTAAGTGATGTTCCACCCTCACTGTCTTGTCAGGGTCATACTTTGTTAACAATTTCTCTATGTGTCTTGACATCTTGTGAAAGACACCCAGGAGTGCCAACGGGCCCTTGGTCATCCATTCCCAATTTTGGTTATCCATGTTGTCCTTTTCTTTGTTCTCCTCCTCTTCTTCTGAATCTGATGGTTCTACCTCTAAATCTGTTGGCTTGTCTCTGCCTCTGCCTCCTCCACTGCCTTCCCCTCCGCCTCCTCTGCCGGAACCTGAGCCCAAGAGTAAGAGGTTATATTCTTCTCCCTCTCGGAATACTGGAGGTTCCTCTTCATTTTCAACATCTTCTTCCAACTCTTCAAGAGTGGCGAGGATTGCTTCTTCCAAAAATGAGTCTACCACTCCCGTGGGAGTAATCTTTTGCTTCTTCTGTGAATAGGTAATAGTGTGTACTCCTGGAATCAGTCCAACAACTTTAGAAAATTTAGAGGCGATGGGACAAACAACATGGATGTGATGACACAAAATTTCTTGTTCAGATCTAGGAGGTGAGGAATAACCAACTTCAGTGTTGTACGTAGGGGAGAGGGAGTGCATGTTACTGCCTTGACCAGATGATAGATGAGTGAGGTTGGTAAGACATTTAACCATAATCTATTAGTGACCCTCCTTCTAGCGCCATAAATGTTGACGGTGCTGGACCCAAAAACATTCAGGGGATCTCCCTGGTATGAAGTCACAACTAGACCTCACACTGTTTGGTGTGGGAGTCCCATCTGGTACGATGGCCTGGTTGCCATTATCTTAGACATTTGCCTTAGCTCTTGTTGTTTAACACAAGAGAGTGTTATGATTGTACCTTCAGAAAGTGAGGTGAGTATGCCTGGTGAGTGCGTAATGTAACTTGTGTTTAAGTTTTGTTATTGTAAAGGGAGAGAATAAAGTGAGCCTCTAGATGAGAGGTAGTAGTACTACCCAAGAAGAGACACACACGAATGAAGAAGGTTCTATCCAGCATCCAACAGAGTAGTCCACAACTAATGGGACAGTCGTTAAAACCAAAGTGTAAGGGAACACACATACACCATCTACCAGAGTATTCCACACAGAGGTGACAATCGTTATAACCAATAAACAAGAATGGTATGTCTAATGTCCTGCAGAGTAGTCCTCACAGACAAGACAACAATGATAAAAAATACAACACTTATTCAACAATGTAAGTACTAAAATAACCAAAGTAGTTCAAGTATCTTAGTATAGGTTAAGCAAACATGCATTACAAATGTTTAAAGAGTAGTATTACAAACATCTACAAAACATGTGTGAAAACGTGCTATCCTTAACAAGCTTCTAAATTAAGCAAAATTCACAACTCACATTTGCACACCATACATCACTAGTCCTAGTAGTGGAACATTGGAGCCACTCCTTGCTCCGCAAAGAACAAACTATAGACTCTCAAGGCTATGTGGGAGGAGCCAAGGTGAAAAGTCCTTGCTCATACAATGGGATGGATATATATAGCCAAGGGTGATGCTTGACCCTTGTGACTCTTGGACTACCCTCGTGACTGTTCAACTTCCCATGAATTTTCAACTGACATAACTCTTCGACTTCTTGTGTGTGTCCATTGGACTTCACTTTACGTTACATTCAGTTACAACAGATATGGCCCATAATTGTGATGTGGTTGATGAGCCCCAAAATTTGGTAACATTTTGGGCTCATTTGGCCTAATTACCCTTGTTCAATCCTTCATTTTTCATAACTTATGCATTATTTTTTAGTATGTTTATGTCATTTGTACGAATAAGGGTAGTCACTATTCCTAGGTGGCTAACACGTGCTCATTCCAGGATTTTTTGACACATGTTGGAGCAAAACCGAGCAGACATGGGCTAGGAGATAGCCAAGCTTGGGTTGAGGATTCGTAGGGGGGTTGTCTATGGCATTAAATAGCCTCCCTCGGGATCTTCACCCCCAACTCCGAGCTCCAAAGGCCACCAAAACCGGATCTAGAAGGCAGCCAAACAGATTTCTTGGAAGGAGTTGTTCACTCACTGTTTGGGCAGCCAAGTCCCATAGATTTAGGAGGCTAGCTAGGGCATCATGGTGTATAAATTTTAAGGCCTCAGCCTTCGAAAAGGACTTTTTGAAAAACTCTTGCATATTCTGTACTACAGTGCTGCTAGCTCTGTTTTGTTCTTTTGTAGCCATTGTTGGCATAACTCTTGACTTATGATTATTTTTTGATAATGGGAAGCAGTGAGATTTGATATCAGCTCTGAGTTTTCTATAGGATCCATAGCTCTCGGGGTTGGGCCCAACCTGAGAGCTTAGGGCCTCCTTCTTTGTATTGTTATCTTTCCTTTAAGCACTGTGATTTTCCTTTTATGCATTTGAAATGTGGCTTTGTTGAGCAAGATTTAGTTGCGTTGGTTAAATAGGTCATTGTTGAAGAATAGAATTGCTTCAGATGTGTAGAATAGATTGATAGGATAATAATTGATAAAGCTCCAGAAAAAGGGTTTCCTGCACTCTCAGTTTCACCTCTCCCTTATTGGATCAGGGGTTGGAATTGCAGAAACAGTGCTGCCCAACAAAAACACTAGTTTTCTTGACCATGCAATCTTTGGTGTAATGTCTTCATTTGTAGAAGTTAGTCACGCATTCAGACCTTTGTGGATGTTTCTTTGACTCAGTGATGTACATGGTTCTCTTTGGAAATAAAGCTGTTGTTCATTTGTTTCGTTGATAGTTAGGATAGATTAGCTAAGATTTTGATTGTGTGCAGGATTTGGTTGATTCGGTTAAGTACACACAGTGCAGGGCATATCCATCTCTCTCTCATCCACCTAAGCTTCGTCCAGGACAACTGCTCCATCTCCTAGTTAGCTTCCTTGTCTCACAACTACTCTTCTGCCCACGTAACCCTACCTTCTTGCTCTTCCATTGCCTTAGCCTTCCTTAAGTCAAGTTAGCTTTCCACATCCTCTCATCACTTCATCCATTAGTCACTGGGTCATTTCAGACCCCTACCCTACCTCTCTATCCATTCATGCATCCTCTTTCACTCACCCATCCTCCAAAATCCAATTTTAGAACATCCTGTAGAAATTCTTGAACATCCTGTAGAAATCCCTGAAACATCCTGTAGAACCCCTGTAGACTTCCTGTAGAAGCTCACAAGTGAGGTTGATGGATAGCCAAACTTTGTGAAACTCTCTGGAAGGGTGTTAGGGACTCCTTAGACCTTCTCTGAGCCTTCCCAACCTTTTCCAAGCATTCCCCTTCCTTGATCCACCCCTGCACAGTAAAAAGCCAGTTAAAACACATGCATGATAATTCTGATAACTTATTTGAAAACACAAAAAGATGTTTCCTTCAGATAGAGATAGCCTAGGCATGTGCATTTTACCTTCATAGAAGTAATGGCATCTCTTCTAATAGTTTGCATTCTCTCCTCTGCATTAGTAGGACTAGCTGGTAGAATTAGGGTTTGCTAGGGTTTATGTTACTTTCTGACTTTCAGTTTCTTTCTGCAAGTAGATCAGCTTCCTCTGAGTTAGCTTCCATCCATCAGTTAAAAAGCTTCTTCTAAGAGCTCATAGAAGTTGGCTTGAGCCCTAGAGGACTTGTGCCAGCTGACCAAGTGATAGCTGCGGCAAGAGCTAGTACTTGTGCATACAGCACCGTCGCTTCCAAGTTTGTTACGAACTACCGGGTTGATAAAATTAAAGAAGGGAGTTCCAGGAGTTGCAACATTATTGCTGCAATACTGGGGCCCACCAGTGGCCGAGACAACTCATGACACAACTCGACATGAAACTGCTGACATGTATTGGCTGATTGTGGTGTCCATGTCAAGCTGCTACGTTGCTGAGTGATGGATGTACTCTTGGTGTGCTTTGTCTTTTCCTCTCCATGGCATAGTGTTTCGGGGTCTTTGATGGTCTTGGTATTGCTTGATGGTTCAATGCATGTCTTCCTTTTTCTTGTTGCTTGATATGCTTGGTACGCCTGTCCAGATGCAAGAAAGTCTTATAGCAAGTGTGCTCCTTCTTCATCTCGTTCATCGTCTCACCATGATATACCAGTATAAATGTTCCTACAATTCACTCATGATGGGACGACATCAAATCCAAAACCTCCTAGTCTAGGATGATGTATCATTCTCATGTTCCGGGTGACAAGGAGGGAGGAAAACTCACAGAGACAGTGCAAAGTGCAACTCAGGCTGGAATGAGGAATTCCGGGAGGACAACCTGCACTATCATGAAAAACTGCATAGTGACCACTGGGAGGCAGAATTGTATAGTGAAAGTCACTAGTGTTAGCTGCAAGGTGGGACCCTGAGGGGGGTACCTCTACACAATTTCCGGAGGGAAGATAGAACATGGCTAAAGAGGGACAACTTAACAGTTCTACACATTTTCTAGAGGGAAGACAGAGTGGGCTTACAAAGGGACAACTAGGAATCTTTGCGCAGTTTCTAAGAGAAGTGTAGAACAAGGCTGCAAGGGACCTGCTGAGGTATGACTATGCAATTTTTGGGAACAGTTCAAGACAAGAAGTAGAGGGTCAACTGGGCATGTCTATGCAGTTTTGGGGAACAATGTAGAGCAAGGAAGCAGAGGGCCATCTTTGAAGCATCAGAGGACCAACTTGAGGTGCTTAGACTCAAGTTCGGAGTTAGCTGTGCTAACTAATAAAAACCTTTATCAACAGCCCTTATGGCAATGATCTGCTCACACAGATCGCAGTCTCACCCAAGGCGATATTGGGGGATGATGGAACCAGGTTTCCACATCCAGAAGGATTTGGAGTGTGGATCTTGACTTTGTCTTACTTACAAATCTATTTCTACACTATGCGATCTTACTTAGTATTATATCGAATCTGATCTATTTATACAAAGACTACTCGCAGATATAAACTCTATCTATAGTGCATAAATCAATGGATCTTAACTGTAATTAACTGTAACTGCATTCATATATGAATTCTGATATTATCTCTTATTTCTCAACACAAAAGTAAACAGCAGGGGCCTACGCACACAACTTGATCTGAAACGTGAAAGTAAGATCGTCCTCTCAATAAGTGCAAGACTAAAATGGGATTGGTAGGCGATTGACTTAGTGCAACTTAGCAATGAACCATGAATTGCATAAATGAGAAATGCAAGTGGAATATTAAGTTGTCTTTATGCTTTAAAACATTAGAATTAAATGACGCATAAGCAACAAATTAAAAGACGCAAACTCAGTAAGAATTTGATGACAGAGTTCATCCCTCCTAGACTACGTCTCTGGGTCCACTTCAAAATGTGTGACCATTCTATTAGAAGTGCTTCAAGAGTTTCTTTACATGTGATTTTACCAGTTGATCTGTGCTCGTAGGCACTATTGGTCACTGTAGAAAGAAATTCGTCTGCAACAACTTTCCAGTGCCTATCTCCATTCCTGAATAGGCCCAAGGATGGCCAGGAAACGCTCAAAAGAGCATCTGCAGACAAATGTCGAAACTCTAACCCTGAAGCTTCTTTCACTGAACTGTCGCTTGAAAATTGAAGTGCAACCTCCTTCTTGAAGGGTTTCGCCTCTGGAAATGGAAGAGACTTGATGGGCTTCTAAAATGCCTCTCTTCTCTTCTAACACAAGGCTTACAATACCTTCTTCTAACACAAGGCTACAACTTTCTCCTTCCTTTATGCTTGAGGAAGAATGGCTTCTTGATGGAAAACTTTGGATTCCATTCCTCTCTTCCTTTGAATGGTGTGACAAACCTCCTTTTATACACCTTCAATGTTTATTTTTGGTTTTAAGTTGTTAAAACAACTTTGGCTATTTGAGATAGCGCATAAACCTTATGCATTGAACTTAGCTTCAAAATTATTTCGAATGGTAAACAATACCTTGATTTTTGAATTACATTAATTGTTTGAAGCCACGTACATTAGCACGTTTGTTGGTTTTTTAATGCACATTCATGCATTACCTTCATAACCATATGCACATTACGTTGGAGCTTTTAATTAAAGGTTGAATTTAAAACTCTTTTTTATACCTTATCTTCATCCTCGTGATGACTAGGCATGTTTTCATGGCATAATGCATCTACTGTGCGTTGATTCCTTGGCACTGTTCTGTTGCTTGCTGTGCATGGCATGAGATATCCATGGATTTTTCGAAGCCAACATTGCAATTAATACTAGTTTGATGGTATGCCAACTAACTCAAACGGTTTCCGCACCTATGGCATCAATAACTTGATAGCATGCCACGTCTCCAGGACTGCGTTTATCCATTCTGGAAAATCCCCATGGCACTGACCGAATTTGCAACTGATTTGCATCTCCACAATGCAACAAACCTTAATATGTCCACAATCCCCATGGTGCTGACCAAATCTACAACGGTTTTGCATTTTGGTGCTTTGTGGACAGGTTGGCCCACCATTTCGGTGTTCAATGGAATCCCGACCTTTGGTATCTACCACTTCGACCTGCACCGTGCCACCTCTACCTTGCTGGCTTGCTGACATAGCCACAACACATATCTGAGTCGGATGACTATCACTGCAAACCTATTAATGTAGCCTCCTTGGCTCCATCTGTTCCTGAATAGATTGCTGACTTGGCTTATCCTTTTTGGTAATTCCCCGTGGCTTTCACCAGATCTGCAACGGATCTGTATCTCCAAAATGCATCAGACTTTAATATGTTGACAACAATATGCCATATATTTGTCCCTTCTATGGACTCCGTCATATTCTTTGGAAATGACATGGCAATATCCATGGAAATAACTTCACATGGTTGACTGCCGAATGGATTTCTGTTGCATATCATATAACATATAAACCCTGCTTGTTTATATCACCTTGCAACATTTAATATTTACGATAGTTATATGGTATTTGATAACTATGTTTTCAATGATCCAAACTTTATGACTCCGTGCCAAACCTTAATGTAAACCATATCATGTTTAAGGTTTGTGCTCCATTTAATTTTATAGTCATAACATAATGTTTTGACATATGCCCCCACCATATAGTTTTAATGTATGCACTCTTTTTAAAGTAATTATTCCCTACTTTAACAATTTTGTGCCCATGAAGGAAAAACCTTAAAATATCACCTTTCAACCTGAAGATGTGCACCAATGATAAGATTTGACTCGATGCCATGTGTCAACTACAGAAACGCCACATGGCCAACAAGGCCTTCTTCAACACCTCAACTTCGATGGATGGTTTCTCCATCACTGGGAGGCCAAACAGAAATTCGGAGACATCGCCAGAATTAGTGCGTCGAACCCTTCGTCTTGGCACTAGTTTTGTAGTCAATTGAGACAATCAAACTCTGCACAAGTCAAGAAAAACTTTTCCACCTAGGACCATCTTGGTCATCAACATATGGTAATATTTTGACTTGACTTACAAGATCCATTTTGGATCACACCTCCCAATAGAAAGACTTTTGGACCTCCAAAAGTTTATTTACAATCATGAACTTTATTACAAACATGAGTCAATGTAAAAAAAAATACCATCTAGACCCTATTTACAAACTTTGACTAGGGCTACTGATGTGTCAACAATTTACAAACTCACATTTATACATATGGCATATAATCTTCCCAGTTCCAATCTGAAGACTTACATTCCTCGGCTCTAGGTGCTTTTGTTGTCTCTTTCTCTGCTGGTGTTGTCTCACGGGGCAGCATCGGACATGCGCTTTTTGAGTGCCCTCTCAGCTTACATTTTGGACAAACTTTTTCTCTAGAGTTTGTGCTAGCTGTTTTTCTGTTGGACTTTCCTAAACTTTGTCCGGTTGTTGCAGAGTCATTGTCTGACTGAAGTAATGTCTTCCCGGGGCACTTCTTTACTTGCAGTGCTACATCATCTTTCCGTGGCTGACTTTTGATAGCACCTACTTTCTTGCTGAAAATTTTCTGCTTCCAACATTCTTCTACACAATGTGAATTACTACCACAAAAGGTACATGGATAAATCCTCTTGATAACTTTTAACATTAAGTTTTGACTTGAGGACTCACCTTCTGAATCACTACTTGATTGATTCATCAGCTTACCTTTTCGGTCCTACAACTTTTTCGGCATTAGGTCTGGGTGTAGGGACCAACATCGATCCGCAATGTGACCTCTCTTCCCGCAGTAGTCACATATTGTTTGATCATAACCCAAGCCTTCATGTTTCAACCTTTCTTGCACGGAGATTGGTTGGAGCCTGCCTTGACCATGCTTTCCGAGACCTTGTCCCTACTGGTATCCCATTTTTTTCATCAGTGACATTCCCATTCCTCGGGTATGTCTTTCAAATGCTCCAATTT
Source organism: Pinus tabuliformis (assembly GCA_031772625.1). Taxonomy (NCBI): domain Eukaryota; kingdom Viridiplantae; phylum Streptophyta; class Pinopsida; order Pinales; family Pinaceae; genus Pinus; species Pinus tabuliformis. The sequence goes on from CM062817.1 coordinate 1,766,053,987, forward strand.
CCTTATTGCTGGAAATATCATCTTCCTCTAAATCATTTCTTAGAGATGATGGAATATAAGGAGTGTCCTTAGAAGATGAGGAAAAGGTTCCGATAGCCTCTTCTATCGATTGTTCTTTTGGAGTCATTGACAGAAATGAACTATCTCCATCTTCCTGATGAAGAGGCAAGGCTTCATTTTTCCCTTCAGTAGATGAGCTGTGAACTAAAGGACTGCTTTCCCTTCAATTCTTCCATAAATCTTTAATCTTTGTCTGCAATCTTTTCTTTTCCTTGTGCAAAGCTTTAACCATTCGTCACAATGTAGCATTATCCTGCTGATATTGTTGGTTGAACTCTTCCAGTTCTATCAACCTGAGTCGCCTGGAACTTTTTCCCATTTTTGCACTAGATGAGAGCTTGTCACTCTGATACCAAAAAATGATCTGAAATGTGGAAGTTAGATCATCCTCTCAATAAGTGCAAGACTAAAATGGGACTGGTAGGTGATTGACTTAGTGCAACTTAGTAATGAACCATGAATTGCATACATGAGAAATGCAAGTGGAATACTAAGTTGTCTTTGTGCTTTAAAAATTCAGAATTAAATGACTCATAAGTAACAAATTAAAATATGAAAACTCAGTAAGAAATTTATGATGGAGTTTGTCCCTCCTGGACTACGTCTCTGGGTCTGCTTCAAAATGTGTGACCATTCTATTAGAAGTGCTTCAAGATTTTCTTTACATGTGATTTTACTAGCTGATCTATGCTTGCAAGCACTACTAGTCACTCTAGAAAGAAATTCATCTGCAACATCTTTCTAGTGCATGTCTCCATTCCTGAATAGGCCCAAGGATGGTCAGGAAACAGTCAAAAGAGAATGTGCAGACAAATGTCGAAACTCTGACCCTGAATCTTCTGTCACTGAACTGTCGCTTGAAACTGAAGCGCAACCTCCTTCTTGAAGGGTTTAGCCTCCGTAAATGGAAGAGACTTGATGGGCTTCTGAAACACATCTCTTCTCTTCTAACACAAGGCTTACAATGCCTTCTTCTAACACAAGGCTGCAATTTTCTCCTTCCTTTATGCTTGAGGAACAATTACTTCTTGATGGAAAACTCTGGATTCCATTCCTCTCTTCCTTTGAATGGTGTGACAAACCTCCATTTATACACTTTTTTTTGGTTTTAAGTTGTTAAAACAACTTTGGCTATTTGAGATAGTGCATAAACCTTATGCATTGAACTTAGCTTCAAAATTATTTCGAATGGTAAACAATACCTTGATTTTTGAATTACATTAATTGTTTGAAGCCATGTACATTAGCACATTTGTTGGTTTTTTAATTCACATTCATGCATTACCTTCGTAACCATATGCACATTATGTTGGAGCTTTTAATTAAAGGTTGAATTTCAAACTCTTTTTTATACCTTATCTTCATCCTCGTGATGACTAGGCATGTTTTCGTGGCATAGCGCATTTGCTGTGCGCTGATTCTTTGGAACTGTTCTATTGCCTACTATGTGTGGCATGAGATATCCACGGTTTTTTTGAAGCCAACATTGCAACGACTTCCAGTTTGATGGTATGCCAACTAACCCGGATGGTTTCCACACCTGTGGCATCGACAACTTGATAGCATGCCACGTCTCCAGGACTACACTTATCCATTCTGGAAAATCCCCGTGGCACTGACTGGACTTGCAACTGATTTGCATCTCCGTAATGCAGCAAACCTTAATACGTCCACAATGCCCATGGCGCTGACCGGATCTGCAACGGATTTGCATGTTGGTGCTTTGTGGATAGGTTGGCCCACCATTTCGGCGGTCAACAAAATCCATACCTTTGGCATCTAGCACTTCGACCTGCACCATGCCACCTTCGCCTTGCTAGCTTGCTGACATAGCCACCTCGCATATTTGAGTCGGATGACTGTTGCTGCAAACCTATTGACGTAGCCTCCTTGGCTCCATCCGTTCCTAAATAGATTGCTGACTCATCTTATCCTTTCTGGTAATTCCCCGTGGCTCTGACCGGATCTGCAATGGATCTGTATCTCCATAATGCATCAAAATTTAATACGTCGATAACAATATGCCATATATTTGCACCTTCTATGGACTCTGCCATATTCTTTGGAAATGACGTGGCAATATCTGTGGCATAAAATTTGCATAGTTGACTTTCGAATGAATTGTCGTTGCATATCATATAACATATAAACTCTGCTTGTTTATATCACCTTGCAACATTTAATATTTACCATAGTTATATGGTATTTGATAACTATGTTTTCAACGAGCCAAACTTTATGACTTCGTGCCAAACATTAATGTAAACCATATCATGTTTAAGGTTTGCGCTCCATTTAATTTTATAGTCATAACATAATGTTTTGACATATGCGCCCACCATATAGTTTTAATGTATGCACTCATTTGTAAAGTAATTATTCCAGACTTTAACAATATTGTGCCCATGAGGGAAAAACCTTAAAATATCACCTTTCAACTTGAAGATGTGCACCAATGATAAGATTTGACTTGATGCCATGTGTCAACTGGAGAAACGCCACATGGCCAGCAAGGCCTTCTTAGACACCTCAAATATCAGGAGACATTGAAAAAATCAATGCATCGAACCCTTCGTCCTGGCACTAGTTTCATAGTCAATTGAGACAATAAAACTCTGCACAAGTCGAGAATGACTTTTCCACCTAGGACCATCTTGGTCGTCAATATATGGTAAGATTCTGACTTGACTTACAAGATCCGTTTTGGATCACAGCTGTAGACTTACCAAGGTCTCCACACACATAGCTACAAGAACCTCCCCCTTTGCTCAAACACAAAACTATATGACAATTACATACTCAAAACACGAGCAATTGATTACCTTCCTTTGACTTACTAAGACAATCCTTTATATATCTTTTTCCCTTACAATACCATGGTTCACAAACCATGGGTGGAACTAAAAACATACAATTTAATTCCATCCTTTTACAAAATAAGGGTATTTGACCCGCCCTAGAGCCCCTATGACTCCTAAAACACTACGTGAAACATGTTCTGATCCTCAAAATGCGGGCTCTTTAGAAAAATTTGACCAAGGGGGACCCTACCCAACAGAAGACAAATCAAACACACAAATACAAACCTTCAAACTTGCCAAAATAATATCATAAGAATGAAAAAGCAATCAACATGCCAACAAGGTCAAACAAGAAAAAGTTGAAAAAGACTTCACAAGAGCTCATGGGGTGAGCTCGAGTGTTTGCAACCATCAAAGGAAAAACCAAGGAAGGCTTCGAAATTTGGATAAGCCAAAATTTTGGAGGGTGTTGCAACTGCTACAATAGGCTCCTATTAATTATCATTTTATTTAGTTCCCCTTTCTGGGGAAGCCATAATTGAGTCAAATCAAGCTCCATAAATCCTTTAAGGTTTTGCAGCCAATCCATACTAAAAAACAATCCATAAAATTCAGGAATGTCAACAATCACAATATCTATGATCTGAAAAATGATATGATCTTCTAAAAATCTGATTAAAACATCTTTTAGTTCACCTACTACCTTAAAAAAAGTTTTGTCCAACCGCATAATTTTTACATTAGAAGGTTTCATTTATGCATTAATCTTCTTACATATGGAAAATGACATTACATTAGAAGATGCACCGATATAAATCATACAATTGAGGACATTATGATTGAAAATATGCAAGATTAACAAAATGTTGAAATATGGCAACAAGAATATTCCAATTTAATTTGTCCTTGAATTAAAATCGAATTTAGTCCTAACAACTACTTGGAAATAATTAATTAATTTATTTTAAATTAATTAGTTGGAGAAATTCAAGTTAGAAGTCTTTTTGAAGTCATGCAAGAGTTATCCCTTAAATTAAGGAGATAAGATTGAGTTATATTTGAGTTGTAATTAGTTAACTCATTTTACTGAGTTAAGTCCAATTAAATTAGTTCCAGATTGTTTGAGGAACTAATGGTGAGTTAATAGTCAGTTGATGCATGCATGCATGCACTCAACTAGTGCTACTCCAGTTAACTGAAGATTCCCTCATCAGAAACTCATGCATGTCTATTCTGAGAAAGACACAGTTGAGATTAATGTCATGGATAGTGCACTATTATTTGCATGTGTTTTCTTAGGGAGAAAACTCATGCATGCAGTCAAGGATTGAATCCTTGAGGATTGCATAGTTTTGGAAGAGTGTTCCACTTGGTAAGAGGAAAATCACCCACAAGGAACAACGCATGGAAATAGGATCTTGGAGGGCAGAGAGTAAGGCTAGAGAGAAGCCAAGATTTCCTATGAGCATCTGTGAGGATTGTACCGAGAGCTGGCTAGCTGTGAGAGCTAAGGATTTGTATAATTCCTATGTATTTCCACCATGTATGATAATACAATAGTGTGGGGTTTTTAGCTGAGGATTTCCCTAAAGTATTTTCATGTGTATTGTGCGATTGATTCTTCTTCTTCTAGTTATATTTTTTAGCTCGATCTTTAAGCTTCTGCAAATTGATAGTAGAAGTAGGTTATAGTATTATGCTTTGATTTATATTGCATTATCGGGTTAACCTACACAGATTTTCTACATGGTATCGGCGCTGTGAACAGTATATTGAGAAGAGAATTCAAAGTTTGAAGTTCCGGGTTGCAGGTGCAAATCGAATTCATACCATACTTCAAGGTTGGCCAATGGCTTTCTATGGCTTGAGACTCGAGTATGCCTTGGAAGGTATCTTGAATTACATAGCATGGAAAGATAGAATGGAGGTTGTATTAGAAGATAATGGCTTGAAGGAATTCATTGATCAAGAAATCCCAAAGCCATCTTCAACTAATGCACAAGAGTTGGCTGAGTGGAAGAAGTGTGTGGCGAAAGCGAGACAGATCATCCCTGAGGGAGTTTGAGACCATATTGTCTCGAGTGTCCATGGGAAGGATGCTCCATTTTCAATGTGGAAGACATTGAAGGACCTCTACCAGAATAGTAGTGACCAAAGGAAATTGGCGCTCAAGGATAAGCTTCGAAGAATCAAGATGGAGAAGGGCGATACTATTTCCACATATCTGAACAAGCTCACCACATGCAGAGATGAGCTTGGCAGTGTGGGAATAACTACTGCCGATGATGATATGGTGAGCCTCGCTCTCCTTGGCCTTTCAAAGAGTTGGAATAGCTAGCAGGACTCTGTCAATGGAAGGGAGAAACTGCCAGATTGGGAATGACTGTGGTAAGATCTTATGCAGGAGGATATCAGGAGGAGCACACAAGATGGTTCTTCATCCAAGAATGATGATGAAGAAAATCTAGCCTTAGCAAGTAAGGCAAGGAGAAGGCTTCCCATTTCAAATCGAATTCTTCTCATGGAGGGAAGGCAGGTGACATGTCTAAAGTAAGATGCTTTAATTGTCACAAGATGGGGCATTATGCGACTAATTTCCCATCGAAGAAGTCCAAGAAGGGATCTTCGGAAGGATCAGAAGGTGAGGCATTAGCCTCTCAGTTCGAAATGGACTTTACCCTCATCACATGCATGGTGTCATCGATGATGGGTTGTGTCTGGTATCTTGACAGTGGAGCCTCATTCCACATGACCGGTGATAAAAATTTATTCGGTGCCTAGGAGGAGAAAGACCTCAAAATGTGCATAGAGATGGGTGACGACGAAAGGTATAGTGTTTTAGGGGTGGGCACAGTTGCTTTTCAAAGGGAGCATGGAGCTCCTCTCACCTTGACAAATGTGATGTATGTGGCTGGACTGAAGCAGAACTTGGTATCAGTCATGATGTTGGAGGAGACAGGCTACAATGTTGTCTTCAGCAAAAAAAAGCCGTTTCTAAGACACATAGACATGGGTTAGACCAAGAGGATGGGGATTCGGGAGAAGAATATCTATAAACTAGAGGTATATGACTGTGTATCATTGAGTATGAAAGCATAATTGGTGCACAATGAAGACATCAGTGAGTTTTGGCACAGGCGGTTGGGCCATTTTCATCATGGGGCTTTGAAGATAATGCAACAGATATCTACAGGACTTCCCAAAGGTAAACTTGAGCAAGTTGACACATGCAAAGGTTGTACCTTGGGAAAGTACACCAAGTCCTCCTTTCATGATCAAGACAGTCGAGTAGAGGCTATCTTAGAGCGAGTTCATACTGATTTATGTGGACCATTCTCGATGGCATCCACAACGAAGCAAAGGTATTATGTGAATTTCATTGATGACTATTCTCGTAAATGATGGATTTATTTCATGTAGAATAAGGACCAAACTTTCACAAAGTTTTGTGAGTTCAAAGCTTTGGTCGAAAAAGAGTCACGGAAGAATATCAAGGCCTTGAGAAGTGACAACAGTGGAGAATATGTCTCTCAAGAGTTTAAGGACTTTTGTGTAGCTGAAGGAATTAAACGAGAGTTGACGACACCTCATAACCCACAACAGAATGGGGTAGTCGAGAGGAAGAACAAAACTATTGTAGGGGCAACACGGGTAATGCTGCATGATCAAGACCTACCACTTCACTTATGGGCTGAGGCGTGCAACACAACGGTCTATTTGTAGAATAGAAGCCCGCATTGCATACTTGGGATGAAGACACTAGAGGAAGCTTTCTTCGGTAAGAGACCAGATGTGGGTCACTTCAGGATCTTTGGCTCATCGGTATATTGCCATGTGACAAAGGATGCATGGAAGAAGCTTGAGCCGACAACAGAGTTGGGGATATTTGTGGGGTACACTAATACACCTCACAACTATTGGGTGTACTTGCCTACCAGTTGGAAGACAATGGTTCACAGAGATCTCAAGTTTGATGAGTAGAAGGCCATGCGAGTTTCCCTTGAGAGGGAGCTCCAACTACAGGTTGTTGAGGAATTGTTGCTTCCTAAGGAGGAGGAGCCTCAGACTGATGTGGAGCAGCCTCATGCAAGGGTTCCAGGAGTGGAGACATCCACTCAAGCAAAGTCTTCCAGAGATGGATGGAAGCACACAAGAGAAGCTGACAGATTGTTGGAGGATGCGAGAGAGAATGTGGGAGCACCATCTTCTGAGCACAGATAGAGGAGGTCACCTGAGAGGTACACTGGATACATGGCCCTTACTGGGGAATGTGTTGAGACCGAGCCATCTTCCTTTGAGGAAGTAGTGCAACAACTGATTGGGGTTGATTTTATGGTGGAGGAGTATGACTCCATAGTTCGTAGCAATGTTTGGGACGTGGTTCCGAGACCAGAGAACAAGTTAGTTGTGAGTTCCTGTTGGATTTACAAGGTAAAGCAAGCTGCTGATGGTAGTGTGGAGAAGCATAAGGCAAGATTTGCTTCCCGTGGCTTTTCACAGATCATGTTGCTACAATATATTTCGACAGAGGAGCAAGATGCTGACATTTTGACAAAGGCATTGTCAAAGTGTAAATTCGAGTTCCATAGAGACAAGATCGGGGTGGCAGATAATCCCTTTCTTGTTGAGAGGGAGTGTTGAAATATGGCAACAAGAATATCCCAATTTAATTTGTCCTTGAATTAAATTGTGAATTAAAATCAAATTTAGTCTTAACATCTACTTGGAAATAATTAATTAATTTATTTTAAATTAATTAGTTGGTGAAATTCAAGTTAGAAGTATTTCTGAAATCATGCAAGAGTTATCCCTTAAATTAAGGAGATAAGATTGAGTTATATTTGAGTTGTAATTAGTTAACTCAGTTTACTAAGTTAAGTCTAGTTAAATTAGTTCCAAACTGTTTGAGGAACTAATGGTGAGTTAACAGTCAGTGGATGCATGCATGCACTCAACTAGTGCTACTTTAGTTAACTGAAGATTTCCTAATCAGAAACTCATGCATGTCTATTCTAAGAAAAACCCAATTGAGATTAATGTCAAGGACAATGTACTATCAGTTTCATGTGTTTTCTCATGGAGAAAACTCATGCATGCAGTCAAGGACTTAATCCTTGAGGATTGCGCAATTTTGGAAGAATGTTCCACTTGGTAAGAGGAAAATCATCCTCAAGGAATAACGCAAGGAAATAGGATCTTGGAGGGTAGAGAGGAAGGCTGGAGAGAAGCCAAGATTGCCTATGAGTATCTGTGATGATTTTACTGAGAGCTGGCTAGCTGTGAGAGCTAAGGCTTTGTATAATTCCTATGTATTTCCACCATGTCTGATAATACAATAGTGTGGGGTTTTTAGCTGAGGCTTTCCCCAAAGTATTTTCATGTGTATTGTGTGATTGATTATTCTTCTTCTGGTTATATTGTTTAGCTTGATCTTTAAGCTTCCGCAAATTGATAGTAGAAGTAGGTTATAGTATTCTGCTTTGATTTATATTGCATTATCGGGTTAACCTACACAAATTTTATACACAAAAATGGTGGGGGTTTCTTTTTCAGAGAAACAAGGTTATTTTCATTAATTTCATAATTTGAACGAATTCAAAAACATATTTATGAAAGTTACTTATATATTTACTTGCAGGAGCATTCAAGCTAGCTATGTATTGTTGAACTTTTTGATGAATCACTAGGATTTTCCAGAGATCATATAAAGAGAAATTGACCTTAATTTTCTTAATATCATTTATTGGGTCATATTCTATATATGAAAGTATAGATTTCTGGGTGCTAGGTGGGTGTTTATTTCTGTTTTTATCTACTATAGGTTGAGTTTGGCTTTCAGCTAAATCTTTACTTCGGGTGTATGCAAAAACAAAACCAAAATATTCTTCAAAAACATTCAATGAAAAATTAGGAGGATGAATTTCTTCTTGATCTTCAGAATTAGGTTCAACTCCTTTTTCCTCATTGTTATCAATAGTTTGATCAAGATCTGTTTTCAAAGCCTGAAAAATGTTTTGTATTCCCTCAAAATTCAGTCCCTCATTAAGGGGAGGTGGTTTATGATACGATGGTCTCTTAAATGTCTGTTTAAGGTTTCCCCTATTTGAATGATGTTCTGATTTTCCTTTCTTAAGGTCAATAGTTTCATTTGAATTTTATTTATGAGCTTTTGAAGGTTCTCTAAATATAAGGTTGATTGGTATTTTTTAGAACCACACTATATTGATGATTCTTGCTAGAATAAAAGGTAAAATCTGATTGTTTATGAGACTCGGTTTAAGGATGAGGATATATTTTTCCACTGTTAAGACTTCTTCAAATGATGCCTGCAAAGTGGGCTTCTGGCCCCTGTTTACCCATACAACTATATCATGATGTAAATATTTGACATAATAAGCGATAATAAGATTTTGAGGAGGTAAGGACTCAACAATTATTTTATTCTTTAATGAATAGAGTCTAACATTAACGTCCTTTACTTTCTCTTTATTCTACATTTTCATGTTAGAAAATTCATCAATCAAGACTTCACGTGGTTTTTTCTCCCCCGAATTTCTCCAAGAATGAAGACTTAAACTGTGTCCATGAAACTATGCTCTGAGGAGGCTAAGCGAAATACCACGTAGTGTCTTTTACCTAAAATGTATATGGGAATAGTATACATACTACATCCTCATGATGGGAACTATTCTGTTTGATGGAAATCATGAATTAATTCACATTATCTTCAATACGGTGCTTTGAATCAGGATCAAATTTCAGTAGAAATATGAGGATTCCTTGGGAGAGGATGTTTCACTCCTGGAACAACTACAACATCCTGGTCCACCCAAGGAGTGGTTGGGTCATTTTGATTGTTTCCAAGATTATAGACCTGATTTTCTGCCATCCTAGAAGATCCTTTAGATTCATATGTGTTAGATGAGCTCTCTCCACTAAAATAATTTCCTAAAGATCCACAAAACAAAGTCGGTTGACTAGATTCTCTTTCAGATATTTTTGATAGGTCAATAAGTCTACGAGTAAGGATATCGTGTAAGCGATTGTTAATTGTGATAGTGATTTGTGGAACATTTTCAGATTGTTCAAGCACTGAAGGTTCTTGTATGTGCAAGTCAAGTGGTTTGACTAAGAGTGAAGTCAAAACTATCTGGAGGAAATAAGCTTGTTCAATTATTTCTTGAGTTCGAGAAATGATTTCTCGGGATATTTGCAGGACCTAGTTAATATTTGCTTGTATATAAGGTCGGATATGTGTAGTATTGTCACTGTGGGTCTACTCGAGTGGTGGCTAAGAAATTGTTAAACTCTCAGCAAGAGGTGGATCAATGTGACTCCTACCTTGAAAGGGTGACCTAACATGTTGATGTTTGTGACAAATGTTTTCCATTTAGATTCAAAGGGGCCATCCTTCTAGTGCCATTTTTTATGCAGGAGATATACACCTAAGTCAATAAGAAGGAAGTGGCCTTGACTGAGGCTCTTCACACAACCCAAGCCATTTGATATAGTCACACCAGACGAGTTTATAGGCTCCATTTGCCTTGGATCCTTTCTTCTTATGAAGGATTGAATATGGGGAGGACCCAAATCTAATATAAACTAATGTTATGCTATGTTATCCTATTCTAAGGTATGATTAAATATTAAAACTAAAACTATACTATTAACTAAAATATAAAATATATTAGTACAAATTTATCAACCTAGACTGATTTAAGAGTAGGTGGCTGAAAGTCTAAATTCGATATACACATTAATTCTAATTTAAATATTGAATTTAAAAATTAGAATTAGAATATAATATAAGATTTATATTACAGAATCATATTATGGTACAACATGTACAACTATGTTACAACAAGTGTCAAAGACCAGATCATAATGAAATTAGTTCAAGATAAGAATGATCTATAAATATCTCATAAAAATATTCAAAGGAATGAGATAAAATGTCATTTCTAGATGCAACTATGTATAGAATAATTCTCAATGTGAATGATGAATGAATTGATAACTGTAAATATACAAAGTTACTCAATTTCATTAATAAACAAAGCATAACAAAGCTTGAATATTTTACATTCAGAATGTATGTATGCAAGACTAACTAATATATGCTTATATAATCTATATTTCTTGCCAATATAAGCGAAAGGAGAGAACTGTAATTGATTGTTTATTGAATTCATATGCTTCTATATTTTGATCTATGATACAACCAATAAACCATCCGACAAAAGAAATGATATAATCTACCAATAAGTTATAGTTACAATATTAATTCAATTTGTATGCAAAAGAAAAAATCATGCAAATCTAAGCACCTGGGACCCCCCCACAGAAACTCAAATAATTTTGATGTCAAGATAGAAAACACTCTCAGGACATAAGTCACTGGAGACCTGTATCAGTCTGGTTAAGAGAACACATATTGAAATAAAATTTGATTAACAAATAATTGTGTTAATAAACAATCTTACGTTTAAGGGATCAAATCAATAAACAAATGGAATTTATATCTTCTAAATCTCAAAAATTAAATTATAGAGGCATAAAGAAGATATTAGTGAGACTATGGAACATATAAAAAATACAAGCAATAGACTGAATCCAACCAAGTCAATTAACTGTATAAAATAAGTATTCCACAATCATAAATTCAACAACATTTATTTGCTCAAAGTGTCACCTTTTGAAACACTATTTACAATCAAAATGAAGGGCATTTATAACCTTAGGCCCTCAGTGTTACAATAAAATTGTCTTTGAGTCATTCGGTTACAGAAAATAAAAGGAGATTTTTTCAAGTTTAGGCCTTCTCAGCCTATGAGAAGATTAAAATAAGATGTATGACAGACAATATTCCCATACAAGGTTATATGAGCAAACACACACGGTGGGTGAAAGCATCTTGAATCGTACTGCACAAGAGAGTTTCCTTGCCATCATTTAAAATTTGTTAAGAAAATTTACTAAGATTAGATAACATAACAATAAACCTGAAATGGGGTTGCTACAAAATATACAATTCTATAGTGGCCCTATTATTAAAATAGAAAACGAAAAATGAATATTACTCACATCACTTTTTCAAACAAATTGATTATTTTCCGGCATTAGGTCCCTCTAATTCTGAGAATATGGTAAATTTGAGGCTTAGATAATTTATCACAATGTCAATATCTTTATACCTGGTTCTACCTTCAATAAAAGATGATTTTTGCTCATTTGACTTATCCTTTCTCTGGAACGCAACCCTTAATTGGTCATTTTCATAAACTAGTTGGTTAATTCTATGTTCCAGATGAGGAATAGTGAGAAAATATTGTTGTTTCCAATACATATTTACAATGAAATCATCCTAGTGAGGGTCCCTAGAGGAAGTATCACCAAAATTGATAGTTTTCATGACCTGGAGAAATATCTTGAGAATGCGACTTATTTTTCTTCAAAGATGGTCTAGGATTACTTTCCAAGTCAACCAAAGGAATCGTTTTAGGAGAACCCTTAAGCCAGGTTCTTCGAGCCCTAGCTATTTTTCTTTGCAATCATTTTATTTTTACCATATCTCGTTTCTGAATAATTTCTTTTTTGTTTGCAGCTTAAACATGCTATATTTTAGGCCAATGAGATTTAGCGCTGGAATTAAACCTACGAGATTTGGTTGCACTCCTAGTAACTCAGAGATATGTTGAAATATTGGAAACTTTAGTTTGGCTATCCTCCGAAGAGGATGACCCTGTCATTTGAGGAAATACCTCACATTCATCCTGATGTAACTCCTTAGCCATGGATGGATTTGAATAAATAGGAGAAGGTTCGGGAGCAGTAGTGGCAGAGGACTGAACAAAATAAAAAGTTAGAGGTTTACTATAGCCATTTCTAGTGAGAAAAAGATCCTAGTCATCACCAATACGAGATAAATAATATCTAACCAATATATATTAACCCATGATTGAAAAGTGTTTGTTCATGGTTTTTATGCTCAACTTGGTAAGCCTTTGAAATCCTCATTAAACTCTTCAGGATAAAGTATGGAAAATTAAGTTTTTGGCCTAAACAGGCCATCAAAAGTTAAATGTGATCGTTAGAGTAATTTTGAGGTCTAAAATGGCCTCAAAACAAAAATGTGCAATCAAAATCAACTTTATAAGAAGCAATAGGATTCAAGATGATGATGTCAACCATGGGGGATTATTCACTATTTTTGGAGTAAAAAGTAAAAAGATTAAAAAATAATAAAATAATAAAATAATAAAATAATAAAACTAATTTTCCAATTCATAATTTCAACTTATCTCCCTACGATTTTACTCAAATTTCGAATGGTAGCACTCATTGGATGTGGAATTCGATTCCTCATCCAAGGAGTACATATGTTGCATACTTTCAATGGACCCCGCTACATGAAAAATGAGAAATACATGAAAAACATGATTGCAATCACGTTTCTCATGTATTTCTCATTTTTCGTGTAGCAAGGTCCATCGAAAGAATGTAACATGGGTACTCCTTGGATGAATAATTAAATTATGCATCCAATGATTACTCCCACTCAGAATTTGAGTAAATCCATAGGGAGATAAGTTGAAAATATGAGTTGAAAGGTAGTTTTTTCCTTTTTCCTTTTAAAATTTGATGATGTAATCTAATCTTATTTGATTATTTTCACTATTATTTTATACTATTCCTTAGGAGGCCCATTTAGACCTCAAAATTTCTCTAATGTACATGAAAAAATAATTTTAATGACCCTCATAGGTTATGTATCTACGAATCAAATGTAACAAGTTACACCATTTTGGTTTGAGAAATGATATAGACATACCTTTAACAAAGTATTCATAGTCCTTATTCGCTAGAAATTTCTTCCATGGAAGGGTTTTGACTGCAATGTTTTTGGACCAACACTCACCTTGCAAGGGTAATTAGGTGGATGCTTCCACAAACTGCAAATTGATCTCAATTTCAAGGTGATCAATGTATACTCTTCTTCCATTGAAGGAAGCATCAAAATCCTTGACTACTTCATTACTGTGGCCTCGAAACAGTTGCAAAAATTTCCACCAACCTACTTGACAAAACAAATTTAATAACTCTTCATCTACCTCTATGATTTATGCTCCAACAACCTCTGCTCAGACTACTGGAGGCATGTTATAGAGGAAAAGTCATATGTTGAGGTGGAACATGGCTTGAAAAATCGAAACTAGACATGTAACGCTAAGTCAATGAACCCTTGGGACCAAAACGAGAATGACAAAAATGAATGGTTTAATGAAATGCTCTCGAGAAAACCCCAGAGATCAAATAAATAGTTGTCAAGCATAGGTTTATGACAAAGAAAGGAAAATCATGAAATGTGGACAATGAACCATAATCAAACCATATACCAATTGGTGTTTATATAAATTGAGACTTAGGCATTCAATTTCCATGTCAGTGGGTGACGAGGCATACTTAACATGACAAGTTGGTCGAACCAAGTACTTACCATAAGTGGATATCTATGAAATGGATCGTCGAAATCATACATTTAAGTCAAAATCAACTAGCCATTAAATAATGCATATCAAAGGTGGATATGGCATGATTAATTAATATCACCAATCAATTAAAACATACAATGCAACCAACTAAGGTTAGGTACTTTACATTAAGACCATGAATATGAAAATAAAACATTTGAAAGTGCAGGTATCATTGAAATAAAGGATAAGTATAGGAAATCAATATAGTGTATAACAATCACCCCATTAACATTATAAACATGTGTCTGAGCTACTTCAAAATCTATGATTCTATAACAACTCTTAATTTAACAGTTTTCTTGCAATTGAGAGAAACTGTTTATTAGTACCAATCATAGCAAGTAGGATGCTAAATCCTTGTATTTCAATGAAGGGCGAAATATATCCAATATTAAACAACAAAAAAATCGAAGTGGTGATTAAAAAAAAGAATGCGGGAATTTAGCAAATACAAATCCAATTAAGTGAAAACAAGCAGGAAAATAAAATTTAAAGAGGGGCCCTTTATTTTTCAACAAAAATGAAAGGGAGGGGGTTGGTCTGCCAATAGGAAGGAACCTACTTGTTGTTGATGTAATGGTGACACTTTTATAGCCTATTTTGGCACTATATCCTCTTTGGTTGTTTTTATAATCTTTATTGTGCCTATTTGTTTCTCGAGGAGACGTGCAGATCTCTGGAACGAGGGACATTGTTTTCCTATAACCCATCAAGTATCAAGGGATTGCAGGCCTTCGATAGGCTGAATGGATAAGTCCCTGCTCTAAATGGATAAGTCCCTGTTTGGCGCATTCCAATGTGGCCATTGAAAGCCAAGAAGGGAAATATTTTCGTAAGCTCCAGAAGGATAGCACCAAAACGTGCTTCATAAAGTTATAAGGGTGATGGTGGAGTTCAGTCACTAGTCCAAGCAATTTTAGAACCACTATTGTTGAGCCATGAGCGAGATCCTTCATAAATGGCTCATGTTGAATTTCTAGCAAAAATATTATCTTGTGGTCTTATCTCACATCCTCAGCCTTCTCATTTTATCCATGAACCTGGATGAGTTTATCGGGTTGTGTGATGATCAGCTTGGAAGTTAGGTGGGTAGCCATATGACCACACCACAAAACCAAGAGCAAAGTTTAACATGATAAATGATTGAGAGTACGTGAGAGGAATCAATGGCTCGGAGGAAGACTAAGATGACGTGTCCTAGAGGTTACGTTCCCGAAAGCCCACAAGAGATTGTGCAAAAGTAATGTCAGGCTAATGAGGGCCGGGCTAGCATGACAGGGCCAGTGGTGTGGAGTGGGATGTGATGATTTGGAGATTGTGCATTGGCTGAAGCGAGAGACCATCCTCATGTGAAAGGATTATCACAACGTTACGGTGTGGAAGATGAGACTTGTTTAGATGGGGAATATTGTGGTAGTCGAAAGAAATGTCTCTATCTTGGAATCTGTCTCTCGGAGGTAGTAAGGTGTAGTATTTGTGGGAGATCCAGGATGCGTCAACACTCTGCTGTTGTGGTAGGAGCAAGGTTATTAGAGCTGCTAAATATGAATGGAGCTTACGGTCCAACTAGGAGCATTAACCATGCATAGGTGTGGACCCGCTGGGACGATGTAAGCCTGGAGGTCAGCCCCCTATTGTTCAATGGCAGAGTGTATTTAAATGACGTGGTGTGGTGCAAGCTAGGATGCATTGGCATACATGTGAGCCCTACAAATTTTTCATCAATGCAAGGGTGGACCCATAGACGAGTAAACTTGGAGCACCTTTCCCGGAGCCTCAAAACAGGAGTAACGGAAAAGTTCCAGACAATTAACAATCCATCCTAGATATATATCTATATATATATATATATATATATATATATATATATATATATATATATATATGGTGATGAGCCCCAATATTGTAATAAGAATGCTACAACTTCCAAGGCTACCAACTTTAATTATCAACCTAGGGTTCATACAAACTTAAGAGGGGTCGACACTCTATGTGAAACATACACCTTCCTCTTCCAATTATGACTCCCTTTCATGTGGGTGGAAGAAGGCAAGGAAAAAAATTTAAATGAAAAAATATCTAGGTAAGCCACCAATCCTAAGTTGCATAGAAATAAGCAAGAATATTCTACTTTTGTTGGAAAGTAAATGATAGAAAGGAAATCTATTCTATTTACAAGAAAGGAAAACACACATAAGCTAATGAAAACAAAGAAAATCTAATCTATCTTGCTAGAAAGGAAATGGCAGTAAATGAAATATATTAAACTTTACAGGAAAGGAAATCCATACATTACTCTTGCAGGAAAGAAATCATACTTTGCTTATAGTAAATTGCGGGAAAGGAAATCTAGACTAGTTGTAGGATTCAACATTCAAGAAGAAAATAATGCAAAAACTAAATGGAAACCTAACTAAGTATTAGCTCAACCAAAGTGGTCTCAAAGAATTCATGGGCCTTTCAATTTATGCCATAAATTTGGAGTGAATCTGGGCAAGGGAAGAGCTTAAAGACATAATGCTATAGGAAACTCTTTGTTGCTACATGAAACTTTCAACAAGCCCGTTTCTTGAATTAACATGATAAATTCCCAAGCTAATAAAATGCAAAAATTGTGGATTTTTTTTTTTATTAATTTAATTATTTTAGGGTTCAATCCAAGCGGAATCAACTCAAAGAGCTTCATTAACACGTGATAAAATTCAATAGAAATTTATGACTAAAAACCATAAATTTCATAACAGTGAACTAGTAAGTTGATCTTAAGTACCAAAATCCCTAATCTAATCAAGTGAAAATACTATGGGGTGAATTTTGTTATTAATTGAATGTTTTTAGGCTTCAATCCAAGTGGAATCAACTCAAAATAATCCCATTAACACATTCTTAAATTCAACATAAATTTATTACAAAAACTAGAAATTTCAGAACAGTGAAGTCGTAAACCAATCCAAGAAGCTCAATGATGAATATGACTTTGCAGATTTGTTCCAAGGATGAATAATACTTGTAGCTATATATATTACCTGAAAAATAACTTATTTCAATCATTTACCCAATTTAACCTACAACAAATGAAGCATGAATACTAAATGCAGAAATAGGAAATGTAAGAAGAAGAGATCCAAGTTAACAAGAAATGCAAAGAAGATAAAGAAATTGTATCGCAGGGCTATGAGGATCCTTGGATGGCCAAGCCCAAAGATACTCAGATTCTTATGAATGAAAACAAGTCTTAGAAGCTGAAAATGAAACCAAACTTCATTATTAGAATAAATTCAAGTACATCCATGCTGGAAATGAGAGTAGATCTGTTAAATAACAAGTTTTCTTCACAAGAAGACTAAAAAATCCATGCCCATAGAGACTAATTCGAATTGGTAACTATACAAAATAATGGGACAAAAACCTCCTTGGAAGGAGGTAGCTTTCCCCTCCAAAACCCCTCAAAAAGTGGATCTAGTTCCCAATAGTAGGAATCTTCATAAATACCGAGTACCGGATTCTCCTGTAGAAGGGAACACATCCCTAGATTTTCACAATTAGTGGAGCTCCAAAATCTATTTAATAATTTCATAATATCCAATTCATTTATTGGTCCATCCTATAGCATCCTTGGGAGGGAGAAAGTCCCTAAATTATCTCATTATGTAGATCTTCAAAATTTACTCAATATTCTGCGAAAGAAACAATATTAGACACATAATAAATAATTATCTCTCAACCTTCCTAAGAACATATTAAAGCTAAGAAAACATTATTAAGTGCAAAAGAGAGATTTAATATAGCCTTTATGTGCCTAAGAAATGATATATGGGCCATATTCTACACCTAATTGGGAGGCCCATCAAATGGAGTGAATAATCAGGGCTATATATATGTTTACACATATGCGTTAGTGTAAAGGCCTGTGCCATGACCGAGTTGGTAGCTAATGTGTTGTTTCTAGGAGGCACTGGGAGGATGATGTGCAATGCTCATGTAGGTACCACAAGAGCACCACATGAGCATTGTGTGGCAATGTTGATGATGTGGAACCTTTTGATTCATTAGTGACCTATAAATTGTCGTGGATATTCCATTGGACATTTTTTTAGAACAAATATAATAATATTATATTAAAAATATGAAATTCTACACTATTAAAGTTTTATTCAATATCTAGAACTATAGATTTTACTATAGTTAGTGCATGCATGCAAATGGAAATTATGCAGAAAAAAGAGAACGGAAAAAAAAAAAAAAAATCTCTCACACAAACATAATACACAAGATATGCTTTGGAAAACCCTTTCGAGAGAAAACCCAGCTGGAAGGTGAGGTTGATCCCCTCTCTTTCTCTATTTGGAAATATGTCTACATGTACAAAGAAGTATGGCATGTAGCTCATGGGATGCTATAGTGCGAAAATCCTCTCTGTGTGCTCTACCTCCTATCCCTCTTAGCTATATTTTCTGAACTATGCAACAAATGCACTCAAAAGAATGGAATGTCTCTTCTTCCTAGTGGCCTGATTATAACAAAACCCAATAGCCTACTAGTGGTTAAGTTTGAGTACATCAACTCTTAACCAGAGTTACAATATAGACCCTTCTAGAGTATTTTACATCACAATCACGTGGCTAGCCCCTCTTCCAAGAATAAAGGGGGCTGACGTGGAATCCTCCTAAATTATAGGTGTGAAAACATGAAGTTAAAATTATTAATGGCATAATTTTCACATACAAACTTTGATTGACGTGATTCTTGCACCATTGAAAAGATCTCCGTGTGCATAATAGCACGAAAAGTTGTGATGCTAACAAGACATTTTTTTACCCCCAAAAAACATTGTTTGATGCCTCAAAACACTCGCGGAAGGTTTTAGACCCCGTTTTACCAAATTGGGTCCCGCTGGTAAAAATGGTCCCTTGAGATGATTCCTCCATTCTTTTCCACTCCGAATGCATTGAGATATATGAAAAACAATATAGTGATCCAATCTAGATCAATTATAGATAAAAATGATCATATCTTGTGGTCTGAAGGTCGTATTGAAGTAAAATTTTATATCATTGGAATTGTCTCAATGAGACAAACACAATGATGATGTCTATTTAAGGCTTTAAGCTATTTGAAAATATGAAATTTTTTAGACTCCATTTCCATAACAACACCTTGAATCTTGGATTGGTCTAGTATCTCGCCTCCTCTGAACCTATGCTGTAAGGAAAGGGGATGGGGTGGTGTTATAGTGTGGTCTCAAAGCATCTAGGTTCAACACTTGGACTGGATGGGCTCTACCATGGGCAAGTAACAGTCGAACTTCTGTAAAGAGGTTTCATATCTATTTCTAGAAAGTTAATAACACAAATGTTTAGGTATTAAAAGTCGGTTTGATTAATTGATCTGAGACATCATGGAAATTATTACTTTATGATTTAAGCATGTAGTATGGTACTAATAGATGTGTAGATTTACATATGTTGTTGGCTATGTAGGCACCTATAGTAATGTTAATATCTTGATGATCAAATTGATATTAGAATACTAATGTGGCTTGTTTTGTACAACTAGTTCTCCATGGAAGTTCTGTAAAAGCAAGATCATGGTCATGATTATGCTTATTTATTTTTGTCATAATGCATCTAATAATTGTGTGTGAATGACAACACAGTTCAATCAACAAAGGGATTAGGATAGGAATGGTGTAATATAGCTATGATTAATCACAACAAAGATATGAAGAGGTGAGGATGAATAAGGAAGAACAATAACCCAGCCAAGGGGAAGGGGCAGACTCTCCTAACTAGATGGATGCCTTAAGGAGCCTAAGGGTTGAGATCAGGAGCTATAAAGAAGATAACAAAATATTGGTGAAGGCTCAGGAAAAACAAGGGGATATGAACGTAGTCATATTGCAAATTTTGTATGACTTGCAAAGGCAGAGGAAGTATGAGCTAGAGACCAGTTATAGAGACATGCATATCCCTCTAAGATCAAAGGAAAGAGAAAATGGAGACACCATTAAAGTGAAGACATTGTGAAAGGAAATGTACCAATGAGTACCCCAGATGGAAGAAATAGAACTTGGGGGCATCATTCTAGTAGACCTTTTAGTTCCACTAACAAGAGGCATTATCATCATTACCATGATATCACCAGAAGAAGAGAGAAAATAATTATATTTCGAAGGTACTTAAGAAGGCTAAACCACCCACATTTGATGGGGAAATGAAGAAATATAAATATGTTGAAGCATGGTTGCTCGAAATGAAGAATTTCTTTAGAATCCATCAATACTCTGAGAACATAAGGAAAAGGTGGTTACCTACAGTCTGAAAGGAAAATTTTACATATCGTGGGACGATCTTAAACAATGTTAAGGGAATAATTGAAGAGAGGTTAACCTGTAATGAATTTGAAAGCCTCTTCATTGATAAGTATCTATCAAATAGCTATTATGACAACAAGGAGAAGGAGTTTTATGAGCTTAAGTTGGGATAAATGTCAGATGAAGAATACACCACTAAGTTTTTGGAATTGCTGAGATATGTGCCATATCTCAAGCATGAGAAGGAAAAAGTGAAAAGATTTATCATTCAGATACCATTATCATTTAAATATCAAATTGAAATGCATAAGCCTCAAAATTTACATGATGTTATTAAAAATCTAAAGAACTTCTACGAATAGTCTAAAAGAAGGCTAGGCTTCAAAGGAGATTGGAAAGCAAGGTAAAAAAATAAGGATAAGAAGAAATGGCCAAAGAGAATACCAGACAAGAAGGAAGGTGTGGGCCCCACTAGTGAAGGTCACATGCAAAAAAAAATTAGTTCAATGGAGAAATGTCATGTGCACTAGTATGTGAAAGAGTAGGGTGGGAATGAGATTAGAGACCCATTGAGATGTTGGACATGTGGTGAGAATCACCAGAAAGGAGATTGTCCACATCAGAAAAACATTAGAACTTAGATATATAGTGCATATGAGGCTCAAACAATGGCAAAAGTAGAATAGAACCTGTTTTGGAGAATTTAGCATCTACGAATAAATACTATTCACTAGACAAGTAGTTGTGCCTAGAACAATAGTTTAAAGTGTTTTAGACTTTCCCTATAAGCAATAGATAAGAAGAATGGATAGAAGGCCTACTTGTAGTTAAACTTTCCTCTCGTCTCCCTTGTATCGATTCCATCGCTCCTCCCCATACTTAATCCGCTTGAAAATTACCCTGCCAACACAACAGAAGATGAAAACCGATCAAAGCATACGATCCATTGAATATAAATGAAAGGAATTAGAAGCAATTCATACATATAAGCATTATGAAAGAACACATCATATGGAAAAAGGTTCAAACACTTTATTAGATAGAAGAAGGAATTACAACCATCAGTGTCTGATTCAAAGTCATTCCTCCAGCTTGGATCCCATCCACATCACATCAAAAGCAAGACAAGCTTGTGGCATCACATCATTTGCTCCAAAGTCAAGTCTCATAGCAGCATTATCTCCTTACAATTCAACATAATCCAGCTAGCCCCTGATCACTTAGATGAGTGGTCAATTTATAGGAGGATGAAGGAGGTTTTGTCATTAACGGTGACATTGAATGGCCTTCCATAATTAGAATTAGTTCCATGGAGGAAGGGATGAGAGGATAGGATGCTCCTTAACTCATTCCTCATCCATTTTTGAGCTCATAGGAGTTGATAAGATAGGGAAACTTCTAGATGAATCCAAAAGATAAGAATATTCCCCAAACCCTATGTGAATTTCGCTCATTATAACCCAACGCAGGTGAAATGAAGCCTAAGTGCTCTGTAGAGCACCTTGGCAGTGGACTTAACTGCTCTGCAGTGCACCTTCATAAGGGCTTACCTGCGTTGGTCCCTCTAGAGGCAATTTATGGATGTCTTCAAGTCATGAAACTGTCTGGGAAGGAGGCATTCAAAGGGTTGACTTGTTTAGGGCATGAAACAACTGATTTTAGGGTTTGATGAGTCCTAAAATATTGATCTGAATGTTGGGATTTGATGTGCCCAAATGTATCTATAACAGTTTCCCCCTAAAGCATGAAGTCAGAAAAATGCCAATGTCAAATGAAATGCTTTACAATGTGATGAGGAGGTATCGAAGTGGAAGGTGACCTGCATCAATTACAATACATATATCGTGATATTTTATTTTATATGAATTGCTGAGGGAAGGCATACCCATGCTTAGCTTATAAACTTTCATTACATGTACATAAACAGTCGTCTACAGATATAGACCCATGATCGGAATGACTATCAATGTAAAGCCATTGTACATATGATTTAGTACTCCTGATATCATAGCCTGGATGGATGAACTAGATCCGGGGTCTTCAATCTCATTCAACCGCTCACTCAAGTACAAGTATAACCGTGTGAATATGTAATCTGAAGTCAAACATGGGAAGACACCATCTGATTACTAGCTAATGATGTAAGCTGTTAACAGATGTGAAAGAAATCACCGATAATGAAAATGATCCTCAAGGTACTGCAGTACATTATATATGTTGTGAATGGATGATTTGATGTCAAACACCATACAAAGTCTTCTAGTCGAAGGCCATTGATGTATGCCTATCACCGAAAGCAAGAAACTTGCCATGCAAGCCTCAAGGTACTAAATGGGTGTTTCTAGGTCAACTTCTTGGATAATGAGTTGATGTTGACAAGAAATGACTCATCGCAGGAGGGCCTTGATGTATCCCACATCAATGACACGAAATGAGTGTAATTCTTTTAGAGATGGAATTTTAGGGCATGAAACAACTGATTTTAGGGTTTGATGAGTCCTAAAATATTGATCTGAATGTTGGGATTTGATGTGCCCAAATGTATCTGTAACAGTTTCCCCCTAAAGCATGAAGTCAGAAAAATGCCAATGTCAAATGAAATGCTTTACAATGTGATGAGGCGGTATCGAAGTGGAAGGTGACCTGCATCAATTACAATACATATATCGTGATATTTTATTTTATATGAATTGTTGAGGGAAGGCATACCCATGCTTAGCTTATAAACTTTCATTACATGTACATAAACAGTCGTCTACAGATATAGACCCATGATCGGAATGAATATCAATGTAAAGCCATTGTACATATGATTTAGTACTCCTGATATCATAGCCTGGATGGATGAACTAGATCCGGGGTCTTCAATCTCATTCAACCGCTCACTCAAGTACAAGTATAACCGTGTGAATATGTAATCTGAAGTCAAACATGGGAAGACACCATCTGATTACTAGCTAATGATGTAAGCTGTTAACAGATGTGAAAGAAATCACCGATAATGAAAATGATCCTCAAGGTACTGCAGTACATTATACATGGTGTGAATGGATGATTTGATGTCAAACACCATACAAAGTCTTCTGGTCGAAGGCCATTGATGTATGCCTATCACCGAAAGCAAGAAACTTGCCATGCAAGCCTCAAGGTACTAAATGGGTGTTTCTAGGTCAACTTCTTGGATAATGAGTTGATGTTGACAAGAAATGACTCATCGCAGGAGGGCCTTGATGTATCCCACATCAATGACACGAAATGAGTGTAATTCTTTTAGAGATGGAATTTGAATTACGACACAAGGTTTAGGAATGGCGGTCATGAAAATGAAGGCTTATTGTATTGCAAAAGATCGATTTTGACTGAATGACTTCTCTTGAACATGTCGGCGACACTAAAGTGAATTGGTAGCATTGACCCAAAACAAAGCAATGGATGGTATTATAGACCAACAGTGTGATAACCATCAAGCTAATAACCCAACCCAGATAGTCATGGTGATGGAGTGAAAGTGTCATGTTCAAGAGCGACCTCTTACCATAAAGTGCTTTTCCCCTTTTTCCATTTTCCCCAACTATTGCTGACCAATACCTGTTTATTTTTATCAATCTTGAGGAGGATAACATATCCTTGTTGTATAATTTCACCCTTCGGGTGAATCCATCGCTATTTGATGTTTTAACGAGTCTAGCGAAGGTGAAACTCGGTCTTGTCTAGATGGACAAGTTTGTTGCTATTTGATGTTTTTAACGAGTTTAATGACAAAGATAACTCGATCCTTTTCATGTTTAGAGAGTTTGAAAAGGTACAAAAATAAAACTCCACAAGTTCTTTTTCGTAAATTAATCTCTCAAGTCTGAAAAAGCGTAAAATAATACAAGATAGATATCATTTCCAATCCGTTAACAAGATGGAAAGGACAAGCGCTCGACAATCTTTTCATGTTTAGAGAGTCTGAAAAGAGCTTAAAGAGGACTCCAAGGGGGTTCCTTTTTCGTTTTTAACAAAGCTCAAAAAAGAGATAAAAGTGTGCTTTGTGGTCAAAAGTACAACTTACAATCGAGCACATTGAATTCTGCAAATCAGTTGTAAACCTGCTCAAAACATCACCAAATGGATTAAAAATATATGTTTCATAGGAAAAAATAAGCAAATACTAATGTTTAGTTGATTAATTAACATGAAATAAACATAAAACAAGTTTTTACCATATCATTTTTACCATTTGGAACTTACCATCAAGTTTTGTGCTTTGAGCTCAGTTTTTACCTCAAACTTCACTAGCTGATTGCGAAAGATTCCGTGGACCGTTTCTCAAGCCGTCCGGACTAGGTAGGAACCAAACCTCTCTACTTTCTTTTCAATCCATTATTTTGTCATTTCATGCAAGTTTTAGGGTTTTTTGGGGTCCCTGGGGTTTCATGTTTTTTCCCTGGGATTATCGCAGGCTTTCAAAAATTGTGCTGAAGAGCACATGGATAGAATGTTGCATGCTTTGCAATGCACTATCTCTGTCTCTAGGCTGGGCTGAGCGCATTTCCCAAGTTTGTTTTAGTTGTTTGCTCCAAAATTTGCCTTGGTTTTTGCATGGAAAGGATCCTAATTTAGCTTATGATTGTGTTTCAGGATTTCATCATATCAGAATGTCAATTACATGGTGAGAAAGAGAGCATGAAGAACAAGACATGGTTGCCCTTAATAGCCCGGGTATAGTTGAGGCCCTCAAGAATTGCAGGTTACTCAAATACTTTAAGTTGTCTGGAATGAGGCAACAAATAGAACTATTGCAGTTCTTTGTTCATGCATGGGATCCGATAGATTAGACATTTCACATTAGGGACAAGATGGTCCCTATTACTATTGAGGATATTTACTTTCTTATTGGACTATTAAGGCGAGGTGCCCCCATCTCACTTTATGGATTTGCCCGTGGAGGTGAATTGTGAGAGATTACATCAAATAGTTTTGTCGGCCAGGTACATAGCCTAGCAGGGATGGGAAAATAAACATCAGGGATGTAAGTGATTTGCCTTTAAGAATGATCCTCTTTATGATCACAAAATTGGCTGGCAATGTGACACTACATTTGGCGAACATATATTATATGCAGTATGCAATGGAGTGTCTAGAGCCAAAATTTTTCAACTGGTGCGAGGCTGTACTTTCACTGCTGAAAGAACAACTGACTAAGGTAAAAAGCGGTAAGACAAATAATTTTTGCTATGGTTCGATCTTGATTGCTTTTTCCTTAGAGAAAATCCCATTGATGCAACCAAAACATGTATCACTGGGTGTCGTTGGTCCTAGAGATCCACGTATGCAGAGGTGGGTTGAATTGATGGCTCGACATGCTGGTAAGTCAATAATAATTTTCTCCCTTGCATTTTTCAGCTGGCTTGAGCGACAACATGTTGTTATCGAGAAGCATCCATACTCAGGGATGGATTATCGTGGAGATCCAGATTTGATTCTACCAGTTGGAGCACAATGGGGTGCTATGGGTAAGTTGTTTGACCAAAGTGTTTTTGATTTTTCAAGTTTCTACATGTTTTTTGTGTTTTTTAATGTTTCCAAGACTAAACTAAAGATACTCTTATGCATACAGACGTGGGTACTGTTTGACCTGTGGTACGCTAACAGGTTGCAGGTGGGCCAACGTAGAGAAACATCAAGAGAGCAGTTCTCTAGGACTTCGATTTGGCCAAGACCTTAGCAGAGTTGCAGGATCACATAGAGGGATTAACCCTTGGCATTCCAGATATCTAGATTGAGGAGTTACCTATGAGGTTGCGGCGCCACACTATTGGTGTTCCTAACTGTTGGGCTAGGCTTTTGTGCATGATAGCACAGGCTGTGACCTGTTACCATGAGCACCACTAGATCTACTTAGGATATTTTGTATGCATTTTTGAGTTTTCGGGTTAGATGACCAAATGTGTCTTAGGCACAAATTTTGTAAAAACTTTTAAAACACCTATCTATTTTACTTTTAGAGTTTTTATGGTTATATGAAATCCTATTCAACTGATGATGTGAATTGAAAATATTACTTTTACATATGTCGCAAATGTCTATTTAACACATAATTCGCTAGAGAATCAATTAATGTGTTAAGATTTCTGGAAATATGTTGATATTGAATGTGTTCAAAACATCTTTCCAAAATACAAACTCTAAGGAACATATGAAAAAGTTTTGGATTTCGGACAACATTAATGTTTGTTAGTTGTAGTATAACAAGTTGCGAGTCCAGCCTAATGATGATTTAATGAATGCCAAGTGAAATGGCATAAGAGAGTAGTTCAATCAACATGCTATACTCAACGATATTGTTTGTCGATCAACCGATACAAATCCCTTGAAAACTCATTAACTCGCCACTTGGAGCGAAAATGGCCCATGCTGCGGAAGACAAATTCTGCGTACTACGACTAGCACCATCGGCATAACCAACAAAATGTTCTAAAGACTCTGACATCTACAACAAATGCAAAGCGGATTACTAACCAAATAAAAATCTCTAAAACACACACACACACACATGCAATGAAATCATATATACAATGAGTTTTACTACACTTAATCAAGCATAGTAACGTTCGAGGTACAACCCGTTTCGGGGCTGCGGCAATGGAATCCCATCATATCTACTAACTCGTAGGCTCCTTTTTCTAGAACATGCTTAACAACATAAGGATCCATCCACATTGGTTCAAATTTCCCTGCTCCAAGTTTATCAGCTTCCTGATCGTAAAGCAAGACCAGGTCTCCTTTTGGGAAGATACGAGGCTTGACATTCCTATCATATTGTGCCTTAATATGTTTCTTATGCGCTTAGTTAGCCAATGCGGCATCACGAAGGGTTTCATCCAGATGGATTAATTACAAGAAATGTGCTTCTTCTTCAGAAGTGTCGGGTAACAGGTCAATCACACGTTTGAGCAATGAAATTTCACATTGTATCGATAAGATTGCTTCCAAACCATAAACCAACTGAAAGGGTGTAAATCCAGTTGCATTTCTCACCGAGGTTCGATATGCCCACAAGGAAGAGTACAAGATTAAGTGCAAGTTTCTCTTATGAACCCCTATCATTCTTTGCAACATCCGCTTCAGGACTTTGTTGATGGCCTCAACTTTTCCATTCGCTTGCGGGTAATACGGGGTCGAACTATCATGTGAAAGTCCCAAGTTAGCAGCCAACTCAGCCATCATGTGATTGTGAAAATGTGACCCATGATCTATAACTATGGCTTATGGTACACCAAACCAGGAAACCACATGGTTAAAAAAGAAAATAGAATCTGTTTCGCCACTTTTGTTCAATGTTGGCATCGCCTTGGCCCATTTGGTAAAATAGTCAACGACGACTATAATATACCCATGCCCCTCGGCTGAGGTGGGGTTACATGTCATAAAGTCAATGCCCCATTTGGCGAATGGGCCAATAGCAACAACTGGATGTAATGGTGCAGGTGGTAATCTGGTTTTTCGGTCATATATTTGGCATGCATAATAGTTTCTAACAACAAAAATACAATCTTTAAATATAGTTGGCCAGAAGTAACCAGCATGAAGAATCCTTTGTGCGGTTGCATATTTAGATAAGTGTCCACCACAGGCACCTGAAAGGCAAACATTTAATGCTTTCTCGGCTTCCTCATGCGTGAGGCACCTCTGTAAAATCGTATCGATACCACGATGGTAAAGTGTGTCGCCAATGATTAGATAATCTTTGGCTTGGTAATGAATACGTCGCTGTTGCGAGTGAGAGGTATCTTGCCGAAAAGTTTGGGTTTGGAGATAAATAAGTATATCTCCATACCAGGTATTCGATGAAGAAATTAGAAACATAGACTCATCCAAAATTGATGTTTCAGATGTTGAATCGATGGAGGTTGAGGGAAGATCACATAGTAACTCAGCCAAAACTAGAGATTTCTTTGATTTAGACTTGATGAATTGTAAATCAAATTCATGTAGAATAACTATCCATTTTGAATATTTCCCCCCCAGCAATTGACGTGACAAAATGTATGTTATAGGGTTGCAATTTGAAATGATAGTTGTTTTCCGTAACTGGATATAATGATGAAATCTTTGAATAGCTTGCACAACTGCCAAAGCTAGTTTTTCGACATAAGAGTACTTACTTTCTGTATCGTTGAGATTACAGCTCAAGTAATAAATAGGATGTTCAATCCCATTTTCTTCCTGGAATAAAACCATGCCAATGGTTGTATCTGCAGTGGAGAGATATAAGTAATAGACATTTTGGTAATTTGGAGAATACATTCATGAAGCTCTAATCAGGGTATCTTTAAGAGCGTCAAAGGAAGCTTGTGCAACCTGATGCCAAGGGTATATGTTAGGTCCCTATACTACTAGTGTAACCCCTTATTGTTATTAGTAAAACCCCCTTATTATATTGTTGTGCCCATGTAGTCCCCATATTATTATTATTGTGCCCCATAGAAGCCCACTATTGTTATTATTGTGCCCTTACATTATTATTGTTATGTCAACTCTGATTATATTATGACCCCTTAGACTCATATATATAGAAGGAGGTCTTGTCATTTGTATCATCCAAGAATTGTTCATCTGTGTAATGTAAAGGAGGTTGCCCCCTCGAAGAGGCTAATTTATAAGACGTTCATCTATATTTTCTATCTTTTTGTGAGCTGGTTTCTTAACATTTGGTATTTAGCTTTGGATTATAGGGTTTCACTGCTCCAAACAGGCCATCGTGTAATTTTCATTATAATTTTTTCACTACAAAGTTTCAGAAGTTGAAACAAAAACCCATTTGAAAAGAAATCGATCTGAACCTTGGTTCTGAATTTCCAATCTTGTCTCGCTATATTTTCGGAGATATGATATGAGGAAGTTAGGGTTTTTGCAAGCTCCAAAATTTCATCTTGAACAGTTCCTCGTGGAATGTTTGCTATAATATTGTTTCTGTGAAGGTTCAGACTCTGAAATTAAAACCCATTTGAACCAAAATATTGATGAAGCTCAGGTCTGAATTTTAGATATTTTTGTGCTATATTTTCGGAGATATAATCTGAGGAAGTTAGGGTTTTTGTAGACTCTCGAATTACATGCTAAACAAGTGACCTTGGGAAAACCGTCATAACTTTCCCTTTGAGCATTAAATTGAAATTTCGTAAGAATTTTCATAAAGAGGATGGACTTTCATTTTCTGTGTATATTTTTCATATCCTAAGGTTGAAACAGTGACACGTGGCACTTCCTGCAAGTTCGCTCTACTAAACTAGTGTATGATTAGGTCATCGTGGGAGATTTGCATAACTCTTCCTTGTAGAATCCAATATTAATCAGACTTGCGGGGCTAGAAATAAGACTCAGAGGGATACTACAGGACACAATTTTAGAACTTGGAGATCTGAAATTATAGAGTTACAGTCATTTCAAGATTAGGCTCCTAAAATCAAGAAAAGGCGATATGAGTAAGTTTGATGGCAAGGATCCGGTAAATTTGATACTACAGATGGAGAAATATTTCGATCTACATGAAGTGCAACTATTACAAAAGGTATGCATTGCATCTTCATATTTAGAACCAGATCAATTTTTATGGTATAAAGGGATTTTTTCTCATAAACCACTTGTTACATGGTCAATTTTCACAGAGGAAATGATAGCACATTATGAGGATACAAAGGGAAACACCTTCTTTAGCCAATTGATAAATCTCAGACAAAAGTGTTTAATGGTAGCACACATTGAGGACTTTAAAAAATTGAATATAAGGGAAAATGATATTCCAGATAAGTAGAGGATTGATGTCTCCATAGGGACTTTAAAGGATAACATTCAACATGAGGTTCGTCTTTGGGAACCTGATTCATTGGAGAATGCATTAAGGTTGGAAATAAAAGTGGAAAGAAAAAATATGGCAACAAGGAAGTCTACCCCTCACAGCTATAAACATGGAATTGTTGTTTCTCCTAGCCTTCCAGAACCTACAAGGTTGACACCACAACAATTGGAAGAAAAAAGTGCAAAAGGGCTTTGTTACAATTGTGACAACAAATACATTAAAGGTCATAAGTGTGCCGAGTAGAAATTATTTTACATTGATTGTGAAGAGGAGGAAGAAAAGGATCAAGAAACATCAAAAGAAGAGGATATACACAAAGAACCAACCCCAGAGAAAGAAGAAATGAATCCGATCATATCTTGTAAAGCATTGGCAAGAATTACCACTCCTCAAATAGAAGGACATATCAAGAAGAAAAAGGTTCAAGAAGTGAAAGATCACATCGAGAAAGAAGAAATGAATCCGACCATATCTTGTAATGCATTGGCTGGAATTACAACTCAAACTATCAAGATAGAAGTACATATCAATAAGAAAAATGTTCAAGAAGAGGAACATGGTAAATGAAACTAGCCCGCAAAAGTTTTTCAACTTCTACTTTAGTTGCAGCAGCTTTCTTTGGATGAACAGGTCGAAGCTGTTGTCAAACTGGCTTGACATCAGAGTACATTTTGATTTCATGTTCAACAATACTAGAGTCAATGCCTAGCATCTCCTCGTAATACCATGCAAAAATATCTCTAAATTCATGAAAAAGAGCACTGTAATTATCAAGTTATAATGGAGAACAAGATTTGCCGACATGAATGTTTTCTACAACATTACACTTGGTCAAAATATTAATAGAAATCTTTTCTTCGTTATTTGACAGGTTTTGCTCAGATTCGATTGTGTCTATGAAAATTGAATTTGACAGGAAAGCAACGACTGATGGGTGGTTTAGTTCATTTGAATAATCTTCAATGTCATCTGGAAGATGGGAACAATGATGATAATCTTCCCATGGTTCCTCTCCTATCATCATTGATTGTATAATTCCTTCATCCGTAGAATGTATACGTGAAAAAGGATCCGAAGAGGTACCATATTCTAACAACCTATCTACCCATACAATTGTTGAGTGCGGATTTGGGTTTGCCGCACAAGCCTGAAAGATTGATTTCTATGATGATTCAATGGGGCTTAACAACATCACCTATATATTACTATCAACTTCAACTTTGTTGGAAATCCTCCTTAAATCAGATGAGGTGGAGGAAATCATGATGCAAGTCTCTACTCTTTCCGCTTCCACCAAATCGGATGGTGACGGTAAGGTAAAAGTACCCATTAGGGAAGGATCTTTAAAGAGACCTACTCCAACACTTTGAAGTGACAACGGCGGTCCACGTACCAATGGAATGCTTCCCATAGCTTGTGAACTATTGGAAAAGAAGGCTAGCTGATCAATGACTGTGATTCCACCCTTAAAAGGGAATGCAATAGTATGAAAGTACGTGGAAATCACAACAGCCATAACAAAGACCCAAGGCCTTCCCAATAAAATGTTGTAATCGAGGGGTTCATGAACTACCTCAACTTCAATAGTAATTGTTTTGCCCCCTAGTTTGATTTGAAGGTTACTCAAAATACCACATGGAGTATATGTTCTTCCATCAAAAGCTTTTAACGTGGTCAGTGATCATGGCAACGGCTATGAACCAAGTGTTTTCCAGCAGCTCATGGACATAATGCAAGTAGATGCCCCCTCATTAATAATCATTCGGTGAACATTCTTATTGAGAGATTTTACTTGAATTATGAAAGCTAACTGCACCGGTAACTGTGGTGTATATCCCACATGGTTAAAAACCACAAGATTTGAATCTGTAGGATCTATTCCGCCTATTGCTGACAGTAAATCCTGCTTCTGGGAGGGACAGTTTTGCAACACCTCGAGTGTCGACATAGCAGAAGGTGATTGAGCAAGATCTTCCACTATGTTATAATTTTGAGCTGCTCAAGCCCGAGGGTTGAATGTCAATTTGTGCACAACTCCCTTTGGTGGTTTTATTGTCAATTTAGGTACAATGGGTGGAACAACTTCAGATGAAGTCGAAGTCGAAGGATTAGATTGACTAGTGGCCTGATTATTCGACGAAGATGACGGATTTCCATAATATTTGTTTCTTGTTGACACCAAAATTTTGTTTTGTGGTTTTGTGATGGATAACATGAGTACTTGGGATGTGGAAGCATGGTCTGTCGCAACCAAATGTGTCTCCAAGGTTGGAAACGGATCAGTCAACACTGCCGATGTGTTTGAAGTCTTAAAAGTTTAGAGACCTCAGAGTGGTGTGGTCAATCTCTTGTAAAATTCTTGTCATTATAGATGAGACATGGATAACGAGGTTTCCTTGTCGAAGTAGAGGAATAAGATGATTTCTCAGGAGGGAAATTATCTTGTTTCTTTTTGTTCTTCCCTTTTTTCTTGCTCCGTAGTTTCTTTGGATTTTTGCCTTTGTCAGATGACACGACATTAATCTCGGAGGTAAGAGTATTTTCGGATGCATTGGTAGTTTGATTGGAAATAACAAGAGTTTGACCAGATGGTCTTCCTACTATTTGCGTTCTCGAAGAACCGATCACACCATCGCCGGCATGAGAGTCCTTACTCAATTGTGGAGGAGGGGGAACAATGAAATCTGGTCGAGGTGCATTGGGAATTTTATCATAAAGCATTCTAGATTGTGTGTAAATCAAATCCAAGTATTAGGCACGAGCAATAACTTGCTTTTTTGTGACAACTCCACCTTTTTCCATCCTCAGTGATTGGTGGCAACAAGGATTTTATGAACTACTCAACTAAAAGCTGATCGGGAAGATATATCGTAACCATTCGACGACGACGCCGCCACTCATGAATATGATATGATATATGGGTAGCAGTAGTCTGTTTAAAGTTGGTTAGGAGCTCCATTCCAATCTCGTATCTGATGGGTAATTGGAAGTGGGTAAAAAATGTAGTGGCTAAAGTGGTGAAATTATTGAAAGAAGCTCTTAGTAATTCAATGTACCATTTAGCAGCTAGACCAGTAAGTTTCTTTGGAAAAGATGAAGTCTAACCGAATCATCATTTAAGGAGTTTGATGAACACCAAAAATGAAAGGTCATGACATGATTTGATGGGTCTTCTCTAGGATTTCCATTAAATTTCGAAATGTTAGATGGTAACTTATGCAAAATTATCGACCACCAAGGTGCATATAAGATTGGATCATTAGTGAGCCGATTTAAAACTGGTAATTCTAAATTTTTTATAAACAACAACTATCAATTCAAGTAAGGTTGAGCATACCCATGATATGATGGAATTTCCTGAGCAATAGGTACTTGCATACCGACATAGGGCATCTGCATTTGGTAACCTTGGTATGGTTTGTTGAACAAAATCAGCATAAGGTGGTTATTGATAACCAGGTTGAATGTGTGGTTGTCCATAACATGCAAAGCCTTGTTGACCAGGACGTTGGTAAGCTTGAGATTGACCAAAACCAGCTTGAGCCTGTGGAACAAGTCCAAACTGGGGTTGGAATTGCTAGACTTGGGGTTGTTGAAATTGAGGCTGCCACGGTTGTTGAATCAATTGTTGTTTTTGTTGGTACAATTGTTGTTGATTTAATGGTTGTTGTTGTCCAGCAATGAAAGGTTGGCCAGGTTGTGAATAAACTATACCATTGTAAGCCTGGGTTAGTCTAGATAAGGGTATATTAACATGAGGTTGTTGTTGAACTCCAGAAACAAGTGGTTGTTGTACAACAACCTGAGGAACTTGAACCTCTCGACCTGAAACTTATGGTTGCAAGGTAGAAGGATCAGTTTGTACCAGTTGAGATACAACAGTTTGAACTTGTGATTGTGGTACAGTAGTAACAACAGGTGTATTAGGAATATATGACACATTTTGCATTGGTTGTTTTGGATACACAAACCTCGATTGAACTAGCATTGTTGGTTTCCATTGACAAACTCTAATTCCAGATTGACCTGAATACTGCAGGATATTACCATATGGTAGTCCTCCGGAATATGGAGGATACGGTTAATAAGCATATTGCTCTCCATATGGTGGTAATCCAATATTTAATGGATACATACGTCTTTGTTTACCAGATTGCCAGATTGATACTAATATGCAGGATCAAACTGTTGAGTTCCCATTAGAGAAGAACCAGGTAAAATTTCAGTTGAGGACATGGGTGATGACCATGGTGTAGAAGCAACCCCTAAGTGGGTTCCAAAAAATGATTGGTAACCAACTGGGACAGATGATTCACCATACAAGTGCGACTTAGGTGTGGTAGAAAACATCGAAGAGGTTGCAACAAAATATTCTGTTGCAGTTGCATCAGATGATACAGTATGAGATGTTGACGGTTGTTCAACCATATTTAACTGACCTAAAAGTTGTCCTAAATAATTTACGGGTACTTGAAAAGAAGCAAGATCAAATGGAGCAGAAAAATCAGGAGTATGAGGGTAAACATAAAGCCCAGTTCCAAAGAGAAACGGGGTTCTAGGTGTGGAATCTTCTTCCAATTCCTCCTCTATAGCAATTAAACCTGGTGGAAGAACTTCACCGTCAGGTTCGTGAAAGATTTCTGGTGTTGATGAAGTTGAAGCTTCAATAGTTACTAATGTCTGAGGGGTAACCGGTTGATCATCTTCTGGCAAAGTAGCAACTTCCGAATGTTCAAATTTGAAGTCCAGATGTTCGGGTAAACGAACAACAGTTTCAGAAAGAGGTTCCTGAACAACTTTAGGTTCAGATGTAACTTTTGTTTTAACTGGAGCAATTTCAAGTTGAGGATCAACTTGTTGTTGAACAACCTCAGTTACTATTTCACTAGGATCAATGCTAATTTCCTCAAGTAATTGTGAAACTTCTTCTTCAAAAATAGATGGGCCAAAAATAGTTGGAGTAACTGGAGTCTCAAGTTTTACTGAAATAGATGATTCAAGTAATTCAGATGAAGAACTAGGAGTTCTTGATGTACTAGACTCAGTTAAGTGAGATCACTTTGCCCGAATTGGTGTCGCTTCGGGAGGAAAAGGCAGTTTGCTCGCTGTTTTCCGTAAACGACGGGGTATGGGTTTATGTTCCTCCACGATTGCTGATTAATTTAATTATCAAAAAACAAATAAACAAAAAGGGGTATACTAGGCAAAAGGTTTACCAAGCAATTGTGAATAGCAGAATACCTCCTGGTGAACCAAGAAGTATGGGTAGGAAATCTCCCCGAATGTTGTGTTTGGTGTATCACAGTTTACAAGGCGGCCAACTCGGTTACTTAAGGATGGATAGCAACCTAGAGTTGTCCTCCCATATATACCCAAAGGTACGTGGAGGCCCAGTCCATATAAGCATTGTCTAATGCAAAACCGCACAGTGAGAGCATTCCCATATACTTTACGTATTGTAACATCGCCCTATATACCCGAAGGTATGTGGACGAGCTACGATATACTCATGTACGTGGAATGAGGTATCGCACTCGGGATGTATTGCAGACAAGTTAGCGACAACTACTTTGTTTTATGACGCCGAAACACATCTCTAGCCTAAAACCACTAAATGTTCTTGTTAATGACAATGCTCTATTAGGTAAATTGATGTTTATTTTAAATTGATCTTGCTTAGGAATTTTCCTTTCAAGTTCACCATGTGATGTATTTTGAAATTCCTAGGAATGAAACTATCATGATAAGCATTCTTTCCATCCAATTTAACGATGAAAATCCTAGCTACTTAGGGATAGAGAAATCAGATTTCTTTTGATCAAAGAGCAAAGAGCACAATCTAAATGCAATTTCCCTACACTATTCCTATCAGCACACACAAAATTTTTCAATGCAGCATGCATGTATTTCTTTCTGATTCCCTTAATGTGAATATGAACAAAAAGGAAATATGCACATACAATCAATCAATCTTTCATATGAATGAAGACTTTTACGACAGTTCAAATTCGAAGGAAGAGAAGACTTTACGACGCTTTCTTTCGAGTGAAGATTAACCAATTATATCCTAAATTTGACTATTGATCGATAATGAGAAAGAAAACATGAAGAAACATTAATCAATCCAATCAAAGTTGGGCTAGACCAGGAGATAACAACTCATTTCTTGAGACATAGCATTCATTGATCAATCAACAAACAATCAAACAAAGAAAATTTGGTAAAAACCCTTTCCAAAGGTGGGAAACTGATCCTAGGAGGATCAATGCAGCCCAGAGTGGGAGACAATGCAATTCAGAGCACTGTCCCCAAGCCAGGGATGCTCTGCAGCGCACTGTCGCTCACAAACCCACGCTGGCGATAATAAGCCATTTTAAGAGGCAATTTGACACAGTTTTGTCCAATTTTTCAATGTAAATACCTGAATCACAATCTATGAACACAAATAAAATCTACAAGGATGTTTTAGGAGGTGGATAAGCTACTAGGAAAGAGGATTCTTCCCCAGCGGAGTCACCAATTTATTTTGGAGAATTTAGCATCTACGGATAAATACTAATTCACTAGACAAGTAGTTGTGCGTAGAACAACAGTTTAAAGTGTTTTAGACTTTTCCTATAAGAAATAGATAAGAAGAGGGGATAGAAGTCCTACTTGTAGTTCCGCTTTCCTCTCGTCTCCCTTGTATCGATTTTGTCGCTCCTTCTCGTACTTAATCCACTTTAAAATTACCCTGTCAATACAATAGAAGATGAAAAACGATGAAAGCATATGATCCATTGAATATAAATGAAAGGAATCAGAAGAAATTCATACATATAAGCATTATGAAAGAATACATCATATGGAAAAAGGTTCAAACACTTTATTAGATAGAAGAAGGAATTACAACCATCGGTGTCTGATTCAAATTCATTCCTCTAGCTTGGATCCCATCCACATCACATCAAAAGCAAGACAAGCTTGTGGCATCACATAATTTGCTTCAAAGTCAAGTCTCATAGCAGCATTATCTCCTTACAATTCAACATAGTCCAACCAGCCCCTGATCAGTTAGATGAGTGGTCAACTTATAGGAGGATGAAGGAGGTTTTTTCATTAATAGTGACATTGAATGGCCTTCCATACTTAGAATTAGTTCCATGGTGGAATGAATGAGAGGATAGGATGCTCCTTAACTCATTCCTCATCCATTTTCGATCTCATAGGAGTTGATAAGACAAGGAAACTTCTAAATGACTCCAAAATATAAGAATATTCCCCAAACCCTATGTGAATTTCGCTCATTCTCAACCAGCATAGGTGAAAGGAAGCCTAAGTGCTCTACAGAGCACCCTGGCAGTGGACTTAACTGCTCTGCAGCACACCTTCATAAGGGCTTACCTGCGTTGGTCCCTCTAGAGGTAATTTTTGGATGTCTTTAAGTCAGGAAACTATCTGGGAAGGAGGCATTCAAAGGGTTGAATTGTTTAGGGCATGAAACAACTAATTTTAGGGTTTGATGAGTCCTAAAACAATGATCTGAATGTTGGGATTTGATGTGCCCAAATGGATCTGTAAAAAAACCTACCCAAAATTTATGCAATGGTGGATAACCATCAAAGAGACCACCAAGCATCCATAATTAAGATGGACGGTAATCTATGCAACCAAATCATTCGTATTTTAACTGACCTTGGTTCTAATTATAGTTATGTTAGCCTGAATCTTGTGGAAAAATGATATTTGGATAAGAAAGTACATGCAGAACCTTGATTGGTTCAATTAGCAACAAGGACAAAATGAAGAGTTAATTAATGAGAAGAATCATGTGCATTTGAACTTAATAGCATGACAACAATATCATAATTCAATTTATTTCCCTTGGGTGCATACACCATGTTATTGGGCATGGGTTGGTTGTATGCACATAGGACCAAGGTTTACTTCTTTGAAAAGACATTGAGTGCTTGGACGAGCATGGAGAAAGGAGAATGCCATGGGGCAAGAAAAATCCTACTTCAGTGAGGTGAATCACTACCATGCAAGCTAAATGTTGTTGCCAAAAGGGTTGTCAATTATATGTTGTGCAAAATTCCAGCGATGACAAAGTCAATAACAATGTTGAGGAAGAGGTGACTGAGGCACTGAAGCAATATTCTGTGCTACAATAATAAAAGGATGTATTTCTAGTAGAGGTTCTCGGATTACCTCCTCATAGAGAGATAGGTTTCTCCACTGAGTTGATGCGTGGAGAAACTCCATCATCTAAGGTGCCATATTGAATGAACACTCCAGAATTGATTGAGCTGAAATTATAACTTAAGGAAATGCTGGATAAAGGCTACATAAGGACAAGTGTGTCCTATGGTGAGGACTACTTTTGTTTGTGAAGAAAAAGGATGGCACCCTCAAACTCTGTATTGACTATAGGAAACTAAACAAAGTGAACATTAAGAACTGATATCCATTGCCATGGGTGGATTATTTACTTTACCAATTGAGAAGAACCAGTCTTCTACAAGTTCGACTTGAGGTCAAGGTATCGTCAAATTCTGCTTCAAGGAAGAAGACATCCATTAGAAAACTTTCCATATGAGATGCAAACATTATGAGTTCATGGTGTTACCCTTTGCGCTTACAAACACCCCTACCACTTTCATGTGTTTAATGAACAATGTGTTGCATCCTTATTTGGATAAGTTTTTAATTGTCTTTGTTGATGACATATTGGTATATTCAAGGACTGAAGAAAAGCATGAGGAGAACCTAGTTGCAGTGCCATAATTTCTCACGGAACATAAGCTTTATGAAAATATCAATAAGTGTGACTTCTTCTAGTCATAAATACACTACTTGGGGCACATTGTCTCCAAGAAGGGGATATCGGTTGTCCCAGAAAATATCAAGGCCATTACAGAGTGGCCAACACTAAAGAATATGAATGAGATCATATCTTTCATGGGGTTGACAGGCTACTATAGGAGATTTATTAGAAACTTCTCCATGATAGGCCATCCTATCAATTCCTTGCAAAGGAAGGGAAATAATTTCTAATGGACATTTGAATGTGAAGTAAGCTTTGAGAAATTGAAGCAGTTGCTTATTAATGCACTGATATTGAGGATTGCAAACCTAGACAAATATTTTGTGGTTTGTATAGATGTCTGTAAGGGCTTGTGGGGTCTTAATGCAATAAGGGAAAGCGGTTTTCTATGAGTCACAAAAGCTAAATGAACATGAGGTAAACTATGTACCTCATGATCTGGAGTTAGTTTCCATTATTCATGCATTGAAGATGTGGAGGCATTACCTCCTCGACAAGATATTTACACTCATGACAGATCATGGAAGATTAAAATACTTATTTGATCAACCTAAGTTGAATGCAAGGCAAGATAGGTGGTTGGATATACTCAGTGAATGTTACTTTGAAATTAAGTTTCTCAAGGGAAAAGAAAACAAAGTTGTGGATGCACTCAGTAGGAGGATCTAAGTGGATATCCTAGCAACCATTAGTTCTTATGGGGTGGACCTAGGAGAGAAGGTTAGAGATGCATGAGAACATGAAAATATGTATTAAATGATAAAATAAAGGCTACAAAAAGGTAGCGAGGATGGTAACGATGAAGGATATCATCTCATGGATGAGGGTTTTGTTGGCATTATGATACAAGTGTTTTCCTTGATGGCAAGATGACAGATTATAGTGCAGCAGGTCAGTAGCAAAGAATTGATGATCAGACTACAAAGAATGAAGAAAGAAGAGTATATATGCAGGTTCACTATATACCAAGTAGGGTATACACACAGGTATACGCAGGTTCACTAGATACCAAGTTGCGTATACGCAGGTTCTCTATATACCAAGTAGGGTATACACACAGGTATATGCAGGTTCACTATATACCAAGTCGCATATACGCAGGTTCACTATATACCAAGTCTTGTATACGCAGGTTCACTATATACCAAGTAGGGTATACACACACTTTCATGCAAGGAAAAGTGCGTATATGTTGGAGAACTTACTTTTGGTCCGTGGTAGTTAGTCCTCGGTATTTGAACCTATGGTTTTGGACCATAGTATCTCGTCAGACGTGTTGATCCCAAGTATTGGGTCCTTGGTATTGTTTATTATGGTTTTGGACCATGGTATTGAGTAAGACCTAAGACTATAAAAGGAGAAGAAGATCATTAGGCAAAGGTATCGAAAAAGTCTTGAATATATGAAGAAGTATGAGATCCAGTATGCAGGTTATGGGTTGATGATGCATTGCTTGATCTGAGCTAAGGAGGGATCTCATCAGTTGATGGAGAACAAGAACTAAGGAGAGATCGAGATCAAATGGTTTGAAATGAACTATCTTTACATTGTTGATTATGCTTATTCTAGATCTGCATACTGACATATGCGATGTTCTATAAATGTTATGAGTATGACTAATGTCTGGTACAGCTGCAAAGTTACAAGAAAATATTTTTAGATCTGTATGCGGGTTGGCCTTGGAAAAAGCGCGTATATACGCGGGTTTGATTCATTGTAATAGCGTATACATTTTGAAGTTTGATGTTTGAAGTTGCAGTTGGGTCTGAGTGATTTTGCAGAGTTCTGTGTCTGCTCTGTGTTCTGGTGACTGTGTTGATGACAGGGTTTCAGTGATTCAGAAATTGATGATGCTAATAGTGATTGTTTTGAGCTTCAATGATAGTTATGGGTCCAGTATGAAAATTGGATGAAACATGGCCTTTCAAATTATGTGTTGTGCTTCAGGAGTATCCAGTCTGAAAATGTATGAAACGTGGTACCCGGAGGAGATAAGCTTGTAGGCAGGCGCCTACGTACTAGTATCTTAGCTAGTACAAGAGCAAAGGGGGTTGGAGCTCCCTTCCAGGAGAATCTGGAGAACGAGAGAAGGTTGTAGCCTTCTGCAGGTTGTAGCCTGCGTGCTGGTAAAGGACTGCACTAGTACATTGTAAAAGAAGTTTCTTAATAAAGGAAGATAAAAACGAAATGCAGCAGGTGGTTTTCACCCACATTGGGTTTCCACCTTATATCATGGTGTTCATGTGTGTTGATCTATCTGTTTTACTGCTACTGTTGACTATTAATATGGCTAATAATGTTCTGATGCATCCATTGAAGATCACATAACTGAATCATGAGTTTAATGGTTATACGCTAGTTTCAATAGACACGGTCGCGTATATACGCAGGTATGCTTAACTGAAGTAGCGTATATGAATCTGAGTATGAAAATGAAAAAGTTTTATTGATTAAATAATACTGATTCACCCCCCTCTTAGTATTATTTCCAACAATTGGTATCAGAGCAGGTCCTTTGGTAGAAGCTTGATCGCTTGAAGGAGATCTGTGGAACTATGGGAAAGAAGCTTAAGAAGAAAGCACCTAAGAAGAAGAAGAAATCTCAGAAGAACTATGACAGTGGGAGAATCGATTGGGGATTAGGTGTAAGAAGCTCTTCAGATTCTGAATCAGATTCAGAATCATTTCAGAATGAAGATGAACTATCAGGTATGAATTTTCTATCCTCTGATGTTCCAGATATCTATCCATTTGGAAAAGATGAAAGTGATAGCGAAACAACTGAATTTTCTCTGATGGGTGAACAAGAAAGATATCAAATAGAGGCAACATTTAAAAGGCTTTCAGATAAAATCAAAGATCAACAAGATCTTTTGAACAAAAGGGAATGTGACTTCAAAGAAGAAGCTACCAAACTAAAGGCCCAACTAGAGGAAGGAAACAAGGTAAGGAAGTTATTCAAGGACAAATATCAAAAGTTGTAGGATGAAGCAACATCACTAAGAGATGAAGTCAATGAAAGAAGCACAACCATCAAGAAAATCAGAGATAGATCCAGTTACTATGAAAGTCTTGAAGCCACGATTCACTCACTAAAGGGAGATCTTGAAGAATCAAAGAAGCAGAATAAAGATCTACTCCAAGCTATTTAAAAATAGGTAAACGAAGTTATCAGCTTAAAATCTCAGCTGGAATGTACCTTTAGAATTCGTCAAATGCAGCAGGATCTAAATGAAGAACAAGAAAAGGAGATTCTCAAACTAAGGCATCAGTTGGAAGAAGGAAGGAAAGCTGAAGGAGACATGAAGAAGCAATGTCTAGAAAAGGAAGAACAACTTCAAGTTGAGGTAAATATCTTGAAAGGTAAATTAGAAGAAAAGGATAAACTGTTGCAATTTCAAGATAGTACTAAAGCCTTGGATGATATTCTTAGTAGACAAAGGTCTCCTGCTATCAAGACTGGTCTTGGTTTTCATGAATCTGTTAAAGGTGAATCTAGTTCACAAGGTGAGGAAAGGAACTCTAAAGAGAAATCCAAAATGATCAACAAGGAGATGAGAGGTCAACCTCATCAACAATCAAGGAAAGAGATTCTTCAAAGAAAATATGTTACTCCTAACTATGGTCGGCCATTTACTCAGATGAATAATATTTAATGTTATGAATGTCATAATCTTGGACATGTTGCAACTAGATGCAAAAGAAGGATGTTTCAAGATCATCACACAGAAAGATCATCACATTCCAGGTACTTCAATGGATATTGCTTTTCTTGCAATATGTTTGGTCACAAAGCTGCTGATTGTTACAAGAGGAATATGAAACATGTGAGATGTTATGCATGTAACAAGCTTGGATATATAGCAAAGGAATGCAGGAACAAAGTACGGACATCACACCCAAAGGAGAAAACATCATCACACTTGAAGATATGGAAGAAGAAGGAAGTACAGTCAGAAAGATGTGGCACAACACAATGTACTCAGATACAACACATCACAGACATAACAGACTCAGAGGGAGCTGAAAGCATAAAAATTCAGTGTCCTGAATCTCGTACACAAGTTTCATAAAGGGAAGTCGCGTATATACGCGAGTTAGACACTGCAGAGTTGCGTATATGTTAGCCTGAGGAAAATCAGTGGGGACAGGCTCAGAAAAAGGATCTGATATGATTCAGTCCATTATTTGCTCTATTGGTTAATAGTCATAGTCTGCTGAGGATGTGTGAAAATGTTTTTGATACTTGTAAGATGTTTAGAAGTGTTTTTATCCTAACTTGATGATGATGATGTCTTGATGCTTATTGCTGATATATGCATGATCAGATCTAACAGATGGCACAGGTTGAGGGGGAGCATATGCCTTTAATAATTCATTGTTGGCATTATGGTTAATAGTCCTTGGTGATGATGCCTATATGGCTAAGTGGTATATCTTGCTATGATGTGGTTATGAGTTGTCCATGATATGATTCTTGTGGTTACATGGTTGATGTTCAGATCATATTTATGGATTGATTCTTAGATGGTGCATATATGATGCTTACATGGTGATCTTCATAAGGAGAAGTACAAAGCTTGAATTCACATCTTCTTTACTTGATGCTGTTGTCGTCATATGCATAAAGATCATATATTACAGTTATGATGCAGGATTCCTATTGTTCTTGGCACATATATGGATGAGGATTGTTGGCTATTCAAAATTGCATTATTGGAGACATGATGATGATGAGTTCTTACCTATATGATGATAGGTTGAACATATGTTGATTGATGCAGATATTCCCAATTGATGATACTTGGTTCATGCAGATCTGGATGGCTATGGTGTTTCTCACATATGACAGAATGTG
Source organism: Pinus tabuliformis (assembly GCA_031772625.1). Taxonomy (NCBI): domain Eukaryota; kingdom Viridiplantae; phylum Streptophyta; class Pinopsida; order Pinales; family Pinaceae; genus Pinus; species Pinus tabuliformis. The sequence goes on from CM062817.1 coordinate 1,766,098,203, forward strand.
AATGAGTCTGTATATGCAGAATTCTGTTCAAAAGGATGAATTGAAGCAGATATACTTTGTTATAGGTTGATGAATTATACTCTACAGGACATTTATAGGTTGCTGATCTGGAAGTGGTTGTATGTGAGTTCTATGAGTAACATCCGCGTATATACGCATGTTTCTGTGGATATAGTCGCGTATATGTTGGTTTGAAGGAAATCAGTAAGAAGAGTCTTATATGGGTCTGACAGAGACAAGTGGATTGGCTGCAGAAGGAGAACATGATTGCTGATGATTGACAGATGCTGCTGATATTAGTCTATTAATGACTTTCATAGTCTTGCTCTAGATATTTCGTCTCTATGTCATGTATATCTTCTTTTTATCAAGGTCATGTAACGGTCTATTCTGGTTTCCCCACTATGCCTAGGATGAACATGTAATGATCTTGGTTGTCATATGTAAATTTCTGATGTATCCCCACTTGGTTGGGTGATGGATGTATGTATTGAGTTGTTTGGTGATAGGAAGGTCTTTTATGATGCTTAAGTCATGGTTCTTCTTGAAGAACATCTTTTGCAGATCTTGCCTACAGTCAGGGGAGCATGATTAAAAAACTTCAGTAGAGTAGAGATTCAACATGTACTCAGGGGGAGCATGGACAGATTGGTACACCCTGGCATATACAAAGGGGGAGCTCATTCAGAGATTTCAGCAGATACTCAGGGGGAGTATGGATAGCGGAATGTTTATTAAGGAAAGAAAATATCTTGGTCCGCCCTTTGCCCTTGATGTCAAAGGGGGAGAGTGATTTGGTGTTGTTGCCATCAAGTCCAAAGGGGGAGATTATTGGCATTATGATGCATATGTTGTACTTGATGGCAACCCACTCGTAGAAGAACAACTCACTTATATATAACTAGATGAATCTACAGAAGAGATATGAGATGTGACAAAATACATGGGATGCAGGACAACTCAAAGGAATCAAATGACAGTTCTCAGTATGACAAGTTAGCTTTGCCATCAAGTCCAAAGGGGGAGATTGTTGGTATTATGATACAAGTGTTGTCCTTGATGGCAAGATGACAGATTATAGTGCAGCAGGTCAGTAGCAAAGAATTGATGATCAGACTACAAAGAATGAAGAAAGAAGAGTATATACGCAGGTTCACTATATACCAAGTAGGGTATACACACAGGGATATGCAGGTTCACTATATACCAAGTTGCGTATATGCAGGTTCGCTATATACCAAGTAGGGTATACACACGGGTATATGTAGGTTCACTATATACCAAATCGCGTATACGTAGGTTCACTATATACCAAGTAGGGTATACATGCACTTTCATGCAAGGAAAAGCGCGTATATGTTGGAGAACTTAATTTTGGTCCGTGGTAGTTAGTCCTCGGTATTTGAACCTATGGTTTTGGACCATAGTATCTCGTCAGACGTGTTGATGCCAAGTATTGGGTCCTTGGTATTGTTTATTATGGTTTTGGACCGTGGTATTGAGCAAGGCCTAAGACTATAAAAGGAGAAGAAGATCATTAGGCAAAGGTATCGAAGAAGTCTTGAATATCTGAAGAAGTATGAGATCCAGTATGCAGGTTATGGGTTGATGATGCATTGCTTGATCTGAGCTAAGGAGGGATCTCACCGGTTGATGGAGAACAAGAACTAAGGAGAGATCGGGATCAAATGGTTTGAACTGAACTATATTTACATGGTTGATTATGCTTATTCTAGATCTGCATACTGACGCATGTGATGTTCTATAAATGTTATGAGTATGACTGATGTCTGGTACGGCTGCAAAGTTATAAGAAAATATTTTTAGATTTGTACGCGGGTTGGCCTTGGAAAAAGCGCGTATATATGCGGGTTTGATTCATTGTAATAGCATATACATTTTGAAGTTTGATGTTTGAAGTTGTAGTTGGGTCTGAGTGATTTTGCAGAGTTCTGTGTCTGCTCTGTGTTCTGGCAACTGTGTTGTTGACAGGGTTTCAGGGTTTCAGTGATTCAGAAATTGATGATGCTAGTAGTGATTGTTTTGAGCTTCAATGATAGTTATGGGTCCAGTATGAAAATTGTATGAAACATGGCCTTTCAAATTATGTGTTGTGCTTCAGGAGTATCCAGTCTAAAAATGTATGAAACGTGGTACCCGGAGGAGAGAAGTTTGTAGGCAGGTGCCTACGTACTAGTATGTTAGCTAGTACAAGAGCAAAGGGGGTTGGAGCTCCCTTCCATGAGAATCTGGAGAACGAGAGAAGGTTGTAGCCTTCTGCAGGTTGTAGCCTGTGTGCTGGTAAAGGACTGCACCAGTACATTGTAAAAGAAGTTTCTTAATAAAGGAAGATAGAAACGAATTGCAGCAGGTGGTTTTCACCCACATTGGGTTTCCACCTTATATCATGGTGTTCATGTGTGTTGATCTATATGTTTTACTGGTACTGTTGACTGTTAATATGGCTAATAATGTTCTGATGCGTCCATTGAAGATCACATAACTGAATCATGAGTTTAATGGTTATACGCTAGTTTCAATAGACACAGTCACGTATATACGCGGGTATACTTAACTGAAGTAGCGTATATGAATTTGAGTATGAAAATGAAAAAGTTTTATTGATTAAATAATACTGATTCACCCCCCCCTCTCAGTGTTGTTTCCAACAAGTTTAATTAGATTCAAGAGCATAATCTATGTACCACACAATGTTGAATTAAAGAGACTCATAATGGGAGAGTTTCATACTAAGTCATATTTTGATCACCTGGGATACCAAAAGACCCTCATGGACATCAAGAATTTTTATTATTGGCCCAATTTAAAAGGATAAGTAGATTATTTTGTGGCTAAATGCATTGAATGCCAATAGGTGAACGCTGAATGTAAACACCAAACAAGTTTATTGCAGCACATTCCGTTCCAGAATGGAAATGGTAGTGATATCCATGGATTTTATTACCATATTACCAAGAACGACCAGGAAACATGATGATATTATGGTGGTCATTGACAAGTTGATCAAAGTGTCCCATTTTTTGGCAATCAAATCCAGCAACCTAGCTAGTGAAGTGGCATAGATATTAATAAGGGAGATTGTGAGGTTTCTTGGAATTCCCAAGAAGATTATTTTAGATAGAGATGCCAAGTTCACTTCAGAATTTTGGAAGGAACTATTTGCAAGATTGGGAATGGAATCATCCTTTATTACAACTTATCATCCACAAATAGATGGGAAAAAATAGAGGACAAATAGAATCCTCGAAGACATGTTGAGGATGTATGTGGTGCACTAGCCATGGAAGTGGGAAGAATAACTTCCACTTGTGGAGTTTTCATATAACAATGAGCATCAAGAATCTATGAAGATGAGCTATTAGAGAAATTTTGAGGTTTAAAATGGGCCTCCTAAGGAATATTATAAAATAATAGAGGAAATAATAAAATAAGATTAGATTACCTCATCAAGTTTTGTAGGGAAAAAAGAAAAAACTACTTTTTAAACTCGTATTATCAACTTATCTCCCTATGATTTTACTCAAATTTTGAGTGGGAGCACTCATTGGATGCAAAATTTGTTTTTTCATCCAAGGAGTATTCATGTTACATTTGATGGACCATACTACAGGAAAAACGTGAAATACATGAAAAAATTTAATTTTTTGTTTCCACTGTAGAAATCATTCATGGAGTAGCTCACAGGCATACATAGACCTACCCAGGATTGGACCACAAGACCTGTGAGGACCAAACCTCCCCACTTAACCATTGGACACTATCATTCGAACTTGAAAAAAAATGCAATTAAGTTTTTTCATGTATTTCACATTTTTCGTGTAGTAGGGTCCATCGCAAGTATGTAATGTGGATACTCCTTGGAAGAAAAATTAAATTCTACATCCAACTAGTGTTCCCGCTCAAAATTTGAGTAAAATTGTAAGGGGATAAGTTGAAAATACGATTTGGAAAAGTAAATATTTTTCTTTTTTTTTCTTTTTTACCTTTTTACTCCAAAAATGGTGAATCATCCCCCATGGATGACATCATCATATTGAATCCTATTGGTTCTTATAAAGTTAATTTTTGTTGTGAATTTTTTTTTGAGGCCCATTTTTTACCTCAAAATTTCTCTAATGCCATTTGAGACACTTTATGGGAAGAGTTTCAATACTCCTAATAGCTGGAGTGATCCAGTTAATAGGGTCATTATTGGAATTAACACGGTAAAAGAAACAGAGCAACATATGGAAATTATCAAACACAATTTAAAGGTGGATCAAGATAGATAAAAGAGCTATCAGAAGGAGTTCTAAGTTGGGGAACATGTTTTCTTAAGAGTTAAACCTAAGAAAAGTTCCTTGAAGATTAGGTCATGTGCCAGGTTGGGACCACAGGTTTTTGGGCCTTTTTAGATACTCAAAAGAATAAGTCTAGTGGCATATAAGATGGCCTTACCTCCACGAGTTAGACTCCATGATGTTTTCCATGTTTCTTTTCTTAAAAGATATGTACATGATTCTAATCATGTGATTGATTGGTCTGTGCTACAGGTGGAACCAGAGGAATATTTTCAGCCAGATCCATTATGCATCCTAGACTAGAGGAGCCTCACACTCTGGAGTCGAGCAATAGAGCAAGTCAAGATGAAATGGAGGCACTTTGGGCCTGAGGAATCCACTTGGGAAATGATTGATACAATTTGGATGTCATATGATCCCTTTGTTTTTTTTGGTTGAAGTAAATGTGTATAAATATTGTAGAGAGCTATGTATATAAAGCTCCATGAAGCAGTACAATTTTTGTTTCAACATTTCTCTTGTGTTGCTTATAGACGTAGAACACTAGGTATAGTGTTCCCTTAAGGGGATGGGTTTGTGACAACCCTGGTTATATCTTACTTGTGAATGCTATGTAAACATTTCCATAATCAAAATGGGCTAAAGGACACGAATTCCAGGGAATAAGGGTGATTAGCCATTGCGATGGTGTAAGTTTCTGTAAGGAAGAAAACCCTGAATTGGTTGGACAAATGTTGAAGATGGTCGCTGTGTTTTTTGATAGAATAGTTCATAAATTTAATGGAACTACAAAAGGGTACAAAGGAATTTTGCCTTGGAAATAATGTGACAAGCAACAAGAAAAAAAATGTTAATAGAGTATGGGGCCTATGGAGGCAGTAGGAAGAACGAGGAAGTCAACCAAGGGCACTGAATGTTGGAAAAAAATATAAACCATTGTGGACTAAGGGGAATTGGAGGAAGAAGAGACATGGGGAAGCAGAGGAGAGTAGAGCACTAAAGGTCGGTAATAGGGGAGACTCTGAAGTTCAAGGCTAAGAATAAGCACTTGGATAATTGATTTTGGTTGGCAAGTTTGGTATAAGAAGATATCTAAGGTGAGGACAATGGCCTCTCGATTCCTTGTTGGCTAGAGGGTGGAGATGGTTTTCTCTAGAGTCCCTTAACTGATAGGGTGGTGGGATCGTTCCTTAGATTCCTGGAGAGAATACTTCTGGAGCTTTTCATGCTTTTCTTGGATAAGTTTATCAAGCCACGTGATGGTCGGTTTGGAAGCCAAGTTGCCATCCATACGACTACAAGACAAGACCAAGAGCATAGTTTAGCATGATTAGTGGGTGAGAGAAATGTTGCGATAATCGCAATTGGGATTAAATTGGCAAGGGTCTGAAACAAGAAAAAATCGTAAAAATCGATAAACTTTGGCAAAATAAAAAAATACAAAAAAAATTAAGTTTTTTTCTTTTTTCTTTAAAAAAATCATTGATTTAATCATTTTAGGGAAAAATTACGATTTTCACAACACTAAATGAGAGGACGTGAGAGGAATCAATGGTCGAGAGGAAGGCTAGGATGAAATTTCCCATAGGATACATTCCTGGAAGCCCATAATAGATCTCACATGAGAAATGTTGGGATGGAGAGGACTGGGCAGCATGGCAAGGTTGGTGGTGTGGAGTGGGCTGGGATGATTTGGAGGCCATGCATTGACTAAAGGGAGAGCCAATCCTCATGTGAAAGGCTTATCGCGATATTAAGAAGTTGAAGGTGGGACCCATTTGGATGGGAATATTGTGGAAATTAGTGGAAATATATTTTCCCGAAGTCTGTCTCCCAGAGGTAGCAAGGTGCATTTTTCGTGGGAGAGCCAAGATAACTCAACATTGAGTTTCCATTATAGGATCAAGGCCGCCAAAGATGTCAAATAGGAACAAGAAACTATGGTCTAACTAGGAGAAATGACCGTCTGGAGGTGATGAGCCCCATAAATGGGTAATTATATGGGCTCATTTTTCCTCCTAACATAGTTTAATCAACCATTCTCTTAGCTTATTACATGTTTTTTTTATTATATTTATGCTTATGGAGTGAGTTGGGTTGGTTATGATGCCATGGAGTCTAATATGTGTTTAATGTAGATTTTTGTTGAATTTTGAAGACAAAGTCAAATATTTAATGGAAAATTGGCAGCAATAATTCGAAGTGGACAAAGGAGAAGATTTATAGGAGGAAATCCTCCTCATTTATTACTCCCCACTTCGAATTCTCCTTCATGCAGCTCAGAGCACAAACAACCAAATCAATGCACTAGGAGGTAGCCGAGCAAGTGGAGGATAACTTATGTTTATCTCGAGTTTTGGGAGCCAAGCCTCCCTGATTTTGAGGAAGTCGTTGGAAGATTCATTTGTATAAGTAGAGAGGCCTAGGGCCTCACTAGAAGTTGGTCAGACTTTTGTTGAATTTTTGTTGTAGCTTTTCTCTGCTCAACTTTGAGCTTACTTTTGTTGACAATTTCATGTAATCTTATTATTATTTTTGTGATAAAGATGAGATCCTTTTTGAGCTAGCACTGAGTTACCTCAAAGGGCTGAAGCTCTTGGGTTAGGGCCCAATCTAAGCAGCCAAGATCCTCTTGTTTGTATTTATATGATTTATTTCAGTTTATGAATTAGTTGTTGTTAGATGAATTTATTTCTGGGTTAAGAATAGGTTGCTTTTGGTGATTTAGAAGGTTGTTTCCATTTGTGTTTTCTATAGCAGGTTGAACAGTGGTAGACAGAAGATAAAAAAGGCCAAAAATAGTGCCTTGGCCTCCTTTCCTCCATGTGGGACCATGAACTGAGGCCAAGACTCTCTTGCTGCCACAAAAACGTAGATTTTCCTTCTCCATAAGATTTCTAGTGTTACAGTCTGTTAGAAGGTTAATGCTTTTCTTTAGATCTATTTCACCATGCTCATTTATGTCTTTGCAACAAGTCTTCTTCCATGCTTTCTCTCATTATAGCACTTTTCAACATTTCTTTCCATAGCTCATACGTTAGATTAGCTTGATGCAAAATTCTATTTTTGATGTACTTAGTTTCCTTGCTTGCTTGATTTCATTGTTTGAATTTTAGCTCCGTTGCAGCAAATTTGTTCTCACAGAAGGTCAGTCTATTAGCCATCACATTCTCTCCCTGATCTATGCCCTATAGTTCACCCAAAATTCACCTCAAATCTGCCTTAGTTTTCTGCGTTTTTCCATAGGATTTCTTCCTCTCTCCCGACCATCCTTCCCTCTCCTAATGATCCTTGGTGAACCCTAAGTGCCTTAACACATCATCCCAGCCTTCATCTACCCTTTCCACCCACTCTCACACCTTCAAGACCTTCAAATCTTCTCTCGGCATCCTCCTGTAGACCTCTTGTAGATCCCCTGCAACCTCCTGTAGATTTTCCAGTAGGCTTCCTTTTGAAGTCCGATTATGGGAAAAGCCTCCAAAAGGCCACCTGAGACCTCCTAGGACCCATCCACACCATCATACATCTCCTCAAGTCCCAAAACCACCTTCCATTGCCACCTAATCACTGCCACATTCATAGACAAATAAATTACATGCATGACAATTTCACATAAAAATACATAAAAATCCAAAAAGATGTTTTTTTTCTCATTTACTTCTAGAAATAGCTTGAGTAGATGTTGTTTACTTCCTTGAGTAGGTAATGGCATTCATTTCATGGTTTTCATCTTTCTTTCTGCAAAAGTAGGATTAGTTGGTTAAGTAGGGTTTGCTAGGTTTACTTTACATTTCAGTCTTCTTTTCCTTTCTGCAAGTAGAGTAGCCTCTGTAGAGTAAGATTTCCTTTCTTTCATCACATATAGAGCTTCTTTTGGAATCCATAGAAGTTGGCTTGAGCTCCTAGTGATCTTGCGCTAGCTGACCAAGTGACATCCTGCAGTAAGAACTAGTACTTGTGCATACAACGCCATCGCTTCCAAGTTTGTTACCAACTATCGGGTTGATAAGAGTAAAGCAGGTAGCCTAGGAGTTGTAGCATTATTGCTGCAATACTGGTGCTCACCAGCTTTTTGGCGTTGTTTCCAGGGAAGCGTCAGAGTATTTTGTGATTACTGCTTTCTTCTATTTTCTATCGCAACATTCTGCTAAGTAGTTTATTTCAGCAAAAGTAGAATAGTTGTTTCTTTCAATTTCTACATTTCCTTGCTCTCCTTTTCAATTCTGCAATTTCCATTTCAGCAAAAGTAGAGTAGTTGTTTCTTTCAGCTTCTGCATTTCCTTGTCTCCTTTTCAATTCTGCAATTTCCATTTCAGCAAAAGTAGATTAGTCATTTCCTTGCTTTCAGTTCTGCATTTCATTTCAGCAAGTTCATTTCAGATTAGTTGCAATTTGTTGTTCAATCAATTTCAGTTTTGCAGGTACAATCATTGAAAAAAAAAACCAACCAAAAATATTTCCTTTCATGCCTCGTAGGAACAGAGATAATTTAGGAAAATTCTTGCCCAAAACCCCCACTACATCACACAACCAACCTTATCTCTTCTTCGATGGCAGTGATCAAGTAGAACCTTTAGGTGAACAACCAGAGATATTTGAAGAACCTATAGGGGAAGAAGAAGAAGAAAACATCCCTCCTGAGCCAATGGATGAAAACAAAAATGCTAGGGGAAATGGAGAAAGAATAGAGGGTACCTTTCCTATTAGGGAGACCAATGGGGACACCAAAATGAAGAATATAAGTACTTCAGCCCTCCCTCACTTCCATGGTTTGACTATAGAAGATCCTAACACCTTCTTGTTTGAGTTTGAGGTCATCTTTCGAATCTATGACTATGTAGAAGATGAGAAAAAGTTGAAACTATTCCCTTCTACTCTCAAGGATGCAGCATTGCGCTGGTTCATGGGGTTACCTGGCAATAGCATCACAACTTGGGCTCTGATGCAACAGACCTTTAATAACAAATATCGAGACTACTGTAGGTCAAAAGATACCAAGGAAGAAATCTTCCGAATGACCATGGGAAGTGATGAATCCTTGGAAGATTATGAAGAGAGGTTCTGGCTCAGTTACAAAACGGCCAGGTGCACACTTGACCCTGAATCTCTCAAGTTGGTTCTACTCAGGGGAATCCCGGAAGACTTTCTAGACACCCTCCATCTATTGGCCGGGGGAGACATCTACCAACTACCATTTGAGGACATAAAGACTGTCTTTAGAAACCATTCTAGAGTAGCCAGAAAGAGAGGTAGGGGGAGTCAACCCATAGCTAGTACCTCCTCTTCCAATTCATCCATCAAAGGTGAACTTGGAAACATGCTGGAAAACTTCAAGAGTGAGATGCTGTAGACTCTTTCCATGCAAATGAATACCTTGCATATCAAAAGGAAACAAGAGGAAGAAGAGAGGGTTTTGGCCATTTTTTATCTTAGGTGCACCAGGAGGCATCCTAGGAACAAATTTCCATTGAACTCTATAGAGGTTTGTTCAATTTGTGAAGAAGATCATTCTACATATAAGTGCCCTTCCTTGCCCAGACTTAAAGCTGTATATCAGGGGGCTGAAGGAGCCACTAAACCACTCTATTTCATGAACCAAAGGAGACCGCATGGACCCAGACCATACCAACAGGGGATGCAAAGGGACATCTAAGGCATACTACAACCCCAACCAAGTCACTTCCATACCTTCTTCGGGCCCTCCTGCTCATCGTTCCTGGTCCACGCCTCCTCCTTGGTCCTTTCCATCTCAATATCATGCCCAACCAACCACTCATTCATTTAAATCCTATGCTCAGCCGAAACCTTAGTGGAATGCATCTCATCAAGGGTGGAGACCCCAGTACAACTCTCCTCCCGCTCTTTTGCCTCCACCACCTGCTCAACCACAACCATTGCCTCTTGCTCCACCAAGGCAACCCCAAATGCCTGCCCAGCCGAACCCGAACCTGAACAATAGACAGGCTCAACAAGTATATAATGGGGAACCATCATGCCCCACTTATGCTGTGGAGATTCAGGAGATTAACCTGCAATCTAGGAAGGTTCTCCCAGATAGCCAACCTCGACCTAGGAAGGTTGAGGAAGATAAAGAGGAAAGTAAACCTAAAGCAATTCCACCCTCTCCTGAGAGGCTATCCAGGACAACATAGCCTACCCTAGAATAAACTAAGCTTCTGAGAGAATTGAAACAGTGATGTGTGAAGATACCACTTCTCCAAGCCATAAAAAATGTGCCTATCTACAATATTTTGATCAAATAGAAGTGATTTAGGCATCCAGGAAGGCGCAAGAGAGATGCCACAACCTCAATGTCATAGGACAATTGTCCGACCTGATGTTGGGGCAGGTAATCTGTTCGAAATATCTGGACCCTGGAAGCCCAATAGTTGATGTCCACATCAATGGCACCATGATCCCACATACCTTCATTGACATGGGAGATGCCATTAATGTGATGACAAAGGACACCATGCTCAAACTTAACCTCCAGGGCTCCTTGAGGAAGACCACGACAATACTGCAGCTAGCAGACCACTCTATCGTGACCCCTGAAGGGATTGTGGAAGATGTGACGGTCTCCATTGATTCCTAGGAGTACCCTGGTAATTTCTTAGTTCTCCATCCGAAGGCAAAGCTCACTGGGTATCCTCTCATCCTGGGAAGACCCTGGTTGGCTACTGCCGATGCCTACATCCGCTGTCGAGCTGGGAACATGACCATAAAGAATGGGCATATGTCCAAACAATTAATCCTATACCCTCCTACCCAACCCTTGCTAGAACATCATCTACCTCTCTGGTTGGAGGAGGAGGATGAGGATGAAGTCTATTTTGCACCACTTTGTGCATTAGAAACCACCATGGGGGGGAAACCGCAAGATGAGGATGATATCATTGAACATGTAATTCAGAATCCACCCCCCAGTATCTTACCATTAGAGGACCTAGTGAAAGAAACCCAAGACAACCCCTTAAATGATCTCTGTGTGGCCCACTCGACCTTTCTCTGTGTTAAGAATATAGAGTTCAGCCCAGGAAGAACCTTGAAAATCAATCCATCCCTATCCCCTTCCCAGGAGAAGGAGTTGTGCAGCTTATTGAGAAAACATTTATATGCCTTCGCCTGGAGATATAAGGAGATGAAGGGAGTTCACCCTTCAGTATGTACTAATCATATATACATTAAGGAAGATTGCAAACCAGTCAGGTAGCCTCAAAGGAGGATGAATCCAGCACTTAAAGACATTGTTAAGGAAGAGTTGCAAAAATTACTTGATGTAGGATTCATCTACCCCATCTCTGATAGTGAATGGGTCTCTCCTTTGGTGCTAGTGCCAAAGAAAAATGGTAAGTGGAGAATCTGTGTCGACTATCGGGAAATGAACAAAGCCACTAAAAAGGACCATTTTCCTTTGCCTTTCATAGATCAAGTGTTAGATGGTCTAGCGGGGAAAAAGTTTTTCTCCTTCCTAGATGGGTTTAGAGGGTACAATCAGATTCAAATAAGCTTGGAAGACCAAGATAAGACCACTTTCACTTGTCCTTAAGGTACCTTTGCATACAGAGTCCTTCCTTTTGGTTTGTGCAACGCTCCAACCACTTTCCAAAGAGCAATATTGAGCATATTTTCTGGACTGGTTCATGATGTAGTGGAAATATATATGGATGATTTTACTCCTTATAGTTCTGACTTTCAGGAAGCTTTATCTAACCAGGGAAATGTTTTGGACAAGTGTATTGAGATGAACCTGTCCCTTAGTCCAACTTTGAGAGCCCCAATTTTGAGAGGCCCAACTGGGCCCTACCTTTCCACATTCACACAGATGCCTCAAACAAAGCAATAGGAGCAGCCTTAGGATAGATCGATGAAAAGTTACCTTATGCCATATACTTTATAAGCAAAAATTTGTCAAAGGCAGAGCTAAACTACACAGTGACCGAGAAAGAACTGCTAGCTGTTGTGCATTCTTTGAACAAATTTAGACATTATATCATATGCTATCAAACCTTCATGCACACTGTTCATGCTACAATTAGATATTTAATGAAAAAACCGGATGTAAATGCTCGCATTATTAGTTGGTTGCTTTTATTACAACAATTTGATCTGACCATTGTTGATAAGCGTGGTAAAGAAAATTTTGTTGCTGAATTTTTGTCTAGAGTAAATTTTCCTACAGGTGAAGAAAGAATGGTGGATGATCAATTGCTAGATGAACACCTTTTTTCTATATCAGTACTCTCTCCATGGTTTGCTGATATAGCAAACTACTTGGTTTCAACACAATTTCCACCGCAGCTATCCTCAAAGGAGAAGAGCAAGATAGTGAGGAAAAGCACCCCTTTCACCTGGATTGGGGGAATCTCTTTAAACTTGGCCCATATTAGATCTTGAAAAGATGTGTCAGGGAGGAGGAAGTCTTTGACATTTTCCTGACCTGTCATGATGGGCCTTGTGGATGTCATTTTGCAGCAAAGAGGACTACCTTCAAAATCTTGCAAGCAAGCTACTATTGGCCCACTCTTCATAAAGATGTGAGGAGATACACCAGGCAATGTGATCAGTATCAAAGGATGGGGAAACCTACTCCAAAGGATGAGATGCCCCTGCATCCTCAAGTGACCTGGGAGCCATTTGAGAAGTGGGGCATGGACTTTGTGGGTCCTATCAACCCTCCTTCAAAACAGAAGCAATACATCATTGTGTGCACCGATTATCTGACAAAATGGGCAGAAGCAAAAGCAATCAAAGTAGCAACAGAGGAAAAAGTAGTTGATTTTTTGAGAGAAAACATATTCTACAAGTTCGGGTATCCAAGAGAATTGGTCATGGATCAAGGTAGTCAGTTCACTTCCAATTTGATTGAAGACCTACTCACACATCATAAAATTAAGCACAAGACTTCCACCCCTTACCATCCACAAGCCAATGGGTAGGTGGAGGTCACTAACAGAGATTTGGAAGGAATTCTAACCAAGGTACTGAGCAACAAAAGAAAAGATTGGACGGACAAATTAGTTGAGGCCACCTGGGCCTACAAAACAACATGGAAGACCACGACAGGGTTCACACCCTATGAACTGGTCCATGGGAAGAAGGCTTGGTTATCAATAGAATTTGAATTCAATACACTAAGGATGGTAGCTCAGCTGGACATAGACCTCAGCCATGCACAGAAGGAAAGATTACTCTAGCTCAATGGATTGGATGAAAAAATTTTGTAGGCCCTTCTCCACACAGAGGTAGTTCAGCTTCAGAGAAAAATATGGCATAACAAAAATATCAAGGAGAAGCAATTCCAAGAGGGAGATTGGGCACTGCTCTATGATTCAAGGTATAAATACTTCAAGGGCAAGTTGAGGACAAGATGGCTAGGACCCTACTGTTGTTGGGAAAAGTATCTAATGCAGAATGCCCCTATCCCACTCTGAAGGTGATAGTACTTCAGCAACAACTGAATGCAAAGATATTCAAAGTTTCTTCTTTATGAGATGAGAGAGGGAAGAAAAGGATGATCTACTAACCGTTATCTTGCGCTAATAGTCGATCCAGTCTTCACCCCTTACTGCTTGCTCCTAGCTCCTTGCTCTTTCACCGGCCCAGCTGCACACAGATCCTGCAAAAGCACAAGAAAAGGAAACTACAAGAAGCATGCATCCATAATCGATTTAAGGATTAGCATAAACCAAATATACAAGCATCAATTCATCATCAAGACACATGCATATAGAAGAACCCCAAAAACTTTATTGATAAGAGAAGTAAAGTTCTGAGAGAGTTACAACCATAATAGGCCCAATCCAGCAACACCTCTCAGCTGAAAGAAATCTCCTCTTCACCTCCTTCAAGCAAAACACCCAATAGCTCTATACTCAAACCAACAACACTTCCTTACTTGCACAAAATTCCAGCCTCCTTAGACCTCATGAGAGAGATCTATATATAGGGTTTTGGAGAAAGGATGAGTCATCTTGAGACTGGCATAAAGCTGACTAGTGTCCTCTCCCACTTTAGTTAATCTTCAGTTCTTGAGTCCACTTGGAGATTCTTGCTTCCACTTGGAGATCAAGACCCTCTTACTCATCACTAGGCGAATTCCTTGACCCAAGTGTCAGTTTGGAAGCTTCCTGGGCAGTTGACACCTTGCAGAATGACTGTGCCACTTGGCCAATCTCGCCCAGCGCAGGTAGCCTTCATTAATTTTGACCTTTAGCGCAGGTACAGAGAGGAGCAGTTGACATTCAGCGCAGATGCTCAGTGGAGCAGCTGACATGATCCAGAAATAGCCTGTTTCTGAGTGTTTTCAGGTGGAGAACTGATTTTCAGTGTTGTGGTTTGCAGACCTTGTTCCTCTAAGGGTAAGAACAACATGTTTAGGGACTTTGGATCCCTCAGATTATTGACATTTCATGCTCCATGCTGTTAGGCACAAAAATGTCTATAACAGTTTCCCCCTAAAGTATGAGGTCGTTTATCGGGTGAAATGCTTTATCAGGAGGATCCGAAGTTCATTCAATCGCTGAGAGGTGCCCTGCAATAAAATACAATACAATACATTATTTTTCATTCTGCTTTCATGATCTAGCTGAGGCGGGCATTCCCATGCTCAGCTTTATAAATTCATTTTGGTACATATAACAGACGACCGTCTGATGATAGACTGATAATTCTCTGCTGAAATTATCATCCTTTGAGTAGGATGATCATCTGCTGCAACGATGTACATATCAAATGTCTTTATATTTCCTGAATATATATCGCAGCCCAGATGGATGAAACTAGATCCGGGGTCTTCAATCTCGTTCGATCTTCACTCTAAGTACAAGTCGATCCATGTGAGAATTGCGCTGAAGTCAAACATGGAAAGACATCGCTTGATTACCGGTCAATAATGTAAACCGTTAACAAGCGCGAGAGGAGTCACCAATAATGACAATGACCCTCAAGGTACTGCAGTACAATTCACGTGGTGTGAATAAAGGACTTGGCGTCGAACACCACGCAAAATCTTCTGGTCGAAGGTCATTGATGTATACCTGTCGCCGGAAGTGAGAAACTTGCCATTGAGGCATGCAAGCTTCAAAGTACTGGGGGGGTTGTTCCTAGATCAACTTCTTGGATAATGAGCTGAAGTCGACAAGAAGCGATCCGTCAAAGGAGGGCCTTAATGAATCCCACATCAGTGACACGGAACGGAGCTAATGATTTTAGTGGAGGTGAAAACAATCTGTGAGATATGATTCAGGGTGGCGATCATGGGTGGATGAAGGATAATGTATGGCAGTGGATGGGACACGGTTGACTCTTTCTGAACACATCTCTTGAACATATAACGACACTGATGTGATGGATCGGTAGCATTACCCCAAATACGGATGGTTTGGCGAAGACCATGGTGATGAGACCGGTGAATGAAACAACCCAACCCGATGTGGTACAGAGGACAAAGTGTCATGTTCAAGAGCGACTTGCTACCATTAAAGCTTTGAGGTTCTCCCAATTTTTCCCCAGTCATTTCTGACCAGTACCTCTTTATTTTTGTCAAGCTTGAGGAGGATAACATATGCTTGTTCTATAACCTGCCCTTCGGGCAAGCCCATTGCTATGTTTTAACGAGCCTAGCGATAGGGAAACTCGTTCTCGTCTAAAGACAAGTTTGTCGCTATTTAATCATTTTAACGAGTCTAGCGACAAAGACAACTCGGTCCTTTTCATTTTTAGAGAGTCTGAAAAGGTACAGAAAGTTAACTCCAAAATTCCTTTTTCATCATCTAATCCCTTACGTCCGAAAAAGTATAAAACAATACAGAAGGGATGAGTTTTCGATAACTTTAACGAGCTGAATAAAACAAGCGCTCGACCTTTTTGTGCAATAATCCCTCAGGTCCAAAAAGATTAAAATCTAGAGGAGGGATAGCTCTTCCGGTCCTTTTAACGAGCTGGAAGGCCAAAACTCGGCAAACTTTTCATATTTTACGAGTCAATTGAAAAGAGCTCAAAGAAGACTCGTCTTTTGCAGAACGAGTGATAAACAGGGATAGCAGCAGATTCCAGGTACAGGTTGGAATTTTCCAATCACGACAGTGTCACAAGGATGGCTAAGTGAAATCACTCTTCGCAGCTGTTCCTCAAAATAGGTAAACAATCATATGGAGGTGAACGATTGGCCAAATGAAATGGAGGTGGCGGGTGCAAACACGACCAAGGCTTTTATGGCTAATAAATTTACGATCACAATGGTTATTTACCGGGATAGGTTCATTTTTTAATGAGCTTGAACTCTGGTGGAACCCTTGCTCACGCTTTTCTATTTTTTAACGAGCATAAATTCCGCGGTAAAACTGCTCGAACTTGCGTTTATTTTTTAACGAGCATGAAATTTATGCTAAAACTGCTCGAACTTGCGTTTATTTTTTAACGAGCATGAACTTTATGCTAAAACTGCTCGAATTGTGGCCAAATTTTTGATTTTTTACCATTACTAGCTTTTCTCTTTTCAAATATAGTACTGTATTTTTCAATTGCTGCAACAAACTATGTTAGAAATGAATAATATTTGCATGAAAATGAGATTATAACCCTAATATTTCACTTTGTACTATGTAAAAAGCCATTAAAAGGTGTTTTTACCTCTCATTTACCATTTCATTTGCATTTGGTCTGTTGGAGCTCTGGAGGTGCCTCTTCCCCCTTGATTTTCACCAGCTGATTCCGGGAGATTCTGCGGACGATTTTCGGCGCCGTCTGGACCAGGTAGGAGCTAAACCTTAGCTCTTTCTTTTCATGGTTTCCTTTTCTTGTTTTTTTCCTGTTTTCCGGTCTTTCTGAGCCCCTGGGTTTTTGCCAGGGCGCCCTAGGATCAGCGCAGGTTTCCCTTTCGAAACCTGCGCTGAAGGTCAAGCTGCCTTAAGGCAGCCTGACCCTCAGCGCAAGTGGGAGACTTCCTGCCTGCGCTGGGCTCAAAAAGACTGAGTTTTAAGGTTATTTTGATGAATTTTTCGCCAGTTTTTCACCAAAACAGGAACTCATTCTCTCTCTTGTTTGCTTTGCAGGGAACCTTGAACAAAATGTCCCTTACATGGCGAGAACGAGAACATGAAGAGGAGGACATGATTGCCCTCCATGACCCGGTCACGGTGAACGTGCTGCGGAACTGTGGCCTGCTGAAGTTCTTCCGTATCTCTAGTATGAGAGCACAGATTTCTTTACTGCAGTATATGCTTGATGCTTGGGATCCTGTTAACCAAGTATTCCAGATTAGGGGGAAGACCATCCCCTTGACCATAGAGGACATGTACTTCTTGACTGGGTTGTCAAGACGTGGTGCCTTCGTTTCCTTATCAGGTACGGCCCGGGGGACTGATTCCACCAGAGATTATGTCCGCCAGTATTGCAGGGAAGGTTCTCAGCCGAGCAGAGACAGCAAGATTGTTATCCGTGAGATTACTGATCGGGCTCTCAGGTCCATTCTGTTCACTATTGGTAGGATGGCCGGCAGCGCAGCTTTACATGTTGCCAACAGGTCCTATATGCAGCACGCCCTGGAGTGTCTCCAACCGAAAGTATTCAACTGGTGTGATGCAATACTTGTTCAGATGAAAAGTCAATTGACCAAGGTAAAGGACGGGAAGCTGAAGAACTTTGGATTTGGTTCTATTCTGACTACCTTTGCCTTGGAGAAAATCCCACTGATGCAGCCTCAGTACATCATACTTGACTTGCCTTCTCCGACCGAGCCACGCATGCAGAGGTGGGTTGACCACATGTCTAGGCATGCAGGTCAACCTCAGATTACTTTCACTGAGGCCTTCTTTAGGTGGTTCGAGCGCCAGGAGATGGCGTTTTCTGAGTATCCATATGTGGGTATGGATTTCCGAGGTGATCCGGATTTGGTTCTACCGGATGGCGAGCAGTGGGGTGCCATTGGTAAACTCTCTGACCACATTACTGTTTATTGTTCTAATTCATAACGTTGCTGTGCTTTATTCTATCAAGACTTTTAATTGTACTCTTGGGTGCATGCAGATATTGGTCCTGTTCGTCCAGCAGTTCGTCCGAGATCGCCAGCTGCTGCCCCAGCAGGGGAGCCTGCTAGGAGAGTTGTTATCCGCGATCTTGACGACACCGAGACCCTTATAGCTGTGCAGGAGCAGGTTGAGAGCCTTACTCGTGGCCTTCTGGATGTACAGATCGACAAGTTACCTTTACAGATGCAGCATCATACCATTGGTGTGCCTAGACGATGGACTCGTCTCTTGCGCATGATTGCACAGGCCGTGACGTACTATCATGAGCACCACTAGGCTAGGGTGCCCCCTAGCATCCTTTTGAGTTTTTTAGGTCACATGACCAATTTTGTCTTGGTTACAGAACATTACTTATGAACTTATATAAACAGCTTATATATTTTGATTTTCGGATTTTATTCTGGTTGATTTACGTGATCTATATGTACAATCTTTGATGATGTGTCCTTTTTATAAATGTTGCAAATGTCTATCTAACACATAGTTTGCTAATGAGTCTGTTAATGTGTTTAAATTTCTTGAAATATGTTGATATTGAATTGAATCAAATCGCCTTTCCAAGATCTTAACCCTTAGGAACATGCGATAAATAGCTGGATTGCGAACAGAATATATACCATTGAGTTGTAGTATTACGAGCTGTGAGTCTAGCCTGACGATTAGTCGGCGTATGCCACGTGTGATGGCATCAGAGAGTAGTTCTATCAACGCGCTATACTCCGCGATGTTATTCGTTGATTGCCCAATACATACACCTTTGAAACTCACTAACTCGCCGCTTGGATAAAAAATGGCCCAGGCTGCGGAAGACAGGTTCCGCGAACTACGACTCGCTCCGTCGGCATATCCAACACATGTCTCCATAAGGTTCGACATCTGCCACAAATGAAAAAGGGGAATCACTCGACCAGAACAAATACTTTAGCGAAAACAAAATACAACAAAAGCATGCAGGTTACTATTTAAGCATAGTAACGCTTGAGGTACAACCCGTTGCGGGGCTGCGCCAGTGGAATTCCATCGTAATCCATTAACTCGTAGGCTCCTTTTGCTAATACCCTTTAACAATATAGGGGCCCATCCATAAGGACTTGAATTTACCTGCTCCCAATTTATCGGATTCTTGATCATAAAGCAAGACCAAATCACCTTCTGAGAAGACACGGGGTTTGACATTTTTGTCGAACTGAGCCTTGACTTGTTTCTTATGGGCCTCGTTAGCCAAAGCGGCATCACGATGGGTTTCATCCAACTGGATTAATTCCAAGAAATGAGCCTCTTCCTCTGAAGTTCCGGGGAGGAGGTCGATCGCGAGTTTAAGCGACGAAATTTCGCACTGGATTGGCAAGACTGCTTCCAGGCCATACACCAATTGAAAAGGCGTGAACCCGGTTGCGTTCTTTACCGTGGTCCGGTAAGCCCACAAAGCTGAGTACAGGATTAGGTGCCATCTTCTTTTATGAACCCCGATCATCCTTTGCAACATACGCTTCAGGACCTTGTTGATTGCTTCAACTTGTCCGTTGGCTTGCGGATAATATGGGGTAGAGCTGTCGTGAGATAGCCCTAGCTTGGCAGCTAATTCGACCATCATGTGATTGCGAAAATGCGATCCATGATCTGTGACTATAGCTTGTGGTACGCCGAACCTGGCGACTACATGATTGAAAAGGAATAGGGCAGCTGTTTCACCAGTGTTATCCAATGTAGGCATCGCCTCGGCCCATTTGGTAAAGTAGTCAACAACGACTATTATATACCCATGCCCCCCGGTCGAGGTGGGGTTACATTGCATGAAATCGATGCCCCACTTGGCGAAGGGCCCAACAGCAACTATAGGCTGCAAAGGTGTGGGTGGTCGTCTGGGTTTGCTATCAAAGATTTGACAAGCATGACAACTTCTGACTGCTGTTATGCAATCTTTGAACATGGTTGGCCAGAAGTATCCTGCTCGTAAGATTCTTTGTGCTGTTGCATATCCAGACTGATGCCCCCCACACGCGCCCGAATGACAATCATTCAGGGCTTTTTCGGCCTCCTCATGGGTAAGGCACCTCCTTAGAACTGTATCGACACCACGACGGTAAAGCGTATCACCGACGATCATGTAGTCTTTTGCTTGGTATCGTATACGTTTTTGTTCGGAGCGAGAGGTATTAGAACTGAATTTTTGTGTTTGGAGATAAACTATGATATCTCCATACCACTCATCGCTTGCAGATATGAGAAACAAACTTTCGTCCACGATTGACTCTTCCGATGTTTCATCGTTGGACGACGATGGGAAATCACATAATAATTCTGCGAAAAATAGAGCTTTCTTTGATTTGGATTTTACAAATTCCAGATCAAACTCTTGAAGGATCGCTATCCATTTTGAATATTTGCCCCCCAGCAACTGTCGCGACAGTATATAAGTCATGGGGTTGCAATCTGACAAGACGGTAGTTTTCCGAAAGAGGACATAATGTCGAAACCTTTGAATCGCTTGAACAGCTGCAAGCGCTAGTTTTTCCACATAAGAATATTTACTTTCTGTATCGTTTAAGTTTTTACTTAAATAATAGATAGGGTGTTCAATTCCATCGACTTCTTGAACTAATACCATTGCAATGGTCGTATCCGCTGCAGCCAGATACAGGTTAAAATCTCTTTGATAGTCTGGGGCGTACATTAATGATGCTTTTACTAGACATTCTTTCAGAGCATCAAAGGAAGCTTGCGCCACCTGGTCCCAGACAAAAGGTACATCCTTTTTCAAAAGACGAGTATAACCTTTAGCAAGTTCTGCGTAATTTGGAATGAACCTCCTCAGAAAGTTTGCTTTCCCTTGGAGTTTCTGAATCTGAAGCAAATTTGAAGGTGGAGGCAAATTAATGATTGCCTGAACCTTACAGGGGTCGAGACGAATCCCATCTTTAGAGACTACAAAGCCAAGTAAACGACCAGAACCGACGCAAAACACACATTTGTGTGGGTTGAGTCTTATCTTGTAGTGTCGGCAACGTAGAAATATCGCTCTTAAATGCTGCGGATGATCAGTCCGCTTTCGCGAATGAGCCGGAAGATCGTCGAGATAAGGTTGAACAATGTTCTTGATGTCGTGGAAGGCATAATTCATCGCCCTCTAAAACGTCGCCCCTGCGTTCTTTAAACCAAAGGGTAATTTTCGATAAGCGAATGTGCCCCACGGACAAATAAATGCAGTCTTTGACTGGTCCTGTGGGCGGATATTTATTTGATTATACCCGGAGAATCCATCCATAAATGAAAAGAATTCACATCCGGCGCATTCATCAATTATCTGGTCGATAAAAGGTGTAGGGTAGTTGTCCTTCGGACAAGCATGGTTTACATCCCTATAATCGACACACACTCTAATCGTCCCTTGTTTCTTCATAACAGGGACAATATTCGATACCCAATCGGTTAGAGGAACCGGATAGATGAATCCAGCATGGAGAAGTTTTTCAACTTCTACCTTAATGGAAGTGGCTTTCTTCGGGTGCACTTGCCGAAGCCATTGTCTTACTGGTTTGACATCGGGATACATTTTAATTTCATGTTCAACTATACTTGAGTCGATGCCTGGCATTTCATCATATGACCAAGAAAAGACATCTCTAAATTCGCGAAAAAGAGCGTTATATATTTCCAGTTCTGAAGGGGAACAACCTTTGCCGACATAAATATTCTCTACAACATCTGTTTTGGTCGAGATATTATGGCTATAGTCTCTTCAATATTGGATAGGTTTCACTCGGAATCCACCGTATTTACAGTATTTGTTAGGAATTCAAATACTGAAGGGTGATAAAGGTCACTTTGAGTATCTTCTCCATATTCCAGAAGAAGGGAACGATGGTGGTGATCATTCCATGGCGCCCCCTCAATCATCATTGATTGTAAGATTCCTTCGTCAGTCCCATGTATTTTCGACCAAGGATCTAGTGGGGTTCCATATTCTCTAGACCTATCTACCCAAACGCTTGACGAGCGTTGATTTGGGCTCGCCTCCCATGCCTGAAACATTGATTGCTACAATATTTCCAAAGGGCTTGGGGACAATACCATTGCATGATCCATGTTGACCTTCGTGGAAGATATCATGTTGTAGGTTGCTACAAATGGTACATTTCCTGAATAAACAAGAGGTGGTAGCGCGAAAGTTCCCATCAATATGGGGTCTTTCAATAATCCTACTCCGATATCTTGAATTGAATGGTTACTTTCATGGATCATGGGAATGCTTCCTGTAACTTGTGAACCATTTGGGAGGAAATTCTGTTGGTCGACGATCGTAATCCCTCCTTCAAACGGGAATGCGATCTTCCTAAAATAAGTCGACACGACTGCTGCCATGGCATAAATCCATGGTCGTCCCAGTAGGATGTTATAGTCAAGATTTCCATCAATGACTTCAACATCAATTTCTACTGTCTTTCCTCCTAGTTCAACTTTCAAGTTATTAAGGATACCGTAAGGGGTATAAGTCCTTCCATCGAAAGCCTTTAATGTCGTCGATGATCGAGACAAGGTTGGAGATCCTAAAGTTTTCCAGCAGCTCATCGACATAATACATGTCGATGCCCCCTCATCAATTATCGTTCTGTGAACAGTTTTGTTGAGGGCTTTCACTTGAATAAGGAAAGCTAGTTGAGCCGGTAACTGAGGATCATATCCCTTGTGATCAAAGGATACCAGATTTGAATCCTTAGGATCTACTCCACCAATTGCTGATAACAATGCCTGCCTTTGGGTTGGACAATTTTCTAACACTTCAAGAGTCGACATAGCGGATGGCGATTGGGCCAAATCTTCCACTATGTTATAATGCTGCGCCGCTCTGGCGCGAGGATTAAATGTCGACTTGTGTACTACACCCTTTGGCGGTTTTATTGTTAATTCAGGTATGATTGGTGGTACAACTTCTGTCGAAGTTGTTGTCGAACTACTTGGTTGATCTTTACCTTTTTCGTTCGACACCTGAGGATTCCCATAATCTTTGTTCCTTGTCGAAATCAAAGCATCATTCTGCTGTTTCGAAACCGACAACATAAGTACTTGTGACGGGGAAGAATTTCCACTATCAACCAGATTTTGACCTGCGTTAGGAAAAGGATCAGTTAACACAGCTGATGTTTGGGAACTTTTAAAGAACCTCTTCAACTCAGCTTTGAATGGGCAATTCCTTGTGTAATGATCCTCATCATCACATATCTGACATGGATAAATTTGTTTCCCTTTCCCAGGAGGGTTTGAAGAATTCTCCTTAGGCGATGATTCACCTTGTTTTTTCTTCTTCCCCTTGTTTTGTTTTTTCTTCTTGCTTCCTGGTTGATTGGTTTCTTTGCCTTTATCTTCCGATACGGCATTTACTTCCGAAGCAAGAATTTCTCCTTTTGCATTTTGATCCGAATTCTTACGGGCTTTCTTTGCGGAAGCCTTTATCGATTTCGTGTTTGCGGTGCCAATCACACCATCACCGGCATGAGAGTCACTATTTGATTTAGGAGGGGGAGGAATTGAAAATTCCGGTCTAGGGGCGTCAGGTATTTTGTCATAGAGTGTGCCGGACTGGGTATACACCAAGTCCAAATACTGTGCATGAGCAATAACTTGCTCCTCTGTTACGACTCCCCCCTTGGCCACATCTTCCGTAATAGCTGGAAGTAACGACTTTATAAACCATTCAGCTAATAGCTGATCGGGAAAATATGTTTTCACCATCCTACGACGACGACGCCACTCATGTATATGATCAGATATATGGGTAGCAGTTGTCTATTTGAAGTTGGTTAATATTTCTGTTCCTGTTTCATACCTTATTGGTAACTGAAAGTGGGTTAAGAAGGTCGTGGCTAGGGAACTAAAGTTGTCGAAAGAGGCTCTTGGCAATTCAATATACCATTTAGCTGCTGGACCTGTCAATGTCCTCTGAAAAAGGCGAAGTCTTATCGAATCGTCGTTAAGGGTGTTCGACGAACACCACAGATGAAAAGTCATCACGTGATTCGACGGGTCTTCACCTGGATTTCCATTGAATTTAGGAATGTCAGATGGAAGTTTATGAGGAATCGCTGGCCACCAAGGGGCATAAGCAATCAGATCGTTCGTTAACCGATGTAAATCAGGTAACTCTAAAGTCGCCACGAATGGTAACTGTTGATTCAGGTTAGGCGAAGCGTAACCAGGGTACGATGGAATCGCTTGAGCAGTGGGTCTTTGCATACCAGCATAATGTAATTGATGTTGGTATGACTGATACGGTTGGTGGACTTGACCACTGTAAAGCGGTTGGTTTTGACCGTTTTGGATATACGGTTGTCCACTATTCGCAAAGATCTGCTGCTCAGAACCTTGGTATACTTGCTGGAACTGCGGTTGTGGGTATTGTACAAACCATGGTTGTGACGCCATGTTCTGTTGCGCCATGCTAACCATTGGACCAAGGTGTGGGGTAATTGTACCCGTTTGTACTTGTGTCGACCCACCAGTTGGCGATTGTGGTTGTGACCCATGGTCAAGCGACTGTTGCATTACAACCTGAGAAATCTGAGGTTGACATGTAACAGGTATCGCTTGAACTTGCGACACGGTTACAATAGCCGGTGTGGTTGGGATGTTCGTCACATGTACACACTGTTGCATAGAATATACAATCCTTGGTTGTTGAGGTAGCATGGGTACCCAACTACTTGATGCAATTCCAGTATAACCTGAACATTGTTGTGAACTCACGTATGGATACCCTCCCGTAGGGGGTAATGAAAGGGCATATTGCCCCCCATACGGTGGCAATCCGGAATTAAAAGGGATTGATGGCCCAGATTGACCTCCATGAGGATCAATCTGTTGAGTCTCAACATAATAGTTGTCGGGTATTACTCCGGATGAACAAACTGGAACAGACCACACTGTCGAAATAGTCCCTTGGTGGACTCCTTCTAGCTGTTGAGAACTAGTTGGGACAGCTGGTATGCCGACAAAAATCGTTGGAGTGACGGCAGGAGCTTCTGCTGTCGCTGTGTCATTTGACACAGTCCTAGATGATGACGGTTGTTCAGACATTTTAAGTCTATCCAATAGATTGCCTAGCGATTCTACAGGAACTTCCACTTGTGGTGGATTAACTTCTGATGAAGGAAATAGAGTGAACCCGTCTCCAAAATGAGTTGGAGTACTTGCTTGCGGATCCTCTGCAATTTCCTCTATCGCAATCAAACCCGGTGGAAGAGGAAGACCATCAGGTCCGTAAAATATTTCTGGTGCCGAAGAAGTGGTTGATTCAACAACGACAGTTGTTTGAGGAGCAAAAATCTCTGAACCGGTTACAGATGGAACTGATTCAGTTACACAAGTGTTTGCCCCCAGACTAGGATCAGTATTACTGTCCTTCTGTGGCTGTTGAACTTCTTCTATAGAGGCAGGGTTTCCAGAAATCTTAGGAGTAACCGGAACCTCGGATGTAGTAGGAGATTTTGAACCGGTTTAAACGAGTTCGCTTTGCCTGTACTGTTTTCGATTCTGGGGACAAAGACGGTTGACTCGCAAGCCTCCGCGAACGACGGGTTTTCAATTGACTTTCTTCCACGATTGCGGATTACTCGATCAACCAAAATATTAAAAGGGGAAATTTGTGTTTCCGAATTGAATGAATTTTATTAGACGCTTTTAGACACAACTTGCTTTTTCACTTTTTAAGAGTCGAGAAAAAGCTAAAGATGACTCTAGTCTCCTTCGATGTATTAACGAGCCCGAAGTGACAAATGCTCGGTTGGACTTTTTTAGTTATAGAGTTTGAAAAAGGCCAAAAGAAACTGCTCTGGAGATCTAGGCAGAGGGTGTGCCAAACCTTTCGCAAAACCACAGAATACGTTTTACGGTACGAGTGGTCGATCTTCGTGAATGCTGTGTTCACTGCATTGCGATCAGTAGGGCGGCTGACACGGTTTCCTATGGATAAAGGCTTTGATCCTATAGGGGTCTCCCAATATATACGCGACGGTACGTGGGAGCACAAGTCCGTATTAGTGCCACCGACTCTCAGGAGGAATCACCCACCTTCGTCGAGATCGACAGTCACTATGTTTAACGACGCCGGAACACGTCTCTAGCTTAGACCTCTAGATGTTTGCGTTATGTTTCAAAGCGTTGTTAGGTTCATTCAATATATTTTAAGTTGATCTTTTTAAAGTTTTCCTTTCAAGGTTCACCACGAGATGTATTGATACAAATTCCTAAATGCAGTCTAAGATGAGAAGCAAGCTTTGCTAATCTTTTCGACTTATGAAAATCTTAACTACTGAGGGAAAAGAGAGATAAAATCCTTTTCACACAGATCAAAGAGCACTTGTAAATGCACTTTTCCCTAAATCAACATACAAACTTAATGCAAAAATGCAAAAATGCAAGTATTTCTTTTCTCTTCCTTAATGTTTGTGCAATACAAAAAGAAAGCTGTTGTATAACTTTGAATTCAATTTCAAGCGAAAGCAAACAAGTTTGTCCAAAATCGAAAGACACCTTAAGATTTACTTGTTTCGACACTAGAAATATGTAAATTCAAACCATATAACGAAAGCGACAAGCTCAATCAGCTATGAACAACAAACACACTAACTCTTAAGATCAAAACGACACTTAATCACAGGTCTAGATCTAAGAGGCCACAACAAGACTGGTTCACTTTCGTTATGGGAAACTGTAAATGACACAAGAAATACAAAAGAACAAACACAGTTTCTTTATACAACTGAGGCAGAATAATGACAAAGGAAATTGGTTTCAGATAGGCCCACTGACTGGCAACAAACAGCAAAACAATAGTGAAAACAAGGCAAGACACATCAGGAAAACCCCAGTAGCTCAAGCCAAGACTGGTCCAGCGCAGGTGGAACACTGCCTATTTGACCTTCAACATAGGTAGCCCCTTCGGGAACTGCGCTGAAATGCAGACAGCCTTTGTACAGCCTGCACTGAAGAACGAGACTTTCGTCCGTCTTGGTTTCCGGGTCACAGATTGCTAAAAAATTCACAGTTTTTGCTCAAATCAGAAGCTATCAGTCAAGGACACACTAAGGGATGTAAAGGAGGATGAAAAGCTATCACTAAGAGCTTATTAGAGTTTCCCAATTGAGTCGCCAATTTGTTGTTGGGAAAAGTATCTAATGCAAAATGCCCCTATCCCACTCTGAAGGTGATAGTACTTCAGCAACAATTGAATGCAAAGCTATTCAAAGTTTCTTCTTTATGAGATGAGAGAGGGAAGAAAAGGATGATCTACTAACCATTATCTTGCGCTAATAGTCGATCCAGTCTTCACTCCTTGCTGCTTGCTCCTAGCTCCTTGCTCTTTCACCGGCCCAGCTGCACACAGATCCTGCAAAAGCACAAGAAAAGGAAACTACAAGAAGCATGCACCCATAATCGATTTAAGGATTAGCATAAACCAAATATACAAGCATCAATTCATCATCAAGACACATGCATATAGAAGAACCCCAAATACTTTATTGATAAGAGAAGTAAAGTTATGAGAGAGTTACAACCATAATAGGCCCAATCCAGCAACACCTCCCAGCTGAAAGAAATCTCCTCTTCACCTCCTTCAAGCAAAACACCCAGTAGCTCTATACTCAAACCAACAGCACTTCCTTACTTGCACAAAATTCCAGTCTCCTTAGACCTCATGAGAGAGATCTATATATAGGGTTTTGGAGAAAGGATGAGTCATCTTGAGACTGGCATAAAGCTGACTAGTGTCCTCTCCCACTTTAGTTAATCTTCAGTTCTTGAGTCCACTTGGAGATTCTTGCTTCCACTTGGAGATCAAGACCCTCTTACTCATCACTAGGCGAATTCCTTGACCCAAGTGTCAGTTTGGAAGCTTCCTGGGCAGTTGACACCTTGCAGAATGACTGTGCCACTTGGCCAATCTCGCCCAGCGCAGGTAGCCTTCATTAATTTTGACCTTCAGCGCAGGTACAGAGAGGAGCAGTTGACATTCAGCGCAGATGCTCAGTGGAGCAGCTGACATGATCCAGAAATAGCCTGTTTCTGAGTGTTTTCAGGTGGAGAACTGATTTTCAGTGCTGTGGTTTGCAGACCTTGTTCCTCTAAGGGTAAGAACAACATGTTTAGGGAATTTGGATCCCTCAGATTATTGACATTTCATGCTCCATGCTGTTAGGCACAAAAATGTCTATAACAGTTGCCCCCTAAAGTATGAGGTCGTTTATCGGGTGAAATGCTTTATCAGGAGGATCCGAAGTTCATTCAATCGCTGAGAGGTGCCCTGCAATAAAATACAATACAATACATTATTTTTCATTCTGCTTTCATGATCTAGCTGCGGCGGGCATTCCCATGCTCAGCTTTATAAATTCATTTTGGTACATATAACAGACGACCGTCTGATGATAGACTGATAATTCTCTGCTGAAATTATCATCCTTTGAGTAGGATGATCATCTGCTGCAACGATGTACATATCAAATGTCTTTATATTTCCTGAATATATATCGCAGCCCGGATGGATGAAACTAGATCCGGGGTCTTCAATCTCGTTCGATCTTCACTCTAAGTACAAGTCGATCCATGTGAGAATTGCGCTGAAGTCGAACATGGAAAGACATCGCTTGATTACCGGTCAATAATGTAAACCGTTAACAAGCGCGAGAGGAGTCACCAATAATGACAATGACCCTCAAGGTACTGCAGTAAAATTCACGTGGTGTGAATAAAGGACTTGGCGTCGAACACCACGCAAAATCTTCTGGTCGAAGGTCATTGATGTACACCTGTCGCCGGAAGTGAGAAACTTTCCATTGAGGCATGCAAGCTTCAAAGTACTGGGGGGGTTGTTCCTAGATCAACTTCTTGGATAATGAGCTAAAGTCGACAAGAAGCGATCCGTCAAAGGAGGGCCTTAATGAATCCCACATCAGTGACGCGGAACGGAGCTAATGATTTTAGTGGAGGTGAAAACAATCTGTGAGATATGATTCAGGGTGGCGATCATGGGTGGATGAAGGATAATGTATGGCAGTGGATGGGACACGGTTGACTCTTTCTGAACACATCTCTTGAACATATAACGACACTGATGTGATGGATCGGTAGCATTACCCCAAATACGGATGGTTTGGCGAAGACCATGGTGATGAGACCGGTGAATGAAACAACCCAACCCGATGTGGTACGGAGGACAAAGTGTCATGTTCAAGAGCGACTTGCTACCATTAAAGCTTTGAGGTTCTCCCAATTTTTCCCCAGTCATTTCTGACTAGTACCTCTTTATTTTTGTCAAGCTTGAGGAGGATAACATATGCTTGTTCTATAACCTGCCCTTCGGGCAAGCCCATTGCTATGTTTTAACGAGCCTAGCGATAGGGAAACTCGTTCTCGCCTAAAGACAAGTTTGTCGCTATTTAATCATTTTAACGAGTCTAGCGACAAAGACAACTCGGTCCTTTTCATTTTTAGAGAGTCTGAAAAGGTACAGAAAGTTAACTCCAAAATTCCTTTTTCATCATCTAATCCCTTACGTCCGAAAAAGTATAAAACAATACAGAAGGGATGAGTTTTCGATAAATTTAACGAGCCGAATAAAAACAAGCGCTCGACCTTTTTGTGCAATAATCCCTCAGGTCCAAAAAGATTAAAATCTAGAGGAGGGATAGCTCTTCCGGTCCTTTTAATGAGCTGGAAGGCCAAAACTCGGCAAACTTTTCATATTTTACGAGTCAATTGAAAAGAGCTCAAAGAAGACTCTTCTTTTGAGGAACGAGTGATAAACAGGGATAGCAGCAGATTCCAGGTACAGGTTGGAATTTTCCAATCACGGCAGTGTCACAAGGATGGCTAAGTGAAATCACTCTTCGCGGCTGTTCCTCAAAATAGGTAAACAATCATATGGAGGTGAACGATTGGCCAAATGAAATGGAGGTGGCGGGTGCAAACACGACCAAGGCTTCTATGGCTAATAAATTTACGATCACAATGGTTATTTACCGGGATAGGTTCATTTTTTAATGAGCTTGAACTCTGGTGGAACCCTTGCTCATGCTTTTCTATTTTTTAACGAGCATAAATTCCGCGGTAAAACTGCTCGAACTTGCGTTTATTTTTTAACGAGCATGAACTTTATGCTAAAACTGCTCGAACTTGTGTTTATTTTTTAACGAGCATGAACTTTATGCTAAAACTGCTCGAATCTCACCTACAGCTTATCTAGTACCTCTCCATCTCCATCAGCATCTCTGGCCCCATCCTCACAGTTCCTAGCATAAAAAATTAGATAAAATTTTAAAGAGAGAAGAAGCTACAGGAGCTCCTGTAGGAATTCCTGTAGCGACTGATCCCATTAAAATCAAGCCACAATAGCAAAAGAAGTGCAACCATGGGATTGAAGGAGACATTTGTAGCTTAGATCCAGCCACAGGATACCTTCACAAGACAAACAACCACACATTATATAGTAGAGGGCATGCAACAAAGGAAACACAGGCATGCAGCAGCAAAAGGAACCAAAATACCTCACAACACATACATTCGACTCACAGGTAAGTGACTAACCCTCTCCTCTATTGCTTCTTTGTAATTGAAAGATATGAATAAGTGAATGAGACGGTTAGGGCTGAATGAGAAAAGGTTTCTAGTTAACTGGCCACCCTCATCTAGTTGACTGCACTCATCCGAAGATGCCACCACACGTGTGCATGGTCAACTAAGAGAAATATCCCAAGGACAGGCAGTGGAGGGTTTGCAAACTATGATGCAACGATGAGAGGTGATTGCAGGAAAAAGCCATGATGACAAGGCAGGTGGGGACCAATGGTCCAAATATGGTAACGTACATTTTTGCCAGCGCACCCCATCACTGAAAATATCTAAAAGAAGAAATAAGAACTCCTCCTCGAAACTCTTTCACCACCCTTTTTTTCATTCTATCCTCGTCCACTTAGCTACAACAAGCTCTTTGTCACCACTACAGCCTCAAAACCATCATTCTCCATTGCTTTCATCCATCCTCCTGCTATTGGCGTTCTACAGGAGCACTTATAGGTTCTACAGAAGCACCTACAGGCGGTTCTACAAGAGGGGCAATGAGCTGTTTTTAAGGAGAAAACATGGGTTTTTTGCTCAATTTCTTGCTTGAGGAGGTAGGTTCTATGCATACCCAGCTTGATTATCAATATGTGCAAGGAGTGATATCATTTTTAAGGAGGAATTGAGTCCATAAAAGAAGGGGAATTACATAAAAAAATTCTGTCTATTTAAAAAAAAAAAAAACAGTTTTCCTCTGTTTTCCTGTTTTCTTCAAAATTCTTGTCTCCATCTCTACACTTGGTGTTCAAAAGGGGTATAAGAAAAATGATAGGATGATTCATGAGGAAGGATCCCACCAATTCAAACAAGCTCCATTAACATCCCCAAGTAGTAGCCATATTCACCAGGGCAAATTGGATGCAATTTTTTGAGAAATTCCGAGGGTTTGATGAAGAAGTTGCTCAGGAATTTGCCGTTTCTTTAGTCCCTCGCTCAAGGATCCATGCCACTATCACTTTTAGAGGTATTTCCATGGAAATCACCCCAGAATTTATCAGTAGGGTTACCACCCTTCCTCTTGGATTACCTTGGAGCAAATATGAAAAACCAATTGGACAAGCTGCCAAGAAAAAATTCTTCCAAAGCAATAAACATCCTGTAGAAGACAAAAATGGCATTAGAAGGACAAGCATACCCTACCCTTGGGATGAGGTTAGTTACCAAATCATCAAATATATTTCCTGTGAAGGGAGGTATATCATAGTCTATGGCTACCATTTTAGAATCCTCCATGAGCTGAGATATGGCATGGACACTCCAACACCCTAGAAACTCAACATCCCCTATTTCCTCCTGCAATCCATCGTAGACTCCAACATTAAGTTTAAGGTAGGGAGTGTAGATTAGTTGTCTTATCATGCGCTGATCAAAATTTTGGTGGAAGAGGCCCTTCATACATTCACACTCCCTATAGCATGGGAAGTCTTCAGAAACATGATAGCAGAAGATGACATAAAGGCCCTCACATATGATATTAGTCCTTCTGATAATGAGGAAGAAGAGCAGAAAGGGGGAGAAGGTGAAGCAACTGAGGACTCAACAGGACAAGAGAAGGAGGGGGGAGAAACCAAGATAGAAGAGAAGAAGGATGAAGAGAAAGAAAATGAAGAAACAAAGCAAACAAATATAGAAGAAAAGAAAGAAGGAGGGAAAGAATTAGAAAAGACAGAAGTATCTCCTGAGATCTTAGAAAGAGAGGTAGCAGTTTCCCTCACTGCGCTGAGCACTCCAATTAAACCAAAAGAGAAGAGAAAAAGGCAGGCCTCCATGTACTTCAAAGCCAGGAAAAGTACAAGGATAAAAAAAGGAAAACCACAACGATCTTCAACAGTGCCCATTACAATTGAAGATTCACCCACTGTCAAAGGGGAAGAATCTCCCTATAAAACCCTTATCACATATGAAAGAGGGACTCCTAGATATTCCACCTAGAAGGAAAAAGTGCAACTGCAAGACTCAAAAACAGTTCTACAGGAGGCACAAACTGTTCTACAGGAGACCCTGTCAAAGCTGCAGGAGACCGAGAAACTTGAAAAAAGGGTAGAAGGATAGCCAAAGGGAAAGGAGGAAGCTACAGATCCACAAGAATCTGATCCCCAGCCCAACCTTGCCTCTTATTACCACCTCCTTGAAGGAGGAAGGATAATTCCACAAACATTTGAAATTCCACTATTCTTTGAGTTGGAGAAAGAAAGAATAAGGACCCACAGGTGGATGAAAATAGCCAAATCCAAGGGAGTTGAGGATATTTTCCATATGGAGAATAAACTCAGAGAAATGGGTAGGGAGTTAAGTGCTGCCAGACACAGAGAAGTAGCTGCAAGGAGCCAACTTGAAACAGAAAATGAATTGTTAAGGAGGCAACTGCAAGAGAAAGAGGCCCAACTGGCATGCATTTCCAGCTAGTCCATAGAGGCATTGCAATGTAGGCAACCAAAAAAATCCTATGCCTTATATCTCAAGGACTAGTGGATGCACTTTCAGATCAAGACCTTGGCACAAAGAGGCACAATGACTTTTCAAGATTACAGACAATTTATGGACCTGTGTGACCAAAGTACAACAGAAGATAAGGCAAAAATGGAAGAATTTTACCTGCATAACATGGCTCTCATAGACATGAATGTGTGGGACCCCAATGCTAGGCTAGGGTACCTACAACTAATGGCCATGGATTCCTAGAGGAACCATGAAGAGTTAAGGGCATTTGAAGTAAAAAGGTTGATGATCAGAGAACAGAATGAGCAACTAATGATTAGAGTTGAGCCATCAGATCCCATGGCTCTCATCAGCACACACCAGCTGCTTGGAAATAATCCTCAAATTGCCCCTAGATACATAAGTTATCAAGCACAGGCCATTGCATATTTTGAGGACATGGAAAGGTTACTTGGGTATGACTATGTGCATGCATGTATGAGGAGATGGAACACCTTACCACATAGTTTGAAGATCAAGGAATATCATTCCCCAATGAGGATGAATGAGGCACTAAGGAGAGTGCCCATGTATAAGCACTCAATTTAGAGGTTGTAGGTCAATTGGATTGGCCTCAAACTGAGTCCACCACTGTTGTTAGGCATGTTAGAAGGGAGAACCGAAGAGGAAGAGCAGAGGCAGTGGGAAGAGATAGACAGAAAAGCAGGCTTCTATGACAAGGAAGAGGAAACAACATCAAAAGCTTGGGATGGTAGAGAGGCCACCAGGGCCATCAAAGATGAGGAGATGGACTAAGTTGCTCAGAGGATGAGCAACAC
Organism: Pinus tabuliformis; assembly: GCA_031772625.1. Taxonomy (NCBI): domain Eukaryota; kingdom Viridiplantae; phylum Streptophyta; class Pinopsida; order Pinales; family Pinaceae; genus Pinus; species Pinus tabuliformis. Next base: position 1,766,132,403 of record CM062817.1, read on the forward strand.
CTTTAGTATGGGGTGATGATGAGCCCCATAAGTGGGTAATTATATGGGCTCATTTTTCCTCCTAACATAGTTTAATCAACCATTCTCTTAGCTTATTGCATGTTTTTTGATTATATTTATGCTTATGGAGTGAGTTGGGTTGGTTATGATGCCATGGAGTCTAATATGTGTTTAATGAAAATTTTTGTTGACTTTTGAAGACAAAGTCAAGGATTTAATGGAAAATTGGCAGCAATAATTCGAAGTGGACAAAGGAGAGGATTTATAGGAGGGAATCCCCCTCATTTATTCCTCCCCACTTCAAACTCTCCTTCATGCAGCTCGAAGCACAAACAACCAAATCAATGCACTAGGAGGCAACCAAGCAAGTGGAGGATAACTTATGTTTATCTCGAGTTTTGGGAGCCAAGCCTCCTTGATTTTGAGGAAGCTGTTGGAAGCTTCATTTGTATAAGTAGAGAGGCCTAGGGCATCACCAGAAGTAGGTCAAATTTTTGTTGCAGCTTTGCTCTGCTCAACTTCGAGCTTACTTTTGTTGGAAATTTCATGTAATCCTATTATTATTTTGATAATAAAGACGAGATCCTTTTTGAGCTAGCACTGAGTTACCTTAGAGGTCTGAAGCTCTTGGGTTAGGGCCCAATCCAAGTAGACAAGCTCCTATTGTTTGTATTTATATGCTTTTTTTTAGTTTATGAATTAGTTGTTGTTAGATGAATTTATTTCTGGGTTAAGAATATGGTTCTTTTGGTGATTTAGAAGGTTATTTCCATTTGTGTTTTCTATAGTAGGTTGAACAGTGGTAGACAAAAGATACAAAAGGCTAGCAACAATGCCTTGGCCTCCTTTCCTCCCTGTGGGACCATGAACTGAGGCCAAGACCCTCTTGCTACAACAAAAACACAGATTTTCCTTCTCCATAGGATTTCTAGTGTTATAGTCTATTAGAAGGTTAATGCTTTGCTTTAGATCTCTTTCACCATGCTCATTTATGTCTTTGCAACAAGTCTTATTCCATGCTTTCTCTCATTATAACACTTTTCAACATTTCTTTCCATAGCTCATAATTTAGATTAGCTTAATGCAAAATTCTGTTTTTGATGTACTTAGTTTCCTTGCTTGCTTGATTTCGTTATTTGACTTTCAGCTCCGTTGCAGCAAATCTCTTCTCACAGTAGGTCAGCCTATTAGCCATCACATTCTCTCCTTGATCTATGCCCTATAGTTCACCCAAAGTTCACCTCAAAGTCTGCCTTAGTTTTCTACGTTTTTCCATAGGATTTCTTCCTCTCTCCCGACAATCCTTCCCTCTCCTAATTATCCTTGGTGAACCCTAGGTGCCTTAACACATCATCCCAACCTTTAGCTACCCTTTCCACCCACTCTCACACCTTCAAAACCTTCAAAACGACTCTCGGCATCCTCCTGTAGACCTCCTGTAGATCCCCTGTAGCCTCCTGTAGATTTTCCTGCAGGATTCATTTTGAAGTCCCATTGTGGGAAAAGCCTCCAGAAGGCCACCTGAGACCTCCTAGGACCCATCCACACCATCCTACATCTCCTCAAGTCCCAGAACTGCCTTCCATCACCACCTAATCTATTCCACATTCACAGACAAATAAATCACATGCATGACAATTTCACATAAAAATCCAAAAAGATGTTTTTTTTCTCATTTACTTCTAGAAATAGCTTGAGTAGATGTTGTTTACTACCTTGAGTAGGTAATGACATTCATTTCATGGTTTTCATCTTTCTTTCTGTAAAAGTAGGATTAGTTGTTTAAGTAGGGTTTGCTAGGTTTACTTTACATTTCAGTCTTCTTTTCCTTTCTGCAAGTAGAGTAGCCTATGTAGAGTAAGCTTTCCTTTCTTTCATCACATATAGAGCTTCTTCTGGAATCCATAGAACTTGGCTTGAGCTCCTAGTGATCTTGCACCAGCGGACCAAGTGACAGCCTGCAGTAAGAACTAGTACTTGTGCATACAACACCGTCGCTTCCAAGTTTGTTACAAAATACCAGGTTGATAAGAGTAAAGTAGGCATCCTAGGGGTTGCAACATTATTGCTGCATTACTGGTGCTCACCAAGAGGCGTGGACTCGCCGAGATGATATAATCCTAGAGGTCAACCCTCATTGTTCAACGATGAAGTATATTTAAATGGTGCATGGTGACACAAGCTGGGACATGGTGGAATACACGTGAGCCAAACAAATTGTTCATTGGCACAAGGGTAGACCCACAATCAAGTCAAATTGGAGGACCTTTCTCAGAGTTGTTTTTTTGGATACAAGGTGAGAAGGTTGGGATAACAGACCTTGATAATGGAAAAGTTCTTGATAGTTAAGAGCCCACCCTTTAGCTATATATATATATATATATATATATATATATATATATATATATATATATATATATATATATATATATATATATATAGACACACACACACATACATATTTATATGATAAGAGTATGGAGTGCATAAGTGGGGTTATATATATGTATACACATCTGTGTTAGTGTAAATGGCCATGCCATGACTGAGTTGGTAGTTGACACATCGTTTCTAGGAGGCACTGGGAGGATGATGTGGAATGCTCATGTGGGTGCCATGAGAGAACCGCGTGAGAATTATGTGGAAAGGTTGATGACCTAGCACCCTTTGATTCATTAGAGATTTAGATGGTCATATCTCATGGTTTGAAGGTCAAATTGAAGTAAAATTTTATATCACCAGAATTGTCTCGACAAGACATATGCAACTATTATGTTTAAGGCTTTAAGCTAGTTGAAAAGATCAAAATTTTTAGACCCCGCTTCCATAACGACACCTTGGATCTTGGGTTAGTCAAGTAACTTACCTACTCCCAACATGTGTTGTAAGGCAAGGGGAGGGGATTGTGTTACAAATCAATATCAGAGCATTTTACCTTCATAGTAGTTAACTATTGGAAGGTTGAATTCAAGGGAAAATGGCCACGATGAGAGTAGTGGGTAAACCACTTATGTTTGATGGATCCAACTATGTATTTTGGAAGACAAGAATGGAGACATTTATCATCTCTTTGGGAGAAAAATTTTGGGCAATTGTGGAAACCGAATATAAAGTTCCTGATACTTTTCCAATAAATGTTGTAGAGAATAAAATTTACACATTTAATGCACAAGTTAAGAATTATATCATAAGTGGCTTGGAAGAATAAAAAATTGTCAAAGTAATGCAATGCAACTTAGCCCATGAGGTATGGAAAAAGCTTGAAACTTTTTATGAAGGGGATGCAAAATTTAAAAATTTCATGTTGCAAGATCTTAGAGGCTAATTAAAAAGTTTGAAGATGGAAGCACATGAGGATATTACTTCCTATTTTCTTTGAATAGAAAATATTTTCAACTCCATTGTAGGTCTTGGTGAAGAAGTCAAATATAGCTCTATTGTTTGAAAGGTTTTGAGATCCATTCTATCAAGATTCAATCCCAAAGTGTGAGCCCTTGAAGAAATACCATAGGTAGACAACATATCCATTGATATGCTTCATGGAACTCTTTCATCATATGAGCTATGAATAAAAGCGGACAAATTAGGGGTCAAGGAAGAAACTTTCAAGGAATAAAAAATAAGATAAAAAACAAGAAGATAAAAAAGAATCTAACTCCGATGAAGAAGAAGCCAAGTTCCTCAAAAAATTAGACAGAGGAACCAACATGTTAAAGGTAAGCTTCCTTTCAAATGCTTTGAACGTGGAAGGATAGGTCATTATGCATCTAAATGTCCTTATACCAAGATGAATGTTAGTGCCAATGAGTAAAGATTGAAATCCAAACATCAAAAGAAGAAGCGAGGCAGTAAGAAGAATAATTTCTACTCAAAATAACAGAGTGATAGTGAAAGAAATGGAGGTACGAGCATGAAGAAAGGGGTGAAATATCATTCCTTGTTTAGGCCGAAGAACCTGAAGTAGAAATAGATAATGAGGGAGAACTTAAAATTTCACTAAAATAAATAAATATCATGAAAAGTAAGGGAGTTCAACTAATGCAGCAAATTCATGACAAAGCTCTAAATGAAGACATCACTCTCTCTCAAAGTTGAATTAGGAGCAAAAATGGTAAAATAATGCTTATTGAACAAGTAAATGAGAAGGAACAAATTTGAAAAAGACTAGATGAGGAGGTTATTATCTTGAGAGAAGAATTGGAGCATCTAAAATTAAAGTTCCACAAAGGGACTAAATCCCTAGATCACATTTTTAGCATGCAAAGGTCTCCTCTTATGAAAACATGTCTCTGTTATGAAGGAAATTGCAAGGAACCCAACGGTCCCCCAAGGTAATCAAATGGATATCATCCTAAGAAGCTTGACCAAACATTCATATCATCTAGAAACAACTCTTTTGAAGATCCAAAACAAGTGATGCACTAGGACAAGCATGTTCATTCCAATGTCTCTCATGGTAATTCCAGAAAGGAACATAATATAAGAAACTGGAATGAAGACTAGAGAAAGGATCCACAAGTAGAAATAAAGTAGGTGTTAAAAATCATCAAATAAATATGACTCCTCACAAAGAGTACACAAGAAACAATCAAGTAGGTGTTGAAAATCATCAAGGGAAGGCTCCTCCAAGAAGTTACTTTATAAGGTTAAGATCTCCTTCTATATCCAAGTATCAAAATAATTTTTTTGGTTATTATTTCTCATGCACAAAGTTTTTCCACAAAGCACAAGATTGCAAGACCTATAATGTTGTGAGATATAAAGGACTTGATCAAGTATCTCTATGGAAATATGTGAATAAAATCAAAATAATTCTCAACCATTTCCGCATATATTAAAACCAAATGTTGAATATTACATATGTCACAAAAAATATCATGTATCAAGAGACTACACACTCTTTTTGATACGTTATAATAAAGAAGGTTTCCCTACTAGTATAAGGATTAATTATACAAGGTGGAGAAGAGGTCAAGGAGGGCCTCAATTTTGATCTAAATCCTTAAATCTAATTCTTTGATGAAATATTATTCAAGACCATCATTTTTTGAATCAAAAGTTGAATAAGAAACTCCATGTATGAGGGCAATATCTGAACTGTGAAATTTACATTGATTACTATGAATTGATGATGATATCTCCATTGTAAATAAAGTAACAAGAATAAGAGAATGCAGAGATGATAGATACTTATCGATGAAGGAACACAGTCTTAGGGGGAGACTTTAGAAGTACAAGAATAATTATGAGTAGCATGGGAAGTGTGATTTCAAGGGGTGAATCTATCAGAATTGCAACATATTACTGGGAAGGCAACATGGTTTCGTCAGGTCCATAGGATCATAGAGGAACATGTTATGGAGTTTTGACAGGTAATTATGTAGGGTCATATTATCCCATGAGCATAGCAGTTTCAATAGATATCAATGAACCTTTTCCATTGATTTCAAAGGGGGAGAGATTCTAGACATTGATACGAAGGAGAGAATGCAAGTCTAAACAGATGTAGAATCTTTATAAGGGGAGACTTTTTGTTGCATGATTGACATCAAATGACCATCAATGTCTAGTGGTGTTGCCATCGATGATAAAGGGGGATTATTTTTCTCATTGTGTTGTCATTGATGAAAACAAGTTATCATTGATTTCAAAGGGGATGCATGAGAAAAAACTATTTCATTTATGATGCCTCTAGAAGCAACAAGGCTTTCTATGAAGTAGTTGACAACTAGATCTCTGATAGGTTCTCATCAAGTGAATTTGAAGGTGCATGAAGTTATTAGATTTTTTGATATAGTTATAGTGCTCTATTAATTCTATAAATTACATGATGCTTTAGGTATTTTTAATACCTTTCCAACAATATATCCTACTCTGAAAAAATCCTCCTAGATGAGTAGTTATGGCCATTTGAAAATTAGAACTAGTTTGAGGCCCAAACTATAAGGAAAAAACCCACAATATTAATACATTAAAAGTGTGCACCTTTTTGGCACATCCATGGTCCATTGACCCAATCAATGATGGATCTCATCATAACATGCATTATGTTTAACCCTATTAAATATCACACATATTTCCAATATCTAATGCATCTAACTGACGGATAAAAAGATTGGAAGGCATATGACATGACAACTTGCATGATAGTTAACACACCACTGTGGACCCCCTAGATTGACACGTCGTGAGATAATATTGAGCGAAACATGGAAAAATACCATATTTTACCAATACATGTAGATGACACATCATTCACTGACATCAACATGTTTATGTTGCATTACTAGAATTTTCCACGTGGCAGGGACCAATGGCAAGTTTTGGTTGGTAGAAAGGATGAAAATGGGTCAAAGGTCACACCCATCACATGATGCATTGTGGCATGATTATTCATGCTTTCATCATCATGAAGATGACTAGGGACCTCTAGGGACTTGGTCACAAAGCTTTGTCACATTGTAAGGGTTAGACCTCGGTTATATGGTGGAAGAAAGGTCAGGGTTAGCCCCTAGCAAAAGCAAGGTCACATGGTAAGGGTCAACCCTCAGTTATTGTTGGGTATACGACCAAAGTCCCACATTGACTAGAAGTGGGGAGGATCATGGGTATATAAGGATGGAAAAATATCTCCATTGGTATGAGGCCTTTTGGGGTAAGTCCAATAGCAAATCCATGAGGGCTTAGGCCCAAAGTGGACAATATCATACCATTGTCATTGTGGCATGATTATTCATGCTTTCATCATCATGAAGATGACTAGGGACATCTAGGGACTTGGTCACAGAGCTTGGTCACATTGTAAGGGTTATACCTCGGTTATATGGTGGAAGAAAGGTCAGGGTTAGCCCCTAGCAAAAGCAAGGTCACATGGTAAGGGTCAACCCTCAGTTATATGGCGGAAGTAGGATTAGGGTAAAACCTCGGTGGAGGAAATTTCACATGGTAAGGGTCAACCCTTAGCTATATGGTAGTTAGGGTCAGGTTCAACCATTGGCAGAATAAAATTCACATGGTAAGGGTCAACCCTTAGCTATATGGTAGAATTAGGGTCAGGGTCAACCATTGGCAGAATAAAAGTCACATGGTAAGGGTCATCCATCGGTTTCATGGTAGAAGCAAAGTGACAAGGTAAGGTTCAGCTCCCAACTATATGGCGGATGTAAGGATACATGGTAGGGTCAAACCATGGTCATATGGCTCAAACATTAATGCAAGTCAACCCCATGACATAAATTGAATCCACAAGCCTTTGGTCATCCCTCCACAGGCATGGGACTGTAGAAAATTATAAATACAATTCTACACCACTCGATTCAATGGGGTGAGTAAGTGAACATTAGTAGCACAATAAAGTATCAATTCAGTGGAATGAATCAATTTTTTCTTTTGGTATTAATAGTGGCTACGTCACTCTATGAAGTCTCAATCTTGGTGGAGAAAACCATTTTTTTTTCTTTTGGTTTTAACAGTGGCAACGTATCTCAGTGAAGTCTTAGTCCCAATGGAGTGAATTGATTTTATTTTTTCCTTAATAGTGGAAACGTCACTCTTTCCATGATGCCTTAGACTCAATTAGGTGATTCATTTTTCCTCTGATCATAATAATGAAAATGTCATTTTTGTGAAATAAAAATGTGGTTTGAAGTTTTAATTTGTTATGGACTAAGGCTCATTGTACTGGACCTTTAAATGGTTGGTTGATATTCAAACTTTGATTGTGGATTTGGTCGAGACACTTCCAAGTTTGATTTTCAATATAAAAAATTTTACTGGTTTGCATAGAATGACCCCCAACACGTCAAGTTAATCAGTGACATAAAGTAATTATGGGTGGGCTTGTACCCTCATCCTAGTTGGTGGGTGGGTGGATCTTGTATTAGGTGAGACACTGGTTCAATTCCTGATGACAATGAAATTAGAAGTGGACATTATGTCCCTCCAACACCAAAATTTGGGAATTTCATAGAAGCATGCCTGGAAAGGGGCATTCTATAGAGCGCTTAAATTAATATATTATTCAATATGGTTTTTATGGGTTTTTGGGCTCATTATTGGTCCAGATTGGATTATGGAAGAAGAAAGATGATAAGGATTTAGAGGTGAATGCTTATGGAGGCTTGGAAAACTTTGTTGACAAAGTTTTGATGATCAAAATCCCTATTTTTTGTTTTGAAGGTCTATGAGCACATTGTAGTGGTTTTGAATACATGATGAATATAGGTTCAAAAAAGGGGAACAAGTGTGGACAACAACATTACAGGTGGTGGTAGTAGTTTATATGGTAGTTTGTGGTAGTGATTGTTAGTGGTTGCAGGTATTTCAATGATAGTGATTGCATATTATGACAAAATTTTAATGTGATAGGGTTTGACAATGATTGCACGTTGTATTTGATTTTATTACATATAATTCAGTGATTAACAACCATATATGATGAAAATGAATCCAATTTGAAAATTATATGAAATAGAGGTCCACAAGGAGTTGATGAAGGAGGTGGATGCCTCCCCTAAGGTTGGGTCCTCTGTTGAATGGTATTTTCATTGATACCAATGTCATTCCATGAATTCTCTTAATATTAATCTGGGTCTCATTGATTTAAGCTCCAAATGTCAAAATGTTCTGGAAGCACACATACCTAATCATATTCCCTCGCACTCGCAAACTATTTTGACGATGGAGATCAATGAAATTTCTCTCATAACCATCTTCATTTGATTCTCCTCGTTATGTTGATTCTAATGATATGTCGCGATCACGAGGTTCTTCATAGTTTGAGAGATATGCCAAATCAAATTTGATGCCCCACATCTTGTGGTCAAAGTCCCCAACATTAGATGATGTGGTAGCTTAACAATTAGGAAAACATTTGATTAATTCATGGGGTCAAGAGGACTTTTCCATTAAAGAATTTCACCAAATATTCTCAAAGTCAATCTTGGTGAAAATTAAATATCACAAAAGGATATATTGTTTGGGAATTTGACTCCAGAATAAACATTTAAAAAATTATTATTCCCTCCAAATGAGGTTAGCCTCACATTTTGGGTTTAAAATTTTAATTTTGAATCAAAATCTCTTAGGTTGGGTCTAGGGCTATTTCAACCCCTGCAATAGCCCTCTCATTAAGTATAGATAGGGATTGAGCTCTCCACAAAAGGATGTATGAACTCGCTCTTATGATATCTCTCAAATTTTCTCCGCCACCAAGAACAATCAAGCTCATTTGAAGAAGGTTTGTGAAACTTCTGTTTGTTTTTTGGTTATGAGCTTAATTGGGATACTGTATGTATTCCAAGGCCATTCGACCCTTTTTTGGAGCTGATTTGAGCAATATTCTAAGGCCCTTTATGGGCATGCTTCTAACTATTTCTAAGGCTTCTATTATGCCTCTGTTATGTAGGTTTCTTGAGGCATATTCCACACCTTAACTGAGAAAATTTAGTCATGTTTGAAAGATCTAAGGTTCGGACCTACGACAAGCCATAGTGGGCCATGGTGGGTTGCAATATGTGCATGTTGAAAAGGATTTTTCGTGATGTTTTTTTGTGGTTCAGAGTCTCCTTAGGCTGGGAATTTGTGAGGAATTTTCATGGCCTTTCTTGAGACTTAATCTGTAATTCAATGGCATGATCCAACAACTGTGATAAGGAAAAAATTATGTGCATTCAGGGAATGACCTTTGATATTTTGGAGACCCCTTTTTGATGCAGAGATAAGGCTTCCTATGGAGAAGTTTGGGCCCTTGTGGTAGGGAAACTTTTTGTGCATAAGTGTGGTTAATTTGAAGCCTATTTCAGCCTTCAACAAAAGTGAATTGGCTGTGGCAAAAATACTATTCTAGATAATTGTTTCATCCCCCTTTTGAGACTTACATTAAATCTCTTTTCCAATCCTAATAAAATAAATTGATCGTGGCTCTTTAGGTAGTCCTTGATGGATTTTTGAGGCTAATCTAATCAGACCTGAAGCATTCCTTGCAAAAGTAGTGGCAATATTTACTGCTCTATTAGTTCGTGGGAATCAAGAAGTATTTTTTGGCCTAAGATTTGATTTGAGTGACCCCTTTGAGCAACTATCTAAAGGTAACCTCTTTGTTGACACCCTTAAGCTGTGAAGGCAAAAATCTTCAGGAATCTCTTTGACATCAGATAAAAGAACACATCCTGAGTAGATCTATAGCATAAATGTTATAGTGAGTTTGATAAGGTTTACATTGGATGCAACAGACCTTATTATTATAGATTAATTCAAAAATTGTTGATTTGATAGTGTGAGTCAGTGTAGCAGTGGTATTTTAGACTTCATCTCCAGCTATAAAGCGAGAAGGATCAACGTTTTGAGGATAGTTGAGAATAGTGATAGGTTACATGTGTTTTTGTTTTATGGTTGATGTGACTTATGAGCAGAGTATGACAGTGGATAATTGTATATCTAAGTAGAAAAATTGTGTCTAATTTTGAGTTAGAGTATGAGTGAGATTATCGACATCGATCCTAGTTGAAAAAGTTGATTACGATATATCTTGAGCATGTGCTAATGCTAGAGGCTGAGTGTTAATGTCAGTGTACAATTGATCAAAGTCTATGTTATAGCTTCTAACATCTAAGATGTTAATAATACTGATGTGCATTGTTGGAGTAAGTTATTGCCATGTCAAGTTGTTGCTAGTTGATCATTTTTCTACTGGTCAAAGCGAGATTTCCAGTTAGGGTTTAATCCCATTGGTTGATGTGACTTAAGCGGAATATGATTGATGTCATTCTAGAAGAGTGAAGTATGTATGTTGATATACTGGTGCTGGAATCATATCAGTTTAAATGTACATGGCCTTTAAGGTTTGTATTGTATTGAAGTAGATAGGGTGATATGATACTGCTACCTAGTTGAGAAAAATTGATGTTGAATATGTGCTTTGTAGAGAAGTTTGGAATTGATTCCTATGTTGAGTAGAGAAGGCATGACTATTGTGTGAGTTGAGTTAAAGTTTATTTTTGTATGTTTCCATTGTGAGTTTATTAGATCTTCCGTAGATGTATGACTATGGCATATGTTGAGGGTTTGATGAGAATTGGTGTCTTGAACAAAAGAAGTGTATTACAGAATGGTGATGAACCATTAGGAAAATTTTGAGGTAGTGACATTGAAGCAGTATATCGCCAACAATGATACTGAGCAGCTCCGTTGTTGTGGGGAAAAATGCCTATTTAGGACGATCCTATCCACCTAAGGTGTGACAGCGCCTTAGCAACAAACGAATGCAGCTATTTTGATTCTTTCCTTTATGAAATGTGAAAGAGGGGAGATTGGCAGACTTACCATTGTCTTCCGGTTGTCCCTCGATCTAGATCCTCTTCTCTTTGTGTGTCCATAGCTACTTGCCTCCTCGCTTGATCAAGAGAACAACTACTTGAATCCCACGAGATCACAAGAGAACAACTACCTGTGACAAGAGAACAACTACTTGCAACAAGAGAAGGACACAATACAAAGGCAAATATACATATTCATAAATGATTCAGGATTAGAAGTAAATCAAATATACTAATGAAATCATACAAAATACACCAGCATATAGGGAAGAATCAAGATAGCTTTATTGAAAGTAACAGGATTCAGGAAGAGATACAACCCATAGGGCTCCAACCCAGCATCTCCTTCCCAACAGAATGGAATTCCTTCTTCATCTCCTTTCAAAGCATAACACACCCAATGTTTCTAGCCACAAACCAACAACAATTCTTTGCAAATACCAAATTCCAGCCTCCTTAGACCTCATGAGAGAGATCTATATATAGGAGTTTTGGAGAAAGGATGAGTCAGCTTGAGGCTGGCATGGAGCTGACTAGTGTCCTCTCCCACTTCAGTTCTTGAGTCCACTTGGAGGTTCTTGCTTCCACTTGGAGATTTGGAACCTCTTACTCATCACCAGTCGAATTCCCTGATCCAAGTGTCATTTTGGAATCTTCCTGGGCATTGACACCTTGAGGAATGACTCTGCCACTTGTCCAAACTCGCTCAGCGCAGGTAGCCTTCTTTGCAGTTGACATTCAACGCAGGTAGACAGTGGAGCAGTTGACATTCAGCGCAGATGCTCAGTGGAGCAGTTGACATGATCCAGAATTGCCTTGTTTTTGAGTGTTTTCAGGTGGAGAACTTTTGTTAAGTGCTGTGGTTTGCTGGCCTTGTTCCTCTAGGGGTAGGAACAACATGTTTAGGGACTTGGGATCCCTTGATTATTGACATTTCATGCTCAGTGATGCAAGGCACAAAAATGTCTATAACAGTTGCCCCCTAAAGTATGAGGCCGTTTATCGGGTGAAATGCTTTATCCAGGAGGGTCCGAAGTTCATCCATCTGCTGGGAGGAGACCTGTAATAAACTACAATACAATACATTATGATTCATACTGATTTCATGATCTAGCTGAGGCGGGCATTCCCATGCTCAACTTTATAAATTCATTTTTTGTACATAGAACAGACGATCGTCTGATGGCAGACTGATAATTTTAGTGAAATTATCATCCTTTGAGTAGGATGATCATCTGCTGCAATGATGTACATGCCAAATGTCTTTATTTTTCCTGAATATATATCGCAGCCCGGACGGATGAAACTAGATCCGGGGTCTTCAAACTTGTTCGATCTTCACTCTAAGTACAAGTCGATCCATGTGAGAATTACGCTGAAGTCGAACATGGAAAGACATCGCTTGATTACCGGTCAATGATGTAAACCGTTAACAAGCGCGAGAGGAATCACCGATAATGATAATGACCCTCAAGGTACTGCAGTACAATTCACGTGGTGTGAATAAAGGACTTGGCGTCGAACACCACGCAAAATCTTCTGGTCGAAGGTCATTGATGTATACCTGTCGCCGGAAGTGAGAAACTTGCCATTGAGGCATGCAAGCTTCAAAGTACTGAAGGGGTTGTTCCTAGATCAACTCCTTGGTTAATGAGCTGATGTCGACAAGGAGTGATTCATCACAGGAGGGCCTTAATGAATCCCACATCAGTGACACGGAACGGAGCCACTGATTTTAATGGAGGCGAAAACAATCTGTGATATATGATTCAGGGTGGCGGTCATGAATGGATGAAGGATAATGTATGGCAGTGGATGGGACCCGGTTGACTCTTTCTGAATGACTTCTCTTGAACATATGGCGACACTGATGTGATGGATCGGTAGCATTACCCCAAATATGGATGGTATGGCGAGACCATGGTGATGTGACCGGTGACTGAAACAACCCAACCTGAATGTGATACGGAAGAAAAGTGTCATGTTCAAGAGCGACCTGCTACCATCAAAGTTTTCTTGATTATTCCCAATTTTTCCCCAGTCTTTGCTGGCCAGTACCTCTTTATTTTTGTCAAGCTTGAGGAGGATAACATATGCTTGTTCTATAACCTGCCCTTCGGGCAAGCCCATCGCTATGTTTTAACGAGCCTAGCGATAGGGAAACTCGTTCTCGTCTAAAGTCAAGTTTGTCGCTATTTAATAATTTTAACGAGTCTAACGACAAGGATAACTCGGTCCTTTTCATTTTTAGAGAGTCTGAAAAGGTACATAAAGTCAACTCCAAAATTCCTTTTCGTCATCTAATCCCTTAAGTCCGAAAAAGTATAAAACAATACAGAAGGGATGAGTTTTCGATAACTTTAACGAGCCGAATAAAACAAGCGCTCGACCTTTTTGTGCAATAATCCCTCAGGTCCAAAAAGATTAAAATCTAGAGGGGGGATAGCTCTTCCTGTCCTTTTAACGAGCTGGAAGGCCAAAACTCGGCAATCTTTTCATATTTTACGAGTCAGCTGAAAAGAGCTTAAAGAAGACTCGTCTTTTGAGGAACGAGTGATAAACAGGGATAGCAACTGATTCCAAGTACAGGTTGGAATTTTCCAATCATGGCAGTGTCAGAAGGATGGCTAGGTGAAATCAATCTTCGTAGCTGTTCCTCAAAATGGGTAAGCAATCATATGGAGGTAAGCGATCGACCAAATGAAAAGTGGAGGTGGCAGGTGCAAACACGACCAAGGCTTTTTATGGCTGATAAATTTACGATCACAGTGGTTATTTACCGGGATAGGTTCATTTTTTAGTTAAAAATGAGCTTAAACACTGGAGGAAACTCTGCTCACTGCTTATATTTATTTTTTAACGAGCATGAAGACCGCGTTAAAACTGCTCCGATCTTGCGTTTATTTTTTAACGAGCATGAAATTTATGCTAAAACTGCTCGATTACCCAGTCATAAGATAAGAGTGTCTCATGAAAGATCCCATTTTTTATAGAGCTTGCGCCTTACCAAAGCTATGCTCACTCATCCTTTCTTTATGCAAGTTTGGAAACGACTAACCCAAAAAACAGATAAATAACCACTCTTTGCTTGCACTCCAAAAGGTTTGCATGCCCTCAGGTATAAAACAGAGTTTCAAGGTTATCTCTACTTCAATTCCATCGAAACTTTTGTTTCACCGGGAGAGGCTTACCTCTTTCAGGTTACCCAAAGATTGTCTCGTTAATATTTCAAACAAAACACTTCCTCGACAATGTCTACCGAAATAGACAGAGGTGAGTGACGACCCCCGCCCTCTCACATAACTTTGAAAAAAGAATCTTATTCTAGAACAACCCCTCTTCCAACCACGGACGGGGTACGGACTAGTCATTTTCTCCCGCGGAAACCTACCTTATACCTAAAAGTTTCCCTGCGAAGCAGGCCAGGATGCATGCCCCCTGGGTTCCGGTCATATCCTCCCGGATTACTCGCGCTCATCAGTAGGACGGACCGTGGGTTGAGACACTTCTTGCATGAATAGACCATTTAGGGATGGCACATGACTATTTGCGATGTGTGATCCGGGAAACGAAAGTTGGTCCACGAGCTTGACCATTCTTCCTTCATGCGGAAAACACATTACTCTAAAGAGTGAGGAGACTACAGCTCCCATGCAATATATATAGTCTCGTCCAAGGAGTAGGTTATAATCCAAGGGTCCTTGAACGACCATCACGTTCATTTGAACGGTCTTCCCTTTCAATGTTATAGGCACATTGGGGAGGATCCCTAAAGGTCGACTGGTTCCTTTATCAAAATGATAGATTTCTTATCTCAGGTAAGAGTGCTCGCGAACCAAGCACTCTCCAAGAAATAGAGGAAAGGATACTCACAGATGCCCCCTCATCAATGATAGTGCCAGCCATTACCATTCTGTATATTTGACAAATAATTCTGAATGGCACACTGGCTGGCAACCAGGGTCTGCCTAGTTGGTTCCAATCAAAGGACACAACCAGGTTGCTTGGTGGTGGGACCGAATATACGGCCGGATAGCGCTCTGATGAACTTCCTTCCTGCGACAAAGGAATGGTGGCATTGCCCCCTTGATCATCAGAGTCAGTGCTGATGAAGAGAATCTGGACGGTGTCGTCTTGATTCTCCTCTGTGACAGTGTCATTCGAAGATGGAGCCTCTGAAGGCAAAACCGGGTCAACTGCCGTATCAACCTTTTGACTTTCGTCAGGCATGGATCCAGACGGTTCTTCTTCAATGACAGGTGCTTCGGCTGACCATCTAAGTGGCTCAGCCAGATTCTCAACTAGTGAGGGACTTGGCAGGAGTCTTTGATATCCAGGAGGAAGATTCGCTCGTAAAATCGGGCGATCTTCCAGAACTCTTTTTGCCTCGTCTAAGAAGGGACAACGGTGGATGGCGTGATCTCCTTCACACAGTCTGCAGGGAAATTTAACTTTCCAATTCTGTCCTGGAGCTTCACTCCCACTAGTTGACGGTGAGCAGTCGACATGGCTATCAGAGGTCGATGCTCCCGAATTGTGCAAATGGGGGGACCAGTCTCTTAGTATCCATGGGATACAGGGACAATCTCTATGGAAGTGGTCTCCCCTAAGGTGTGACAACGCCTTAGCAACAAACGAATGCAGCTATTTTGATTCTTTCCTTTATGAAATGTGAAAGAGGGGAGATTGGCAGACTTACCGTTGTCTTCCGGTTGTCCCTCGATCTAGATCCTCTTCTCTTTGTGTGTCCACAACTACTTGCCTCCTCACTTGATCAAGAGAACAACTACTTGAATCCCACGAGATCACAAGAGAACAGCTACCTGTGACAAGAGAACAGCTACTTGCAACAAGAGAAGGACACAATACAAAGGCAAATATACATATTCATAAATGATTCAGGATTAGAAGTAAATCAAATATACTAATGCAATCATACAAAATACACCAGCATATAGGGAAGAATCAAGATAGCTTTATTGAAAGTAACAGGATTCAGGAAGAGATACAACCCATAGGGCTCCAACCCAACATCTCCTTCCCAGCAGAATGGAATTCCTTCTTCAGCTCCTTTCAAAGCATAACACACCCAAGGTTTCTAGCCACAAACCAACAACAATTCTTTGCAAATACAAAATTCCAGCCTCCTTATACCTCATGAGAGAGATCTATATATAGGAGTTTTGGAGAAAGGATGAGTCAGCTTGAGGCTGGCATGGAGCTGACTAGTGTCCTCTCCCACTTCAGTTCTTGAGTCCACTTGGAGGTTCTTGGTTCCACTTGGAGATTTGGAACCTCTTACTCATCACCAGTCGAATTCCATGATCCAAGTGTCATTTTGGAAGCTTCCTGGGAATTGACACCTTGAGGAATGACTCTGCCACTTGTCAAGTCTATGAAGTAAACAAATGACGGAAACACAAATGAAATGAATAAACAAGTTCTTCCCCAGCGAAGTCGCCAGTTTCTCATCAAATTCAGGATCTTACTCATTCTCTTGCTTGTTTTGCAGGAACCTTTGATCAAAATGTCCCTTACATGGCGAGAACGAGAACATGAAGAAGAAGATATGATTGCTCTCCATGACCTTGTCACGGTAAACGCACTGCGGAACTGTGGCCTGCTGAAGTTCTTCCGTATCTCTAGCATGAGAGCACAGATTACTTTGTTGCAACATATGCTTTATGCTTGGGATCCCATCAACCAAGTATTCCAGATTAGGGGAAAATCCATCCCCTTGACCATAGTAGACATTTACTTCTTGACTGGGTTGTCAAGGCGGGGTGCCCCCGTTTCTTTGTTAGGTTCGGTCCGGGGGAATGACTCCATGAGAGACTATGTTCGCCAGTACTGCAAGGAAGGTTCCCAGCCGAGAAGAGACAGCAAGGTTGTTATCCGTGAGATTACTGATAGGTCTCTCAGGTCCATTCTGTATACTATTGGTAGGATGGCCGGTAGCGCAGCTCTACACGTTGCCAACAGGTCTTATGTGCATCACGCCTTGGAGTGTCTCCAACCGAAAGTATTCAACTGGTGTGATGCAGTACTTGTTCAGATGAAAATTCAATTGACCAAGGTAAAGGACGGGAAGCTGAAGAACTTTGGTTTTGGTTCTATTCTGACTGCCTTCGCCTTGGAGAAAATCCCACTGATGCAGCCTCAGTATATTGTACTCGAATTGCCTTCTCCGACCGAGCCACGCATGCAAAGGTGGGTCGATCACATGTCTAGGCATGCTGGTCAACCTCAGATTACTTTCACTAATGCCTTCTTCAGGTGGTTCGAGCGCCAGGAGATGGTCTTTTCCGAGTATCCATATGTGGGTATGGATTTCCGAGGTGATCCGGATTTGGTGTTACCGGATGGTGAACAATGGGGCGCTATTGGTAAAATCTTTGACCATATCACTGTTTACTGTTTTTATTCATAATGTTGCTGTGCTTTATTCTATCAAGAATTTTAATCAAACTATTGGGTGCATGCAGATGTTGGTCCTGTTCGTCCAGCAGTCCGTCCGAGACCGCCAGTTGCTGCCCCGGCAGTGGAGCCTGCTGGGAGAGTTATTCTTCGCGACCTTAACGACGCTGAGACCCTTACAGCTGTGTAGGAGTAGGTTGAGAGCCTTACTCTCGACATTCTGGATGTGTGGATCGATGAGTTACCTTTACAGTTGCAACGACATACTACTGGTGTACCTAGACGATGGACTCGTCTCTTGCGCATGATTGCACAGGCCGTGACATGTTATCATGAGCACCACTAGACTAGGGTGCCCCCTAGTATTTTTGAGTTTTAGGTCATATGACCAATTTTTGTCTTGGTTACAGAACATTATGTATGAACGATAAACAACTTATATATATTTTGATTTTCGAGTTTTATTCTGGTTGAGTTATATGATCCGTATGTACAATCGTTGATGATGTGTCCTTTTTATAAATGTTGCAAATGTCTATCTAACACATAGTTTGCTAATGAGTCAGTTAATGTGTTTAAGTTTCTGGGAATATGCTGGTATTGAATTGAATCAAACTGTCTTTCCAAAATCTTAACCCTGAGGAACATGCGATAAATAGCTGGATTACGAACGGAATATATACCATTGAGTTGTAGTATTACGAGCTGAGTCTAGCCTGACAATTAGTCGGCGTATGCCACGGGTGATGGCATCAGAGAGTAGTTCTATCAACGCGCTATACTCAGGGATGTTATTCATTGATTGCCCAATACATACACCTCTGAAACTTACTAACTCGCCGCTCGGATCAAAAATGGCCCAGGCTGCGGAGGATAGGTTCCGCGAACTACGACTCGCTCCATCGGCATATCCAACACATGTCTCCAGGAGGTTTGACATCTGCAATAAATGAAAAAGGTGGATCACTTGACCAGGACAAATACTTTAGCGAAAACAAAATACAACAAAAGCATACAGGTTACTATTTAAGCATAGTAACGCTTGAAGTACAACCCGTTGCGGGGCTGCGCCAGTGGAATTCCGTCATAATCCATTAACTCGTAGGCTCCTTTTGCTAACACTCGTTTAACAATATAGGGGCCCATCCATAAGGAATTAAATTTACCTGCTCCCAATTTATCGGATTCTTGATCATAAAGCAAGACCAAGTCACCTTCTGAGAAGACACGGGGTTTGACATTTTTGTCGAACTGAGCCTTGACTTGTTTCTTATGGGCTTCGTTAGCCAAGTGGCATCACGATGGGTTTCATCCAATTGGATTAATTCCAAGAAACGAGCCTCTTCTTCCGAAGTTCCGGGGAGGAGGTCAATTGCGAGTTTAAGTGACGAAATTTCGCACTGGATTGGTAAGACTGCTTCCAGGCCGTACACCAGTTGGAAAGGTGTGAACCCGGTCGCGTTCTTTACCGATGTTTGGTAGGCCCACAAGGCTGAATACAGGATTAGGTGCCACCTTCTTTTATGAACCCCGATCATCCTTTGCAACATACGCTTCAGGACCTTGTTGATTGCTTCAACTTGTCCGTTGGCTTGCGGATAATACGGGGTAGAGCTGTCGTGAGATAGCCCTAGCTTGGCAGCTAATTTGACCATCATGTGATTGCGAAAATGCGACCCATGATCTGTAACTATAGCCTGTGGTACGCTGAACCTGGCGACTACATGATTGAAAAAGAAGAGGGCAGCTGTTTCACCAGTGTTATCCAATGTAGGCATCGCCTCGGCCCATTTGGTAAAATAGTCAACAACGACTATAATATACCCATGCCCCCCGTCGAGGTGGGGTTACATTGCATGAAATCGATGCCCCATTTGGCGAAAGGCCCAACATCAACTATTGGCTGTAAAGGTGCAGGCGGTCTTCTGGTTTTGCTATCAAAAATTTGACAAGCATGGCAACTTCTGACTGCGATTATGCAATCTTTGAACATGGTTGGTCAGAAGTATCCTGCTCGTAAGATTTTTTGTGCTGTTGCATATCCAGATTGATGCCCCCCACACGCACTTGAATGACACTCATTCAGGGCTTTTTCGGCCTCCTCATGGGTAAGGCACCTCCTCAGAACTGTATCGATACCACGACGGTAAAGTGTATTACCGACGATCATGTAGTCTTTTGCTTGGTATCGTATACGTTTCTGTTCAGAGTGAGAGGTGTTAGGCCTGAATTTTCGGGTTTGGAGATAAACTATGATATCTCCATACCACTCATCACTTGTAGATATCAGAAACAAACTTTCTTCCACGATTGATTCTTCTGATGTTTCATCGTTGGACGACGATGGGAGATCGCACAATAATTCTGCGAAAACTAGAGCTTTCTTTGATTTGGATTTTACAAATTCCAGATCAAACTCTTGAAGGATCGCTATCCATTTTGAATATTTGCCCCCCGACAACTGTCGCGACAGTATATAAGTCATGGGGTTGCAATCTGACAAAATGGTAGTTTTCTGAAAGAGGACATAATGTCGAAACCTTTGAATCGCTTGAACAGCTGCAAGCGCTAGTTTTTCAACATAAGAATATTTACTTTCTGTATCATTTAAGTTTTTACTTAAATAATAGATAGGATGTTCAATTCCATCGACTTCTTGAACTAAAACCATCGCAATGGTCGTATCCACTACAGCCAGATACAGGTTAAAATCTCTTTGATAGTCTGGGGCGTACATTAATGACGCTTTTACTAGACAATCTTTCAGAGCATCAAAGGAAGCTTGTGCCACCTGGTCCCAGACGAAAGGTACATCTTTTTTCAAAAGACGAGTATAACCTTTAGCAAGTTCTGCGTAATTTGGAATGAACCTCCTTAGAAAGTTTGCTTTCCCTTGGAGTTTCTGAATATGAAGCAAATTTGAAGGTGGAGGCAAATTGATGATTGCCTGAACCTTGCAAGGATCGAGACGAATCCCATCTTTAGAGACTACAAAGCCAAGTAAACGACCAGAACCAACGCAAAACACACATTTTTGCGGATTTAGTCTTATCTTGTAGTGTCGGCAACGTAGAAATATCGCTCTTAAATGCTGCGGATGATCGGTCCGCTTTCGCAAATGAGCCGGAAGATCGTCGAGATAAGGTTGAACGCTGTTCTTGATGTCATGGAAGGCATAATTCATTGCCCTCTGAAACGTCGCCCCTGCGTTCTTTAAACCAAAGGGTAATTTTCGATAAGCGAATGTGCCCCACAGACAAATAAATGCAGTCTTTGACTGGTCCTGTGGGCGGATATTTATTTGATTATACCCGGAAAACCCATCCATAAATGAAAAGATTTCACATCCGGGGCATTCATCAATTATCTGGTCGATGAAGGGTGTAGGGTAGTTGTCCTTTGGACAAGCTTGGTTTACATCCCTATAATCGACACACACTCTGATTGTCCCTTGTTTCTTCATAACAGGGACAATATTCGATACCCAATCAGTTAGAGGAACCGGGTAGATGAATCCAGCATGGAGAAGTTTTTCAACTTCTGCCTTAATGGCAGCGGCTTTCTTGGGGTGCACCTGCCGAAGCCGTTGTCTTACTGGTTTGACATCAGGATACATTTTAATTTCATGTTCAACGATACTCGAGTCAATGCCTGGCATTTCGTCATATGACCAAGCAAAGACATCTCTGAATTCGCGAAAAAGAGCGTTATATATTTCCAGTTCTGAAGGGGAACAACCTTTGCCGACATAAATATTCTCTACAACATTTGTCTTAGTCGAGATATCTATGGCTATAGTCTCTTCAATATTGGATAAGTTCCGCTCGGAATCCACCGTATTTACAGTATTTGATAGGAATTCAAAAACTCAAGGGTGATAAAGATCTTGTTGAGTATCTTCTTCATATTCCGGAAGAAGGGAATGATGGTGGTGATCATTCCATGGTGCCCCCTCAATCAACATTGATTGTAAGATTCCTTCGTCAGCCCCATGTACTTTCGACCAAGGATCTAATGAGGTACCATATTCTTTAGACCTATCTACCCAAACGCTTGATGAGCGTTGATTTGGGTTCGCCTCCCATGCTTGAAACATTGATTGCTACAATATTTCTAAAGGGCTTGGGGGCAAAACAATTGCATGATCCATGTCGACATTGTCTTTTGCGACCTTCGTGGAAGATATCATGTTGCAGGTTGCTACAAACGGTATATTTCCTATGTAAATAGGAGGTGGTAGCGCGAAAGTTCCCATCATTGTGGGGTCTTTCAATAATCCTACTCCAATATCTTGAAGCGAATGGTTACTCTCATGGATCATGGGAATGCTTCCTGTAACTTGTGAACCATTAGGGAGGAAGTTCTGTTGGTCGACGACCGTAATCCCTCCTTCAAACGGGAATGTGATCTTCCTAAAATAAGTCGATACAACAGCTGCCATGGCATAGATCCATGGTCTTCCCAGTAGGATGTTATAGTCAAGATTTCCATCGATGACCTCAACGTCAATTTCCACTGTTTTTCCTCCTAGTTCAACCTTCAAGTTATTAAGGATACCGTATGGGGTATAAGTACTTCCGTCGAAAGCTTTTAATGTCGTCGATGATCGCGACAAGGTTGGAGATCCTAAAGTTTTCCAGCAACTCATCGACATAATGCATGTAGATGCTCCCTCATCAATAATTGTTCTGTGAACAGTTTTGTTGAGGTCTTTCACTTGAATAAGGAAAGCTAGTTGAGCTGGTAACTGAGGATCGTATCCTTTGTGATCAAAGGATACAAGATTGGAATCCTTAGGATTAACTCCACCAATAGCTGATAACAAAGCCTGCCTTTGGGATGGGCAATTTTGTAGTACTTCAAGAGTCGACATAGCGGATGGCGATTGGGCCAAATCTTCCACTATGTTATAATGCTGCGCCGCCCTGGCACGAGGATTAAATGTCGACTTGTGTACTACTCCCTTTGGCGGTTTTATTGTTAATTCCGGAATGATGGGTGGTACAACTTCTGTCAAAGTTGTTGTCGAACTACTTGGTTGATCTTTACCTTTGTCGTTCGACAGTTGAGGATTCCCATAATATTTGTTCCTTGTCGAAATCAAAGCATCATTCTGCTGTTTTGAAACCGACAACATAAGCACTTGAGACGGGGAAGCATTTCCACTATCAACCATATTTTGACCTGGGTTGGGAAATGGATCAGTTAACACGGCTGAGGTTCGGGAACTTTTAAAGAACTTCTTTAACTCAGCTTTGAACGGACAATTCTTTGTCCCGTGATCCTCCTCGTCACATATTTGACATGGAAAATTTTGTTTTCCTTTCCCAGGAGGGTTCGAAGAATTCTTTCCAGGAGATGACTCACCCTGTTTCTTCTTCTTCCCTTTGTTTTGCTTCTTATTGCTTCCTGGTTGATTGGTTTCTTTGCCTTTATCTGCTGATATGGCATTTACTTCCGAAGCAAGAATTTCCTCTCTTGCATTTTGATCCGAATTCTTACGAGCTTTCTTAGACGAAGCCTTTATCGATTTCGCGTTTGCCATGCCAATCACGCCATCACCGGCATGAGAGTCACTACTGGATTTTGGAGGAGGAGGAATTGAGAATTCCGGTCTAGGGGCGTCAGGTATCTTATCGTAGAGCGTGCCAGACTGAGTATATACTAAGTCAAGATATTGTGCACGAGCAATAAATTGCTCCTCAGTTACGGCTCCCCCCTTCGCCACATCTTCCGTTGTAGCAGGAAGTAACGACTTTATAAACCATTCAGCCAATAGCTGATCGGGAATGTATGCTTTCACCATCCTACGACGACAATGCCACTCATGTATATGATCAGATATATGAGTGGCAGTTGTCTGCTTGAAGTTGGTTAATATTTCTGTCCCCGTTTCATACCTTATCGGTAATTGAAAATGAGTTAAGAAACTCGTGGCTAGGGAGCTAAAATTTTCGAAAGAGGCTCTAGGTAATTCAATATACCATTTAGCCGCTAGACCTGTCAATGTCCTCTGAAAAAGGCGAAGCCTTATCGAATCATCGTTCAGGGTGTTCGACGAGCACCATAGATGAAAAGTCATCACGTGATTCGATGGGTCTTCACCTGGATTTCCATTGAATTTAGGAATGTCAGATGGAAGTTTGTGAGGAATCACTGGCCACCAAGGGGCATAAGAAATCGGATCATTGGTTAACCGGTGTAAATCAGGTAACTCTAAAGTTGCCACGAATGGTCTCTCACGGAGTCATTCCCCCGGACCTATTTACGACGATCCTATCCACCTAAGGTGTGACAGCGCCTTAGCAACAAACGAATGCAGCTATTTTGATTCTTTCCTTTATGAAATATGAAAGAGGGGAGATTGGCAGACTTACCGTTGTCTTCCGGTTGTCCCTCGATCTAGATCCTCTTCTCTTTGTGTGTCCACAGCTACTTGCCTCCTCGCTTGATCAAGAGAACAACTACTTGAATCCCACGAGATCACAAGAGAACAACTACCTGTGACAAGAGAACAACTACTTGCAACAAGAGAAGGACACAATACAAAGGCAAATATACATATTCATAAATGATTCAGGATTAGAAGTAAATCAAATATACTAATGCAATCATACAAAATACACCAGCATATAGGGAAGAATCAAGATAGCTTTATTGAAAGTAACAGGATTCAGGAAGAGATACAACCCATAGGGCTCCAACCCAGCATCTCCTTCCCAGCAGAATGGAATTCCTTCTTCAGCTCCTTTCAAAGCATAACACACCCAATGTTTCTAGCCACAAACCAACAACAATTCTTTGCAAATACCAAATTCCAGCCTCCTTAGACCTCATGAGAGAGATCTATATATAGGAGTTTTGGAGAAAGGATGAGTCAGCTTGAGGCTGGCATGAAGCTGACTAGTGTCCTCTCCCACTTCAGTTCTTGAGTCCACTTGGAGGTTCTTGCTTCCACTTGGAGATTTGGAACCTCTTACTCATCACCAGTCGAATTCCCTGATCCAAGTGTCATTTTGGAAGCTTCTTGGGCATTGACACCTTGAGGAATGACTCTGCCACTTGTCCAAACTCGCTCAGCGCAGGTAGCCTTCTTTGCAGTTGACATTCAACGCAGGTAGACAGTGGAGCAGTTGACATTCAGCGCAGATGCTCAGTGGAGCAGTTGACATGATCCAGAATTGCCTTGTTTTTGAGTGTTTTCAGGTGGAGAACTTTTGTTAAGTGCTGTGGTTTGCTGGCCTTGTTCCTCTAGGGGTAGGAACAACATGTTTAGGGACTTGGGATCCCTTGATTACTGACATTTCATGCTCAGTGATGCAAGGCACAAAAATGTCTATAACATCCGTAAACCCAAAAAGTGGAAAATGCTAAAGTACAGTAAGAGAAGAGATAATGTCATGCTAGTAACAACAATACTAAAATGACACTAGGGTTAGATAGTGGAAGTATTGAGGCATTATTGGTGGCTGAGCTAGGTTTTGTAGCTACAAAAAATTATGCCTATAGCTAGGGTTTGAAAAAGGAATATGAAGCTATGGATTTATGTACTTATTCAACAAAAGCAGATTTTATTAATAAAAGATTGTATTGTATGTTGATTTTATACTGAAATCAAGTGGATCTAGTCTAAAAATTGTGAAACATGATCTGCTTGTTAAATACGGTGGCAAGGTGGTGCAAGGTAGGAGGTTGGAGTCTCCTTCAGGTTGGAGCCTGAGAACACTTTAGGGTGACAAGGTGGTGTTAGGGAATATTGGAGCCTACGCTGGGAGTTGGAGCATCCTTTCAGTGGGATTCAATAAATCTAGGGCATTGGAGTGTATTTCCAGTTGGAGATGGTAAATAAGGGAGTTGGAGCTTCCTTCAAGTTGGAGCCTGTAAACCAGGGCATTGGAGAGTCCTTCCAGTTGGAGCTGGTAAACCAGGGTGTTGAAGTGTCCTTTAGGTTAGAACCTGTAAAATAGGAGGTTGGAGTGTCCTTCAATTGATGTTCTAAATCTTGGAAGTTGGAACTTCCTAATTGATGTAAAATTTGAAGCCCTATATTATGAAGCATTCAATATGTTTTTCTCCCAAAAAGGTTTCCACCTAAAATTCTTGTGTTTACTATCTCTGATATTGTGTATTGCTGAATGGTGTTATTGATTCATGCTTTGATCTAATGCTAATGTTAATTAATGCTCCGTGAAGTTAAAAATTTTTAATTGAAAGGAAATATTGATTCATCGCCCTCTTAGTATCTCCAACATCCTCAATAAGGTTGGATACTAGAGTAGGTTGGATCTCACTCATATTTGAGGTTGGAGCCTAGAGTAGGTTGGAGCCCACTTATCATTGAGGTTGGAGACTAAAGCAGGTTTGATCCTGCTCGTCATTGAGGTTGGTGCCTCAATCAGGTTTGCATTTACCACAAATGGAAACTTGCATATTTTGGGGGTGTTTTTCTCCAAAAATTTGTAACTTGCAAATATAATCAATGAATTGAAGATAATGAAGAAGAACATTTGTGGTTTTATCCTATATGGGTTTCCACGTAAAAGCTTGTGTCTCTCTTATGACATGATCAGTTCTTGATATGTTATTAATTTGATGATATCTTGTTGATGCATTATTCATGTTGATGATATGATGCTTATGCTTATGATTCATTACTATATGATTTTTTTATTATGAAAAGTGTTGAAATGGTAAAATAGATCTCACACTGATTCAATCCCCCTCTTAGTGTGACCTTTGGGCCAACATAATTGTTAACTCTAATTGAATAAACACTTAGGCACAAAAATGTAGGGAACAAATTTGCGATCAAGGGATAACTACAAGAAAAAATAGGAAATAAGTTTGAGGTCAAGTAAAAAATATTTTTTAAAAGAAAATAAGAAAATGAAAATAATGAGAGCTTTGATAAAATGGTGACACATGGGCAGGGGAACTATAGGAATATTGAATTTAAAAAATTGGAAATTTTACATGAGAATCCAAGTGAAAATAACAAAAAATCTTGTAAAAGGAAGAGAAAACTATGAGAAACTCACTATTGGATGCCCCATAATGCTAAAGTGATGTCCTAATGCTAGTTTTCTTTTAATTGATTACTAGAGACTTGTTGCGAATTTGAAATGTGTGGAGTTTCCATTGAGTGGGAACTTCTTGAGTTTAAGAGCTCACCTCCACACTACGAGTGTACTCATCTCTTATACATCCCCATTTCTACTCGAGGGTCCATGAGGAAGAATAATTTCCAAGGAAAAGGGTAGGAGGTTGACCAGTGAGTCAGTGAAGCTGGTCCAAGTGATGGGAATTCAAATAATTGTTGGGTCTCAATTTTGTTGAAAATATACATCCTTTTTCTCTTTGATTGCTCATGATTTTATCTAATTTATTATCATTTGGGCTATTTCTTCAATTAGGATCGTCACAAGGTAATTATTTATTCTTTAGTATATTCCCTTTATTTCAATAGAAATTATATCAAGATTATTATGATGATAGTTTTTTTTGTGTTATTTCAGGTCCTCAAGAACATGCATGAAACTCTCATTAAAGATATAAATGAGCTAACAATTAATTTACAAGTGCATCAATTTATGGCTTGTTCCTTCACTTAGTTCACTTCTTGCACCAACATTCCTACACCAGCATGCCTATACCAATTTGGGGCTTTGATAGATTGGCACACTTTTAGGGAAAACCGAAGATGGTTATTGTCCAAAATGATGTTCTAAGACCTCCACATCCGTCAAAATTCACCTAGGTCATATGGATCAATTTTTAGAGAATAATTAATGCTACAACCCTAAATTAGCACAATTTTCAAACTGCCAACTTTCTCCTCGATTTGGGTGCATATGAGGGTGAATCTCAAAGTTTCGAAAAATATGACAATATGGAAAATTAGGCTCCCTTGGAACATTTTTCTAAAATTAATCTTGGTTTTGGAGATACACAAGGTTCTTTAAAGTGGATTTGTAAAAAAATGCATTTTTCTAGAATTTTAGGATATTGCCCAGATTTGGAGAAAATGGAAAATTTCTAGTTTCTCATGCACTAGATTTCGATTTCTGTGTTGGATTATGGCTACAATAGACTTCATCAATGAAAAATTGTTGGATCTTCATTTATTTTATTTTTCATTCAATTTGTAATGTAAAAGAGTACTTATATAAACAAGGTTATAGCTCCAAGCCCGAAGGACAACAAGCCATTCGTTGCACTCTCATGTTGTTGGAGTAAATTCTAGGGGGTTCTCCCCCCTTCCCTTTGATCAATTGGAGCTGGAATACTGAGCCAAAATGTACTTATATTTCCATTAATAAAAAGAATCAATGCCAGGTTATTGATCTATGGTTGTTTAATCTTGTTAATGGTTCTATTTACTTTATAAATTAATTTATTTTAACTGGGGAATGAGCTGTTTGGTTTGGGCCCAACCAATCCAAATCGTTACCCCTGTATTATATAGTATAGTGTGCCTTGTTTTCCTCTGGACTAGATTATCGGGGTGTGTAGGTTTTTTGATTAGGCATAGTGTTCTTGTATAACTTATCAAAATACTCTATCATTTTCTTTTAAATACTCATTCTCATTTGAAGGTATAACCTGTGTGTGATTGGGAATGTATGAAATCTTGTTCCATAAACATATAATATAGGCTTGCGAGATCTACCCATGAGGTGTCTGATATCTTTTATATATGATTGAGTAAATTGTGTGGCCTTTATGTGAAACTATTTCTTTGAAGTATTGACAGTTGTTGAAACCTTTCTTTGAAAACCCTTTCTTAACAAAACCTTTCTTTGAAACCCTCTAGCTATTCCAAACTTAAAATATCGAGGGACTTATAATTCTTTATGAGGATATTGTAAATCGGAGCATAAATGAAGTAACATTAAAGCCTTGAATCTTACAGTGTCTTATAATGCTTTAAAATAATATTTAATGCTTACAATCTATGCTTTGGTGCTAGATTCGAGTTTGTCTCTTCTCTTTATTTGAGATTTATTTATTACTATGATTTCTACTTTCCTGGTTTGAGAAACTGAAACATCTTGAGGACGAATACTAGTATAACCCATTCATTAAGGAACATGTGTCTTTGATGATTTGAGTGAACTAGTGTAGATATTGTTGCAAGCTGATTTATTATTTGATTAGCACTCTTTCAGAATGTGGTTCTTAGTTGAAAGGATTGCTTTTATTTCTTGCAAGTTTTTAGTTTGAGTACAGTTTCTAGATCTCTTGTCGATATATCTTTTGGATAGAACAAAGTGTGATATTTTTTTGTTGTTATGCAAGTTCACCAGATTGATTCAAACTAGAGTGCCACACTTTAATTTTGAATGTATGAAACAATGAAAATTTACAATATTACAAGAATCTAAAAGTGGAATTGATATAGTGCAGGAATGATTGGAAGAATATTGATTTTCTTGGAAACACTTTTTTGAAATAATTAGATTAATACTTGTGTTCTTTTTGAGATATTTGATCATTTATCTAGTTTAAAATCTCAATTGTTTGATAAATGAAAGAGTGAAGTAACCAATGTCCAAATTGATTCGTGTGTTTTCATTTTAATAAAGTTTCCAAGATTAGTTCAAGAATTGAATTATGAGTTTATGCATTGATTTTTAGATTGATTTAATAGTTAGGGTTTTTTATTTAAATTTTCAAGAATTTGGGTTTGTTTTCAATTGATTAATAATTAGGGTTTCTTCCAAATGTTGGTGATTTACAAGGTTAATGTTTGCAGTAATCAGGGTTTTCACTTTAATGAATGCTTTTGATTACAGGATTAGAGTGGATAATGATTGTTGTTTGCAGGAAAACTTAGGATTTTGTTTTGTAGGTTCCCAAAGTCCTTTGACATTTCCAGTGTTGCGCCTCAAAGTCCATGAATCCTGGACTCACATTAAATGTTGGTCCATTAATATACCACATAATACACCCAATGATAATTCACAAGAAATACATCAAGGAACCACAATAAATTTTCCCATCGAAGTTTCAATTTCCTCTTCATGGGTGAGAGTAGTTGTAGCTCATCTTGAATAAATAATTGTGAATTATATTAAAATAGACAGACAACTTCTTTTTGTTGTTATTGGAATTTCTAACTCTTGAATTTCTATTAGTTGATAAGACTCTTAAAAAGGATTTGGTTATATATTAATTTATGAATTAAGGAAATATTGTTTATTGAATATCAACCAATATAGAATGAATAGTATTTTGTATTACATTGATATTTTATTCAACTAAAAAATAATCTACATAATTCCATGCCAATTATTTAAGTATTGTGATGGTAGGTTTGTGTGTAAATTTTTTTGGTTCTACTCAGAGCTATATTACTAATTAATGTGTTTCAAGTACTTAATAATATCCATTGACTTCACCAAGAGAGAACTTACTAGTGTGAAAATGATTACATATAATGTGTATTACCATGTATAGAATTCTTATTACCTATAGATTTATAATAAATATTATTTTTACATCTTGAATGATAGTTACTCAAATCTTATGAAACTTAATTCAATCTCTTTGTCCTCAACTTTGATGTACAAATAATTTCCAAACTGCATGACTTTTGAGAATGCATAATTTATGTTATGTAATAATAGACAATGTACCCTAAACCCTTATGTATGTTTCAAATTTATTTCAATATTAACAAAAATACAAATAAATATAAATGTATAATTTATAAATGCTAGTCTATAATTCATTAGTGTAATTCCATTATCAGTTAGATAGCATATAGATCACATTGATCCCAACTTAGAGCTAATTTTGGTTGATAATGTTATCTTTTTGGATTAAAGATTAACTAGTTACAATAATGCATTGAAATCAAAATAGATGAACATTTAAAATGAATTGAGTGCATGTTTACAATGTTTACATCCATAAATAATGTATATATATCTAACAATGGAAAATGATGTAAAGATTTCCTATAGAATGGTATTTTCTATAACTAGTATGTAACCTCTCCTTTTCTTTTCTCTTGTTTATGTAATATTAAATTCTAACTATACTGTTAGTGTGGAGAACCATGGCTGGCTAATACACTGATTAAGATTTTAAAATTAATTATTTAAAGTTAATCAACTACAAACTAAACGTATTACTTCCTTGTAGATCCATATTCTAAGGGAGTCTTTCTTTCTTACATGCCTTGGAAGCCATAACCCAACCAAATTAAATCATCTGAGCCACCAGTTGCATGTCAATTGCACTACCTGACAAATTTTAGTAAGATATGTGATTGAAGAGAAGACACTGCTTGATAGAAATTCAATAGGTTGGATTGGAGTGGTGAGGGGCACACAATGGTGCCCATACCCCCTTGTGAATCGAGGATACAATGAAAGAAAGAGGGAAGTGCCCAATGACCTGGGGTAGATCAAAGAGCCAAAGGAGCGCTTTCTCAAATGCATGAAGAGAAGTTGAGGAAAAATACATATGCTAAAAACAAAAGAGAACAAAGGTGGATCTTGGGTGGCTCTATTCTTTTGGTTTATCTTTTTGGATTTTCATGTTTTTGTTTTTCTTATGGCAATCACACAATGAAGGTGTTTTGGGCTCCCCCTCCCTGGTTCTTATGTGTGATGTTTCTCTCTGCTCAGTGGATAACAAATACTTATGGTGCTTTATGTATGGATGTTAAACCACTTGGACAGGGAAATATAAGCCACTATGGTGCTTTTTGGTAGAGCTATTAAACCATCTATACAATGAACCATGAAACCCTGTGGTGCTTGCTATGCAAACATGGATACGAAACCACCTAAATAGTGGATTAAATCTCCTAGAATTGAGAAATACCCATCTAAATTTTGGGTGAATCCCTATTATTGAACTTAGAGAGTAAGTGAGTCATTTTGGTTCTTATTGCAAGAGAGTAGTTGTTAAACCACCAGGTCAGTGAACTCCATCTCGTAAGAGTATGAACAAGCCATTAGTGTGAATTTCCCTGAGCAATAATTCCGTCATATTTTGGATCTGGCTTAGGGGTGATTAGTTATAAGAAAGTTGGCTTGGTGGAGAGTGGAAGTCCCTCCTTCAAGTTTCAGTGATCCTATAATACTCAGATAAGGCTATTTCATTTATGTATGTAAATCAGGAATCGTGATATGCCGTGAATTACATATATCTAGTATGAGCTCTTGTATATTTATGAATGGTATTTGTTGACACCTAATCTTCATGATTAGGGAATTTGTAAAATAAATAAATCAGGAATGTGAATAGTCATCGGAAGATGAACTGAACAATCACTCCTAATGTTTAAAACAATAACATACCTATGGAATAAACACACCAATCAGTTTTTCTGCCTTTGGAGAGTTACTACCTGGCCTGACATGGTATCAGAGCCAGTTCTAAAATTAGTTGTAACTCCCTTCATTTTTGCTACTATGGGTTGTACGAAGGCTTGAGCTCTGTCCTCAAACACCTATGTCGTTCTGTCCACTGTTCTGCTCTGCCTCTATCGTTTTGTCCGCTGAAATGCTGCGATTGTTCGACCTGTCGGATTCTGGTGAGCTGGTTCCGTTGAAAACTCACCTCTGACCATAACGCGCTGCCTTTTCCAGCGCTGCCTCTGCTGCAAGCTCATCTGCTATCCATTTCCTGTTGAATGCTGTGGCACCAAAGCTCTCAACAACCATTGTCTTGATACAATCTCTATCTATTATCCCTCCGCCTTCCCAATACAAGGATCTGGTGTGCCGATGGTGATACTCCCGAGCAGGCACATACTCAACAAACTTGCCTCTCTTCAATGCAGTGGCAACATGAGTGTGGAACCAAGCCTTATACCATCATCCAATCTCATTAATCACATTCCCTTTGCGCGTTGCCTCTTCTCTTGAAGCATACCTGCCTGTTGTGATCACAACATTTGTGTCGTTGAAGATCATAGTTTCAACAAAATCAGGCACCTTTTCTTCGTAATCGTTTTGAGGGAGCTGAATACCCAAAGGCGCCTGTTGTCTAAGCACCAGAGTATGCCCTCGCGTTTTACAATGTTCATCGCTGTAAACTCCTCGGCCGTCAGAATATCCGCTTGTTGTCAGCCGGAGGCATTGAAGCTCACCCTGTTACACGGTTCCTTGAAAGAGCGTTACAGAGGAACGCAGCTTTTGATCTGAACGTGCCACCTAATCTGGAGGCATTGAAGCTTCCTTAAAGGAAGAAACGACAAATCGACGATAGGATAAGTCTCAAGGAATTGTTTACGCATAAGTGATTTTCGTTCCGGCCATAACCTATAAATCTGAAGAACGAACCTGAGATGCCCGACATTGCATCCGCTCAACACTGGATTTGTTACTCACTGGAGTGAACATGGCCTGATACGTGTTGAATTCAAAGTCCGTGGATACGTTTGTTGAATTCAAAGTATTGCGCAGTTTATATCATTCAAAGCATTTGTTGAATTCAAAGTATTGCGCAGTTTATATCATTCAAAGCGTTTGTTGAATTCAAAGTATTGCGCAGTTTATATCATTCAAAGCATTTATATATCATTCAAAGTATTGCGCAGTTTTCAAAGTGGTTTATATATCAAAGCATTTGTGGTATTGCACGTTTTATATATCATTCAAAACATAGTAGTATTGCACAGTTTTTTTATCATTTGAATGGTAATGCTGCGTTGAAAAGTTAAAGCATTAAAGTGATATATTGAAGTGATATGTACAATGAAATGTTGATGCTTCTATCAAACATTAGAGGGCTTTGAAGAAAATATAGTGCATAAGGCTGTAATGTAAGGAAGTTTTTTTTTTAGAAGAAGTATTTTTTTTATAGAATGCATTCAATCATCTCTATGGTAGGAATAATTCTCACTGGAAAGGAGAACTATCCTGAATGGTCCCGGATGATAAAACACACCCTCATCTTCAATGAGTTGTGGAAGGGAGTGTGTGTCAGAGAAGGAGACAATGACCCAGTAGAGCC
This sequence comes from Pinus tabuliformis, assembly GCA_031772625.1. Taxonomy (NCBI): domain Eukaryota; kingdom Viridiplantae; phylum Streptophyta; class Pinopsida; order Pinales; family Pinaceae; genus Pinus; species Pinus tabuliformis. The sequence goes on from CM062817.1 coordinate 1,766,166,110, forward strand.
TACATCAGACAAAGAGCTCGTCATTTGGGATAACAAGAATAGCAAAGCATATGCATTAATTGCAGCATCTGTAAATGAAGAAGTAAGTCACCATATTTCATCATATTCAACTGCCTTTGAAGCTTTACAAAAGCTTAAAGAACTCTATGACTCACATTCTGCACTTGAAGTTGTTCAGCTCATGATTAAACTCTTCACTCTTGAACTGAAAAATAATGATCCTCTTGCTCTTGCATCTGAAGTAAAATCCATAATGCATGATATCAAATCCACTAAGGTTGAGCTGGATATCCCTCTTATTGCTTTTCTCAAGGCACTCTATCCTACTTACTCCAATTATCTTGAGTCTTTACAAGCAAATGGAAATCTTAAAGATATAACCTTTGACTCTCTTGTGAAAAAGTTTGCTAAAAGAGAGAAAGCCTTTAGAAAGAAGACAATCCCTGAATCTTCTGAAGAGACTGTTTGCCTTGCTCATAAAGAAAAACATCCCGCTCAAGATTCTATAAGAGGAAGAGGTGGACGAAGAAGAAGAGGAAGATAATTCAGAGGCAGGGGGGCAGACATTCTCAAGGAGAAAAAGCAGATCTGCATTGCATTCGCTGCAAACGAAATGGATCACATGATGCTTCTACATGCAATCTACCATGGGAAAAAATTGAGCAGAAAAGAAACCAATAGAAAGGTAAAACTGATGATACAGACAAAGGTAAAGCACCTGAATCCGCTCACTATATTGAGGCACAATGTAACATTGGAGTAAATGAAGATTTGTTTAATGCTTCACTTGCTTCTTCGAAAAATGATTGGTTGCTTGATTCAGGAGCAACCTGTCATATGACTCATAGGAAAGATTTTTTTGAAGATTTCACTGACAATGTTGATGGAGCAGTATACTTTGCAGATCAGTCAAAAATCAAGCCATCAGGGCTTGGCACAATTAGGCTTAAACTGCCTAGTCTTCCAAACTTTCTTCTGGATCATGTTCTATATCTCCCACAACTCAAGAGAAACTTGTTGTCCTTGGTCCACATCCGCCAGCAAGGTCACTCCATTCATATGTTTGATGGCAAGCTTGAGGTAAGAAAAGCATCTGACCACTCACTTGTCATGAGGGGAATAGAAGAAGAAAGACTTCTCAAACTGCAAGGAACCTCTGCTCATGCACAACATTTCTCATATATTTCTCATCATGAAGAAGGTACACTTCCATCAAGTTTATTATGGCATGCTAGATTTGGACATTTAAACTATGACAGTCTCCGCTTATTGAAGAAAAATGGTGTTGTTGGTTTGCCTACAATTCCTAGGAAACATAAGCAATGTGATGCTTGCATTCTAGGAAAGCATAACAAACAGTCTTTTCATGATTCACATTCAAGAGCACATAGGAAGCTTGAACTCATTCATTCAGATTTATGTGGTCCAATGCCTGTTTCTTCTACAAATGGAAATAAATATATCATGACATTTATTGATGATTGCACTAGAATGTGTTGGGTTTATTTATTGAAGAACAAATCTGATGCTTTTCAAACATTCAAGAATTTTCATAAATGGATTGAAAATGATGCACAATCTCATATTGGGTCTATTCGCACTGATAATGGAAAAGAATATACATCAAATGAATTTGAAAACTATCTTCGCCAACATGGGATCAAACATCAAACAACTGTACCTTATAATCCCCAACAGAATGGTGTAGCAGAAAGAATGAATAGAACAATTTTGAATATGGTACGATCCATGCTTTTCTTCAAAAATGTAAAGATAATGTTTTGGGCTGATGCTGTTCTATGTGCTGCATATATAAAGAATAGATGTCCATCTAATGCTATAAGAAACAAGACTCCTTATGAATTGTGGTATGGACATGTTCCTTCGGTAAAACATCTCAGGATCTTTGGTTCCACCTGTTATGCTTTGATACCAAAGGTACATAGAAACAAACTTGGTGCTAGAAGACGTAAGTGTATCTTCCTAGGGTATTCAAACACCTCTAAAGCATACCGCCTCTATGATGAAGTAAATAAAAAGTTTGTTGTATCTAGAGATGTCATTTTTCTGGAATCATCCAAATCTGACAATGTTGTTGAGCGGCAACTTGATCGCTTGGATAGATTCGCAAAAATGAAATCATTTCAAGAATTTGATAATCAGATTCCACATCTTGAAGGGGGTATTCCTATACTAGATCAACATGTGGAATCTTCTTCTAAAGAACAATCTCCCCTGCATGAAACTCCAACAACGGATGATGCTTTAAGTGATGTAATTGATAGAATTGGGAGACTCAATCTTGATTCAGTCCCAACTCAATCAACAAGCAGCCTGGACCATCTCAGAAAGGTCCCCCAAAGTGGCTGACAAAGACACTTGAAAGTGTTCATCCTGATGAAATTGGAAAAACAGGAACCAGAAATTCAAACCGACAAAATGGAGGTGATGTAGATGACTCTAATTCACCTGTTGATATGGATGTTACTTATGATTGTGAATTGAACTTGTCTATAGATTTTGAACCAACTTCCTGCAAAGAAGCTGCTTCTCATGATGAATGGAAAGAAGCAATGCAAAAGGAGTATGATGCTCTCATAAATAATGGCACTTGGAAGCTGGTTGATCCTCCATTTGGAACCAAACCAATTGGCTGCAAGTGGGTCTACAAGAACAAGTACAAAGTTGATGTCTCACTTGACAAGCACAAAGCTAAGCTTGTGGAAAAAGGCTTTGCACAGAAGGAAGGGGTCGATTATGAGGAAACTTTTGCCCCCACAGCAATTTGGGCCACCATCCGGACACTCTTTGCACTAGCTGCTCAGAACGGTTGGAAAGTCCATCAAATGGATGTAAAAACTGCATTCTTGAATAGAGATCTAAAAGAGAATGTTTTTATGTCCCAGCCTGAAGGATTTACTATGAAAGGACATGAACATGAAGTATGCAAACTTGTGAAGTCCTTGTATGGCCTCAAACAAGCACTGTGAGCCTGGTATGAAAAACTAACTGAGCATCTTCTGAAACTCAACTTCAATCATTTTGATCTTGATGATGCAACTTTATTTGTCAAGAAAGTTGGCAAAACGGTTGTGTATCTTGCGGTATATGAAGATGATCTTTTAATGACAGGGAACAATGAAAGCTACATTGCATCTATAAAGAAGGAATTAGGGAAAAGTTTTGAAATGACTGATTTGGGCTATGTTCATTCCTATCTTGGCATTGAAGTAACCTAACATCCAAAATCCATATTTCTTTCTCAAAAGAAATACATTGGAGATTTGTTAAACAGATTTGGCATGACAGAGTGCAATCCTCTTTCTACTCCAATGGAACAAAACTTAAAGCTCACATCTATTGAAGGAAAGTAATTTGAGGATGCAACAAAGTATAGACAGCTTGTAGGAAGTCTCATCTACCTCACTACTACCAGACCAGACATTTCATTTACTGTTGGAATCCTCTCCAGGTTCATGCAAAAGCCTTGTGAGGGACATTGGTCTGCTGCAAAAAGAGTTCTAAGGTACTTGAAGGGAACTCAAGACCTTGGAATCAAGTATACACAGGTGGACGACTTCAACTTGATTGTATACTCTGATTCAGACTTCGATGGAGACAAAGAAACTGGGGTATCTACTTCAGGATATGCTATGACTCTTGGATCAGGAGCTGTCTCCTGGAGATCACACAAACAATCAGTTCCAGCAGATTCCACAACTGAAGTAGAATACGTGGCAGCAGCTGAAGCAACGAAAGAAATTGTGTGGCTCAGGAAAATTCTTGAAGATTTGCAGGTAAAACAAGTACAATCAACTCCACTCATGATTGATAACACCTCTGCAATAAAGTTGGCCAAGAATCCAAAGTTCCATGATCGAACAAAGCATATCAATACTAAATATCATCTGATTCGACATCATGTTGAGGCCAAAACAATCCATCTCCGTCATTGTTCCACAAATGAGCAAATTGCAGACATATTCACCAAAGCACTTGGAAAGGAAAAGCTTGAACAATTCAGAATGATGCTTGGACTCACCAACATCCCTTCAGATTAAGGGGGGGAATGTTGACACCTAATCTTCATGATTGGGGAATTTGTAAAATAAATAAATCAAGAATGTGAACAGTCATCGGAAGATGAACTGAACAATCACTCCTAATGTATAAAACAATAACATACCTATGGAATAAACACACCAATCAGTTTTTCTGCCTTTGGAGAGTTACTACCTGGCCTGACAATATTGAATGCTTGAACAATGGAGGTTCACTATTATTCTTAGGATTGACAAGCTATCTTATATGTTTGTGGATGTAATGAATGCTTGGATTGTGAAGTTGTTGTCACACTCCTTATTTGTGGACTATCTTATATGTCTATGGTTGTAATGATTGCTTGGATTGTGAAAGTTGTTGCCATAATCATGATTTGTGGGCTATCTTATATATTATGAATGTAATGAATACTAGGTTTGAGTTGGTAATTACTTGGGTCAATAACGATGTGATAATCTATGGTTTGTGCACAAATATATTATTTCCATGGTTGAGGACTGTAACAATTTTGATCAGAGATTCATACTGATTAAAGGATAATTTGAAAAATTTCTTGAGCAAATATGTAGTTTTATGTTCTCAATATTTATGTGATTAATATATATTTTTTCCACTGGAAAAATCGTAATCTTTCATTAACTTTGAAAAATTACATATTGTAGATGCAGGATGCATATGCTGTATCTGTTAGCCTCTGTGGGCTCAGTCAAAATTTGTAAAAAGTTAAAAAATAACAGTATATTGACCAGAAACATCATGCACGATAAGTCCTTCTATTTAGTCTATACATTTGCCACGCAGGCCCATATATATATCCTATACAATATATTCAAAAAATTATTCAAAATTCCAATAAAATGATAATCAGATCATGGGCTCTCAGCCCTGTGATAATGTAGATCTATGTAAGGGCAATGATAGTATTGGTATGCAATTAATATATATATATATATATATATATATATATATATATATATATATATATATATATATATGCTAATGAATATAAATTTAACTAGTCTGCAAGAGGCTTTAGGGTTGGACTAATTAAGAATAATCTCATAGGGTGCTTCGCTTGAAAAAATATGAATTTTAATATTGGGACATTGTTCCCTTTTTCCTTTCAAAACCACATAATGTTGTCTTGGGAACCAGTTTCCTGGTCTAGATATCGAGCATAATTTTGATATTTAGGACACAAGCCCCATGCCTTAGAAACCATAGAATTTGGCATTTTGGTGCTCGCCCCCTTTTGTCTTGAGAAATTTCCCTTCTTCCATTTTCTTTGTATGTTGTCAAAATTTAGGGGCCTAGGGAATTGTTGACGGTGCTGGACCTATCAACATTTAGGGGTTCTCCAAAATCTAAAGTCCCAACTATACCTCACACTGTTTGGAGTAGGAGCCCCATCCAGAATATAGCTTGGTTGCCAAAGCAGTGGGTTTTAATGGTGTGCCTTGGCTGCAACAACACATATAATGGCGTATTCATGACTTTGGGGAAGCAAGTGTGTGACTCGATAAAGGGTCAAGTGAAATGTATGAAAGGTTCTAACATAACAAGGGGAAAATGAGTGAGCCCATTAGAAGCCTGTAATAGTAAACAACTCGAAAGGAACACACGAGCATAAAAGACATCACAAGTTAGCTTGCAAAATAGTTCACAAGTTAACCATGACGGAAATATATAACAACACATATTCAACAAGATTCATACTAATGCAAACGAAATAGTTCATAAGCATTAGCATAAGTGAAACGAAATATATTGCAAACATAAAAAGAATAGTCCTACTATATTCACAACACATGCATGAAAACGTATTGGCTCTGAGCTTTTATTAAAGTGAAAGTTCCAAGCATACATATACCATTGATGAACCACTAGTCCTAATAGTGGAACATAAAGTCTACACCTTCTCCTCCAAAGAAATATAATCCCTCTATGCTACGGAGAAGTAAAGGCTCTCATCAAAACTCCCAAGCTCCTGATCCTAAGCTAAAAGCCTAGCGAAAATATTTGCTCCCAAAAACCCCTTTACATGAGTTATGGGGACATATTTATAACAAAAGGGGTGACTACTCATCTCCCTTTTGTGACCCTTGGACTTCCCTCATGACTCTTCACTTTCCACAACTGACACTTGGAATTTCACTTACAAATTAATTACAAAAGAATATTACAATATACTCATACCCATATAGGACAAAATTAGGTAGAGCCAACTAGATAGCCTAACAAGAAAAAATAAGTTAAGCTTGAGTTTGGGGAAAATCCATCTCAACAAATGCGACTTGTATGTTCTTGGTCACATGATGTTGCCAAGCTTTGTACTGCACGATGACTTCCCCAAACTGTGTGATGGGATCAGGCTGGAAGAAGACTTTAGCCTGCATGGCATCCAGGTACACTGATTTGGGACCAGTTTGAGTTTCCTTCTTTAGCAAGAGAAATATGGTATTGATCTCGACAGGGCCACCAATGTACTTCTGCATATTTTGCTTGTTCACTTCAACATATTCTTTGGTAGTGATCTGTCTGAGCTAATCCAATTATTATTCGACCTCTTGCCTAATTTGATTCATGCGTTTAGATTCATTGATTGAGCCAACTAATGGGATCCTTGTTATAGAAATTTTTGGGCACTACAACCCCAAACATAAAATGTCCATAAACCAAGGGCTCCTAAGTCCCTAAAAGTGTTGTTCTAACCTTTAAAGGAACAAGGTCAACTGATTACAGCTTCTCCCAGAAGTTCTCCATGAAAAACTGCTCAAAACTGGTCAAAACAGGATCATTTCAGCTGCTCCATAGGCAAAGTGCATTGCATCTCACCTAAGTACACTCTGTGGGTGTGTTGCATTTCAAAAAGCCCTTCTATGGGGTGCGATGGGCGAGAAGTGACAAATGGCAGTGTCAATCCGCAAGGTGGAGAGGCATGGAATCTTCCAGAAACTTCTCCTGTGACACTTGCCTCTCTGAATTCGACCAAGGATGAGTAAGAGATCATCAATCTCCAAGTGGAAGCAAGAACTATTAGAGGAAAGACACTAATCAAATCACAAGCTGACTCATCTCCCTTACAGATATCTATATATGGATCCCTCATCCCAGAGATCCAAGGGCTGGAATTTTGCATCTTGTAAGGAATTGCTGTTGGTTTCTTGAGACAACATCATATTGTTGGGTGATCTAAGCTTTGTATGAGGTGAAGAAGGGCTTACTTACCGAGAGGATGATTCTGGGTCAGAACAACTGGTTGTAACTCCCTTGGCTCTTTCTTGATTATCAATAAAAGCTATTCAAGTTTTCCTCCATACTCTTGTGTCGTTTATGTTTTATGCATTTGTACGGTCAATTTACATCTGATCCTAGATTGTTTATGATAATAGATCCATGTTATTGTATAGTGTTATGCTACTTTCATTCTACAGGTACTCTGTGAAGCTGGGTGTACAAGGAAGCAAGTGGCAAAGGACTATCAAAAGAGAGAGGAATCGAACTAGGAGCCAAGCACAAGACAGAGGTTGGTCTCCTCTATTCTTCTCTCATCTATCTTTCATAAAGGAAAAATGAAAGTAGCTTTACTTTGTTTGTTTCTAAGGTAGCTACCACACCTTATTGGTATAAGAAGTTCTGTATAGACACTTTTCCCTGTAACAAAATGGCGACTCCACTAGGGAGCGACTAGGTTGTTTGTTTATCTTCTTTGTTGTTTATTTTATAAACTTACAGACGGAGCCTGAAGTCGAGCCAGGTAGCTTTCGAACTGCATTTGCTATGCAAATGCAAATTAGATAAATGCTGCTTTAGTCAATCTTTGGGATTTGTTTATGAATTAAACAACTGATTTACAAACTCTCTAATTGCCCTCGTGGTAGCTCTTGGAACCTCCTTAGATCTACCCCTGATTGTTTATTTAATGATTACCATTTTCTCGGCCAAAACCCCTGAACTGAACTGCAAACTGTGACCTGGAACCCAAGCAAAGTCTCGTCTCTGGCCCAGTGCAGGCTCTGTTCTATGAATTTGAAATTCAGTGCACTTACCGAGTGTAGTAGGTGCGCTGCATTTCAAGTTCCCTGTGTTACAGGTGCGCTGATCAGACTAGGCATTTTTCCTCAGTTTTTGTTTCTGTGTTCATTCTTTTCAGTTCTATTCATGAGTTTTGCTATTTGCAATCAGTATATCTCTGTTTGAAACCCCTTTCCTTGCTGATATTCCGCCTCCATTGTGCAAAAGGACTGTAAATGTTTTTGTATATTTGTTGAGTCATTTTCAGTTCTCCTTTGCAAAAAGTAACGTAATTGTACTGTCGTTCCTTGATTTGAAAGTGTCGCAAGTGTCGTTTTCAGTCATAGGAGAGAGTTTGGTTGCTCTTGATAGTCGATTACCCTGTTGCTATTGTATTTGGTCTGAATTTGTAGTTTTTCTAGTGTCGAAAGCAAGTATTCATTTCCGAATCGTAAAGTGTTGTGATTGTCTCCATTTTTTATTTTGAAAAGAAACTTGTTAGTAATTGTCGCTTGAAAAGTAATTTAGATTTGCGCATTAGCTTTCTTTTTATCATTCACATACTAAGAAAGCCAAAAACAAATACATGCATGTGCATTTGCATTTAGACTGTTTGATTGGTTTGATTTAGGACAGTGCATTTAGTGTGTGCTCTTTGCTCTTTGTGAAAGAATACTGTCTCTCTTTCCTTAGTAGCTAGGATTTTCATTGCACAAAGAAGATAAAAGACTGTTTATCATCTTAGATTACATTTTAGGAATTGTACATCTACATCTCGCAGTGAACCTAAAAGGAAAATTTCTTAAGCAAGATCAACTATAAAATAAATTTAATGAATATAACAACGCTTTGGAACCTAACGCACAACATCTAGAAGTCTAGGCTAGAGACGTATTCCGGCGTTGTAAAGCCTGGTAACTGTTGTTCTCACTGATGGTTGGGTGATTCCTCCACTTTGAGACGATAAGTGCCAGTACGGACTTGTGCTCCCACGTACCGTCGAGTATATTTTGGGAGACCACAATAGGCTTAATCCTTTATCCATAGGAAGCCGTGTCTGCCGCCCTATCGATCGCAATGCACTGAACACAACATTCGGGAAGATTGACTGCCGTACCGTAAAAAGTATTCTGCAGTTTTGCGATTGGTTTGGTAATCCCTCTACCTAGATTTCCAAAGCAGTCCCTTTCATTCCTTTTCAGAGTCCTGAACGAAAAAGGTCCATCTAAGCACCTGTCACTTCAGGCTCATTAAAAATCGAAGGAAACTAGAGTCATCTTTTGTTTTTTCTCGACTCTTTAAAATTGAAAAAACAAGTTGTGTCAAAGCGTCTAAAATTCATCTAATTCGGAAACATACTTCCCCTTTATTTTTAGTTGATCAAGTAATCCGCAATCGTGGAAGAAAGTCAATTGAAACCCCGTCGTTCGTAGAGGCTTACGAGTCAACCGTCTTTGTCTTCGGAATCGAAGCTATTACGGACAAAGCGAACTCGTTTAACCGGTTCCAAATCTCCTGGTAAAGTTAGAACAAGTGTTCCAACAACATCAGAGACTCCGGTTACTCCAAACATTTCTGGTATCCCTGCCTTTACAGAAGGAGTTCAGCAGCCACCGAAGGACAATAGTACTGATCCTAGTCTGAAGCTAAACACTTGTATCACTGAACCAGTTCCATCTACAACCGGTTCAGAGAGTGTTGTTGTCCAAACATCTGTCGCAGCAGATTCTATACCTTCTTCGGCACCAGAAATATTCTACGTACCTGACGGTCTATCCCTTCTACATGGTCTGGTTGCTATAGAATAGATTGTGGAAGATCCTCCTTCTAGTACTCCATCACAATTTGGAGTCGGGATCACTCTGTATCCTTCTTCATCAGAAATTAGTCTACCACCAATGGAAGCTCCTATAGAATCGCTAGGTAATCTTTTGGATAGACTAGAAATGTCTGAACAACCGTCAACATCTAGGATTGTGTCGTCTGATACAACGATGGCAGAACTTCCTGCTATCACTCCAACAGTGTTCGTCGGTATACCATCTGTCCCAAATAGCTCTCAATCGCTAGAAGGAGCCCACTCAGGGGTTATTTCGACTGTATGGTCCATTCCTGTTTGTTCATTCGGAATAATATCCGGAAACTCTTATGTTGAGTCTCAACAAATTGATCCATTTGGAGGTCAATTTGGGCAGTCCGGTCCTCAAGGGCAAACCATTCCCTTAAGTATCGGATTACCGCCGTATGGGGGGCAGTATACCCTTTCATTATCCCCTCCGGGAGGACAGCCATATGGGAGTTCACAACAAAATTCGGGTTATGCTAGAATTACGTCAAGCGGTTGGGTACCGATACTACCTCAACAACCAAGAGTTGTATATTCGATGCAACAATGTTTACCTATGTCAATTATACCAACTACGCCAGCTATTGTGACAGTGTCGCAAGTTCAAGCGCTACTTGTTGTTTGCCAACCTCAGGTTTCTCAGGTTGTAATGCAACAACCTCTTGACCCTGCAACTCAACCACAATCGCCGACTGGTGGAATGACACAGGTTCAAACAGGTACAATCACCCCTCATCTTGGTCAAACAGTTAGTATCGGGCAACAGCACATGGCTTCACAACCATGGCTAGTGCAATACCAACAACCGCAGTTCCAACAAGTATACCAAGGTTCTAAGCAACAAATCTTTGCAAATAGTGGGCAACTGTATATTCAAAACGGTCAAAATCAACCATTCTACAATGGTCATGCCCACCAACCTTACCAAAGTTACCAGCATCAAATGCATTACGCTGGTATGCAAAGACTAACTGCTAAGGCAATCCCATCTTATCCTGGGTATGCTTCACCTAACCTGAATCAACAGTTACGCTTCGTGGCGACTTTAGAGTTACCTGATTTAAATCGGTTAACAAACGATCCAATCACTTATGCCCCTTGGTGGCCAGCGATTCCGCATAAAATTCCATCAGATATTCCTAAATTTAATGGAAATCCGGGTGAAGATCCGTCGAATCATGTGATGACCTTTCATCTGTGGTGTTCATCAAACACCCTAAACGATGATTCGATTAGGCTTCGCCTTTGTCAGAGGACGTTAACTGGTTCGGCAGCAAATTGGTATATCGAATTGCCCAGAGCTTCATTTGACAACTTCAGTACCCTAGCCACAACCTTTTTAACCCATTTTCAGTTACCGATAAGGTACAAAACGGGAACGGAACTTCTTACCAATTTCAAACAAACAACGACCACTCACATATCTGATCATATACATGAGTGGCGTTGTCGTCGTAGAATGGTAAAAACATATGTTCCCAATCAGCTTTTAGCTGAATGGTTTATTAAGTCATTATTGCCTTCCATCACGGAAGATGTGGCAAAAGGAGGAGTTGTCACCGAAGAGCAGGTTATCGCTCGTGCGCAATATTTGGACTTGATTTACACTCAGTCTGGCACGCTCTACGATAAAATACCTGATGCTCCTAGACCGGAATTCTCAGTCTCTCCTCCTCCTAAATCAAACAATGACTCTCATGCTGGCGATGGCGTGATTGGTGCAACAGACATGAAATCGACAAAGGCTACATCTAAAAAGGCCCGTAAGATTTCCGGTCAAAATGCAAAAGAGGAACTTCTTGCCTCGGAAGTAAATGTCGTCTTGACAGATAAAGGCAAAGAAACCAAGCAACCAGGGGGCAAGAAGAAAAGCAAAGTGAAGAAGAAGAAAGAGGAAGAATCATCACCTGAAAAATCTTTTGCAAACCCTCCTGGAAATAGGAAACCAAGAAATCCATGCTTTATATGCGATGAAGATCATTGGATCGCAGATTGTCCACACAGAGCTGAGCTTAAAAAATTCTTCAAGAATTCAAAAACCTCGGTAGTATTAACTGATCCGTTTCCAAATCTAGGAACAAATCTGGTTGACAGTGGTAATGCTTCCCCGTCTCAAGTGCTGATGTTGTCGGTTTCCAAACAGCAAAATGATGCTTTGATATCGACAAGGAACAAAGATTATGGGAATCCACATCTGTCGAACAACAAGGATAAAGATCAACCTAGTAGTTCGACAACAACTTCGACAGAAGTTGCGCCACCCATCATTCCTGAGTTGACAATAAAACTGCCAAAGGGAGTAGTACACAAGTCGACGTTTAATCCTCGTGCTAGAGCAACAAAGCATTATAATATAGTGGAAGATTTGGCCCAATCGCCATCCGCTATGTCGACTCTAGAGGTACTACAAAATTGACCATCCCAAAAGCAAGCTTTATTATCAGCCATCGGTGGGATAGACCCAAAGGATTCCAATCTTGTATCCTTTGATCATAAAGGATACGAACCTCAATTACTAGCTCAAATAGCTTCCCTCGTTCAAGTGAAAGCCCTCAACAAAACTATTCATCAAACGATTATTGATGAGGGGGCATCTACATGTATTATGTCAATGAGTTGTTGGAAAACTTTAGGATCTCCAACCTTGTCGCGTTCTTCGACGACATTAAAAGAATTTGACGGATGAACATATACCCCATATGGTATTCTAAGTAACTTGAAGGTGGAACTAGGAGGGAAAACAGTAGAAATAGATGTTGGAGTAATTGACGAAAATCTCGATTACAACATCCTACTGGGAAGACCATGGATATATGCAATGGTTGCTGTTGTGTTGACCTATTTTAGGAAGATTTCATTTCCCTTTCAAGGAGGGATTACAATCGTCGATCAACAAAACTTCCTCCCCAATGGTTCTCAAGTTACGGGAAGCATTCCAATGATCCATGGAAGCCCCCATTCACTTCAAAATATCGGAGTAGGCCTACTAAAAGACCCTATATTAATGGGAACTTTTGTCCTTCCACCTCCAATCAATTTGGCGGAAGTAGCGTCGGTAGGAACCTGCAATATGATATCTTCAATTAAAAAGATCTCAGGAAACGATATCAACATGGATCATGTGCAGGTATTGCCTCCAAGCCCAACATAAATATTGTAGCAATCAATGTTCCTAGCATGGGAGGCAAACCCAAATCAACGCTCATCAAGCGTTTGGATAGATAGGTCTAAGGAATATGGCACCCCTTCAAATCCTTGGTCGCGAGTGCATGTCACCGACGAGGGAATTGTTCAATCAATGATAATTGAAGGGGCACCATGGGAAGATTACCACCATCGTTCCCTTCTTCCGGATTGTGAAGAAAATACTCCTGATGACCTTTGTCATCCTTCAGTTTTTGATTTTCTATCAAATACTGTAAACACGGTGGATTCCGAGCAAAACTTGTCCAACATTGAAGAAACTATCGCCATAAATATCTCAACCAAAACAGATGTTATAGAGAATATTTATGTTGGCAAACGTTGTTCTCCTTCAGAACTGGAAATATATAACGCTCTTTTTCGTGAATTCAGAGATGTCTTTGCTTGGTCATATAATGAAATGCCAGCCATTGACTCGAGTATCGTTGAACACGAAATCAAGATGTATCCAGATGTCAAACCAGTACGACAACGGCTACGGAAGGTGCACCCCAAGAAAGCCGCTGCCATCAAGGCAGAAGTTGAAAAACTTCTCCATGCTGGTTTCATTTACCCGGTTCCTCTAACCGATTGGGTATCGAATATTGTCCCTGTTATGAAAAACAAGGAACAGTTAGAGTGTGCGTCGATTATAGGGATGTAAATCAAGCTTGTCCAAAATACAACTACCCTACACCCTTCATCGACCAGATAATTGATGAATGCACCGGATGTGAAATCTTTTCATTTATGGATGGATTCTCCGGGTATAATCAAATAAATGTCCGCCCACAGGACCAGTCAAAGACTGCATTTATTTGTTGTGGGGCACATTCGCATATCGAAAATTACCCTTTGGTTTAAAGAACACAGGGGCAACAATTCAGAGGGCAATGAATTATGCCTTCCATGAAATCAAAAACATCGTTCAACCATACCTCGATGACCTTCCGGCTCATTCGCGAAAGCGGATTGATCATCGCAGCATTTAAGAGTGATATTTCTACGTTGCCGACACTACAAGATACGACTCAATCCACACAAATGTGTATTTTGTGTCAGTTCTGGTCGTTTACTTGGCTTTGTAGTCTCGAAAGATGGGATTCGTCTCGACCCATGTAAGGTTCAGGCAATCATAAATTTTCCTCCACCTTGGAATTTTCTTCAGATTCAGAAACTCTAAGGGAAAGAAAACTTTCTGAGGAGGTTCATTCCGAATTATGCCGAACTTGCTAAAGGTTATACATGTCTTTTGAAAAAGGAAGTACCCTTTGTCTGGGATCAGGTTGCGCAAGCTTCCTTTGATGCTTTAAAAGAATCCCTAATGAAAGCATCATTAATGTACGCTCTTGATTATCAAAAAGACTTTAACATGTATCTGGCTGCAGCGGATACAACCATCGCAATGGTTTTAGTTCAAGAAGACAACCGAATTGAACATCCTATATATTATTTAAGTAAGAACTTAAATGATACAGAAAGCAAATATTCTTATGTTGAAAAGCTAGCGTTCGCAGCTGTTCAAGCGACAGAGATTTCAACACTATGTCCTCTTTCGAAAAACTACCATTCTGTCAGATTGCAACCCCATGACTTATATATTGTCGTGACAGTTGCTGGGGGGCAAATATTCAAAATGGATAGAAATTCTACAAGAGTTTGATCTGGAATTTATAAAATCCAAGTCAAAGAAATCTCTGGTTTTCGCAAAATTACTATGCGATCTCCCATCGTCGTCCAACGATGAAACATCCGAAGAAATGATCGTGGACGAAAATTTGTTTCTGATATCTTCAAGCAATCTGTGGTATGGGGATATAATCATTTATCTCCAAACCCAAAAATATAGGCCAAATACCTCTCGCTCCAAACAAAAACGTATTCGATACCAAGCAAAAGACTACATGATCGTCAGTGATACACTTTACCATCTTGGTGTCGATACAGTTATGAGAAGGTGCCTCACCCATGAGGAGGCTGAAAAAATCCTGAATGATTGCTATTCAGGCGCGTGTGGGGGGCATCATTCTGGTTATGCTACAACACAAAAATTTTTACGAGCATGATACTTCTGGCCAACAATGTTCAAAGATTGCATAAACGCAGTCAGAAGTTGCCATGCTTGTCAAATTTTTGATACAAAACCAGAAGACCACCCGCACCTCTGCAGCCAATAGTTGTTGTTGGGCCATTCGCCAAATGGGGCATCGATTTCATGACATGTAACCCCACCTCGACCGGGGGGCATGAGTATATCATAGTCACAGTTGACTATTTTACCAAATTGGCCGAGGCGATGCCTACATTAGATAATACTGGTGAAACAGCTGCCCTCTTCTTTTTCAATCATGTAGTCACCAGATTCGACGTCCCACAAGCTATAGTCACATATCATGGATCGCATTTTCGCAATCACATGATGGTCGAATTAGCTGCCAAATTAGGGTTGTCTCACGACAACTCTACACCATATTACCCACAAGCCAACAGACAAGTTGAAGCAATCAAAAAAGTCCTGAAGCGCATGCTGCAAAGGATGATTGGAGTTCATAAAAGAAGTTGGCACCTAATCCTGTACTCAGCCTTGTGGGCTTACCGAACATCGGTAAGGAATGCAACCGGGTTTACACCTTTCCAACTGGTATATGGCCTAGAAGCAGTCTTACCAATCCAGTGTGAAATCTCATCCCTCAAACTCGCAATTGACCTTCTCCCTGGGACTTCAGAAGAGGAGGCTCGTTTCTTGGAACTAATCCAATTGGATGAAACCTGTCATGATGCCGCTTTGGCTAATGAAGCCCATAAGAAACGAGTCAAGGCGCAGTTCGACAAGAATGTCAAACCTCGTGTCTTCTCAGAAGGTGACTTGGTCTTGCTTTATGACCAAGAATCCGATAAATTAGTGGCAGGTAAATTCAAGTCTTTATGGATGGGCCCCTATGTTGTTAAGCGAGTGTTAGCAAAAGGAGCCTACGAGTTAATGGATTATGACGGGATTCCACTGGCACAACCTCGTAACGGGTTGTACCTCAAGCGTTACTATGCGTGATTCAGTATAGTAACCTATATGCTTTTTTTATGTTTTTGTTTTCGCTAAAGTATTTGTTTTGGTCAAATAATCCACTTTCTACATTTATTGCAAATGTCAAACCTATTGGAGTTATGTGTTGGATATGCCGACGGAGTGATTCATAGTTCGCGGAACCTATCTTCCGCGGCCTGGGCCATTTTTGATCCAAGCGGTGAGTTAGTAAGTTTCAGAGGGGTATGTATTGGTCGATCAACGAATAACATCGCTGAATATAGCGCGTTGATAGAACTTCTCTCTGATGCCATCACACATGGTATACGCCGACTGATTGTCGAGCTAGACTCACAACTCGTCATACTACAACTCACTAGTATCTACTCTATCCGAAATCTAGCTATTTATCGCATGTTCTTAAGGGTTAAGATTTTGGAAAGGCAATTTGATTTTATTCAATATCAGCATATTTCCAGAAGCTTAAACACATTAACTGATTCATTGGCAAATTATGTGTTAGATAGACATTTGCAACATTTATAAAAAGAAGCATACCATCAATATTTGCATTTGGATCATGTAACTTAACCAAAATAAAGCCTCGAAAATCAAAACTATATATATAACTGTTTACGGTTTACACATAATGTTCTGTAACCAAGACAAAATTGGTCAAATGACCCAAAACTCAAAATTGTAGGAGGCACCCTAGTCTAATGGTGCTCATGATAGCAAGTCACAGCCTGTGCGATCATGCGTAAGAGCCGAGTCCATCGTCTTGGCACACCAGTAGTATGCCGCTGCAAACTCAAGGGCAGCTCGTCAATCCTCACATCTGGAATACCGAGAGTGAGGCCCTCGACCTCGTACTGTAATGCTATGAGAGTCCCGGCCACGTCGAGGTCGCGAAGGATAGCCCTTCCAACAGCCTCTCCTGCTGGGGCGGCAGCTGGCACTCTCAGGCGTACTACTGGTCGAACGGGACCGACATCTGCATGAACACATGAGTTTTATTAGTCTTGATAGAATAAATCACAAGGAAATTATAAAAGAAAAATGATAAATAGGAATATGGTCAAAGAATTTACCAATGGCACCCCACTGTTTGCCAGCCGGCAGTACTAAATCTGGGTCACCTCGGAAGTCCATACCAGCATATGGATAGTCAGAATAAACCATCTCCTGACGATCGAACCACCCAAAGAAGGTATCAGAAAAGGAAATCTGAGACTGACCAGCATGCCTAGACATATGGTCGACCCATCTCTGCATACGTGGTTCAGTCGGTGAAGGTAAATCGAGTGCAATATATTGCGGCGACATCAGTGGTATCTTTTCCAAGGCAAAGGCGGTCAAGATAGAACCATACCCAAATTTCTTCAACCTCCCACTCTTCACCTTGGTCAACTATTCTTTCATCACAAGAAGTACTGCATCGCACCAGTTGAACACCTTCGGTTGGAGACATTCCAAGGCATACTGCATATAAGATCGGTTGGCTACATGAAGAGCCGCACCACCAGCCATCCTACCAAAAGTGAACAGAATAGTCCTGAGGGACCTGTCAGTGACATCACGGATGATGATCTTGCCATCTTTACTCGGCTGAGATCCCTCTCTGCCATACCGGCGAACATAATCTTTCACAGATTCACCTCCTCGGGCCAAACCTGATAAAGAGATGGGGGCACCCCGCCTCGACAAGCCAGTCAAGAAATAAATGTCCACTACAGTCAAGGGGGTGGATTTGCCCCTAATCTGGAACACTTGGCTGGTAGGATCCCAAGCATCGAGCAAATACTGCAGCAAGTTGATTTGTTGTCTCATGCTAGAAATGCGGAAAAACTTCAGCAAGCCACAGTTCCACAGTGCGTTTACTGTAACCAAATCATGTAAAGAAAGCATGTCCTCTTCTTCATGCTCACGTTCTCGCCATGTAATAGTCATCTTGCTCCAAAAATCTCTGAAAGCAAACAAGAGAAGAGTTTAGATCCTGATTTTGGTAAGAGAGGCAAAATTTCCATCAAAAATTGTGCATAAACTTCCTTCCTTGCGCCCATCGCACCTACAATAGTATTCTGGGTGCGTTGCATGTCAGTTAGCTAGTAGACAGGCTAACATCCAACGCACCTTTCAATGCACAAGGGGTGCGCTGAAGCCAAGGCGAGTTTTTCAAACCCCGGAGGCTCAGAAAAACCAGGAATCATGCTCAGAATGCAAAATGGAAAGCATGAAATGAAAGAGCTCAGGTTTAGCTCCTACCTGGTCCAAACGGCACCGAGAATCATCCATGGAATCTCCCAGAATCAGCTGATGAAAATCAAGGGGGGAAAAGCACCTCCAAAGCTCCAACAAACCAAAGTTCAAATGAAATGGCAAAATGAGAGGTAAAAGAACTTTTACATTACTTTTTACGTAGTTCGAGTAAAATATTAGTGTTCTAACTCATTTTTCAAACATATATTGTTCATTTCTAACTAGTTTGATGAAGCAATTGAAAATGCAGTACAATCTTTGAAGGAACAAAGCTATTTATGGTAAAGTCAAGAAATGACCGTTGTATCGAGTAGTTTTAGCACATAGTTCAAGCTCGTTAAAAAATAAACATAAGTCATGAGCAAATGTTTCTCCCCGCGTTTAAGCTCATTAAAAAATGAGCTATTTCTCGGTAAATAACCATCGTGAATGTAGTACTTCAGCCTTTAAGGCCTTGGTCGTGTTCTCATCATCACCTCCACTCTATATTGGCCGATCATTCACCTCCATTTGATTGTTTACCCCTTTTGAGGAACAGCTGCGAAGAGTGATCCCACTAGGCATCCTTGTAACACTACCATGATTGGAAAATTCCAAACCTTACCTGGAATCAGCTGCTACCCAATTTTATCACTCATTCCTCAAAAGACGAGTCTCCTTTAAGCTCTTTTCAACTGACTCGTAAAATATGAAAAGATTGCCGAGCTATTGGCCTCTCCAGCTCGTTAAAGGGACCGGAAGTGCTATCCCTCCTTTAGATTTTAATCTTTTTGGACCTGAGGGATTATTACACAAAAAGATCGAGCGCTTGTTTTTTCGGCTCGTTAAAAGTATCGAAAATTCATCCCTTTTGTATTGTTTTATACTTTTTCGGACTTAAGGGATTAGATGACGAAAAAGGAATTTTTGATTTTCCTTTACGTCCCTTTTCAGACTCTCTAAAATTGAAAAGGACCGAGTTATCTTTGTCGTTAAACTCGTTAAAACTTAATAGCGACAAACTTGTCCATAGCAGACAAGAACGAGTTTCATTATCGCTAGACTCGTTAAAACATAGCAATGGGTTTGCCTGAAGGGAAAATTATATAACAAGCATATGTTATCCTCCTCAAACTTGACAAAAATAAAGAGGTACTGGTCAGAAATGACTGGGGAGAAATTGGGAAGAAAACTTGAAGAAACTTTGTTGGTAGCAAGTCGCTCTTGAACATGACACTTTCACTCCACATCCAAGTCGGGTTGGGTTGTTTCATTCACCGGTCACATCACCATGGTCCCATCACACTATCCACATTTGGGTTTAATGCTACCAATCCATCACGTCAGTGTCGCCGATATGTTCAAGAGAAGTCATTCAGAGAATTCACCCGTGTCTCACCCGCTACAATACATTTACACTCCATTATTTCATGACCGCCACCCTGAACCTTATATCACCAGATCGTTTTCACCTCCATTAAAATCATTTGCTCCGTTCTGTGTCATTGATGTGGGATTCATTAAGGCCCTCCTATGACGGATCGCTTCTTGTCGACATCAACTCATTATCCAAGAAGTCGATCTAGGAACACCTCGTTCAATACTTTGAAGCTTGCATGCCTCAATGGCAAGTTTCTCACTTCCTGCGACAGGTTTACATCAATGGCCTTCGACTGAAAGATTTTGCGTGGTGTTCGGCGCCAAGTCCTTTATTCACACCACGTGAATTGTACTGCAGTACCTTGAGGGTCATTATTATTATCGGTGATTCCTCTCATGCCTATTAACGGCTTACATCAGTGGCTGGTAATCAGGTGATGTATTTCCATGTTCGACTCCAGAACATCTCTCACATGGATAGACTTGTACTTTGAGTGAAGATCGAACGAGATTTAAAGACCCTGGATCTAGTTTCATCCATCCGGGCTGCGATATATATTCAGGGAAATAAAGACATCAAATGTACATCATTGCTACACAGATAATCATCCAATCAAAGGGATGATGGCTCTACCAGAATCATCAGTCTACACTCAGACGATTGTCTGTCCTATGTACATGAAAATGAATTTATAAAGCTGAGCATGGGAATGCCCGCCTCAGCTAGATCATGAAAAATTATGAAGATAATGTATTGTATTGTATCTTATTACAGGTCTCCTCCCAGCTTGAAAGAACTTCGGATCCTCATAATAAAGCATTTCACCCGACATCAAAAGATTAACAACCTCATGCTTTAGGGGGTAACTATTATAGACATTTTTGGGCACTGCAACCCCAAACATAAAATTTCCATAAACCAAGGGCTCCTAAGTCCCTAAAAGTGTTGTTCTAACCCCTAAAGGAACAAGGTCAACTGATTACAGCTTCTCGCAGAAGTTCTCCATGAAAAACTGCTCAAAACTGGTCAAAACATGATCATTTCAGCTGCTCCATAGGCAAAGTGCGTTGCATCTCACCTAAGTACACTCTGTGGGTGCGTTGCATTTCAAAAAGCCCTTCTATGGGGTGCGATGGGCGAGAAGTGACAAATAGTAGTGTCAATCCACAAGGTGGAGAGGCATGGAATCTTCCAGAAACTTCTCCTGTGACACTTGCCTCTCTGAATTCAACCAAGGATGAGTAAGATATCATCAATCTCCAAGTGGAAGCAAGAACTATCAGAGGGAAGAAACTAATCAAATCACAAGCTGACTCATCTCCCTTACAGATATCTATATATGGACCCCGCATCCCAGAGATCCACGGGCTGGAATTTTGCATCTTGTAAGGAATTGCTGTTGGTTTCTTGAGACAACATCATAGTGTTGGGTGATCTAAGCTTTGTATGAGGTGAAGAAGAAATTACTTGCTGAGAGGATGATGTTGGGTCAGAACAACTGGTTGTAAATCCCTTGGCTCTTTCTTGATTATCAATAAAATCTATTCAAGTTTTCCTCCATACTCATGTGTCGTTTATGTTTTATGCATTTGTATGGTCAATTTACATCTGATCCTAGATTGTTTATGATAATAGATCCATGTTTTTGTATAGTGTTATGCTACTTTGATTCTACAGGTACTCTATGAAGCTGGGTGTACAAGGAAGCAAGTGAAAAAGGACTATCAGAAGAGAGAGGAATCGAACTAGGAGCCAAGCGCAAGACAAAGGTTGGTCTCCTCTATTCTTCTCTCATCTATCTTTCATAAAGGAAAAACAAAAGTAGCTTTACTTTGTTTGTTTCTAAGGTAGCTACCACACCTTAGTGGGATAAGAATTTCTGTATAGACACTTTTCCCTGTAACAATCCTGTGCAATTTCACCATGAAATCTATGTTGTTATATAATATTGCATATGTGGCCTCAATATTGGCGATGAATTAGGTGAGATGTTTGTTGCTTTGAAGGATCATCTAAAATTGTGCTTTCTCCAACTATGCTTGTTGCCTTGTTTTCTTTTCCAATTCGGATGATGCCCCTTTGTATTGCATTGACCACTCATGCATGATAGCAATGGCTGTATGGATAGCCTTGAGGGCCTTAACATTATCCATACACTTATGCTACATGTTATGAAAGTGGAAAATTGCTTTATGCATAGTGACAAGCTCCTCATAAAGGCTCCACTTGGTTTCTCGCAATGGCTATACTTCAACAAGTATGGATGCTTGAAGTTCTTCTAGATATACTTGTGTGGGAGTTGTGTTATGAACCTTTTCTTGGAGCTTTTAAACTTCTTTCCTCACAAAATGTAAGTTCTTTTCCAACTGTTTGTTCTCGGCCATTAGATACTTCATTTTTTATTTTATAGCACCTGCAAAGGCCAATTTCGATGCGACAATGGAATTTCACAGTCACCCTTTCTCTAATGAATGTAGGAGATGCGAGATTGTCCAAAAAATGTTTATTCCTTGCTTGTAAAATATTCTTCTGAAGCTTTTCATAAGTCAGATTATACATGCCCATGACCAAACCCTCATTAAGAGGAACAATTTCCTCTTCCTCACTTGGATCTTGCTCTGCTATCAAAGGAGGTGGAGATTGAATGGTGACTTGCTGAGTGCTTGACATCAGATCAACATATTGGTTCAATGGCTCTGGTTCCACCTCCATGTCTTGAATCGTAATCAGCTATTTGAAACCTTGAGCAAGTTCTTTATCTTGAAAATGTTCGCTCTCCTCTTGTAGTAGACAAATCTTCTCTTATTCCTTGACTTGTTTTCATGCTACTTCTTCTTCTTCTATTCTCCACCTTTCTTATTCTTCTTGTTTTTATCTTTCTTCTTCCAATCTCCTCTACTCTTGTTCTTTCCTCTACTTCATATGTTCCTCCTGCTTCCTTTGCTTCCTCCTCTTTTCTGCTACTTTGGCCGCTTTCAAGATGATTGGATCTTGTTTCATCTTGCAGCTCTGCTTTTCCACTGGAATGTGTTCAACTTTCCTCTTGCCCTTTTTGCGCACTGGGTTGTCCATTTCTGCTGGTACTGCCTTTGGAGTGACTTCCTTCTGCAGAGTAACTTGTGGTATTCTTGTGAAGCTGGCTAGTTTGTGGGACTTGGAGGCATTATAACAATTCTTCATCTCCTCCTCCTTAGGCCTACAAAATGACCCGCTTGGAAACTATAAATGAATCCTCACACAATGGTCTTTACAAAAATTCCTAGGATCATACGGATTGAATTCCAAATGACCAAATGTGAACTCCTTTATCTTCTTTCCTTTAGTGTTAGCGACTTTCAAATTCTTGATTTTGTACAATCCGATTTTCCAAGGAAGAGCAGGCCAAGGTGATTTCTTCTTCCTGTGCAAAACTACTAATAACCCTGTGGAAAGATGGTAAGAAACTTCTTACATGAACAACTTATTAGTGGCTTACCTCATTAGAAGATGTGGAGACTTCTATCTGCTAAACACTCTAAGGAAAGTGCCATCTGGTGAGTCAAACCATTCTGTTATTTTTAACACTACTTCCATTGCCCCACATGAAATGCAAGGTGGCTCTTCCTCAAAGATTAATTTGTATAATGGAATGAGGAAGAGATCCGTCAGATTTTCCATTACTCCTTTGTGGTTGCAATCTGAAAGAAGCTTGCAATAAATGTGCACGGTAGGCTCTCTTGCTTTCCAGGTCCAATTCATGCTCGAAAATGAGTTCTTAGTGCATATTGCGTCCAATATGTAGGTAGACATGTGGAATCTGGATTTCTTGCCCTTGGGAGGATTATGGGAATTATCTACATGGATCTTTAGCTATTGAGCCATCAAGTATGACCAATTGAATGGTTTTCCTTGGTTTAAAATCTGGTTCAATAAGAATTCCCACCCTTCGGGGAAGGTCTCAGTACTTTGCTGACCATAGATTCTGCAGCATAGAACTTTCAATTACTGATAATCCTTCTTGAGAGATTTTGTCTTGTAGGTGTTGGTGGTTTTCTGACATAAATTTGCTGGCTCTTTCATCCATTCTTTAAAAACCTCCTTTATGCTCAAGTAGCTAGTGGTTGCATGGAAGTAATAATCCATGAACGATTCAAGCTCCAAAAAATGATACATGAGATGGTAATCTGGTGCCAAGAAAGAGGTAAGCCTTTGTCCGCTGGCATTGCTAAGAGTCATAGTCTTGGAATATGTATGAGATATTATCCAGTTGACATTGTCTGGCATGGGAAAGTCAGGTACCTGCATACAATCTTGTGTAAACCTAAGCTTTGGACGTTGATATACACATGTCGGTCTACAAGATCTGCCTTGAATCTTCTTGCTGAGAATGCCTCATTCACTTTGTGCCATGTGATTTTTGACTCTTTCTCTATAAATAGTTGAGTATCTAAGAAAACTGGAAAGTTCACTGGGGTACTCTCAACTGCCTCTCTGGTGCTGATTTTTGTAGTGTATTTTGAGGCATATCTCTTGGAGGCCATGATAATAGTGACTGATCAAGAGAAGTGCTCAATAACTGCAATACATGTAGGACGAAAATTCACTCATGGAAAACATGAATTAGTTTCAGAAAAATTACTCACAAAGAAAGGTCAAGGCAACAACCGCAAGACTGAGGGGGGAAATTGTGCAATTCTTTAGCTGGGGGAAGGGGTTGGCTTCAAGAACTGGGGATTGCATAGTCTAAGTAGCCAGGGGAGTAGACTGAGGCTTGAGATTGTGAATGCACAGTCTCATCTTGGGAAAACTAAGGGACTACACATTACGTAAGCTTAGTGAACAAGGGTGAGGCTTGAGCCCTGGAACTGCACAATTCATAGTTGGGAAATCTAGGGACTACACATTGCCCAGTCTCAAAGGCCAAGCATGAGGCTTGAGCCTTGGATTTCTTAATGCCCAATTGAGAAAGGTAGTTGCTGGCCAAGTGAAGGGTAGATATACTCAGAAAGAGGATGGGAAAGTGGAAAATCTTAATGATAGTGCAAGTGAGAGTGTAGATTTGACTAAGGAAATATAGATCAATGAAGATAAAGTGTAGAATATCAACATGAAAAATGAAACAAACATGCATAGGGAGTCGCCAAAACAATGACCACTGATGGGAAAAAATAAGAAAGTTGGTGCGATACTTGTAAAAGGAAAACAACTGACTAAACCAACACTTGTACAAGCTAATATAATTAAAAAAACCAGCAACCATGAAAAGAAACAAGCAAAAAAACACTCACAGAAGAAAAATGACAAAAAGTGACAGAAAAAGCGAAAAAAAGACGACAAAATCAAAACTCACCCAGAAAAGAACCACAAAATCCACCAATGGCTCCTTGATCTCCTTGGGAAGGATAGATATCCAATATCAAATGTGAAAATGATATTTAGGGGAGTCTATTATATAGATATAGGCTGGTTAGGGTTTATGATGTGCATGCCTAAAATCAAGGGAAAAGAGACACTTGGCGGAAAATCCAAAAATAACAATGTGTCCCATCCTTCGAGAAACTAATTGATCACTCCCTATTTTATAGGTATTTATTTGTTCTTTTTCAGGAAACTGACCATTCACACTTCCAAGAAGGATTGTGCAATTCCCAACCACAAGGGACTAGGCAACTCCTTGACTCAATGAATTACGCAATTTCTAAGATTAATGGAAGCTTTGCGCAATTTTTGAGATCAAGGTCGGGTTGTCTCCCAGAACTGCATAGCTTATGAGCTTAGGGTTGCCTTTTCTATTTGGATTACACAATTAAGATCCTCAAGCCTGACTTGGCTTCCAATATTTCATAGTTTCTAGAGGAAAGACCGAAAATGTTGCAAATTCAAGTCAAGAGACGGCTTATGTCTGAAAGCTATACAACTGAGATAAAAAAACCACATCACAAGCACTGCATGAAAGATAAGTCTTTAACACAACATGAATACTTAACGTCAATGAATGATGAGCTCCCATGGACAGAAGGGAGGCTCCAAAATCAAATCATCGGAAAAATTTTGGAGGGTGGTTTAAGCAACTACAACAAGAATCTAGGGTTGGTAGGTGTCAACGCTACTTGTGAAGGCCTGGATTTCTCTAGGGCTAAATTATTTTCTAGGAATATTGACTCCGGGAAACTAAAATCCTGGGGTTGGTAGGAGCCAACACTTCTATGAAGGTCTGGATTGCTCAAGGGCTAGATTAGTTTCAATGTAGAGTTGTATTTGGGTATCTAGAATTTGAGTATGCACTAGGTCTCGACCCTTAACTTTGATTTGAATGTGTTAGTAATTCATATGTGATAAACAATGGGTCATACAATGGACTCAATACATAAGAAAGGGAATCCAGGGATCCGTGGATCTATTAGTGGCATAGGAAAACACTTCTATGAAGGCCCATATATGTCATGGGCTTGGATAAAAACCTTTCCAACCTTCACATTAGACCAATGTCGCATAAAATTTGTCGGGCCATGCGATGTGTATGTTACACAAAGAATAGATCTGGGAGTTTGGGGGTGGTGAGGGTGCCTGCCTTTTGATTGCTCGGATAAAATTTAAGTTGGATATCATTTTCATTGTTGGAGGGTTGGTCCACTAGTAGAACCTTGTCCAAAAAAACCTTTGCACTAGTTCTTCTAGGAGTTTGGGGATGTAGGGGTGGAAAGGGAAATAAATGCATAGGCTTGAACCTAACTAGGGCCGAATAAATTTATGGTATAAATGAGTTGGCATGGAAATGCCACGGTAGCCATTAGGGGATATGTGGATTCCATGTGGTAGTATAATGATGACGTGGCTTGGGGTGACATGTCATGGGATGACATGACTTGAGGGTCAACCCTACTAGTTTTTGAAAGGATCTAAGTGCATAGTGGGTCTAGAGATCAATGATTGAGATTGATTGAGGCCCCCCGCTCATGTTCAATGTTTAAGGAGAGGGGAGGACAATTGGGATTTGCACCAACCCATCAATATCCAAACAAAGGTTGAGATTAATTGAGGGGAGCCCTTCCCTAATTTCAAAACCACCATTGTAGAAGGTCAATGCATTTTCCTACCCTAACATGGTGTGCAACAGGACAAGTGATTTGGTGGATAGGTAAGTTGACACGATAGGGATACATGGGCTAGGAAAGGATCACGTGGGTTCCACTTAGAGATCCATCGATCGACATAGATCCATGTTATTGGTAGACTTCGATAAAGCATAAATTTTGATTCAAAAATTGGATTGAGCTAAATTTTATATCATCGGAAAGCTATTGACAAGCTAGTTATAATGGTGGTGTCAAAATTAATTTCCATGAAGTTTGAAGAGTGAGGTTTTGGTAACTCCATATTTATAATAGATCTTGGAGGTTAGGTTAAAACAAACAGGTAACATCTCCCACAACCAAAGAAAATCCAAGGGGATGGGAGGGAGTGTTATAGAGTGGTATCAAAGCTAGGTTTTAACACTCGACCTTTAGGAATAAAATTGGAGCTCTGATACAGAGTAGTGTAAGAGAATTGGTTTAAGCACTAGGATTAGAGGGCCAAATTAAATTAATTTGTTATATGAATACTGATTTAAGCTAGTAGTCGATGTACTTGGTAGCTTGATAAATTGCTTATATGTTCTTTTTTCCATAGAATATGTCACTAACTTGGCTATAATACTCCATATATAGATTTTTTAATAGGTTTTGGTAAGAGATATGATTGAGGATAAGCCACCACCTGATAGGGATTTGATACATTATATTGGGGTTGTGAGGGGCATAGGATGGTGCCCCTCCCCCCTCTCAAATCGAGGAGACAATGATAAAAATATGGTGGTTCCCAATGCCCTCGCGTAAATCAAAGAGCCAAATGAGTGATTTCTTAGATACATGAAGATATGTTGAGGAAAAATACATATAAGAATAGAAAAGGAGAACGAACTGGATCTTGGGTTGATTTGTTCTTTATGTTGATATTTTTGGCTCACTTCCTTTGGTTTTATTATGGAAATTTCACAATGAAGGGGTTATGGGCCCCTTCTCATTATTTCTTGTGTGATCTCTCTTTATCTCTCTCTCTAAATGGAAGAACTCAATGCTAAGCGTGGAGCACATGGAGCCATGAAGAAATGACTAGAGAAGATAAAAACTATAGGAGATGACTACTGAGTCTATACATGAGTTAGTTCTCTATGATTATGGGTGATGGCCCTTGAGAACTATTTTGAGGCCCCTGTATTTTGTTGTCTATTCTTGTATGGTAGTGGGAGGATTAGTGGATGACAAATACCTATGGTGCTTGTTGTATAACTATTAAATATATTGGATTGGGAAATATAATCCACTATGGTGGTTGCTGGTAGAGATGTTAAACCACCTATATAGTGGATCATGTACCCCTGTGGTGTTTGCAATTAAAACACATCTATCAAACCACCTAAATAGTGGATTAAAAATCATGGAACTGAGCAATACCCATATGGAATTTGAGCGAATCCATATGGTTGAAATGAGAGAGTAAGTGAGTCAATGTGGTTCTTACTTGCAGAGCACACTTGTTAAACCACTAGGTCATTGAAGTCCATCTTGTAAGTATATGACAAAGCCATTAGTGTGAATTTTTCCTAAGAAAGCCTTCCCTCAAACTTTGGATCTAGCTTGGGGGTGGTCAACTGCAAGAAAGTTGCAGTGTAGTTAGCCAATGGTTGGGTGGAGAGTGGAAGACTCTCCTTCAGTTTTTATTCATCCTAGAATACTTAGATAATTCTATTTCATTTTGTATTTAAATCATGAACTTTGATGTGTCATTAATTGCATATGTCTAGTATGAGCTTGCGTATATTTCTAAATTGTATTGAATGCCTGAACAATGAAGATTCACTATTATGCTCAAGGTTAACAATTTATCTTATATGACTATGGTTGCAATGAATGCTTGGATTGTAAAGTGGTTGTCATACTCTTGATTTACAGGATATCTTATATGATATGAATGGAATGCTTAGCACATTTTGGTTGGTGATTACTTAGTTCAAAATGTGATAATTTATGGGTTTTTCCACACACATATTATTATTATGGCTAAGAACAGTAATCATTTTAATGATCATAGATTGATATTTCTTAAAGGATAGTATTTAACTCTCCTTGTGCAAATATGTAGTTATGTGTAATCCATAATTTTGTCATTAATGGGTATATGTTTATGAATATAACTTTAACTAACCTATAAGAGGTAGAAGGGTGGCATTAATCAAGAATAATATCTTGGCATGCTTCAATTGAAAACATGTGAATTTTAATACTGGGACTCCATCACCTTTTTCCTTCGAAAACCACATAATTGTGTCTTGGTAGTAGTTTCATGGTCTAGATATCAAACATAATTTTTAGGTTCAAAACTCATTCCCTTGTGCCTTAGAAATTAGGGAATTTTATATTAATGCAGTCACCTCCTTTTTCCTTGAGAATTTTCCCTTATTCCCTTTTCTTTGTGCATTGTCCAAATTCGAGGGTCCAGGGAATCCAGGGTTCAAAGGGGGAAACACTTTTTGTGAAGGCTCACATTGCTCTAGGGACATTTTATTTTTAAGGAAGATTGAATCCAAGAATCTAAAAGTCTGGGATTGGAAAGAACGAACACTTTTGTGAAGGCCTAAATTACTCTAGGGATGGATTATTTTCAATGCTAGGTTGTATCCTTGTATCTGGAATTTGGGTATACACTGTGTCTCGAAACTCAACTTTGAGATGGATGTGTTCACTCTGGATGTGATAAACAATGGGTCCTACACCAGACTCAATATACAAGGAAAGGTATCCGTGGATTCAGAGATCTGGAAGGGGCATAGGAAAACAATTCTATGAAGCTATTTATGGCGCTGGACCCGCCAACATTTAGGGGATCTCCCTGATATGAAGTCCCAACTAGACCTCACACCGTTTGGAGTAGGAGTCCCAATAGTGGGTGGTAATGTTATGCCTTGACTATGAAAACACGCAGAGTAGAGTATGATAACTTTGGGTGAGAGAAAGTGTGTGACCTTGTAGAGAGTCATGTGTGATGCATGAAGGTTCTAACACATGAAGGGAAAAGTAAGTGCGCCCCTTGGAAACTTGTAATAGTACACAACTAGGAAGGAACACATGAGCATAATGACATCACAAGCTAAGATGCAAAATAGTCCACAAGTTAAAGTGATGAATTAATACAACAACATGCCTTCAACAAGATTCATACAAATGCAAACGAAATAGTTCATAAACAGAGGCATAAGTTAAATAGCATACATTGAAAATACAACATGAATAATCCCACTATATTCAAAACATATGCATGAAAGTGTGTTGGCTCTGATTTTATTATTATAACTGAAAGTTCCATTCATACATACATCATTGACGGACCAATAACCCCAATAGTGGAACATTAAAGTCAAAAACACCTTCTCCTCTAAAGAAGTATACTCGCTTTACACTATGGAGAAGCTAAGGCTCTTCATAATACTCCCAAGCTCCTTCTAAGCCTAAGCCTAGCCAAACAATTGGCTCCCAAAATCCCTTTACATGACTTATGAGGTTCTATTTCTAACAAGAGGGAGTGGCTCTTCAGCTCCCCTTTGTGACCTTTGGACTACCCTCATGAATCTTCAACTTCTTTACAAAAAAGACTCATTACATTACATGACGACTCTTCATATTCCAATATTGACACTTGGAATTTCACTTACAACATAATTACAAATAATATTGCATTTTACACTTGTACCCATATAAGATAAAATAGGGTAGAGACAGTTTGACAGCCTAAAAGGACACAACATTATGATGCTTGAGTTTGGGAGAAATATAACTCAACAATGTCCACTTGTTGCTTCTCGATCATGTATTAGTGCCAAGCTTGATATTGTGTGATGATGTCCCCAAACTACGTGATGGTCTCTAGCTGGAAGTAGACTCTAGCCTCCATGGCATCCGAGTACAATGTCTTGGAACCAATTTCAAGTTTGTTCTGAAGCATGAGAAACATTGTTCTGATTTGGACAAGACCATCGATGTAATTCTGCATGTTCTGTTTGTTCAACTCTAAATCCTCCTTGGTGGAAATCTGTCTCAACTACTCCAAGTACTCTTCGATCTCCTATTAGACTTGGTTCCTATATTTGGCTTTGGTGAGTGAATTGATTGATGGTATCTCATGTGTTCTCACCAAGACATCCAAACTACTAAACAACTGTACATATGAGGCCTGAATGCTACCAATAAATGAGGCAAGGTACTTGTTCTGAATCAACATCTGAACTTTCTCTTTCTCCAGCTCTACCCATGGCTTCATTTTCTTCACTAAGAAAAGTGGAGCCCCTTTGTATCACATTATCCACTCTTTCACATAGGTAATAGCAGCTTGTATGTTCTTGAGAGTTAACAAACTCTTTTCTCTGCTATTGCAATCCATGCAAACAGACAACTGCTTTATGTATGGTGACAAAACCCTCATATATATTTTGCATGGTTTCTCTGAGTGTTGATACTTCAACAAGTATCAATGCTTTCATCTCTTCTAAGTAAACTTGTGCAGAAACCACATTTTGTGTTGTTTTTCCTGACATCCTACAAGTTTTGTGCCAATTTATCATTCCTAGCCATCAATTACTGAATGTTTGATATTGTTTCTCCTACATAGGCCAAGTTTTCTTTGGAAATGGCATTTGGATGTTTTTTGGTGTCCGAAACTATCACCCTTTCTCTAATGAATGCAAGTGATTCATGATCATTTGGAAAATTCTTTCTCCGTGATCGTACAATCATATTTTGGAACTCATCGAATGACAGATTATACACATCCATTATTGGATCATCATTAAGGGGAATAACACCCCCTTCCTCACTTAGGGCTGGCTCTGTTGCTGAAGGTAGTGGAGACTGAGTGATGATCTATGGTGTGCTTTACATTAGATCAAAATCTTCATTTTTCAGCTCTTTTTCCATCTCCATGTCTGTCACTTCAATAAAGTGCTCAATCTATTGAGCAAGCTAACGATCCTTCATCTGTTCATCTTCCTCCTCAGCTGTTGGTAGGTTTAATTCCTACTCTTCAACTTGTATCGACATTGTTTCCTCTATCATTGTGCCTTTCATTTATTCTTCCTCTTGATTCCATTTCTCTTCTTGTTATCTCCTCCTCAACTCTTATTCTTCCTTTAGCTTTTACTATGTCTCCTAAACTTTAATTCAGTGTCCTACAACCTCGACTTTTCTCTCTTCCTCCACTCTGTTCTCTGTATCCTCTACTTCCTCTTTGTTTCTACTACCAAAGTTTCTTTCATGATAATAGAAACTTCTTTAATCTTGCAACTTTCTTCTTCCTTTGGACTGTCGGCAATATTCCTCTTTCCCTTGTCTTGCATGGGATTGATGCCTTCTATTGTCGTGTCTTTCAGAGTTGCTGCCATCTGTGGAGCAACCTGTGAAGTCCCTGCTAAACTTACCGGCTCATGGAGTCTGGTGGAATTGTAGAAATGCCTCCATTTATCCTCCTCTAGCCAATGAAGTGCCCCATCGATCCACGGAAAGTAAATGCCCACACAATGGTATTCACAAATGCCATGGGGATCATATAAATTAAAGTCCTATGCACCGAATGCAAACTTCACTATCTCCTTTCCCTTAACATCTGAAACTTTCAATTTATTTATCTCATATAATCGAATTTGCAAAGGAAGAGTGGGCCATGGTGCTTTCTTCTTCATGTGAACTGATGCTGACAACCTTGTGGCAAGATGATATGACACTTCTTTCATAACAAGCTTGTCAGTGGCATACATTGGTAAAACATGTGGAGGCTTCTCTCTACCAAGCACTCTAAGGAGGGTGCCACATGGTGAGCCATACAAATATGTGATGTCTTCTATCACCTACATTTCTCCTCGTGACATGCAAGGTGCATCTTCTTCAAAGATGAGCTTGTACAACAGGATGATGAAGAGGTCAATCAATTGCACCATTACTCCTCGATAACTGCAATCCAAAAGTAACTTGCAATACATATATATGATAGGTTCTCGTGGTGTCCATACCCAGTTCATGTTAGGTAACTATTGTTGTGCACAAATAACATCCAGTAAATATTCATACATATAAAACCTTTCCCTCTCACCATTGAGAGGACTCCAAGCCTGTGCTACATGGGCCCTCTACTGTCGAGCCAACAGATCTGACCAATTGAACAACTTTCCCTTGTTCACCACCTGGTCCAATAAGAATTCCCACCCTTTACGAAAGGTTTTCATTCTTTGCTAACCATGGATCCTGTAAGCTAAGATAACTAAGAGGTGGTAGGCCTTCCTAATGGACTTTGTCTTGTATACATGGGTGGGTGTCTATCGAAACTTCGATGGCTCTTTCAGCCAGCCTTTGAAAATATATCTTATGTTCACATAGTTGTATTTGGCATAGAAAAGCGAGTCCATGCACTCTACTGGCTCAAGCAAGTGATACATGCATTGATAGTCTTCTGCCCAGAAGGTGGCAAGATTTTCTTCGCTGGAACTACTCAATGCCATCGTCTTCTCATCAATGTTTGAGAAAATCCAACTGATGCCATCTGCACACGGGGAGGATGGATACCTCGATGCAACCTTGTATAGTCCTGACTACTGGATGCTAAGATACACCTTTCAATCCTTTAAGTCTGCCTCAAAGTCCTTTGCAAAAGCATCTTTAACCTGCTGTCATGTCAATGATGATCCCTTTTCTTTAAAAAACTAAGTGTCTGCATACACTAGAAAATATACTGGTGCTTGCTCAATTTCTTCCCCAATACTTCTTTCAGTGGGTTATTTTGAAGCAACTCTCTTAATTTCCATGGTAACAATGACTTTTGGAGAGGTTCTCAACAACTATTGTACTTATGGGACAGAAAAGACACTCATGGAAAGAAAACATCAGTATTTAGAAAATCTACTTTCAAGGCATGTTTAAGCGACAAACCGGGCATATGATGGGGATGATTGTGAAATTATCAATGACAAGAGGGATTAGATTCTTGTGGGAACTACGTGCTGCATAGCCCCAACAACTAGAGTTGAAGCTTGTGGGTTGAAACTGCACAATGCGTAGTTCATCTAGGGCATTGGTCTGGGAGAGACTGCGCATTGTGTAGTCTCTATGGCTAAGGTGACAAGCTGGCTCTTGGAACTATGTAAGGCACAGTTGGAGCCAACCTGTACTACACATTGCGTAATTCCATAGGTCAATCTTGTGGCTTGAGCCTTAGGATTGTGCAATGCCCAGTTTGGAAAAGTGAAAACCGACCAAGGAAAGTGCAAATTTTCCTAAGGGAAGTGTGGAAAACAAGCAAATTTGAGAGATAGTGTGAGCTTAAGTGCATATCTAACTAAGTATGAGTAAATCCATATAGATCAAGTGCAACAATTAATCAAATAAGAGGAAAATCAAGTATGTGAGGGGAGTCGCCGCAACGACAATCATTGGTGCCAAAACAGGAAAACCAATCTGACACTTGTGAAAGGCAGACTAAAACTTAAAAAAACACCTCAAAAAGTTAAACCAAGTTGAAACACCAACGATTATGAATAGAAATAAGTAAAACATCTCTCACACAACCGAAACGACAAAAAACGACAGAAAAAGCGGCAAAAGATGAAAAAAGAGAAATTCACCCCGAAAAGTGACGACGATCACACCGAGGGCTCCTTGATCTTCTTGGGAATGCTACATCTCGACGATCGAATGTGAAAATGAGCTCTTGAAGTGTCTATTAAATAGATTTGAGAAAATTAGGGTTTATGACATGCATGCCTAAAATCAAGGAAAAAGCGACACTTGGCAGAAGTTTCTAAAAATAGTGAAAGCACCTCCAAGATACTAAAAAGAGATCCCTGTCTTTTAGTGATGATTTTTTCTTTTTATCTTTTTCCTTTTTCTGAGAAAACGTTCCATGCACATTGTGGGTATAGACTGTGCAGTTCCGGGGAACTAGGCAACTTTTCGGCTTAGTGCATTGCACAATTTTTGAGCTTAGTGAGGGATTGCGCACTTTATAGGCTCAATGCTGGGTTTCCTTCCATGACTGTGCAGTTTCTGAGCTCAAGGTTGACTTCCAGTCAGAACTACACAATTCCCATCATTAAGGCTGCTTCCCCTGAAGGATTACATAGTTTCTGGAGGCAAGTCAATAACTTCTATGAGACTGAGTTGGGAGATCAACTTGTGAATTATAAGGATCAGATAAGTGTGAAAGCAAGCAAGCACAAGCAGAAATGAAAAGATAAGTCTCATCCAAAGCATGAATACCTAGACCAGCGTAAGATGAACTCATGTGGATAAGAAGAAAGGCTCCAAAATCAAAGCACAGACAAAATTTTGGAGGGTGGTTGTAGCTGCTACAACACTGGCGAAACATTGGTATAACTCCAACTCTCTGTATGGATCTTGTCTCATGCAAAACATGCATAAATATTTTGGAGTTATTGTTTAGTTCATTGATTATTATAGCTTCTCAACTTGGCTTTAGTTAAATATGTAGTCCCTACCATTCTCTTCATCGACAACACACATACCAAGACAAGACAGACTGAGTTGTTTTGATTGGGTATGAGGAGTATATAAATGCACAAGTAAAAGAGATTGTTAGAGGCTTAGTTTTCATCTCTGGTGTTGTTCCGCTACCAGCTGTCCTAGATAGTACTCCAGTGGAGTCACTTTAGGAACACAAGCATTGCTCTGCTGCCAGCGAGCCTAGACAGTACCCCGATGGAGTTGCTTGCTTCACCTCTCTATGCAACAATCCTTTCTCTAATTTTTCCTTTTATTTTATTTTTCATTTTTATTTGTTCAAAGAACTGTGCATAAGCACTTATTTATTTCATGGGGTAGAAGAGGGATCCAAACTTATTGAGAGTAGAAGAGGTTGTCCCTTCAGAGAGGGATATTTAGATACACCTTTGACATACTTGTTAATGTTTTCCTCCTCTCCTTACTATACTCGACTTAGTTGACAAGGGTTAACTAAAAATAGAAGACCGATTAGAGTAGGCGGTACTAGTTAAAAGTGCAAGAATCACGATTTCACTAGTGACTTTCTCTGAAAGGAACATATTTTCCATGAGAGTATCATCAACTAAAATAAATGCAAGATTCACATAAAGGGAGGGAATAAATAGATAACCAAGTGTTGATATAAGTACAACTTACTCTTGGATTTCATTGAGCTTGTATGAGTATCCAAACTCAGTCTCATGTGAAAGCTATCATATGCCTGAAAAGAAAACAAACAAATGGAAAGAAGAAAAGTGAAAGTGAAATAAAGTAAAGCAAATCAAAGGAAACAATAGAGAAAAACAAAACCATTCCTACTCCTAACCTAAACATAGCATAGGCCAAACCTATGTAAAGTGATACTTCCAATGCAACCATCGATGCATCGGCTAGCCTATGTAGGCGAGGGAATGTATGTCAAGAAAGATATACAAGCATAACAACAAACAAGAAAGATAATACCATACAAACCAAAAAGTTTGAAGTTTGAATGAACACGCAGAAAATTAAAAACAAAAAGCATATGAAAGACACTCTATGGATGTACCATGGTGTTTAAACACACTGCGAGTCACAGACATGCAAGAAAAAACTTTCAAACCTGAAAGACGAGCGAACATGAAGAAAGAAGATTTTTTTTTCTTTGCGACCGTGCTTGCCAATTATGACTACTCCAATGATTGAGTGATATGATCGTGTGATATAGATGGAGGATGCGAAAATTGTAAAATAGATCGATTTTCAATGTGTATAAGAGAGTGAAGAGGAGCCAAGAAAAATTCAACACATTTTTGATCGGAAGTGGCGCTGACCTCAATATTACGAGAAATTGAAATAACCATCAGCTTGGGATGAAGTGCCATGACAACTTGGGGAATTTCCAATTGATTAGAAGATGGATCATCAAATATTGGTGGCTTAGGAAGATCAACAGTGGGAAAAATCAGAATCGTGATAGAATGAATCAATGAAAAGATCACGATTACCATGATCAGAAAGTTGAAGATTACAAATAGAAGAATCCTCATGATCTGACCAATCATAAAAAGGGGATGATGGAAAAAGAGAAATTTCACCCTCTATATTTCCAGAAAGATAAGATGAGAGATTGGGAGGATCGTGTAGAAAATATTTCTCCCCTCTGCACTCATATGAAAAATTGACATTCCACGTGTTCTGAGAATGATTCAAATTAGTAACATCCACAAAAATTGAACTTTCATAAGGTTCAGTAGGAATGAAAGGATCGTGGAAACTATTAGGATAATAAGGAAGAGGTATGAATATAAGGAGGTCATCCTCCACTGCAAATTCTTGTTCATATTCATACACATACTCATTGAAAATGATACCACAGGTTGGTTGTTCAACACCAACTCCATCTAGAAATTGATCCTATTGAACATCAAAAGGGAGGTTCGAAAGTGGTGAACAAAACACATCACGATCTGGATGATCAGAGGGACCAAAGGATGGAGGACAAGGAGATAGAACTTCATTACAACCATCGGACTGAAAGTCTACACCTGCTCTAAAATTCTAGGTATGTGAGGTGGGAAAAGATGTTGGTAGATCGATGAATGAATTTTCAGCAGAGTTTCCATGACTGCATAGTTGCTAAGCTCAAGGATGACTACTAGTCAGAACTGCACAATTCCCATCATCAAGGCTTCTTGCCCTCAAGGATTGTGTAGTTTCTTGAGGCACGCCCAAAATTGTTGTGAGACCATGTTGGGAGATCAACTTGTGACTTTGAAGGATAAGCTAAGTGTGCAAGCAAGAAATCACAAGCACAAATGAAAAGATAAGTCTCAGTCGAAGCATGAATACCTGGATCAATGCAAGATGAGCTCCTGTGGATAAGAAGGAAGGCTCCAAAATCAAAGCATAGGAAAAGTTTTGGAGGTTGGTTGTAGCTGCTACAACGGAAGGCCTGGATATGTCCCAAGCCAATATAAAAACCTTTGCAACTTTCACATGGGGCTTGGGTGGCATAAAATTTGTTGCGCCCTACATTAGCCATGGCTCATGAAGAATATATCAGGGGATACGGGGTAGAAAGTGTGCCTACCTTTTAACATATTGGATAATATTTAAGATGGATATTGTTTTGGAGGGTTGGACCACTGGTGGATCCTTGTCTAACCAAACCTTTTCATTGGGTAATTCAGAAGTTTGGGGATCTGTAATGCCCCACCCCGCATTTACCCACTTTTACAAGCCCTCTGGGTAAATGTGAAGCGAAGTGCCACTATGACATGAACCAACTTCCTAGCTCTAGCTAAGGAACCAAGGCCTATAACTGATACTTACTGGCCACAAACTGACATCCTATAGGGACTACAAGTGACCCAACAGCTAAATAAACACCTTGGGTGGTCAATCCCTAAGCTAGAACTTTGTTTGAGTTACCTAGACTCCCAACCAGACCTTTGACACTGCCTACATGCGGTTGAATGCCTCCAACCACACTCACAAGCCTTTCTCCATGTGGCTGTGACCTAAATCACTTAGTTCAGTGTCCGCGATCCTAAGATATGAGCCATAATTATAGGCCAACGTCTAGACCCCAGCCTAGAATTGCGTGAGACTTATCATAATGGTAAATGACATAAGGACGATGCTAAACATAAAAAACTAGAACAAGAACTTGACCTAACTAGGCCTAGCCATGAAAATCATTTTGTCAAACATATGGTGAACATGTAAGCTACTGGTCATGAATGCATATCTGATCATAGGGGTTTGAAACTTATCTAAGAATCACCAAGAATGTCTAATACCCTCTCATAATAGCTACAATAATAGTTGTTAGCCCATGCATTCGTTAACCATCAAATACTTATCAAATATTGAACAAGTCATAGTTGGAATACATTACAAATCCATGCTTATAACCAACATATAACCAGATTAATAACCATGATAGAATAACCATCAAATCACCATAATAACAAGTGCTCATAGATTACAATAGGAAAAATATCTCCTATTGACTTATGCAAAATACAACCAACTCAGGGACTTCCACGTACTACTTGACCATAGGTTGGGTTAAACAAATCTTTCTTTCAATCAATCACCCTTATACCATATTCCAAACATGAATGTGGGATATCAAGACAAAAACAACCAGGGCTTCCCAGAGATTAAACCAGCTCCACTCTTTGACTACCACGATCTCACCAAAAGTAGCCAAGAGATCGCTAAGCCCAAACAAAAATGTGGATGCCTCAGAGTTTCTTCTTCATTACCTTGAGTAATTTTCTTGTCTCCACCCATCTGTTGAGGGCTTCCCAGAGATTAAACTACCTCCAACCCCAACTCTTGGGAAATTTCCTAAGACCACCTCAATTGGTTCCAAAGCCTTCCGATAATCCAAAGATCGACCATAAAAGAATCCCATCACACCATGGTTATTCGAAAATGGAAAGGAAAGGTTGAAACTATTTTCAGAGTTACCAAAACCCATGCCAATTACAACAAAAGAAGAAAATACATAAATGCATGTACCACGCATTCACAAACCAACTAGGAAATTACACATGCAACTTGTTACCTGCAAATTCATCTTATTGAAGCTGCTTGGTCCAACCTTACTTTCTTGTCATTTTTATTTCCTTTTCCTTTCTTTTCCTTCCTTTGCTTGGTTCCTTGCTTTCTCCTCTTGGTGCTCTTCTCTCTTTGAAACTAATTCCAAAGAAAAAATGACAAAACATTGTGAATTGATCCTGAGAAGCCTTTTTATCATTGAGGCCTCTATTTTTTTCAATTTCCTCCACCTTTCCTTCAATTTTTCTCTCATGCAAATATAAGACCCTTCATTTCCCTTTTCTCCTATTTTCCTTTATTTTCATCAATAAATCCTAATTAATGCCTATTTTCCTTTGGCAATCCCTTTGCCAATTTCCTTAGCCATAATAAACTGAAAATGACACCCACTAGGATGTTTTTCCCAATATTCAGCTTGGAATATGTGTCCCATGACCTTGGTATTAGTTTTCCTTTATTAACTTTATTACATGAAATTTTAACTCAGGGCTGTTACAAACCCCTCCCCCTTAGTGAAACACCATCCTTGGTGTTCTATGACACCTATGACCAGAAAAACCACTAAAAACAAATACATATTTTCTATGGAGTTTTTTTAACTTATCTCGATGGAGTATTTACAATAACAACTTGTTGAAAATCTAAAATCAACATGATAAACATGAAAACATGACAACCGTACCATTTATTTTAGCTTTATAACACAACTCATTATGGTATTTGCAATAATAACCATACATATATATGTACATATACCAAAATTCCTTTGCCTCAACCAGCAAACAATGAAGGATACAAAACCAACATCTAATCAACCATATCCCATGTAGCTTCATCGGGCCCAAAATGCTTCCACTATACTTTAAGTTGTTCTATTGCTCAATTTCAGAGCATGAGTTGTTTATGCTGCAATATGAATTGAGGTTCCTACTTGAATTTTCCTTCTGGTTCCACCTGCAATACAGACCAATCAAGCACATGATCAACATCCTTCACACATATTGTAAGTAATGAAACATGGAAAACATCATGAACATTCACTGTTGGTAGTAGTGCAAGTCTGTAGGCCACTGGTCCAATCCTCTCAAGGATCTCCAAAGGACCGCAATACCAAGGTGGAAACTTGGCACATGCCCCAATCCTCAAGGATATCTTCTTTGGATTTATGATCAAGTATTGATGCTCCCTAACTTGAAACTCCTTAAATTCCCTCTGTTGATCTACACAACTCTTTTTCCCATCCTATGCTACCTTTAGATTCCCCTTCATAACTTACATTTCTTGTTCCATCTCTACCAACACATCTAGTCCAATCAATACCCTGTTCACTGGATCACTCCGACTTATGAGAGAATTAGAACTTTACAAATAAATTTTCTTAAATAGACTCATCTTCAAGGATTCCTGGTACCCATTATTGTATGCAAACTCTACCAGTGGAAGATAATATTCCCACTTCTGTTGTTGGTGCATAACATACATCCTCAATATATCCTCCAGAATGATTGTTAATTTTCTCTGTCTGTCCATTTGTCTATGGATGATAAGTTGTACTAAAAGCTAACTATGTCCCCAAAAGTGTAAACAACTCCTTCTAAAACCTAGAAGTGAACTTGGCATCTCTATCAGATACAATCTTTTTAGGAACACCATGCAACCTCACTATCTCTCTGATGAAAATATGAGTTATATTACTAGCTAAATTAGTAGATTTAATTGGAATAAAGTGAGCTACCTTGGTCAACCTGTCAACCACAACCATTATGGAATCGTGTTTTCTAGATGTATTCAACAAACCTGTGATGAAATCCATGGAAATGACCTCCCATTTCCATTTTAGAATCAGAATCGGCTACAATAAACCACCTGGATGCTTACACTTTGCTTTTACCTATTGACAATCCAAACACCTTGCAAAGAATTCAACCACCTCTTTCTTTAGATCCACTCAGTAGTATAAATTCTTCATAGCTTTCAAAGTTTTCTAATATCCTTGGTGATTTGAATATGAATTAACGTGAAATCCCCTCAAGGTAAGCTTCTTGAGTTCACTATTGTCCGACACATAGATCTTGTCCCTAAATCTCACCAAACCATCTGCTATGAGATAACAATCCACATCCTGATCACTTGTACCCTGTTGTTATAACCTGTGCTTAAGCTACTGATACCTGTCATCCTATTGTCCCACCTGCAATATCCACTCCTATAAATATGTACCATATGAACTCATAGCTGCTATGTGATTTACCTGCACTCTTCTGTTAAGAGAATCTGCAACCCTGTTCTCCTTACCCTTAATGTACATGTTCTCGAAGTTAAATTCACTAAGCATAGATAACCACCTAGCTTGCTTGACATTCATATTTGGTTGGTCCATCAAGTATCTCAATCCACTATGATCACTCATCAGCACAAACCTCCTTCCAAGAAGATAGTGCCTCCACATCTTCAATGAATGAATGATCACTGCCAACTCAAGATCATGCGTCACATAGTTCTACTCATGCTTATTCATTTTCCTTGACTTGTAGCATACTACTTGTCCCTTCTGCATCAAGACTCCACCAAGTCCTCTCTTGCAAGCATTTGTACACACCATAGACTCTTTATCTGGATCTACAATCTTTGGAACAAGAGTGTTTGTAAGCAACTGATTCAACTGCTCAAAACTCGTTACACATTCCGCTACCCATTCAAACTTATTTCCTTTTCTCTGCAAATATGTAATAGGATAGAAAATTCATGAGAACTTCTTGATGAACCTCCTGTAATAACCTACTAACCCAAAAAATGATCTGAACTCATCCACATTCCTAGGAGTTTCCCATTCCATGATAGCTCTGAATTTTTTCGGGTCCACTGCTATGTCTTCCTTGGAAACAACGTGTCCCAAGTAATGAAATTATGTCTGAAAGAAAATGCACTTGCTAAGCTTGGCATACATTCGATGCTCTCTCAATAGTATTAAAACTGCTCCTAGGTGTTCTACATGCTCTTCCTCATTCTTAGAATATATCAATATGTCGTCAATGAATATTATCACAAAATTGTCCAGATAAGGACATAACACACTATTCATCAAACACATGAAAGTACCTGGAGTATTATTCAAACCAAAAAGGAACCACAACAAACTCATAATGCCCATACTTCTTCCGAAAACAAGTCTTTTAAATTTCCTCTTCTTTGATGTGTACCTAATGATATCCTGATCCCAAATCAATCTTTGAGAAAATTTCTTCTCCCTTCAACTAATCAGATAAATCATCAATCCTTAGTAACCGATACACATTCTTGATCAACACCTTTTTCATCTACCTGTAATCAATGAACAACCTAAGGGTATTGTCCCTCTTCTTCACAAACAACACTGGTGCACCCCAAGGTGACACACTTGGCCTAAGGCATCCCTTTTCAAGCATTTCCTTCAACTGCAACTGAATTTATACTAATTCGGGAGTGCTCATATTGTAAGGTTCCTTTGATGTTGGTGTTGCTCCTAGTACCAACTCAATAGAGGAATCCATTTCCTTGTGATGTGGTAACTGTATAATATCCGTTGGAAATACATCCTGAAACTGCTATAAAATCGGATACCTATTCAAGAATTTTGCATCCTCGACATCCTTACCTTTATCACTAGAAAAATGCAATATGAAAAATACACACTCTTTCCCGTAATTGCGCTTTTCCTGCATAGTTGTAACCATTCTCATTGATGCAGGCTTCTTCTTAGCATGAAATATTCTCTTCTCTCCATCATCATCTAAGCAATTGTTAGAATTTTCATAGCTTCCACGTTAGTCTTGTGAAATTAAAATAATACATAACCAAAAGCACATTGTATGATCCCATTGGAAGCACATTTAGGTGTGATAATGTAGGCATACCATTCATCTTAAACACACAAGCTCTTACCTAGTGATGAACTCTTTCCTTAGTACCTATAGCCGACTACACCAACCAAGACTCTTCATGCACTTATTTTCTCAAACCACACTTATCCACTAGGTCAGGATTAACATAATTATATTTTGATCCAGGGTTAATCAAAATGGAAACAACTTGATCATAAAGCTTACCTTCCATCTCAATAATGGATGCCTGGTGATTCACCTTGTTCTCAAATTCTGCATAGATATAAGGAATGTTATTACTAACATCCCTAATTATCTGGGCCTCTTGAACACTATAGATCTAAGGCTTGCCACCCTGATACAACAGACAATCCTTCTTGCGGCGATCCTTGCAACATATCCAAAACTGTAACAATTCTCTACCACTACCCTTACTCTACTTATCTCCAAGTTGAGGCCCATTTCCCT
Source organism: Pinus tabuliformis (assembly GCA_031772625.1). Taxonomy (NCBI): domain Eukaryota; kingdom Viridiplantae; phylum Streptophyta; class Pinopsida; order Pinales; family Pinaceae; genus Pinus; species Pinus tabuliformis. Next base: position 1,766,209,794 of record CM062817.1, read on the forward strand.
TCTCAATTGCATTAAACTTCTTGTAAGGAGAAATATTTTCCTTCCCACCTACATCATGATGTATTCCCCATTTTGGTGACCACTTTCATTTATTCTTTTCATTCCATTTCCAACCCTGCTTAGACTCGGTCTTATGCTTTGATTGTTCATAACAATGCTTCAGATTTCCAATGATTTCTTCTAGTGACCGAGGCTCATACTCAATATGATCCTTACACGATAATGAAATTCCACTGGTAAATCTCTGCATTTTTTTTCTTCTCATCCTTGAGATAAGGCACATACCACAACAACTCCAGGAACTTAGTTGTGTACTCTCCGTCCATCATAGATGTCATCTTCATCTCATAGAACTCCTTGGCCTTTCCGTCATAATATATCTTTAACAATAGTTATTTCGGAAGGGTCTTTTAAACTCATGCCAACTCAAATCCTTTGTCTGGATGTCTTTGACACACTTCACATCTTAACACCAATTTATGCTTTCTCTTTGAGACTGAAAATAACTATCTCGACCTTCATGTTCTCTGTATAGTTATGCAACTTGAAGAACTTATTCATCCCAAGCAACCATGCTTTTACATCCTTCGATTTCTTCAACTCTCCATCAAATGTAGGTGGCTTGGCTTTCTTGAAATCATCTTGCAAGTATCCTCTCTCACTCCTCCTGTAAGGATGATAGTGATTATGACCTTGATACCTATCCAAACCAAAGATAGAATATAACCTGTAACCACTGCCTCTCCTGTCAAGTGTATCTAGGAAACTACCATCTATGATTGTGTCATCCTTGTCCAACCTATGCCCTCCATGAGACCTACTACCATATGCCCCATTAGTCCTGTACTTTTGTCCGTAACTGATCCATGGTTGTCCCTGTCACTAAAAATCTAACAAACTCTAAAGGATAACTACATTGACTTCTACTTGCTTTTCCATTGCCCTAGAAAGTCTTTCCCGTGACTAAATGATTTTGTCACTATCCACCCTGCAACTTTTGATATTTTCCTTTAGAATTCTCAAGGATTCTTCCATGTCAAGAGAGTACTCATCTCTGTGCTGCTCATTTGATCTATAAGGAGAGTCTCGTGAACTGTAATCCACCATTATGTTATTCATCTCTGATCCTCTTCTTCCTGCAAACATACCATGTAAGATAAACAAATATAAACATAGTAAACATGCCTTAGTGAAGTTCAGGAGAGGCTATCTCATCTTAAAAATCAATCTAGATTAGCACGACACACACACACACACAGATATAATCATATCAATATGTTGACATCATGCATGACAACACTAACTACATAAAATGATCTCATGAACGAAAACCATGACCATGGAAATGCATACATAATGACATGCATCTAGCCCATCCAATCCAAGTAATTAAACCATGATTCAATACCACCCTATGGTATTAGATATCACCCAAAGAGAATGGAAACCTGCTCTAATACTAATCTGTAACACCCCACCCCACATTTACCTACTTTTATAAGCCCTAGGGGTAAATGTGAATTGAAGTGCCAGTATGAAATGACCCAACCTCCTAGCTTTAGTTAAGGAAGTGGGGCCCACAATTGAGACTTACTGACCAAAAAATGACATCCTATAGGGACTACATATCGCTTAGGAGCTGAACAAACACCTCGGCTAGTCAATCATTAAGTTGGAAATTTGTTTCAATGACCTAGACTCCAAACCACACCCTTGAAACTGACTGCATGTGGTTGAAGGCCTCCAACCACACTCACAAGCCTTGCTCCATGCGATAGTGACCTAAATTTCTCAAGTCAGTGCATGTGGTCCTGAGATCTAAGCCATAATTCCAAGCCAACCTCCAAACCCCAAACTAGAACTACCTTAGCTTTCTCATAATGGTAAATGACATAAGGATGATGCTAAAGATACAAAACTAGAACAAGAACTTGACCTAACCAAGCCTATCAATGATAGAAATTTTGTCAAACATATGGTGAACATTTAAGCTACAAGTCGTGGATGCATATCTGATCATATGAGTCTGGAATTTATCTGAGAATCACCAATAAGGTCTAATGCCTTCTCATAATAGTTGCAATAACACTTGTTAGCACTTTCATTCATTAACCATCAAATACTTATCAAATTCGAAACAAGTCATAGATAGAATACATTACAAATCCATGCTTATAACTAGCGTATAACCATATTAATAACCATGACATAACAACCATCAAATCACGATAATAACAAGTACAAGTGCTCATAGATTACAATAGGAAAATTAAATCTTATTAACTTATGCAAAATTGAACCAAGTCAAGGACTTCCACTTAGCACCTGACCTTAGATTGGGCTGAGCAAAATCTTTCTTTCAACCAATCACCCCTGTTCCATATTACAAGCATGAATGCAGGATCTCAATACAAAAAAAACCAGGGCTTCTCAGATATTAAACCACCACCACCCTCAAGCTATCACGATCTCGCCAAAACCGGTCAAGAGATCACTAAGCCCAAAAATAATCTTGGATTCCTCAAAGTTTATTCACCATTACCTTGAGGAGTTTTCCTATCTCCACCCCCCTACTGAAGGCTTCCTAGAGATTAAAACACCTCCACCCCCAACCCTTGGGATTTTTCTTGAGACTACCTCACTCAGTTCCAAAACCTTCCAATAATCCAAAGCTCAACTAGAAAAGAATCCCATCACACCATGGCTATACGAAAATGGCAAGGCAAGGATGAAACCAATTTCACACTAGGAAAAACCCATGCCAATGACAAAAAAAAACCAAATACACAAATGAATATACCATGAATTCACAAACTAGCTAGGAAATTACACATGCAACCTATTACCTATAAATTCCTCATACTAAAACTTGTTGATTCAACCTTCCCTTCTTGTCCTTTGATTTCCTTGTCCTTCCTTTTCTTGCTTGCTTGCTTTCTCCTCTTGGTGCTCTTCTCTCTATGAAACTAATTCCAAAGAAAAACTAACAAAAAATGTGAATTGATCCTCAGAAGCCTTTTTATCATTGATGCCTTTATTTTCTTTAGTTTTCTCTATTATTTCTTAATTTTTTCTCTCATGCAAATATGTGACCCTTCATCTCCCACTTCTCCTATTTTCCTTTATTTTCATAAATAATTGTGAATTAATGCCATATAAAGTTCTGGCTTCAACCAACAGGAAGCTACAACTTCCTAGTTTATCAACTGTAACTGAATGGAGCTACAATGCCACCTATTCTCCAACACCCACTGGAAGTAGTATCAACCCCTAATCAGAAAGCGACAACTTTCTTTGACACACTGTTCAAGTTTTCATCCATTTTCATACGAGGACCATGAATTCCTTTTCTTCTTTTCTAACAAATAATTTATCCTTGTCATCCCTCAAAATCCACCTACAACAATCTCTGATTACTGTGAAAAACACCACCTCATCATAGCAACACCTTGCTACTCCAGAAGCTCTGTCTCAAAATCAATTGGTACATTCTTCTTGATTAAGTTTGATTTTATATATTTTTCTTTTTGCTAACTTTGGTCTTGTTTATTTTTTAATTTGTGCATGAAACCTTATTTTTTTCCGTTGTCCCATTCTCTTATGCCCTTTAACTATTTTTCATCACATTCTCAACCTTGTCCAACCTTTTCTACCAGTTGAACTGATTTTATTTGTAGTTTTTTAGCTAATATGGACTTTTATAGGTTTTAGCAGTGGTTATTCTATTTTTAGTTGCAAATAAGTTTGGATTAGCTGCCAAATTTACTTCCAAACTACCAGATCCATCAAATTTAGGCTTGATCCCCTATAACTGGCTCCTTTTAATGCTTCTTCACCAAAAGATTGGGTCTCTGCGACCACCGACTTAGGCCTTAGGTGCTAAGCCCCTTCAAGTCTTGTCGGGAGCCTCTTTCCTTTGTTAATAGCTCTGCACCGTTAGTCATGCTTCTACACAAGATCACCAAGGAACAATGCTTAGCTACTTGCAAGAGTCTCCATGGCTCTTTTCAATTATCGCACCAATAGTCACTCCTTGTGGCATAAGGCCTGGTGTGGGCGCTTAGCCCATAAATCCTGATCCCAACTCTTCTATTTAATTTAATTATTTAAATGTTATGAGATCCTAGGATCTGAGGTTGGCCCCAATTTCTATTTCCACCACACCCCTAGTCCTTCACTGCTACATGGAACCTGTGTCCAGCGCTAAGGCCAGATCTCCCTTTAACCCACCAGGGTAACGTGTCTGTGGGGACCACCCGATGCTCTCTCTATTGGCTAACACTCTTTCTTCATGGCCTAATCCCTTCTGCCTAGTGCCAACACAAAATGCATTCAATAATCCCGCTGGGGAAATGGCTATGGGATGAGTTGTCTCGTGGGTCCTCCCGATGCCTTTTTAATTGGCTATCTCTATTGTCAATGGGCAGATATGTTTTGGCACCCGTTGCTAGACAAAACCTCTTGTGCACCATTTTAAATCTTCAAGGATTATTCCACCAGGATGACATCACTGCTGCCATGTGTCATCCTTTGAGTGGTGACACATTTCACACGGAAAAGGGTCACTTGGGTGCCCAAAAATGTTGAATTTCCCTACCACGTCTCCACCTCCTATTGGTTGACGCAGATGTCATCCTTTTTTATTCTTCGGGCCAATCATGAGCCACCATCTGTCTTCTTGGAGGAGAGAGAAAAGGTTCTTCGAGGCCTTATTTTGCAACCATGTCCTTTGTTATTTCATTTTTTTGAAAACCATTGGGTTTAAGCCTTTAGTATTTGACACCACTCTTGAGCAGATTGTGGTTTTGGGAGAGGCCTCATCAGAGTAGCTCTCTATCATTGATCTGCATGATAAACTATGTAGGAAACTGCTTCTAGGACCATAGATCTCATCTAATGAACTGTCTCTAATGCCCTTGAAAATCCGCCACGCAGCTCGACATTTTCTTCCCAATCCATCCCTTTGTGTGCCAAATGGTTTTACGTCAGGGTAATTCCTCTAGGCCAACTTGTCAGGCGGGCTCCACCTCTGGCCAATTTTTTTTTTTTTTTGCCACTATTATGGCTGCCACTTAAGCTTGGATCTTTGCGTAGAGGCTTTTCCACTAGGTTTGGCACTTGTGCCATATTTGGTTGTGTGCCAAAGGCTCCTCTAAACACCTTTAACCCTATTATTTGACTTTGTGGTCATAAATCTTTGACTTGCTCTAAATTTTGATCCAGGAGGTCTTTTCAAGACTTCTAGATACTATTGGAAATCTATTTTAGAGTTCTATCCATTTGGGTGGCTTACACATGCATCTGAGTTGATTTTCTATACAAGAATTGGCTCCAAATCTTATACTCCTTTTTTGTTCCATTTTTTCATGTTGCTCCATCAATCTCCCTGAGACCTTCTTTGACACTTGTGCTGCCTCTTGTCTGCAGTGAAAACTTTGTTTTCATCACTATTTTGCCATCAATGACAACATATTTCAACATGACCATGGGAAGAAAATATGGTGGAAGAGGCATATCAATAATTTGATTTTCACATTTCACGACTTCAACAATAGCACTAGAGACTACCTTGTTAGCCAATGAAAAGGGAGGAGGACAAGGGACATAGGGAAAGTGGGTTCCTCCTTTGATATTATAGGTTTCTGATGATTAATAAAAGTTGGGAGAGCACAATCAACCAAGGATTCATAATCACAATGTTTCAAAGAGATTTGAACCAAATGCTGAAACATTTCCTTGAAGAAATCCCAATCCACATCTTCTCTAGGAAATTCATAGCATAGGTGAAGCAATATAGTGGAAAATCCCTCTATTGATTTATTAGGATTCATTCTAAGTTTATAAATCCTTTTATAAACATCTCAATAATTATACATATCAAAGGCTTAACGAAACTCCTTGAAAAGTTGTTCAAATGAATGAATGGAAGAAATTGGTAAGGTATGACACCAAAACTTAACTCAACCTTCAAGTGTGAGGTTAAATAATTTACAAGAAACATCTTCACAATTCACTTCATAAAAATCACAAAACTTAAGAAATTGGGATGTATGCTCGGCAATGGATGTTCCACCCTCACCATAAAACCTTAATTGAGACAAGTTATAAATAAGTTTCGTGGAGAGTGTAATATTTGTTCTATTAGAAAAGCATCTCAAGATTATGATTTGGGAATGATCTATTCAAGATGAGAGATTCAAAACATGCTCAATGAGCTCAGCTTGTCATTTGGTCCTCCTTCTAGCACCACTTGTTGACAATATTGGAAATCTGCCAGCTTAGGGGGTCTCCCTGGTATGGAGTTCCAATTAGACCTCACATTGTTTGGAGTAGAAGCCCCATCCAGATATTAGGTAAGAAAACCACTATTTTAGAGATTTTCCTTGGCTACAGTCATAAACATAAGAGATTATGCAAATAGTATTTGAAACAAGCAAGTAAGATGATAATGTGAGGCATACAATTGCAATGTATATTAGGTATTTTCACAGAAGGGAAAGAGAGAGTGAGCCTCTAGAAGAAAAGTAATAGTACTATTATAAAGAGACACACAAGAGCATGGAAAGAATCATTGATTAACCTACAAAGTATTTCACAAGATAACAGTGATATAAAAGCAAGTAACAATGCACATTCAACAAGATTCATACAAAATCCAACGAAATAGTTCATTTTCATTAGTATGTATAAACATAAACATACACTAAAAACAATCAAAGAATAGTATTACAAACAATAATTCATGACATATGAATGAAATTTAATCAGCTTCAAGAGCTTCATATATTAAGTGAAAGTTCCAAGATACACAATTACAATATTGCAACACTAGCCCCATTAGTGGAGCCAATAGTCACCACCTTCTCCTCCAAAGAAAGATCTTCTCTCTTATGCTGAGATAGAGAAGCCAAGGTGAAAAGTCCCTAGTTCTGTATTTTGAGCTATGAGGGTGTATTTATAACAAATGAGGTGACTCTCCACTTCCCATGTGATTGTTTACCTCCCTCATGACTATTGAGCTTCTACTGTGACTTTTCAAATTCCTATGTGATCTTTGAGCTTCTACACGACTCTAGAAATTTCTAGTGACTTTTCACATTCCATGTAGGACCCTTGGGCTTCCACACATTTTACATTTTCTTGTTTTTATAAATTACATAATTACATTCCACAAGTGATGTGGCAAAATACATTGACATGTATGACTTTTGTGGTAACACTATGAGTAGTCATGACTTGGTGATGGCAACATAAGACTTCATTTTATCAATGCCAAGCTCTTCTCTTTGCCGCAATGACTTTGGCTTCTTCATGATAGATCTTTTCTTGTATTCCATATTCACCCTACAAAGGGTCTAGATAAGTGTTGGAACCTTCCAATTCAACATGATTTTCCATCTCTTTATCTTGGTTCAAGTCTCCTTAACTCTTGCATGATAGCATCTTCATGTCTCATCTTGATAGGTATCCCCCTTGTGCCCTTTCCTTGGCAACCCTTTGTCATCATATTTCCATGGTACAATGCTATCACCTACAAATGATTTCAATCATGAAAATAAAACATTAGTCCCATAATCACCTATTATAACTGTATTTTCTCATGTAACATATTGATTGTGATGGGGAAATGTGTAAGGGATTTGAGAGGAAGAAGCTAAGAATTGCATAGCTGAGCTCAACAATGACCAAGGGATGACTATGTTGTCCACTGGAAATGTGTAATGAGAAATAAGGATAGGATATTCAAAGTTATTCTCAGTGGGCAAGTCTAAGAGACAAGGTGATGAGCTTGTTGACTTTGGATGCATAGTGCATTGTGCTTAAGGAAGAGGAGGCAGGGATTGCACAATTGGCTGAGGTAAGTGGTAGAAAGTTAAGTCACTTTGTTTATAATATGCTCATTGTACCATGAAAGGGAGGGAGCCTTTGTATTGTACAATTTTCCACTACAAGGAGGAAAATAAGGCCTTACTGTCATCTAGAAGTGCTCAATGCACAATACAATGCATAACTTATCAAGGCTTAGTGCAATGAGGTAGTGCACGCATCAAGGGTTCAATGACTATACTATGAAGGTACTTAATGCACAACAATGGGATTTGTCCCTGAGAAGGCCCAGCGCACAAGTATATGAGGCATAGTTTTCATCAGTGAGGCTTATGAATGAGTAGTGCCCATCACCTGGTGCAAGGTTAGTGATTTCATAATTTTGCACCTAACAGGAGGACTAAGAAGAGCTACAAAATGGCTAAGTGTGGGGTTAGTGGGACAAGAGGGAGAAAGACATTCAATAAAGTCCTAAAAAAATATCAAATACATGTATACCATGAAATACAAGGTAAAAAACCATACAATAGCCAACAATGACACTTATGGATTGAAACGATGACAAATCGACACTTATTTAGGAGCGCGACAGTTAAAACGTAAGATTGTGACACTTAAAATGCAAATGGAAATACAAGTGTTGATTGTAATAGAAAAGTGTGTTATGCCATGGGAAAGTGTCCAACACATATTCTAATTGTAAATATCATCAACTAGCGTATGAGAATGTGTTGGAGCTGCCTCTATAAAGTGTGTCATGGTTCTCTTGAAATATATGAGAACAAATGAAAACAATACATGCAAGGCTGAGAGCGACACATGAAAAATCAAAAGAAAACACAGAAGACACATGAAATAATGTAAGTAGGCCAAAGGAGATACTTGTGAAAGCTAAAACAAGAAAAAATGATGCATGTAAGAGAAAAATAAAGTGAAAATGACACTTGCAAAGAAAAAAGCGACAGTTGAGAAACTCACTCAGAAGATGGAGAATTTGCAACCAAGAGTGAAGGAATGCTCCTTATACTACAATAGTGCATAAAGCTCAAAAGAAAATATGGATATAAGAATTAGCTCTAGATTGGACTCTTTATATTGGGAGATGAGACATGTAATTAGGGTCAAGAATAGAGAGTGCACTTTGTGCATGTTTGAAACTAGGAGCCAAGAACGAATTGACTAACTTGTAGAAATACATTCTCACTGTCAGCAACATATGGAAATCATTGTCTGCAAAGGATGCCATTACACTGTCCATCAGGATTGTGTAGTGACTCTCTCTGGGAACTGTGCAATGCACTGTCTCCAGAGACTACACAAACACTGTCTTCAAGAACTACGCAAGAACTATCTTCAAGAGTTGTGTAATCATCATCCTCAAGGAACTGTGCAGTAACTATCATAAGGAACTACATAACCACTATCATCAAGAATTGCACAAAGACTGTCATCAGGAACTATGTAGCCATTGTAATTAGGAACTACATAGTGACTATTAAGAAGGATTGCGCCTATTTAGAAAAAGTATGCTTGCGAAGACATCATGATTTAGGAATGTGAAAGCTGTGAAAATTCCTTGAAATGCAACAACTAGAAATTATTCTTCTAACTGGTTAATTACTAAGTAGTTTATTTTCTACAACAAATAATGAATAATTCACACTGTAATTTCTTCACAAATAAAAATTAATGTTTGGCCAATTTAATGTCCTTAAATTTCCAATCATAAATTATTGACGAGGGTGGGTATATTGATGAAGCACAGGTGCACTACATGTGCTAGAAATTATTTTATGTCGTTATGTTCCTGTTAGAGTCTAAACTTAAATTAGTGTGGAGATGGTATTATTTATTAGATTAGTGTATTGATCCCTAAAGTTGGTAGCTAGTTTTCTCAGGAATTATTCTCTATTGAACTAGTTATGGATGGTATGAGGGGTGATTCTAGACTTTACTTTTGTTAGACTATTTTGGATTTATATCTTGAATTTTTATGCTGCAACCAAATCTAAATTACTATGTGTAGAAGAGATCTATTCTATAAAATTGTAAATGAATAATGTTTGAATTTGATTGCCAAGGAAAATACTGTCGCTCTTTGACTTATTCAACTTCATCTAAACAAAAATTCTGGAAAGCAACTATGTTATGAAATAAAACAATTGACCTACACTAAGTAAAAAGAACAAGAAAATGAACACACTGTACTAGATAAAAAAGAAAATAAAATGACAAAATTAAGCTAGGTAAAAAGAAAAGGAAATTGCTTATGCATACATTGATTCAATGGTGAATTCATCATACTGCATTTCAACACACAAAACAAAGCATCTACAATTAAGTAATTAAAGAAATCTATGTGTAATTGGTTAAAGACCTGTACTGGTGGTAGGGGCCCTCCACGAATCAGTCGAAAATCTCCAATCAACGCAACATAGAGAAAACATAAAACCAAGTCTATTACTTGCAAACAAGTCTTAACAAAATGTTCTCAGAAATTACATAAATCGGCGCGCACCCAAAACACAGAGCGACCATAGCATTTATAATACTTCTTGGCATAACAGTATGAGAGTTTCAAGCCTACATATCTTTATTTTGATCAAACAATATCACTAAATAATCGATTTGCTATTCGGAAAATAAAATCGATAAGATTTCATGAAAACTCGGACTTTGTCCCGACAATAATCTTACAGTTGACTTTGAGGTTAACCGTGTTATCATGCGACCTTCTTAATGAATTGGTTAGAGGGAATAGGAAAGAATCCATGAGGGGATTATTCCTCATCCATCTATATCTTTCTTCACTGAGCTGGAGCTTCTGAACCCTGTCAACAATGGAGGCAACTGCGGAAATCCGGATTAGCTGCAGAAACAGGCCAATTCCATAGTTGAATGCATACTTTAACAAAACAATAAGTTATATAGATAAATATCAAGAAGAAGACATGTAAGTGCTTATATTTAACAAAACCTTGTGTCTATTGCATTATTTAGGTGATAAGTATAGGAGAAAGAGAAGAAGTATAGATAAAAAGGGTGTCAAGGTAAGACAGTCCTTGGAATCTACATTCCCCCATGCTGGAGGTTTTGTATGTCCTCATACAATTCATCATTTTCATTTAGTTGTGCCTTCTGATCATCGCCTCCAGGATTCATTTTCTGGCAACCACTGGCATCCTTGGTTTTCTCATGAGGATTTTATATTTTAGGTTGATAATTACTCTTTGCATTGCCCTATTTTCCTTCTTCAGATTTTTGTTCTTTTTGTACCACAAACTCAAATGAAGGAGGAGGTTGTCACTCTTTGCAATTTGAATCTCACTATGTGCTTTCAATGCCTTATTTTCATTCTTAAGATATATGTTCAATGTCTCCAGCTCAAAAATATCTTGCTTTAAAACATTTGATGTTGAAGGTTCTTGTGGCTCATTGAACTGATTTCTCCCTTCTCCAGGACTTTGGATTGACAATTTAGTTTTTGTTTCTTTTCTTTCTAATGACTCTATGTAGTCATAAATCTCTTGTTGAACAAGATCAACACCTGGACTGTGCACTGGGCTCCTTGGAGGCGAACTGCAAGGTGGTGATGACACTCTCGGTGATAGTTTTGGTGATCCTCTTGGGGAACCCTCAGGGTTTTTAGTTGGCTCGTTTTCCTCGAGATCAATGTATTCCATAGCTTCTGAGACTGCTTGTTGCATTGTGTTCAACCTGGTACTTCTCCTTAGTCCTAAGGTCTGTAATCCCTGTGCTCTCCTTCTTTTGGCTTTTGGCTTTTCTCCTTGAAGAAGGGTCCTAGTTTGTGGTAAATATTTTGTTCTTTTGCTAGCTTTCTTTCTTCTAAGATTTCCCTTTTTCATTTTCTGCAAAATATCCACTATGGGCAGTTCATATTCTGATAATTCCGGTTGAGTCTGGGGTTCCTGTTCTTTTATTGCTTCCATTTTTCTCTTTCTTCCCCTGAGGGTTCTACTGTTGTTGGGTTGTTCAAGATATCTTTCTTCAAAATGGTTCCTCACTAGAAAATTTTCCCAGTTATCCCCTATACTCCAAAGGTGTAACTCAACCAATATCTTTATCAATCCATGATGATACATGGTATTATCTATGAATTGAATTTTCTTTTGAATGTTCATGGACATTTTCTTAAGACTATGCAAGAGGTAATAAGGAAGATTCATTTGGTGTTCCTCAAGAAAATGCATCATTATCCTAACATGGTAGAAATACATGTATCCAAACCGACCCTCACAAGTGATTAATTTTCAAAGTGCAAGTAGTAAATTCCTCCATTTACTCTTAAGGGTTGTACTAGGAATACCTTTCTTGAAGACAGTGGTGTCCATATTTGGATTTTTCAGGAAGACCTTCCAATCTTCTCCATTGATTCCCCTATTTTTGAACCATTTCTCTCTGCTTCTAGGAAATTTAGTTGCTTTTGTGATCATGGACTCTGTTATGGTAATTTTAATTCAGTCTCCATTCCATCAAATGAGCATACAAAAGTCTTTGTCACTTCCTTGTGAAAACCATCGAATTTTTCTATGAATTGCAACCATTGTTCTTTCTGGAATAGCTCCCTAGTCTGAGGATATCCTTTTAAGAATTTCTTCCCTACTGGCTCGGTTCAGACAATAACACCCATTGTGGAAGATGGTTCATCCCAAGGACCGGTTACTTTGACAAGAGAATGGTGTTGGTAGGGTTTCGTTTAGTGGCAGAGAGACAAAGAGGCTATGTGAGTTCGAAGAAATGCAAGAACATGTGGATTATAGTGAAGGCCGTGGAAACGAATTTGACTATTGGGGCACATTTAAAATAATGATTCAGTAATTACTTCAACAGATTTGGAATGAGGACATGACAGGGTTTTAAGTGGTGGATTATGATGTTTTTAATAAGTGACCATCACCCTTAAATTGCAATGATTTTGTTTAATTTTTAGCAGTACTATGTCCTCTTAGTCATATATGCAATATATCAATCCTTATTGGTAAATTAAAGTAGCACATACCTTTTATTAACTTTGCTAACCTTATTTGTTGTTCTGAGATCTCGTGTAGGTACTTTTCTCTGTCAATTATCCTTCAATTAGAATCATCAAGTGTCACTGTCAAGTAGGCTTTAAAAGTCTTATTAGGCTATAGAAACTTGTCCGAGCTGCAGAAAGTTACCGATTCTGCAGCTGAGAAACAAAAAAACTTTATTAAAGGATTCTTTTATCTTTTTTTCTTTCGAAAAGAAATTTGAAGTGCCAGCAGAAACTGGTTTTCACTTCAAATTTTCTATATAAACATGCCAACAACATGCTGTTTTTCATGCTTATACCTCTTATTATTATTATTATTGTTATTATTTTAACATAAAACTGAGTAAAATTTATAAGGTGAAAATGAAAAAGAACTCTTCCCGACCATCTTCAGTTATGAATTATCTTGGAACATTTTGACAAATTCTTCTTTTGTCAATGTCTTTTGGTAAACTCTGATTCGATGTCCGTTTACTAAAACAGGGATTTTCTCTTCATCAATAGACTTGATTCTAACTGCACCATTGTCAAAGAAACTTTCAACTTCATAAGGTCCAAGCCAATGGGTTTGGAATTTTCCTTGAAAATTTTTGAACTTCGAATCAAAGAGTAATGGCCAATCTCCTAGATGATTTTTTTTTTCTTTAATGTACTTATCATACCATCTGGATCTCTGTTGTTGAACTAGGCTAGTTCTCTGGAGGGCTTCTTGTCTTATTTCATCAAGCTCATTAAGTTGTCTCATCCTTTGTTTATGTGCTTCTGATAAGTCAAAATCTAATTGGACCGTTGTTTTGTAAGTCTGGATTTGGAAATCTATCAAAAGTAAGACCTGCTTCCCATAAACAAGTTCATAGGGAGTATGTCCTGTAGTATTTTTCCATGTAGTTCTATAGGCCCATAAATCTTTTGGAAGCTTCTCTACCTAGTCCTTTCTGTGTAAGTGTACAATCTTGGTAAGGATTGCTTCAATCACCCCATTTGTAGACTCAACTTGTCCATTGGCTTGTGGATGATATGAAGTGGACTCCCGATGTTTGATTTTGTACTGCTCCACAAGCTTCTTCACTAATCTTGATGTAAATTGTGTTCCTTGATCTGTTACAATTTTTCTTGGAACACCAAAACGAGTGAAATATCTTGATAAAGAAATGAAACTACAATGTTTTCAATAGCAAAAGGAAGTGCTTTAGATTATACCCATTTAGTGACATAATCAGTACATACCAGAATAAACCTCTTTTTCTTTGAAGGTGGGATGATTGATCCAACAAAATCTAGTGCCCACTTTTCAAATGGTTCGATGAGTACTTGTGGTTGTAATGGAATTTCATTTGAAAGAGTGGGTTTACCCATTCTCTTACAACTATCACATATTTTAACATATTCCTTAGTGTCCCTAAAAATGGAAGGCCAATAATATCCTAAAAGCAAGATTTTATAAGCAGTTCCCCTATTAGAAAAATGTCCTCCACATGGTTCATCATGTCAGGCTTTAAGTATTTATGGTATTTCATCCTCTCGAACACATCTTTTGATGATAATATATGGTCATGTTTTGTATAACTCTTCATTTATCCATGAATAAGATGTGTTATTGTGGACTATTCTTCTCTTTTCTCTGGGAGACAAATGAAATGGCAATTTTCCTGTAGCTAAATAGTTAGCAATATCTGCATACCAAAGTGATTTAGTAGATACTGTAAAAAGATATTCCTCAGGAAATTTATCCTCTACAGGATGATCATTATTATCATTTTGAATTCTAGATAAAAGTTCGACAATTGTGTTCTATTTTCTGGGCCTATCTATAATGGTGATGTTGAATTCTTGTAACAATAAAATCCATCTGGTTATTCTTCCACTAGTGACTGGTTTATTCATTAGGTATCTAATGGCAGAATGGTCTGTGTGAATACAAGTTTCATAGCCAGTTATTTAATGTCTGAACTTGTTAATGGCATGAACTACAACTAAAAACTCCTTCTTAGTTACATTGTAATTTAACTCTGTAGGAGTTAAATCTTTACTAGTATAATAGTTGCATAAGGAGTAAGATATTTTTGTCCTAACACAACTCCTAAGGCTGAATCTGAAGCATCCATTGAGATATGGAAAGGAAATTTCCAATTAGGTCCTTTTAAGATAGGTGCTTCAGAAATTATCTTTTTCAAAGTTTCAAATGCAGCTTGACATTCAGAATCCCAATTGAATTCACAGTCCTTGGTAAATAATTTAAAAAGTGGAGATGCAATTTTTGTGAAGTTTTCTATAAATCTTCTATAATATCTAGTAAAGCCAAGAAAAATTCTAACATCTCGTTGGCAATTTGGCACTGATAATTTAGAAATGACCTCAACTTTAGATGACTCCACCTTAATTCCATCTCCTAAAATATGGTGACCTAAAACAATTCCTTCATTAAACATCATGAAACATTTTTCATGGCTTAAGGAGAGATTTTTTTCTTTACATCTTATTAATACTTTTTCTAAATTTTTCAACGCTTCATTAAATGAATCCCCATAAACTGTGAAAGCATCCATGTACACTTCCACACAATCGTGAATAAGATCAAAGAAAATTCCAAGGAATGCTCTTTGGAATGTCTCTGGAGCATTGCATAATCCAAAGGGAAGTACTCGGTAAGCGTAAGTCCCCCATGGACAATTGAATGTGGTTTTATCTTGATCTTCAGGGGCTACCTGAATCTGGTTATATCCACTAAACCGTCCAAAAAGGAAAATACTTTTTCCCTGCTAATGTGTCTAAGATCTGATCTATGAAAGGTAGTGGAAAGTGGTCTTTTAATGTTGCTTTATTCAATTCCCTATAATCGATGAATAATATCCATTTTCCGTTTTTATTTGGAATGATTACTAGAGGTGAAACCCACTAACTATTGGATATTGAATAGATGAAATTTACATTTAACAACTTTTGCAATTCCTCTTTAACCATTTCTTTTAAATTTGGGTTCATTCTTCGTTGATGCTGTCTGACTGGTCTTGCACTTTGTTCAATGTAGATATGGTGTATGCAAGTTTTAGGATCAATCCCCCTCATATCAGTGTATTCCCATGCAAAAGAAAAAGAATGTTTCTATAAAACTTCTACCAATTGATTCTTTTGTAATTCTTCCAAGTTTTCATTAACATTCAAAGTTTTACCTAGAAATATCTCTATCAAAGAATTCCCAATTTTTTCCATGGAGAGAAATGATACCTGTTTAGATGATAGATACTCATTTCAACTACAATCATAATGTGAGGAAGATTCATTATTTTTCAATAGGTTTAAAATTTGGTCTTCCTCTCTTACTTGTTCAGTAGTAGAAACAGGTTGTATATCATCTTCATCATCTATCCATTCTTCATTCTCTGTTCCTATTGTTGTTCTTGCAGGAGGGTATAATGTAAATTTTTTTGTAGAATTTCCATCTGAGATAAACATGTCACTTGATCTACACCCGATAAAAGCATCAGTTGTGGTTAACCATGGTCTTCCTAGGATTAATGGATGTCCTCCTAAATTATTCTTGGGTGTTAGGACCATGAAATCAACAGGATATCCCCAAGAATCTAAGGATACACAAACATCTTCCAACACACCATCAGGTTTAATAACAAAACTATCTACTAATTGTAATAAGGTTGGTGTGTATTGAAGGTTAGGAAGCCTAAGTGTGTCCATAACTTTTTTACTCATTATATTTATGGTTTTTCCTAGATCGATCAGTGTGTTTGGTATTTCAGTTCCATTGATGTGAATTTTTACACTGGGGATTCCTGAATATAAATATTTTTGAATTGTCATCTTCCCCATAATAATGTCTACAATTTTTCTGACTAATTGAATCCTTTTGATGTCTTTTATTTTTCTTCTTGATCTTTGATTACTTAGTTCCTTAATTGTTTTCACAAAGATCGATATTTATTTTATGGCTTGTAATAAAGGAATCTTGATACATACATTTCTCAATTCATCCATCATATTATAATCAGGCGAGATAATTTGTTTTTCTAATCCATCGATTTTCAACTGTTCAAGGAAAGGTGGTCTAATTGATAGCGAGGGTTGTTCTGTGATAGGAGTATTTATTGGAACATTTTCTGTTTGTTCATTTCTTTTTGCAGGAGAGAGGTCTCTCATTCTTCCAATTGATTTTTGTGTCTTTGAAGATTTGGTCTTGTTTCCTGAATGACAACAAGGGGATTTCTTTGTAATACTCTTCCAGACCTTAATTGGACATTATTTAGATCTAGTGAAGTTATTACATAAGTTTGAGGATTCTTCCCTTCTATGTTGTACATAGGTTGTTGTGGTATTTTATTGTTAGGATCCGAAAGTGGTTGAGCAGGTAGTTGATTTGGTTTTTGTGGAAATGGTAGGGAGAGTTTTGGATTTTTATTTTGAACTTGGATTTGAGGTAATTGATTAGCTTGGGGAATTTGATTAGATTGGGGTAGAAATTGTGGTGGAAGATAGGATGGTGAATATTGTTGATACTAAGGATAGGCCCCATAAGGATTTTTCCATCCTTGATTCCAGGATTGTGACTATGGTTGAGCCCAAGGCTGCCAAGATGGATTTAAATTATTTGGTGAATACTGAGCCAATTGTTGTGGTCTGAATCCTCATGGTTGATTTGGTTGGGGGTTTTTCCATGGTCTCTTGGCTATAAAGTAAAGAGGGTCTACTTGTTCTGGTATTCCTTCATCATTAAATATAGCCTTGAGACCTGGTAAAGAAGGACATTCCTTAGTATCATGATTATTTGCACATATGACACAAGTTTCTATGGATTTTGAATCTAAGGGACACTCTCTTAGAGCATGTTTCTTTCGACATCTAGGACAGAAAATAAATAATGCAACATCTTCAGATTTTTGCTTGTTTTGTATTTTAAAGGTGTCTATCTGCTCACTTAGACTCCCTAAAACGTATGTCTTAAAGGTATCAATAAAAATTCCTAATTCTGCCTTGCTGATTTTCCCAGCTGTAGATTTATTAATTCTTTATAAGATAGGGTCTCTAGGATTCCTTCCAACTCGTGCTTTACCCCTTGAGATATGTACACATAAATAAAAAATATCTGCAAATGGTAATTGAGAAATATGTCCTTTCTCGGTTAAGTTAAGTAGATCGATCCATTCATCTTTAATAGCTTTGAGTAGGAGGGATTTTAAAGTTTCCTCATCCAAATTGTCCATTTTTTCTCTTTTAATATTGTAGACAAATATTTCTACTAAATCTTCAAGATTTTCATCTTCCTTTTGTGTCATTTTGAAGGCTTCATCTTTAAGGTTTCTAGGCATACAACAATCTCTATATTTGCCTATGAATCCTCTTTCATTTGTCCCCATGTTGTTATAGAATGCACTCCTAGACTCATGAACCATTTTAATGCTAAATCCCTTAAGGTAGCAGGGAAAATTTTCAGTTTTTGAGCATCATGCAAATAGTCATATGATCTGCATAATACCTCAAATTCGAAGAGAAATGTCTTTGGGTCTTCATTTCTTTTTCCGTGGAAATTAGGAAGCATTGAGGGTGAGCTATTTTTCATTGTATCTTCATCAAGAATAGGAAATCCAAAAGGATCTTGGTTTCCTCTACCTCTACCCCCTCCTCTATTCCTATCTCCACCTCTACCTCTACCTCTACCTCCTCCAATCCTATTTTCCTCACCATTGACATTGTGTACCTATCTTTCCCCTTCTTTAGCCATGATAGATTCCTTAGAACTAATACAGGGTTCCTCTATCAATGGTTGTTCAAAATAAGTTTCTTGATCCCCTTCTTCCCTAGGAACTTCTAATTCTTCTCCCAAAAATTTTTCACCAGTGGAGGATAGAAAAATTACTCCTGTAGTTGGGGATATAGGATTTTCTTCAATTATAGATTCAGTAGATGAAGTAGGTGAAGTTCTAGATTGGATTTCCGATCTTGAGAATTCAGGAAGTCTTTGTCAACCTCCAAATGGGATTCAGGTTTGAGTAGGTGGTGTGGAATCTCGAAATCATGGTGAAGTGACTCAATTTGTGGGAATTAGACTTCTTCCTCGCCTTACAAAACTACTTCTAGAGTCTCTATCCCTACGCATATCATGTTTTGAATTAATGATTTCCTTTTCTTCTTTTTTTTAACTTCTATTTGTACTTCCCTGACAGCGGCGCAAAAATATTTGGCCAATTTAATGTCCTTAAATTTTCAATCATAAATTATCGACCAGGGCAGGTATACTAATGAAGCACATGTGCACTATATGTGCTAGAAGTAATTTTATGTCGTTATGTTCCTATTAGAGGCTAAACTTAGAATTAATGTGGAGATGGTATTGTTGATTAGGTTAGTGTATTGATCCCTAAAGTTGTTAGCTAGTTTTCTCAGGAATTATTCTCTATTGAATCAATTTATGGATGGTATGAGGGTTATTCTAGAGTTTACTTTTGTTAGAATGTTTTGGATTTTTATCTCAAATTTTTATGCTGCAGCCAAATCTAAATTACCATGTGTAAGAGAGATCTATTATATCAAATTGTAAATGAATAATGTTTGAATTTGATTGCCAAGGAAAATACTATCACTCTTTGACTTATTCAACTTCATCTAAACAAAACATTCTAGAAAGCAGTTATGCTATGAAATAAAACAATTGAACTACACTAAGTAAAAAGAACAAGAAAGTGAACACACTGTACTAGATAAAGAATAAAATAAAATGACAAAATTAAGCTAGGTAAAAAGCAAAGGAAATTGCTTATGCATACAACGATTCAATGGTAAATTCATGATACCACATTTCAACACACAAAATAGAGCATCTACTATTAATTAATTAAAGAAATCTATGTGTAATTGGTTAAAGACTTGTACTGGTCGTAGGGGCCCTCCACGAATCAGTCGACAATCTCTAATCAACGCAGCATAGAGAAAACATAAAACCAAGTCTATTACTTGCAAACAAGTCTTAACAAAATGTTCTCAGAAATTACATAAATTAGAGCGCACCCAAAACACAGAGCGAACATAGGTTTTATAATACTTCTCGGCATAACAGTATGAGGGTTTCAAGCATACATATATTTATTTCGATCAAACTATATCGCTAAATAATTGATTTTCTATTTGGAAAAGAAAATCGATAAGATTTCGTGAAAACTCGGACTCTGTCTCGGCGATAATCTTGGAGTTGACTTTGACGTTGACTGTGTTATCATTGGACCTTTTTGATGAATTGGTTCAAGGGAATAGGAAAGAATACACAAGGGGATTATTCCTCATCCATCTATATATTTCTTCGCTGAGTTGGAGCTTCTGAACCCTGTGAATAATGGAGGCCACTGCAGAAATCCAAATTAGCTGCAGAAACAGGCCAATTCCATAGCCAAATGCATGCTTTAACAAAACAATAAGGTATATAGACAAATATGAATAAGAAGACATGTAAGTGCTTACCTTTAACAAAAACCTTGTGTCTATTGCATTATTTAGGTGATAAGTATAGGAAAAAGAGAAGAAGTATAGGCAAAAAGGGTGTCAAGGTAAGACAGTCCTTGGACTCTACAATTACACTGTAGAAATAAAATATGCGGAGCTGGGAAAATATAGAAAAATCACACACACAAATTTTTACTGTTATTTATGGACAATTGTCATTGGAAAAACCCAATGTGGGAAAACCAATGCAGCAGATGAGGGTTTTATTAATATGCAACATCAAAATTCTTGAGTACAATAATTTAGATGCCAAACTAGCAATCTTGTCTGAGATAAATATTGCCAATATTAACTGATGGAATTTACCCTCCTCCAAAAGAAATTCAAGCTCATTCTAGCCACTCAAACTGGCAAAATCGAATCCTCTGCAAAACTTTTGCGTCACCCCTACACAATCCCTCAAACACTCATCCCAATTCTACCTCGAATCTACCTCTGTTTGACTATTGCTACTCTAGAAAGAATTCTTCAACTCTCGAGAAAATTTTCCCAAACTTCGGCAACCGAATTCTCCTTTTGCTCATCTAAATCAAACTTCCCTCTTGAGGCTACTGCGCGACCCCTACACATAATCCTTGAGAAATAATACAACCTCCTCTCCCGACTCTTTAGAAAATGGAAACTCCTTCGAAAATCTGCTACACTACCCCTCTACCACTTGCTACTCGATCACTGGTTTGATCTCATTGTTGAATCACTTGCTATTGGAAAATCAAACTTCCTTGGTCAGTGATTATTTGCAATGGTGTGTTATCCATCTACCATCGTCCTCCTCTTGTAATCTCTAGTTAAGATTCAATGACCACAATTAAATCTTAATCAATGGCTGAGATCATCTCTAAGTCGATATGTGTGAATTTCTAGAGAATCCTCACTTTTCTTAATTAATTCCTATTAATTAATTGACTTCCCTAAGCTAGACTTAAGAAATAATTAAATATTGACTAATTAATTTGACTGAGTTAGGTGGAATTTCTAGAAACGATTTATGGGTTTTGGAGAACTCATGCGTTTTAGCCTTTCCACAAATTTTGAGACTAGAACACCATTTGATGCTACAAAAACTAGCACTCCCTATTAGCGAGGAAGGTGTTCTAGTGTTGAAGTACTATAACACCCTACCTTTGCATCATCCTCCCATACACGCTGATGATGTTTCACAATTGTAGCTACCTGCCACTGTCCATCAACCACTACATTCACTCTGATTCATTTGATATTGGTTGTAGTTGAACCATGTTGCATCTATGTTACTATTGAGACTGCATTGTATAACTTGTACTGCTTCCAACTCAGCATCTCCACTGCAACCCAACTAACACTCCCTCTCACTATTGTTGTTGTTGTTACAACTACTACAGATGAGAATTATCTGAATCAATTACATCTATGTTCTGCAACTGTCTCCTGAGTCTCTAACTGTTACTAGACTCTACATTGTCCACTATGAAATCTACGATGTTGTTTACTCTGCAATGTTCCTACTGTTGGTGTCCAGGTATGACACAATTTTGTCAACCCTTTTCCTACATTAATTCATCAATCCGGGTGCATACTCTTTTCAAGGTAACACGCAAGGTATATGTAGGAGCAAGGTTACACTCTACATCAACCAAGGGTTCATGATTAAGAAATAAAAGCATCGTTGTAACAGTGATGGAATTGAGCTGCAAAACTTAAAAAGGCATTCACAACAATCTATGTAATCTACAACAATAATAAGGAAATAGATACATCAAGTAAAACAACACACAAAAATGAAACACGTGACACCTGATCAAAAGAGTGGGCCCAACTCTCTGATCAGGGCTGTGTTTACTCACAACCGAAGATAGAACAACAAAGCGTTTATATTTTATTAATCTGAAGAAAACCGTTGCAATACATATCCTGGTATGGCTAACCCTTCGCATAGGAATGATCCATATTTTATACAATACAGGGGGTGATAACCTCTTCCCCTAAAACCTGGCAACTACATGCCCAAAAATATACATTACTTCAAAATAGCACTAGTGCCGAGAGAGCGAGAATAGAAATGATCCAAAAAAGATTGGGAACAACTACAAGTTGGTTATGCTATTTTAGCATTGCTGAATGGTTGTTGTGAATCAACTGCCGCTATATGTTGGAAGATCAACACCTATTCTCCGAAATTTGTGGACATAACAAGTTTTAGTGGCTTGCATAGGTAAAACCCTCGTGACTTCACTTCATTAATTAAATATTCCAAGAGATAGAGAAAGGAGGGTCACCTCATAGGTTTAGCATAATAGATACATGTTAATGAGTGTAAAAGGGATGAATAGATGAGTGGAAATGTAAGGAATAGGTAAGCAAATTTGGTGCCCAACATCTCCCCTCAACTAGCCTTCTGCATGCCCTCATGCAGCTTGCCACCATCGCAGGTCTGGATTAGATAGACTGTGGGCCTCGTGAAGCTGAGCGAGATCATATTCCTCTACCATGTTTGTTCCTAGAACCTTATACCCTTCTAAAATAAGAACTTCCTTCCACCAATCATTTGGTACATTATATGTAGGAGTATAGTGCTCTATCGGCAACCAAATGATAGGGAACTTCAACCAGATTCCCATCCACCAGACCCCACATGTTTAGATGCATGCCACGTATCTTGGCACCTTGCTTAGTGCTCGTGAAAATTTGGTGCTCCAAACGGTTCCCTATTCCGGAAAGACGTGGGTGACATCATCCACCTTTTCTGGCAACTTTCAAGGGCCTCATCTTGAAATGTGACTATTTGTTTGACACAAAGATCAATGCACCACTTTTATGTCTTCAACATCCATTATTTGTTTCCCTTAATTTCTAAAAAGGTGTTGTGCTTATTGTACATAGTCACTCACTGCTCGTGCCTCCTCTCATCATAAAAAGCTTCGTGGTTTGATTTGACTCAAACATATTAGAAGCCTTCTGCTAGCTTATCTGATAGAGAGTATAAAAGGTGAGAGCCCTTGAATGAAAGTCCCCCACAGATGGGACTGGATTAAACTCTTTGTCTGCACGCAAAAGGTGTCCATGCATATAAATCTCACACATCAAATGTTGAGTTGCCAAATCTTGAGCCTTCAATATCTGGAGGAATTGTACATCGTCCTCGATCTCATGACTAATTTCCTTCTTAATTCTCTCCAAACAGAAGAAAAGAAATCGCTCATGCAAGAACAAAGCATAGCTAGAAGTAGGAGGGTGACATGCCATTACCTCTTTTGCCAGGCTGAACATCTGTTCTTTGTCAGCCTTCAATTCTGTCACTTGTCCCTCTAGCCGCTCCACCTTGAGTTGCTGCTTTGCGTGCCTCAATCGCAATATGTCTATGTGCTCCACATATTCGAAGATAGCCTTGGATGCTTGTTCCTGGGTTCTCTTCACTTCATTCTGATATCGAGCCGCGGTGGATTTCCAGGTTTGAACTTCAACCATCAAGGAAAACTCACGGCCTTCGAACAAATGCTCGATAGGGTCTATCTGAGTGGAAATAGAGGTTGTCGCCACATTTTCCACCTATGTTTCTGCTTTGGCCACTGTGGCTTTGGGCTTCTTAGCCCGCCACCTATATTTCTTCACCTATTTCTTTAGTTGGTGCACTTGTCTTCTCAGCCTCCTAACCTCTATTTTTAGCTGCATCGCATCCCTAAATTGCAGCTGATATTTCTGCTTAACGGGCAGCCTCCGTTGCTCACACAACTCTATCCATTCCTGCTTGACCACCACCTCATCTGGTACTGCAATCGGTTCGGCAGGTGGTGGATTACTCGAGGGAGTATCCACAGGTTCAATTGTTTGGACCACTCTTGGCCCCTCTTCCTTGGGAGCAATTTCTTCCTTCTTGATTGATACCTCGACCCACTGTGAAGTTGTCTCGTTAGGTGGTGGATCAATTGGATGGATATCCATCAGCGTTTCATTTGACATCTCCCCTCCTGGTTCCCTTGTTTCAGAAACACCTATCTCTTCCTCTCTTCTGGGTTCCTAGGTACCTGTTGCCCGAATAGTGTTTTCCTCACCCAATTGCAGTGCTTGTGGCTCTGCGGGTTGTCCTTTGATCGACCCATCAAACTTCAAAATAGGAGGAACGACCACCTCCTCCTCTACGCGTTAGGGAGAGCGAGACACCCTCGCCCCTCTTGGAATGGAGAAATAAGAGGGGAATTGAAAGAAGTTTTCTTCCTGGTCTATCCCGGCCCTAGCTGTGACCTCGAGCTCTTTTCCTTTATCTGCAACAGCTCCACTTTGGGTCGAGACTTCTTCCTGTATGGTTTCCTATCCCACAGTCGACACTAGTTCTTGTGGAACAATGTCGACCTTAGGACTCGATTCCTTTACAATTTCTGGAGCCAGACGGGTTGCTGGTAGGTCTTATGTAACACCACCACTCGTATCCAACATTTCTCGAGCAGCTGATGTTGGCACTGTTTCTTCCAGCCCGGCATTGATGAAAGTGGACTCTTGTATCACTGTGTCGACCCCATCAATTGTGACCATAGTTTCTCCTCCTGTTGATCCCATGGTTCCTTCAGCCTCTAGCCCCTCTTATCCTGGTCCATCTTCCTCCATTGGCTCCATAATCGAGGCTAGTTCTTGTGGGACAGCTTCGACCGTAATGTCAACAATTTCTTCTACCTCAGCCTGCTGCGGTACCTCTTCTCCCATTATGGTGTTGTCGATTTGCTCCCTTGGCTCCATAGTCGAGGTTGGTTCTTGTGGAACCTTGTCCGTGGTGCTAACGACTTCTTATATATCATCCCTCTCTTGCTGCAGCACTTCTTCTTCCATTGGTTCCACAGTTGAGGTTAGTTCTTATGTAACAGACTCGACTATCCTTTCCACTTCAAGCTCTTTGTTTTGTTTTGACTCCTCAGTCTCCATCTCCATTTCCTTTGGTTCTTCTTGATCCACGTATTCATATTCTACTACCGGCCCTTCCTCCATTGCTTTTGGCTCTTCTTCCATTGCTTCCAGCTCTTCCTCTCTAGCGGCTATAAAAGCTACTATCTCTTCCTCTATAGATTCCCCGAATGTTTCCCACAAGATTTGAAACTGGGCAATTGCATGCATGACCAATAGCTAAACCAGCCCATGGTTGGTGATAACCGCCACAATTTGTTGTGAATGTCGAGCAGATTGTGCCATCAGTTGGATGCTTTTTAGTAGGAGGAAAGGCATGTTTAATGAAAAGGCTTCCGACTGTAGAAACCGGAGGTGAGCCAACATTCTGAAATGGTATTTAAATACAGTGGCATACCTCCCTTCACAGGTTATATACCTCATTACAAAACCTACTACACCACCCCATGGGTGTGGTAATGAATTCCGATCATACCCTCGCCCTTTTTGGACGATGTTCTCACCAACTTGCAGAAATGCTTCGGGGAACTTCGGGAGGGAGGTTCTTCATGAAAACTAGCTTTGTCCTTGCTATGGTAGCCCACTGACCTCCACGATGGCTTCCTCTGTGATAGGAATTTCTATTCCTCGAACCCGAGAGCTCTCCTCACCGAGTGCAAATTCAATTGTAGCTACTTTGTTGAACCCCTGCAACCTGTCAAGATAGAAGTCCCAACCTACATTTACAAAAATCTGCCATACTTCCCTATTGTTTCGAACCACTGTTGTATCCTCCAGCTCATGGCGCACAACCAACCCACCCATCATTGTAGAAATGGTAACAGCACAGTGGACACAGTCGGTTGGTAGGGGAAGAGTAGCCGCAATTTGCACTAACAGTGACGATGGTAACAACATAATGGACGTGAGGAAAAAAAGGTGGTGAAAGTGACAGGTAAATTCTCGAAAAACGTAGCAAATGATGGCAAGTTATGGAATTACAATTGAATGATTACAATAATTAAATGCAGTGTATTAGGCAAAGGATCGATGAGGTATTTGGCATACAGATTCAATCCCAATGTGTCAGAATCATAATTATGAAATCGCAATATTTTTTTATTCCCGTTCACATTGGATTTGGTAATGATGTGGTACGAATACAATTAATAATATGTCGTCATTTTTTTATGATGAGATCCCCCCAACTTAAATGCGGCCATCCGCGACACGTAATAATCTCTTTAATGGAATATTTTAATTAAATCCATAAGAGTCAGCAGAGGCAGACTTGGCGACCTACCTAGCGGTGGAGTAATAGCAAAAAGGACTAGCGGAATAGTAGCAACAGGAGAGTAATGGCGCCGATGAAGTAACAACAACGTCGGAGTAACAACACCGACAGAGTAACAACAGAGGCAAGGTAACAAAATCAACGAAGCAACATCAACGGCAGAGTAACAACACCGACGGAGTAACAACAATGACAAACTAACAGTGCCGACGGAGTAACAACAACGACGAAGTAACAACACCGACGGAGTAACAACAATGGCGAAGTAATAGCACCAACGTAGTAACAACAACAACAAAGTAACAAAAACGGCGGAGTAACATCACCGATGAAGTAAAAACAATAATAGAATAACAACACCAATAGAGTAACAACAACGGTGGAGTAATAGCACCCGAAACTTAGAAATATTTTTAGGAGTAACAGCAGTGACAGAGTAACAACATGAAATATTCCTTGGAAATTTTTTCTTTCAGCTCCTTCTTGTCATAATTCGATCATTATCCCCACAAAAAGACAAACAAGTAAGTAGTAACAACATATCTATATATCTGTATATATATATATATATATATATATATATATATATATATATATATATTTAGAAGGCAGAGAGAGCATTCTCTGTGCCAACAACCATCAAACCAGAGTTAGCAGAGAGATGTTTGATGAAGGCATCTTTAGAAGCTGGATGGTGGTATAATTTCAGACGATGTCCATTCACTAGGAAGGAAGTATGAGTTTCATCTATTGTAATTAATTTGATTGTTCCATTGTCAAACAAAGTGTCCACTTCATAGGGTCCCATCCAATGAGTGCAAAGCTTCCCTTTAAAGTCTTTGAATCGGGAGTCATAGAGCAATGCCCAATCTCCTGTATGAAACACCTTTTTCTTGATGAATTTATCATGCCACGTCATTCTCTGCTATTGAATAGCAGTAGTTTCTGGACAACCACTGAACAAATCTCATCTAACTCATTGAGCTATTCCAATCAGTGTTTCTGGGCCTCTGATAAGTCTAATCCAACTTCCAAAGATGTTATGAGCATGTCGATCTCAAATTCTATTGGGAACAAGGGGGATTTCTGATTTGAATTGGATCCTTGAAAATTATCAGAGTTCTATGACTGTTTCAAATTATGTCAGACTCCAAAATCTTGTAAACAATGAGCTATCAGGAAGGACCTATGGACAATGATAGTTGTAGCTAGCACGAAACAACGAGGACCCTTGGTCAAAGCGCGCTAATCATTGGCCCATGGAGACCACGCAGTGGCACAAACTAGCCAATAGGGAGTCCAGATCAGAAAACAGAGGCCATTTCTGATACGCAATTAGCGCAAATCTCATATCGTAGGATAAAAACCTCAGAGAAGGAAAAGCCTCAGCACCTGGTCATGTGAAAAATAGGTAAAACCATGCGGAAATACCCGAAATGTTAGAAAGAAGGTCCCACGCTCAAAACCGGTGAAATATCGGAGGAATTTTGGGCAGTAAGCGGGTTTGGAAGAGGACCAAGCGATGCCATACACTGAATGACGAGTGTCTGGTGGATGAGAGAGAAAACTGCTCTCATCGCAGGGTAACAGTCGAGCAACTCACCTGTGCAATAAAAGCGATGACCGTAGGATCTGGAGGTACCAGATCAATGGAGAAGATTGCACCTGATGGAGGACTGGATTCAACAGAAAAATAGGCTGAGGCATATGAAATTTAGGGTCCGACATGACTGATGAGCTGGTGGATGAATCATTTTATGGAATAACTGAAATAACGACTGTTTGAGGAAGAACTGGCGCCTAGTTCGTAAGGAGACAAGTGGCCACCTCTCTGTGAAACATTACACAATGGTGATGACACAGAAGCAGGGAATTCCAGCGGACAGAGGTAGGCGATCCGAAGAGTCGGAACAAGAAGCGAACAGTCAAGGGACATATTGGATTTAAGCCATGAACCGACAGAGAACAAAATGGAGACAGAATAGAGAGTGAAGCAAGAAGTAGAGAATAGAGAAGTCGAGCTGACCTGTAGATCTAATGCAGCATCGAGTAGACAGAACCAAGAAGGCTTGAGAGGTTCAAGCAATCCCTGTGAGGATATCTATTGGGAACTGAGTACCAAATTGGACTCATCCCATTAAGACTAGTTGAGGTTGAGACTTGGTAAGGGGGGAGTCTGTCTACTCTAGTGGCTTGGGGAATCCGAGTACCATCCTACTAAGCATCATTTATTACAGGAGACTGAAATTGAGCTCCTCATTGTAAAAACTCTGCTTAAATACACAATAAAAAAAGGCCACCATTGAAAGCTGGACCAGGAGACGTAGCCCAGGAGGATTGGGTGAACTCATTAAATTGTTGTGTTTTGCATTTGCTTGTTATGTTTCTCTTACTATTTTCCAGTATCTGTTTATTTTGCAATCTTATCGATCCATTGCCTAAGATAATATAGACACACACACCAGCACATGAGTGTGTAATACCTTCATTAGTTTCCTGAGGTCACCTAGGGGTGATTTTTAGATCAAGTGGTATCATAGCTCTAGGTTGTTAAGGTTAGACAAGCTTATGTTAGATTTAGATGTTGAATGCTGACTAGATCAAAGCTAAAATTAGGAGAAGGAGAGTTGGTCGAAACTAATCCTAAAATTGGAAGAGTCTATCCTCAGAAGACAATGTCAGAGGAAGGTTCTGGTGGGGCCAGACACTCAATTTATAGATAGTTTCCTGGCCATAAGGTCCATGGTAGAGGAAATGTATAAGGACTTTAGAAAACATAAAGATGAAGATTCATCAGGCTCCAAACATGATAAAGGAGAAGAAGAGTCTCTCCTCCATGACCACTCAAAAGGCAAAGGGAAAGAAGAAAGCTTTCTCACACCTCCTAATAGCCCTAAACATAAAAAGAAGACATCTTTGATTAAACTAGATGTTAAATTTGATTTACCAATATATGATCGAGAGTGGAATGTAGAAAAGATGGACAATTGGATTAGACAAATTGATGTTTATTTTAGAGTGCAGAGTATTGATTCATACAAGAGCAAGATTCAGCTGGCCAGCCTACGCCTTGGAGGCACTGCCTTGGTTTGGTGGGAAGGCAAGACCCAAGCTGACATGAAGAGACATGGTAAGACTCTTTCTATCTGGAGTGAATTTGTTTATGTAATAAAAAAGCAGTTCTATCCACTGGCCTACATGCAGCAAGCCATGATGAGCTGGAAAACTCTTCGACAATTGAAAGGGCAAAGTGTAAAAGGTTACACCCAAGAATTTAGGAAGAGAGCTTTGATTCTAGGAATCTCATTATACTCACCTGAGACTGTTGAAATACATTGGTTGTCTACACAGCTACATGAAGCACACTATCCTCATGTTTAATCCCACTAGTATAGATGAGGTATCTGTTCAAGCTACACATCAAGAAGCTAGAGGAAAGAATGGAAACCCATAAATTGGGGGATCATCCCAACCCACTGCAAGCAAGAATAAGGAGAAAAGAAAACAAAAATGGAAAGCAAGGAAGGCCAACACTGCACAGAAAATCAAGTCTTCATGCACTCACTGTAAGAAGGATGGGCATGATGATGAGCATTGTTGGATTCTGCATCCAGAGCTGAGACCTAAGAAGTTAGAGGGAAAGAAGAAGAAGACTACTACAACTATTCAGAAAGATTTGGGTCAGACTCAGGAGATGAAACAACCATTGTAGCCACAGATATAAAAGGTAAGAATTCTAAAGCATCTACTAGTAATTCTGCACAATCTACTATTGATGAAGAAAATGAGAGAAAAAGACATGAGCTTTTCCATATTCAAGTTATTTCCAAACATCAAAAGATTGATATTTTGTTTGATAGCGGCTCACAAGTAAATTTAATTTCTGAAGCAATTACAAAGAAGTTGGGATTACTGACTACACCTCACAAGAAACCATACCCATTAGGATGGTTAAGTGGTAAAGCACAACTACAAGTGACTAGACAATGCAAACGCAAGTTTTCTTTTGGGTCAGCATTTGTAGATGAGGTTGAGTTAGACATAATTCCTTCGGATATATGTGGGATTGTTTTAGGAAGTCCTTACTTGCATGACAGAAAAGATATTTTCTATAGTGCTGAGAACAAGTATCTACTCGTTAAAGATGGAATCAAATACTTTGTAAGAGCTCATAAGCTCAAGAATAATTACACTCTCATAAACTCAGGGCAGATGAAACGAATTATAAACTCATGCAAACAATTTTTATTGATGGTTGTAAAGGAAAAGAAACTTGATAAAACCAATGTGTTTGAGGGTTGTGATGCTAAACAACAAGCTGATTTAGAAAAAGTTGTTTCAGATTATGATATCTTGTTTCAAGAACCTAAAGGTCTACCACCCAAAAAGGACATAGTGCATGAAATTAATTTGCAACAAGATGCTCCATTGCCTAACATTGGAATGTATAGGTTGTCTGCTTTAGAGAATGCAGAAATCAAGAAGCAGGTGCAAGAGTTGCTCAAGAAGGGGTTCATCAGACCTAGCACATCACCATGTGTATCTCCAATTGTTTTGGTGAGAAAGAAAGATGGCTCGTGGAGAATGTGCATTGATTACTAATCACTAAATAAGATAACAATTAAAAATCGTTATCCCCTTCCTCGCATAGATGATATATTATATCAATTGAAAGAAGTTGTTTATTTTTCCAAGTTAGACTTGCATAGTGGATATCATCAGGTCAGAGTTGCAGAACAAGATGCATGGAAGACTGCTTTCAAGACAAAGCAGGGATTGTTTGAGTGGCTAGTTATGCCTTTTGGCTTAACTAATGCTCCTGCTACTTTCATGAGAATAATGAATGATGTACTTAAACCTTTTCTTGATGATTTTTTTATTGTGTATCTAGATGACATTCTGATATTTAGCAAAACACGGGAAGAACATTTAAATCATGTTAAGCAGACACTAGATGTTTTGAAAAGAGAAAAAAATTATGTTAAACTCTCAAAATGTGAATTTGGCAAAACATCTTTGAATTATTTGGGACATATAGTAGGGGGTGGTGAATTAAAGATAGATCCCTCTAAGGTGGCAGTCATTGTAAACTGACCTAAACCCAAATCTGCTACGGAAGTTAGGAGCTTCTTAGGAGCAGCACAATATTGGAGAAAGTTCATTTCTAACATTTCCTTAATTGCAGCTCCCTTACATTCTTTAACAGGATTGAACAAGGTGTTTCAGTGGGGAGGCAAACAGCATAAAGCCTTCAACACCTTGAAAGAAAATATTAGTACAGCATCAGTACTAGCACTGCCTGATCTTCAAAGACCGTTTGAGATCCAAATGGATGCCATTGACTATGCCATGGGAGCAGTGCTGATACAGCAAAACCCATATGTTATCATTCTGAGACATTTAATTCTGCAGTAGTTAACTATCCCACATACGATAAAGAATTGTATGCATTAGTACAGAGTGTGAAAAAGTGGAAACATTACTTAATAAGCAAAGAAATAGTTATACATACTGATAATCAACCACTTCAATATATACACTCCCAAACTAAGTTGCAACAATCAAGACACTATAGATGGATGGGTTTTCTACAACAGTTTCATTTAGTCATCAGATATAAAAAGGCATACGCAATAAAGTTACAGATATGTTATCTAGACCCATTATAAATGCATCTATTATACTTAAGCATAATTCTATGTTACATGAAAGCTACATTGAACAATATGCTCAAGATATAGACTTTAAAGATGTATATGCAACTTTAAGTCAAGGCAAATGAGTAGAAGAATTGGATTATCATATTAAAGACCGACTCCTATATCATTGTGGGAAGCTATGCATTCCACAAACTGAAAGAGTAAAGATAATTCGAGAAGCACACACTTCTCTAATATCAAGTCACTTTGGGGTAAGTAAAACAGTTGAACAACTGCAAAGATTTTGTTATTGGCCAAAAATGAATGAGATAGTTTCTAGATATGTAAGAGGGTGTACTATGTGTGCTAAAAGCAAGCCCAGCAATAGAAAACTAGGCTTGTACACTCCATTACCAGTTCCTTCTCATCCTTGGGAAAGTGTTTCCATGGACTTTGTTGGAGGACTGCCTAAATCTAGGAAAGGTCATGATTATCTGTATGTTGTTGTGGATAGGTTCAGCAAAATGTGTATCTTGATACCTTGTAATAAACAAATTACAGCTGAATAAACTGCAAAACTGTTCTTTCAACATGTATGGGTTCATTTTGGATTACCCACTTCCATTGTATCTGATCGAGACACTCGATTTGTGGGAAAGTTTTGGTCGAGTATGTGGGAATTGATGGACACCAAACTGAATAAAAGCACAACTTTCCATCCACAAACCGATGGCCAGATAGAAGTAGTCAACAGGACAGTGATCCAATTGCTCAGGGGATATTGCAGTAAGCATCCTAAGCTTTGGGATGAACATTTGTGTTATGTGCAGCGTGCTTACAACTGAGCCAAACATTCTTCCACACAGAGATCTCCTTTTGAGATTTGTTTTGGTTTTACACCAAGGTCTCCCTTGCATTTTGTCTTTGGCAAGGACACAATAGCTGAGGGACACAACGATGTAGACAATGCAACTAGGTTCATTTAACAAATCCAATAGATACACCAGGCTGTATAGGAACAGCTGGAAAAGAGCTAGGCCAAATACAAGGCAAGGCATGACAAGCATCAGATGGAGCATAGTTTCCAAGTTGGTGATCAAGTCTGGCTGTATATTAGCAAGGAAAAAATGCAAGGTGAAGGTAAAAAGCTGAAACCAATAAGGTATGGACCTTTCAAGATACTTGAGAAAATTGGTGAGAATGATTTTCGCCTTGATCTACCAGCTAACATGCACATCTACTCAATCGTAAATGCAGATAGCTTGAGATTGTTTGAACCTTCACTAATTGAGGATCTCGAAGAGCAGAGTCAATTGCCTTCTGTTGACGACCTATTACCTGAATATCTTAATGCATTGCAAGAAGATACAATTCTGGACAGGAAGGTGAGGATGACGCGCAGGGGAGATGTTGAGTACCTCAGAATTGGGCTCAGGGGTTCAAAGCCAAGCAATGCAAAATGGATAGAGATTGGACAAGTGAGAAAGTTGTACCCTCACTTAGTCGATGTTTGAAAACCAACTTTTGGTGGTCCAAAAGTTTTTTCAGTGGGAAGGCCATGATTTGAATTAGATCCTTGAAAATTATCAGAGTTCTATGACTGTTTCAAATTATGTCAGACTCCAGAATCTTGTAAACAATGAGCTATCAGGAAGGATCTCTAGACAGTGGCAGTTGTAGCTAGCACGGAACAATGAGGTCCCTTGGTCAAAGCGCGCTGACCGTTGGCCCATGGAGACCGCGTAGTGGCGCAAACTAGCAAATAGGGAGTCCAGATCAGAAAACAGAGGTTGTTTCTAATACATGATTAGCGTTAATGTCGTATTATAGGATAAAAACCTCAGAGAAGGAAAAGACTTGGCACCTGGTCATGTGAAAAACAGGTAAAACCGTGTAGAAATACCCGTAACGTTAGAAGGCGGGTCCCGCGCTCAAAACCAGCGGAATATCGAAGGAATTTTGGGCGGTAAGCGGGTTTGGCAGAGGACCAAGCGATGCCATACACTGAATGACGTGTGTCCAGCGGATGAGAGAGAAAACCGCTATCATCACAGGGTAATGATCGAGCAGCACACCTGTGCGATAAAAGCGATGACTGTAGGATCTAGAGGCCCCAGATCAATGGTGAAGATTGCACCCGATAGAGGACTGGATTCGGCGAAGGAATAGGCTGAGGCATATGAAATTTAGGGTCCGACATGACCGATGAGCTGGCGGATGAATCATTTCGTAGAATAACCGAAATAACAACTGTTTGAGGAAGAGCTGGCACCCAGTTCGTAAGGAGACAAGTGGCCACCTCTCTGTGAAACATTACACAGTGGCGATGACACAGAAGCAGGGAATTCCAACGGACAGCGACAAGCGATCCGAAGAGCCGGAAGAGGAAGCGAACAGTCAAGGGACGGATTGGCTTTAAGCCACGAACCGACATAATAGAAAGGAAACATAATAGCGAGTGAAGCACAAAGTAGAGAACAGAGAAGTCGAGCTAACCTGCAGAGTTAAGGCAGCATCAAGCAGACAAAACCAAGAAGGCTTGAGAGGTTCAAGCAATTCCTATGAGGATATCTGTTGGGAACTGAGTACCAAATTGGACTCATCCCATTAAGACCAGTTGAGGTCGAGACTTGGTAAGGGGGGAGTGTGTGTACTCTAGTGGCTTGGGGAATTCGAGTACCACCCTACTAAGCATCATCTGTTACAAGAGACTCAAATTGAGCTCCTCATTGTAAAAACTTTGCTTAAAGACACAATAAAAAATGCCACCACTGAAAGCTGGACAAGGAGACGTAGTCCAAGAGGATTGGGTGAACTCCTTATTAAATTGTTGTGTTTTGCATTTTCTTGCTATGTTTCTCTTACTGTTTTCCAGTGTCTATTTATTTTGCAATCTTATCGATCTGTTGCCTAAGATAATATAGACACACACACCAACACATGAGTCTATAATACCTTCATTAATTTCCAGAGGTCACCTAGGGGTGATTTTCAGATCAATTTCCCATAAACTAACTCAAATGGTGAAAACCCTTTTGTATTCCTCCATGTTGTCCTATACGCCCAAAGAGCTTTTGGAAGTTTCTGAGACCAATCCCGGTGATGACTTGCTACAGTTTTTTTCAAGATATTTTCCAATACCTTGTTTGTACTTTCTACTTGTCCATTCGTCTGGGGATGGTAAGGAGTTGTCACTCTTCGTTTAACCCCATATTTCTACATAAGCCTTCCTATCATGTGGGATGTGAACTGTGCTCCCCCATCTGGAACGATGTCCCTTGGAGTACCATATCAAGCAAAAATCTCTTTAGAAAGAAAATATGCAACCACATGTTCTGTTGCTTTCGCAATAGCTCTGGCTTCCACCCACTTAGTTACATAATTGGTGCAGACCAGAATGTGAATCTTTTGGTGAGAAGGTGGGTTGAAAGGTTCAATGAAGTCAATGTCCCACTTTTCAAAAGGTTCGAGTACTATTTTGGGTTGTAGTGGCATATCATACGATTTCCCAGGCTATCCCATCCGTTGATAACTGTCACATCTTTGGACATAATCTCGGGCATCACGAAAGATAGAAGGCCAGTAGTATCCCATTTGTAGCACCTTGTGGCCTATTCTTTTATCTGCAAAATTTCCTCCACAAGGGTCATCATGGGAAGCCTTCAGTATTTCATAGATGTCATCCTTTGATACGCAACGCTGAATCTGCTGATCAACCCATGTATGAAAGAGGTACCCTGCCATCATTGAATATTAGGTACTTTGATGAATAATTTTCCGCTGATCGGTGTTTGACAAATGATGAGGTACCTTCCCTGTAGCAATATAGTTAGCAATATTTGCATACCACGGAGTGTTAGTAGAAATTGCAAAAGGATGTTCATCTGGAAAAATATCTTCGATGGGTATACCTTCAGCATTATTTTCTAGCCTAGACATAAAATCAGCAACCACATTGTCCTTCCCTTGTTTATCTACTATGGTAATGTCAAACTCTTGAAGTAACAAACGACATCTTGTAATATGACCAGGAGTAATGGGTTTATTCATCAGATACATGATTGCTGCATGATCAATATGTATAAAGGTGGGGTACCCGGTAATATAATGTCAGAACTTGTTGATGGCATAGATGACAACGAGGAATTCTTTTTCAGTCACTGTGTAGTTCAACTCAGCTGGAGCCAAGTTCTTACTAACATAGTAGACTGCATATGGTACCTTATCCACTTTCTGTCCCAAAATTGCCTCAAATGTTGTCTGAGAAGCATCAACATGGATATGGAATGGTAATGTCCAGTCTAGCCCTCGAAGGATCGGAGCACTACAAACAAGTTCCTTGATCTTCACAAAGACTGCACAGTCATCTGTCCACACAAAATCTGCATTTTTTGTCAGCAATTGAAAAAGTGGATGGGCTACTTTAGCAAATTTTTCTATAAAGCACATGTAATAACCAGCACAACCAAAAAGCTACATACCTGTGTGGGTGTTTTAGGTATCGGGAAGTGCAATATTACCTTTATCTTAGCTGGATCCATTCGAATTCCAACAGCTGAGAGTAAATGTCCCAAAACTATTCCTTCCTCCATCATCATGTAGCATTTTATCGTACTCAAAGAGTAAACGCGCCCGCTTACATCTTTCAAGTACTTTTTTTTTTTCAGATTTTCCAACCCCTATTCGAATGAATCCCCGTATGGAGTGAAATCATCCATATAAACCTCAAAAATTTCATCTACTAGATCAAAGAAAATCCCAAAATTTCCCTTTAGAATGTTGCAGGTGCATTACAGAGACCAAATGGGATGACCTGATATGTGAAAGTTCCCCAAGGGCATGTGAAAGTGGTTTTATCATGATCTTCGGGGGCTATCCGGATCTGGTTGTACCTGCTAAATCCATCCAGGAAGGAGAAGAACTTATTCCCAGCCACAGTATCTAAGACTTGGTAAATGAATGGTAACGGAAAATGGTCTTTCTGCGTTGCCTTATTTAATTCTCTGTAATCCACGCATATCCACCATTTATCATTTTTCTTAGGAACCATCACTAATGGGGAAACCCATTGACTGTCCGAAATGGGGTAGATAAATCCCACATCCAGTAGCTTTTGAAGTTCTTCCTTGACAATGTTTTTCATAGTAGGGTTCATCCTTCTCTGAGGCTGTCTCACAAGATGACAGTCCTCTTTGATGTATATATGATGGGTGCATAAATTGGCAGGAATCCCTTTCATGTCTATATAGTCCCAAGCGAACGCTTCTTTGTGTTCTCAAAGAACATCCAAGAGTTGTTTCGTCTGGGATTCTGACAGATCTGGATTGATATTTAGGGTCTTCCCTAGCTCTATTTCCACTGAAATACTATCATGGGACATAGTTGTAGGTAGCTCATTGAATCCATCGACTGTTCTGATACTTTCCTGTGTTTCACAACTCAAGACAGACTCTAGAATTTGTTGATTTGAGTCTGAAACAGAACAGGGATCACTAATAAAAGTAGTAATTGTATCATCTTTTGTTTTTGTTTTCAACTAAAGGGCCTGTCGAATAGTAAGGAATGGCCTTAATTCCTCATTTTTAGATTCAGATTCTTCCTTTTGTAAAGGTTTCTTGTGGACCGATGGTTTCGCTGATGGACTAGGTTTTGCAAGAGGTTAAACACTAAATTCTTAGTACTTTGTCCATTCGAGATAACCATGTCCCGAATGACACCCAATATAAGTGTTTGCAGTTGCCAGCCACGGTCTTCCTAGAATTAGGGGATGGCCAGTAGCTAGGGATTGTGTTTGCAGTACTAGGAAATCCACAGGGTAGTGCCATGAATCAACTGAGATTGTAATATCGTCTAACTTCCCTACCATTTTAACCGTAGATCGATTCGCCATCTTTAACATAGTAGGTGTAGGTTTCAAGTTCCGAAGACCCAATGCCTACATAGTCTCAATAGTAATGACATTTATGGCAGCGCCCAAATCTACCAGCACATTTGGATTTTCTACTCCATTAATTTGCACAGTTAAAATTGGGTTCCCGGGTGTAGGTTTTAACCCCGTACAGAAATTACCTGCATACGAATTCTAAATCACAGAAAAATAAACAATGCGAGAGCATAACACATAAAACACATATACACAGAGATTTTCCCCTGGATCCCAAAATCGGGACTACTAGCTTGATTTTTCATTATATTCCTTTCAATGTTACAATACATATTTATACATGCCGAAGCATCCAATACCATGGACCGAAAACCATCGCGTCCAAAACCATGGACCGAAAAACCATAGGTAGGTTTGCCACAACCCAACAATCTCCCACTTGTTGTTTTCTTTCCACAAGGGGCCACAGGAGAGCTTAGTCATTTTTCCAGCCCTGAAATGCCCATTGTTTCTCTACACCAAGAGAACTTCTCAGAGCTCACAGATTTTTTCATTGCATCTACAGTATTCTTCAAAGTGTCCACCTTTACTAGAAACACCTTTTTGTCTTCTATCATATCCCTCAAAAAGTGATACTGAACATCAATGTGCTTTGTCTTTGAATGATAAGCAGGGTTCTTTTCCAAGAAAATTGCACTTTGGCTGTCACAGTCTATTCTTATAGCTCCCTGTACTAACCCCATACTTGAACACAATCTCTACAACCAAACTGCTTCCTTGCTTGCATGAGTGGCTGCCATGTATTCTGCCTCTGTAGTTGATAGTGCCACTACAGATTGTTTCTTACTCATCCAACTAACTGCACCTCCAAATAGGTTAAACACATACCCACTTGTAGATCTTCTCTGATCCAGATCTCTAGCCCAGTCTGCATCAACAAAGCCACGAATATCCAACACTCTATCCAATCCTAGTCTTC
Source organism: Pinus tabuliformis (assembly GCA_031772625.1). Taxonomy (NCBI): domain Eukaryota; kingdom Viridiplantae; phylum Streptophyta; class Pinopsida; order Pinales; family Pinaceae; genus Pinus; species Pinus tabuliformis. The sequence goes on from CM062817.1 coordinate 1,766,248,803, forward strand.
CTTGGTAGCACAAACCATAATCACTGGTGCCACGCAAATACCTGAAAACCCACTTCACTGCTGTCCAATGCTCCTTTCTTGGTTTGGATATAAACCTGCTCAATACTCCCATTGCATGTGCAATGTCTGGTCTAGTACAAACCATTGCATACATCAAGCTACCGACTGCACTCGCATATGGAACATGGGACATGTCCTTTTCCTCTTCTTGTGTCTTGGGACACTGTTTAGAAGATAACCTCACACCTACAGGAATAGGAACCTTCACCGGTTTACTATCCTTCATATTAAACCTCTGCAGTATTGTCTCGACATACTTCCTCTGGTTTAACCAGAGATTCCTCTTTGCCCGATCTCTTTTAATTTCCATGCCCAAAATATAGTTTGCAGCACCAAGATCTTTCATGTCGAATTTGGAGGACAATTGAGTCTTCAAATCCTGGATAATTTCTTTGTCATTTCCAACTAGCAACATATCATCCACATACAAGACCAGATAAATAACACGGTCACAAATTAATTTAAAATACACACAGTGATTTGCTTTGCTTCTGGTGAAGCCAAGTCCCCGTATAAATGTATCAAATTTTTGATACCACATCCTTGGTGACTGTTTTAACCCATACATAGACTTCTTTAACTTGCATACTAGTTCTTTATTACTCTTCACCGCAAAGCCTTCAGGTTGCTTCATGTATATTTCCTCTTCCAAATCCCCGTGAAGAAATGTTGTCTTCACATCCATCTGTTCTACCTCAAAATCAAAAGCAGAAGCAACAGATAAAAGTAACCTAATAGAAGTTACCTTAGCAACAGGAGAAAAAATATCACCAAAATCAATTCCTGGCACTTGGGAATAACCTTTTGCTACCAATCGAGCTTTGTATTTCTCCACCTTCCCTTCTGCATTTGTCTTCTTTTTGAACACCCATTTGCTGCCAATGGGTTTCCTTCCAGCTGGCAACTCCACCAGATCCCAAGCCTCATTTTTGTGCAAAGATGCCATTTCATCAACCATGGCCTCTTTCCAGAGTTTTCCATCCTCTAAATCTACTGCTTCCTTCACAGTTTTGGGAGTTTGTGGCTCTTCATCTTCTGATTCCTCCTCTGCTACAGAGTCTGATTCTTCCTCCTTTAGCTCAAACTCTATCTTCTCAGGTTCCTTTGGTTGGACTTCATGTTTAATAACATGTTTTACCTCTCTGAACACCACATTGATGCAGGAGCATTGGAACTGACCAGCAATGTGGAAAAGTGTCCACATGTTGTGGTTTGACAGGATGAATTTTATTACTATTTGTTCAATTTCAGTTTTACTGGGGAGGTTGATTCTTCATATAGTTTGTTATTATTGTGATAAATGCAATTGTTTCATTTGAGATTTTCTTTAATAATAGAAGATTATGTTAGCTGTTTGTTAGAGCAATTAGTGGAGGAAATACATAAAAAATGTAATAAGCAAAGAGATTTGGGAGGTAGAGAGTAAGTGTGGTGTGGTTGTTTGTATGGGCGAAAAGCTACGATTAATAAAGAAGACTGTTTTTGAAGAAAACCAGAGATCGTTCTTTGGGAAAAGGCATCAAAGCAAATCTTTGTTTTATTAGTGCTGATGAATAAAAAAAATAGTGTTTGTGCCCAATGTGTGATGGTTGATCTGTGTTATAAATGGAATAGACGTGGTTGTGTTAATGGTATGCAGATTAATACGTTGACAATTCTCTGAATTAGTTTGAACTGTGGTTTTGGTTTAAACTTGATAGAATATATGTGTTATGATCAATGATATGTGTTGAATTTTGTGAGTGGAATCTTCCCACAGAGTATAACCAAAAACAGACTGCGCGGATTTTTGGGACAACGCCGGATTTTGGAAATTGTGATTCCTAAAATCTCGCCTCAAAATCCTTGATATTGTTAATTGCCAGTTGTGATTCGAACTACTGTTCAGAATTAGCTTGTTAGATTGGATATTCATTAGTTTTCACCCAGCAATCCCAGCAGTTGCCTAATGGAGCATAAAAAACGCCAATTTACTTTGCCATATCGAAAAACAAGTAGTTGATTTCGATGAACAGGAGATCTGATTGAAGAAAAGCGCTTGCAGAGTTTATGTGAAATTCTGAGGACCACGTTGGTGTTTTGAAACAATGTCATGTTTATGAATACATAGCGCTTCTGCATGTTTATGTTTGTATTGCTAATACGTTATTGATTGCAGTCTAAGTGAATTGAGCACAGAAGTTTTAGAACATCGCGTTCAGGACCAGTAAAATGAAAAACGCAGATCTACAGAAATTCTACAGGTTGCAATTAAATTCCATGTCACGACAACTTTTCTGGGCATAGATATATGGTATAAGAGCGTTTTAACATAGATACAAAAAGATTTGGTATTATTTACGTTGTGGCAAATGCAAATAGATTGCATCGGATTGATTCAATCGATAAATGGTTGATTTTATTTGTTAATTGCAACTAATGCAACGCAGATAGGGCGCAAATGTTTTTGCTTTGTTTGAAACCAGTGGCTGGTATCTGATATATGATATAAAACTAATTATATGGTTGCGCCCTGTATGAAACAAGAAAGGAATCCAGTTTCTATGTTTAAGTTGAAACAGAGTTTTTAAATCAGTATTCCGGCATTTTAGAAGTCAATAAGATTGATTTGTATGCTTGTAATACAATTGGAGTGCGCTCAGAGTTTCAAGTACATTATTTTTTTGGTATCAGAGCTAGAGTTACAGGTGTTGTAGCAAAGATGCCGCCAAGGAGAGCAATTGGTCGAGGGAGACCAGAACCAAATGCAGTCCTGATAGAAGAAGTGCGAAGACTGCGTGAATGAATGGAGACAATGGAAACAACCCAGAGAAGAGCGCCTATTGAGGGGGCTGAAATTTCTTTAGAAGAATCTGAGGAAGATGTGGAAGCAGAAGAAGAGAATGAAAACGTTAAACTCGTGAAGATGCTGGCGAAAGTTGGAAGCAAACCCAAAATAGAGATTCCTATGTATGAAGGGAGTCTGAATGCCGAGGAGCTCATGGATTGGATCAGATCCATAGATCAGTACTTCGATTATGAAGAGATTGAAGAAAATAAAAGGGTAAAATTTGTAGTCACTAGATTGAGAGGTCATGCAGCCATTTGGTGGGACGAGTTACAGACATCAAGAACGAGAAAGGGGAAATCTAAGATCAAGCAATGGGATAAAATGGTAAGCAAACTGAAAGCCAAGTTTTTGCCTAAAGACTATCATTTGAATCTTTTTAAGCAGATGCAAAATCTGAAGCAGAAAGGAATGTCTGTTAAAGAATATACTGAAGAATTTTACAGGTTAAGCATCAGAACAGGGCATGTAGAAGATGATTTGGAGAAAGTAGTTAGATATGTTAATGGGCTAAGGTATGAGATCCAAGATGAGATTAGCCTATTAAGTTTGAAAACTGTTGAAGATGCCTATCAAGCAAGTTTGAAAGCAGAGGAGAAAATACTGCGGAAACATAGTCAAAGAAACAAAGGAAAGAGCTCAGCAATAGGTAGAGGATCAGCCAGATCCAGAGGAACACAACATCAGTTTGAAGCAAGAAGTTCAAGCAGCAGATCACCACAAATGGGTGAATCTAGTAGAGGGAGAATCGCACCCAGAGGAAGAGGGCGAGGAAGAGATGTTAGGTGTTATACCTGTGGAGAGTGGGGACATATGTCACGGGACTGTCCTCATAACAAATCAGCAAGCCAGAGGGGTGAAAATGTGGCTGAGGTAGAGCCGGAACCACCTCAACTTATAGAGAAATAAGAACCGCCGGAAGAAGGTGAATCATTGCTGCTCAGAAGAACTTTGCTGAGATCAGAAAAAGAGATTGGAGAACCTGTGCAAAGGAAGAACTTGTTCAGAACTACATGCAAATCAAAGGGTAAGTGTTGTAAGGTTATAATTGATAGCGGGAGTACTGACAATCTTGTGTCTACAGAGATGGTGGAAAAGCTTGGGTTAACAAGGAAGGCACATCTTGCACCTTACAAGGTATCTTGGCTTCAGAAGGTCATCAAGTCATCGTGACAGAACAGTGTAATGTGGAAATGCAGATTGGCACATACAGAGATGTGATTTTATGTGACATAATGCCCATGTATGTATGTCACGTGTTATTGGGGAGACCATGGCAATTTGACAGAAAGGCGATTCATGATGGAAGAAGAAATACATACACCATAGAAAAAGATAGAGTTAAACATACGTTGCTGCCAGTGAAGAATGATGCTGATAAAGAGTTGCCTGAAAATAGTATTATGTTGATGAGTGGTAAGGAATTGCTACAAGAGGTGGATAAAATCGAAGAGATGCATTTCGCTATCGTGGGAAGGCCAAAGGTAATTTTAACCTCCACAAGTTTAAATGATTTTCCTGAATAAATTCAATCTGTGTTAAATAGTTACATGGATATCATTGTGGATGAATTGCTGAATGAATTACCACCGATTAGAAGTATAAGTCACCATATCAATTTAATACCAGGAGCAAGTCTACCTAATAAAGTTGCATATAGATTAACTCCTCAGGAAAATGCAGAAGTTGCAAGATAGGTTCAAGAGCTGATGGACAAGGGGCTGATTCGAGAAAGTCTGAGTCCGTGTGCTATGCCAACGGTGCTTAGTCCGAAAAAGGGAGGAGAATGGCACATGTGCACCGATTCCAGAGCTATCAACAAGATAACAGTCAGGTATAGATTTCCTTTGCCCAGGATGGATGATTTAATGGATTGTTTAAGTGGATCTAGGTACTTTACTAAGATAGATCTGAAAAGCGGGTATCATCATATCAGAATTCAGGAAGGCGATGAGTGGAAAATAGCTTTCAAAACCAGCAGTGGACTGTATGAGTGGTTAGTGATGCCTTTTGGGCTCACTAATGCACCCAGCACATTCATGAGACTAATGAATGAGGTTCTGAAAGAATATACAGGTAAATTTGTTGTTGTTTACCTTGATGATATTCTAGTTTTCAGCAAAAGTAAAGAGGAGCATTTGGAACACTTGAAGTTGGTTTTGAAAACTCTGCAGAAAGAGAAACTACTAATCAATCTGAAGACATGTAGTTTCATGAAAGAGGAGTTGGTATATTTGGGATTTGTGATTTCCAGAGACGGTTTGAAAATGGATCCGGAGAAGGTACAAGCAATTAGAAACTGGGCTACTCCCAGAAGTGTATTCGAGGTAAGAAGTTTCCATGGACTTGCTAGTTTCCATCGAAAATTTATAAAGGGATTTAGTCAAGTTTGTGCACCAATCCTTGAGACAATCAAGGAGGTCAATCAGCCATTTCAATGGACAGAAGCAGCTGATAGGAATTTTAATTTGCTGAAAAAGAAGATAACAGAAAAGCCTATTTTGGCATTGCCAAATTTCGAGAAAGTCTTTCAAGTGGAAACTGATGCAAGTGGAGAAGCAGTTGGTGCGGTGCTAAGCCAAGAGCAAAGGCCGATAGCATATTTCAGCGAGAAGTTAAATGATGCAAAGAAAAAATATTCTTCTTATGATAAAGAATTTTACGCTATTGTGCAGGCATTGAAAAAGTGGAGGCATTACTTGTTGCCGAAGGAGTTCATCTTATATTCAGACAACCACGCTTTGCAGTTTATTAATAATCAACCAAAGCTAAGTCAGAAGCACGCCAAGTGGGTGGAATTTCTGCAAAGTTTCACTTTTGTAATAAAGCATAAAAGTGGTAAGTCTAATAAAGTGGTGGATTCATTAAGCAGGGTAAGTTTTCTTTTGCAAGAATTTAAAGTGGGTGTTGTAGGTTTTGATGAAATGATAGAAATGTATAAGGATGATGAGGATTGTAAAGACATCTACATGACAGTGCAGAATCCGGTGAGCCATAACAGAAGTCAATGGATGGATTACCTTATTCAAGGAGGCATGTTATTTAAAAGCAACAAATTATGCATTCCTAAATGTTCCATGAGAGAGAACATCATTAAAGAGAAGCACAGTGGAGGATTGTCTGGTCATTTTGGACAAGGCAAAACTTTCACCTAGGTGAATGCTTTTTATTATTGGCCTAAAATGCAAACTGATATTAAAAAGTTTGTTGAGAAATGCAGGGTATGTTAGTATGCCAAAGGAAGGAGTCAGAATACCGGTCTATATCAGCCATTGCCCATACCAGATCGACCATGGGATGCAGTGAGTATGGATTTTGTTCTGGGTTTACCAAAAACTCAGAGAGGAAACGATTCTATTTATGTTGTTGTAGACAGATTTTCTAAAATGGCTCATTGTATTTCTTGTAAGAAGACTAATGATGCCACACACATAGCAAATTTATTCTTTTCAGAGATTGTAAGATTGCATGGTTTGCCTGTAAGTATTGTATCAGATCGAGACACTAAATTTGTAGGGCATTTCTAGAGGACACTTTGGAAGAAACTGGGAACTAAACTCAGCTTTAGTTCAGCCTACCATCCTCAGACGGATGGACAAACTGAAGTTGTGAACAGAAGCTTGGGAAATATACTAAGAAGTCTGGTACATCAGAATCCCAAACAGTGGGATTTGGCATTAGCTCAAGCTGAATTTTCTTACAATGACACACCAAACCGAAGCACTGGAATGAGTCCATTTCAGATTGTCTTTGGAATGCATCCGAGAGGAGTATATGAGCTAAGAGACTTGGGGAAACAAGAAGCCAGAAGTGCAAGTGCTGAAGATTTTGTTGAACAAATGCAGAAGCTACAGGAAGAAGTTAAAGGTAAACTACAGGAAAGCAACAAGAAATACAAGCAGAAGGCAGATCTGAAAAGAAGAGAAAAAGAATTTCAAGTGGGAGATTTGGTCATGGCATATTTGAGGAAAGAGAGATTTCCTACAAAGACTTATAATAAGCTGAAACTGAAGAAGATAGGACCCTGTAAAATCAAAAGGAAATTTTCAGCCAATGCATATGAAATTGAGTTGCCGGAAGGGATCGGAATATCCCCCATTTTTAATATTGCAGACTTGTATCCATTCAGAGAGGCCGAAACAGAGTTACAGACTGAAGCTACAAGTGATGAAGTTCAAACTGTGGATTGGGAAGAACAGGTACCAAAAACATCTAAGAAAGAAGTTGAAGTTGTTTTAGATCAAAGGATATCCAAGAAAACTCGAGGACAGACATATTTTCAGTATCTTGTCAAGTGGAAAGAGCAGCCAATGGAAGATTCCAGTTGGTTGACAACAACTGAATTGCAGAAATACGGCATAAATCCTGAAAGTTTAAAGAACCAATCTTTTCTTCTCCGGGAGTCTGATGCAGGAGCATCGGAACTGACCAGCAATGTGGAAAATTGTCCACATGTTGTGGTTTGACAGGGTGAATTTTATTACTGTTTGTTCAATTTCAGTTTTACTGGGGAGGTCGATTCTTCATATAGTTTGTTATTATTGTGATAAATGCAACTGTTTCATTTGAGATTTTCTTTAATAATAGAAGATTATGTTAGCTGTTTGTTAGAGCAATTAGTGGAGGAAATACATAAAAAATGTAATAAGCAAAGAGATTTGGGAGGGAGAGTAGGTGTGGTGTGGTTGTTTGTATGGGCGAAAAGCTTCGATTAATAAAGAAGACTATTTTTGAAGAAAACCGGAGATCGTTCTTGGGGAAAAGGCATCAAAGCAAATCTTTGTTTTATTAGTGCTGATGAATAAAAAAAATAGTGTTTGTGCCCAATGTGTGATGGTTGATCTGTGTTATAAATGAATAGACGTGGTTGTGTTAATGGTATGCAGATTAATACGTTGACAATTCTCTGAATTAGTTCGAATTGTGGTTTCAGTTTAAACTTGATAGAATATCTGTGTTATGATCAATGATATGTGTTAAATTTTGTGAGTGGAATCTTCCCACAGAGTATAACCAAAAACAGACTACGCGGATTTTTGGGACAACGCCAGATTTTGGAAATTGTGATTCCTAAAATCTCGCCTCAAAATCCCGGATATTGTTAATTGCCAGTTGTGATTCGAACTGCTGTTCAGAATTAGCTTGTTAGATTGGATATTCATTAGTTTGCACCCAGCAATCCCAGCAGTTGCGTAATGGAGCACAGAAAACGCCAATTTACTTTGCCAGATCAAAAAACAAGTAGTTGATTTCGATGAACAGGAGATCTGATTGAAGAAAAGCGCTTGCAGAGTTTATGTGAAATTCTGAGGACCACGCTGGTGTTTTGAAACAATGTCATGTTTATGAATACATAGCGCTTCTACATGTTTATGTTTTTATTGCTAATACGTTATTGATTGCAGTCTAACTGAATTGAGCACAGAAATTTTAGAACATCGCGTTCAGGACCAGTAAAATGAAAAATGCAGATCTACAGAAATTCTACAGGTTGCAATTAAATTCCATGTCACGACAACTTTTCTGGGCATAGATATATGGTATAAGAGCATTTTAACACAGATACAAAAAGATTTGGTATTATTTACGTTGTGGCAAATGCAAATAGATTGCATCAGATTGATTCAATCGGTAAATGGTTGATTTTATTTGTTAATTGCAACTAATGCAACGCAGATAGGGTGCAAATGTTTTTGATTTGTTTGAAACCAGTGGTTGGTATCTAATATATGATATAAAACTAATTATATGGCTGCACCCTGTATGAAACGAGAAAGGAATCCAGTTTCTATGTTTAAGTTGAACCAGAGTTTTTAAATCAGTATTCTGGCATTTTAGAAGTCAATAAGATTGATTTGTATGCTTGTAATACAATTGGAGTGCGCTCAGAGTTTCAAGTACATTACACATCTCGGTTGTACACAACCTTCCGTGTGACTGTGTTCCAAAGCTTATAACCCTTTAAACCATCCTTATACCCAATAAAGATGCACTTTTCAGATTTACTATCCAACTTGGTTCGTTTCTCCTTTGGAAAATGTACATATGCATCACATCCAAATACCCTCAGATGTGAAAGAGAGGGTTTCTTACCAGTCCATACTTCTTGTGGGGTCTTATCCTCCAACGCTGATGAAGGTGACCTGTTGACCAAGTAACATGCAGTATCCACCACCTCTGCCCAGAATTCCTGTCCTAACCCGACACCACTGAGCATGCTTCTTGCCCTTTCCATCAACGTCTTGTTCATTCTTTCTGCGACTCCATTTTGCTGAGGTGTATATGGAGTAGTCTTCTGCCGTGCTATACCACACTTCTTACAGAATTCTTCAAATTCCTTGCTGCAAAACTCTCCACCATTATCTGTCCTCGGCACCTTTATCTTCTTCTCTGTCTGATTTTCCACCAGAGCCTTAAATTCTTTAAACTTGTCAAAGACTTCAGATTTCTTCTTAAGGAAATATATCCATGTATTCCTTGAGAAGTCATCTATAAATGATACATAGTACACAGACTTACCCAGTGATGGAACTTTCACAGGTCCAAACACATCACTGTGCACAAGCTCTAATATCTGTTTCGCCCTCTTAGCACCATAGGGGAAACTCACCTGATTCTGCTTCCCAGATACACAATTTTCACAGAAATCAAAATCCAAAGAGCTATTACTCATACCTTCTACCATACCTTTACCATGAAGTATTCGAAGGCCCTTCTCTCCAATATGTCCAAGCCTTTGATGCCACAGCATGGTCTTCTCTTCAGAGACCACTAGATTTTCAGCTCCACTTTTAGGAACCACAGAACTGTTGCACCCATCAACAACAGTGCTACCTTGCAGCTTGTACAGAGTTCCAGTCCGAACTCCCCACATCAATACCAGTGCTCCCCGAACCATCTTGCAGGTATCCTTCTCGAACACTGTTTTTACACCTGCATCATCCAACTTGCTTACAGAAATCATATTTCTGGCCAATGCAGGAATATGCAGAACACCCAGAAGTGTTCTAACCCTTCCACCTTTCAACTTCAACTTTACTTTTCCGCGACCAATGATTCTAGCCTTCTAGCCTTCCTATCATCTCCTAAGAAGACATCACCACCATCGTATTTCTCATACTCGCAGAACCACTCTCTATGGGGAGTGAAGTGAAAGGATGCACCTGAGTCAATCAGCCATGCCTCATGATCTACATGTGTACTTGAAGAAGCCAAGTACACATCCCCACCTTCATTTGAGGTGGTTTTCGCCTCTGCAGAAGGAGCATCATCAGATCCCTTTCCTTTATCAGGAGCTTTTGATTTACAGTCCCTTTTGAAGTGCCCTTCCTTTCCGCATTTCCAACACACCACCTTTACAGGTTTTCCTGGAGATTTAGATCTCCCACTCGATGAATTATTTTTGTTTCTATTCTGGAACCATCCTCGTATAGACAAGGCATCACCATTCTGCCTCTCCATATTTTTCCATCTCATCTCCTTCGTCAGCAAGGCTGAGACTATTTCATCAAACTGCAAAGCAGTTGCATTGCTACCTATTGCAATAACCAGACTATCCCACGAATCTGGTAGAGAACACAGAAAACTGATGCACTTATCTTCATCTGAAATTTTAATATCAACAGAAGCTAACTGACTTACCACAGTATTAAATGCGTTCAGATGCTCTGTCATGGAGTCTCCATCTTTCATCCTCATGTTATACAGCTTTTTCCAAAGGAACAGTTTATTCACCAAAGACTTAGATTGGTACAAAGTCCCTAACTTGTCCCACAAAGACTTCGTCGTAGCTTCCCCTGATACATTCAGCAATACTAAATCTGAGACACACAATCGTATTGTGCTCTTTGCCTTCCGATCCAACTTCTTCCATTCTTCATTGGTCACTCCCGTTGGTTTAGTACCTAGATCTACCGCGATCCACTGATCTTTATCCACCAACAGATCCTCCATCTTGAGCTTCCACAACTTAAAACTCTGACCATTGAACTTCTCGATCTCTATCTTTCCGCTGCTCGCCATCTTCTTTCACCACCAAAATCGATCTCACAGATCTCCCACTGAACAGGGTTTACCACAGGCCTGAGCGAAACCCCTCAGCAACAAAGGCGACCCCTTGAAGCCAAAATAGCTCTGATACCAAATGTAGGTTTTAACCCTGTACAGAAATTACCTGCATACGAATTCTAAATCACAGAAAAATAAACAATGCGAGAGCATAACACATAAAACACATATACATAGAGATTTTCCCCTGGATCCCAAAATCGGGACTACCAACTTGATTTTTCATTATATTCCTTTCAATGTTACAATACATATTTATACATGTCGAAGCATCCAATACCATGGACCAAAAACCATCGCGTCCAAAACCATGGACCGAAAAACCATAGGTAGGTTCACCCAACCTAATATAGGGTCCAAAAAAAAATTTCCCAGGGCGCTGCCCCGGACCCCATAGAGGGGGGCTACCCGCCCCCCTCTAACCCCCGGTTCACTACGTAGGTTAGTCATGGAAAGAATATAACACAACCCAACACCGGGATCCCATATCTCACAAGCATGACCTTCCCCATCATAAAATCGGATAGCTTTCCCACCACATGAATGGTGAGTGGGTCCCTTGATTTCTTTTTAGGCTTCTTAGTGCAATATTCCCTTATATATAGGTACGTCCCTCATAGCTTGCAACAGGGGGATCTTAACAAACAAATTTTGTAGCTCCCCTAACAAATCAAACTCAGCTTGAGGGATATTTTTACTCAAAGCCAATCTTTCTAGATACGGCGGTTCAACTTGGTGTTTTTAAGTAATTAGCGGGTGAGGAGGTGTCTAATTTTTGCTGACTTGGTTCAGTTCCTCTTCAACCATTTCTGGTTCCTTTACCTCACTGCCAACTTGTTCAGTGATAACAAGTGAGGGTTGAGCATCTACTACCCACCTAGATATTAAATTCATCTCATACAATTTTGCGATGGAGATGTTGTATGAAGGTAGGTTGAGGGTGTCATCTTGCTGAGCCCCTTTATTGTTAGGATTTGGATTGGGTTGGATGGGAAGTTGAGGTAGAACAGGCTGATTACCAAGGGGCATATTAGATGGCAACTGGAGTTGTTGTTGTGGCATTGACTGGGGAAATCGCCCAAGAGGAGAAGGTCCACGCCAGTTCAAAGCCCGTGAGGAACTCGAACTAGCTTGAGGAGCCCATTACTGCCAGGGTGGAAGTCGGTACTGCGGCCACATAAGTTGATAAGGTATGGATTAGGGACCCATATTAAAATTACTAAAATATTGAGATGGATCCGGAAACATACCTTGATTTCCCATTGATGGCCGAGGTTGCCATGGCTTTTTAGGTCCCATAAAGTACAACTGCTCCATCTCTTCGCCTTTCCCTTGAAAAAATTCTTTCAATCCTGGCAAGGATGGGCATGAACTTGTTGCATGATTCAACTCACAAATTGCACACTCCTCTACAGAGTTTAATGGGCATTCCCTCTGTGGGTGTTTCTTCCTGCACTTTGGGCAAAATATAGCCATAGTTCTTTCCAATTCCATTTGTTTTTGTTTTACGTGTAGCGTGTCCATTTGTTCAGACAGGGTACTCAGGATATCAGTCCTCAAGCTGTCTAGCATATTTCCAATTTCTGCTTTTGTGACACCTCCACCAGATACTTTTGTTGACCGAATCCCTTGTTTATTTCCAATTCCATTTGTTTTTGTTTTACGTGTAGCGTGTCCATTTGTTTAGACAAGGTACTCAGGATATCAGTCCTCAAGCTGTCTAGCATATTTCCAATTTCTGCTTTTGTGACACCTCCACCAGATACTTTTGTTGACCGAATCCCTTGTTTATTCCTTGCAACTCCTCTTAAGAACTGGATGCACATCTCACAGATGGTGTCAAATTTCTCCTTTGATATATCTCCCTTTCTAAGTATATTTAACAATTCCAAAGAGTCCTCTCGAAAGGCTCGGAGAAGGATAATTTTCAAAATGTCCTTATCTAGATTAGAGTGACCTAATCTCTACAATGTGTATTTAAAGTGTTTCACACAGTCTTCCATATTTTTGTCCACTTTCTGTGTAAACTTGAAGAGTTCTTCCTTAATGTCCTGTGATTTACAATAATCCTGATACTTCTCTAGGAAAGCAGTTTTCATCTCCTCCCATGTTGAAATAGTCCTTCCCCCAAGACCCATAAACCATCGCAGGGCTGTCCCTTTTAGCGTAGCAGGGAAGATTTTCAATTTCTGAGCATCCATTATATAATCATATCCCCGACACACAATGTCAAATTCAAACAAGAATGTGTCGGGATCTTCTGAAGTAAGCCCATGAAAGCTAGGTAAAGTTGTTAAAGGAATGGGCTTTGTTGGTGTGCCAGTCCCAAGATCCCCAATTGGGAAGTCAATAGTGGAGGTTGTAGGTGCCATAAATATCCTCCAATAATCATTGGGGATTTTGGCAGGCTCTGCAAGAAATGATGGAAGGGCTCTTATCACAGGGGTTTGAGTTGTCTTAGCAACACTCCCTCTATCCTTTGGTGATATAAATTCCCCTACAACTTCTTCCTCTCTATCACAGTGGCTTGACCCTTCAGACCTCCTCTCTGGAACTTCTTCTTCCCTACTGGAATGGACTGGTCCCTTGGATGTTCTATTTGTAACTTCTTCTTCTTTTGTTACCAGCAACGATACCCCTTTATGAAGTGTACTATTGCTTGTCTTTTCAACTGCTGGAAGGTTCTTCTGTATCGAATCAACAGGGAGTGTTGTGGACAACACTGGTTAATCTATAGATTGTCCTTCCGATCTTGTCTGTATACCCGACCTTACAGCATCACGAGAATATGCCTCTGATTCAGCTTTCACGATGGTTTGTTGGATATAAGTGTTCCTTCCCAAATCCCGTCATCCCTTCTTTGGGGCTCTTCCTCTGCCCCTTTTATTCGAATCTTTGTTCATGCAATTTGATGTGATGAAAATGTCGATACCATCACAATACTCAGGACCTGGAGCAAGGTGTCAAAATACTATTCCCTCCCCAGGATGAGAGATCAGCGAAAAGGAAAAATAGCTAAAGAAAAAGAAACATAGGTTTCAGTGCCTAGAGAAGGGCGTCAAGGGACCCTTTCCTCCCTAGGACGAGAAACCAAAAAAAAAAAAAGAATACACACAAAGAAATCCAACACTCGGAACCTGAAGCAAGGTGTCAAAGGATCACTCCCTCCCCAGGACAAGAGATTGGGTTTTCCCCAGAATCAAAACAAACAAAAATGCAAGAATAATTTAAACTTAGGGCCTAGAGCAAGGTGTCGAAAGACCACTCCCTCCCCAAGACGACAGATTTGGCCTAAAGATAAATACAAAGAAACAAAAATAAAAAAAACAAAGAAACAACTACGCTCCAGACCTGGAGCAGAGTGAGAGAATTCCTTTTCTCCCCAAGATGAGAGATTGACCCTCTGGTCAATACAGTTCGTGTCTTGCACCTTGTTAGCCTTCCCCAACAATGACACCAAAATGTTGGTGTCCAGGTATGAAAAAATTCATCAACCTTTTTCCTACATTAATTCATCAATCTGGGTGCGTACTCTTTTCAAGGTAACGCGCAAGGTATATGTAGGAGCAAGGTTACACTCTACATCAACCAAGGGTTCGTGATTAATAAATCAAAGCATCATTGTAACAGTAATGGAATTGAGTTGTAGAACTTAAAAAGGCATTCACAACAATCTATGTAATCTACAACAGCAATAAGGAAATAGATACAACAAGTAAAACAACACACAAAAAGGAAACATGCAGCACCTAATCAAAAGAGCGGGCTCAGCTCTCTGATTAGGGCTACATTTACTCACAACCAAAGACAGAACAACAAAGCGTTTATATTTTATTAATCTGAAGAAAACTATTACAATACATATCCTAGTATGGCTAACCCTTCGCACAAGAATGATCCATCTTTTATACAATACATGGGGTGATAACCTCTTCCCCCAAAACCTGGCAAGTACATGCCTAAAATTTACGTCAGTTCAAAACAACACCAGTGCCAAGAGAGTGAGAACAGAAATGATCCAAAACGGATTAGGAACAACTACAAGTTTGTTATTCTGTTTTAGTGCCTCTGAATGGCTGTTGTGAATCACAAAACTGCCGCTATATGCTGGAAGATCAACACCTGTTCTTCGGAATCTGCAGACGTAACAAATTTTAGTGGCTCGCATAGGTAAAACCCTCGTGACTTTACTTCATTAATTAAATATTCCAAGAGATAGACAAAGGAGGGTCACCTCATAGGTTTAGCATAATAGTTACATGTTAATTGGTGTAAAAAGGATGAAAAGATGGGTGGAAATGTAAGGAAAAGGTAAGCAGATTTGGTGCCCAACACCTCCTGCACTACTATAAAAATTGTTCTGAGCCTCTCAAC
Organism: Pinus tabuliformis; assembly: GCA_031772625.1. Lineage (NCBI taxonomy): Eukaryota > Viridiplantae > Streptophyta > Pinopsida > Pinales > Pinaceae > Pinus > Pinus tabuliformis. The sequence goes on from CM062817.1 coordinate 1,766,264,131, forward strand.
ATCTGACTGTAACTAGTTTGCAACTATCACTCCGAAACTGACTACACCAACTTACACTTATCCTCCCGTTACTAAATATTGTGGCCCCATGTAGAAAAGATATGGTCCTGCTACAACGATATGGACCCGATTCCCATGTTGCATATGCTCTGGATCCTGCCCAGATATTTGCAAATCTGGGACTAAAGTTTTACATCACCCCACTTCTCTATTGGAGGTATATATGCATACATGGTGAAATATTCCTTTAGCATAGATGAAATGTTAACAATCTCTGAGATGTTGTTGCCTAATCCTGCTTCTCCTTCTTGTCTTTCTTCCATTGAGGACACTGGGTACTTTAGTGGAAAAACTCACCACACCTACAACACTTGATCATCGATATATCCTTCTTCTTCTTCTCTCCCTACAAGCCTTGTCCCTAACTGGGACATTTCTTTGCTTTCCCTTTCAATACAAGGGCAATATTTTCTTCCTCCTTTACACCCTTCGATCCTTTTCAAATACTTCTACTATTGGATATCCTCACTAGAGCTCACCTCATATCCTCTTCTGTAAGATCTACCCACATCTGGTCCCACCCAGGAAAATGGTCTCATCTCAACATTCCCTAGACAAAGGTCTCCCACTCCTTGGTGACACTGTTGAGGGCCAAGCACACAATTTTTGTAAAGACAGGCAAATCTCCTATGGTTCCAAGACCATCCCGGATATCCTGAATTTTGGTGAGATAGGAGTTGATACCTTCACCCTTCTATATTCAAAAATTCCCAAGCTTTTTCTTCATGAACATCTCTGCTACTCAGAAGGGTTCTGGTATAGTGAGGCAATAACATCCCACATTTCTTTGGTTTTATTCATGGCCAGCTAGATGTGAGGCAATATGATCTTGAACTCCATCAAGAATCAACCGCTTTTCCTTGGCCATCTCCTTATTTTAATTCTCTAGTTTATCTGGATCTATAGATATGAAAACAACATTTTCTATGTACTGCTTTAAACCATATTCGTCTAGCAGGGATGCTATCCTAACCTTCCATATACAATAGTTCGATGCACAATCTAGTCTATTATCATCTTGGAGTTCTACTGAAGTTGTCACTACAAAAACTTAACCTAGGATGGAAAGCTCGCTCTTTCACCTACTCATCTACTATCATTGTTACTCACACTCATTCCTAAAGTGAGAAAATATGCCTGCTACTACTACCTACTACTACTGGAAATTTTGGATTTATGAGACTAGAAACCCTCTAAGAGAAACTCCTATCTGTGTGTGTAATTTATCTTCCTCTTTCACTCGAGTCTGCTCAACCATTCTGTCGTGCTACTCTCTGAAATTACTTTCCAGTTCTACCTCTTCTTGTTGGAGCTTTGCTCTGAGCAATTCAAACTTTTCTTGCCACTTCACAACTAGAAATCAAACTTCTTCTCTACTACTTGCACTATCTAGCTAGGCCCTAGAGAAATTTGTGCTCCTACTCCCTTTGGACCATGAATTTATCCCTCTTTGTATCTGAGCTAATTATCTGATTAAAATTACTCTGCGACCATGTGAAAATTCCTTGAAATGCTTGGATATTATTTTTCTAATTGGTTAATTATTAAGTAGTTTATTTGCTACAACAAACAAAAAATAATTCACACTGCAATTTCTTCACAAAAAAAAATTATGTTGCAGAAATAAAATATGTGGACATGATCAAATATAAAATAATCACACACATAAATTTACACCATTATTTTTGGACAATTGTCCCTAAAAAAACCCAATGTGGGAAAATTAGTGCAGTAGATGAGGGATTTATTATTATGCAGTAACAAAAAAATTGAGTACAATAATTTGGATGCCAAACTAGCAATCTTGTCTTAGATAAATACTAGAAAATTCAACTAAGGGAATTTACCCTCCTCGACAAGTAATTCTGGCTCAGTCTGGCCACTCGAATTGGAAATCTCAGACCCTCTGCACAGCTTTTGCATCACCCCTGTGCAATCCCTCAAACACTCAACCCAATCCTGCCTCAAATCTTCCCCTAGCTGACTGTTGTGGCTCTGGAAAGAATTCTCTGGTCCTCAGGAAAATTATTCTGGACTCCGACAACTGAATCCTCCTTCTGCTCGGCTAAATAGAACTGCCCTCTTGTGGCTACTACACAACCTCTATGCAGCCTCCTGGAGAGACAATATGGCCTCCTCTCCTAACTCTTCCGAATCAGGAAACTCCTATGGAAATCTACTACTCTTCCCCTCTTCCACCTGCTACTCAATCACTGGATCAATCTCACTACTAAATCACTTACTTCAGAAAATTGAACTGCCTTGATCACTGAGTATCTGCATTGATGTGTGCTCCATCTACCCATCAACCTCCTCTTATAATTTCCAGTTGAGACTTCAATGATCGTGATTAAATCTTAATCAATGACTAAGATCGTCTCTATGTTGATCTGTGTGAGTTTCTACAGAATTCTTAGCTTTCTCTATTAATTCCTATTAATTAATCAACTTCCCTAAGTTAGATTTAGGAAATAATTAATTATCGACTATTTAATTTAATTGAGTTATCTCTAAGTGGAATTTCTTGAAACGATTTATGGGTTTTGGAGATCTCATGTGTTTAAGCCTCTCCACAAAGTTAGAGACTAGAAAACCATTCGATGCTACAAAAAATAACAACATAAAGTAATTGATCACTTAGAATTCCCACAAATACACTTGAACATTTAATAAACATAGCCAAAAGATGGAACAACCATAAGGAGTCCTGTTGAGGCAAATTAATTACCTATCATTTAATTGTCAACTCAGGGGTTTCGTAAAACTTGCGAAGCATGCGTGCACTGTATATGCTAGAAATTAACTTTCAATTTAGATCAATCTAACTACGAAACCAAATAATGACAAACCAAATTCATCTATTCTAATTCAACAATCAACTTAAAATAAATTATAGTACAATTATAGTATAGTGCGTGGAATTGAAAAGCACACCATTCTTTCAGAAATGAAAGAAAAAAAAAAAGCATTCTTAATCTCTCACACATGAAAAGATATGAAAGAAATTAAAAACAAATGCTCTTAATCTTCTAGATAGGAAAGCAAATAAAGACAATCGCTCTTAACCTCTAGGTAGAAAGCAAATAAAAACAATCACTCTTAACCTCTCACGCAGGAAAAGATATGAAAGAAATAAATATTAATTTATTAAAGAAATAAATCTAAAAAAAACGATATATCTCACACATTGTAGGTGGCCAATCCCAAAGCATGAGAGATGGAAAGTTGAGAGGCTCCAAATGCAAGCATAACCAAATCAAAGTGAAAATCACTCATAAGCATGGTACCAAATTCAAATTCTATATTCAAAACATGAGCATTTCCCCTACTTTACACATGCCTTTGAAAGGAGGCTCTCCTATTTATACAAAAACATAAGAAGCTACCTCATTAATGGAGGTTCATTATTCTCTCCCTAGATCCGTAGAAAATCTCATAGAGTTACAATTCAAATAGGTAATGATGAAACACATATCCTCTTTGACCTTTATCCAAATCTTCTTCCATATCTTGAAGATAATTCTAATTTGAGTATTGAAGGCCACATAAGGGTGCCTTAGAAGCTTCCAAATGACCTTCACATGTCATGAAACTCAAACCACTTTTAAGTATTAGCAAGTATATGTCATTTTTCTAAATTTTTACCATTTAATTCACTTATAATACTAGAAATCATTAACTTTTGCAAAACACAAAGGTAACCCATATAATTATGAAAATGGAGGCTAATGAAAGGTTATATGGTCGTGGAGTAGTGACATGTCAGTGAAATGATGGTGATAAAGGTGAAAGTGGATAATATTTTGAATACATTTTGGAGACTCTACATTCCCCCCAAGTGACGTTATTGCATGTCCTCATGCAATCTACTGCATTTCTTAATCATGATTTTTTTTTTGAATGAGCTTGGCTAATATCATATGTCCCTAAACTTTGAATTTGATAGTATTTGACAATTTTATTTTGTTTTGCAAAGTATTCCTTGTCATACATTGAATTGCAACATGTTTGGTTGGTTCTTGTGTGACAACCAAATCTTAATTGGTATTGGTTCTTGTGTTTCAATACTTTGTTTCTTTTTGTTGCAACAAGATTCATTGAACATGTTTAAGATTGCATAAATAAACCATATAATATGCTCATCATTTAGGCATTTATTTGCAAATCACATAACTTTTGAACCATGATGCAATCATAATGATTAGGACAAGTATGTTAGGATGAAATGAAGTGAAATGGAATGAAGTGATATGGATGTGATAATAAATGGATGTCCCTTCCCCCAAATAAAGGTGTTTACGATTTTTTCAAATGAGAAAGGAAATATGGTGAAGTATTTTCCAAAAATTATAACTTCAGTATTCAAGGAATTCTATGATTAAAAGCTAAAAAATAACATACCTTTACTTACCTAGGAAGTGGACAAACTGTGCATATGTAGAGAAGTTGTAGCTGCTGCTGGATCATGGAATAGAATGTAGAATTTCATCTGCTTCTTGGTTGCATAAATAGTGGATGAGGTGGTGAAAGTGGATTCTTTATTGTTGCTGCTAAATCTATTGTATCTACTACAAAATGTTGAATGATATAGTCTTCGCCTACTACAAAACCTAATGGTACAATTCTAGTCATGCGAATGAATGTGTTGTTCTCAAGCATGAAGAAAAATCATTGGATTATCGGCCATTGATGAATGTCGTTAACCAATGCAAGACAAACTTGCCATTAATTTCAACGAGTGCCAAGATACCTAAGTACATCTTGCAAAATGCGAATATATGAGCTAATGTCGAGCCACTTGCAAGATCCAATGATCAAGTGACATTGATGTATTCACATGATTGTTAGTGAGAGAACTTGTCATTGATGCATACAAGCCTCAAGGTACTAATAAGGACTCTAGCCTTGAACCTAGATAATGTGCTGATGATTTTGAAAGGACTATGAATGAAAATTTTTGCAGTGGATCAAGGTTTATTTAATGGAAAGGAAAATGACAAGAGGGTAAACAAGCGAATGGAAAGCAAAATGACAAATCAACATGTAAGTGAGCTGAATGTCTCTATTAATGAGTTAATGAATGGAAATTATGGAAAATGTTAATAAAAAATGTAAAAGGAAACATGCGACTCTTTGCAAGAAAAATGGTGATGATGATGCTTAGTGAAAATGCTTATATAACTTGTGAGTTTGGAGAGGAAAAATGATGGCATTTATGGATGATTGAAATGGATTCAATTGGTTTATGTTTCTTGAAATTGGTCGTAGAAAACCAACCATGTATAAATTGGCTTCCCTCAATTCTTTGATTGTTCTAGAATCTGAAAACAAACATGGCACTAACATTGCAACAAACATGAGTGTGTTCAAAGAGAAGTGATCAGTTTCTCTAGGTACGTACAAAAAATTTGCATAATTGACAGGTTCATGACATGTTTTTATTTCAAATAATTAGTCCAATTTCACAATTGTGATAATAAATCCAATTTCTAAAAGAAAACAATTCCCTCAATTTATGTTTGAATCATAACATTTCATAAAGATAAAGAAATATTATTTATGAATGTTTAATGATTCCTGCAAAATCATTCTCAATAAAAAATTCATCAATCGATCTTGCAGATAAAGTGCTTTCATAGTTCTTCTTCTTTCCTGCATCATGCTTGAAAACATAATCATTAGACAAAACCCATAAATTTTGATCACGATTTTCTTATTAGAATGCATTGTTGACAAGTAGATCATTGAGTTAAATACATAGCTGCAGAATTGTTTTTCAGCTGCAGAATTGTGGTTCAGCTACAGAATTGTGTAGTTTCTATAGCTAAAATCTTGAACAGACAGTTAAGTACACACAACTATGCATTTTTGTTATGAACAAATAACCAATCCAATCTTCAAATTGATCAATACTTCTTCCAGAAAAACTAACAAATATATATATATATATATATATATATATATATATATATATATATATATATATATATATATATATATATATATATATATATATATATATATATATATATATATATATATATATATATTATTTCTTGCTTCGATAGGTGTGTTTGAGTGGACCATCACAACAATATTTTTCTCAATTTGCTCCATATTTTGCATAAAAAAATTTCAACAATTTTTCTCATGACAATTTTCTTGAAAAACAATAAAATATACAATCTAAAAAAAATTAAAGAAATATTCAGAAAATGAAATATATACAAAAAAAAAAAAAAAATTATATGTACAATCAATATACAAAAATATTTTTTCATAAAACATAGCATATATAAATATATAAAACACATATATAAACATTACAAAAACATTAAAAAAAAAAACCTTATAATAAAACATAACAAAACACTTTAAAAAACATAACAAAAAAAAACAAAATTTGCCATGTAAAAACATTTTCTGTGTACTAGGCATGGTAGGGATTCGATCTTCTCATTTCTAAGTAGATTTCTTCACCAGAGTTTCTTTATGCCCTGTTGTTCCTTCTCCTCCTCCCCCTGGTGATAATGTTGGAGCTATGAATCTGAAGGAAATCAAACGAAATTGTGTACAACAATCACGTTCAGAAAATTAGCCAAAACTGAAATCTGCAGTTCGAGCATACTGATGAGCAGTGTAAACAAGTTAGACAATGCTACAGTCTGATATAATATAACTTTGAAATCCCCAATCAGTTCTCGCGGCCTTGTTGAGAAGGTTAAAATTAGCACACGTTGGGACACCATTAAGGCTATTGTAAGAACACATGATAACACTAGCACGCCCTTCTTGCACACAGCACTTGAACAATGGTTGATATGTATCCAAGAAGTCTTGTTGGCTAATCACAACATAAAAAAATATGTGAGTATGGCCGTTCAAGTTATCCATGTCGTAAGCTATGTAATGCTTGCAGCGTGCAGAAGCTCTCAAACGAGTAGAAGAGCTTGCCTTAGAGGAGGAATTGAGGAGATCGCCCTGCAACCAATCCATATATTTAGGCTAAAGAAATCACAAATTTGATTTCTTTAACCACTATAGCATCCAAAACCAGATCTGATCCTTGCATGGCCGCAACTGTCTCTGTGCATTAATCAAAAACCGTTTTTTCTCACACAATTTTCCAAATAAGCCTCCAAAGAACCCAAAATATCTCCCAATCGGTTATGAATTTGTTAAAATTGTTCCTTGATTTTATAATTGACGTCATTCTAAGAAAAATCCATGTTTTATTTTTTTGAAATTCGTTTTCATTTGGCCAAAAATATTGTTTTACAACTGACATTTTTAAGTTGCTATGCATTTCTGGCAAATGCTCAGGTAACTGCTGGGTCTTGAAATTAAATAATGCCTGTTGCTTCTCCTACCAATCTCAAGCTGCTCTGAAGCACAAAGCTTGATTGCCTCTGCTGGGAAGCAGTACATTGAGGAGTTGGAAGATGTTAGGTTGAAACTGTCCAAAGTTCAAGCTTCAGCAGATGCGAGTGAAGCATGATTTTCACAGTTTTTGACAGAGCTAGATGAGAGACAGGTTACAATGTTAGGAAAACGGGTTGCTGAGTTGAATGAAGATCTTAAAACAAGGGAGAATTCTTAGTGGAACATGGAGGCTATTGGCTTACATGAATGGCCTATTCCGGTGAAGGTACCATTCCTGGCAACGAATTTGATCATCATGATGTTGTCAATATTGACTCAAGTAATAGTCTGCTCAAGTATTATCGACCACAATATCTTGTAAATGATTTGGCATAGCAAAGTCGTCCTTCAAGAATTTGAGGCCAAAGGTTGAAAGGAATTGTATTGAAGATATTAATGTATCTCTCGGAAGTGAATGACACATCGATAACAACCAGAGACATGAAAAAGTAGATTTGCTTTGCTTGCCAACACTAAACATGTTGTGAATGGAGCGTGCCTACATTATTTTGATGATTAATTGGATTCAGTTGCAACACGTCCATCAGATCCCTTTGTTATTCAAAACTAAGAAGAAACCCTTATCTGATATTTGCATTATTAATTTTCCAATTCTTAATTATGGTAGAGTGGATATTCTTTGCAGGCATGTCTCTCGTTCATCACTTCTTTGACAAGAGATCCAGTGTTTTTTATTCTAAAGCCATGGGAAGAAGAGATCCTTAAAGCGAGGAGTTCACTTTGGGAAAGATCTAAGATCGTGATGGATGCGCTGGAATTAAATCAAGTTCGGCTGCAGAAACGAGTTGCTTTTGCAGCTCCTCAAAATGGAATAGATATGTAGCAATTTAAAGCAAGATCTAATTTTTTTTTAAATGATGAATTTTGGATTTTGATTTTTAAGCTAATGTAATATTTTTTTTTCTTTACAGGTCGCATGAGAGCCTAAATTGTCAATTCTTTTGGGAATGAAAAACATAGAAGAGAATTGATTTCAAAATTTTCATTTTCCTTATTCAAAAACATGATTTTTTTTTTGAAAAAAAAATGATTTTTTTTTTCTTTTTCCTTTTTCTTTTAATGAAAATCTAACATGATTTATTATTATTATTATTATTTTTTAAATTATTTAAAATCAAAACATGAATTTTTTATTGAAAATATTTGTGATGTTAATGAAAAAATGCAAGAAAATAAATAAAATTCTAAAATATTTTAAAGTCTAACAACTTAAAAAAATGCAATCAAACTTGATTTTATTTCCCTATTTTATCCTACTTGAAAGATTTTTTTTTATTTATTTTTTTTAAGTATATGAATGTTTCCAATGGAGCCATTTACGGATTAAACTTTCTAAAATGTTCATATCCAATTTTGCAAAATGTACCTAATTGTGCATGAGGACATGAAAAATCGTTTTAACCTTTAAATTTGTCATAAAGATCTCTTGAAGAATGGATGAATCTCGTGGCGCAATTGCGTTTTGATACCATTCCTCAATGTAGTCCTTATGCTCCAAAGAACTTTTAATCTGCATTCTATATCCTTTCCCCATAAATGGTTAATATCAATTTTTTTTTTTTATTTTTATAAAAATGATATGCAGCTAAATGATTTATGCATCTACATGCTTTTAATCATGCATCTAGGACAAAAATGAACTCTAGACTGAAAGCTAGTTCCTATGCACACGTCCCCGGCAATGACACCAAAATGTTGAGGCAAATTAATTACCTATCATTTAATTGTCAACCCAAGGGTTTCGTAAAACTTGTGAAGCATGCGTACACTATATATGCTAGAAATTAACTTTCAATTTAGATCAATTTAACTACGAAACCAAATAATGACAAACCAAATTCACATATTCTAGTTCAACAATCAACTAAAAATAAATTATAGTACATCGCGCGGACTTGAAATATTAATCTTTCAATTTTGCAGGAATTGAAAAGCACACCACTCTTTCAGAAATGAAAGCAAAATAACAATCATTCTTAACCTCTCACACAGGAAAAGATATGAAAGAAAATAAAAAAAAATGCTCTTAATCTTCTAGATAGGAAAGAAAATAAAAACAATCGCTCTTAACCTCTAATTAGAAACCAAATAAAAACAATCACTCTTAACACACAGGAAAACATATGAAAGCAAATAAAAACAAATTCTCTTAACTTCTAGGTATAAAGCAAATAAAAACAATCACTCTTAACCTCTCACACAGAAAAAGATATGAAAGAAATAAATCTTAATATATGAAAGCATTAAATCTAAAAAAAAACAATAAATCTCACACATTGTAGGTGGCCAATCCAAAAGCATGAGAGATGGATAGTCAAAAGGCTTCAAATGCAAGCATAACCAAATCAAATTGAACATCACTCGTGAGCATGGTACCAAATCCAAATTCTATATTCAAAACATGAGCATTTCCCCAACTTTACACATGCCTTTGAAAGGAGGAGGCTCTCTTATTTATACAAAAACATAAGAAGCTACCTCATTAATGGAGGCCCATTATTTTCTCCCTAGATCCCTAGAAAATCTCATAGAGTTACAATTCAAATAGGTAAAGATGAGACACATATCCTCTTTGACCTTTATCCAAATCTTCTTCCATATCTTGAAGATAATTCGAATTTGAGTATTGGAGGCCACATAAAGGTGCCTTGGAAGCTTCTAAATGACCTACACATGTCATGAAACTCAAGCCACTTTTAAGTATTAGCAAGTATATGTCATTTTTCTAAATTTTAACCATTTAATTCACTTATAATACTAGAAATCATTAACTTTTGGAAAACACAAAGGTAACCCATATAATTATGAAAATGGAAGCTAATGAAAGGTTATATGGTCATGGAGTTGTGACATGTGAGTGAAATGGTGGTGATAAAGGTGAAAGTGGATGATATTTTGAATACATTTTGGAGACTCTACATTCCCCCCAACTGACATTATTGTATGTCCTCATGCAATCTACTGCATTGCTTAATCATGATTTTCTTTTGAATGAGCTTGCCTTATATCACATGTCCTTAAACTTTGCATTTGATAGTATTTGACAATTTTATTTCATTTTGGAAAGTATTTCTTGTCATACATTGAATTGCAACATGTTTGGTTGGTTCTTGTCTGACAACCAAATCTTAATTGGTATTGGTTCTTGTGTTTCAATACCTTGTTTCTTTTTGTTGCAACAAGATTCATTGAACATGTTTGAGAATGCATAAATCAGCCATATAATATGCTCAACATTTAGGCATTTATTTGCAAATCACATAGCTTTTGAACCATGATGCAATCATAATGATTAGGACAAGTATGTTAGGATGAAATGAAGTGAAATGGAATTAAGTGATATGGATGTGATAATAAATGGATGTCCCTTCCCCCCAACTAAAGGTGTTAACGATTTTTTCAAATGAGAAAGGAAATATGGTGAAGTATTTTCAAAAAATTATAACTTCAGTATTCAAGGAATTCTATGATTAAAAGCTAAAAAATAACATACCTTTACTTACCTAGGAAGTGGACAAACTGTGCATATGTAGAGAAGTTGTAGCTACTGTTAGATCATGTAATATAATGTAGAATTTCATTTGCTTCTTGGTTGCATAAATAATGGATGAGGTGGTGAAAGTGGATTCTTGATTGCTGCTGCTAAATCTGTTGTATCTGCTGCAAAATGATGAATGATATAGTCTCCACCTACTACAAAACCCGATGGTACCATTCTAGTCATGCGAATGAATGTGTTGCTATCGAGCATGAAGAGAAGTCATTGAATTACCGGCCATTGATGAATGTCGTTAACCAATGCGAGGCAAACTTGCCATTAATGTCAACAAGTGCCAAGGTATCTAAGTACATCTTGCAAAGTGCGAATAGATGAGCTGATGTCGAGCCACTTGCAAGATCCAACGATCAAGGGACATTGATGTATTCCCATGATTGTCAGCGAGAGAACTTGTCATTGATGCATACAAGCCTCAAGGTACTAATAAGGACTCTAGCCTTGAAGCTATATAATGTGCTGATGTCGATGGGCCAAGACTTTTTAGAAGGGAGGCCTTAATGAATCCTCCATCATCTAACGCGAGTATGAAATGATGATTTTGGAAGGACTATGAATGAAAAATTTTGTAGTGGATCAAGGTTTATTTAATGGAAATGAAAATGACAAGAGGGTAAATAAGCGAACAGAAAGCAAATGACAAATCAACATGTAAGCGAGATGAATGTCTCTATTAATGGATTATTGAATGGAAATTATGGAAAATGTGAATGGAAAATGTAAATAGAAAATGTGAAGGAAACATGTGACTCTTTGCAATGAAAATGGTGATGACGATGCTTAGCGAAAATCTTTGGATAGCTTGTGAGTTTGGAGAGGAAAAATGATGGCATTTATGGATGATAGAAATGGATTCAATTGGTTTATGTTTCTTGAAATTGGTCGTAGAAAACCAACCATGCATAAATTGGCTTCCTTCAATTCTTCGATTGCCTTGGAACCTGAAAACAAACATGGCACTAGCATTGCAACAAACATGGCACTAACATTGCAACAAACATGAGTGTGTTCAAAGAGAAGTGATCAATTTCTCTAGGTACATACGAAAAATTTGCATAATTGACAGGTTCATGACGTGTTTTTATTTCAAATAGTTAGTCCAATTTCACAATTGTGATAATAAATCCAATTTCTAAAAGAAAACAATTTCCTCAATTTATGTTTGAATCATAGCATTTCATAAAGATAAAGAAATATTATTTGTGAATTCTTAATGATTCTTGCAAAAGAATCCTCAATAAAAAATTCATCAATCGATCTTGCAGATAAAGCGCCTTCATAGTTCTTCTTCTTTCTTGCATCATGCTTGAAAACATAATCATTAGACAAAACCCATAAATTTTGATCGTGATTTTCTTATTAGAATGCATTGTTGACAAGTAAATCATTGAGTTAAATACATAACTGCAGAATTGTTTTTCAGCTGCAGAATTGTGCAGTTTCTGTAGCTAAAATCTTGAACAGACAGTTAAGTACACACAAATATGCATTTTTGTTATGAACAAATAATGAGTCCAATCTTCAAATTGATCAATACTTCTTCCAGAAAAATTAGCAAATATATATATATATATATATATATATATATATATATATATATATATATATATATATATATATATATATATATATATATATATATATATTATTTCTTGCTTCGACAGGTGTGTTTGAGTGGACCATCACAACAATCTTTTTCTCAATTTACTCTATATTTCACATTAAAAAATTCGATAATTTTTCTCATGGCAATTTTCTTGAAAAACAATAAAATATACAATCTAAAAAAAAATTAAAGAAATATTCATAAAATGAAATATATACAAAAAAAAAAAATTATATGTACAATCAATATACAAAAATACTTTTTCTTAAAACATAACATATATGAATATATAAAACACATATATAAACATTACAAAAACATTCTTAAAAAAAAACTTATAATAAAACATAACAAAACACTCTAGAAAACACAATGTAACATAAAAAAAACATAACAAAACCGGAAAAAAAAAACAAAATTTGCCATGAAAAAACGTTTTTTGTGTACTGGGCATGGTAGGGATTCGATCTTCTAATTTCTAAGTAGATTTCTTCACCAGAGTTTCTTTATGCCCTATTGTTCCTTCTCCTCCTCCTCCTAGTGATAATGTTGGATCTATGAATCTGAAGGAAATCAAACGGAATTGTGTACAACAATCATGTTCAGAAAATTAGCCAAAACTGAAATCCGCAGTCTGAGCATACTGATGAGTAGTGTAAACAAGGTATACAATGCTACAGTCTGATGCAATATAACTTTGAATTCCCCAGTCAGTTTTCGCAGCCTTGCTGAGAAGGTTAAAATCAGCACACGTTGGGATTCCATTAAGGTTGTTGTAAGAACACATGATACTACTGACACACCCTTCTTGCACACAACTCTTGAACAACAGTTGATATGTATCCAAAAAGTCTTGTTGGCTAATCACAACATAAAAAAAAATGGACGAGTATGGCCCTTTGAGTTATCCATGCCGTAAGTTGTGTAATGCTTGCAGCGTGCAGAAGCTCTCAAATGAGTAGAAGAGCTTGCCTCAGAGGAGGAATTGAGGAGATTGCCCTGCAACCAATCCATAGATTTAGGTTAAGCAAATCACAAATTTGATTTTTTAAACCACTATAGCATCCAAAACTGGATCTGATCCTTGCATGGCCGCAACTGTCTCTGTGCATTAATCAAAAACCGTTTTTTCTCACGCAATTTACCAAATAAGGCTCCAAAGAACCCAGAATATCTCCCAATCGGTTACGAATTTGCTAAAATCGTTCTTGGGTTTTATAATTGACCCCGTTCTAAGAAAAACCCACGTTTTATTTTTTTGAAATTCGTTTTCATTTGGCCATAAATCGTGTTTTAAAATTGATGTTTTTAAGCTACTACGCATTTCTGGCAAATGCTCAGGTAACTGCTGGGTCTTGAAATTAAATAATGCCTGTTGCTTCTCCTACCAATCTCAAGCTACTCTGAAGCACAAAGCTTGGCTGCCTCTATTGGGAAGCAGTACATTGAGGAGTTGGAAGATGTTAGGTTGAAATTGTCCAAAGTTCAAGCTTCAACAGATGCGAGTGAAGCATGATTTTCATAGTTTTTGACAAAGCTAGATGAGAGATAGGTTACAATGTTAGGAAAACGGATTGTTGAGTTGAATGAAGATATTAAAACAAGGGAGAATTCTTAGTGGAACATGGAGGCTATTGGCTTACATGAATGGTATATTTCGGTGAAGGTACCATTCCTGGCAACAAATTTGATCGTCATGATGTTGTCAATATTGACTCAAGTAATAGCTTGCTCAAGTATTATCAACCACAATATCTTGTAAATGATTTGGCACAGTAGAGTGGTCCTTCAAGAATTCGAGGCCAAAGGTTGAAAGGAATTGTATTGAAGATATTAATGAATCTCTGGGAAGTGAATGGCACAGTGGTAGCAACTAGAGACATGAAAAAGTAGATTTGCTTTGCTTGCCAACACTAAACATGTTGTGAATGGAGCATGCCTACATTATTTTGATGATTAATTGGATTCAGTTGCAACACGTCCATCAGATCCCTTCGTTATTCAAAACTAAGAAGAAACCCTTATCTGATATTTGCATTATTAATTTTCCAATTCTTGATTATGGTAGAGTGGATATTCTTTGCAGGCATGTCTCTCGTTCATTGCTTCTTTGACAAGAGATCGAGTGTTTTTGATTCTAAAGCCATGGGAAGAAGAGATCCTTAAAGTGAGAAGTTCACTTTGGAAAAGATCCAGGATTGTGATGGATACGCTGGAATTAAACCAAGTTTGGCTGCAAAAATGAGTCATTTTTGTAGCTCTTCAAAATGGAATAGATATGCAACAATTTAAAGCCATATCTATTTTTTTTTTAATGATGAATTTTGGATTTTGATTTTTAAGCTAATGTAATAATTTTTTTTCCTTTGCAGGGCACATGACAGCCTAAATTGTCAATTCTTTTGGGAATAAAAATTAGAGAAAATAATTGGTTTCAAAATTTTCATTTTCCTTATTCAAAAACATGATTTTTTATTTTATTTTATTTTTTTAATGAAAATCTAACATGTTTGTTATTATTATTATTATTCTATTAATTATTTAAAATCAAAACATGAATTTTTTATTGGAAATATTTGTGATGTTAATGAAAAAATGCAAGAAAATAAATAAAATTCTAAAATATTTTAAAGTGTAACAACTTTAAAAAATGCAATCAAGAACTTAAAAAAAAATGCAATAAAGCTTGAATTTATTTCCCTATTTTATCCTACTTGAAAGATTTTTTTTTTTTTTTAATTTAAGTATATAAACGTTTCCAATGGAACCATTTATGGATTAAACTTTCTAAAATGTTCATATCCAAATTTGCAAAATGTACCTAATTGTGCATGAGGACATGAAAAATTGTTTTAACCTTTAAATTTGTCATAAAGATCTCTTGAAGAACGGATGAATCTCATGGCGCAATCACGTTTCGATACCATTCCTCAATGTAGTCCTTATGCTCGAAAGAATTTTTAATATTCATTCTAGATCCTTTGTCCATAAATGGTTAATATCGATTTTTTTTATATTTTTATAAAAAATATATGCAAGTAAATGATTTATGCATCTACATGCTTTTAATCATGCATTTACGAAAAAATTGAAAAAATGAACTCTAGACTGAAAGCTAGTTTCTATTCACACTTCCCCGGCAATGACGCCAAAATGTTGAGGCAAATTAATTACCTGTCATTTAATTGTCAACGCGGGGGCTTCGTAAAACTTGTGAAGCGTACATGCACTATATATGCTCGAAATTAACTTTCAATTTAGATCAATCTAACTATGAAACCAAATAATGACAAACCAAATTCACCTATTCTAATTCAACAATCAACTGAAAAAAAATTATAGTACAATACGCGGAATTGAAATCTTAATCTTTCAATCTTGCAGGAATTGAAAAGCACACCACTCTTTCAGAAATAAAAACAAAAAAACAATCATTCTTAACTTCTCACATAGGAAAATGTATGAAAGAAAATTTAAAAAAAAATTATCTCAATCTTATAGATAGGAAAGCAAATAAAAACAATCGCTCTTAACCTTTTGGTAGAAAGCAAATAAAAACAATCACTCTTAACCTCTCACACATGAAAAGATATGAAAGCAAATAAAAACAAATGCTTTTAACTTCTAGGTAGAAAGCAAATAAAAACAATCACTCTTAACCTCTCACACAGGAAAAGATATGAAAGCAAATAAAAACAAATGCTTTTAACTTCTAGGCAGAAAGCAAATAAAAACAATCACTCTTAACCTCTCACACAGGAAAAGATATGAAATAAATAAACCTTAATCTATGAAAGCAATAAAGATAAAAAAAAAAAAAAAAAAACAATAAATCTCACACATTGTAGGTGGCCAATCCAAAAGCATGAGAGATGGAAAGTTGAGAGGCTCCAAATGCAAGCATAACCAAATCAAAGTGAACATCACTCATGAGCATGGTACGAAATCCAAATTCTATATTCAAAACATGAGAATTTCCCCAACTTTACACATGCCTTTGGAAGGAGGAGGCTCTCCTATTTATACAAAAACATAAGAAGCTATTTCATTAATGGAGGCCCATTATTCTCTCCCTAGATCCCTGGAAAATCTCATGGAGTTACAATTCAAATAGGTAATGATGAGACACATATCCTCTTTGACCTTTATCCAAATCTTCTTCCATATCTTGAAGATAATTCGAATTTGAGTATTGGAGGCCACATAAGGGTGCCTTGGAAGCTTCCAAATGACCTACACATGTCATGCAACTCAAGCTACTTTTAAGTATTAGCAAGTATATGTCATTTTTCTCAATTTTAACCATTTAATTCACTTATAATACTAGAAATCATTAACTTTTGGAAAACACAAAGGTAACCCATATAATTATGAAAATGGAGGCCAATGAAAGGTTATATGGTCATGGAGTTGTGACATGTGAGTGAAATGGTGGTGATAAATGTGAAAGTGGATGATATTTTGAATACATTTTGGAGACTCTACAAGACCCCAAAATTCAAGTGTAGGAAAAAGTTTGGAGGGTTTTTTTACAACGATAATAAGCACATAGTTTTTTAGTGCATTAGTCTAGGTAATAACATTCCGTATGTGCTACTTGTCTAGGTTTTTAGTGCATTAGTCTAGGTAATAACATTCGGTATGTTCTACTTGTCTAGTTTTTTAGTGCATTAGTCTAGGTAATAACATTCCGTATGTGCTACTTGTCTCCACACTTTCCTGCTTTCTCATTGTTCTTTAAGATATGTCATCCATTAAGGTGGGGGGTGTATTCCATTGATAGAATACTCCATAGTGGTGATCGATGGTAAGGTCCTAAAAGGTCTTACCAAGTAGATTGGAATAATATTATCTAAGTAGAGCTAGCTCAAGTAAGATTCGAAACCAACCAAACTTCCTAAATATTTCCATAAACATTTTCTCCAACAATGCAACAAACAATCTCTCTCACTCACCCAGACAAAATAAGTCGAGAGGTCTACGCACCATCGCTGAGATATGAGCTCCAGCAACATGATGCCCAAGCTGCAAATGTCACTCTTGTTGTCAACTCTAATATCCATGAGCAATTCAGGCGCTAGGTAGCTCGGTGTGCCTGTCATCCATATCAAACTTTGGGTTATCAAAGCTCATCAACCAAACTAATCAACAATATCCGAGTTATGACATGCTTTGGTCCTAGTCAATTGTTGTATATGCTATGTAAATTTT
Organism: Pinus tabuliformis; assembly: GCA_031772625.1. Classification (NCBI taxonomy): domain Eukaryota; kingdom Viridiplantae; phylum Streptophyta; class Pinopsida; order Pinales; family Pinaceae; genus Pinus; species Pinus tabuliformis. The sequence goes on from CM062817.1 coordinate 1,766,282,007, forward strand.
TATAGTTTATTTTGAAATGAAATCTTGGAAGCATGAATTCCTTTGCTACACGCCTCGTGTAAAACAAAATAACCTTTTGTATGCATGAGACAAGAGGGAGAAATGGTGGTACATCAGATAACTTAATCTATTTAGAGATCAAGAATGGAAGAATTTCGGCCTTGATCATAGGAAAATCACCCCTGATCACTGTCCCAATAGGCCTATCGATGCTTATTTTTCCAATAGAAGTGACACTCATGCTCGTACGAAATCCAACAAATAACCGAATTGACCCTGCGTTCAACCGATGCACATAAAAATACACAAGGTAAAAAAATACATAAATTAAAATGGTAATGGTGGATCTGATAAGCTCCAGGAAGCCTAAATTATGCCAGACTATAGTGGTCCCCCAACTAATGGAGCCCAACCAATGAACAAGAGACTAGATAACCTATAGAGAGTATTTATTCGCACCCTACCATCCATTTAACAGAAGCCTAAGTGGATAGGCTCGACCCCTAGAAAATTAAGAGTACTCATCTCATAATAAGAGTGCTTCAATACAACTCCAAGGTTACAAAACAATTGAACACATGCAAAATGCTATCTATTTATGTTTGCAACCATAATAATAAGTTTTCCCAATTAGTTCAAGAACTTCAAAGAAAAAGCCACAATATCTATTTATGTTTGCGACTGTAATAATAAGTTTTCCAAATTAGTTCGAAAACATCCAGCAAAAAGCCTCAAGATCTCTAGAAAATATATATCTAACTCCAAACAATCCTCCCTAAATAGTACCAAACAACTCCACACCCAATATAGATACTAATAAAACTTTATAACCCCAAGAAATCCAAGTGTCTAAGGCACCTACATTAAGATCGGTTGAATGGAAACATTAGTGTAAATCTAAGTCAGTTGTAGCCAACCTCCAATATAATCTATATCGTTGACCAAAGGAATGGGAAGAAGTGTATATGGATAAGGGAGTAATGGAAGCTAGCTATTAGTGGGATGGAATATTACGGAAATGGACATGCAATGAAAAGCATACCATCTTTTCTCCTATATGTTTTGCATGCCACATGCCTTTGCATTCATATTTTTATCATATTATTCTCAAAAAATGTCTAATAGACTTTGGGATTTGCATGTGTATGAGACAAATATATTTATCCATGCTTTCAAACGCATGTGACTACACATGCATTCTACATACGTGGTGGTTGTTAACTTTGATTCTGGTATTTGATCATTTAGATTTGCATGAATCTTGTCGTTGCAAAGGAGACAACCATTAACATTCTATGTTGTAAATAGTTACTATAGGTAGTTTGATTAGCCAATCTCTTAGAAGCAGACAAGGGTTTATCGTTGGTTGTGCAAGTGGTGATGTCATTACTGGGTCACATCCTTATTTATATCTCGTTGTGTAGGTTTATGCAATATTTGGAGACGTGTTCATTCATGGATGCCATAGAGGGAACATTTTCTATCCAGTTTTTGCAAAATCCTAGATTTCAAGGGAGATGACAGTGATAAGCAAAATGTTCAACAAGTGTTTGCTTGATTAGAATTTTTTATCCCTCATATTTCTAATTATCTCATCCCATAGACAAATTTGGTGATATAATTGTTGGAATAAGAAGCCTAAAGTCTAGATCATGCTAAACATATCAAAAGGTTTCTTTTTGTCACTAGTTGTCTCATGAAACTTTGTTACATTTTTAAAGAATATATTTAAAATTCAAGTGGATTAAGCTTGCCGATACTAGTACATTGAACGAACGATAGGAAAATTTTCCACCTCAGTGGAGAGAGTATCCACCATAGGATGAGCATATCCATAATTCAAGCAGGTTGAAATCCTTATACAAATTTATACCTTCCTTGGCCACACAACCCTAATAATGCTTTCAAACACTTTCTTAGTTTCATAATGTGAACAATCATGAGCCATTTAAATGTACATATCATGGGTTATCAAATAATACATTGATACATGGAAAAGAACACATATGGTCAAAATATAAATTGCACAATATATAACATTGATCATGTCTATAATCTAGGTTCAAATGACAAGGATAAATGAAAATAAATCTCGTGTGTGATGGTGGAGATTTATATTAAAAGGAAAGTTGTATGGGTGGATCCTTATTGAGCATCAAGAAATGCAAATGATGTAATCCTTGAACACAACATTTGTAGGTTGTCTTATAATTTTGTTTTGGTATATTTTATCCTATATTATGGTTAGGAATAAAAGTCATGTTGTCCTTCACATGAAGCATAGATTATGTTTCATGGGAGCAAAGTAGTGTGACCCTTCTTCAGCTATAATAATATTTATAGATTTTCTTTTGGAGTGATTAAAAAAAAACGTAATCAAATAGAAGATGAAAAAAAAATGTTGGTGTTAAAGGAACCAAGTGGTTCTTTTATGCTGAAAATAATGCCTCCATAAAAAGTTAAACAAAGTTGTATAATATAATTCGTTTACTATCTTAGATCTTTAGGTTATGCATTTGAAAATTAATTAAACTAAAACTCCTTAGAATTTTCTCGAACCATAATTTTTAGTTTGTAAGACTACTAAGGGCAAGCCTGGATGAGAAATATATGTATGCAGTTTGAAATTTTGAGTGATGGACGAATAGGTAGAGAGTTGTTGAGGGTGAAAATACAATGCCTGAAAGAATGACAACTTTTTGAAACCCAAGATTCAAAGGTTGATGAGTGCTTAGCTACAAGAAGAGGAAACTCTGAAGAATTTGTGAATGCCAAATCTGGCTAGGATGAAATTATTGGTGCAATGGTGAAATGCATTACTGATGATTAGACATTGGACGACATGGGATATTTAGCAATGGCAACATTTCTAGTGCATGCAACCAACCCCACTGTCAATTGTTTGCTTCATTTTTTCTGCATGTTCAAATTCCACACTTAGTATAAAGGATCTCCTATTGTTATATCATCCCTATCATCCCTAGTTTAAAGTGACTCTATGGGATTGTGAGAAAATTTACAAAAATTTCCTTTGAACAGGTCCCACATCAAACAATAAGGTGCATTTCTTTACATATGAGCAGGGAATATTCTTTACATATGAGCAGGGAAAATGAAAATAACGGTGAAAATAACATCTAATAAAAAAGAAAATCAATATCATTTACTTTTAAGACCCATAGGAAATCAAGGAATTAAATTGTAATCACGGGGTTAAAGCTCATTCATGCAATCTGCCAAAACTCTTTAATAAAATTACTTGAGAATATTTATAATTAAAGATAATTCATGTTATGAGGATCTTTGTTAAAAGAACCGTCGTTCACAACGAGATCTAATTTCCATTCCTAACTCATGGCGATAGCCCTAAAGTCTTCAAAATATACGGAAGCCACAGAGACTCACTAGATCTCTGATATTGAGATGTATCATTTGGTAATCATCCTGTAAACTGATTGGTAAATTCGTCACTATGTAGATTCATCACTGCACAACTTCTAGTATTAGTAACGTGTGAGCCAAATAGTGGGACGATGACACATTTAATAATTTGAGAGTAGTAAATGTAAAGAAAACAAGTGGCCTAAAAGATTAATGCCACTGAGATCCAATTCAATCAACATTGAATAATATCACTCATAAAACGGGTATATGGTATGAAGCATCCAAGCTCTTCAAAAGAGGAAGTCGTGACATCAGAGGCTCAAATAGGAAATGCATTTAACATATATATTAAATGGGAAAGTGGCCTGAAATGCCTTTTGGGAGAGCTTTATTATGCATAACATGGATTTAAACATGGTCAATTTGGAGACAATTTCAAGCAAATGAATGTGAACAGGGAATCTACGTTATAGCTTAAACAATGTTTTATAGCATTACTAATGTGTTAGAAAGTATAAATATAATAGATGATACATATGGACAAGCTTAACCTAATGTTTTTTAATTGTATTTTAGCTTGTCATAATGTTTTTCCATTGTATTTCTTTATGATCACCCGTGTAATAATTATAGTAAATCAACACATTGAGATTTGTATACTCAATATATTTTGACATGGTGGCTTCAGGGAGATTGTGATCTACACAATCATTTTGTGCTTTAAAATTAGTCATTGATCTCCATTTTAATTGTGTTTAATGTTCAAGAAAAAAGGTTGCATTGTTTAACTTAATGTGAAAGAATATGTTTTTCCTTTTCTTGTAATGATTGGAATGCACTTAAAAGATCCATATTACAAGATATTGCAATTGCATTTTTGATTTGTAGAAACGAGTGGGGCATGAGCATATTTTATTGTTTACGGGTTAGTGAAAATGCAAATTCAAGTAGAGATATTCTCCTCTAATATCCCCAAATTGGTAGACATTTTTTTTTTAAATATTGAAACACGATAGTATTTGGATTTCTTTGTCTAGAATTATAACATGGATTTGTGCTTGAATAAGGTAAAGGATGACAACGTTTGTGGGTGATTGGTTTTGGCATAGATGGTCACTAATATTATATGTAGCAAGTATTGATATTTATCCTATTTCTTTGCGTTCCAGTAGCTTATGAACTTATTATAATGTTCTTGGACTGTCCTAACATAAAAATTAAAAATTAAAAAAACAAAACAAAAGGGAGATTTAAAGTTCGAATGATCAAGTCGTTAGTGTAAAGAGATGAGTGAGTGAGTATAACTATGAAATCATTTACAACATGTAAGAGGAAAATTTTGCAATTCATCGGTAATTTCATATCCATGATGGGACTATTTGGAGATAGTTGCACCATTTATCATGTATCAAGCCAAGTAATTCCTTGCTTGTTTTAGATATGCCAATCCTTATTACTTGATTTATGTAGGGTGTTATTCAGTTAGCTTAACCTTGCCCAAATGTAGCTTTTGTGAAGATTAATTTTGAAGGAAGACATGTGTAAATGGGAAAATATATTTCTTATGATGTAAGTGAAATAATGATTTTTATGGTCATTGTGTATATCTCTGGAACCTTCGAGCTTGAATCAGGAATTGAAGTTGGCTCCATCCAAATAGGGAAAAATGATTAGAAACTCCACAAATTAAACTATGATTCTTTGTCTTTAAGCTTCTGAGATTTAATGTATAATTTCCCTTGAGATATTAAAGTTGTTTATGTTTATAATTCCAGTACAATATGTATGCAATTGTTCCAAGGTTGGATATTTGTCTTCATTTTTCATTAGATATGGTTATGTTGGTACCTTGCAAATTTGAGGGTATTGTGATATTCCAATTTGGATAGTTAGAGTGTTTATTTGGTTAATTTTATTAGTATCTAATTACATTTGTTTTGAAGTTACCTAAAATAGGGGATTTTGTAAGAAAGATCAGTTTCATAAACATACATTTTCAAAATCTCTGGAAATTAAGAAATAGAGGGAACGAAAGAAAAAAAAAGAAGCCAAAGGTATGTTTTCTCTAGATTTAGTGTGTTTATTTTCTAATTTCAATGTTTTCAATGGTTCACTAGTGAATTGAGGTATGGTAGGTGATTAATTTGTCTCTTTTATGCAAATAATCAAGAGTCCTTTCCAAGTTTTTGAAAGAGATGAGGGATAACATAAAAATGTTCCATAGATACTTATTAAAAGGGCCCTAGGCTTCTAAAACAATGGAGCAAGAACTCATACATTCTCCATCTAATGATGCTAAAAGTGAAAACGAATTTTTCTCTTTATAAATAGGAGGCTTAGAAATTTAGGGACCCATATTTAGTTATTGTGGGGGAGGAGGGATTCTACACATTAATAGTTACTTAGAAACTTTCAATTGCTAGTTGCATGTCAATTATTGAGAAATTAATACTATTGCTTGATTAGTTTCAATGCTCCAGTTTTCAAAAAGATATTAAATAATAGCACATTTTTACGAATTAGGTTTTGATTGAAATACATTTTACATATGACACATTCTTCCTTGAGGCTTTGAAAATATATCTCCTAGGATAGGCCAAGAAGATTTTGGTAGTACCATAATTTTAGCTAGTCTAATGTATTCCAAATACCACTAGAGTTTCTTAGTGACTCTCAATTTTAAAAACTATTTTGAGTCAAAATTGAGGTATTATGATGAATTTCCACATATATAGGGATTTATTTCCAGTGTTTTTCTTTTGAATGGATTGCAAGTATTTCTATAGTACAAACTAGTCTTATGACAAACTTTCATATTTGGATGTAAAACAATTTTATTTTACTATAGCATATTATAAAATAATCATGTGTATGGGAGGTGATAGTAGTTTAAGCTTGAATTGTAATTATATGTAATTCTCTGATTAATGCAACTTTGTCTATGAAAGATTATTTTGGTTTTATTTTGGCTACGAACTTGTTCTAGTTCTCTTTTCATATCTTGGGCACATGTCTATTAAATATGGATATAGTTACCTTACAAAAATAATCCTCTCATAAGTTTCATATGAGATTTAGATGGTAATCAATATTGAGATCAATATTATGCATGACTATGTAGAAGCAACTGCAACAATCCAATTATGGACCCCAAAGCAATAAGGGTCCAAGAAAGTTCGACACAATGCAATGGAAATAGAGAAAGACATCAGTCAAGTCTAAATTCCATGCTCTTTCACCAACATCTATTCAGATATTTTTGGGGGCTACCAGATCTATTCGTTTTGAAGAAAAATGAAGGTATTTTGACGCCAAGTGGCATGAAGGTAATGAAAACAAGGCCATGAAGTAAATGCAATGTGATGTATCTTGTTACCCACTATTTTGTGGGTGATATCCCTAGAATAATTTTTTTCTTCGTGGTGGTCCTCAATCGGTAACCAAAAGCCCCTTACAACCACCAACTAGATCGTTGTGCCATTTCTTCGCCACCTGAGCCAACCATGTGGTCCCTCATCCATATTTCATGACCATATGTTTGAAGGTGGGCCTTCGAAACCTAAAGGTATGCCTTGTCATTTGGTAATTGAGTATTTTAGTTTATTTATCATGGAAGCTTTGGGCATAGATTAATGGGGGGATTCAGCACAAAGAGTAGTATAGGTTTTGCGCCCTTGTCCCGTAGATCTCTTTTCGGATGTTAACCTTGCACTCTAGTCTCGTGGGATCTATTTTACTGACCTATTGGTTTTAGGGATTGTAATAAATGGGAAACCCCAATTTTGGTTGCATGGTCCCGCTCCCCGGTTCACCTATATTACTCCCTTTCTGCTTATTACACCCCCATCATCTTTCCTCCCACCTGGGTCCACATTCTTCCACTGGGTCCACATAGGATCATCCATCCCCTCCCCTTGCTCCACATCTTGGCTCGATACTAGAATGATGCCCGAAGATTGATGCAACCAAAAGAAAATGAAAAAAGCATAATTGGCCACATTCAACATGAAATTGTACCACAAAATGCAAAAGATGGTCAGGACAAAAACATTTAGCACGTGGGAAAAAACCACAACATGAGCTCTACCCCATTCCATGGTCATCACCCTAGTCGCTACATGGCCCTTGACGAACCTCCTTTATCATTTAGGAACCCATGATTGTCCTAAACCCCTGATGGGTGATGAACCACCCCACCTTACAAGGGGATATCCACTACTATATCTTACACATCATGCTCTCATTACCTAAATCCCTGAGCAGTTAACCAAAGAAAATCATAAAAAAGAAAAAGGCATATGAAGAAGGGTGGAAAAATCAAGGTCAGGGTAACTCATGCACCACGATATCTACCTCTTATACATTATTTACCCAAGGACAAGCTTCCCTTTATTATCTACCCTTGTACCATGGCATGTGATCCAGGTTGCCCCCTTTTATTCCATACTCCATTCCATCATTATGCCACATGCCACCACCATTTGAGGGATGTACCACGGACATACTACCCCCTTTAGAAGTAGAAAACACCTAATAGGATTCTTGGTTAACCACCTTTGGAGCTTGGAGACATTAGCAAATTCAAAAGCCTATTATGGAAGGGCATGCCATTGTGAAGTACCCACTTGTTGTCCATGGTTTATAAACTCTTTTACTTGATTTCTTTAATTACTTGGTATGCTTGAAGGCACAGGGACACATTGGATCTTATGCGGGATTGCAAATGGTTTCTATTTGGGTTCAGTCTCCCTAGATAGGGTCCTAAACCCCAGAGGGCTACAGCCATGAGTCTCGACAATAGCAGATAGCACTTCAAATATCCCCATGTCCATTCAGATATTGTTTGTGGTTCACTTATTGGATGAGGAAGATGCACTTGATCCATCATGTCTAACTAGCCCCATAGTTGCACCATACACTTGGTAGATGATCCACGACTTTCACGATGATGTGGCATCCCCTACACCATCATCCTAGCCCTTACATGTGATCTACATGTCTCGATTTGGTTGGAGACCCATGAGGACACTTATGTGCCAATCTTATCATTTGGAGCACCACAGGTTATTACAAGGGGTCAACTCCTTCCCCACTACTTTGGGATTTCATCTACACATTTATGGCACATATGGACTCCAATAGGTCTCTTCCAAGGCCCAATGACATGTACTATTCATTATTTGACCTCTTGAGAGGCTTGTTATTTTGTTTATGAGCTAGTTTGGTGGGCTCGTCACCAAAACTTAGTCATTTTGCACATTATTTTATTGTAGGGGCTAATGTAGGCCTAATTAGCTAATTCGAACTCCTTAGAAGTGTATAAATAAAATAGATGTGAATTCATTTTGAATCATCGCTTGGATTGGATCATATCTTCTTGTGAGATTTTCGCTATCTTTTGAGGAGGAGACTTTTTGGATGAATGGATGAATTTCGATGTTTAGTTATTCTTATTTGCCTTGGAGATTCTATGATTGGCATATCTTGGTGATTGGATATATTCTTATTAAATATAAGTACCATTTTAATGTTATTTTGATTCCTTATGTTGTTGCATTCATGATATTGGGAGTTTCACTATTCTAGGGTTAATTTGTTGCTTTTCGTTGAACAAAAATGTGGAAATTGAATCTCTAAATAGTGTTGTATCATGATTGGGTCATGTTTGAATGAATGAATGTTCCTAGAGACATCATTGTCTTGATAAGTCACCAAATATTGTTGAATGAAGTATAAATGACCTTGAAGCTACTTCCATTAAGCCACAGTGCCCAACGAAGTTGTCATTTAGGCATCCTTGACAAGTGGAAATCAATGAAAATTCTAAATATTCCATGACTCCATCTCTCCCAAAGGACAAAGCACTAGTCCTCCTCCGGTGATGACTTTAAAGCTGATTTGTTTCACCTTCCCCTTTTTTTCTAGGCCTAGTGTTGGCTTATTGGGGCCTGACCTAGGTTTGAAGTTAAGTTAGCCAAACAAATCTCGGTACTACTGGACCTTTCAGCAACAATCCGTGGAGCGTGGACTAAGGTCTCACCGGAAGTAGTATGGGAGGGTGCTAGAACCAGGTTTTTGCACCTTGAAGATGTTTGAGGAGTTCCACTGGTCCACGGTTTGACCCTACACGTAGGATGCTTCGCACACTTTCCCATACCTCGTGTCCTGATATATTGCCTTCGCGCACTTTCCCGTACCTCACAGCCCCATATACTGCCTTCACGTAGCCCTACCTAGGGGCCAAACACCGCGCTCTGCGTTATTACCCAAGATCTTACTGGTATTCCAATGTTAGTTGATTATCTTAGCCTACTTGCGTGCTTGAAGTTATACTTAACAACATAAACCATTCATACAGGTGCGTGCAGTAAATAAACAATACATTTGCAAATTATATCAAACATGACCCAAGAAAAGATACATAGAATTATGATAAAACTTCTCTTTATTAATTCCTTCCTTGGTTACAGACTCAACTTGCCCTACGCACTCAGCTGCAGGGGTCTGCGCACTCAGCTGTGGACTACTAGGCCTCTACGCACTCAGTTGTAGAGCCTTCTACTACTCTACGACCCAATAGACACACTTCAAATTACAACTCAGTCACTTAGACTTTCCTGCTTCTTCTCTATTTTCTTCTACACTTAGAGCCTCACTCTATTTATACAATCCCATGGTCCGCAGACCATGGGTAGGTTTATCCAGCCAACATTATATTACAAGACTAGGGCGGAAAACCTTGTGACTCTACATACTTTTGCGCCCCGCGCCCGCAATTTGCGGAGCTTTACAGCAAGATTCAATCAAAACTTGGGCTTGGAGCCCAAAAACATGCCTTGGGGGGATTCCATGCCCAACACCTAGTCTACATAGGTCACTTAGGGCATCAATTATCTCACAATATAGCCATCCAAATACTTTTATTTTTGGTCCACAATTGCGCTGGTGTATCCTCAAGAAACCCTCCAAATTTCATGAGATTCTTACGGTGGGGTCTTGAGATATCGCAAGCCCTAGCTCGAAGACCAATTCTTGCCCTAGGTTTCCCTTAGGCAAGTAGCGTCATTGGGATCCTTGTATTTCCTTTCATTAAAAAAACATTCTTTGATCCCTTTCTCTGCCCTAATTAGGTCAAGCATATCATTGGTTTCTAAATCCTATCCCCTTGACCTAACCTCAGGTCCACTTGGTCCTTTGTGGTCCCATACATTATTAAGGTTAATTCTTCAAAGATCACTTGGAACCCAAGTTTCCACAAGAATTTTAGGGCCTAGGGATCTCCTTATTAAAGAAACATACTCAAAACCTATCCCTTGAAATTCTCCTTAAGCCCTTCCTTGAGAGCCTTCCATCTTGCCTTCCAAGGCAAGCAAGCCACCATCTTGAGCCTCTCTTGTGAATAGGCTTCTAGGATCACCCCTCATCCTATCTTTGATGTATTCTTCTTCATGATCCTTATTATACTGGGCCTCCTCCCATCAGTGAAAGTCCATAAAGAGTAGAGAGTTTTAGCTGAGGTAACAATGGGCGATTTCTCCATTGTTTCCCATAAATTAGCAATTATCCATCTAGGATACCCCTTTAGGACCCCTACTAGTTTGAGCGGTAACATTTTGACGCCATTACTGGGGACATGAGACGTGTGTTTTGTTCCCCGTATGACATATTGACATATAATTATTGGCGACTCCATTGGAAGAATGAAGCCCTGGTTCTTCATTGAACTTCAAAGTCAAAGCTTGTAGGGTGAAGCAAGCATTTGTTAAGGAAATTTTAGTTCATCCTGATGAATTCCATGTTATCAATATATAAATATCAATGGATTCTAAAAATATTCATGAGTGGTTTCCTACTTTGGATATCACGTGGGTTACAAGATACCCAAATGGCATGGATTGGAAGTTTATGCAAAATATTCCACAATTTAAGGGTGATCCATCCACAACAATGGACCACATAGCAAAACTTATTAAACATGCTTTCAAAGTTAATATGGTTCATCCAGACAACCTCATGGAGTTATTTATTGACTCTATTGAATACAAGCACCGAGGTTCGCTCGACTTGTGTAAGCCTAAAAGCATTTCATCATTTATCAAGTTGCTCAACAAATTCATAAAGTATAAGGGGACCAAATTCCAATCTATTGAAGTTGCTTGTGAATGCCTAGATGAATCCCTCCGAAGGGAAAGTCTCATTAGTTAATATGAAGAATTTGGAGATAACTTGAGGATCTTAGTAATGAGTAGGAAGATGAGTCTTCATTAGGTCCACATGATGAACAAAAAGGCATAGGTGCTGGGAAGGATGAGTTTGTGGAAAGTGAAATTGAGACCAACCTTACCTTTCTCAAGGATATTACTCTTGATGACTCCTCTTTTGAGAACCTTGAGAAAGATGATCCCATTAGCCCCTTGGAAAATGAAATTGGAGATTACTTCCACATTGAAAGGGAGAAGTGGGAAATCATTGGTCCTCAATTTGACTGTGCTCCCATTTATGACACCTATAAGGAGGATGAGGTTGAGAGTGGTCCTCCCTTTCTCCCAGGAATTATTTATGAGGACACATCCATCGATACCCTTGGGAAGAAGAATTATCATTTTCCCTTACATGGAAAGGAGAAGTTGGAGATGATTAACTCTCCTTTTTGGGAAGACCCTATCTTTGGCACCAACAATGATAGGATTGATAAGGCCCTTGTCCATACCTACCTTCCTGATGATTCTGGAAGTATATTCAAATCAATTGAGCCTCAAGAGTTGGATTTTCAAGAAAAAGGTCTCATTGAGACTTCACCTTCCCCTTTTCCCTTTTCTATTATTCATTATCTTGAGCCTTCATTAAGTGATTCCCTCACCCCTTGTCATGTAATCTCAAATGAGCATGAGCCATTTCCCCTTTCTGAGAATAGTGCCAAGGAAGAGACCCTCATTGATTATACTTTACCTCCTTGGACACACCCTTAGGTTTTTTATCACTCCATGACCTCCCCTCTCCAATGTAACCATCATCACGAGAAACCTATTTGTTTCACTCCTTCTTTCCCTCGCCCTTCGTTCCCATCTCATCATGACCTCGTGGCATCTAGAAAACATGATATTATAAATAATGATTGTCATAGGGAGTTCTTGAGAGTGATCTTCCATTCAACCATTGCGTACTTAGAGGGAAATCCCCACACTTCTAGGTTGACCTATTTTCCTTCTCCTAGGGTTTCTATTTACCTCGAATGGAGATCAAATTTTCCCACCTCCCACCCACATCACCCTCCATCTGATTATGTCTGGATTCACTTTGGGTTTTGTTTCATGAGTAATCATATGGGCAAACATATGTATAGTGATATGATGATATGTTGGTTGCACTGGCTTTATCATTACATTTAGTATTAGCCTTACTATATGCATGTTAGAGTAGGATGAATTGCACACTGATTTTCACATTAGAACTAATGTCATATGATATTTCTCATTGCATGTTGATTTTCACATTACAACTAATGTCATATGATATTTCTCATTGCATGTTGATTTTCACACATTACAATTAATGTCATATGATATTTCTCATCATAGATTACTTGCTTTTAGATTAAAATTTGCATATTTTTATTTTTATTTTTTTGTTGATTTTAAGGCCTAACACTAAGCATGGGTGATCATAAGACACCATATAAATCATGTTACACTATGGGTTTAGTCTTTGACATGTGCAGGTAACAGGTCTACTGTGACCAAGATATTGTTGGTGTTCTCATGACCTCCCGCTCGAGTAGCTTTTCCCACTTTTTCGAGAGATCATGTCCCAATTGGAGCTAGATGTTACCCACCATTTTGTGGGTGATATAGCTAGGAGAAATATTTTCTCCATGATGGTCCTCAACCAACAACCAACAACCCCTTACAACCACCAACTAGCTCATTGTGCCATTTCTCGGCCACCTGAGGCAACCATGTGGTCCCTCATCCATTTGTCATGACCGTATGTTTAAAGGTGGGCCTCCCAAACCTAAAGGTATGCCTTGTCATTTGGTAATTGAGTATTCTAGTTTATTTATCATGGAAGCTTTGGGGATGGATTAATGGGGGGATTCAGCGGAAAGAGTGGTCTAGGATTATGCTCTTGTCCCCTAGGTCACTTTTGGGATGTTAACGTTGCACCCTAATCTCGTGGGATCTCTTTTACTGACCTATTGGTTTTGTGTATGGTAGTACATGGGAAACCCTAATTTTGGTTGCGTGGTCCCACTCCTCGATTCACATATATTACTCCCTTTCCTCTCATTATACCCCCAATCATCTTTCCTCCCACCTGGGTCCACATTCCTCCACTGGGTTCACATAGGGTCAGCTACCCCTTGCCCTTGCCCCACATCTTGGGTTAGGCATGGAATGATTCCCAGAGGTTGATATACCTAAAAGAAAATGAAAAAGCATAATTGGCCACATTCAACAAGAAATTGTACCACAAAATGCAAAAGATGTCCAGGAAAAAAACATTTAGCACATGGGCAAAAGCCATGACATGAGCTCCACCTCATTCCATGGCCATCACCCTGGTTTCTACATGGCCCTTGACGAGCCTCCTTTATCATTTAGGAACCCATGATTGTCCCAAACCCCCAATGGGTGATGAATTGCCCCACTGTGAGGACCACATCCAGACTATATACATTTTTTTTTTTTTTTTTTTTTTTACAACAATACAACCAAAAAGAAACGCATTGAGATTCAATTTTATTTTTCACACACATTTCTGCCACTCCTTCCAGGAACATATTATAACATTTTCATACCTTTAACTAAGATCAATAGTAATGAAATACATATGTACCGTTCACTAGAAGGCGAGACTCCGCTTGCTCTGCTATTGCCGGTATTCCCTTGTAGCTGGTCACCTCCACGAGTAAATGATGACGCACTTGATCCAAATGCGAAGACTCACCGGTTAACCTCCCAGCCTACTCCTTGGGTACCCTTCTTCCTCGCGGACCTCCGAGTTGCAATGGGGTTGTACAATGGAGACAAGCACTAGCTAGTAGAGGAGAGTACACCTTGGCTCAAGAGTTCCCTCTCTAAATCCTCTACCTCACCAAACTCACTATAGCTTCGTAATCACTGCTCTCACAACATCTCATCCATCCAACAATAGGGTTTCCAAAAGTCCTTTCTCCCATGGCTTGCCCCTTCTTTTATAGGAGTACTCATAGGTGACACTTGTCATGTCATGCATAATTAATTATATTTTTTTTTTTATAATTCAATAGCTTGATTATTCACCCACCCATGTGTCATTCTCACATCAAGGGTCTCCCAAAATTATTTACTTAAGTTTTTATTTAAAACTAATATTTTCCTCACCTCAACAAGATTCCTATTTCTTCTCCTAGTTGTCTCTTTATTCCCCGCTTTTATTCCTTAATTTGTGTTCATTACTTGAAGTCAATTAATGAGTCAAGATTTTATTCCCAATCTACTCCCTAATTTAACTCAGGTTATCTCCTAGATGGATATTCTTATGTTGGTTGTTGACACATGGAGCTTCTCTACATTTCTCTAAATTTAATTTATTATTCTCATTTTAATTCACCTTCCCCTTTTCTTAATTAGGTTTAAATTAGTTTAGGATTAATCTTTATCCTTACTATTATGTTTGTCTTTCCCCCTTTTCCTAATTAAACCACATAATCTTCCTAGTATTTTCCAAAATGGGAAGGGTAGAGTTTTTAAGGTACTCTATTTTAATTCTTCCTATGATCCTCCTTATTCCAAGTTTTATTTTTGATTTAATTACATTAGTTTCTAATCATCATTTACCCTTGATGTAAATTTACCTAGTTTTCATTCCTTGCTTATATTTATTTATTATTATTTATTTTTAATGATTCCAAGGATGCCAAGTTTGGTTGTGCCCTTCAAGAACTTCCCTAGAAGTTCCAAGGGTGCCACACCTAATAGCTTATTTGTGATGTCAAGGGTGCCAGTTTGGTTGTGCCCTTCAAGAACTTCCCTAGAAGTTCCAAGGGTGCCACACCTAATAGTTTATTTGTGATGTCAAGGGTACTAGTTTGGTTGTGCCCTTCAAGAACTTCCCTAGAAGTTCCAAGGGTGCCACACCACTTGCCCTTCAAGCATCCAGTGATTACGAGGGGAAAGTATAATGCAATGTCATATACCACTATCATCTCTTATGTTGCCTGCTATAGTGAGACTAATGGTGTCGGGGATCAAGGAATCCACCTTGATGCGCGCCCCCCGGTAAAGTCCTCATGAGCAGCCCAACTTTGGAACCTGCCCTCATGGCATCGTGATCTTCAAGGCGAAGATGCTTCAACTCTTCCAGCCCAAGTCACGGCGGGAGTGCTAGTGGGTGGGATCAGGGACTCTGTCCCACCCCTCCCATGTAGTTCCATCCACTTGTACAACCCCATCACCCATATGTGAGTCATTCGGTCAAGCAACTAATTTGTGCCTGCAACCATTAATATATCATCAGAATATAGTTAAGCATATATGGCAGGTTCCAAGATCGACTTAGACTTTCAAAGATAAAGTAATATAAATTTTCATCAAACCAGGTGTCATCGACATGTCATATGCGAGTGCCTCTGATGGTTTCCTGCCATACTCAATAATCATTAGTAACAAGGTTTCTCAATGTTAGTCAATTATCATAATAGCATCATTAACAATTCCTGGTCATTCACATCATTGTCCATTGTAAGTCTGAACTAAAGGAAGTAGGTAACATAGGGGACACATCCCTCATGACTATCATCAATAATCATCAATGGAAACATACATATTCATTAAGCTATCAACATCGTAACATCGTAGAAATATACCTATCTATAAAATTTATCCTCATTATGCTTTTAGTAGAGCGCATACATATTCTTTACTACCCTCACCATAATTTAAAATAGAGACCAACTTAACTATTTAATATTGCAATCATCAGAACACTGATAGATAAGATACATAACCATTCATGCTACCACAATATCAATGGAAAGCATTCATAAACATCACAACCATGAATATCTCAATCGCTAATAATAGTGTCATGGGTCCAGATTCTCAATCTGAGGTCCTCGAAGAATAAAGTGTCTAAGATAATGTCGTATTAGGGTCAGGAACCTAGAGTGGGCACTACATACACCCCCTCTTAACAATGGACTTCGTCCCGAAGTCCTTAGAACATAAAGGAGAAATGGCGACACATAATCTTAGGACCCCTTCCTGAAACTCTTGCCAGCCTTCTGGTGGGCAGGTTAAAATTTTCCCAAGGTATCTATAACACGAATTCCGTTATAACTGAAGGACTATATCTGGGGAACATTGCAACCCACTTTTTGTATAAATGTACAAACATACATTATAGATATTATTAAAATTAATAGTTAAAGGGAGCATCACACATAAACTTTTCCAACAAAATCATCATAATCAAAATCACAACTAATTAAAGAAACAATTAATAACACCCACCTTCCTTCAAATGACAAAGTGACTAATTTAGGGGAAATCTCTCTAGTTTTATTCATTCACTCATGCAATTAAGATAGCAATAATTTTGTATTAACTCAAATTCATAGGGGATGCCTATGCCTTTTTCATAGGAGGAACTACCCACCTTAAGCTTGGACTTCAATATATGTAATGGTCAATAATAATTGTGTTAATTATTGTTTGATATTTCACCTATGACGTCATCCACCTTTGTTTACCATGTTCTAAATCTTCAATTTTGTTAGGAACTACAATCAGTACTTTGAAAATAAACACATGCCATTGCTTGCTAGGGGGACCTAACAATGCCTAGTACACCTTCTTAGAGACTTGATTTACCTTCATGATCCATGTTCTGAAATTTCAATGTTGTACAACTACCATTTGCACTTTAAAATAAATGCATACCACTCCTTTCTAGTGGATACCTAAGGGTACACACTATCTACATAGAACGTAATCATCACTTGCAATGAATGAGAAGTCCAAACCTTCATCCCTTCAAACCCATCTACCCTACTTCCTTTCGCTAGGGTAAGCAAGTGAGGCTATCTGGGGCCTATCTTCATTTAATCCTACTGAATCTAATGATAAGGAGTGCAATATTGTTGCAATCTTTAAAGGTGTTGTGACTATTAAGGCTCTTAATTTCTTGGTGATGAGGAATGCATATTCTCGCAGTTTGGCCATCCAAGCTAATGGAAGACAAAGCATATAGCAAGTTTCACTAGTGACCAAAGATGGCAGGCAGACGTCATTTACCAGTCTTTTCTTGATTCCAAGAAGAACTAAAAACTATATGGATTGAAGCCAAAGATATGCACAGAATGTAAAACAATAGAGAGAAACCCATGTCTAAAATGATCATGGACTGTATCGAGTGGCATTGGTAGAAGTATGGTGCTCCAAATAACCGTAAACCAATACTATAGCACTATTTTTGCATTAAGAACTAGCAAAGAATCCAAAAATTCATAAAGGCAAAGTTTTGTTGTTACATTACAAAACATGGAACAAAGAAGTCAATCAAATCAAACAAAGAGAAGCTCAAACTCCCTATGAGATTACAGGAAGAGAGCAGAGAAAGAACGACTAAGTTTGGCATCTAACATTCAAGGTGATGTAATTGAAAATCTGCTGCCTATGGTGGACAATTTTGAAAGAGCCAAAACACAGATTAAGATATAAATCATAAATATTACAATGTATAAAATTATCATGATTGTAATATGCTCCTATGTTGCTTCTTGTTGTTCTGGTCCATTTTCAATTGTTCTAATTGGAATTAGTCTCAGTTAATCTTGTACCATTGATAAACAATAAGTAGACATTGCATGTACATAATCACTCCTTGCTGGATCATTCCTTGTTGTTGGATAAAATAAATCTTAAATAAGGCTGAACTCTTGGAATCAACTTCATATACCAGCAAGGGTTTTATTCCATTATAAATTTGATAAATTCTTTATAGAAGTTTCAAGAATAAGTATAGTTCTATTACTACTATTATGATTTAAGTTTATATATTAGATTACTTTTTATTGTATCAATTTATAGGGAACCAAAATGAGCAAGCTAAACATCAAGAGAAAAATCACAATAACTCAAGAAAGTTGATTACTTAATAGAAACTAAAATAATTAGAATTACACTGTAAATTTTTATTGGAAATTTTATTTCAATTAAAAATAATACCTTCAATATATCTCACTTAAATTCTCCATGGCAAAACAACCTGCTCGAAAACATTAAAATATCAAATAATTTACAGACCAAAATACTCAACCAACCGCACAGAATCCATAAAATTGTAAATGCAATTGAAATGGAAAATCGTTGCAAAGAAAATTGAAATACAAATATCGAAGAAAGATATTTTAAATATTCTAGATTTACCCAATTTTAATTAATGGAAAATGTCGAATGTATATGATTACATGTTCCATGTTTTAATGAATGGAAAAGGCTTCTGAATACTCTTCAACAACTTTATTTTTCTTTGCCAATAAAGCAGAGAAACAATATATGTAGGAATTAATTGTGACAACTGAGAGTTCTACGTCACCATATAACTGGTAAACCCAGAATACAAAGAGATACATGTTCAAGAATTCCTTAAAAATAAAGCCAGTAAGATGGCTAATGTCAGGCAATTGGAAAATTGAATTGACACTATAGAAACTGTTTAAGATATGCCTTGAACCCCTGTTATTTTCTTAAACTGTTTAAGATATGCCTTAAACTTTTTTATCAAATATTTTTATAATGCTTATTATTACTTTTATGAACCCCTGTACGAAAATAGTTTAGCAATGTAGGCACGAAAACAATTTAGAAATGAAGGAGTCGTCACTCCTATCATTCCAATTTACTTTACAGAAATGCTCCTAATTTGCCTGGAGTATTTATAAACAGTTCGTAGACATCATGAAATGTTAATGTGGTCAATACTGTTGGAAAACCATTGATCCCATGCTACACGAAGCAATTATGCGTGAGGAAGAAGACTGTCACTGACTACCATTTTTATGTACAAATATCTCACTTTAAGTCATGACAAATACAATCACCTCCCTCGAAATTAATGGCTGCCAGATCTATCAACTTCTTACCCTCATTGGGCCCTAACGCACTGAACGTTTTTCTTCATTTGTCCAAAACAAATTTGCATAGATCTTGAGCATTGAGTCAAATCAAACACTTAACAAACAAAGCTAGACAACGCTTTGTTGTAAATAACGAATTTATAATGTTCTCTCTTCTCAGAAAACGTGTTGAATGTCATGTACTAGACCATGGAAGTAAAGCTACAACCTTGTCCTCCAAACCTATTGGAGTTCATCGACAAGAGCATCCTTATAGCATGAAATCTTATACAAGTGCAATGTCCCCACGAGGCATGAAAATGCCTATAAAGGCAATTTTTTACTAACCAACCAAACTAATATCTTATCTCATATTGATTAAAACTTGAATGTTAAATATGAAAATTATGCCTTCTTTTTTTTTTATATGATGTCCAAGGATGCCAAGTTTGGTTGTGCCCTTCAAGAACTTCCCTAGAAGTTCCAAGGGTGCCACACCTAATAGCTTATTTGTGATGTCAAGGGTGCCAGTTTGGTTGTGCCCTTCAAGAACTTCCCTAGAAGTTCCAAGGGTGCCACACCTAATAGTTTATTTGTGATGTCAAGGGTGCCAGTTTGGTTGTGCCCTTCAAGAACTTCCCTAGAAGTTCCAAGGGTGCCACACCACTTGCCCTTCAAGCATCCAGTGATTACGAGGGGAAAGTATAATGCAACGTCATAGACCACTATCATCTCTTATGTTGCCTGCTATAGTGAGACTAATGGTGTCGGGGATCAAGGAATCCGCCTTGATGCGCGCCCCCCGGTAAAGTCCTCATGAGCGGCCCAACTTTGGAACCTGCCCTCATGGCATCGTGATCTTCAAAGCGAAGGTGCTTCAACTCTTCCAGCCCAAGTCACGGCGAGAGTGCTAGTGGGTGGGATCAGGGACTCTGTCCCACCCCTCCCATGCAGTTACATCCACTTGTACAACCCCATCACCCATATGTGAGTCATTCGGTCAAGGAACTAATCTGTGCCTGCAACCATTAATATATCATCAGAATATAGTTAAGCATATATGGCAGGTTCCAAGATCGACTTAGACTTTCAAATATAAAGTAATATAAATTTTCATCAAACCAGGTGTCATCGACATGTCATATGCGAGTGCCTCTGATGGTTTCCTGCCATACTCAATAATCATCAGTAACAAGGTTTCTCAATGTTAGTCAATTATCATAATAGCATCATTAACAATTCCTGGTCATTCACATCATTGTCCATTGTAAGTCTGAACTAAAGGAAGTAGGTAACATAGGGGACACATCCCTCATAGCTATCATCAATAATCATCAATGGAAACATACATATTCATTAAGCTATCAACATCGTAACATCGTAGAAATATACCTATCTATAAAATTTGTCCTCATTATGCTTTTAGTAGAGCACATACATATTCTTTACTACCCTCATCATAATTTAAAATAGAGACCAACTTAACTATTTAATATTGCAATCATCAGAATATTGATAGATAAGATACATAACCATTCATGCTACCACAATATCAATGGAAATCATTCATAAACATCACAACCATGAATATCTCAATCGCTAATAATAGTGTCATGGGTCCAGATTCTCAATCTGAGGTCCTCGAAGAATAAAGTGTCTAAGATAATGTCGTATTAGGGTCAGTTACCTAGAGTGGGCACTACACCCACCTTACAAGGGGGTATCCACTGTTATATCTTACACATGATGCTCTCATTACCTAGAGCCCCGAGCAGATAACCAAATAAAATTATAAAAAAGTAAAAGGCATATGAAGAAGGGTGGAAAAATCAAGTCTGGGGTAACTCATGCACCACGATTTCTCCCTCCTGTACATTATTTACCCAAGGATGGGATTCCCTTTATTAGCTACCCTTTTACCATGACATGTGATCCAAGTTGCCCACTTTCATTCCCTACTCCATTCCATCATTATGCCACATGCCACCACCATTTGAGGGACGTACCACGGACATACCACCCCCTTTAGAAGTAAAAACCACCTAATAAGATGCTTGGTTTACCCCCTTTGGAGCTTGGAGACATTAGCACATGTCAAAGACCACTATGGAAGGGCATGACATTGTGAAGTGCCCACTTGTTGTCCATGGTTTATAAACTCTTTTACTTGATTTCTTTAATGACTTGGTATGCTTGAAGGCATAGGGACACATTGAATCTTATGCGGAATTGCAAATGGTTTCTATTTGGGTTTGGTCTCCCTATAAGGGGTCCTAACCACTAGAGGGCTACATTGGCACATGTAGGGTGTGTGTAGAGAGCCATGGGCCTCCACAGTAGTAGATAGCACTCCACAGAAGCCCACAACCATTCAGAGATTGCTCGTGGTTCACTTATTGGATGAGGAAGATGCACCTGATCCATCATGCCCAACTGACCCCACAGTTGCACCATAAACTTGGCAGATGATCTAGGACTTGAACAATGATGTGACATCCCCTACACCATCATCCTATCCCTTACAGATGATCTACATGTATCTTCAATTTGTTTGGATACCTATGAGGACACTTGTGTGCCCCCACTTGTCATTTGGAGCACCACATGTTATTACAAGGGACCAACCCATTGTCCACTGCTTTGGGAGATCATCTACACATTTATGGCACATATCGAATCCATTAGGCCTCCTCCAAGGCCCAATGACATGTA
The DNA here is from genome assembly GCA_031772625.1 of Pinus tabuliformis. Taxonomy (NCBI): domain Eukaryota; kingdom Viridiplantae; phylum Streptophyta; class Pinopsida; order Pinales; family Pinaceae; genus Pinus; species Pinus tabuliformis. Next base: position 1,766,304,202 of record CM062817.1, read on the forward strand.
TTATTCATTTTTTGACCTCTTGAGAGGCTTGTTCTTTTGTTTATGGGCTAGTTTGGTGGGTTTGTCACCAAAAGTTAGTCATTTTGCACATTATTTTATTTTAAGGGCTAATGTAGGCCTAATAAGCTAATTTGAACTCCTCAGAATTGTATAAATAGAAGCAATGTGAATTCATTTTGAATCATCACTTGGATTGGATCATATCTTCTGTGAGATTTTTTCCATCTTTTGAAGAGGAGACTTTTTGGATGAATGAATGAATTTTGATGTTTGATTATTCTTCTGTCTTGGAGCTTCTATGATTGGAATATCTTGGTAATTAGATATATTCTTCTTACATATATGTATCATTTTAATTTTATTTTGATTCCTTATGTTGTTGCATTCATGATATTGGGATTTCCGTTATTCTAGGGTTAATTTGTTGCTTTTCTTGGAACAAATTGTGGAAATTGAATCTCTAAATAGTGTTGTATCATGATTGGGCCATATTTGAATGAATGAGTGTTCCTAGAGACATCCTTGTCTTGATAAGTCACCAAATATTGTTTAATGAAGTATAAATGACCTTGAAGTTACTTCCATTAAGATCTTTTGCCCAACGGAGTTGCCTTTTAGGCATTCTTGACAAGTGGAAATAAATACAAACTCTAAATCTTGCATGAATCCATCTCTCCCAAAGGAAAAATCACTGGTCCTCCTCTGGTGAGCACTTTAAAGCTAATTTATTTCACTTCCCCTTTTTTCTAGGCCTAGCCTACATAGGTCACCTAAGGCATCAATTATCTCACAATCTAGCCATCCACATACTTTGATTTTTGGTCCACAACTGTACGGATGTGTCCTCAAGAAGCCCTCCAAATTTCATGAGATTTCGACAGTGGGATCTTGAGATACTGCAAGCCCTAGCTCGAAGACCAATTCTTTCCCTTGGTTTACCTTAGGCTAGTAGCATCATTGGGATCCTTGCATTGCCTTTCATTGAAAATTAATTCTTTTATCCCTTTCTCCTCCCTAATTAGGTCAAGCATATCATTGGTTGCTAAATCATATCCCCTTGAACTAACCTCAGCTCCACTTGGTCCACTGTGGTCTCATACATTATTAAGGTTAATTCTTCAAAAATCACTTGGAACCCAAGTTTCCACCAGAATTTTAGGGCCTATGGATCTCCTTATTAAAGAAACATACTCTAAACCTATCCCTTGAAATTCTCCTTAAGCCCTTCCTTGAGAGCCTTCTGTATTGCCTTCCAAGACAAGAAATCCACCATCTTGAGCCTCTCTTGTGAATAGGCTTCTAGGATCACCCCTCATCCTATCTCTGATGTATTCTTCTTCATGATCCTTATTGTACCTGACCTCCTCCCATCGGTGAAAGTCCATAAAGAGTAGGGAGCTTTAGTTGAGGTGACAATGGGCTATTACTCCATTGTTTCCCTTGACCTAGCAATTATCCATCTAGGACCCCCCTTTAGGACCCCCGCTAGTTTGAGCAGTAATAGGTCTCCAATGCCAAAATACGTGGAAGAACTGATATTTTTGTTTTCATTCTACTAATAGAAATTTTAAGTTGTAATGCATTTCTATCATGGAATTTAGGTTAATGACTAATGGTGATCTATGTATTTAAAGAGACATTTCGTTCTTTATGTAATAGGTAGAAAGAGAATTCACTCCAATAAGCATTAGTATGCCTAGGGCATGAATTATTAGTTGGAAGCCATGGCTTTGGACCTGTGTCCCAATTTAGGGATTAGAGATAATCAATTGTAGTGTTGGTTAGTATTTCATATCATAGAATTTCCTTTGCTTCCATGACTTATTTTCTATCATATTTTGAGAAGGGGATAATCGCTAAAGTGTTAAGCTCTATATAAGCCTCATGTGTGATAGCATGGAGTTGGGTTACACTTTTTGGCAAAATGAGGGCGCATATTGGTGAAAAAAGAATACTCGATAGAGCAATTTTAAGCACTTGATTGAGTCATTTTTGAGCACTCAATTGAGCTCCTCGAGTGCTAAAACATAGCTCGATTGAGCATTAAAAATAACTCTCCATTGAGCTCTTGTGTAACCCTAGGTTAGCCTTAAAGCTGGAAATTTTAAAATTTATGTAAATATCAATAATGATATGGAAACTTTAAAATTGTAAGTATTTGATAGTTAAAAAAAAAAACAAATTTAATTACTAATTGCATTTAAATAGGTAATTAACAATGGTGTGGATTAATTTCTTATTACATTTCTAGCGTTTTGGTGTATAGATTTGAAAAAGGATTCTATCATACTTGCAATTGAAATTTTAATATTCTTATATTTATAATTTAGTAGCTTAAAAATTAGTTTTTAATATGACCTAAATTTTCAATGTTATAATTTAAATAATAAATTTATTATAAATAAATTTAAGTAACAGATTGATTAAACATAAGAAAAATTATCAATTTGATTTTAATAAATCTTATAATTTTTGTATGAACAAGTGTAACTCAAAAATGTGAATTTAAAGTTGTTGGAAATGTATATTTTATAAAATTCACTGAAGAGTTAATAAAAATGATTCCCTCTATCATAATAATATATATTAAAATCAAACATATATATATATATATCAATCATATCCACTTGTTCAGGAAAAGAAATGAGTGCATTGATAATTAATGTAGTTGTAAGTTATAATTCATATAGTTGTAATGGATGGAATGGTATCTTCAGTTATAAATCTTTCTCAACTTGTAAAATGTGATTGCACTCAATTTTGCTAGTCTGCACAAGTGCGAAGTATATATAGAAATTTTTACTTCTCACTTAGGTTTGAAATATTTTTTTTTTAAATAATAAAAACATAAGGAAATCATAAATTTGAAAACATTATTTGACTAATTTGAATTTGAGTAGTCTAGATTTAAATGTGTGTATGAGATTATTTTTAAAATAATAATATTATAAAATTTAGTTTAGTTGGTAGTGTTTTGTTTTGTTTTGTTTGTTTGTTTGTGTGTTTGTTTTGTTTTTTTTTTTAAATAAAAAATTATACATAAAAAAGTTATAAAATGATTAAGTATAAAAATATGTTATATTTAAAATCAAAACAATAAACAAAATATCATTTTTAAGAATTTTAAAATTGAAAAAACAAAGTTAAAATCTTTTATAGAAATTTATCTATATATTTTTATAATTATTCTCTTTTTCTTAGTAAAATAATATAAAATTTAGATTTATAATCAAGGAAAATTAGAGTTTGGAATAAATTTCAATATTTATAAAAATTATTCTTGTGGAATAAATATATTTTATAATTCACTTGAAGATAGGTATTGAGAGGTTTCATTTTTTTAGATAATTATGATAGCTCGATCGAGCCTTTGTTTAACCATGTTAAGAAGATGATTGCAGACCTAAAACCATTATTCTTCTAGAAGGGGATGAAGAAGGACATTGTAAACTTTGTAGCAAGATGTTTAGAGTGTTAGTGAGTAAAAACTAAGCACAAACATCTAGCGAGGTATTTTCAACTCCATCAAATACGTAGCCTAAGTGGGGAGTTATATCAATAGATTTCATCGTGAGACTACTGATGAAAACAAGGAGACATTATGTTATATTCGTAGTGGTGGAACAAGTGAAGGTCCAGTGGGACAATTACAATCCCAATTTGGCTACTCGAGAGGATGTTGATGAGATGGGTCACTTCTTTCCTTTCTTGTTTTGAGGATTTCGAAACGAAGTTTATAATTAAGTAGGTGTATGTTGACTGAATTTGATATTACATTAAACTTGATATAACTGTAAGGCCCATATATTATTATTTGAGGATCTCAAGTCAAGGATTCAATTATTTTATTTTTATTATTAGTGGATGTGATAACAATTTTGATGTACAAGTTTGATGTTATTTTGGTTATGATGATGGTTGTGATGGATATATTTGATAACTTTGTGTAATCATGTTGATGAATTCATTATGTTGTCTTGTTTACATATTCTAAATACTACCTTCTTGCTTACAGTTAGTGATTATGTTGATGATTATGTCATAATGATAATTTAGCATGTGCAATTAGAGAAATGACTAATATTATGAGCAAAAATTAGTAATTATTATTGAAATTGGGAGGAGATCACACGTGCACATGCATCTAATGAGTCAATGACCTCTACTTTGATTGATTGCATATTATTGACACTAGAATTGGAATTTCTAAGTAATATTATGTTATAATTATTAATGGCATGATAGTGGTTGTAAGCATAGGTTATTTTCTTATCCGGATGACTCACACATGGGTGGTGGGGTTGTACAAGACATATGGAACTTCATGGGAGGGGTGGGACAATGCCCTTGATTCCACTTGCTAGCAATATTTCCATGACTTGGGCTAGAAGGTATCGAGTTACCTTCACCTTGAAGCTCACGATGCCATGAGGGAGGACCCCAAATAGGTTGCTCACAACGAGTAATTGGGGGGCACACATCAAGGCAGATTCATTGATCCCCAACACCATTAGTCTCACCATGGACGATGGCTTAAGAGAGTACATGGTCTTTGTCATCATCCCCAGTGTCTCCTCTTAGTCACAGATGCTTGAAGTGTAAATGATGTGGCACCTTTGGAACTTCGAAAGGAATTTCTTGAATGATACAACCACCTTGGAAACCTTGGTATCAGGAAAAGTGGAAGGTAAATGATGGTTCATGCAATGATAAGAACTAACAAACATAACATAAGCAAGAGGATTTTGGAAAGATTAAATCAAAAGCAAATTTTGGGAAAATCGGCAATAAATATAATTATAATAAGCTAAATGAAATAAGTAACCCTACCCTTCTCACTCTTGGAACACCTTAAATATATAATGTATATTTAATAACTCCTAAATATTTTTTTCTTTCTAATAACCAAGGGAAAAGGGGACATTGAGTTAAAATAATAAACATTTATGCAATGACAAATTTACTTTCATTAGGAAAAGAGAGGTGTGCATGAAATTAAAGAATAATAACTTGAAAACTTTGAGAAATTGAATTTCATGAGATAACCTCCATGTGGAAAGAGGATAATACACAAATATCCAATTAAGTTAATGAACACAAAATAGGGAGTATTAATTGGAATCAAGGGACATCTAAGAGAAGAAATAGGGAAACATGTGCGGGTGAGGGAAAATAAAACTTTTAATAAGAAATTAAATAAATATTTTTAGGAGAGATTTGGTGAGAGGTTGGCACATGAATTGATGCATAATCAAATTATTGTATTAATGAAAACAATTATTTTTGCATGAAGTGACAAGTGTCATTACTGAAACCTTCTATAAAATAAGGAGAAAGTTATGAAAAAAGGGATCATGTTTTTCCTATTGTTGGATGACTATGATAATGTTATTGCGTAATTAGAGTGGCTATTAATTTTTATAGTGAATTTCGTGGAAGTGGAGGCTTTTTGGATGGGAAATTATTGATTTGGAGTGTTTTCCTCCACTTGCTAGTGTTTTTCATCTTCTGTATAGCCCCATTGCAGCTCAGGGGTCCACGGGGAAGAAGAGTACCCAAGGAGTATGCTGGGAGGTTAACTAGTGAGTTTGCAATGTTCGGTCGAGACACAAAAATTTCCACACATGTACAAGGACTACATCAAGGGAGTGCAAGAAATCAATAGATAAGAGACCAAGTTACATTCCCTTGGTGCACGATATCGTTGATTTTAGAAAATGTTCTATATATTATGATTGTTTGTAATAAGAAATGATGTGTAGTTGTGAATTCATTGACTTTGGATGTATGTATCTTGAATTATTGGTATATTTCTTTGTGATTGGTTGTCATTATACAATTATGATTTAATGCACAAAAGAAAATATCTCATTGTTTATTAAGTTTGTAACACGGTGACTTGGAATGTATAACTTATTTTTATTGATAAATAGATATGTGTATGACATCATCCGTATGAATAATTTGTTTGTTATTTATCATGTGTTTTTAATTTGTTTTAAAAATAACAGTACTAATAATTGAGTTCCTAGGGTAGGTTTCTACAATGCTGCTAGTTTTATAATGTCACAGTACAACAATGTTTGTAACATTGTAGCGTTGGATAAATTTATGTACCATTCCGACATCACAACATGTTTGTCACAATGTGAGGTTGGCTTTTTTGTCACATTAATTCATTTTTTCACAATGTGATGCTAGCTTTTTTCATCGCATTGTCTAAGCATTGATCTTCATAATAGTTTCACACAATTTTTGTTACACAACCACATTATGTTGTTATTTATGTAATGCCATCTTACATTTTCATGTCATTTTATTTACACAACCACATTGTGATGTTAGTTGTGTAATGTGACATTGTGATGATGTGTAATATTCATCAAAATAAAAAGTTTATTATTTTTGTTTGCGACAATTGTGATGTCAATTTGTTTTTCACTACATCATGCTAGTGTTTTTCATCACATTGTCCTAACATTTGTTTTCATAGTAGTTTGATACCATTTTTTTGCACAATTGTATTGAGATGTTAGTTTTGTAATGTGACATTTTGATGATGGTTTTTGTTCATAAGAAAACAATGTTATTTTTGTTGCTTGACATAATGAGACATTGATTTTCTATCATCAAATTGTTCCTACATTTAATATTATTTTTTATTGAGTATCAATAATGTTTAATGTTTTTAACATGATAAATAATGTTAAATGTGTTTATTATTGAAGAAAACGTAAATAGGTTCGGTTTTCATTATGACTTGTAAATATAATATTATGAAAAGAAACATTTATTATTCCTTGCATCATGGGTTTCATGAGCAAGATGTGTGTACCATAGGTCAAATACATCTTCTTGATGTCTTTAGGATTTTTTGTTTTAACATAAATATTATGGAAGTCATGTCAAAAATATCTATGCTTCAAATGAATAAGTGTCACTATCCCTTGCAAGTCGGCCTAAAATGAAAAACAATGATCTCCTTAAGTCAGCCCAGCTCATGGCTCACATGTCGGCCTAATATATGTCAACGTTGACTCATATACATAACACATGATGTGGCATTACAAGCTCAGAACTTCGGATCATCTCTGAAGAAGAAAAAGCAAAGGAAGACACAGAATTGCAGTAACTCGGAGAAGCTCGGATAACAAGTCTGTCTCTCAGTGAAGTCTATCTCTCGGTGAAGTGCAAAACACAATCTATCCAACGAAGAAATCATCACAGTAAGGACTGTCTCTCGGTGAAGTCTGTCTCTCAAACATGGATGATCTATACTCTCTAGGTGTAAGACTGTTGTATCACTCCCAGCATAACGAAGAACTCAACACACTGTCAAGTGAAGAATTGTGGTAGCCGAGAAGCAGTGAACTGTGTTAAGAAGACGAATGCATAAGGAGGCTGAAATTTGAAGGAGTGCAGTAAAGGCTAAAGACTGTGAAACAAAGGTCGGATAGTGCAAGGGATAGTGACAAGCATATTGAAGGTAATCTTTAGTCAAAGATTTGTCAAGGGTCTTGGTATTCATACACTAAACATCTATAAGAAGAGATTCAAAGGGTTTTCCTCTCTAAGAGAGAGAGGTTTTGGCCCTAGCAGAGAGGCAACATCTATGTTCTTGTCTTTATGTTTTTGGTAGCAGTTTGATGAAACACACACACTAATAAGAAGAAGAAGATCAAGCTAAGATAATGATAAAAATGCTTCACAAATTGTTATCAAGTCAAGAAGAATCACACTACACCTAATTGCCCTAGATTCTTCAATATTTATGAGGCATTTTTAATGTTAAGATTAATATTTAATTCTAATATGTATGAGGCATAATTAACATCTTTAACATTTAATAAATGATATTTAACAACTTTATGATTGTTGTTTCATATTCTTTACTATCTTAATTATGTTAGTACTTTTCATCTTCATTATATAATGGTCAATATTTATTTTGGTTCTAGGAAATCTCTTCTTTTCCATATAGATAAGGAATTTAGAAGTTTTTACCAATTTATTTTGGGAAAAAAAAATACATGATGGTTTGAAACAATATATCTAACATTAACACTTATTCATATCAATAGTCACAATATTATATTTACAATATTATATAATAATATTAATGTTGTATTAGCATTATATTAATATTAATATTAATATCATTGAAAATGATAGAGTAATGCAATATAAAAAAGGATATTAATATACTAATCTATTGATACAAACGCCAATGTTAATATTAATCTTAATATAAACATTAATAAATTAATATTGATGCTAATGGTTAATGTTAATGTTAATATCAATATTACGATTAACATTAATATTAATACTAACATTAACATTATTATTAACATTAATAATAATATTAATATTAACATTAATACTAACATTAATATTATTAATTTAATTAATATTAATATTAACATTAACAACTATATTAGTAACCTAATATTAACCCTAATTGTCTCATTTCCAAACTACTCTTTTTTAGACTTAACAACTCTAATGTTGTAATAACCTTATATGATAGTTTACCTAATAACCCTTTCCTGCCTCCCAGGAACTACTCTTGTCAAAGTAAATATTGACATGTCTCAATTAACATTCAAACCTAAATGACAAAATGATCAACCAATTCAAATAAATTTAAGTTGAACATTGATGTGAACATTGGTTCGCATGGCATTTTATACCATCATATATAACCATTTTAAAGGTTTTTGTGCATGGTTAACACTACTTCTGTTTTGATTTTTTCACAGATAATAGCTACCATAGTTCATTTAACAAATTCATGCACATCTTAGTTTTTCCACAATGTCATGAGGTTTTTAATTTACTGGTTTTCTTAGAAAATCTTTGCGCTTCAAAATGTTAATTGCTTTGATCCTACATTGCCTTCTTCTAAAACTGTAAATAAAAATACCCTATTCTATTCAAATTCAAATTCAAACATGAGTGCAATCCTCTTTAAAATTCTATTACTATTTATCAAATATTCAAGAGTTAGCATAGCATATTTACAATCCTATATACTATTACTACTACTACTAATAATATTAGTATAATACTAATATTATATTCATATTAATATATAAAAAAACATCCTATTATTATTAGGTTAATTTAATGTTATTGAAACAATATTATTAATAACATTAATATTAATATTTATGCCGACATTAAATTTAACATTAAACTAAGATCAACATATTAATATTACTACTAACATTTCATATCAATACTAATATATTAATGTTAATATTAATATCAAAATTAATATTATTGTTAGAAATATCGATGTTGATATTAATATTATATTATTATTAAAAAACACATTAACATCTTAATACTAGTATTCATATTAATATTAAAAATAACAGCCACTTTAATATCAACATCTTAATATTAATATTAATAATTTAAAATATTATATTTCACAATCTAAATTTATTATAATGTTAATCGTGTTAATCATTTTTAAATATATTAAGTTATAATTCTTTGAAAAGTAGTCTTTTGGAAATATAAATTTATTAATATATTAATTATATTAATATTTTTTAATATATTTAAATTATAAACTTTGAAAGCTAGGTATTTGTAAAATTTGATGAAATGAATAATTCTTCAAATCGGAAATATATATATATATAGTTGATGCAATGAATATTCAAATAAAAAAAATTATTTACATTTTCCAGTCTTCCCTCATTAATGTTGAGGACATACAATACACATACCTTTCTCCTCATACCTTTCTCACTGCTATATCTAAGCTTCTCTTCCAGAGATTTTCATAATAATCAATATTCTTAATCCAATAAATAATAATCAATTGTATACCCAATGATTATAAAAGGTATGTGGCTCCTCATACCTTTCTCACTGCTATTTCTAAGCTTCTCTTGGAGAGATTTTCATAATAATCAAATAAATAATATATCATTGTACACACAATGATTATAAACTTTATTAACAACCATAACAACTGCATAGTATTTATTTTTCATATACATGCCTATATTAAACACTATGAGCTATATATGTCTCAAATCTTGGTAGCCGCAAAACTATAGCGACAAGGCATAAATGAAATGTGCAGCGGATATATCATGCTAAAGGGTATTTTGGTTTTTTGCTCTTGTTTTGCATAGCATGGGTAGAGATATTGGTTTCCATATGTACCAGGGCGAATGCACTTGCAATTGGCACAACCTGTAACCTAATTTTGTCTTACAATTTGCTGAGCCTTGAATGGATAAGAAACAGGTAAAACAAAAAACCAACCATAACGGTAACAATAAAGATGGACTTGACAACTAAAAGCTAAAACATTAAGAGCAATAACAACCTGAAAAAAACGAAAAAAATAAAACAACAAAAGACATAAGAAAAACTGAAATCATCACTAACATCAAATGATACCTGAAATGAGGTTCGAATTAGTAAATAACTTGAAGTAATGTCCATATTCACGAAGATCAAAAGTTCAACATTTAAGTCAATCATCGGAACGCTTAGAATGGTGGAAAGAGTAATGTTGGGTTATTAATTACTTCTATTTCTCATAATATGTTTAAAATTATAAATTTAATATATTTTTAATCAATTATTTTAAATATAAATTAATTATAAAATTAAAATTATATTTCAATTAAAAAGCTACCATATATTAAAACTTATTACATCAAATACTATATTATATTAAAATATAAAATATAAAACAAAAATTAAAATACCATATTCTATTAAAACAATACTAATGTCATGCATCTACATTTACCCTAAATCTATGAGCATATGTGATCAATCCACATTTACCTCAAGTCTAAAATTAAAATTAAAATTAAAGTTCAAACCGTTTAAGTAGTTTTATTCTCACTCTTGTAAAGAACATTGTTATCATGATTATAAGGTTTTCAACATTGATTGAAATGGTGTATAGTTAATTTTCACTTTTTGTTAATCAATAATTGAAAGCACTGCCAGAAGAGAGAGGAGAGGCATGTTGATTATTGTAATTGAGAGTGAAGCCCCCATGTGTGCACATGGCATTTTAACTGCAACAACGGAAATTTGGTATTGGATTAAATATTTTTGTTACATATATTCGTTTAAAAAGTCGAAATCGCGAAGAAACATGAATTGTTTAATTTACTAAATGATGTCCATTAAAAAGTACATTGATAACAATTTCTAGAATGACAACAAGAGCTTACTCTTGCCCATGGAGGATTAATAAGGGGACGACCAACCAACTATGTCTTGATCTTTTGTGATTTATTATGTGCCAAATCACTCACCTTACACAAGGAGCGTGAGGAGTGGCTACTCACCTAACATGAGTGTTTCCAAAACCCTAATTGTATTTGTTATAGCCTTCTAATTTTCAAGAAAATTCTTTGTGTTTTTAAATATCTAAAGAGGGTTTGAGGAATAATTGTGAAGTGTTGCACCATGGCCCTAAAATTTGAAGTGTCAGCATTCAAGAGCATTGGCTCTCTCAAGGAGGCTCTTGATTGTTCCTTGTCCACCTTGGCAATTCCTCTAGGATTTACAAATTCGTTAAGTTACTTGGACCTCCATATTCAGAAGGTCGTAACTCTATGGTTGTCATTGGCATTCCTCCTTATAATGTTTTTTTTCATTATGATAGACTCCCATTCATCCACTTAGTGCGCTTGAATTCCCCCAATTCTATAAGTTAGCACTACTACCGTTAAGCCAATGGTGATGATGGGCCAGAGACGAGAGCGACCAAGGACAAGCAATCTTAAGCAATGCCAAACTCTATCTGAATGTGGGTTTTTTATCTCATGTATGTGAAAATACATTTAGAATGGCATTTTACTCTATACAACAATTTAACTCTACACTAAATGCAATATATTAAACAAAGCCACAACAAATTAACTTGTAATGCCTTGAGAAATATATGCACAAGATGGTGTACCCTCTACCATCATGGAGGAAATCAGTAGACACAGAGCTTGAATCCCCTAGAATTCTAAATGATCATGTGAAAATTCCTTGAGATGCAGCAACTGAAAATTATTCTTCTAACAAGATAATTATTAAGTAGTTTATTTGCTACGACAAGCAAAGAATAATTCACACTACAATTTCTTAACAAATAAAAATTACGTTGTGGAAATAAAATATGTAGAACTGAGAAAATATAGAGCAATCACACACGCAAATTGACACTGTTATTTTTGGACAATTGTCCTCAAAAAAACCTAATGTGGGAAAATCAGTGCAACAAATGAGGGTTTTATTATTATGCAACAACAAAAATTCAAAGTACAATAATTTGGATGCCAAACTGGCAATCATGTGTGAGAGAAATACTAGAAAAATCAACTAAGGGAATTTACCCTCCTCCACAAGAAATTATGGCTCAGTCTGGCCACTCGAACTGGCAAACCTAGACCCTCTGCGCAGTTCCTCAAACTCTTAGCCCAATCCTACCTCAAATCTATCTTTGAATGATTGTTATTATTCTGGAAAGAATTCTTCGACCCTAGGAAAATTATCCCGGACTTCGGGAACTAAATCCTCCTTTTTATCAGCTAAATCGAACTACCCTCTTGAGGCTACTACGCAACCTCTTGGATAAATAATACAACCTCCTCTCCTGACTCTTCTGGAACTGGAAACTCCTCCAGAAATTTGCTACTCTACCCCTCTGTTACCTACTACTCAATCACTGGCTCGATCTCTCTACTAAATCACCTGCTACTAGAAAATCAAATTAACTTTATCACTGAGTATCTGCACTAGTGTGTTCTCCATCTATCCATCGACCTCCTCTTATAATCTCTAGTTGAGATTTCAACAACCACGATTAAATATTAATTAATGGCTGAGATTATATCTAAGTCGATTTGTGTGAGTTTCTAGTGAATCCTCACCTTTCTCAATTAATTCATATTAATTAATTGGCTTCCCTAAGTTAGATTTAGGAAATAATTAATTATCGACTAATTAATTCAATTTATCTGTCTCTAGGTGGAATTTCTAGAAACGATTTCTCGGTTTTGGAGAACTCATGTGTTTTAGCCTCTCCATAAAGTTTGAGACTATAAAACCATTTGATGCTACAAAAACTAACACTCCCTCTTAGCGAGGAAGGTGTTCTAGCATTGCACGATTATAACACCTAGCCTCTGCATCATCCTTCCATACATGTTGTTGATGTCCGACAACTATAGTTTCCTGCTACTATCCATCAACCACTGCGCTAATTTTGATTCATCTACTACTGGTTGTAGCTCAACCATGATGCATCTGTGTTGTTGTTGAAACTACATTATACAACCTGTATTGTTGTCAACTTTGCTTCTGCATTGCAACCCATCTAACACTCTGTCTCACTGTCATTGTTGTTGTTGTTGTTGCAACTATTACAACTGAGAAGTATCTCAATCAATTGTGTCTTTTTATTGCAATCGTTTCCTAAGTCTCTCACTGCTATTAGCCTCAACACTGTGTTGATTTCTGGTAGCATCGGTTCTGCTCTAAGTCTCAAATTTTGTAGGGAGGCTTGGACACATGTATTCCAAAGAACCCAGAAAGAATTTTAGGAAATTCTACTTGAAAACAGTTTTATTAAAATAATTAATTATTTTTAATGGGACCCTAAGTCTAAACTTAGGAAAATAAAATAATTAATGGGTATTAATCTAACTGTGGGTGTAACTTCTAGAAGAAGATGAGGATCAAACAGAAATGATTTTAGCCATTGATTAGATTCTAATCTAGGCTGTTGACTGTCAATGAGGAGATTATTTAAGGAGGCTTGAGGGTCATTTGGAAGACACACATATTGAGTTCAAAAGTTCGATTTTCTGAAGCAGAGCAGTTGCCGAGAGAATTTCGATAGTGATCTTTTGTAGTGAGGGACTTAGGAAAATAAAATAATTAATGGGTATTAATCTAAATGTGGGTGTAACTTCTAGAAGAAGACGAGGATCAGGCAAAAATGATCTTAGCCATTGATTAGCTACTAATCTGGGTCGTTGAATGTCAACGAGGAGATTATTCAAGGAGGTTTGAGGGTCGTTTGGAAGACATATAGAGTGAATTTAGAAGTTCGATTTTCTAAATCAAAGCAGCTGCCAAGAGAATTTCGATAGTGAGATTTTGTAGTGAGGGGCAGGGATAGTTTGGTTGGAGAATCTTCTTCTGAGCTAAGAATACTCAGCAACGAGGTAGAGAGACACACATAGGAGGCAGCATAGTCCTCCAAACAGAAGTCTGAAAATTTGTTGGGGTTTGACGTTCTGAGCCGGGAGGGTTGACGTTAGATCTCCAGGAGAGAAAATCGATCCAGAGCTGAGATGATGCAGTGCCTTAGAGGCTGACACAGGACCCACACAAGGGCAGCGTAGAAATAGCCGAGGACACATTGGTTCAACTGTTGAATCAGCCGGGACTTGTCGGGTAGAGTGAGGTAATCTCACAAATTTCTTCTACTAGTCATATTTCTTTGTAACTGGATTGTTGAGAGGGCATCCAGAAGTTGTATTCAGAAAACCATTACATAATAATAAAAACCCTCAGATCTGTTGCACTAGTTTTCCCGCATTGGGTTTTTTCGGGGGCATTTGTCCAAAAATAATGGTGTCATTTGTGTTCTATCTTTCCCTATTGTTCACTTTCTTGTTTCGACATATTATTTAAATGGTGTAGGCTGCATTTTATGTATTTCGATGTTTTCCATAGCAAACTGCAAATAACTTGTTCATGTAAATCTAACAAGTAGAAGAAATATCATCAGTGTTGCAGTAGGAATTCCCCGGTTTGAGGAATTTTCATATTGTATCAGAGGGAGTGCAGGTGAAGTAAGAAGAATAGTGCCAGAGAACCTAGCACTGAGCAGGAAAGGAGATCTAAAAAGCTGCAGGAGGCAGCAGTTCAAATCCCCAGAGGGGTTTGCGCAGTCCAAGCCGGGAGGGCAGAATTTCAAGGCAGTCTCTCTTTGAGTGAGTCGGTAGAGAGAAGGGCTTACAGATCGAAATCTTGTCGTAGCAGAGGGAGCAATGTTGAATCCTCAATGTGAGGAAGAGCTGGTGGGATGCAATTTTTCTGTAGGTAATATTTTCTGGGCAGAAAGATGTTAGAAGATAAGAGAAGCACTGTGAGGGAATTTTTCCTCGCAAGACTTCCCACCAAGAAGTTTGTTTTCGTATTGGTTAAAAAAAACAATAAGAAGCAGAGAGGAGCAGTTCGACAGATTTTCATGGCAAAAATGGCAACCGATGGCTTGAGAGATCAGGAAAGGTTAGATGGGGCATCCAACTAAGTCATCTGAAAGGCGAGAATGTCATTCCTTCTAGATGAACATGCTCTCAAGACATATGTCGATGGCGTGGTGGTTGTGCCTGCAAATCAGGATCTACTGAAGAAGAACAAAGCATAAATGACGAAGGCAAAGAGAATGATCCTCGATGGAGTGAAGGATCATGTTGTTTTTCACATCGCTAGCAGAGGGACTTCTAAGGAGATGTGGGATGTGTTGTCTACGCTATATCAGGGATCTTCCAAGCACTAGAAGATGTACTTAGAACAGAAATTGAGATTTTCTCAGATGCAGAACGGGGAGCATGTAGATCCATTACTCATGAAGCTTCAGGAGACCCAAGACGAGTTAGCAGTTGTGGGGTATACACCTCAAGGTTCCAAGATGGTGAGACTGGCCCTAAACTAATTCTCAAAAGAGTGGCAAGTATTTTCCCGGAGTATCCTGGGCAGGGCGACTTTGCTGAGTTGGGATGAGATGTGGGCAACTCTCAAGCAAAGAGGAGGTGAGGAGAGACTTGGTCAAGTGTACACTTGATGAAAGCAACAACAATGGGTCGAAGCCCAAGGAGGAAGATGAGAATGCAGCCCTTGCATCGAAGGGGCAACAGGAGCAGTGGAGGCGGAAGAAAGGTGTCTCGAAGATAAAGTGCTTCAGGTGTGGTGAGATGGCTCACTACGCTACACAATGTCCTCTTAGGAAGAAGAGCAAAGATGAGAAGCACGATTCGAAGGTTTCACCTGTGAAGATCAAGGAGGAGGAGTTCGCCATGATAGTCGAGATACCTCCAGGAGGGAGGTGGGCTGATTTGGAGTTGTAGTTCGAAAAAGCTACAAATGGGCAAGATCATTGAGGATCCCACCTCTCAGATCAATTCCTTGCTACGGAGCCCAGATCAAAAGTAGCAGGATGGACTAGTGTCGGATGGTGACAAGTGTCAAAGAGACAGTTACAGTGGCTAGGAGTGTCAGAGCTTGAACAACACAGATCAGAGTTGGAAGTTGTGCAGATGGCACAAAGCAAAGATCAGCATCAACACAAAAGATTCAGAGGGTCAGTGCAAAGACTAGTAGCATTCAAGCTCCATCATTCACATGGTATCATACTGAACATAGTTAGTTCAGTAATTTGGGATGTTTTTCCGTTTCTGATGTAGTAGCAACAACAGTTTGAGGTGCAGGGGCAGTTGGCAGTGGCAGTGCCAGCAGCAGCATGGATGCAGAAATTCAAAGGGAGTTGCAGTACGGATGCGATGTTGATTGTGGCAGGGTCAGCAGAAGTACAGATGCAAGATTTTTGCAGTGGTTGGTGGAAAACATGTCAGACATTGCAACGCAGAGGGAGATGTTACATAACAGAGTGATGCTTCAACAAGTTGCATTGCTAGAGCACATTCTTTGCTAAGAGGGAGTGTTGATTTCTGGCAGCATCAGATGTGCTCTAAGTCTCAAATTTTGCAAGGAGGCTTGAGCACATGTATTCCAAAGAACCCAGAAAGTGTTTTGGGAAATTCCACCCAGAAATAGTTTTATTAAAATATTTAATTATTTTTAATGGGACCCTAAGTCTAAACTTAGGAAAATAAAATAATTAATGGATATTAATCTAATTGTGGGTGTAACTTTTAGAAGAAGACGATGATCAAGTAGAAATGATCTTAGCCATTGATTGACTTCTAATCTGGGCTATTGAATGTCAACAAGGAGATTATTTAAGGAGGCTTGAGGGTCATTTGGAAGACACACAGAGTGAGTTCAGAAGTTTGATTTTCTGAAGCAAAGCAGCTATCGGGAGAATTTCGATAGTGAGCTTTAGTAGTGAGGGGCAGGGATAGTTTGGTTGGAGAATTTTTTCATGAGCCAAGAATACTCAACAAAGAGGCAGAGAAACACACAGAGGAGGCAGCATAGTCCTCCAAGCAGAAGTCCGAAAATTTGTTGGGGTTTGACATTCTGATTCGAGAGGGTTCACGTCAGAGCTCCGAGAGAGAAAATGGATCCAGCAATGAGATGATGCAGTGCCTTAGAGTCTGACACAAGGCCCACACAGGGGCAGCACAGAAATAGCCAGGGACACGTTGGTTCAGCTACCAAATCAGTGAGGACTTGTCAGGTAGAGTGAGGTAATCTCACAAATTTCTTCTGCCAGTCATATTTCTCTGTAACTAGATTGTTAGGAGGGCTTCTAGAAGTTGTATTCAGAAAACTATTGCATAATGATAAAAACCCTCAAATTTGTTGCATCATTTTTCCTGCATTAGGTTTTTCCGGGGACATTTGTCTAAAAATAACTGTCATTTGTGTTGTATCTTTCTATATTGTTCAGTTTCTTGTTTCGGCATATTATTTAAATGGTGTAGGCTGCAGCGTATGTATTTCAATGTTTGTCGTAGGAAACTGAAAATAACTTGTTCTTGTAAATCTAACAAGTAGAAGAAATATCATCAATGTTACAGTAGGAATTCCTCGGTTTGAGGAATTTTCACACACTGGCCACTAGGAAATTTGCATTGTTGTTGACTCTACATTCTGCCTCCTGCACTCCTATCAACACTACTCTTTGCCCCTCAACATTTGATTGCAACTAGTTTGCAACTATCATTCTAGAATTAACTGCAACAATTGACACTTATCCTCCTGCTACGGAATATTGTGGGCACCTGTAGCAAAGGTATGGTCTTGCTGCAACAATCTGGAGATGATATCCTTGGCGCATATGTTATGGACCCTACTTGGATCTCTGAAAATCTAGGACTAAAGCTCTACATTGCCCCGCTTATCTCCTAGAGGTATAGTTGCATACATGTTGAAATCTTCCCCTAGCTTAGAGGAAAGATTATCAATCTCTGGAGATGTTGTTACCTGATCCTGCTTCTCCTTCTTGTCCTTCTTCCTCTAAGGACACTAGGTACTGTAGTGGCCAAACTCACCACACCTAAAGCACTTGATCTTGGACAAATACTTCTTCTTCTTCTTCTCTCCCTGCTAGCCTTGTCCCTTACCAGGACCTTTCTTTGGTTTCCCTTTCGATGTAAGGGCCACATTTTCTTCCTCCTTCACACCCTTCAATCCTTTGTTGCTATTTTCATTGACAAATCTCTTTACTAGAGCTTGCCTCATCTCCTCTTGTGTGAGATCTTCCCACATTCAGTCCCACCTAGGCAATTGATCTCGTCCTAGAATGCCCTAGACGAAGGTCTCCCACTCCTCGATGACATTGTTGAGGGCCAAGTGCACAAGTTCTGTAGATGGAGGCGACTCTACTACCATTGTAATCTCATCCAAGATATCTTGGATTTTGGTGAGATAGGGGTCGATGCCTTCACCCTTCTTCATTCGAACATTCCTCAGCTTTTCCTTCAGGAACATCTTCCATTGCTCAAAAAGGTTCTGATATAGTGAGGCAATAGCATCCCACATTTCTTTGGTTGTATTCTTGGCCGCAACGTGTGAGACTATATGATCTCAAACTCCATCGAGAATCAACTGCTTTGCCTTGGCCATCTCCTTATTGTAATTCACTAGCTGATCTAGATTTGTAGGTAAGGAAATAACGTTTTCTGTATACTACTTTAGACCATATTCATCTAGCAATAATGCCATCCTAGCCTACCAAATACAATTGTTCGATGCACCCTCTAATTTGTCTTGATCTCAGAGTCTTGTTGAAGCCATTAGTGCAAAAACTCGACCTGGGACTAAAATCTCCCTCTTTCACCTGCTCAAATGCTAGTAATGCTACTCGCACTCCTTCATTAAGTGAGAAAATCTTCTTGTTGCTACTGCAACTGGAAATTTTGGATTTATGAAACTAGAAATCCTCTAAGAGAAACTCCCTCTGTGTGTGCAATTTCTCTTCCTCTTCCACTCGACTCAATGATTTTGTTGTGCTTCTCTCTGAAATTACTTTATGGCTCTAGCTCTGCCTGATGGAGATCTGCTCTATGCAATTCGAACTTTTCTTGCCACTCTTCAACTAGAAACCGAACTTCTCCTCTACTACTCGCACTACTTGGCTAGGCCGTACACAGACCCTAGAGAAATTGTGTTGTTTCTCCCTCTGAACAACGAATTTCTCCCTCTTCATCTCTGAGCTATTGATATGATCAAAATCGCATTGATACCATGTGAAAATTCCTTGAAACGCAACAACTAGAAATTTTTCTTATAATTGCTTAATTATTAAGGAATTTCTTTGCTATGACAAACAACAAATAATTCACACTACAATTTCTTCACAAATAAAAATTACATCGTGGAAATAAAATATGCGGAACTAAGAAAATATAGAACAATCACACACAAATTGACACTGTTATTTTTAGACAATTATCCCCGGAAAAACCTAATGTGGGAAAACTAGTGCAATATATGAGGGTTTTACTATTATGCAGCAGCAAAAATTCTAAGGACAATAATTTCGATGCAAAATTGGCAATCTTGTTTGAGAGAAATACTGGAAAAATCAACTGAGGGAATTTACCCTCCTTCACAAGCAATTTTGGCTCAGTTTGGCCACTCGAACAGGCAAACTCAGACCCTCTACACAACTTCTACATCACCCCTGCACAGTCCCTCAAACGCTCAGCCCAATCCTGCCTCAAATTTGCCTCTCATTGAGTGTTTTTGTTTTGGAAATAATTATTCGGCCCTTGGGAAAATTAGCCCAGAATTTGACAGTTGAATCCTCCTCTACTCAGCTAAATCAAACTGCCTTCTTGAGGCTACTGCACGGCCTCCTGGAGAAACAATAAGGCCTCCTCTCCTGACTCTTTTTGAACTAAAAGCTCCTCCATAAATCTACTGCTCTACCCCTTTGCCACATGCTACTTGATCACTGACTCAATCTCATTGTTGAATCACTTGCTACTAGAAAATCGAACTGCATTAATCATTGAGTATCTGCATTGGTGTGTTCTCCATCTACCCATCGACGTCCTCTTATAATCTCTAGTTGACGCTTCAACTACCATGATTAACTCTTAATCAATGGCTTGTAGGTTTTAACCCCATACATAAATTACCTACATACGAATTCTAAAAACAGAAAATAAACAATGGTGGGAGCATAACACACAAAACAAATATACACAAAGATTTTCCCCTGGATCCCAAAACCAAGACTACCAGATTGATTTTTCATTATGTTCCTTTCAATGTTACAATACATATATATACATGACAAAGCATCCATAAACCCCAATCATTAACCTTGGATTAGAACATAACCGTAGTTCCCTTAACCGGATCTACAAAATACCATGGACCGAAAACCATCGCGCCCAAAACCATGTGTGAAATCCTTGCACAAAACCATAGGTAGGTTCGTCCACCTAATATAAGGTCCAAAAAACATTTCCCAGGGGTGCTGCCCTGCCCCCTTCAAACTCCTATGTGACCCCCCCACTGCACTCCGTGCAATGAAGGGGGGGCTCTACTCCCCCTCTAACCCCCTGGTTTAACTACTAGGGCTAGTCGTGAAAAGAATATAACACAACCCAACATGGCTGAGATCATCTCTAAGTCGATCCATGTGAGCTTCTAGAGAATTCTCACCTTTCTCAATTAATTCTAATTAATTAATCAACTTCCCTAAGTTAGACTTGGGGAATAATAATTATTGACTAATTAAATTAATTGTGTTGTCTCTAGGTGAAATTTCCAAAAACGATTTTTGGGTTTTGGAAAAATCATGTGCTTTAGCCTCTCCACAAAGTTTGAGACTAGAACACCATCCGATGCTACAAAAACTAATAGATCAGAGGCAAGATGAAATGAATCGTGAAATGATTTGGTCATCTATCTCATCGAGCATAGTTGAGTGTGTCTCAACCTTGTTTCTTCTATGCCCCTCTCACCATTTCAGTCAAGCCATTGTACTATACCATGTACACACCTTTCATATAATCTGGAAGGCTCTTTGTCTCTGGTGGATCCCATCTGATCAGACATATATGTGTGTGTGTGTGTGTGTGTGTGTGTTAAAGACATAATTTTTTGTATTGTAGAGACATTATATAGAGGAACAATTATTCTTCTAAATTTCATTGAATTCCCATCACCACTTCTTAATTGCTTCTGTTAAGAGTTTGATTTCTTCCATCATTCAAGATGTGCTCAGGAAGCAGTGTGTCCAATGTGAAATGTTATGTTCACAGGTGTTGAAAATCGAGCAACATGGTTAAGAGGAAAGGGGGTTGGACAAGTGGCAAAGAGCACATGGTGTGATCAAGAAAATAAGACAAGAAAAGGAAAACATGGAAAATGCACAAAATGATGCATGAGATATATCTCAACCATCTATTCTTGTATACTACTAAGAATATTTAGCGAAAATTAAATCTCAACCATACACCTAATTATTTTTCATAATATAATTATAAACTTGGAAGCCATATTCCAAAATAGACCATGCCTATAGGCATAATAACGAATGTAAGTAGATTAATTAATTCACATAATAATATTATAACCATTGATAAGAATACAATGTGTCATCGTCATTTTACAAGATTCAAATAAATAAACCTATAAATAAGAGTTAACAATATTACCCATATTCACTTATGATGATGTTTCTAGGCCATAGTTTTTGGTTAAATTAAGTATGCAAGGTTTTGATCAAGTTATAGAATGCATGAAGTCTTACTCAAGTTCACAAGATAATGAGTAAGTAATTTGAGAGGAAGAAGGAAAAATAAAAAAAAAATATCCATTTGGGAAATAAATAAAATGGAGGTTAGTAAGGTAGGTGCTACACAGTAACTTTAGTTCCCAACTTTAATAAAATACGAACAAAGGTGTAGAGAAAACTACTAACCATGTCCTCGTTTGGTTTATATTAGCAAAACTTCCTTTTGAACTTGAACTATCGTGGTTTTATTTCATGTTATTAGTAACTAAGCAGGCCCAGAGTCAATGAATAAACAAATGATGTTGTTTGGGTAACTAGTTAGCTAGCATCAAGTAATTATTAAATGGTCAATTTTAGTCTTTGAAACACATTCTCTAATGCTTAGGTACACATTTTGTAATGTGCATTTGTTTAGAGCATAGATAAGGGAGAAGGGAGATTTTCTCCATTATGAAACAACACAACCATGTACCATCATTGGGTAAGAAAAAGGTGTATTACAAACATACCTTCTTAATATGATCCAACTACACTATAATCATGTAACAAGCGATCTAGTTAATTAATAATGCATGAAGTAGAAATCCTGTTGGGGGTGGGAGGTGTTTAGAGAGCATTGAATTATAAATAGTATAAACTAACAAAGAAATGAATTAAACTTAAATTAAAATTCTATAATCAACATTTCCCTCAAAAGGGAGTTTTCATTTCTTATGTTTTGAGGTAATTTTGGAAGTTGGCACTTTGGGATACATGTTTAGATGTATTACAAAGGGCGGTGACATAAATAAATAAAATGGGAAAAAATACACACTTTTCCTACAAAATATTAAGCCATAGAGAGAAAAATGCTTTCGAAGCCTCTTATAAAGAAAGATAATATAATACTACACCAATTACACAATTTAAGTAACATAGAAAATCCTCCTAAGATCAAACACCATAGAATCAGACCAATAAACACCATAATAACATCATTCAAAGTCAAAAATTGATTAACCAAATGAATGTAGCCTAAAAGGGAATCAAATTCAATATGGATTGACAAGTGCAAGGCACTCTCAATTTATTTATTGTCTATTTGCTCTCTATATATAATAACACTCCCATAGTTTACAAAACCCTTACTTTCAACACTGTCATCTGCACAAGGACCTAGACCGTTTATCATATGCTCTTGATCAAATTGTCATGATAACAAATCCACCCCTTAAAGTGACCTTAAGTTAGTGATTTAAAAACTATAGAAGTATCAAATACACAAAAGATATAAAAACAACATACAATTCAAGGAAGCCTTTTCCCAGAATATAGTGTAGCTCCATTAGGTAATGTTTGTCCGGATGTGACATTTGAAGAGTTCCAAAATAGGGAACTCCATTCTATGTTGTCCTCTGAGCCCCATAGATTACTAGCCATTTCTTCTTCATTGTTTGGATTCTCAAGGTTGTTTGCATCAATCATAGAATCTTTATAGCCTTTGTATTTCCACACCGGGGAATGCAAAAGTTCAGTGTGTTGAAAGGAAGTATTTGAAGGAACATCTAGAAGCAAATCCCATTCAAATCCTTCCCCTCTAGAAGTTCCCTTACAATCTAGTAGAGAACTCCTCTCAAGAGGTGATGCAAATAGGTTACTAGGACTAAAGCAAGACCCATATTTTGGCTCAATATCAAATTTCACTTCACTCTTGGAAGGACATCTTGCATCTTCATTTGCATGAGAAACATTTGCACTTTTACTCTTTTGCGGATTCCCAGGGCTTTGCATACAATCATCTGAACCTGTAATATGGAATTCAATTTGTTTCAACAAGATAAGCAATGGTTTTGTGTATAAATATGTGTCCACAAAAGATAATATATATAAATGAGCTACAATTCTCTACCCAATAATGATCCTATTTGTTATTAAATGAAAATCAAAAACAAATTTCTAATACCAATCATAAATAAAAATATTCATAAACCAAATTATAAACATTAAACAAAACATATTTATTACATGTCAAATTTTCATTTATTTTTTAATTCTTTACACAAGTACATCCACAATAGCCCAAAACAAAATAAAACAAAACAAAATATTGCCATTTAACATAAAGTTTTCATTTTTGATAAACCAAAATTGTGACACATGGTGAATTTTTTTCCTTCCTATATTAAAAAATGCTAACACTTATCCAACCCTTTCTTTAAAGAAAAAAAGATAGCACTTATCCCATCCTTCCTTTTGCATCTTAAAAAAGATAGAGAAACAAAACAACATGACAAAAAAGAAAACATAAAATCATTACAGGTTCCATCTTAACAAAAGGGGTTGAACAATACAGAACTTAAATATATCCTATAAACATTTGTAAAATAATATTTAAAAAATTACATTGAATGTTTGAAATTAAGCATCCTCATTCATTTTTACAATTGAGTGCTACTGGAATCAATATGTAATGTGAAGAAATAAAATGCTCACCTACTTTTCTAACGGATTCAAGATCCATTAAAATCATCTTTTGTAAAATTGTAATCTAAAAAAAACATGGCATAGACTATGAAGTTATAACTAGTGTTAAAATAATTATGTAAAAGAAATTCACGTTGCCCCACATTATTGACTTGCTTATGCAAATTTCTATTACCTATAAAGAACATTTCAATGTTGTCACCAAACTCTAAAAAGATAGCGTTAATTATTAGCTTGTCTACTTGCTGCTAATAATGTGCTAGCTAACTATTAGGGATGTGTGTGTTGAGCCCTTAGCAATTATGAGAAATCATTATATAAATAGTTTTCACTATTAAATTTTGGGCAAAAGAGAAGCATTGATAATAAGATAATTATTTTATTAATGTTCACAAATAAGCAATGATTAACGTTGACATAGGGGTGTCGTGATTAGTTCAAAATGCTAGTCTATGAAAAGATACAAGCGAAAGTGCATTAAGTTAAAAAAAATAAACTCTATTAAACATCATTAAAAAAATAAAGATAAAATAATAAACATAGGGGTTGGTACAAGCATCAATGTCATTATATATTGTTAAATATTGTGTTATTATTGATGTTAAAGTTGGAGAGAACAAGAATGTCAACCTTAAGGGGAGATTGTTGGAAGTATTGTTTGGATACCCAAGTTTTTTGATGTTTGGTTTGGATACCTTATGTTTGAAAGATTTTTTACTTTAAATACCTAGTTCAAACGGGACATACATTATATTGTTGGAATCTTATTCTGAGACATTTCCTACAGTATAGGGAACTCCATCTAATTCCACAGGTATGAGAAGATATGAAAGATTCTATCAGGTTGGCCCAGCCATAAAGTACAGGTCAACCTAGCTAATTTTACAATTCAACCCCATAAGTGAATGTAGAAACACTATAAATAAAGAATAGATGAATGCATTTGAAGACAATCCAAGCAAGGAGTGATCTTAGGGGCACAACAGAAGCTCGGGAATACTCTCAAGGTCTTAAAGGTGGGGGAAAAAGGTGATTTGTGGAGTGAACGAGTCATCTTAGCATTTTCGCTACAATTTTCCTTCCACCATGTTTCATATCGTGAAGTTTGGAGGTGATAGAGGAGAGACATTCATGTAACTATGGTAGAAATTTCAATCTTTGGCTCACTATAATTTTAGAAATATGCTCTAAGGAAGTTAGGGTTCCTAAATGCTCCTGAAATTTGCTTCAAATAGGTCAACTTGGAATTTTCATTATAAATTTTCTTCTAGGACATTCCGGACCATGAACCTTTGAGGAGATAGAAGATAGATCTTTGTGTACTTATGGTGGAAATTTCATACTTTGGCTCACTATAATTTCAGAGATATTCTCTGAGGAAGTTAGGATTACTGAATGCTCCTAAAATCAACTTCAAGCAAGTCATCTTGGCATTTTCACTATAAAATTATTTTTAAGATATTTCAGATGGTGAAATCTTAATGAGACAAAGAAGAGATATCTAGGTACCTATGATAGAAATTAAAGACTTTGGTATGTTATAATTTTGGAGATATACTCTAAGGAAGTTAGGCTTCTTGAATGCTCCTAAAATATGTTTCAAATAGGCCAATTTGGCATTTTCATTATATAACTTTCTTTCTATGTTCAAATTGTAAAATCTTGAGATAGAGAGGAGAACTCTAGGTACTTGCGATAGAAATTTTAGACTTTGTTTTGCCATAATTTTGGAGATACACCTTGTGGAAGTTAAGTTTACTGAATAGTCTTGAAATCAACTTTAGTATGCCATTTTGCTATAACGTATTTTATGGGACTTCTCAAACTGCAAAAATTTCAGAGATTCAAGGAGACATACAAAAGTTCCTCGAGTAAACATTCTAGAATCAAATTTGCAAAATTGCATACATGGCATGTTGTAAAAGTATGTTCTTGGGAAGAGAGAAAAATCAACAAGTTTTGGGAGAAGCAAACCTAGTGAAGGAAAAAAACGCAAGCAAACTTAGTGAACGAAAAATAAGCTAAAAAACCCGGTGAAGGAAAAAATAGCTAACAGACATGGTGAAGGCAAAAGCAATAAGCAAACCCAATCAAGGAAGAAGAAATAAGAAGACCTAGTGAAGGCAGAGCAAGTGAACAAAACTGGTGAAGGAAGAAGTAACAAGAAGACTTGATGAAGTAGGTTGGTGTCTATGAATATTTGCATCAAAGGAGATTGGTGTCTCCTATAGGTTGGTTTCTATAAATATTACAATAGAGGGGATTGATTTCTCCTATAGGTTGGTCCCTAAAAATATTGCAACAGAAGGAATTGGTGTCTCCTATAGGTTGGTGCCTACAAATCTTGGAGCAGAGGGGATTAGTGTCTCTTGTAGGTTTATGCCCAAAATCTTGCAACAGAGGGGATTGGTGTCTACTATAGGTTGCTGTCTACAAAGTTTGTAACAATAGGTTTGTGTCTACAAAGTTTACATCAATAGGTTGGTGACTACAAAGATTTATTATAAATAAGTTTCCATTTATATCTTGTGACAGTGTTTGTTTATGATTCATGAATGTTAAAATAAGTAATGAATTGTCTTATACTTATTCACCCCATCCCCCTCTCCCCCTAAGCTCATGTGTAAATCCAACAATTAGTTTTAGGGTAGGTTCCTTTAGAAACAATCCAACCACTGGAAGGAATATGTCAAAGGGACCATGGCCAATCATGAAGGTTCTTTCACAAGTAGAGCTCCATTATTTGATGGAAAAAATTATGCCTTCTGGAGGGTAAGGATGAGGACTTATTTGATGTCTCTTGGTTTTGACATTTGGAAATTTGTATGGGATGGTTATAAAGCTCCAACAACTCCTCCATCTTATTAAGATGGTATAAAGGCTTGTTTAAATAATGCAAAAGCCATGAATGCCATATTGTGTGGCCTATCAAAATCAAAGTTTGTCAAAGTAATGCATTGTGAATTTGCAAAGGACATTTGGAACAAATTTCAAAACAATTATGAAGGAGATGACAAGGTGAAGAGGGAAAAACTTCAGACCCATAGAATATGCTTCGAGCGTTTGGAGATGAATGATGAAGAAGCTATTGTAGCCTACTTCCTTCATATGGATGAGATTGTAATGTTATCTCAGGAATTGATGAGGAAGTTAAGGGATCAACGATTGTACATAAGTTGCTTAGATCTTTCCCCTCAAGATTTGATGCAAAGGTGTGAGCTATTAAATAAATAAAGAATCTGGAAAATATGAAGATGAATGAGCTACATGGGATTCTCATTGCATATGAAATGAGCACAAAAAAAATTGAACTCTAAAAGAAGCAACTTTCAAAGTTTCAAATAAGACGGAAGAACTTAAAGTTGGTGATTAATCTAGCAATGAATCACATGTAGAAGAAGCAGAATTTATGAGAACATTTTTAAGCCCCATGTTAACCCAAAAACCCCTTATTAAGCCCTATATATTGAGTGATTACATTTCTATTATTATATTGTTGTGTAGGCTAGAACCCCTCATGGTCCCATTTTATTATAATTGTATCTTTTGTCTCTTATATATACATTAAGGAGACCTTATCTTAAAATCATCAGATAATGTCTTGTTCATTGTATTATTTGTAAAAGGAGGATTCCCCCTTGAAGTGAACTGTAATTATTAGTTTCTTATTAGTTTGAAGGCACAATGATCATAACATTTGGTACCAGAGCTCTTGATCCAAGGGTTTTTTTGCTTCCAATAGGTCATCGTAAAAATTTCACTATAATTTTTTTCGGTGTAGTTTCAGACGGTGAAGCTTGGAGAAGATTGAGAATACATCGCAAGGAATATCTAGTTCAAGTTTTAGATCTTTGTTCGATGTATTTTTGGAGATATGGTCTAAGGAAGTTAGGGTTTTTGGAGGCTCTTAAATTCTATCTCAAACAGGTTAGTTCTACATTTTCGCTATGTTTTTGCGAGGCTTCATATTGTGAAACTCGAACCACATTGAGAAGATATCTTGTTGAACATCTAGTCCATGTTACAGATCTTTGTTCGCTATATTTTCAAAGATATGCTCCAAGGAAGTTAGGGTTTCTGTATGCTCCATAATTCAGTGTCAAATAGTTAAGTTTGGCATTTTCTCTATAACATTTTTTCTGTAAGGATTCATAAAGTTAAACTTGGAAGATGTTAAACTTTCAAGATGTTGCAACCATTACTCATTGATTTCCAATAACATCCAATTTCCAATTTCCAATTCTTCAATTAGCCAATAACAGCAGAGAAATAGTAGATAGAACAATAATACACTATGCACAATGAAATACAACCAAGAGACAAGAGACACAAAGTTTGGTCATTGACCAAGGAAAATCCCCGTAAGGGTCAAAACCCTTTGCAATTATTCTTCTATTAGATTGTCTTCAAATGTACAACAAAAAGAGTACATCTTACAACAGTCAACAAAAAGAGTACATCTTACAACAGTCAAAGTAAACTCTTTGACTAGCTAATATCCACAAGCAATATCAAGTATCCAAACAAGTCAATATGCCAAGCTAATATCCAAATGAGACAAGAGAGAGAGAGTCAAAAAAATTCAACTCTAGTGCATTTGTAATTCTATCCAAGTCAGCAGTAGCCAAAAGCTATCAAAGTGTTCCCTAACTAGTCAACATTCCATGGTCAAAACAATCCTCAACAACTTGGTCAATAGTCCACAAATTTGGCCTTTAATGTTGGTCAAACAGAGGCCAAAACAATTCCAATCTAAGCAGTGAAACTTGGTCAACTGAGAGAGATATCTTGCAATCAAGCCTGCAATCAACGTAGGTCAAAGTGCCTAGAATGCCTCGATTCTTGTGCTAAGGAATGTGGCCTAGCAAGACAGAAACATCCCCAAAAGATTGAAGTCAAAATTAGCTCAAAACATCAAGGTCAATGCTGGTCAATATTAGATTCTCGATCACCTGTAATTTCTCCTTCCTCCTACTCGCATGTGTGAAGAGAAACCCTAAAATTTTAGATTGTACGAACCAATAAGAGAAGAGAAGAGATGCTTGATGTGATGTCTCCAAATGAGGTGCCTTGACTTGTATTTATAGGCATTGGAGGAGGGCTAATTAGGCTTTTAGGCCAACTTGAACAATTTTGCCAATGTGGGTTTTCCATCAAAAATACATTTTTCCTTATCCAAATTGAGTGCTTCCAGGGGAAATTTTGGGCATCTTTGAATGAGGAATATGGTCCAATGAAGGGAATTTATCCCTCAGCTGCCAAAATAACACTTCCTCTCAGCTAGGGAAAAATTACCAACTGCATGTATCCCATCTCAAATATCTCAATGTCATCTCTGCTCATCTCTACTTGTCTTTTCTCATCTTGTGTTGAACACTCTCAAATGTAAAGAAAGAAGAATCATTACAGGGGAGCTCTGGTTAACACCCTGACTCCATCGGTGATCCTCTGCTACCACCCTGAATAACCCCCATTAGGGAGCCTCTGCTACCACCCGGAAATCACCATCAAGGAGCCTCGACTACCACCTAAAACCTAAAGACAATGGGTGAGATAAAACCTACCCCAGTGCATAGGGATCACACTCTATCCCAAAGTCCTTGACAATAGGTGAGATCAACTTACCATAGGTAAGGATCACACTCTACCCTATTGTCCCTGATCATCCCATCTTTACCCTAGAGAGGCAGACGGTAGAACACTTGCATCCATCAACTTGGGTGAGATCCACCTACTACAAGGGGTAGGGATCACACACTATCTTAAGTCCCTCATGCCATTGGCCAGACGGGTAGGTTATTCCACAAAGTGGGCAAGATGCTAACTGGAGCATACTTGGTCAAGTCTCAGACGTGACAATAGGCAACAGACACCACTTGCCATAGGTGACAAGGATAAAAAATTCCTTGGGAACAGTTACCATTTTCCATGAGTGGAAAGGAATATACATCCCTCGAATGACAATAGAGGAGTAGGGGACAGATACCACTTGTCATAAGTGATAAGGATCAGACACACCCTAGCATCCTCAACCCCAAGAGCTCTCTTTGGCTCCATTCCTCTCCGTGGGAGCTCATACAGGAGGGAAGAGCATAGCTCAGTGTTCTCGATCAGCTAGGACCCTTACCTAGGAGGGTCACATCCATCAGTTTAGGCTGCTCTCTAAAGACCAAGAACTTCCCTTTCGGACAAACCTTAGTGAGTATATTCGTTATTTGCTCACCAGTCGTGATCCAAACTTAAACAGGAACACAACAAATTACAGAGATAACCATAAACACAGATATGCAACGGAAATAATACTTCATTTCATTAATGTAAAATACTGAAATATGCTTACAAATGATAATGGAAATAAACTAGCTAGGGCGATGGTAGCTTATCTCTGAGGAGAGATGTGGTGGCTACA
Source organism: Pinus tabuliformis (assembly GCA_031772625.1). Classification (NCBI taxonomy): domain Eukaryota; kingdom Viridiplantae; phylum Streptophyta; class Pinopsida; order Pinales; family Pinaceae; genus Pinus; species Pinus tabuliformis. Next base: position 1,766,335,014 of record CM062817.1, read on the forward strand.
TGCCTCTGAACTGTGTTACAATGAGGCTCGAAGGCCTATTTATTGTTGAGAAACAATGGAAAACCCTTAACATTCCAAAACCTAACCCTAGAAGATGAAACGCCAAATTGTGGGCCCCGTTTGGGTAAATTGGTACACCAACTTCCCAGGGTCGTAACTTTGGCATACGATCTCCGTTTGACGTGTACAATAGCTCGTTAGAAAGATCTATCCGAGCACTGCCACTTTGCGAGACAACATGGACCCATGTTGCTCCAAATTTCCCAAAAAACGTCGTTTAGGGCCTCAAAACGGCTCCGGAAGTTCAGGACCCGAAAAACTGCTAAAAATAGTAAGTTGTGCTACAATTAAGGAAACTGAAAACGCTGAGAGAAACAATGGTGGGGGTCCAGGTGGACTTGGCAGGTGGCCACCAATACCCACCTGGATCATTCCTCCCCCCTTAGGAAGCAAAGGTCCCCATTGCGTTGAGTTCCTCCATGAGATGAGGAAACTTTTGTTGAACTTGTTCCCTGGTGAGCCACTTGCCCTGGTGAAGGAGTTGGCCTGCTTTGACAACTCGATACAGTTGGATATTCTGTTGGCGAGTGTTCTTGATCTGTGTATCCATGATCCGATCAGTTGTAGCTTGTTCCATGCAATCTGGATTTAATTCTGTGGGTGTGAGATGTTCTGCAATGTCGGATGTGTCTAGCAATGGTGGAAAGTATGGTCGAAGGCGGTCCACATTGAACACTGGGTGCAGGCCAAGGAATGGGGGAATGCTGAGCTCAAATGCATTGTCTCCCATAGCCTTAGTAATGGTGTAAGGACGATATCGGAGTGGTCTCAGTTTCCGATAGGCTCCAGTAAGGCGTTCCTTTTGCAAATGCAACCAAACTTTGTCGCCCACCTGAAACTTGTGTTGCACCCGATGTTGATCATGTTGTTGCTTGTACTTGGAATTTGATTTCTCCAGAATGTCATGGACCTGCTGGCGAATATGTTGGATGCGCTCAATGAAGCTGGTGGCCTTATCTATTTTGGACTGGACATGAGCGGAATTTATGTGAGTAGCTGCAAGTGGCATGGCCACATCAATGGGGCATAGTGGCTGGAATCCCAAACCCACCTGAAAAGGCTTTGGCCAGTGGAGCTGTGAAGAGCTCAGTTGTAGCTGTGCTGAACATAGGGGAGGTTCTCATCCCATGTGCGTGGATGCTTTGAGTTATACATGCACAGAATGTGCACAATCATCCTATTGACAACCTCTGTCTAGCCATCAGTTTGAGGATGGAAGGCCGTGGACTTCGTAAGTTTGGTGTCCAGCATTGACCAGAGACTGGACCAAAATGTGCTGAGGAACCGACTGTCCTGATCTGAGATGATAGACTGTGGGATCCCAAAGTGCACCCACACTCATTCAAAGAAGAGTTTAGCAGTGGCTTCTACTGTGATATTCTTCTTGCAGGCCGCCATAATGGCCATCTTCGAGAACCTGTCGACGACCACAAAAACACAGTCATTTCCATGCTTAGTGGAAGGAAGGCCTGACATGTAATCCATGGAGATGGATTCCCAAGGTCGACTAGGGGTAGGCAACAGGGTATAGAGGCCTTGCTTCTTGATGGTCAATTTGGCAATGGCACAGGCAGTACATGATCTGATGTACTTCCCAACATCCTGTCGAAGATTCGGCCAATAGAAATAATTTTGCAGTATTGCCACTGTTTTCTCGACCCCGAAATGCCCAGCAGCCCGACTTTAGTGTGCTACCCAAATAATCTTGGCACGCTCGCTTGAAGGAAGACAAAGGTGACCCAGGTGGCATAACAGGGCATCTTGGAGGTGAAAATCTGGAACATGTCGACCCTCCAAGAGTGTCTGGTATGTGTGGCCGAATTCTGGGTCGCTTTTGTGGAGAAGTGGCCAATGAGAAGTCTCGTGCCCACAAGAGTTGAGCACGGTGGTTAACGCCATGATCGGTGGTCGACTGAGGCAATCTGCAACATTATTGGTGCTGCCCTTCTTATACTTGATATTCAAGTGGAACTGTTGCAGGTATGTAGACCACTTCTGATGGCGATCATTCTGCAATTTCCCTTGGGTCTGTATGAACTACAGGGGTCGGTGGTCTGTGTGGATGATCGTTTCCTTCCCTAAAATGTAATGCTTCCATTGTCGGCAGGCCTGTAATATGGAATACATCTCTTTATCATAAGTGGGGTACTTCCGGACTGTGTCTGAAAGTGTTTCACTGTGATATGCCACTGGATGTCCATGTTGAGTAAGGACTGCCCCAATAGCATAGTCAGAGGCATCTGTCTCGACCTCAAATGGTTGTTGTAAATCTGGTAACGTGAGCATTGGTGTCGTGCAGAGGCGGTCCTTCAACTCTATGAATGCCTTCTGTTGAGATTCAGACCAAAAGAATTTTGCTTTTGCCCCTCCCTTGGTGACTTGACTCAAGGGCCAAGAAATATGAGAAAACCCCAACACAAACCTGCGGTAGAAGTTGGCAAGACCTAGAAAGCTGCGGAGCTCTGTTGGAGTGGTTGGAGATGGCCAATCCTGAATGACTTGGATCTTGGCTGGATCGACATGCACCCCCTGTTCATCAATGATGTATCCCAGATACTGAACCTGGGTCATGCCAAAAGTGTATTTCTCCAAATTGGCACATAGCTTGTGTTGCCGCAGTGTTTGGAGAACCTGTCGGATGTGGTGGAGGTACTCTTCCCAACTCTAGCTGAAGATCAGAATGTCATCCAAGTATACTACTACAAAGGAGTTGGTGAATGGCCGCAAGATGTCATCCATTAGCCTCATGAAGGTTGCAGGAGCATTCGTCAATCCGAAAGGCATAACCAACCATTCGAAAAGGCCCTCCTTGGATTTGAAGGCAGTCTTCCACACATCAGAGGGTTCGATTGGTACCTGGTGATATCCTGACTTCAGATCGATCTTGCTGAAATATTTCGCCCCCTTTAGTTGGTCCAGGAGGTCATCGATCTGCGGGATTGGGTACCTATTACGGACAGTGATCTTGTTCAGCGCCCGATAGTCAATACAGAGTCTCCACGTCCCATCCTTCTTCTATACCAACACGATCAGGCTCCCACAAGGCGATGAACTCGGACGGATGTGACCTTTCTGCAGGAGCTCCTGAATCTGCCTCTTGATTTCATTGTTCTCCAGAACGGAGCGCCAATAACTTGGTCCATTGGGCAGCGGCGCACCTGGGGTCAGATCGATGGAGTGCTTGACCTGACAGTGTAGAGGAACCCCTACAGGGGAGGTGAAGATCTCCTCGTACTCCTCCACAACCTTGTCCATCTGTAGTTGTCGTGCAGAGGGACCCCGTCTGGAGGCCGCGGCCACCGTCTTCTTCTTTCCTTGAGGGCGTATCATTAGGAAAACAAATTTCCTAGTTTTTGAAATGATCTTACTGCATTGTTTTGCAGTAATCAAAGAGATGGCGATAGGTGGTGCTACCTCTAGTATCCTGTACAACTTATTTCCCAATGTAATAATAACAACACGGGGCCTTGATTCATACACAGCATGTCGCTTCCACAAGTATGGTTGTCCTAATAATACATCACAAACTTCAAGGGGAGCAATGTCACACAATACCTCATCCGTGAAGGGCTTGATGTTGTATGGAAGGCGACACTGCTGGCTCACGCGAAGATCTCGTCCTTGGTGAAGCCACCCAATGGTGTATGGTTGGGGATGTGCTGTGGTCGGTAACCCCAACCGCTTCACGACCTCTGCCGAAATGAGGTTCTTTTGACTCCCACTATCAACAATGAACTGTATCAGGGAGCCCTTTACCCACATCTGGGAGTGGAAGAGACGCTCCTCCTCCTCTGGATCTTCGGGTTCATTTTTCTGGATCTTGGCGGTAGCAACAGTGGCGTTGGGATCCGCATCAATGATCTGCTTCCCTTTGTCATTCCCGTTATCGGGTTCTGACTCAGAGTCGGAACATGCATCTGATTCTGAAACCTTTAGCTCAGCCACCAGTGACTGCTTGGCCCGACACTCACTTGTGTTGTGAGTGGAGCTCTTGTGGAACTCACACCATTTTCCCGTGTCCTTTTTCGGCTTCGCAGCGCTGTTCTTTGCTTGCAGCTTCGATGGGTTGTCTTGGGCTGTCCCGCCTTGGCTTTGTCCTTTGTTCTGTGGTTTAGGGGCACCTTTCCCCTGCTTTATATTCGCAGATCCAAAGTCTCGCTTCTTTTGTTTAAACTTCTGCTCGACCTTGACGGCATATCGGTATGTTGCACCGAGCGAGGAGATGTTCAGGAATTGTATTTCTTCCTGGATGTACTTGTGCAGACAGCCATGGTATTTGAGTATCAAATGTTGCTCCGAATCCTTGATACCCAACTTTGTGCGAAGGGTATGGAAAAGATTGGTGAACTCCAGCACGTCTTGGTCCCTTCCCTGTCGCAGCGTGGTCCACTTTATGTATTCATCCTCATAGCTTCCGACAGGGTAGTACTGCTCCTTGATGGCATCCCGGAATGAATTCCAGGTGGGTGCAGCTGAAAATAGTGAGCCAGTACTTTCATCCTTCTGCTCGCAGTAGGTTTCCCACCAGTCCTTGACGTGGGGGGCTGCTTTGAGAAGAACGAAAACAATCTTTTCCCGACTCGAAAATTCATGAACAGAAAAATAACCCTCTAGCAAATTTAACCATTTATCTACGGCATCTGTGTCTATCTGACCCTCGAATATGGGGATTTCAAAATTAACTTGTACCTTAAAGGGCGTGGCGTTTCCAGAGTAGCTGCTGGAAGTCGATGCGTCACTTCTGGGTAGCCGCTGAAGGATCTGGGCAAAGTTGTCCATCATCACGTTCTGTTGTCGCTCGAGGGCTTCTTCGAGCAAGATTTTGATGGTATCTCCTGCCCCCTCGTCTTTCTTCTCATCCGCCATGGGAGGCCGTCGGGATTTGCGAGGCTGGTCTTGCAAAGGTTCGACCAGTTCAAGCCCTAACTCCTTATATCCCGACCTTGTTGGGGACATGCAAAGAAAAACAGAGAAAAAGCATACCACTTTGATACCACTGATCCGGACTTAAACAAGAACGCAACAAATTACAGAGATAACCATAAACACAGATATGCAGCGGAAATAATACTTCATTTCATTAATGTAAAATACTGAAATATGCTTACAAACAATAATGGAAATAAACTAGCTAGGGCGATGGTAGCTTATCTCTGAGGAGAGATGTGGTGGATACATGCCTCTGAACTGTGTTACAATGAGGCTCGAAGGCCTATTTATTGTTGAGAAACAGTGGAAAACCCTTAACATTCCAAAACCTAACCCTAGAAGATGAAATGCCAAACTGTGGGCCCCGTTTGGGTAAATTGGTACACCAACGTCCCGGGGTCGTAACTTTGGCATACAATCTTCGTTTGACGCGTACAATAGCTCGTTAGAAAGATCTATCCAAGCATTGCCACTTTGGGAGGCAACATCTGTCCATGGACCCATGTTGCCCCAGATTTCCCAAAAAACGTCGTTTAGGGCCTCAAAACTTCCCGGAAGTTCAAGACGAGAAAAACTGCTAAAAATAGTAAGTTGTGCTACAATTCAGGAAACTGAAAATGCTGAGAGAAACAATGGTGGGGGTCCAGGTGGACTTGGCAGGTGGCCACCAATATCCACCTGGATTCAAGTCGATATATGATGGAGTGTCACAGCTCCTCTCTGCACCAGTATCGGATGTAATGATATCTTATCTCAATATGCTTGGACTTGTCATAAAATACGAGATTCTCTGCCAATCAGATCCCACACTTGTTGTTGCAATATCTCACAGTCATATCCAGGACTTGCTCAAACATCCCTCCAAGGAGTTTCCTCAACCATACTACCTTACAACTAGCCATGTTGGAAACAATGTACTTTTCCTCAATGATCTGTAAACTGTCATGGATATTCAACTAGACAATTCGTCACAACAGATCTGATAATATTATATTAAAAATCTAAGATTCTACACTATTATAGTTTTATTTAATTTCTAGATCTATAGATCTTACTATAATTAGTGCATGCATGTAAAAGTAAATTATGCAAAAAAGAAAAGAACGGCAAAATAAGCTCACAAACACATAAGACACAAGATATGCTGCCTAGGAAACCCTTTTGGGAGAAAACTCAGCTGAAAGGTGAGGTCGCTCCGCTCTCTTTCTCTGTTTGGAAATATGGTTGCAAATACAAAGAAGTAATGTATGTGGCCCGTGGGCTGCTACAGTGCACATATCTTCTCAGTGCGCTCTACCTCCTATCTATCTTGGCTATCTTGGCTCATCTATGGAGCAAATGCTCTTGAAAGAATGAAATGCCTCTTCCTCCTAGTGGCCCAGTTATAACATAGCTCGATAGCCTACTAATGGTTAAGTTTGACTACATCAACTCTTAACTAGAGTTACAAAATAGACTCTTCTAGTACATCAAAAACACATGACTAGCCCCTTTTCCCTGAATAATGGGGACTGACACAGCATCCTCCAGAAGTATAGGTGTGGAAACAGGAAGGTCAACTTCTGAGTGGCATAACTTTTGCATACGGACTCCGACTGACGCAATTCTTGCGCCGTTGGAAAGCTTTTTGTGTGTAGAATAGCATGAAAAGGTGTTACTCTTGAGCGGCAAAGTTTACCCCCAAAAAACCTCTTTTAATGCCTCAAAAATGCTCCCGAAAGGTTCCAGGCCCCATTTCACCAAACTCGGTCCCACCAGTAAAAACGGTCATGTGAGCTTATTCCTCCACTTTTTATACTCCAAATGCATTGAGATGGATGCCAAACAATATAATAATCAAATTCGGATCACACCTCCTCATTTTGGGAGGCTTTTGATCCCCAAAAGCTTTTACTGAATGAGATGAGGAATTTTTTCCTCCACCTTCTCTCTGGTGTACCATTTAGCTTTGTCTGGAAGTTGTCCCTTCAACCCAATCTACCAAAGGTCTCGTTGCCCTTTTCTTATACTTCTTGACCTCTTCTGCAAAACTGTATCTTCTATCAACTCTGCCTAAGCGTCTGGTGCCAAATCCTCCACAGAAGGTAGGACCTATTCCTCTTCTTGATCTAGCATGGAAGGCTCATAGAGTTTCAAATTCTCTACATTTACAACTGAGTAAATGCACATATATGGTGGTAAACTAAGTCGATAGGCATTATCACCCACCTTTTCCAGTATCTCAAAGGGACCATACCTTAGAGCCTTGATTTTCTTACAAGGCCCCTGCAGCCTCTCCTTGTTCAACTAAAGCCATACTCTGTCTCCCACCTTGAATGGTTTCTCTGTTCTGTGTTGATCATGTCTGGTATTATACTTCATCCGCGACTTCTACAGTGTTTTAGGTACCTGTAGATGGATCTGCCTGATCTTATCTATAAATTTTGCAGCTCTCAAAGCATTTCCTGTAAGATCTTCCTTCACTCATCCTTGCTACCCATAAGCAATATCCAAAGGTGAAGATGGCAAATATCCAAAACAAGTTTCAAATGGGGACTTTCTTGTAGAAGTGTGGACGGTGTTGTTATAAGGATGTTGTATATATACCGCTGAAAACGAGGCTATGAATTTCCTTAGGCACCGACCATTTCATGATGGCCTCCATCTTAGAAGGATCAATCTTCAATTCTCCTCCACCAATCACATATCCCAAATAGACCAAGGACTGCTGCGCAAACTCGCACTTCTTGAGATTTGCTAGCAGCTGGTGCTTCTTCAATGTTTCCAGCACTTGCATCAAATGTGAAATAAGCTACTCCCACGTATCACCATATACCAGTATATCATCCAAATAGAAAATAACAAATGAATCTATAAAAGGGCGTAGTACATCATTCATTAATCTCATAAATGTAGCTGGTACATTACATAGGCCAAATGGCATAAATAACCACTCATACAAACCTTGCCTGGTTTTGAAGGCAGTCTTCCATGTATCTTCTTCTTTGACTTGAACTTGGTGATATCTAGACTTCAAGTCTAGCTTGGTGAAATACTTTGCTTGCTGCAACTGATCTTGAAAATCGTTTATCCTGGATAGGGGGTATCTGTTCTTCAGCGTGATTTTATTCAACGCCCTGTAATCTATACACATCTGCCAAGTCCCATCCTTCTTTGGCACAATGATGATGGATGACCCACATGCTGATGTACTCGGTTGAATCACACTCTGTTCCAGCAGCTGCTGCAACTGTTTCTTCACCTCACTTGCTTCTATAACGGACTGCCTGTACATCCCAATATATGGCAATAGGGAGTCTGGCAATAGTTGGATCTCGTGCTCCACTTCTATCTTAGGGGATAGCCCTTCCGGCTCTCAAAACACGTCGTTGTGTGCCTATAACAACTCCTCCAATTTTTTTTTTGTTTCTTAGTACACCCCTCTATCAATGCCTTGCCTCTTATTGACTCCTCTACAAACAGGTTTTCTCTTAAAAACAATAAAACATACTTCTTGCTGGAACTGATCAATTTCTTGGCTTGGTTGGCACTTACTAGTGAAATTTTCGACATGCCTTTGTGTGCATTGATGATGAATGTTTTTTCATCCTTAACGAGTCGGTATTGATTAGCTCTCCTCATGAACATTGCATCACACATGTACATTTGTGGACTCCCAAACACGACTCCACATACATCAAGGGGAACCACATCCAGATCTACTTAATCAATAAAATTAGCACTGATAGCAAATCTAATTTTACAATGTTTTCTTACCTTTAGCTCTGCATCCTTATGTACCCATCCTAGTGGATATGGGTTTGGAAGATCACGAACTTTTAGCCCCAACTTCTTGACCAGATCTGCTGCAATGAGATTTGTCGATAGCAAATCTAATTTTACAATGTTTTCTTACCTTTAGCTCTGCATCCTTATGTACCCATCCCAGTGGACATGGGTTTGGATGATCACGAACTTCTTGCCCCAACTTCTTGACCAAACCTGTTGTAATGAGATTTTCCTACAATCCTGAGTCAAACAGAGCATCAATATTCATCTTCTTGACCTGTATCTTTACATGGAAGAGTCTGGTCATTTCTTTCTCTTCATGTTGTTGAAGGCTACTCAGATTCACCTCCTTTTGTACTGATGTATAGACGATATTCTCATCCACGTCTGAGTTGCTTTCAACTTGGTTTCTTGAATCAGTGGCCATGAGATTCTTCTTCTTATTATCTTTCTTCTTGTTTTTCGGGTTTATCTCTGGATGCAACTTCCAACGCTTCTCATTTGTATGGCCATCAATGTTGCAGTGGTTGCTGGGATCTTCGTATTGGTGTGTTGTGGCTATCGTCTTTTTATCTTTTCCCCCTTTTTGCTTCTTCTTCCCCTCCTTAGAAGCGTATTGTTGCTCCTTTTGCTTCGATCCACTTAATTGCGCTCTTTTCAGGCCTATGTTCTCTAGGTACTGTGATTGTACACAAGCCTCATCCACCGTTTTGGGCTTGAACAACATCATTTGCTCACACAGATGGCAGTGCAGACCCCCCAAATACTTGAGGAGTACATCTGGGTTCTTTGGAGAGATACCCAACATTATAGCCATCTTTCTGAATTCTGTGGTGTACTCCTACACGCTTTGGCCCAGCTTTTGCCTAAAGTAATGCCACCGGATCCACTGGTCTTCCGCATACCTAATGGGATAAAACTATGATTTAATGAGGGTTTTGAAATCCTCCCACTTAGCCATTTGAGATTCTCCCTCCAACCTCAGGGTTTCCTTGTCGCTCTCCCACCAAGTCAGTGCATGGCCCTCGAATTTCAGCAACGTGGATGAGATCTTTTGCCCTTGCTCGATTTGATGGACACTAAAATAAACTTCCAGTTGTTGCAACCAATGACTCGGCTTCAGAGCGTCGATCTCGCCATGGTATGGCTTGATATAGACTTTTGCTTCCACTTTAAACAGAGATTGGTTCACGACACTCGAACTGGGGTGATCTTTTTCGAGTTCTTTCTTCGGTTGGTTATCTGTGTCTTCCCAATCTCCCAATCCCCCTTCTGATTTATCCTCTGCATTTGAACCCCCTTCTTCTCCAAATATCCCCAGTGTATTGCTTAGGGCCGCCATGAGGAGGTTGACATTGCGGTTTATATATGCGACTTGTTCTTCGAGCCGTGAAAACCTCACCTCTGCAGGATCACGAGGTTTGTTTACAGATTCGTCACCCATGATTAGCGTTTTACGATTTTCGGCCTTGCCGAACTAGATCCCTGCAATCTCCACAAAACACCCAAAGAAACCTGCTCCGCTACCAAATGATCTGTAAACTGTTGTGGATATTCCACTGGACAGTTCACCACAACAGAGCTGATAATATTATATTAAAAATATGAGATTCTACACTATTACAATTTTATTTAATTTCTAGATCTGTAGATCTTACTGTAATTGTTGCATGCATGTAAAAGTAAATTATGCAGAAAAGAAGAGAACGACAAAAGAAACTCACATACACATAAGACACAATATAAACTCTCTGGAAAACCCTTTCAGAAGAAAACCCAGCTGGAAGGTAAGGCTGCTTCGCTCTCTTTATCCATCTGGAAATATGGCTGTAGATACAAAGAAGTAATGTTTGTGGCCCATGGGCTGCTATAGTGCACAGATCCTCTCTGTGTGCTCTACCTCCTATCTCTCTTGGATATCTTTACTCATCTATGGAACAAATGCTCTCAAAAGAATGGAGAGCCTCTATCTCCTAGTGGCCCGGTTATAACATAGCTCGATAGCCTACTAGTGGTTAAATTTGACTACATCAACTCTTAAATAGAGTTACAAAATAGACTCTTCTAGTGTCTTTTACATCACAAACACGTGACTAGCCCCTTTTCCATGAATAATGGGGACTTACAAGACATCCTCTCGAACTATAGGTTTGGAAGCAGGAAGGTCAACTTCTGAGTGGCATAACTTTTGCATATGGACTCTGATTCACATGATTCTTGCGTCGTTGAAAAGCTTTATGTGTGTAGAATAGCATGAAAAAGTGCAGCGCATTAGCGACAAATTTTTACCCCCAAAAAACGTCGTTTGATGCCTCAAAACTCTCCCGGGAGGTTCTAGACCTCATTTCGTCAAACTAGGTCCCGCTAGTAAAAACGGTCCCGTGCGCTGATTCCTCCACTTTTTCCACTCCAAATGCATCGAGATGGATGACAAACAATATAATGATCCAATTTGGATCACTCAACCATACTCAAAGCTACAGTCTTATGCTCCCTACTCATCCAAGATATCATGGCGAAGTCCAAACTAAAGCAGCACCATGATGTTCTCTTCTTATCAAAAACATTTTTGGCCTAGTCAACATCAATATATCCATGAAGTCTCACATCTTCAACAGAGTACCTCAAACCAAGATTAATCGTCTCATGAAGATATCTCAGCATATTTTTGTTAGTGACCTTGTGCACATGTTGAGGCTCAGTAATGAATTGACTCAAAGTGTTCGCTGCAAATCATATGTCCGAAAGAGTGTTCACAAAGAACATTAGAGCCCCAAACTCATCCAAAATGGATTTTGGATAGAGTCCTAAGTCTAGGTGTTCCTCACAGAGGAAAAATGAAAGTCCAAGGAAGTTCCTGGAACTAGCCCCATTGCAGAGATTGTCTCATTCTGAATCTGTTGCAACTTGAATGGGAAAAAATGGACTTAGGATGCAAAAGTTATCGCAGAAAGAAGATGCCTTGTTCTTTGGGAAAAGAGGCAAAAATCCTTTAAAAATGGGCAAAAAACCCTTATAAAGGGAAATCGCATCGGAGGAGGGCCAAAGGCAGACTTAAGCGGAGAGCGAGGGCACCCCTGATTGCCGATCCCCGACATATTGGGTCAGAGGCAGGCCTGCACACATAACATGAGGTAAGGACCCTCGGGCCAATGCGATATGTCGATTGCCGAAATCAGCAGATCGACATCAGTGATGGCCATGACACGAGGCAAAGGTGGGACCCCCACGCCGAGCGATATCACGATCGCCGATATCGGCAGATCGCAATCGGCGATGCCATATGGGAAAGACCCCGACTCCACGCGATACGTGATTGCGACCAATCGCATCGCAATATCGCGTCGGAGTCATGCGACGAAGCGAGCCACATATATATGCACCGATGCAATGCAACCAGGCCCGAAAGGGTTTGTAAGTGCCAATGTATAATATTTCACGTCTGTCTCAAGCCATTTTACGGGATTTTTAATGTTTTAATGTATCTTTATAAATACAAAAGAAAACCACGGAACGCGCCTATGCGACTTGCGATGGTGATTTAAAAGGCAGACCCGATGGAAAATAAGGTAGAATTCAGGATATTTGAAGTTCGATAAATGGCAAAGTGACGAGTTTTCCTATGTTTTAGCTTATTTCTCTATGTAAACAGAGAACACTATTCTTGGGGATTCCAAAGGCCCGAAGGTCCTTTCTATTGCAGAACAGGTGGTCACCAACCCTGAAGGCGTTTAGCAATGATTGCTAATGCTCCGAAGGGGATTCGAGCGGACAAAGGCTAGGAGCTGAAGAGCCCGAAGGGGAAAATGAACAGACAATCACCAATTGGCTTAAAAGCCATGAATATTAGAGACAGGGGGTTTTTGTGGTTGTTGTTGGAGTGTTGCTAAAACCGAGCATAAGCAGAAAGCAAGGCCAAAGCAGGCAACACAGAGGTCTGAAAGAGCTCAATTGAGTGCAGCAGCACAGAAGCAAAGCAGCGCATAAAGCAAAAGTTGAAGCACACGCAGCCAAGGGAGACACTTGGAGTTCAAGTGGAAAGCCAGAGGGCTGTAAAATAACAGAGAGCCAAAGAAGCCAAAGCCAAGAGCTGAGAGCCAGAGCCAGAGCCAGAGTCGAGAGCGAGAGCAAGAGCAGAGAGCAAAAGTGCCGAGAGCTTCAAGAGCCAGGGGATAAAATGGTGTCTAAACCCACTATTTCTATGTAAAATAGCAGGAGTTGAACCAAGAACTTGTAAAAAGGACTTCTACCATAATCCAGAGAGCCTAGTTGAGTTGACTAGAGCTCGCAAAGGCTTTGTTGGAAATACTGAGAGGGGGGGTGAATCAGTATTTCTTTCTCCGACTATTTTTTTACCAGTTAAAACATTTATATTCAAAACGCAAGATGAACAACAAGAATAAATGCTTTTATTAATATAATCTTTGCAGTAAAATAGATACAATATATAACTGGTTGTAATCAGTTGCCAAGCACGAACTTGGACTTTTGTGAGGCTCCAACCTCCAAAGATCCAACTCTATTTCGCCAAGGCACCAATCTTGGACTTAGCAGCACCAACTCCCAAGGACTTCAATCCTTCCATTTCCTAATACACCAGTCCCAAGGACACCTATCCTTCCTACTTCTAAGGCACCAATCCCAAAGGACTCCTATCCTTCTTACTTCTAAGGCATCAGCCCCAAGGACTCCAATCCTTCTCACTTCTGAGGCACCAACCCCGAGGGTTACAGCCCAATTTTGTCAAGGCATGTTTGATAGTAATTTTCTGCTCTCAGAACTCTTCTCTACTGAGTTCTGTCTGTTTATAGCTTCATTGTTGTCTCCATGCTACAACATCAATGACAACCAGTATTCTTATGAAGGAGTCTTTGCAACTCTTCATATTGTCGAGACAGAGCCTCTAATAGCCTTTGTGCTCTCTGATAATGTCTTCACATAGCTTTAGTCAGTCTACTATTAGCTACACTAAGCTTTGCATAAAGAACAACTTGTTGTTCAAGCATCTGTTCTAATGTCACAATGAATGCTTCAGCATGACTACTTCTCTGCTGGCTACTTCTCCCCTTCGACTGTCTCCTGTCCTGTTGGTCCTTCGGCCCTTTTTCTGTTCTGCTGGACCCTCTGCTACTGCCTCTGTTTTCTCCAACTGTTTCAACAACACAACTACATTTCCTCCACTATTCTCTATTTTTATATACCTGACACCCCTGGCCTTTGGCTTCCTTTCTCCACTGGCTCTTCGGCTTCCTCAACGCTCGCTTATCCTATCAGCTTCCTCCTCGGTCGCTGTCATTTCCTCTACGCTCGCTTGCTTCTTCAGCTTCCCGGCTTTCGGTTTCCTCTATCTATTCAAGCGTTCCAATATTCACAGGACACATTTAGGACGAAGAGAGGTCGTATTACAGAGAAACGTTGCCTATTAAAAGATATCTGAGAGATCCCTTCTTTTTCAATAACGTTCATACTTAGGACTTCAGTGCTTACGGAGGCTTTCATTTGGAGAGACTATACCATCATGGCGAGCCCACATGTCACGTTACTATCGCAATTGCAACCGGCATCGTTCCACCCTACTGAACTATCGGAACCATTATCATATGCATTTTTGGCCTAAAAACCCCTGGTAATACAAATATTTGAATTACACAGGAATACACAGACAAAACCCGTCCAAGCACTTAAGGCCGGACTTCAAAAACATTACGCTCGCATCTAAAACTGCATCAAGTCCGCAGTGAAATCGCAATCGGCTCTTTCAAGGCAGCAAGGCCTTACGCACTTGCAATATGTCGAATGCAACTTGCCAATAGACCACACTACATTGTTGCTTCGGATCCGCAACATTCATTGCAATCGGCGCTTGCGTTTGGCGGAGGTACGATGCGATATCATTAATCGCTATCGGCGATTGCAATGGGCCACTTAACACGTTGTAACTCCCGCTTCTGAAGTGCCGATGCAATATATGTCGGCAATCGCAAATCGCAAAGGTTCAGGTCTAGACCTTAACGTAGAGCACTCACTTATAGCGATGTGATATTATGTGCCAGATCTGATAAGACTCAATGCTCCCGTGCATAAAATTTCAAGTCCACTTTTCGCCTCCGATAGTGTATTTGCAATACAGCCAAGTCTTCCGCCTTCGATAGTCTAAATGCATATATATGTGAGTTTTGGCCTCCGATAGTGTATTTGCAATACATGTATGGTTTTATGTCGCCGATAGTGTGTGTGTGTAAATATATATATAGATAAGTCTACCCTCCGATAGTGCATTTGCCTGCAGATACGTAAGTCTTCCGCCTTCTTTATGCTCCGCTCCTTTAACTCTTCTGCATATATGTATTCCGTTCTTCTTTGGTTGGCATACATTATTCCCGATAAGACTCGTCCTGAGCTCTGATAGCTCTGTTTTATCCTCTGATGGCTCTGTCTGTTCCGATATGCCTCTCTTGCTCTGATATTCTATAATATGCTTTGATATGCCTCCTTTGTTAACTCCTCTTGCTTATGGCTAGGCTATCCTGATGGCCTTGCTCCTGTCTTTTCATGGATTTACTCTGCTTCCCCTTGGCTTCATATCATCATCTAGTATCTAGAATATTGCCATATTGACATCAATGACAACCTAGGTCAACAATCTTCCCCTTTTTTATTGATGGCAATATTCTTCTTCTCTCCCCCTTTGACATCAATGGCAAAGGAGTGCTTTGGGACTCCCCCTATCAAACTGCTTCTGTTCTTTATGAATGATAGATCTTCATGGTCTGTGACTCCCCCTGTCATAGTGCTCTTCTTCTTTTTACTCAAGATAGAGGGATTGATGCTTTATCATCAATTTGCACATTATTCCCTCTTCATGTCTCAAAGCTACTTTATCGTGGCTTCAACAATGCTGAAAGATGTTCTACTTCAATGCTTTCAATCAGATTGCAAATAGCCATACACCAAGTGTCCAAGTCTAGGTTTTTATGTTTCAATCCATGTTGTCATCTCCACAGACAAAATTGAGAAGCCCTCATAGTCCAGAGCAAAAGAAAATGCCACTGAAATTTTCTTTTTGTTATCTTTCTTCAGATCCGAGTTCCTTTGTGTCTCTGTGCTTCTCCTTGAGTCACTGCTATCCAGTATTCAACATCACTGCATTTGGATGAAATGGTGAGAGGTTGTGCCTTACTATCGCTATATTTTCTCAGTGACTAGTCTTAGCATAAGTAATATTTGACTACACAACATTCTCCTTTCTATGAGCCATCTTTTCCTTGTGTTCTTGTACATACCTCAGAAAGTTATTTCCCTAGCAGATTTAGATATCCAATCTGTGACTGTCTTTTAAAAAACATTTTGTTGATTTGCATCTTTTTGCAATGCTTCAGGTTGTTATAGGCTGCCAGCTGCTCTTACTTCAGACTCCATTCCAGATGTATCTGTTTGTTTGAAGATTGCCTCTATTAGTGTCCATAATTTCTGTTCTCACATCAAATCCCTGAGTCAAGATATTTAGCATCTGTAATATCAACACCATAATTATTTGCCTTATTTCTGTAGTAATAGATGTCATTCTCTATTGTTCCAAATACTACTTAGAGATTAAGTGGAAAGCATCTTTAACAACAGTCCAAAGAATGGTTACAGGATCATGTTCTTCAGTGGAGTACTCCTGAGAAATGATCTTCATCAAAGAATGATTGTTAATATAGCTCAACAAGGATTTCATTAGGACCCTTTTCACTAATAGCTTCTGCAATAATGATCAAGAATCACGGGCTCCCCCTAACTGTATGCATCATCTGTTTTGGCAGAGTCTTCCCATCAAATGCTTAGATTGTTAAAATTCAGGCCAATGACATACGTTGTTGGCTGGAGAGCCCAAGGGACTTTCAGTTTGTATTTGCTTCCTTCTCCATACTTGTGTAACTTTCTTCTTTTGCATGGTTCTAGCTTGTGTAAGAGCCCAAGTTAAGTTACAATCACGTGCCATATGACCAATGTTATAACACTTCAAGCATTCTACATTGTTCATGAATAAGAATTCATGATTTCTTCCTACAAAATTGTTTCTTGGAGATTGTTAGGGACTATAATATCTATCTCTATGAGATGGTTGGGGACCATAACATCTATCTTTATGATATGCTTTACAGTCTTTTGCCATGTGACCAAAGTTTGTACAAGAATAACAAAAACCAAAAAGTGAACTTTGGTACTTGGGAGATGGAGATTTCCTTGATGTACTTTTGAAGCCTTTCTGCCTTGAGATCCTTTGATGATAACCATTGCCTCTCGCATCTTTCACATCATCTACATTTCTTCTTGGAGCAGGATTTCTTCTTGTAGCAAGATTTCTTCGTGGAGAAGAATTTCTTCTTGGAA
Organism: Pinus tabuliformis; assembly: GCA_031772625.1. NCBI lineage: Eukaryota > Viridiplantae > Streptophyta > Pinopsida > Pinales > Pinaceae > Pinus > Pinus tabuliformis. The sequence continues at coordinate 1,766,352,147 of CM062817.1, forward strand.
CAAGATTTCTTCTATTGTAGCCTTGACTTTTCTCTTTGCCTTTGCTGGAACTGGGAGCATCACCATGTGTCAACTACCCATAGCAGTACACCCCATTTTTTCGCAAAAGGGATAGCGCTTGATCGACGTGTCTGTGCCATTCGACTATCATCATCAACCCGATCATGTTATGTTGTAAACCTAGTCTGCATGTCTAAATTGTAAATAATCTTAGCAAATCTGAGTCATCTATGTAAATTGCCTAGGAAAACCTAATTTTCTAGTGATAATCTACGTTCCAAAAGGTTTTTTGTTTCATTGATCTATGATCGGCAGAGTTTTCCTTCAACCTAACCCTAAAGCCGGAATGGATTTTGTCATTAGAATCTTAGGGGAATCCCAGTGTGCTTTGAGTCTATGTAAAAGTAATTTGGAAATAATCCTAATTATTTGGTTAGGTTATTACAAATTGCTTGATCTGCTAGATTATATTTGTGTCGCAGAACTGGGTAGTCTATGAAGGTCTATGTCAAATGGGTTTTTCCCCTTGAGATGCAAAATTGTAAAGGTCATGATATAAAGTGTCTTGAGGGTTAGAAAATGTTTTATCCTCTCAATAGTCCTAAGTCCTAGGTCCTAGGTGATGTTTCCAAAGGCTAAGTTCGAGGATCTAGAAATAAAAAATAAAATTAAAAAAGAATAATATTTAAATATTTAAAAAAATAATTAAAAATAAATAAATAAATTTAAAATAAAATAAAATAATAAAAAGTCAAAGTTTTGAGGAAATAAATGCAAAATTTTAATTTTTAATATATTAAAATGCATTTAAAATTTCGACGGATGAGATTAAAAGAGATTTTGATTCTCATCGACGGTCGAGATCACTTTGACATGGATCACTCGAACTAGCCGTTAGGAAATTGTCCTTTAAATAGGGTGTCAGGGGTCATTTGAGATCATTCGATCTTAGAGTCGTATGCTAAAGAAAGCTCTCTTGTAGTCATTTTTCATGTGCAATAAAGAAAGACTTTGGAGTTGAAATCTTGTTGGTGTTACTCTTCTGGAAGTGTTGTAAGATGTTTTATTTTCTTACATAATTTTATTTTCAGCCATTGATGATAGCATGATGAAGAGTGATTTTAAACACAGATATCTTGTTTGGTCGCTAGGGTTTGAATGGTAGTTAAATTTCTAAATATGATGGCAGGTATTTCCATTACATTTGGATTTTAGTATCGTTTTCTCCTTCTTCGTTAATAGTTGAATTAAGTTGTGCAGGAAATCCTTTTTTTTAAGATTACCGGGCGTTCGGGGAAGTTCTTAGCTAAACCAGCCAAAGCCTGGATTGCATTTTCTAAAGAGCCCAGCCAATTTTGATCCCGGGCTTATCATTTGAATTTTTTTTGTGAATGCATGAAGAGTTTTCTGAAGCATCTCATAATAAATTTAAAATTCTGAAAATATTTGTGGCATACTAACAAATCTGGCTATTTAGAGCCTTTAAGTTGTAAATATTGTAATTGTTTAACTGGTTTTAGAGTTTTTAGTTTTGTTTCTTGCTCATTTTACTTCTGGGTGTTCGGTTTTGTTAGTGCAGGTTGCAGGTTGGAAGAAAGCATTTGTCTGAAGCCAGATCTAGGCCCTAGAGGGCAAGATCTGGTCTTAGAATCAGCTCTTGCAGGGGGTGCTTTCAAGATCTGGAAAATTTTAGGGGTTTTTCATTTGACAATCTAAAGCAGCTAATTTAAAAAATTCTAAATTAAGTTTCTAGAAAAGGTTTCTGAAGAAATTCGAGGTTTGCCAAGCCATTTGTTTGTTGTCTGGGGTTTCATTTGCGCAGGAATTTTTTCGAATATTTTTGGTATGTGCTCCCCTGGGCCTGCAACAAACCCTCAACGTGATCCTCATGCCTACAAAAATTTCAAGTTCTCAACAAACCCCTACTCCATGCATTTCTTCTTCTCAAAGCTACCTTCGTCGGCTATCTCGCTACACGCTACCATCAATCCTCAGGCAGACCTGCATCAATCTCTACGCTGCTCCCTTCGCTCCTCAACCCTTTCCGTCAATCAAAGCTTCAGCTCTTCACGTATCCTTCACTCACCTGCAGCATTGCCGCTGCCTCCTCGCTCGAGCTTCTCTATCCATTCCGGCTGCTATTCTCCTGCTCCTCGAGTCCTCATCTACTGATCCTGCACACCACTTTCTCAGCGGGCCATCACACCTGTCATCGTTTTTCCTTGCCGTCATCTCCTCATCGCTGTCGTAGACTTGCATACACATCAACATCAAAAAACATTACGATTTTTTAATTTTTGTGTGCTTAGAATATTCATGATTTAAGGTTAGAATTTTTTATGTATTCATTTTTTAGTTTATAATTTTATTTTGCTCCCTAGGTTACTATATTTTTATATAAAAAAAAAAATCGATTCCCATTGTTGTATATTAGATACGTTAGGTTTTAGTTTAAACATTTTTAAGTTAAGGAAGTGTATATTTTTGTTCTAAATTTGAAGTTTAGTTTTAGTATTAGATAATTTTAATTTTAGTTTTGTCATATGTTAAATTTTTATTTAGGTCTTTGATTTTTTTAAATAAATTTTCATTTTGTTATATAGCTTTAGAGTTAGACCTTTTTTTACTTTTGGTTTTATAGTTTTAGTTTTAGAATTAAATTCATTTTATTTAATAAAAAATAATATATATATATATATATATATATATATCGTAAAAGGTTTAAGTTTTAGATTTTAATGTTTTGGTTTCATTTTTTTAATTTTTATTTTAGATTTATTTAAGTTTAGTTTAATTTTGTTTAAATTTTGATTTTAAAAAATAATATCAAAAAATATAAAAAATCCCAAAAGCATAAAAAGTTAATACTTAGGCTTTTATTTAGAATTTTGCTTTATAGTTTAAATTTTTATTTTCATTTAGATATAAATTTTATTTATTTAGATTTTAGTTTTGTTTTATTTTAATCTTTAAAATTTATAAAAATATATATATATATATATAAAAATTTGAAAATATTAATTAAAAATAGAAAATTCATTTTAGTGTTTTTTGTGGTATCTATGTTCCACTTCTTTATAGTTAAATACACTTAAATGTTTATTTAAATATTAGCTATTGAAAGTGGTGAATCATTTTGTGAGTTAGTTAGCGTTTAAAATTTCGTCATTTCTTGAAATATTTGATCTTTTGAAATTTATTTTCTAGAACAATGCGCATCTATTGAATATTTGGTATCTGGAGAAATTAATCGTTGCTTGGATTATATTATGCTCGTTACATGTTGGATATTTTGGAAGTATTTTCAAGCAATTGTCAAATAAGCAACAACAACTAATTCATTACTTGGTTTTCATTAACTCCATAAGGCACTAGTCTTAAGCATTTAAAGATCTAATCAAATTCTAAAAATGATCAAGTGCTTGTTTTCCCCTGCTGTGTCTCCCAACCCAGCTGATTACCAATTGGTCTTCTTTTATCCCATAGGGTCTACCCCTTTTAGCCTGCTTCGGGGAGACGGCTTAAACGGAGGAATCGGGGATCAGGGTGACAGCCCCCGATCTGAGCATTGTCGCGCTGCCTGGACAATTTGGGAAGCAACTTGGCACCGTTGTTGGGGATAGAGTTTTTTTGGCCCTGGTGTTTCAACGACATTTCATTTTCGTTATTCTCTCTCATCTGGAATTTGGAATCTTTTCATTTGAGCTAGCAAGGTCAACATTTTTTGGCATCATCTCATCTTTTCCGCCATTCATTAGCCTGTCAAACAGCCAACATTCCTTGGCGTCATTTGATCTTTCGTCATTTCTTGTTTGGGTGGCGACTCCATTTCTTTTATTTTTCCTAGGCAAGAAGCCTCCCTCATATATGCTTGTTTGTTGTTTTTTGGATCATAGAATTAAATTCATTTTTCAAGTGGCAACTCCACTTCTTTCATCTCTTGATTTTCTTGAGCAAAGATCTCTTTCTATCATCCATTTGGTCCCGCATTATTCATCATGGATTATTCGTTTACCCCATGTCAATTTACTGATGTTCTCCATGATGTTTCGGAAGTGGCCATTTCTAAATTACCTTTGTTCTCGAGTGGTGATTCAATCGCTATTAGAAAGCATCTAGGCAGGTTTACTCGTATAATGATCATATATTGTAGATCTCCTCAGTATGATCATGAAGATGTCAAAATGCGTCTATTTGTCCTTTCTTTAGAGGGTGATGCTTTGAATTGGTTTAATAATTGTCCTGAAGATTCTTTCACTTCTTTACAAGACATTGTCAATGCTTTTAAAGATAGATATGGTTATCAAGATAGCTCGCCTTGTGCCCCTAAAATTGTGCAACAGAATGAAAGTAATCTTATGAAAGGTCCAACTATCGATGAAAGATTTCAAGACAATTCTTCATATCAAAATGTGCCATCCACTTGTACCATTGCAAATCAAATCCATAATAGTGGAAAAGCAGAGACAAATTGTAAAATTAGTGTCGACAATGAAAGGGAAAATCAGAAGCAAATTATAGAAGAACTAATGCGACTGGTAAAAAATATGCAGATCAATCAAACTAATTACGCCAATGATGTGAGAACTTTATGCACCCACCTAGAAAAATGTGATAAGGACATAGAAATCATGAAAATTAAACACTCTAACCACATAGCCGACATGCAAAGTCAGCATGCTAAGGAAATTGAGACCATGAAAGCTAATCTTGGCAAGGAAATTAATTTTATGCAAAGCAAGTTATCAGGCTTAGAGGAAAATATGACGATTATGGAATTCGATCATAATAATCAGTTGGCTACCATGCAAGAAAATCATGAAAAATAGATGAACTCTATGCAGCATTGCTTGATGACCATAAAGGAAAAGAATGATAAAATAATAAAAGATATGGAAGAAGACCATGCCAGGGAAATCAGTGCTAAGAAGCTTGAATACTCTAGCCAGATGGATGCTATTACAATACAGATACAGAAATTTCAACAACGATCAGAGGATGAAAAAAACCAGGAAAAGTCGACAGATCAGAAGCCTCTTTATCTGCTGCAGCAAGCTCCATCTTATTATGAGGAGGTCATTGGTTCAATTGAAAAGTGGTTAATTGAAGGTGATCCAGATAAAATTAAAAATGATAAAGATCAGATGCAAGATGAAGAAAGACATGTCACGCATAGCTTACATACTTAATTTGTAAGCTTTGAAGCGGAATGTTCTACATCATTAGTGATACAACCTGCCACGAAGAAGAAACGCAAAAGAAAGAGAACGAGAAGGTGATTTGACGCATCAAATAGTCGCGAGAAGCTTGATTTTCGGATAGGAAACAGCCCTACCGTATGTAGAATTAGACATGGCACATCCAAGAAGCAACCGACAGATTTTCCTGAAAGCACGAAAATGCTCAGTATACACTATATTGTATGCACCTGATGCTATAGGGCATCCTTTTGTATTTATAACCCCACTCCTTGTCTTTTCAGCATTTTCATTTCTATTTTAGGATTAGATTTACTTTTCATGTTACTAGATAGTTAATAAATGAAGAGAGTATATATTTCCTGTGCTTAATATTATATGATGATTTTTGGATGGACGCTACTTATGTTTTGTGGTGTGTTGCGTGGATGCAGATTCTAGATTCTCACATTCCTACAATGCAGCAACGTGTCCCCAAGTAGAGCCAGATGTTGACCACTACATGTCAACTACCGATATCAGTACACCCCCTTTTCGCAAAAGGGATAGTGCTTGATCGACGTGTCCGTACCATTCGATTGTGATCATCAACCTGGTCATGTTATGTTGTAAACCCAGTCTGCATGTGTAAATTGTAAATAATCTTAGCAGATCTGAGCCACGTATGTAAATTGCCTAGGCAAACCTAATTTTCTAGTGATAATCTATGTTCCGGAAAGTTTTTTGTCTTACCAATCCATGATCAATAGAGTTTTCCTTCAGCCTAACCTCAAATCCGGAATGGATTTTGTCATTAGAATCTTAGGGGAATCCTAGTGTGCTTCGAGTCTATGTAAAAGTAATTTGGAAATAATCCTAATTATTTGGTTAGGTTATTACAAATTGCTTGATCTAATAGATTATATTTGTGTCGCAGAACTAGGTAGTCTATGAGGGTCTATGCCAAATGGGTTTTCCCCCTTGAGATGCAAAATATAAAGGTCATGATGTAAAGTGTCTTGAGCATTAGAAAATGTTTTATCCCTTCAGTAGTCATAAGTCCTAGGTCCTAGGTGATTTTTCCAAAGGCTAAGTTCGAGAATCTAAAAATAAAAAATAAAAATAATAAAAATAATAATAAAAATTAAAAAATTAAAAATTAAAAAAATAAAATAAAATAAATTTAAAAATAAATAAATAAAAATTTGAAAAATAAAATATAATAATAAAATAATAATAAGTCAAAGTTTTGAGGAAATAAATGCAAAATTAAAATTTTTAATATATTAAAATGCATTTAAAAGTTTGACGGATGAGATTAAAAGATATTTTGATCGTCATTGACAGTCAAGATCACTTTGACATGGATCACTCGAACTAACCATTGGGAAATTTTCCTTTAAATAGGGTGTCAAGGGTCATTTGAGATCATGTGATCTTACGTGTGCTAAAGAAAGCTCTCTTGTAGTCATTTTTCATGTGCAATAAAGAAAGACTTTGGGGTTGAAATCTTGCTGGTGTTACTCTTCTGGAAGTGTTGTAAGATGTTTTATTTTTCTGCATAATTTTATTTTCAGCCATTGATGATAGCTTGATGAAGAGTGATTTTAAACATAGGTATCTTGTTTGGTCACTAGGGTTTGAATGGTAGTTAAATTTCTGAATATTATGGCAGGTATCTACATTACATTTGGATTTTAGTATCGTTTTCTCCTTCTTCGTTAATGGTTGAATTAAATTGTGCAGGAAATCCTTTTTTTAAAGATTACCGGGCGTTCGGGGAAGTTCTCGGCTGAACCAGCCAACTCCCAAATTGCATTTTCTGAATAGCCCAGCCAGTTTTGATCCCGGGCTTATCATTTGAATTTTTCTTGTGAATGCATGAAGGGTTTTCTAAAGCATTTCATAGTAAATTTAAAATTCTAAAAATATTTCTGTGGCATACTGACAAATCTGGCTATTTAGAGCTTTTAAGCTGTAAATATTGTAATTGTTTAATTGGTTTTAGGGTTTTCAGCTTTGTTTCTTGCACATTTTACTTCTGGGTGTTCGGTTTTGTTATTGCAGATTGCAGGTTGAGAGAAAGCATTTTGTCGAAAGTCAGATCTAGGCCCTAGAGGGCAAGATCTGGCCTCAAAATCAACTCTTGCAGGGATACTTTCAAGATCTGGAAAATTTTAGGGGTTTTTTATTTAACAATCTAAAGCAGCTGATTTAAAAATTCTAAATTAAGTTTCTGAGAAACGTTTTTGAAGAAATTCGAGGTTTGCCAAGCCATTTGTTTGTTGTTAGAGGTTTCATTTGCGCAGGAATTTTTTTGAATTTTTTTTTGGTATGTGCTCCCATGAGCTGCAACAAACCCTCAACGTGCTCCTCATACCTGCAAAAATTTCATGTTCTCATCAAACCCCTGCTCCACACATTTCTTCTTCTCAAAGCTGCCTTCATCGGCTATCTCACTGCACTCTCCACACGCTACTATCAATCCTCACGCAGACCTGCATCAATCTCTATGCTATTCCTTTCGCTCCTCAACCCTTTCCGTCAATCAAAGCTTCAGCTCTTCACACGTCCTCCTTCACTCACCTGCAACATTGTCGTTGCCTCCTCGATTGAGCTTCTCTATCCATTCCCGCTACTATTCTCCTGCTCCTCGAGCCCTCATTTGTTGATCTTGCACACCCCTTTATCAGCAGGCCATCAAACCTGTCATCGTTTTTCCTTGTTGTCATCTCCTCATCGCTACCGTAGACCTGCATACATAGCAACATCAAAAAACATTACGATTTTTTAATTTTTGTGTGCTTAGAATATTCATGATTTAGGGTTAGGCTTTTTTACATACTCAATTTTTAATTTAGAATTTTATTTTTCTCCCTAGGTTACCATAATTTATATATATAAATAAATAAATAAATAATCGATTCGATTGTTGTATATTAGATATGTTAGGTTTTAGTTTAGATATTTTTAGGTTAAGGAAGTGTATATTTTCGTTTTAAATTCAAAGTTTAGTTTTAGTATTAGATAATTTTAATTTTAGTTTTGTCATATGTTAATTTTAAATTTAGGACTTTGATTTTTTTAAATAGGTTTTCATCTTGTTATATAGCTTTAGAATTAGACCTTTTTTTACTTTTGATATTATAGTTTTAGTTTTAGAATTAAATTCATTTCGTTTAATAAAAAAATATAAAAAATAATATATATATATATATATATAATCGTAAAAAGTTTAAGTTATAGATTTTAATGTTTTAGTTTCATTTTTTTATTTTTATTTTAGATTTATTTAAGTTCAGTTTAATTTTGTTTAAATTTTGAATTTAAAAATAATATCAAAAAATATAAAGAATCCCAAAAGCATAAAAAGTTAATCCTTAAGCTTTTATTTAGAATTTCGTTTTATAGTTTAGATTTTTATTTTCATTTATATTTAAATTTTATTTATTTAAATTTTAGTTTTGTTTTATTTTAATCTTAAAATTTTGTAAAAATATATAAAAATGTAATAATAATAAAAATAAAAAATTATATAAAAATAAAAATAAAAATAAAAATGAAAATATTAATTAAAAATAGAAAATTCATTTTGGTGTCTTTTGTGGTATCTTTGTTCCACTTCTTTATAGTTAAATGCACTTAAATGTTTATTTAAGGATTAGCTATTGAAAAGCGGTGAATCATTTTGTGCGTTGGTTAGCGTTTAAAATTTTGTGGTTTTTTGAAATATTTGATCTTTTGAAATTTATTTGCTATAACATTGCGCATCTATTGAATTTTTCGCATCTGCTGAAATTAATAGTTGCTTGGATTATATTATGCTTGTTACATGTTGGATATTTTGTAAGTATTTTCAAGCAATTGTCAAATAAGCAACAGCAGCTAATTCACTACTTGGTTTTCATTAACTCCATAAGGCACTAGTCTTAAGCATTTAAATATCTAATCAAATTCTAAAAATGATCAAGTGCTTGTTTTCTCCAACTGTGTCTCCCAACCCAGCTGATTACCAATTGGTCTTCTTTTATCCCATAGGGTCTACCCCCCTTAGCCTGCTTCAGGGAGACGGCTTAAACAGAGAGATCGGGGATCAGGGTGACAACCCCTGGTCTGAGCATTGTCACACTGCTAGGACAATCTGGGCAACAACATTTTTTGGCGTCGTTGCTAGGACAAAGTTTTTCTGGCCCTGGTGTTTCAACAACATTTCATCTTCGTTCTTCTCTCTCATCTAGAATCTGGAATCTTTTCATTTGAACCGGCAAGGTCAACATTTTTTGGCATCATCTCATCTTTTCCGCCATTCATTAGCCTGTCAAACGGCCAACACTCTTTGGCGTCATTTGATCTTTCGTCATTTCTTGTTTGGGTGGCGACTCCATTTCTTTTATTTTTCCTAGGCAAGAAGCCTCCCTCATATATGCTTGTTTGTTGCTTTTTGGATCCTAGAATTAGATTCATTGTTCAAGTGGCAACTCCACTTCTTTCATCTCTTGATTTTCTTGAGCAGAGATCTCTTTCTATCATCCATTTGGTCCCGCATTATTCATCATGGATTATTCGTTTACCCCATGTCATTTTACTGATGTTCTCCATGATGTTCCAGAAGTGGCCATTTCTAAATTACCTTTGTTCTCGAGTGGTGATTCAATCGTTGTCTAGGTCACCTGACATGGGGATTCGGGATTTGTGGTGTTGGATTCAGACACGTTGACCCCCCGGAACAGGACACGTAGGATTTGTTATATATATATATATATATATATATATATATATATATATATATAAAAAAATAAATATTTCTTACACAAATTTTAATTAATGATACAAATTTAAATACAAAACATAGACGGTTACTTAGGCACTCTCTTATTACATATACCCATCATAAGAATTCAATGTATCATGTATCATAAATCATGCCTTTTCAAAACTTATTATATGCCATCTCATGCACTTATGAATGTGGATAACCATATGAACCTCACGGCCTTCACAAAGAGTTTATTCAACACATGCCATAAAAGAAACTTCGATGCATGTATGGACTCTGACCTTTTCAATGCAACATAAAACTTCAACTCTTTTTGTTTTAACACAACGCCATATGTATGACCAGAACGATCAACGTACCAAATAAAAGCATTCAACAAGTAGCATAAGACGTCATACCAAATTCAACGCTCCATTGCATAAACAATTACACCATTCAACCTTCAATTCAATGCAGCGTTCAACAAGAGTCAAGGGTACATAGTGAACACATACTTTAATGCACAGACCGCTTCCAAATTCATCACACGGACTATCAACTTGCCAAACGAGTCCTCGAAAACAGGACACGATGTCAAAAATCGTGACACAATTCTGAATTTCGTCACACGCTGGGGGATTTGATGTGTCAAGGTTTTTGGACACGATTTTGTAGTGAATCGTGTCTGACATGACGGATTCGAATTCGTGGACCCTCCAGAACAAATCCAGTTACTTAGGTCGCGTTAGAAAGCATCTAGGTAGGTTTACTCCTATAATGATCATATATTGTAGATCTCCTCAGTATGATCATGAAGATGTCACAATGTGTCTATTCGTCCTTTCTTTAGAGGGTGATGCTTTGAATTGGTTTAATAATTGTCCTGAAGATTCTTTCACTTCTTTACAAGACATTGTCAATGCTTTTAAAGATAGATATGGTTATCAAGATAGCTCGCCTTGTGCCCCTAAAATTATGCAACAAAATAAAAGTAATCTTATGAAAGGTCCAGCTATCGATGAAAGATTTCAAGACAATTCTTCATATCAGAATGTGCATCCACCTGTACCATCGCAAATTAAATCCATGATAGTGGAAAAGCAGAGACAAATTGTAAAATTAGTGTCGACAATGAAAGGGAAAATCAGAAGCAAATTATAGAAGAACTAATGCGGCTGGTAAAAAATATGGAATCAAACTAATTATGCCAATGATATGAAAACTTTATGCACCCACCTAGAAAAATGTAATAAGGAGATAGAAATCATGAAAATTAAACACTCTAACCACATAACCGACATGCAAAGTCAACATGCTAAGGAAATTGAGACCATGAAAGCTAATCTTGGCAGGGAAATTAATTTTATCCAAAGCAAGTTATCAGGCTTAGAGGAAAATATGACGATCATGGAATTCGATCATAATAATCAGTTGGCTACCATGCAAGAAAATCATGAGAAAGAGATAAACTCTATGCAGCATTGCTTGATGACCATAAAGGAAAAGAATGATAAAATAATAAAAGATATGGAAGAAGACCATGCCAGGGAAATCAGTGCTATGAAGCTTGAACACTCTAGCCAAATGGATGCCATTACAATACACATATAGAAATTTCAACAACAGTTAGAGGATGAAAGAAACCAGGAAACGTCGACAGATCAGAAGTCTCTTTATCTGCTACAACAAGATCCATCTTATTATGAGGAGGTCATTGGTTCGATTGAAAAGAGGTTAATTGAAGGTGATCCAGATAAAATTAAAAACAATAAAGATCAGATGCAAGATGAAGAAAGGCATGTCATGCATATCTTACATACTTCATCTGAAAGCTTTGAAGCAGAATGTTCCACATCTTCAGTGATACAACCTACCACGAAGAAGAAACGCAAAAGAAAGAGAACAAGAAGGAAATTTGACGCATCAAATAGCGCGAGAAGCTTGATTTTTGGATAGGAAACAGTCCTACTGCATGCAGAATTGGACATGGCACATCCGAGAAGCAACCGACAGATTTGCCTAAAAGCAAGCAAATGCTCAGTATACACTATATTGAACGCTTCTGATGCCATGGGGCATCCTCTGTATTTCTAACCCTACTCCTTGTCTTTTCAGCATTTTCATTTCTGTTTTAGGATTAGATTTGCTTTTCATGTTACTAGATAGTTAATAAATGAAGAGAGTATATATTTCCTGTGCTTAATGTTATATGATGATTTTTGGATGGATGCTACTTATGTTTTGTGGTGTGTTGTGTGGATACAGATTCTGGATTCTCACATTCCTACAATGCAGCAATGTGTCCCCAAGTAGAGCCAGATGTTGACCACTACATGTCAACTACCCATAGCAGTACACCCCCTTTTTTCACAAAAGGGATAGCGCTTCATCGACGTGTCCGTGCCATTCGAATATGATCATCAGCCTCATCATGTTATGTTGTAAACCCAATCTGCATGTTTTAATTGTAAATAATCTTAGCAGATCTGAGTCATGTATGTAAATTTCCTAGGCAAACCTAATTTTCTAGTGATAATCTATTATCCGGAAGGTTTTTTTCCCATTGATCCATGATCAGCAGAGTTTTCCTTCAGCTTAACCCCAAAGCCGAAATGGATTTTGTCATTAGAATCTTAGGGGAATCCTAGTGTGCTTGGAGTCCATGTAAAAGTAATTTGGAAATAATCCTAATTATTTGGTTAGATTATTACAAATTGTTTGATCTGCTAGATTATATTTGTGTCGCAAAACTGGGCAATCTATGAGGGTCTATGTCAAATGGGTTTTCCCCCTTGAGATGCAAAATTGTAAAGGTCATGATGTAAAGTGTCTTGAGGGTTAGAAAATGTTTTATCCCCTCAGTAGTCCTAAGTCCTATGTCCTAGGAGATTTTTCCAAAGGCTAAATTCGAGGATCCAGAAATAAAAAATATAAATAATAAAAAATAAAATAAAATAAAATTTAAAAATAAATAAATAAAAAATTGAAAAATAAAATAATAATAATAATAATTCAAAGTTTTGAGGAAATAAATGCAGAATTTTAATTTCTAATATATTAAAATGCATTTAAAATTTCGACGGATGAGATTAAAAGAGATTTTGATCCTCATCGATGGTCGAGATCACTTTGACATAGATCACTCGAACTAGTGGTTGGGAAATTTTCCCTTAAATAGGGTGTCAGGGGTTATTTGAAATCATTCGATCTTAGAGTCGTGTGCTAATGAAAGCTCTTTTGTAGTCATTTTTCATGTGCAATAAAAAAAAACTTTGGGGTTGAAATCTTGCCAGTGTTACTCTTTTGGAAGTGTTATAAGATGTTTTATTTTTCTGCATAATTTTATTTTCAGCCCTTGATGATAGCTTGATAAAGAGTGATTTTAAACACAGGTATCTTGTTTGGTCACTAGGGTTTGAACGGTAGTTAAATTTCTGAATATGATGGCAGGTATCTCCATTACATTTGGATTTTAGTATTGTTTTCTCCTTCTTTGTTAATGGTTAAATTAAGTTGTGTAGGAAATCATTTTTTTTTTAAGATTACCGAGTGTTCGGGGAAGTTCTCGGCTGAACCAGCCAACTCTCGGATTGTGTTTTCTAAAGAGCCCAACCAGTTTTGATCCCAGACTTATCATTTGAATTTTTCTTATGAATGCATGAAAGGTTTTCTGAAGTATCTCATAGTAAATTTAAAATTCTGAAATTATTTATGTGGCATACTGACAAATCTGGCTATTTAGAGCCTTTAAGCTATAAATATTGTAATTGTTTAACTGGTTTTAGGGTTTTGAGTTTTGTTTCAAGAACATTTTACTTCTGGGTATTCAATTTTGTTATTGTAGGTTGCAAATTAGAAGAAAGCATTTTGTCCGAAGCCAGATCTAGGCCCTAAAGGGCAAGATCTGGCCTCAGAATCGACTCTTGCAAGGGTACTTTCAAGATCTGGAAAAATTTTAAGGGTTTCTCATTTGACCATCTGAAACAAGTGATTTAAAAAATTCTAAATTAAGTTTCTAGAAAAGGTTTCTGAAAAAATTCGAGGTTTGCCAAGCCATTTTTTTGTTGTTTGGGGTTTCATTTGCGCAAGAATTTTTTCGATTTTTTTTTGGTATGTGCTCCCTGGGTCTGCAACAAACCCTTAGCATGATCCTCATACCTGCAAAAATTTCATGTTGTCATCAAACCCTTGCTCCACGCATTTCTTCTTCTCAAAGCTGCCTTCGTCGGCTATCTCGCTGCACTCTCCACATGTTGCCATCAATCCTCACGCAGACCTGCATCAATCTCTATGTTGCTCCCTTCGCTCATCAACCCTTTCCGTCAATCAAAGCTACACCTCTTCACGCGTCCTCCTTCACTCACCTGCAACGTTACTTTTGCCTCCTCGCTCGAGCTTCTCTATCCATTCCCGCTGCTATTCTCCTACTCCTCGAGCCCTCATCTGCTGATCTTGCACACCCCTTTCTCAGCAGGCCATCAAACCTGTCATCATTTTTCCTTGCCATCATCTCTTCATCGCTATCGTAGACCTGTATACACAACAACATCATAAAACATTACGATTTTTTAATTTTTGCGTGCTTAGAATATTCATGATTTAGGGTTAGATTTTTTTACGTATTCAATTTTTAGTTTAGAATTTTATTTTGCTCCCTAGGTTACCATATATATATATATATATATATATATATTAAAATAAAAAAAAATCGATTCCCATTGTTGTATATTAGATACGTTTGGTTTTAGTTTAGACATTTTTAGGTTAAGGAAGTGTATATTTTCATTTTAAATTTGAAGTTTAATTTTAGTAGTAGATAATTTTAATTTTAGTTTTGTCATATGTTAATTTTAAATTTAGGACTTTGATTTTTTTAAATAAATTTTCATTTTGTTATATAGCTTTAGAGTTAGACCTTTTTTTACTTTTGATTTTATAGTTTTACTTTTAGAATTTAATTCATTTTGTTTAATATATATATATATTCATAAAAGGATATATATATTCGTAAAAGGTTTAAGTTTTAGATGTTAATGTTTTGGTTTCATTTTTTTTTTTTATTTTATTTTAGATTTATTTGAGTTTAGTTTAAGTTTGTTTAAATTTTGTTTGTAAAAATAATATCAAAAAGTATAAAAAATCCCAAAAGCATAAAAAGTTAATCCTTAGGCTTTTATTTACAATTTTGTTTCATAGTTTAGATTTTTATTTTCATTTAGATTTAGATTTTGGTTTTGTTTTATTTTAATCTTAGAATTTTATTAATCAAAAAAAAAATTGAAAAGATTAATTAAAAATAGAAAATTCATTTTGGTGTCTTTTGTGGTATCTATGTTCCACTTCTTTATAGTTAAATGCACTTAAATGTTTATTTAAAAATTAGCTATTGAAAAGTGGTGAATCATTTTGCGAGTTGGTTAGCATTTAAAATTTCATGGTTTCTTGAAATATTTGATCTTTTGAAATTTATTTGCTAGAACATTGCGCATCTATTGAATATTTTGCATCTGGTGAAATTAATCGTTGCTTGGATTATATTATGCTTGTTACATGTTGGATATTTTGTAAGTATTTTCAAGCAATTGTCAAATAAGCAGCAACAGCTAATTCATTACTTGGTTTTCATTAACTCCATAAGGCACTAGTCTTAAGCATTTAAAGATCTAATCAAATTCTAAAATTGATCAAGTGCTTGTTTTCCCTTGTTGTGTCTCCCAACCCAGCTGATTACCAGTTGGTCTTCTTTTATCCCATAAGGTCTACCCCCCTTAGCCTGCTTCAGGGAGACGGCTTAAACAGAGGGATCGGGGATCAGGGTGACAGCCCCCAGTCTAAGAATTGTTGTGTTGCCTGGACAATCTGGGCGACAACAAACATCAATAGCAAAGGAGTGCTCTGGGACTCCCCCTATCAAATTGCTTCTGTTATTTATGAATGATAGATCTTCATGGGTCTGTGACTCCCCCTGTCATAGTGCTCTTCTTCTTTTTTACTCAAGATAGAGGGATTGATGCTCTATCATCAATTTGCATATTATTCCCTCTTCATGTCTCAAAACTACTTTATCATGGCTTCAACAATGCTGAAATATGCTCTACTTCAATGCTTTCAATCATATTGCAAATAGCCATACACCAAGTGTCCAAGTCTAGGTTTTTATGTTTCAATCCATGTTGTCATCTCCACAGACAGAATTGAGAGGCCCTCATAGTCCAGATCAAGAGAAAATTCCACTAAAATTTTCTTTGTTATCTTTCTTCAGATCCGAGTTCCTTTGTGTCTCTATGCTTCTCCTTGAGTCACTGCCATCCAGTATTCAACATCACTACATTTGGATGAAATGGCGAGAGGTTGTGCCTTACTGTTGCTATATTTTCTCAGTCACCAATCTTAGCATAAGTTATATTTGACTGCACAACATTCTCCGTTCTATGAGCCATCTTTTCCTTGTGTTCTTGTACATATCTCAGCAAGTTATTTCCATAGCAAATTTAGATATCCAATCTGTGACTGTCTTTTAAAAAACATTCTGTTGATTTGCATCGTTTTGCAATGCTTCAGTTTGTTATATGCTACCAACTACTCTTACTTCAAACTCCATTCCAGATGTATCTGTTTGTTTGAAGATTGCCTCTATTAGTGTCCATAATTATTGTTCTCACATCAAATCCCTGAGTCAAGACATTTAGCATCTATATTATCAGCACCATAATTATTTGCCCTATTTCTCTCGTATTAGATGCCATTCTCTATTGTTCCAAATACTACTTAGAGATTAAGTGGAAAGCATCTTTAACAACAATCCAAAGAATGGTTACAGGATCATGTTCTTCAGTGGAGTACTCTTGAGAAATATCTTCATCACAGAATGATTGTTAATATAGTTCAACAAGGATTTCATTAGGACCATTTTCATTGATAGCTTCTGCAATAATGATCAAGAATCACGGGCTCCCCCTAACTGTATGCATCATCTCTTTTCGTAGTCTTCCCATCAAATGCTTAGATTGTTAAAATTCAGGCCAATGACATATGTTGTTGGATGGAGAGCTCAAAGGACTTTCGGTTTGTATTTGCTTTCTTCTCCATACTTGTGTAACTTTCTTCTTTTGCATGGTTCTAGCGTGTGTAAGAGCCCAAATTAAATTACAATCATGTGCCATATGACCAATGTTATGACACTTAAAACATTCTTAATTGTTCATGAATAAGAATTCAAAATTTCTTCCTACAAAATTGTTTCTTGGAGATTGTTGGGGACTATAATATCTCTCTATGAGATGGTTGGGGACCATAACATCTATCTTTATGATATGCTTTTCAGTCTTTTGCCATGCGACCAAAGTTTGTACTAGAATAACAATAACCAAAAAGTGAACTTTGGTACCTGAGAGATGGAGATTTCCTTGATGTACTTCTGAAGCCTTTCTACCTTGAGATCCTTTGATGATAATCATTGCCTCTCGCATCTTTGACATCGACATTTCTTCTTGGAGCAGGATTTCTTCTTGTAGCAGGATTTCTTCGTGGAGCAGAATTTCTTCTTGGAACAGGACTTCTTCTATTGTAGCCTTGATTTTTATCCTTGCCTTTGCTAGAACTAGGAGCATCACCATTTCTTTTTGACTTCTTCACATCCCTTTTGTTTGAAGCATTATCATTCTTATTTGAGGGTTCACCTGCATACCCAAGACCTGATTTATCAAATGGACATCTGTGATAGTTGAGCATGTCATCCAAGGCCTGAGAGCTCTTCAAGGTTTTGTTCATCCCTTCAACCTTTGTTTTGAGCAAGACAATCTCTTCTTCCAATCTTCACACTCATTATTCTTCTTAGAAAGTTGTTACTCAGTTTCTTCCTTGATATGAGTAGATTCATCTGCTTCTATTTTAAGGGAGATGATATCTGACTTCATTTTGAAGATTTCTTCATTCTTTGCTTGACTTTACCAGATCATGGTGTTTCTTTTCTTTCCTGCTTCATCAATCTGTCCTTCTATGACTTCCAATGCTTCATGGTCTTTTCAGCTCCTTGTGCTTGTTTCCTTGCTTCTTGTAGTTGATACTTGAGAGAGGAGACCTCTACCTTGTACTAACCAATCTCTTCTTCAAGTTTGTTCAAGCTCTTGTGCCTTTGTTCAAGTTGACTTGACAAGGTATCTTCTTGATTTTTTGCTTTATTCAATTGATTTGTCATGGATATGACTTCTTCATGATGCTTTCTTTTTCTTTGATGAAATTCCTTCTTAAGCTTGGCAAGCTCTTCATCCCTTTCTTGTACTTGAAGCTTGATGAGATCAACTTTCTTCCTTATTTGATCTTGGTCACCAGCTAGTGCTATCTTCTTAAGTTCCTTATTTTCCTTTTTCAAATTGTTAATCTCTTCCATGGTAGCCATAAGTTGAGCGAGGAGATCTTCTACAAAAACTTTTTCATTCTCTTCATCTTCTAGGTCTACTTCAGCCTTGATGTCATCATTCTCATGTTCAGCGTCTATGATGGGTTCTGGATTTCCTTCTTGATTTCCATCATCTTCTTGACTGGTGGTCATGGTCAATGCTCCTTTTGAGTGAAGGTCATGAAGTTTGTCCCATATACCCTTTGCTGATGAATATTTTCCTAGATTGTTCTTTACAGAATTAGGTAGCCCATTCAAGATTTCCTTCATTGCTTTTGCATTGTACTCCTCGGATTCTCTATCCATCCTGCTATCATCAATCACTGATTTCCAGATTTCAATGCCTTGAGTGTGTAAGAAATTCTTCATTCTTGCTTCCCATATATTAAAGTTCCCATTGAGCCTTGGAGCCTCCTCAAATTGATTGTCTTCTATCTTAGTAGTAGAGGGAGACACATCCTTAGGAGGATTGGAGACTTTCTTCCTTGACTTCGCCATTTGTGTTCTAAAGATCAACCTTCAAGATGTTAGGCTTTGAATGAAGGTACTGGCTCTGATACCAATTGTTGGAAATACTTGGGGGGGGGTGAATTAGTATTTCTTTTTCTGACTATTGTTTTATCAGTTAAAACATTTATATTCAGAACACAAGATGAACAACAAGAATAAATACTTTTATTAATATAATCTTCGCAGTAAAATAGATACAATATATAAGTGGTTGTAATCAGTTTCCAAGCACCAACTTGGACTTTTGTGAGGCTCCAACCTCCAGAGCTCCAGCTCTATTTCGCCAAGGCACAAATCTTGGACTTAGCAGCACCAACTCCCAAGGACTTCAATCCTTCCATTTCCTGAGACACCAGTCCCAAGGACACCTATCCTTCCTACTTCTGAGGCATCAATCCCAAAGGACTCCTATCCTTCTTACTTCTGAGGCATCAGCCCCAAGGACTCCAATCCTTCTCACTTCTGAGGCACCAACCCCAAGGGTTCCAACCCAATTTTGTCAAGGCATATTTGATAGTAATTTTCTGCTCTCAGAACTCTTCTCTACTGAGTTATGTTTGTTTATAACTTTACTGTAGTCTCCATGCTACAGCATCAATGACAACCGGCCTTCTTATGAAGGAGTCTTTGCAACTCTTCATACTGTCCACACAGAGTCTCTAATAGCCTTCATGCTCTCTGATAATGTCTTCACACAGCTTTAGTCAGTCTACTGCTACTGTTAGCTTCACTAAGCTCTGCATAAAGAACAACCTTCTGTTCAAGCATCTGTTCTAATGTCATAGTGGATGCTTCAGCGTGACTGCTTCTCTGTTGGCTACTTCTCCCCTTCAACTGTCTCTTGTCCTATTGGTCCTTCGGCCCTTTTTCTGTTATGTTGGACCCTCTGCTATTGCCCTTGTTTTCTCCAACTGTTTCAACAACACAACTACATTTCCTCCACTGTTCTCTGTTTTTTCTATACCTAACACCCCTGGGCTTTGGCTTCCTCAATGCTCGCTTATCCTATCAGCGTCCTCCTCGGTCGTTATCATTTCCTTTGTGCTCACTTGCTTCTTCGACTTCCCGGCTTTCAGTTTCCTCTGTCTATTCGAGCATTCCAATATTCACAGGACACACTCAGGAGGAAGAGAGGTTGTATTACAGAGAAACTTTGCCTATTAAAAGATATCAGAGAATCCCCTTTTTTTTCCAATAACGTTCATACTTAGGACTTTCGTGCTTACGGAGGCTTTCATTTGGAGAGACTATACCATTAGGGCAAGCCCACATGTCACGCTACCATCGCAATCGCAACCAGCATCGTTCCACCCTACTAAACTATCAGAATCATTATCATATGCATTTTTGGCCTAAAAACCCCTGGCAATACAAATATTTGAATTACACAGGAATACACAGACAAAACCCACCCGAGCGGTTAAGGTTGGACTTCAATAACATTACGCCCACATCTAAAACTGCATCGGGTCCGCAGTGAAATCGCAATCGGCTCTTTCAGGGAAATAAGGCCTTGCGTACTTGCAATATGTCGGATGCGACCTGACAATAGACCACATCGCATTGTTGCATTAGGTCTGTAACATTCATCACAATTGGTGCTTGCGTTTGGCGGAGGTCCGTTGCGATATCGTTAATCGCTATCGGCGATTGCAATGCGCTGCTTAACACGTTGTAACTCCCACTCCCGAAGTGCTAATGCGATATATGTCGGCAATCGTAAATCGCAAAGGTTCATGTCTAGACCTTAATGTAGAGCACTCACTTATAGCAATGCGATATTATGTGTCTGACCCAATAAGACTCAACGCTCCCGTGCATAAAATTTCAAGTCCGCTTTCCGCCTCCGATAGTGTAAATGCATATATATGTGAGTTTTGGCCTCCGATAGTGTATTTGCAATACATGTATGGTTTTATGTCGCCGATAGTGTAAATGCATAATTTATATATATATATATATAAGTCTGCGCCTCCAATAGTGTATTTGCCTGCATATACCTAAGTCTTCTGCCTTCTTTATGCTCCGCTCCTTTAACTCTTCTGCATATATGTATTCAGTTCTTATTTGGCTAGCATACATTATTCCCAATAAGACTCTTCCTGAGCTTCGATAACTCTATTTTCTCCTTCGATGGCTCTGTCTATTCCGATATGCCTCTCTTACTCTGATATTCTATAATATGCTTTGATATGCCTCCTTTGTTAACTCCTCTTGCTTATGGCTAGGCTATCCTGATGGCCTTGCTCCTGTCTCTTCATGGATCTACTTTGCTTCCCCTTGGCTTCATATCATCATCTAGAATCTAGAATATTTCCATATTAACATCAATGACAACCTAGGTCAACAGACGTAGCCCAAGAGTTTTGGGTGAACTCCAAATTAATATTGTTGTTCTGTGTATGCTTTATTGTTGCATTGTCTCTGCTGCTTTATTTATTGTTATATGTATTTATATATCAGTGTGAGCACATTAACTTGCAGCACAACAACAAAATTTAAAGCATATAATCAGTTAAAAACAAATACCAACATACACCTATAATTTCAAGAATATTATCATTTCCGCATTGGTTAATCAATAAGACTTGGGAATATTTAAGGCTTTGGAAGTGAGAGAAGTTCTTGTAATTTATCCAAGAAGCCTAAGTGCCCCATTTTCAGATTAGGTGGTAACAGAGCTTAAGATTGGTTAACCCCACCTGTAAAGAAGGTTATATCAGAATGATTGATTGACAGAGCAAAGATTGCTTGTCTAAAAGGTGTTTGGGCAATCAAGGATTGATTGTCTTATTGATGTATGCTTGTTGCAGACCAACTATTTTCTGAGTTTGCAGAGGTAAAGGGAAAGCTATTGATAGCTCAGTCCAGGAAGAACAAGAAGGAAGAAGGGATGAAGGCACTCTTCTTATCCCAAAGGACCTCAAGGCAATCCTTGGAGCACAAGAGGTTTGTTGCAAAAGGTTGTTGAATAAGCTCTTTATTTATCTTGTTGAAGTATTTTTTTTTCATTGGCATAATAACAACTTCTACAAGTGGGTCCTTAAATTCTGCTCTCTTCACAAGATTCTTTGATGATTGTCCACCATGATGGATATGGTGAGAGAAATGTATGAGGATGGAAAGAAGAGCAGCAGACTTAGAGAGCACTTAAATTCCATGAAGGAAGAGAAGCAGTTTCTTTCTGACAAATTGCAAGAAATGGAGAGGCAACTTCATACTGCAAATATAAACCTGAAAAGGATGCATGAGTTGGAGATACGGCTCTTTGTTGCCCAAGAAGTCTTAGTCAAGTATCAGCGTGAAGAAGAGGTAAAACATTCCATTTTGTCTTCAAATTCCTCTAAGGACGCTTATATTGGTTCTTTTGAAAAACATACTAAAGGCATAAGTTCCAAGCTAATGTCCAAGATGGGATATGAAGGAAAAGGCTTGGGTAGATATGAACAAGGTATTGTTGAGCCAATAATGATTGAGGAAAGGCCTAAGTATTTGGGTCTTGGCTATGGACAAGGTTATGGAGAAAGTTCCAAAGCTGCCATGAAGGCCATTGAAACAGCTCCAAGAGAGAGTTGCATTACAGAGTGTGAAGGTTGTATTCAAGAGGAATGCAATAGCTTGAAACATCATTTGCAAGATGTAGGTGTTCAGAAGCGCACACTTGAACCAGAGAGTTGGGGAGACTCTAACAGCCTTGAAGAGATTGATGGTGTGCTAAAGGGAGCCACTTCTTCATTTGATTCACCTACTCATGAAGGCAATAAAGGTGAAAGAGAAAGGTATAAATCTGGTTCTAAACATTTTCCTTTTGATTGTGCAAAGAATGATAAATTTCCACATATGTATGGGAAAAGAATTGCATGTTCCTTTTGTGGGTTGGATAACCATAATGTTTCTAGATGTTGGAAGAGAATGGCCACATACAGG
Organism: Pinus tabuliformis; assembly: GCA_031772625.1. NCBI lineage: Eukaryota > Viridiplantae > Streptophyta > Pinopsida > Pinales > Pinaceae > Pinus > Pinus tabuliformis. The sequence goes on from CM062817.1 coordinate 1,766,374,915, forward strand.
AAACTTTTGAAGAAAAAGAAGCAAGAAGACAAAGGTCCATTGGACAAGGCAAATCATGCTATCAAGAGGATGCACATGCAGTGCACTTACTACCATAACCAAGGACATCTTGCTGCAAAATGTTGGACACTGAATCCAAAAACGCTTCCACCAAAGTTGAGGAAAGTGGAAAGAGAAGATGGCAAAAATGGAAAGGAAGATTCCATGAATGATGTGTCTCAAGATGATTCACATGATGATGTTGATGTGCAGACAAAGGTAGTACCTTTGAAAGAGATTGGTAAGAAACAGTTAGAGTCCTTATCCGATTAAGATTGCATGTCCATTGATGCATCTACATTATATTTCAGTTCAGCTTCAACAGTACAATGTGCTTAAGTGAAAGTTGAAGGATGAAATGCAGGCATAAGCAAGTTGAAGAAAGTGGAAAGAGAATGACAAAAATGAAAAGGAAAATTCCATGAATGATGTGTCTCAAGATGATTCACATGATGATGTTGATGTGCAGACAAAGGTAGTATCTTTGAAAGAGATTGGTAAGAAATGGTTAGAGTCCTTATCTGATTAAGATTGCATGTCCATTGATGCATCTACATTATATTTTAGTTCAGCTTCAAAAGTAGAATGTGCTTAAGTGAAAGTTGAAGGATGAAATGCAGGCATAAGCATGATGTGCATGAACACAGGGATGTGGATGTTTTCCTTGTTTTGAACATGTATGTGTAATTAACTTGTAGGGTTGATTGCTTTGACATGCATGTGGTGCAATGTTGACTTGAGAAAAGTTGACTTGGTCTCCAAGATGGAGATAGTGATGAAATGTTTCATCTTTTGAAAAGAGTCCTAATGGTCTTTTTCTACATGCTTGACTTGAAGGGTCATTTGTTTTAAAGGCATGTTTTGTGGGATTGTTGGCTAGTTCATTTTTGTATGTAGATGTAAGACATGGAGGTGTTCACAAGATGTGAAATATGTTTCTGTTAAGCAGGAGTTTAAGCCATCTAGTGATTTTCTATATTTCTGTTGCTGTTAACAATTGTTGTTGACAGCTTTTCAAACAAGTACAAATGGAAGTTTTGTGGAGCAGATGTACTTCACATTTGTTTGAGCCACCTTGGATCAATGATCTAGGCAGAGAAGCTCAAACTACCTTCTATAACCATTTCAGTAGGAGTTCTGCAAGAAGGCCAGGAGGAAGATAGTTCTTCCCAGGAAGACCAGCCCATCCAGAAGGGAAGTGGTCAGAAACTTTGGTTAAAGGCACTACGCAGTGCAAGTGTATGGAGACTGAAAGAAGAGGGTGATGTTACTCTCAAGTACTGTTCAGATCAGTCTATTAGTCTTTTGGAGACCAAAGTTCTCTTAGTGGGAAGGCGTGATCCAAAACAGATTTTGGATAGACTCCTAAGTCTAGGTGTTTCTCAGAGAGGAAAAATGAAAGTCTAAGGAAGTTCCTGGAACTAGCCCCATTGCAGAGATCATCTCATTCTGAATCTGTTGCAACTTGAATGGGCAAAAATAGACTTAGGATACAAAAGTTATCACAGAAAGAAAATGCCTTGTTCTTTGGGAAAAGAGGCAAAAATCCTTTAAAAATGGGCAAAAAACCTTTATAAAGGGAAATCACATCGGAGGAGGGCTAAAGGCAGACTTAAGCAGAGAGCGAGGGCACCCCTGATTGTCGATCCCCGACATATCGGGTCGGAGGTACGCCTACACACATAACATAAGGGAAGGACCCCCGGGTCGATGCGATATATCGATCGTCGAAATCGGTCGATCGGCATCGGCGGTTGCCATGACATGAGGCAAAGGCGGGACCCCCGCACCGAGCGATATCACGATCACCAATATCGATGGATCGCAATCAGCGATGCCATATGGGAAAGACCCTAACTCCACGCGATACACGATTGCGACCAATCGCATCATAATATCGCGTCGGAGTCATGTGACGGAGTGGGCCACATATATATGCGTCGATGCAATGCGACCAGGCCCGAAAGGGTTTGTAAGTGCCAATGTATAATATTTCATGTCTATCTCAAGCCATTTTACGGGATTTTTAATGTTTTAATGTATCTTTATAAATACAAAAGAAAACCACGAAATGCGCCTATGTGACTTGCGATGGCGATTTAAAAGGCGGACCCGATGGAAAATAAGGCAGAATTCAGGATATTTGAAGTCTGATAAACGACAAAGTGACGAGTTTTCTTGTGTTTTAGCGTATTTCTCTGTGTAAATAGAGAACGCTATTCTTGGGGATTCCAAAGGCCCGAAGGTCCTTTCCGTTGCAGAACAAGTGGCCACCAACCCTAAAAATGTTTAGTAATGATTACTAATGCTCTGAAGCGGATTCGAGCAGACAAAGGCCAGGAGCCGAAGAGCCTGAAGGGGAAAATGAACAGAAAATCACCAATTGGCTTAAAAGCCATGAATATCAGAGACAGGGGGGTTGTTGTGGTTGTTGTTGGAGTGTTGTTGAAACTGAGCATAAGCAGAAAGCGAGGCCAAAGTAGGCAATGAAGAGGTCTGAAAGAGCTCAATTGAGAGCAGTAGCACAGAAGCAAAGCAGCGCATAAAGCAAAAGTTGAAGTGCACGCAGCCAAGGGAGTTACTTGGAGTTCAAGTGGAAAGCCAAAGGGCTGTAAACTAACAGAGAGCTGAAGAAGCCAAAGCCAAGAGCCAGAGCTGAAAGCCAGAAAGTCGAGAGCTTCAAGAGCCAGGGGATAAAATGGTGTATGAACCCACTATTTCTATGTAAAGCAACAAGAGTTGAGCCAAGAGCTTGTAAAAAGGACTTCTACCATAATCCCAGAGAGCCTAGTTGAGTTGACTAGAGCTCACGGAGACGTAGCCCAAGAGTTTTGGGTGAACTCCAAATTAATATTGTTGTTTTGTGTATGTTTTATTGCTGCATTGTCTCTGCTGCTTTATTTACTGTTATACGCATTTATATATCAGTGTGAGCACATTAGCTTACAACACGACAACAGAATTTAAAGCATATAATCAGTTAAAAACAAATACCAGCATACACCTATAATTTCAAGCATATTATCATTTCCACATTTGTTAAACAATAAGACTTGGGAATATTTAAAGCTTTGGAAGTGGGAGAGGTTCTTGTAACCTATCCAAGAAGCCTAAGTGCCCCATTTTCAGATCACAAACAACTGTCTATACTCAGAAGGATTTGCCCGATCAATCCTGCAGTTTCTCCGCACAACTTCTTCGAGTTCATCTCCATGGGTCTGGCTAGGGACTTGCACTCAACTATCCCAAATCTTTCCAATAGCTTCACAACATATTTTCCTTATGCCAGTAAAATTTCACTAGGCCTTTGCCATACCTCAAGGACCTAGGAAATAGTGCACGAGTCCAAGGTCCTTCATCTCGAATTCAAAGGCCAGGTCCTTCTTACACTCGAATATAAGGGGCTCATTACCTGTCAAGAATAGATCACCAACATATAAAACCAAAATCAAAGACATACCTTGGACCATCCTGAAGTAGAGGTTTGGGTCAGTGTTACTTCTTGTGAATCCAAGCTTCACAAGCTAATTATCAATGCGTGCATACCAGGCTCTGGGGGCTTGCTTCAAGCCATATAAAGCTTTCTTCAAACCATATAAAGATTTCCTCAATGAGTCTTCTTGTCCTTACTTCAAATCCATGAGGTTGTTCAACATAAACCTCTTCCAGTAGTATGCCATGAAGAAATGTTGTCGTCACATCCAGCTGGTGAAGGGTCCATCCTTGACTAGCAACAAGGGCAACAATAGGTCAAATCTACTCTTGTTGAATATGAAGCTTCTTTATAGTTATCAATCCAGTGTGACAACAACCCTTCTTTCAAGGTCTAGAGTTTGTCCATTTTCAAGTGCCACTCTAATTAGGGTATGGTCCCACATCTTCCTCAGACTTTGATATAGAGGGCTTGGACCTCACATATATCAGATGTACCTGTGATCCCATAACAAGAGAAAAACCAACAATAGTAAAGTAATAATAATAAAAGTGTACCTGGATATGAGGTAGGACTATCATCCTTCTCTAGATGTAAGAGTGGCTTTTGCATTATTTTGTTCCATCTCCAACTCCCTCTAGGAGGTTTCTCTTTCTACATTATTCAATATCTTGATGATCCTCAAGATGGATCACATCCTCATCCAAGAAGTTAGTGAAAATAAAATACTCATGTAAAAAGAATCACTAATAATTGAAAAGAATATATTCACAAAAATAAATGACATAAGTTTTGAAAGTACTTATCTTTAATGTAGATTGGAGGAGGCTCACAGCTCCCTCTTAGCTAGGTTTGCAAGGATTTCCTGGTATCTAGAGAAATGTCTAGAAGTCCCACTATCTAGAATTCCTTGATCTCTTTTGTGAATGAGGGCTTTCTTCACGATCATCAGGAGCATCTCTTCTTTCAGGACAATCTTGAGCATAGTGTCCTTTCTTATGACAACCATAAAATTCCACATCTATATCCCTTCTTCTTGAATCCATGTAGTCCTGGTTGGCTGGAGGAGGTCTTCTTGCATTAGATGGCTTCCCTTTTCCTTTATTCTTGTTCTTCTTCTTCTTATCTTGGGCAATGAGGGCAGTAGGATCTCCTTCATTGGGCCTTTGAATTATGCCCCTGGAGATCACCATCCTTTCCTCTTGATTGCATAGAGAAAGAAACTCATTAAAAGAAGGGATCCTTTCCCTATTGTTGATAGAAGTAATAAACATATCCCGTGATGAAGGAAGGCTACTAAGGGTAGTCATCACTAATTCCCTGTCAGGCACAATTTCTTGAGCAAACTGAAGTTGATCCCTAATTTGAGTTATCCTCATGACAAATGATTGCACAATCTCTCCCTTGTGCATCTTAGATTCCTTGAGTTGATTTTTCAAATCCATGATGTGGCTTAGATTATTTTTTTTGGACATGACAATAATCTTATCATACATTTCCTTGGATGTTTTTAATAATGAAATATAAACAAGTAGATGATCTCTTAGATAATCAATAATAATATTTCTAGCTTTAATCTCACCTTTCTTGTACTTGGACTTAACAGCTTGGGGAGCATTTACTAGTGGCACTGGAATCTTTCCTTCCACATATTCCAAGCATCATACACATCTATGGTGACACCAATTCAGGTCTCCCAAGCTACAAATTTAGATGCATCAGCCAACTTTTCCCCATCCTTGAAATATGAGGTAGACATCTTGACCAAATAAATTAGGCTTCTTCCAATTAGATCATAGAAAAAATGGATGCTCCTGTTCTATGTCTCTTGGGCTTGTCTTCACCTTGGCTCTAATACCATGTTAAATTTTCAAGATTGTTCTATGTTGCAACCATTACTCATCAATTTCCAATAGCATCCAATTTCTAATTTCCAATTCTTCAATTAGCCAATAACAGTAGAGCAATAGTAGATAGAATAATAATACAATATGCACAATGAAAGACAACCAAGATAATAGACACAAAGTTTAGTCAATGACCAAGGAAAAACCCCACAAGGGGCAAAACCCTTTGCAATTCTTCTTCTATTAGATTGTCTTCAAATGTTCAACAGAGAGAGTACATCATCCAACAATCAAACTCAACTCTTTAACTAGCCAATATCCACAACCAATATCAAGTATCTAAACAAGTCAATATGCCAATCTAACATCCAAATGAGATGCAAGAGAGAGAGAGAGCCAACAAAGGTCAACTCTGGTGCATCTGCAATTCTATCTAAGTCAGCAGCAATCAATGACTGTCAAAGGAAGGGAAAAGCGAAGAAGGGTCCTAGCTAGGGACAAGACTCCAAAGGAGAAAAGAAGAAGAAAGATTTGTTGAAGGTTAAGTGTTTCGGCTATGGTGAGATCAGTCACTATGTCAACCAGTGTCCAAAGAGGAAGAAGGACAAGAAAGGGCAATAGACGGCAGCTTCGACGGAGATCAAGAATTTGTCTTCTAGATTGGAGGAAGAATTCGCATTGATAGCAGCAATACCTCCAGGAGGAGTATGATACTCTAGTATGTCAGATCATATGGGTTCGACGATGAAGGTTCAGCAAGGAGATCTAGATCATAGCCAAGGAGGGCTTGATCAGTAGATCAAATCAAGTTGTTGTATATGGGATTCCTTAGTTGGACCAATACTTTTGCTACGAAAGCCCAAAAGTTATAGTAGTAGGAGGATCAAAACGTCAACAAGGCACAATCTGATACTTGAGAGACATTGCAGAGCCAGTGAGGCGCAATCAAACACTCGAGAAACAACTGTAGAGCTCGTTGCAGTGACTCAATGAATCGGTGAGATATTGATACTCACTATTACAGTGATAGTAGCATCACAGAGGTGGCACAAGGGCATCAGCAGTGTGAGATCAAAGTAGCGTAGTGGAAGCACGGGATGGTTCAGCTACAACACGTAATAAGAGAATCAAATATTATGTGCAGTGTGGATCAGTTTGGCTACAACATGTTCCCACAGACAATAGGTTGCAAATATACTCATTAAGGCCTTGGGTAGTTTTAGCACTCCATGATTCCTTTTAGACTCAAGGAAAAGGGTCACAGAGGTAACCATAGATCTCTTTTGGTTGAGAGACTGGTCTTCTCCAACTAGAGGGGGCTCCCTCACTTGAAAAACTCAGAGATAAGAGACTTTGAAGCACTAATTCTAGTAGAGACCATATCTAAAAAATGTTTTAAATTTTAATTGGTGATTAGTGAAGGATTTTGGAATAACTAATGCATGTGATCATAACTTTCTTGATTCATCATGCCTATGCATTTCCCAACCAGTTTCATACACAAAGGCTTGACTAGTACACACTTCAAAATAGGAAAACAGTTTGTAGTATAGTGGAACATGAAAATCAAAACACTCATCCACAATAACAAAACAAATGAAATTTTTGTTACCGCAATTTCAATGAGTGAATATCAAGAGGAAGAAGCAGAACATTTAAAGGCATAAGCATTCCATTTGCAACTGAAATATTCAGTACAGCTAAAGGAGAGCATACAAAATGAATTCTAATGAAGTTGTTCCATTACACCTTTAAAGCAGATTAGGAAAAAAAACATGAATAAGATGATAGATAAACTAGAGAATGCCAATTTTGAAGCATCAGACCGCAATAATCTTTGTAATGCTAGCTGGAATAACTTCAACATCAAGCATATTCGTTAATAAAGATCACAGCGTGTGTCTACAATAGCTCAAAACAATGTTCAAACCAACAACAACTTGTTCTATATGTATTGTTTAGTTTAAATAGATCTAAGACAAGGAATAATAAGAGTCTAGATACATTGCATCATTGATCCAAACATTGGATCGAACTGAACCCAAAAAGAGGAAAGCTTCTGTTGTTTTAGTCATTTTCCTCAAAAAACATAAAGTATTCTTGACTTTATCTTAATATAAAAAACTAAATCCCTATAAAAGCAAGTCTATCTTCGAAGAATATCTTCATGAAATGAAACAACAAAAAGAAGGATAGCTGGTTGCTGAATGTGCAATGACTGTGTAGCAGCTGCGCAACAACTATGATGGCACTTTTTGCTTCCAAAGATGGCACGTGGCTGACAACTGATGGTCTAAGTTGGCTGCCACCTTTGCTCCATGTTCACACCTTTAAACTCTGACAGTTGGCTTCTTCCCAATGCTCGTGCAGATCTATAGGTAGGGCCTATGCAGCATCTGTATAGCGAACTATACAATGGGCCAATGTTTTGGGTATATCTCCCAAACAATAATACATGTGTAAAAATTGGAGGTTATTGTAGATGATATTTTTTTGAAGATAAACCTCTCTCAGTTTCTCCAAATTCTTCCCCAGCTTCCCAGAAAATGCTCTACAAAACAATGACTTAAAACAGGAAATTTACGAATTGCAAAAAATGAGCTTTGAAGATGCATTTGAAACTCTCGATCTGTTACACCTGTGCAAAAACTGGAAGAGGTTATTGTTATTTGGCATGTCCTTGAGAAAAACCTCTTCAGTTTCCCAAAATTCTCCTCCATGTGGTTGGAAACCATTTTGCAAAATGGTGACTAAAATAGAGTTTTTGTGCAACAGATTCCCACACTGAGTGTGACCTGGTTTCTTGCCAACTGCTAACTGGAGATCAACCTGTGGTTGCCTGTGTTTAAAATTCTTCTAATTCTTCTAAATATCTGAGGTACTCCTTCCATGGGTCAAAGTCTGGCCTATTTGGTGATTAGGCCACTTCCTTCATTTGTTGTACCCATCCCTATTTCAACTTTGTTGCTCTTGTAGTAGGCCTACTAGACTCCATCTCAAGCTTCTTGGGTTGTTCTTCAACTGCAACCTGCTTACCTTTGTCTTGTTGTGTGATGTCATACAGCGCCTTCTTTTGCAAAACATAATAACTTGGGCCTTATAATCATTAGGAGATTTGATTTATCATAGGATTTGGAGTGATGAGAGGATGATATGGGTAATGCCATTTTAAATGCGCAATCATAGCTCTTGAATATGAAAATGGAAAAGGGAGTTGTGATGATTTCTTGTTTAGGAGTGAAGAATGATTAGATATATAGGGGAGTAGGGTAGGGGATTTAAAACATAGGGAATGGGAAAAAGGGAATGTAGAATGTAGGTTATAATGCTTAGGGAAAAATAATAGAGTAGGGGAAGAAAAGAAAGGTGGAATTTCAACAGCCATCTTGCTTTGGAACAGTGATATTTTCAATTGTCTCATGTAAATCTCATGATAGACCCACTATTTACACTCATGACTTGGTTATCTCAGACTTTGACAATTTTTCCAATAACTCAAAACAACTTCATGTTTTCGACTAAACCTCTTGATGACCACACCCATGGCGATATTCTAGATAATGACACTTGAACTTATGACAGTGTCTATGACATTAAGTTCGAATTTATTCAAACTAACCATTAAATAATTTGTAGACACTCGACGAATACAAACCTATTGACCCTAACATTGGCTCCATTGGGGATGGTAGCCTCCCAGCGAGGTGCCAAGAACAAAAACGCGGACTAGTGGCATGTCCATTGTGTAACAGAATCAATATACAAAATTGAAAAAATGACTAACTGATTGAACAATTTAACTGACTGACAAAAATGTATTTAATAGACTATCTTATTTATGGCAGCAAAGCATTGAGACCTTAGGGCCTTCACTTCAGGCTTCAAATCCCAACGATAACTACCCACACCTGCTGAAGATATATATATATATATATATACTCATGTGAGATGATCCCTCCAATGTAGCCAATCAAGCAAATGGTTACTTACCTGAATTCTACCCACACTTTCCTTGAGTAGGCAAAAAGAAATAAGAGAATAACAACTCAAACTTCCCACTGAAAATATTTTCATGATCTATGAATTCCACAATGTTCTTCTACTCTAATGATTGTAAAAGACTAGCCACAAGATCTTGAAAAACATGGAAGATTCCCTTAAGATATCCTTCTTGTTGACTTAGAGAAAACAAAAGATATCCTTCCCTTGAAGATTCCAACTAAACAACAAAAGATTCTTTAAAAGTAAGATCAGTTACCTTGACTTGATGATTAGAAAGAGGAAAAAAGCAGACTTTCAGGAACTTAGGACTATATTCAAAAGGAATGGGAGCAATTTGTTCATCAATCTTGCCATGGACGTCAGAGAAAGGAAAAGTTTCTTCTTGATAATCTTCAATTAAGGCAGCCACATCAACAAAAATGTCCACATCCTCATCATGATTTTCTTTGTCGGTTGTAAACAGAGACAAGGAATGACATGAAGAATAATTTTTTTCCTTCGCCTGAACATTATAGAAACTATCCTCTACCATTTCCTCCTACTGTTGGAAAGGATTCTCATACTCTTGATCATGAAAAGACAGACAAGACTACTGTAAATTATCATCAAACTCAGAGGATGGAACATGACTGTCATAATTAAAATCCTGTTGGGCTTCATTTTCATCCAAGAGAGAGGCTACCATTTCTTATTGGTGATGAAAGGGATTGTCATGAAGGGCCTCTACAATTTCCTCATCCATGAACTCATTATCTTCATACAAGTTTTCCAAATTTTCAATGAAACTCTCAAAATGTCCACAACAATTTTGAACCAGCAATAAAGACAGATAAGATTCTTTAAAATTTTCAAAGAATATTGTATGAAAATGCTTTAAAGAACATAAACTAGCTATTGGTAATTGTTCATACCATGACCTTGCCTTTCCTTCCAGAGTAGCCATGAACATCTTCATGAGACAATCTTCATGCCATTCAGCTTTAAGCCTCTGTGAATGCATATGAAATTTGATGAGATGTAAAGCAGCATCATCACCCTTCTCATCTTTGAACTTTGGCAAATACGATTGTCAATCTATACAAGGCATGCGATTTGGAAATCTTAGAATGTGATCTCGATTCATGGGGGCATACCTCGCAGTTGAATTGATTCTAAAAATGTGGATACACCAGTGGAACTGAAAAAATATGAGTTATGCTTGATCGGAGTTGCCACATGAATGGTCCAACCTTCCTAAGTCTGACTGTTGTCCACCATCAACAGCCAAATCTCAAACTTTGAAAATCTTTCCCGGTGAATATGAAACCGTTCGGTCCCCTGTGATGGTGCCACTATGTTAGCACTCCATGATTCCTTTTAGGCTGAAGGAAAAGGGTCACAGAGGTAACCACAAACCTCTTTTGGTTGACACACTGGTCTTCTCCAACTTGAGGGGGCTCCCTCACTCAAAAAACTCAGAGATAAGAGAGTTTGAAGCACTAATTCTAGCAGAGACCAGATCTAAAAAGTGTTTTAAATTTTAATTGGTGATTGGTGAAGGATTCTAGAATAACTAATGCATGTGATCATAACTTTCTTGGTTCATCATGCATATGCATTTCCCAACCAGTTTCATTGTTAGGTCCATATAATACTAATGTAGCCCCTTATTGTTATTAGTGCAACCCCGTTATGGTATTGTTGTGCCCATGTAGTCCCCATGTTGTTATTATTGTGCCCCATAGAAGCTCACTATTGTTATTGTTGTGCCCCTACAATATTATTGTTATGTAGCCTTTGATTATATTGGGACCACTTAGACTCCTATATATAGAAAGGTCTTGTCATTTGAATCATCCAAGAACTGTTCATTTGTGTAATGTAAAGGAGGTTGCCCCCTCAAAGAGGCTGATTTTTAAGTCGTTGATCTATCTTTTCTATCTTTTGGTGAGTTGGTTTCATAACCTTTGGTATCAAAGCTTTGGATTCTAGGGTTTCACTGCTCCAAGCAGGCCATCATGGAATTTTCACTATAACTTTTTCGCTACGAAGTTTCAAAAGCTAAAAAAAAAACCCATTTGAGACGAAATTGTTCTGAATCTCGAGCCCAAATTTTAGATCTTGTATCGCTATATTTTCGGAGATATGATCTAAGGAAGTTAGAATTTTTGCAAGCTCCAGAATTCCATCTCAAACAGGTCATCATGGCATTTTCGCTATAAATTATGTTCTACAAAGGTTCAGACTCTAAAATTAAAACCCATTTGAGTCGAAATCTTGCTAAAGCTCGAGTCCGAATTTCAAATCTTGTCTCGCTATATTTTCGGAGATATCGTCCAAGGAAGTTAGGGTTTCTGTAGGCTCCTGAATTACATCCCAAACAGGTGACCTTGGGAAAATTGTCATAACTTTCTCTGTGAGAATCAGATTGAAACTTCGTAAGAAGTTACAGAAAGAGGACGGACTATAGTTTTCTGTGTATCGGTTTTAAGTCCTAAGCTCGAAACAGTGACACGTGGAACTTCGTACAAGTTACCTCTACTGAAGAAGTATATAATCAGGTCATCTTGGGATATTGGGCATAACTCTTTCTTGGAGAATCCAATCTCGATCAGACTGGTGGCATTGGAAAGAGGACGCGGACTGATATCACACGTCGCAATTTCAGAATTTGGAGATTTGAAACTACAGAGTTACATTCGTTTCAAGATCAAGCTCCTAAAAGAAAGAAAAAGAGATATGAGGAAGTTTGATGGCAAGGATCCGGTAACATGGATACTACAGATGGAGCAATATTTTGACCTACATGATGTGAAACTGTTACAAAAGGTATGTATTGCATCTTTATATTTAGAGCCGAATCAGTTTGTATGGTATAGAGCACTTTGTTCTCGTAAAGCACTTGTCACCTAATCAATTTTCACGGAGGAATTGATAGCACATTATGAGGAGACAAAGAGCAACACCTTCTTTAGCCAATTGATAAATCTCAAACAAAAGGATTCAATGGCATAGCACATTGAGGGATTCCAAAAATTGAATATAAGGGTAAATGATATTCCAGAGAAGTAGAGGATTGATGTCTTCATAGGGACTTTAAAAGAGAACATCCAACATGAGGTTCGCCTTTGGGAACCTGATTCATTGGAGATAGCATACATGTTGGCAAGAAAAGTGGAAAGCAAAATTATGGCAACAAGGAAGTCTACCACTCACAACTATAAAGATGGAAGTATTGTTTCTCATAACCTTCCACAACCTACAAGGTTGACACCACAACAATTGGAAGAAAAAAGAGCAAAAGGGCTTTGTTACAATTGTGATAGCAAATACATTAAAGGTCATAAGTGCGCTAAGAAAAAATTATTTTACATAGATTGTGAAGAGGAGGAAGAAAAAGATCAAGAAACTTCAAAAGAAGAGGATATACATCGGGAACCAACCCTAGCGAAAGAAGAAATGAATCCAATCATATCTTGTACTGCATTGGAAAGAATTACCACTCCTCAAACTCTCAAGATAGAAGGACATATCAAGAAGCAAAAGGTTCAAGCAGTGAAATATCAAGAAGAAAATGACCAAGAAATGTGAAAAGAAAAGGATACTCACTAGGAACCAACCCCAGAGAAAGAAGAAATGAATCTGACCATATCTTGTAATGCATTGGTAGGAATTACCACTCCTCAAACTCTCAAGATAGAAGGACATATCAAGAAGAAAAAGGTTCAAGCAGTGAAAGATCACATCGAGCATCAACAACAAGTTCTCCAACTTTTAAAGGATAACCTCACTTTGGCGCAGAATTGAATGAAACAATAGGCAGATCAATATCGCAACGAAAGAAGTTTTGATGTAGGTGACTGGGTATTTGTACAACTACAACCATACAAACAAATGTCCCTTAAGCAAGCTAAGAAGGATAATGAAGTGAAAACTTCTTGATAAACAGAAATATATGTATAAATATCTTATTAAAAATGAATTGACAGATGATAATTGTTACATTGGGGTTTCATGGCTTATATATCGCCATGGCACCCTTTGGGGAAAGGGCATGATCTTATGATCATGCCCTTCCGTCTATTTTAACTTAAAATTAAATAATAACCCAAAACTAACTAATTTTTTTACATAACATTGCCTTCCTCTCAAAAGAATGCTTTGTCCTCAAAGCATACGTAACGACAGATGTTGTTGACAAAATGCTTCATTTTCCCAAGAAGCTTCTTCTTCGAGTAAGTCCTTCCACTTGATCAGATATTCCTTGATAGTACGATATCGAAGCTTCCTTTCTCTAGTAGACAAAATACCTTCTGGTTTTAGAATGACTCTTCCCTCATCATCTAGGGATGGAAGCGTTGTGTGCGCTGTTTGATTGTTACCTAGTGCCCTTTTAAGGCAAGATACGTGGAAGACATTGTGAACACGACTTGTCTCTGGAAGGCTTAAACCATACGCGACTTGGCTAATTTTTTTGTTGATCTGATAAGGTCCATAAAATTTTGGTGCCAATTTGTTTTTTCCTTTCTGTTTTAAGGATAATTGTTTGTATGGTTGGAGCTTAACAAACATCCATTCTCCGACTTCAAACTCTCTTTCGGTTATGGTCTGCTTGTTGCTTCATACGATTCCTTGCATTATTCAAATTTTCTTTTAATAATTGGACAATTTTTTGGGTTTCTTCTAGTTGGCCTTTAACAGCAGATAGATTTGTTTGGACAATAGCTAGATCCTTCCATTTCAAGGGTTCATACCCATATAGAGCTTGAAATGGTGTCAACTTTGTTGATGTATGATAAGTGGAATTATACCACCACTCAGCAAGATGTAACCATTGAGCCCACTTATTTTGTTTCTCTGTAGCGCAGCGACATAGGTAGGCCTCCAAACATTTATTGACAACCTCTGTTTGGCCATCTGTTTGAGGGTGATAAGCGAAACTCATATTTAAGTAGGTTCCTATATGGCTGAGCAATTCCTTCCAGAAATTACCCTTGAACTTGGCATCTCTATCACTCACAATGACTTTCAGAAAACCGTGTAACTTATATATACTTTTGCAAAATATTTCAACGATTTCTTTTGCTGAGTATGATTTCTTTATTGCCATAAAGTGAGCATATTTGGTGAGTCTGTCGACTACTACGAAAATCTTGTCCTTGCCTTCAAATACTGGTAATCTTTTGATAAAGTCCATCGAAATTTCTTCCCATTTCTGATTTGGAATGTTTAATGGGTGAAGTAATCCCGGTGTTGTAATATTTTCGCTTTTATTCCTTTGACATGTGTCACATTCTGCTACATACTTCTGAATATCGCGATTCACTCCCTTCCAAAAGAAGGATTGATGTGCATTATAGTAAGTCTTAAAGAATCCTACATGTCCAGCTGACGGTGAGTCATGTGATTCCTTGAGTATCTTAAACTTAAACTTGGAATTTGTATTTAGATAGATCGTCCCTTGTACCATAGGATATCATTCTTCCACTCAAAATTTGAGTTGTTGGGAAGGTTATTGATTATTGCCATTATTTCTGGATCCTTGGCATACTCACTTTGAATTTCGTTAAGCCACTCAGCGACAACAACCGAAATTGCAAGTAGTGTTGGTTCTTCATCTTTCCTGGATAAGGCATTTGCTACTACATTGTATTTACCTCTTTTATGTAGTATTTCCAAGTCAAAAGTGGCAATTTTTTCAATCCATTTTTGTTGTTCTTCGGAAAGTGTTTTTTGTTGAAGGAGATGCTGGAGACTGTTGTGGTCTGTTCGAATGGAAAACTTACTTCCCAAAAGATATTGCCTCCACTTAGCTAGTGCATGCATGATAGCGAGCATTTCTTTGTTGTATGTGGATTTGAGGCATTCTCTTTTGTTGAGCTTCCTACTTTCAAAAGCTATCGGATGTCCTCGTTGCATTAGTACTGCACCTATACCGAATCCAGAAGCATCACACTCAATGATAAATGGTTTAGAAAAATCTGGTGTTGCTAATACAGGAGCATTAGACATAATTTCCTTTAATTTTTCAAAACACCTTCCTGCTTCCTCATCCCATAGAAACGAATTCTTCTTTAAAAGATTTGTTAGAGGTGCAGTTATATGTGCATAGATTTTAATAAATCTTCGATAATATCCAGTCAAATATTAGCAAGTTTGGTCCATTGTTTTATAGCTTTGATTTTATTAGGGTCCACCTTTACGCCTTCATGGGATATAATGTGTCCAAGGTATTCTACTTCTTCCTTTCCAAAGGTGCATTTGGATTTTTTTGCGTAAAATTGGTGTTATTTAAGTAGTGTAAGAACTTTGTCCAAATGTTGCAAGTGCTCCTTCCAAGTTTTACTGTAAATTAGAATATCGTCAAAGAATACTAACACAAACTTCCTAAGATGTGTACGAAATAATTCATTCATGGTTGCCTGAAACGTTGTTGGTGCATTGGTTAATCCAAACGGCATTACTTTAAATTCATAGTGACCTTTGTGTGTTCAGAATGTTGTTTTTGGTATGTCCTCTAATCTGATTCTAATTTGATAGTAGCCTGATCTTAAGTCCAATTTTGAGAAATACTTTGTGCCATGTAACTCATCCAACATTTCGTCGATAAAGGGGATTGGGAACTTGTTTTTGATTGTTATTTTGTTTAATCCTCTATATTCAATGCATAGCCTGAATGAACCATCTTTCTTCCTTACCAACACTACTAGAGCAACATAAGGACTTTCACTTTTTGAGATGATCCCACACCTTAAGAGGTCTTGGATTAATCTCTCGATTTCTGTTTTTTGGTGATGTGGATATCGGTATGGCTTGATGTTGACAGGGTCTGATCCTGCATTGACTTCTATTGTATGCTCAACTTTCCTATTAGGCGGCATCTTCATAGGTAGGTCCTAAAATACTTTTTCATGCTTCCGAATTAGATCTTGTATCTCTGGTGACTCTTCATTGGTCATATTTGCAGATAACATTTCTAACTGATGACATTGTACTACATAAGTGAGTGCTCCCTTTGGAATCATCTTCATCATCTGAGATGATGATACAATTTGATTTTTTGGTGCTTGGAATCCGTGTAATTTGTATTTCTGACCTCTCCATTTGAATTTTATAAATTGTACTTGGTGGTTGGCGACATAAGTACCTAAAGTTCGTAACCATTGGATACCTAAGACTACATCTACTCCTCCTAATGGTACTGTGAAAAACGGAGACTCTAAACTGAAGTCTTGAATATGCAATTTAACCTTATGGCATTTCCCCACCTTTTCAATCTTCTTACCGTTAGCTACCATCACCTTCATGTTTGGTAAGGGAAATGAAAAAATATTGAGTCTCTTTGCCACGATTGCATCTAAAAAATTGTGTGTGCTACCATAGTCGATGAGAACCACCACATTGTTCTTCTTTATGTGTCCTTTTAACTTTAAAGTCTGAGGTTGTGATATACCTGTCATAGCTGATAATGACACTTGCGGAATACTTTCGTCATCTAATTCTGGTGAGAATTCTAGGGCATCTTCTGTTTCTTCTATGTCAGAATCTTCACTGTTTGAATCATTGGTTGCTTCACAATTATATAGGTTCTTTGGTTCTTTTCCTTTAGCACACCTATGTTTGGGGTCCCACTTCTCACCACAGCGCTTGCATTTATCCTCTTTTATCCTTTGCATTTCCACATTAGATTTTTCATCTTCACGACGATCTGGTGGAACATATCTTGTATTTTTTGCATCCGCATACTAAGGTATTCTTCGTCTTGAATATGTTTTTTCGGATCTTGACCAAAATATTTGTTCGAATTTCTTTTCGGGTGTTTTTGCTTTTCGTCTTGCTACTTCTATTGATGAAATTTCATGCATCTCAAGTTCTACTTGTAAATGGGTTTTGAGTCCCGAGACGTATGATTGAATTAGACGAGATTCTGATAACCCAGGTACTCGTGTTACTAAGGTCTCCCATTCTTGAGTGTATTCGTCCACACTTCCTTTTTGTCGTAACTTGATGAGTTTTGAAAAGAACTCTTCTTCCCTTACACCTTGGAATCTTTTAAAGAATGCATCCTTAAATTTTCTCTACCTAATGACGTGTATTGTTTTTTCCACCACATATACCAATTATATGCTTCTCCTTCCATTTTCATGGATGTGTGCCTGAGCTTTTCATCATCGTCATTGATGTCATATATCTCAAAGTATTCTTCTGCTTTATTTATCCACGCAACATTGTTTTTTTCGTTTCCATCGAATTTAGGCATCTAGACTTTTGCCCTTCGCTAGTATGTTGCTAATGGTTGAGCGAAAAAGGGGTGTTGATTGGTAAAGGTATCCCAGAGTTGCTTGTTTGTAAGGGTTGCGTTACTCACTTCTTGGTGGGGTGTCGCTGGTTTTTTTGGGGATTCAACTTTTTCATGAGTCTGTTGACTTTGTTGAATCTGACGAGATGTGCTCTTGATTGTCTTCATTTTCTTTTAATAGTTGAGCGGGTGTACAATTCACCTTTTTACACAGAAGTTTCAACATTGTTAAGGCCTCTCCGATTTCTACTTCTGTTTGGACATGTTGATTTTCCATCTTTATTTCTATTCGATTTGTCGTATCCTGAAGATTTTTTATTTTGTCAGCCTGATTTTTAATATTGTCAACATGCCTCTCAAGTTTGATATGGAATGCATCTAATCTTTTACTGACCTCATCGTGGTTGTTATTTATTTTATGCTCTGAGTCAACCAAATTTTTTTTTAAATCTGCCATTTTCATGGTCAACATTGAGCGAGTTTGTGGGGGCGTGTATTTATCTGCCAGCTTAAATTAATATATTTTTTTTAATTAATTAATTAATTAAATTAACCTTATAAATTAAGGATATATATTTTACGTTATAAATATATATTTTATTTTATACATAAATAACATTATGTATATTTAAAAATATATGTTGGACGTTATATATAGGTTATATATTTTTGTTTTTTGCTGACCGTCACGTCGTTGGTGGGGACACCTCCTGTAGCAAATAACACTTCCGCAGACCGTTCAATAGAATCGTGGTGGCGGATAACACTTCGAGCTCCCACAGAGTTTATTCCACATAGCCACAGGTCACCTGCACGGAACCACCACAGGGATTATTCCACACAGCCGCATGCAAGTTACAAAGAACTTGCCGCAGAGGGTTCAATCTTAATGGTAGCAAAAAACGACTGGCGAGAGGTAGAAGTGTTATAGACATTTTTGTGCCTTACAGCATAGAGCATGAAATGTCAATAATCTAAGGGATCCAAAGTCCCTAAACATGTTGTTCTTACCCTTAGAGGAACAAGGTCAGCAAACCACAGCACTACAAATCAGTTCTCCACTGAAAAACACTCAAAAACAGGTCAATTTTGGATCAAAGCAGCTGCTCCAAAGGCTACCTGCGCTGCATAGCAAGTACAACAAGGGCTACCTGCGCTGCATAGCAAGTGCAACAAAGGCTACCTGCGTTGGGCGTACTTGGACATGTGGAGGAATCTTTTTCTCAAAGTGCCAGTGCCCAGGAAGCTTCCAAAAAGACACTTGATCATAAGATTCGCCTAATGATGAGTTAAGAGCTTCTAAAACTCCAAGTGGAAGACAGAAACTCCAAGTGAAGAACTGAAGAACAACTGGAGTTGAAGAGGACAACAAGTCACACATCAAGCTGACTTATCTTCACTCCAAAACTCTATATAAGGGTCTCATCCCATGGGATCTAGAGGGCGGAATTCAGTGCAAAGAATCGTTGTTGGTTTGCAGTTGAGAGTATTGGGTGATTGCTTGAGGGAGGTGAAGAAGAGATTTCTCTCCGTCGGGAAGGTGATGCTGGATTGGACCTCTCATGGTTGTATCACCGCCTGAACCTTACTTCCATATATTAATAAAGCATCTGAGGTTCTTCTATTCGCATGTGTTTCAATGGTGAATTGTCTTACTTGCGTTTTTGATTTATGCTAATCCTTGAATCATTTATGCATGCATGCTTCTTGTAGTTTCCTTTTCTTGTCTTATTTGCAGGATCTCGTGTAGCTGGGCCCGTGAAAAGACTTGGAGCTGGGAGCAAGCGGCAAACAAAGGAGATTGGATCGACCATTTGCGCAAGACATCGGTAAGTGGATCTCTCCCTTTTATCTCTTGCATGTCATAAAGAAGAAACTTTAGATAGCTTTGCTTTCAGCTGTTGCTAAGGAACTGTCACCCTTAGAGTGGGTTAGGGTCATTCCGAGTTGGATACTTTCCCCCACAACAGACTGGCGACTCCGCTGGGGATCGTGTCTTGTTGGTAGCTTGTGTTTCTTGCTATTCATTTCTTAAACAAAGGAGTACCGAATCGAACTGCATTCGAGTCCTTCGAATGCAAAGTAGGGGGCAGCTACTCTAGCCCAGTGCTGGGCATGTTTATGATCTGAAGAGCTGGTCCACAAGGACTCTTTTTAGCTCTTTGTGATAGTGTTCATCTTCCTTTAATCATCCTCTAGTGTATACTTGACTGATAGCCTCTGATTTGGCCAAAAACCATTGATTTTTGAGCAAACTTTGGCCCGAAATCTGAGAGAGACGAGAGTTGTCTCATCAGTGCAGCTGCAACAAAGGCTACCTGCACTGCAACACAGGTCCTGAAGGGGCTACCTGCGCTGCATCGCAGATTGACAGTGCAGCACCTGCGCTGATCCAGTCTTTCCTTGTGCAACTGGGATTCCCCACTGTCTGTTGCCCAGTTTTCAGTATTGTTTTTGCAGCCTGTTGTCAACCTGTATACCCAGCTGAAACTACCTTTCTTTGCCTTCATTCCCCCTCAGTTGTATGAAGAAACCGTGATTGTTCTTATTGTATTTCTTGCTGTCATTCACAGTTTCCCATAGCGAAAGTGAACTAGTCTTGCTATGACCTCTTGGATCCAGACCTGTGAGAAAGTGTCGTTGTGATTCTAAGAGTTAGTTTATTGCTGTTCATAGCTGCTTGAGCATTTGCTTTCGTTATATGGTTCGAATTTCAGTATTTCTTGTGTTGAAACGAGTGAATCTTAAGGTGTTCTTTTGATTATTGGACAAACACTTGTTGTTTTCGCTTGAAATTGAATTTGAAATTATACAACAGCTTTCTTTTTGTAATACATCAACATTAAGGAAGAAGAAAAGAAATACTTGCATTGTGCATGTGCATTTTGACAGCTTGCATGTCGATTTAGGAAAAGTGCATCAGTGTGTGCTCTATGATCTGTTTGAAAAGATGATGTCTTTCTTTTCCTTCAGTAGTTAAGGTTTTCATAAGTTGAAAGAATTGAAAAAGCTTGCTTATCATTCTTAGACTGCATTTAGGAGTTGTATCATACATCACGTGGTGATCCATAAAGGAAAACTGCTATGCAAGATCAACCTAAAAAGGACTGAATTTATCTAACAACGCTTTGAAACATAACGAAACACAGTAGAGGTCTAGGTAGAGACGTGAACCGGCGTCGTTAAACATAGTGACTGTCGATCTCTACGAAGGTGGGTGATTCCTCCTGAGAGTCGGTGGCACTAATACGGACTTGTGCTCCCGCGTACCGTCGCGTATATTGGGAGACCCCTATAGGAACAAAGCCTTTATCCATAGGAAGCCGTGTCGGCCGCCCTACTGATCGCGATGCAGTGAACACAGCATTCACGAAGATCGACCACTCGTACCGTAAAACGTATTCTATGGTTTCGCGAAAGGTTTGGCACACCCTCTGCCTAGAACTCCAGAGTAGTTTCTTTTGGCCTTTTTCAAACTCTATAACTGAAAAAGTCCATCCGAGCATTTGTCACTTCGGGCTCATTAATACATCGAAGGAGACTAGAGTCATCTTTAGCTTTTTCTCGACTCTTAAAAAGTGAAAAAGCAAGTTGTGTCTAAAGCGTCGTCATATAAAATTCATTTTAAACGGAACATAATCACCTCCTATTCCTGCGTTGATCTTCGAAGTTAGTCTTTTGGCATCGTAAGTTCTTGTAGAATCGCTAAGAAATCTTTTGGATAGACTAGATATGTCTGAACAACCGTCGACATCTAGGACTGTGTCGTCTGACACAGCAGCAGCAGAACCTCCTGCTGCTACTCCAACGATGTTCGCTGGTATACCATCTGTCCCGGCAAATTGTCAACAACAAGCCGGAGTCCAATCAGGGACGACAATATGGTTAGTTCCTATTTCTTCATCCGGATTATCATCTGGTACTTCTTATGTTGAAACTCAACAAGTTGATCCAATGTGTCTTCAAAGGCCAATTTATCCTTTAAGTATTGGATTTCCACCATGTGGAGGGCAGTATGCTCTTTCATTGTTCCCTCCTAGAGAACAACCATATGAGAGTTTACAACAAGGATCAGGTCAAACTAGAATTACATCCAGCGGTTGGGTACCAATACTGCCTCAACGATCAGGAGTTGCATATTCAATGCAACCAGTACACCCTGAGTCGAATATTCCCACCACACCTGCTATGGCGAATGCGTCGCAAGTACAAGCGCTACCTGTTGTAATACAACAACCTCTTGTCTCAGCGGCTCAATCACAATCTCAGGGTAGTGCCTCCTTATCTGGAGCGACTCAGGCTCAAACAAGTACTGTGACTCCTAATCTTGGTCAATCATCCAGTATTGGTCAACAGCAAATGGTCCAACAACCAGAGCTGGTTCAATCTCAACAACCGCCATTCCAGCAATCATATCAAGGACCTGAGCAACAAGTCTTTGTAAGTAATGGGCAACCATGCTATAATGGTTATGCCCATCAACTTTGTCAAAGTTGTCGGCATTATGCTGGTCTGCAAAGACCCATTGCTCAGGCGATACCATCTTATCCTGGATATGCTTTGCCTAACCTGAACCGACAGTTGCCCTTTGTAGCAACTCTAGAATTGCCAGATCTAAACCGGCTGACGAATGATCCAATTGCTTATGCCCCTTGGTGGCTAGCGATTCCGCATAAACTTCCATCGGACATTCCTAAATTCAATGGAAATCCAGGTGAAGACCCGTCGAATCACGTCATGACTTTTCATCTGTGGTGTTCATCGAACACTCTAAACGATGATTCGATAAGACTTCGCCTCTTCCAGAGGACATTGACAGGTCCAGCGGCTAAATGGTACATTGAATTGCCAAGAGCCTCTTTCGACAATTTCAGCTCCTTAGCCACGACTTTCTTAACCCATTTTCAATTACCGATAAGGTATGAAACGGGAACAGAACTCCTTACCAACTTCAAACAGACAACGGCCACTCACATATCTGATCATATACATGAGTGGCGACGTCGTCGTAGGATGGTGAAAACTTACGTTCCCGATCAGCTGTTAGCTGAATGGTTTATAAAGTCGTTACTTCCGGCTATAACGGAAGATGTGGCCAAGGGAGGAGTCGTAACAGAGGAGCAAGTCATTGCTCGTGCTCAATACTTAGACTTAGTATATACTCAGTCGGGCACGCTCTACGACAAAATACCTGACGCCCCTAGACCTGAATTTTCAATTCCTCCCCCTCCTAAATCGAATACTAACTCTCACGCCAGTAATGGCGTGACTGGCAAACGCAAAATTTCTAGTCAAAATGCAAATGAGGAACTTCTTGCCTCAGAAGTAAATGCCATGTCGACCGACAAGAGCAAACAACTGAAGCAACCAAGGGGCGAGAAGAAAATGAAAGGGAAACCCCCGACAGGGTGTCATATATGCGATGAGGATCATTGGACGAAAGATTGTCCACATATAGCTGAAGTTAAGAAACTCTTCAAGAGTTCAAGAACCCCAGCAGTATTGACTGATCCGTTTCCTAATCCAAGACAAAATCTGGTTGCTAATCAAAATGCTTCCCGATCCCAAGTGCTTATGTTGTCTACCTCAAAGCAGCAGAATAATGCTTTGACAAGGAAAAGAGATCACAGGAATCCAAAGCAGTTGAACAACAAGGCAAATAAACAACCTAGTAGTTCAACAACAACTTTGACCAAAGTTGTGCCAACCAACGTTCCTAAACCAATGATAAAGTCGCCAAAGGGAGTAGTACACAAATCGACATTTAATCCTCGTGAAAAAATAACACAGGATTATAATATAATAGAGGACCTGACCCAATCGTCGTCCGCTATGTCGACACTTGAGGTAGCGCAAAATTGCACCTCCCAAGAGCAAGCTTTATTATCAGCCATAGGTGGGATTGGCCCAATGGATTCCAATCTTGTGGCCTTCGATCATAAAAGATATGACCCTCAGATACCAGCTCAACTAGCTTTCCTTATTCAAGTGAAAGCCCTCAACAAAACTGTTCATCGAACAATCATTGATGAGGGGGCATCTACATGTCTTATGTCGATGAGTTGCTGGAAAAATTTAGGCTCACCACCCTTGTCGAAATCGTCAACGACATTAAAAGCATTTGATGGACGATCATACACTCCATACGGGATTCTAAGTAACTTGCAAGTTGAACTGGGGGGCAAAACAGTAGAAGTTGATGTGGAAGTAATCGACGGAAACCTCGATTACAACATCCTACTGGGAAGGCCTTGGATATATGCCATGGCTGCAGTTGTGTCGACCTACTTCAGGAGGATTGTATTTCCTTTTCAAGGAAAAATTACAATCGTCGACCAACAAACATTTCTCCCCAACAGTTCTCAAGTTACGGGAAGCAGCACAATGATCCATGAGAGCAATCATTCGCTTCAAAATATTGGAGTAGGTATCCTAAAAGACCCTGCCTTAATGGGTACTTTTGCCCTACCGCCGGCAAGTAATCTGGCGGAAGTAGCCACAGTAGAAACCTACAATATGAAATCTTCTATATCTAACGGATTCAGAAGATTCCTAAACATTTTGTCAGCATGGATCATCGCCCTAATGGAAATACTGTAAATACAGTGGGCCCCGAGGACGGTTCTTATCTCGTGTCAACCTCGTTAAAAAATGAAACAAGGAGTCATGAGGATAGTTCTTTTACTATGTCAACCTCAATAAAAAATGAAACAAATCCCCTTTTCAAAATTCAAAGGTAAACCTTCATTCCAACCACCAAGTTGAATGCAATGAAGCTTGGGGGGCACCCTCCTTTGACATGCGTCATTATGATGCTGGGGGCATGCAAAATAACGAGCAGTTTTGGCAAGGTTCATGCTCATTAAAAAATAAACGCAAGATCCGAGCAGTTTTAATGCGGAAATTCATGCTCGTTAAAAAATAAACATAAGCTAGTGAGCAGGCTTCCTCCAGAGTTCAAGCTCATTCACAAAAATGAACCGGTAAATAACCATTTGAGACCGTAAATTCATCAGCCATAAAAGCCTTGGTCGTGTTTGTGCACTGTCACCTCCACTTTTCATTTGGCCGATCATTCACATCCACTTGATTGTTTACCTATTTTGAGGAACAGCTGCGAAGAGTGATCCCACCTAGCCATCCTTGTAATACTGCCGTGATTGGAAAATTCCAACCTGTACCTGGAATCTGCTGCTATCCCTGTTTATCACTCGTTCCTCAAAATACGAGTCTTCTTTGAGCTCTTTTCACTGACTCGTAAAAAATGAAAAGTTTGCCGAGTTCTGGCCTTCCAGCTCGTTAAAAGGACCGGAAGAGCTATCCCTCCTCTAGATTTTAATCTTTTTGGACCTGAGGGATTATTGCACAAAAAGATCGAGCGCTTGTCTAGTTCGGCTCGATAAAGATATCGAACATTCATCCCTTTTGTATTGTTTTATACTTTTTCGGACTTAAGGGATTAGATGACGAAAAAGGACCCCTGGAGTCCACTTTATGTACCCTTTTCAGACTCTCTAAAAATGAAAAGGACCGAGTTGTCTTTGTCGCTGGGCTCGTTAAAAATATTAGATAGCGACAAACTTGTCTTTAGACAAGAACGAGTTTCCCTATCGCTAGGCTCGTTAAAACATAGCGATGGGCTTGCCCGAAGGGCAGGTTATAGATCAAGCATATGTTATCCTCCTCAAGCTTGACAAAAATAAAGAGGTACTGGTCAGAAATGACTGGGGAAAAATTGGGAAGAACCTCAAAGCTTAATGGTAGCAAGTCGCTCTTGAACATGACACTTTTGCCTCCGTAAATATCGGGTTGGGTTATTATCATTCACCGGTCCCTTCACCATGGTCTCGCCATACCATCCATACATGGGGTAATGCTACCGATCCATCACATCAGTGTCGTTATATGTTCAAGAGATGTCATTCAGAAAGTGTCAACCGGGTCCCATCCACTACCGTACATCATCTTTCATCCTTCCATGACCGCCGCCCTGAATCATATTTCACAGATCGTTTTCACCATCATCACTAGCTCCGTTCCGTGTCACTGATGTGGGATTCATTAAGGCCCTCCTTTGACGGATCACTTCTTGTCGACATCAGCTCACTATCCAAGAAGTTGATCTAGGAACACCCCCTCAGTACTTTGAAGCTTGCATGCCTCAATGGCAAGTTTCTCACTTCCGGCGATAGGTATACATTAATGACCTTCGACCAGGAGACTTTGCGTGGTGTTCGACGTCAGATCCTATATTCACACCACGTGAATTGTGCTGCAGTACCTTGAGGGTCATCATCATTATCGGTGATTCCTCTCGCGCTTGTTAACAGTTTACATTATTGACTGGTAATCAAGCGATGTCTTTCCATGTTCGACTTCAAGAAATTCTCACATGGATCGACTTGTACTAGAGTGAAGATCGGACAAGTTTGAAGACCCCGGATCTAGTTTCATCCATCCGGGCTGCGATATATATTCAGGAGATAAAAACATAGACATGTGCAGCAGATGATCATCCTACTAAAAAAGGATGATAATTAAAAGCAGAGAATTATCAGTCTATTATCAGACGATCGTCTGCTTATGTACAGCAAATGTATTTATAAAGCTGAGCATGGGAAATGCCCGCATCAGCTAGATCATGAAAAGAAAGTATGAAAAGATAATGTATTGTATTGTATTTTGTCACAGGTCACCTCCCGACGATTGAATGAACTTCGGATCCTCCTAATAAAGCATTTCACCCGATAAACGACCTCATACTTTAGGGGGCAACTGTTATCGACATTTTTGTGCCTTACAGCATAGAGCATGAAATGTCAATAATCTAAGGGATCCAAAGTCCCTAAACATGTTGTTCTTACCCTTAGAGGAACAGGGTCAGCAAACCACAGCACTACAAATCAGTTCTCCACTGAAAAACACTCAAAAACAGGTCAATTTTGGATCAAAGCAGCTGCTCCAAAGGCTACCTGCGCTGCATAGCAAGTACAACAAGGGCTACCTGCGCTGCATAGCAAGTGCAACAAAGGCTACCTGCGTTGGGCGTACTTGGACATGTGGAGGAATCTTTTTCTCAAAGTGCCAGTGCCCAGGAAGCTTCCAAAAAGACACTTGATCATAAGATTCGCCTAATGATGAGTTAAGAGCTTCTAAAACTCCAAGTGGAAGACAGAAACTCCAAGTGAAGAACTGAAGAACAACTGGAGTTGAAGAGGACAACAAGTCACACATCAAGCTGACTTATCTTCACTCCAAAACTCTATATAAGGGTCTCATCCCATGGGATCTAGAGGGCGGAATTCAGTGCAAAGAATCGTTGTTGGTTTGCAGTTGAGAGTATTGGGTGATTGCTTGAGGGAGGTGAAGAAGAGATTTCTCTCCGTCGGGAAGGTGATGCTGGATTGGACCTCTCATGGTTGTATCACCACCTGAACCTTACTTCCATATATTAATAAAGCATCTGAGGTTCTTCTATTCGCATGTGTTTCAATGGTGAATTGTCTTACTTGCGTTTTTGATTTATGCTAATCCTTGAATCATTTATGCATGCATGCTTCTTGTAGTTTCCTTTTCTTGTCTTATTTGCAGGATCTCGTGTAGCTGGGCCCGTGAAAAGACTTGGAGCTGGGAGCAAGCGGCAAACAAAGGAGATTGGATCGACCATTTGCGCAAGACATCGGTAAGTGGATCTCTCCCTTTTATCTCTTGCATGTCATAAAGAAGAAACTTTAGATAGCTTTGCTTTCAGCTGTTGCTAAGGAACTGTCACCCTTAGAGTGGGTTAGGGTCATTCCGAGTTGGATACTTTCCCCCACAACAAGAAGCAACGATGTAGCAGACAGATGCAGCAATAAAGCGGGTGGCAAGAGGGCCGAGCAGCACGATTTCGATGGAAACGATGGGAATCGTGGGTTTAGAAATGGCGGTAGGCAATGGAAGTGGTGTGCGGGCTAGACGGTGGGTTTTAGCTTACCCACAGAGAATTTGTATGGCAGAAGTGCATGGACGAGGAGGTGGACGAACAGATGCAGGGATCACGATTGGCAGCGGATGGATGCGTGAACCCAGTCAGGCGAGAGGATTCGTTCGCTCTAATACGAGATGAAGTGAAAACTTCTTGATAAACAGAAATATATGTATAAATATCTTATTAAAAATGAATTAACAGATGATAATTGTTACATTGGGGTTTCTTGGCTTATATATCGCCCTGGCACCCTTTGGGGAAAGGGCATGATCTTATGATTGTGCCCTTTCGTCTATACCTAAAATTAAATAATAACCTAAAACTAACTAATTTTTTTACATAACAAATAATAAATTATCACCAGAGTATTATGGTTCATACAGGATGTTACAGAAGATTGGTACTATGGAGTACCAATTGGAGCTTCCTACATCTTCCCGAATGCACCTAGTTTCCATGTTTCATGCTTAAAGAAGGTTATAGGTGAGAAGATCCCAATTCAAACAACATTTCCAGAACTTGACGAGGAAGGAAAAATCATATTGGAACTGGAAGCAGTCACAAAAACAAGAAATCGACATCTACGGAATTGATCAATCTTAGAGTATCTCATCAAGTGGAAGAACTTACCCACTGAAGATTCCACACGGGAGGATGAGAATTTTGCACCTAAGCATCCAGAACTACTCAAGCATTGAGGACAACACTTTTTGAAGGAGAGGGGCATGTTAGGTCGCTATACTACTAGTGTAACCCCTTATTGTTATAATTTCAACCCCCTTATTCTATTATTGTGCCCATATAGTCTCCATGTTGTTATTGTTATGCCCCATAGAAGCCCTCTATTGTTATTGTTGTGCCCCTACAATATTATTTTTATGTAGGCTCTGATTAATTTGGGACCCCTTAGACTTCTATACATAGAAAGGAGGTCTTGTCATTTGTATCATCCAAGAATTGTTTATCTGTGTAATGTAAAGGAGGTTGCCCCCTCGAAGAGGCTTATTTTTAAGTCGTCGATCTATTTTTTCTATCTTTTGGTGAGATGGTTTCATAACATTCATACACAAAGGCTTGACTAGTACACACTTCGAAATAGGAAAACAGTTTGTAGTATAGTGGAACATGAAAATCAAAACACTCATCCATAATAACAGAACAAATGAAATTTTTGTTACTGCAATTTCATTGAGTGAATATCAAGAGGAAGAAGCAGAACATATAAAGGCATAAACATTCCATTTGCAACTAAAATATTCAGTACAGCTAAATAAGAGCATACAAAATGAATTCTAATGAAGTTGTTCCATTACACCTTTAAAGCAAATTAGGAAAAAAAACATATATAAGATGACAGATAAACTAGAGAATGACAATTTTGAAGCATCATACTGCAATAATATTTGTAACGCTAAATGGAATAACTTCAACGTCAAGCATATTCATTAATAAAAATCATAGCATGTGTCTACAATAGCTCAAAACAATGTTCAAACCAACAACAACTTGTTCTATCTGTATTGTTCAGTTTAAACAAGTCTAAGACAAGGAATAATAAGAGTCTAGATACCATGCATCATTGATCCAAACATTGGATCAAACTGAACCCAAAAAGAGGAAAGCTTGTGTTGTTTTAGGCCTTTTCCTCAAAAAACAAAAAAACAAAAAACAAAAAAGTATTCTTGACTTTATCTTAATATAAAAAACTTAATCCCTATAAAAGCAAGTCTATCTTCGAAGAATATCTTCATGAAATGAAACAGCAAAAAGAAGGACAGTTGGTTGTTGAATGTGCAATGACTGTGTAGCAACTGCACAACAACTATGATGGCACTTTTTGCTTCCAAAGATGGCACGTGGCTGACAACTAATGGTCTAAGTTGGCTGCCACCTCTGCATGTTCACACCTTTAAACTCTGACAGTTGGCTTCTTCCCAATGCTCATGCAAATCTGTAAGAAGAGCCTGTGCAGCAACTGCGTAGCAAACTATACAACGGCCAATGTTTTGGGTATATCTCCCAAACAGTAATATCTGTATAAAAACTAAAGGAGGTTATTGTAGATGATATTTTTTTGAAGATAAACCTCTCTCAATTTCTCCAAATTCTTCCCCAGCTTCCCAGAAAATGCTATACAAAACAATGACTTAAAACAAGAAATTTAC
This sequence comes from Pinus tabuliformis, assembly GCA_031772625.1. Taxonomy (NCBI): domain Eukaryota; kingdom Viridiplantae; phylum Streptophyta; class Pinopsida; order Pinales; family Pinaceae; genus Pinus; species Pinus tabuliformis. Next base: position 1,766,404,649 of record CM062817.1, read on the forward strand.
GAATTGCAAAAAAATGAGCTTTGGAAATGCACTCAAAACTCTTGATCTGTTACACCTATGCAAAAACTAGAAGAGGTTATTGTTATTTGGCTTACCCTTGAGAAAAACCTCTTCAATTTCCCAAAATTCTCCTCCATGTGGTCGGAAATCGTTTTGCAAAATGGTGACTAAAACAGAGTGTTTCTGTAGCAGATTCCCACAGTGAGTGTGACCTGGTTTCTTGCCAACTACTAACTGGAGATCAACCTGCGGCTGCCTGTGTTTAAATTCTTCTAATTCTTCTAAATATCTGAGGTACTCCTTCCATGGGTCAAAGTCTAGCCTATTTGGTGATTGGGCCACTTCATTTACTGTACCCATCCCTGTTTCAACTTTGTTGCTCTTGTAGTAGGTCTGCTAGACTCCATCTCAAGCTTCTTGGGTTGTTCTTCAACTGCAACCTGCTTACCTTTGTCTTGTTGTGTGATGTCATACAACGCCTTCTTTTGCAAAACATAATAACTTGGGCCTTATAATCATTAGGAGATTTGATTTATCATAGGATTTGGAGTGATGAGAGGATGATATGGGTAATGCCATTTTAAATGCACAATCATAGCTCTTGAATATGAAAACGGAAAAGGGAGTTGCGATGATTTCTTGTTTAGTAGTGAAGAATGATTAGATATATAGGGCAGTAGGGTAGGGGATTTAAAACATAGGGAATGGGAAAAAGGGAATGTAGAATGTAGGTTATAATGCTTAGGGAAAAAGAATAGAGTAGGGGAAGAAAAGAAAGGTGGAATTTCAATAGCCATCTTGCTTTGGAACAGTGATATTTTCAACTGTCTCATGTAAATCTCATGAAATACCCACTATTTACACTCATGACTTGGTTGTCTCCGACTTTGACAATTTTTCCAGTAACTCAAAACAACTTCATGTTTTCGACCAAACCTCTTGATGACCACACCCATGGTGATATTTTGGATAATGACACTCGAACTTATGACAGCATCTATGACATTAAGTTCGACTTTATTCAAACTAACCATTAAGTAATTTGTAGACACTCGACAAATACATACCTACTAACCCTAAAAGGTAGGGCAAAGTTTGTCTACATTAGGGAGTAGATGGGAGTAGTGGAGAACACCTTCCTCGCTAAGGAGTGTTAGTTTTTTGAGATAGCATCAAATAGGCTTTTTAGTCTCTATGATGTTTAAGAGGCTAAGGAACACAAGATCTCTAAAACCCAGGAAAGGTTTCGTTAGAAAAGCCTTAGAGACACCTCAATTAGATTAATTAGTCATAATTAAAATATTTCCTAAGTATAACTAAGGAAAAGTGTTTAATTAAGTTAGGTTAATTGAGGGAGGTCAATTTTGCTCTAGAGACTTCCATAAAAGTTAAATGATAGAGTCAAGATGATCATAGCCATCGATTGAGATGTGATCATGGTCGTTGGTTGCCCAACAAAAGATTATAAGAGCAAGGTCGATGGGGTTGGAGAGGACACAGTTAATCACAGAGCAGTTCGACTACCTAGTTGCAGTGATTTAGCAACGGTGCAGTTGAAGCTAGTGAAGCATCAGAAGCAGGGATTCTGCAGAGATTTAGGAGTAGGATTCCAGAGGAGATTTCCTTAGTATTTTCCAGTGTTAAAGTGACAGGAAACGGAGGTTGAATTCATCCGCAGAGGAGGCCGCATCAACTAGTTCAAGTAGCCTGTTTTCCCAGTGCGAGCTATTGGAGGATACCACGTTCTAGTTTCTAGTGGCTGGATCTATTTCCCAGAGGAAGAGCAAGTGGGTCTAGGAGGCAGAGTGAGGCAATACGATTTTACAAGAAGTGATCTTAGCGACTGAGTGAATTTCCAAAGCCAGTAATTTTCATTTATGGGCAGGAGTGTTAGTGTCAAGAAGGAGTGTGAACTGGCTGGAGGAGGCCAAATCAGTTGAAGAGAAAGACAGTGAGTCTCGAGTATATTTTTCCAAACAAGAACAATATTTTCCGAAGGTTTTCCAATGAAAGGAAACCAGTTGTAATATTTCTCAAATCGTTGAATAATAATAAAACCCTCATTTGTTGCATTGGTTTTCCCTTTGGGGTTTTTCCAAGGACATTGGTCCAAAAATAACAGTGTCATAATTTTTGTGTGTGCGCATATTTCTCAGTTCCAGTATTTTATCTTCCACAACATTTTTATTTGTGAAGATTGCAATAGTAATTTAATCATTATTTGTAGTAAATTAAATTACAGAAGACAAATAATCTCTAGTTGAAAGAAGATTAAATTCCAGTTTATTGAAATCGTGGAAATTTCACAGTCTTGTCCTTGAACCTGTTATTCTACCCTTGAAGCTTTTGTTGGCTGCTCACTTTGATCAACTATTGCTGGAAAATCTCTAGACCTCCTATATGCCTTGTCCTCCATGAATTTGACATCTTTCCTCACAATAATCCTGCTAGCCCCTGGAATGAATATCTGATATGCCTTAGAAGTCTCGTCGTACCCAATAAGGTACCCCTTCTCTGCAGTCTGATCGAACTTCGAACATGTGTCCCACGGAATGTGACAATATGCTAAGCTATCAAATATCCTAAAGTGACTAACATTTGGCTTCTTTCCAGTAAACACTCCCTCTGATATCATTTTTCCCAACACCTTATGTGGGACTGTTGGGATTTCTAAGTCTAACCCGTTAGAAACCCTTCATGTACTTTATGATTTATTCCTACCTACTTATTCTGTTAATTAACAAGTTATTTACCATGTAAATACTAGAAATAAATACAAGTACATGCTCAACACATTATAGATTATCAACTGAAGGAAACAGAAACAAGCACACAAGTGACACCGTTGTTTTTGGACTAATGTCTCTAGAAAAACCGAAAGTGGGAAACCAGTGCAGCAATCTAAGGGTTTGATTTATTAAGCAGTTTCAGAATACAATCTGGGTGACAAATCCAGCTCCCCCAACAGAGAAAAATATCGACAGTAGTACCTCTCTACTTGGAAGCAGATATTCCGATTGAAACCTCGGATAAACACTATGGCAGCTCCACAGCTCCAATCTGCCCCACGAAACCCCAGCGTCAGCCTCGCTCTAGCCCAGTGTTAGCCCAACGTCACTCTGGCTTGGCCTGCATCAACCTCTGGAGGCACTAGGTTAGTCCTGTGGCCCTCTGTGTCACCCACGTTGCCCCTCTCAGGCACTGCGCAGCTCCTGGCTGCCTCTGCGTGATCCCTTGGCTGCTTTTGCATCCCTCTCTCCAGCTACTGCGCTGATCCTCTCGGTGCTATCTTTGCCTCTCTACTTTTGTATTCACTGCCCCTCAGCTGCAACTTTGATCACTCTCTCAACTTTCTCAGCAAACCCAGCCCCAGAAAGTCGAAATCTTGATCTCTTGGTGTGTTCTCCAAGTGACCCTCGAGCCTCCTCTTATACTTTTCTCGTTGAAAAATCAACGACCGAGATTAAGTCTCTAATCAACAGCTAAGATTAGATCTGGCTTGATCCATGTCTTTTGGACCATTCTAACACAGTTGTATATTAATTCACATTAATATTTTATTTTCCCTAAGTTTAGACTTAGGGACTCCATTAAAAATATTAATTATTTTAATATCTCCCAAACTGTTTAGAAACTGCCCAAACCCTTTCTGGGTATTGGAGGTCTCATGTGCCTTAGCCTCTCCACCAATTTTCGTGGCTAGAGCACATCCAATGCTACCCCAAATCAACACTCCCTCTTAGCGAGGACTGTGCTCTAGTAATACTCCTCGCTAAGCATCACCTTGATCATCCGGCATTGGTCCCTGTGCTGATGCTAGGCCTGTTGCCCAACATCCTCTGCACTGTTGCATCCTGTACTGCTACCCATGGCCTTGCCACTCCCACTATTGCATCTGTATTGCAACTCCCGCTGCATCCGTGCTGCTGCCCATAGCCCTACCACTGCCGTTGCTGCATCTGCACTGCAACCCCTCTCATCATGTTACATCGTGCTGCCCATAGCACTACCACTGCTAAGTAAGTAACTGATCTCCCAACTCTAACATCTATGTCAGGCTAAAGGCACCCTCGATGCTAAAACTCCCTCTATCGTTGACAAGTGCTCCCATTCTGACTCTGCACTGCTGCAACAACTATGTGAATCTCGCATTATTGCACACCCCTTTGTGCCATCCTGCACTGGTGCAACATTCCCGTGCTTCTCGCACTGCTACCTTACATTGTCCTGGGAATCCTAAACTATAGCTCCCTCTCTTGCTCCATCCGCAACAGTCTCTACTAACATCCGCCAGCACTGCTACTCCTCTTTGAGGCTCCCGTAGCCAGGTATTATCCGAGAGGTTGGGTACCTCAAGGATCCTGCCCCACATCGCCTATAGTCATTCTAACTACAGCTCGATGTCTCCCCACTTTCGCTCAAATGACGTGTGTGCACTCATGGTACAGTCATCATCTGTCTCCACTTCCTTCTCTACCCTTGCTAGCGCAACCTTGGTCTCGGAGGCCTCTCCCTTGCTCTTCTTCCTTGGACACTGGGTCACATAATGACCTAGCTCCCTATGGTGGAAGCATATGACCTTGGAGAGGTCCTTCCTCTCCTGCTTTCCCTCAGATGCTAGAGCAGCATCCACCTCCTCCTCCTTGATTCTAATCCCCTTTCTGTTGTTTCCCGTCTTGCTCAGCCTTCTGATCTCTTCTCGGCGAAGAGCAACCCACATTTCCTCCCAATCTAGAAGGGTCGCCCTGCCCAGTATGCTCTCGACAAACACCTCCCAGTCTTCTGAGACTGCGTTCAAGGTTGTTCTCACCATCAATTCTTCATCCAACATGGCCCCTATGGAAGTCACCTAATCCCGAATCTCCTTCAATCGACCTAGGAAGGGTTCGATCTGTTCTCCCTTCTGCATTTGGTATGATCGTAGCTGATTTTCTAGTAACATCCTTCTCTGCACAAAAGTATGTTGGTACAATTCCTTTAGGGCTTCCCACATCTATTTTCCGTGTCCTTTTCCAAAATATGTGGTACTACATCGTCCTTGACCCATCAAGAATGATGCTTTTGGCAACTTGCCATTGCCTCCTCATACTTGTCGTTATCAGCTGGGTCAACTAGGATAGCTATCATCCTCAAGGCGAAGTGCTTGACACGATTTCTGTCTAGAACAAATAGGACTCTAGCCTTCCAGACTACGAAGTTTGAGGCTCCGTCCAGTCTGTCCTGATCTTTTACCCCGTTCACCGCCATCTCGCTGCTCCTCTACTTCCCTCCTGGAAGTTCTCGTTATGACTCCCTCTCAGCTTCGATTTCCCTCTTGGAAACCCTTCTGCCAATGTCGAGATAACCCCACTCCGATCCTTAGTGCCGCTGCACCACTGATCTGGATTTCTTGGCTAGAAAACCTCGGTAGCAACTCCCTCCTCCTTGGTCTTGCCCTATTAGGTACTGTTCTGACTACACTACCCCACCAGCTCCACTCTGCAACTTACCCACACCCTCCTAAACCCTAGTAAACTGAAGGTTAGAGCTCCTAGGCTCTGCGCAATCCCAGTACTGGCAAATCAGCCTCCTCAACCAGTTGTGTCAGCCCTCCTGGCCTCTGCTTGGTTCTATGTGAGCCTGCCTTTGCCTCCCTCAGCCTCTGCGCTACCTCTTCCTGGCTCAATCTTAATGATATATGCACTGCATCACCCCATCCTTGCTGCTACTCTACTAGGAACAGCTTTTGTCACTTGGGACAGTTGTTTTCTGATGTTGCTGCTTTGCTCAGCTGATGTCCTCAGTTCTCCTGTGATCTACAACCACGCTCTGATACCATGTTGGAATTTCTAAGTCTAACCCGTTAGAAACCCTTCATGTACTTTCTGATTTATTCCTACCTACTTGTTTTGTTAATTAACAAGTTATTTACCATGTAAATACTGGAAATAAGTACAAGTACATGCTCAACACATTACAGGTCATCAACTGAAGGAAACAAAAACAAGCACACAAGTGACATCGTTGTTTTTGGACTAATGTCCCCGGAAAAACCTAATGAGGGAAAACCGATGCAACTATCTAAGTGTTTGATTTATTAAGCAGTTTCATAATACAATCTGGGTGCCAAATCTAGCTCACCCAATAAAGAAAAATCTCAACAGTAGTACCTCTATACTCGGAAGCAAATATTCCGGCTGAAACCCCGGATAAACACTCCAGCAGCTCCACAGCTCCAATCTGCCCCACAAAACACCAGCGTCAGCCTCTAGGGATTGCATCAACCTCTCTCTAGCCCAGTGTTAGCCCAACGTCACTCTGGCTTGGCCTGCATCAGCCTCTCGAGGCACTGCGTTAGGCCTCTGGCCCTCTGCGTCACCCACGCTGGCCTTCTCAGGCACTGCGCAACTCCTGGCTGGCTCTGTGTGAGCCCTGGCTAGCTCTATGTGAACCCTTGGTTGCTTCTGCGTCCCTCTCTCCGGCTACTGTGTTGATCCTCCCGTGTTATCTCTACCTCTCTGCTTCTGTATTCACTGCCCCTCAACTGCAACTCTGATCATTCTCTCAACTTTGTCAGCAAACCCAACCCCAGAAAGTCAAAATCTTGATCTCTTGGTGTGTTCTCCAAGTGACCCTCAAGCCTCCTCTTGTACTTTTCTTGTTAACAAATCAACGGTCGAGATTAAGTCCCTAATCAACGACTAAGATTAGATCTGACTTGATCCATGTCTTTTGGACCATTCTAACACAGTTTTATATTAATTCAGATTAATATTTTATTTTCCCTAAGTTTAGACTTACGGACTCCATTTTAATTATTAATTATTTTAAATCTCCCAACCTGTTTAGAATCTGCCCAAACCCTTTCTAGGTATTGGAGATCTCATGTGCCTTAGCCTCTCCACCAATTTTCGTGGCTAGAGCACATCCGATGCTACCCCAAATCAACAGGGACTTGTTCTGAATATATACAGTTGTACTACATGCCTCTGCCCATCAGTATCTGTCGATTTGGGGTAGCATCCAATGTGCTCTAGCCACGAAATTTGGTGGAGAGGTTGGGGCACATGAGATCTCCAATACCCAAAAAAGGTTTGGGCAAATTCTAAACAGGTCAGGGGATATTAAAATAATTAATATTTTTAATGGAGTCCCTAAGTTTAAACTTTGGGAAAATAAAATATTAATGTGTATTAATATAAATCTGTGTTAGAGTGGTCCAAAAGACATGGATCAAGCCAGATCTAATCTTAGTTGTTGATTAGGGACTTAATCTTGGCCGTTGAATTGTCAACACGAAAAGTATAAGAGGAGGCTTGAGGGTCACTTGGAGATCACACCAAATGATCAGTCATTCTATTCTCTAGAGCGGGTTTGCTAAGAGAGATAGAATCAGTGATTGGGAGAGCAGTTGAGGGGCATTGAGTATAGAGGAACAGAGAAGGCAGAGATTGTGTCGGAAGAGCAGCACAGCAGCCAAGGAGGGTGACGTAGAGCCAGCAAGGGCTCACGCAGAGGCAGCCAAGTGCTGCGCAGAGCACCAAAGGGGCTAGCGTAGCTGACGCAAAGGCTCCCAGAGCTGACGCAGGGCCTCCTGGGGTTGACGCAAGCCAAGAAAGGCTGACACAGGGCCAGCATGAGACAGAGAGGGGCTGACGCAGTCCAAATTGGGCAGACGCTGGGGTTGCAGGAGCAGTTTTATGCTGAGGAGTTGCCAAAAGGGTTTTCCTGGGTTCTAGCCAGGAGATTTCTCTCAAACTGTGAGGTATAGCTCCCAAGGAAATTCTTTGTTGGGTAGGCCAGTTACGACACCTAGATTGTACTCTGATATTGCTTAATAAGAAAACCCTCAAATCGTTGCACCGGTTTTTCTGGGACATTGGTCTAAAAATAATGGTGTCATGTGGTATGTTTGTTCTTGTTTCTTTTAGTTGTTGATATGTAATATGTTGAGCATGCACTGGTGTTTATTTTCAATAACTACTTTGTAAATAACTTGTTAAAGAAAAATAACAAGTAGGTAGGAATAAATCAGAAAAAGTGCATGAAGGGTTTCTAAACTAAGTAAAGTTAGAAACTTCAACAGTATCTTGGCATATCTTGGTCATACAACATGGCCCTTGCTGCCTCTAATATTGAACATTTCTTCCTCTCAGCAACCCCAGTCTGTTGTGGGTTGTGTTGACCACTACGTGTCAACTACCCATAGCAGTACACCTCCTTTTCTTCGCAAAAGGGATAGCGCTTGAACGACGTGTCTGTGCCTGTCATCATCAGCCCGATCATATTGTTTTGTAAACCCAGTCTGCATGTGTAAATTGTAAATAATCTTAGCAGATCGGAGTCATGTATGTAAATTGCCTAGGCAAACTTAATTTTCTAGTGATAATCTACGTTCCGGAAGGTTTTTTGTCTCACCGATCCATGCTTAACAAAGTTTTCCTTCAGCCTAACCCCAAAGCCGGAATGAATTTTGTCATTAGAATCTTAGGGGAATCCTAGTGCATTGATCTGCTAGATTATATTTGATCACAGCGCTGGCTGGTCTATGAGGGTCTATGTCAAATGGGTTTCCCCCCTTGAGATGTAAAATTGTAAAAGTCATGATGTAAAGTGTCTTGAGGGTTAGAAAATGTTTTAATCCCCTCATAAGTCCTAAGTCCTAGGTCCTAGGTAATTTTTCCAAAGGCTAAGTTCGAGGATCCAAAAAATAAAAATTAAAAAAAATAATAATATAATAATAAAATTTTAAATTTTAAAAAATAATTAAAAAAACAAAAAATAAAGTAAAATAAAATTTAAAAATAAATAGAAATTTAAAAAAAAAAATAATAATAATAAGTCAAATTTTTGAGTAAATAAATGCAGAATTTTAATTTTTAATATATTAAAATGCATTTAAAAATTCGATGGATGAGATTAAAAGAAATCTTGATCCTCATCGACGGTCGAGATTAGTTTGACATGGATCACTCAAACTAGCCGTTGGGAATTTTTCCTTTAAATAGGGTGCTAGGGGTCATTTGAGATCAGATTGGATTTGAGAGTCTGGTGCCAAAGAAAGCTCTCTTGTATTCATTTTTTGTGCAATAAAGAAAGACTTTGGGGTTGAAATCTCGCTGGTGTTACTCTTATGGAAATTCTGTAAGATCTTTTACTTTTCTGCATAATTTTATTTTCAGTCATCACTAATAGCTTGATGAAGAGTGATTCAGGCACATTTATCTTGTCTGATCTCTGGGGTTTGAATGATAGTTTAGATTCTAAAATATAATGGCAAGTATCTCCATTTGATCTGGATTTCACTATTGTTTTTTCCCTCTATGTTAATGATTGATTTTAAGCTGTGTAGGAAATCTTAGTTTTGAGTTTACCGGGCGTTAGGGGAAGTTCTCAGCTGAACCAACCAACTCCCGGATTGCGTTTTCTAAAAGAGCCCAGCTAGTTTTAATCCCGGGCTTATCATCTGAAATTTTTTATGAATGCATGCAGGGTTTTCTGAAGTATCTCACATTAAATTTAGAATTCTGAAAATATTACTGTGGATTATTGATAAATCCAGCTGTTTAAAGAGTCGAAAATCTGTAAATATTGTAAATTTTTAGCTGGTTTTAGGGTTTTCAGTTTTGTTTCTAGAACATTTCACTTCTCGGTGTTCTGTTTTTTCCATTTGCAGGTTGCAAGTGCAGATCTAAAAAAAAATTTGGGGTTTTCATTAGACAAATCTGAATGTAGGGCAATTTAAAATTTACTGGAGAGTTTGCAGGTTTTTTTCTGAAAAATTTCGAGGGTTTGGTCAGCTATCTGATGTTGCTCAGGGATTTATTGTATTACAGGAGCATTTCGAAATTTCTTTTTAGGGAAAACTGTGTTCATAACCACGTAGCCCTCATCAGCTGCTCCAAATCTGCGTTCTGTTTTTTATATTTCCGCAACCCTTCTTCAACCCACATTTCCATCCATCCACTACTCCAGTTCGCCCTTCAACCCCATGCTGCCCAAACCCGTCTCCCATCTGCGTGTTTCCCTTTTTTCTCTCTTCACGCGGATTCCTTACATTGCATTCCTTTCCACGCAGATTGCAACTCCTCCAATCCAGCTCTGCGTACGCTCCTCTCTACACGCTCGTCCAAACCTGCAATTGCAAACAAAACGCAGTTCCCTTCCCAAGCCACCATTCTTCCTGTGCGCGTCTAATCTCAAACCCTTGCCAAACTCACAATCCCTTGCTGCCTTAACTCCATTCCACTGTCTAAACAAATCCACAGACTTGTAGCTTCAAGTTTGCAATCCCTCCTTTTTACCCTTCGACCCTCGCTCTTTCTGCCTGCGTCTAATTCCAAAACCCACGCAGCTACTTCAAAACTTAATGCAATTTGCTCCCTTCTTCCTCGTGTGGTCTTCGCATGAGCTCCTATTCAAACTCCACGCAATCCATCGCTCCCTCTCCATTACGCCTGCCCTCTTCTCTCTTGCCAAGACCGTCACGTCCTCATTCCGCCACCTATCCAACCTGCAAGAAGAAAACGCAACGAGTCACCTGCTCAAATGATAAACAAAGCGTTTCAATTTTTATTTTTATTTGGCTTGTATTGGCATATATTAGTTTAGGTTTTAAGCTAGATTTGTTTTCAGTTTTAACATTTCATTCATTTTTTTTATTTTTAATGAGGTTTCATAAAACAAAAAAAAATAATAAATATAATCGACTTTCATTTTCGTTATATATATAGATTGGAAGCTTTTGATTTCTTTTAGTTTTAGAATTAGATATATTTGATTTTGGCTTTTGATATAAAAAAATAAAAATAAAAAGAGGTTAGATTTGATTTTTCATTTGTTTTATTTTGATTTATATTTAAGATTTAGTTTTATAGAATTTCATTTTTTGTTATATATGGTCAGGTGTTAGTTTTGATTTTGATTTCATTTAGTTTAAGATTTAGTCTAGGGTTTTAGATAGATTTTAGATTTTTAGGTTTATAAATTTAGTTCGATTAAATAATCACAAAAAATAAAATAATAAAAAATTCATAAAAAGTTAAAAAGTTCATTTTTTATTAGACTTTAGGATTTCAATCTTGTTTTATATTTAGATTTAAAATTTTATAAATATAATATATATATATATATATATATATATATATATATATATATATAAAATTAAAAATTTTGAAAAAGGCTAATAAAAAAAATTGGAAATCCTTTTTTAAAGACTTTTTTCTGTTGTGGAGAAGTTAAATGTGCTTAAAATGTTTATATCTGGAGATTAACTGTTTGAAATCTGGTCAGCATTTAAATTTCGTGGTGGTTTAAAGCATTCCTTCTTTAGAAATTTAATTGTTGGAATATCGTTAAGCCATTGAGCATTTATCGATTATCTCGCATTTGGTAAAAGTTAATCTTTGTTTGAGTTATTTGATGGTAAATGATTGTTAATGAGTTCATATTTCTACAAGCATTTGATAAATAATCATTCAGTCATTAACTCCACAAGGCACTGGTCTATTAACTTAATAAAATCAATTAAGTGCTTGTTTCCCCTCGTGTCTCCCAACCCAACTGGTCCACAGTTGGTCATCCATTGCCCCATAGGGTCTACCCCCCTTAGCCACGGGAGACAGGCTTAAACGGAGAGATCGGGGATCAAGGTGACAGCCCCCGGTCTGAGCGTTGTCGTGACAATCTGTACGACAACAGGTTGTAAGGAACAACCAACTCTCTTTTGATCCCCTCCTTGGTACAGAATGCCTCAAAAGCTTTCCTTGTCTACTTGCCTCCATTATCCAACCGAAGAACCTTCACTTTCTTTCCTGTTGAATTCTCCACAAGAGCTTTGAACTCTTGGAAGCAGGTGAAGAGTTCATCCTTGGTCTTCAAGAAGTATATCCAAGTCTTCTTGGAGTAATCATCAATAAAGGTTACGAAGTACTCATACTCCCTAAGAGAGTGTGTTGACATCATACCACATATATCAAAATGAACTAAATCAAGAACACCTTTGGATTTGGTGTCACTCCTAGGAAAAGTTGCCTAACTTCCCCAACAAACATCCTTTGCACACATCATCGTGCTCTATGCCCGCCTTTGGAAATCCTGTCACTATCTCTTGGAGAAACTTAAGTGCCCCATGATGGATATGGCCCATCCTCCTATACCACAGCTCTGCCTGATCTCTCAGATTATTGTTGCTCACTAGTGCCTTTGGAGTATCTGACTGCAACCTATAAATTATGTCACCCCTAACCCTAATAACTATGGGTGATTTCCACTCTTGGCGCTTTATCAACACTTGTGCCCCTCGAAAGAGTACATTGTACCCCTTATCCTGAACAATAGAAATGGAAATAAAATTCATCCCCATTCCTAGCACATGCAACACATCATGGATAGGAATCGACTTGCCAGACTCCCTCTGAAATAGAACAGTCCCTCTCCCAACTAGATTGCACTTGGACTTGTTCCCCATCTCAATCTGGAATCTGATGTCCTCCTCCTTGTCGCTGGAGAAGTACTCCCTAACTCTTGTCATGTGAAATGACACCCCACTATTTATAAACCAAACACCCTGAGGTTGAGCTAGTCAAGCAAGCTATGAGTACGAACTCTTGTTCCATCTTGCTAGAAAGCTCATCTACACTTGTTGAAGTTGTCATCTGCTTCTTGCCTTTTTTTTCACCTTTCTTTTTCTGCGGCCAATTACTGACATCGCAGCCAAACTTGTGACAGCCATAGCACTTGACCTTTGAAAGGTCTTTCTTCTTCCTTTCTCCTTTGGGGTTAGGTCCTTTACTAAAGCCCTTCTTTGCCTTACCTTTTCCTGCTAGAGCCATGTTTTCCTATTCTTCCTCACTTTCTTGGGTCTCACTATCGCTACCACTGACAAAAATCAGCCTAAGCTCCTCTTGAGTGAAATCGCTCCACAAATGATCCGAAATTAGTAGGATATCTCGTCCATTAATCACTTGAACACATACATCCCACTTCTTTGAGAACTAGTTCAAGGTTGTTCTCATGAGCTCGCCATCTTCTAGTTTCTCTCCAACAACTGCTAACCCGTTCTTGACAAGTCAAACTTTGGTGAGGTAACTAAATACTCCTCCTCCTTTACTCATCCGAGTATTTCTCAGCTTCTCTCTAAGAATTAGTTTCCTGTTCATAGTATCATTTTCGAACAAAGTTAGGATGGCATCCCACATCTTCACTGTATCCAAATATGTGATATGTGGAACAATATGATCCTTAACCCTGTCTAGGATTATCCACCTCACCTTAGCATCTTCCTTCTTGTGAAGAAGCTATGTTGCGTCTGTCGGATACAACACTCGTTGCATATTCCCTAAGACCATTTTCTTCCAACAACAATAAAATCCTGGCTTTCCAAACACCAAAGTTAGAATCACCATCCAATCTATCCTAATCTCCAAATCCAGCTGAATCCATATCTGAAACCCTCGGAAAATATTAGCAAACCCCAAATAAATCTAAAGAAGTCGATCTGGATTTTATAAACGCTTGGTTTTCTCTTCCTGTACCTTGCATTGAGCTTCTTTTTCCCTCAGATCTGCTTTGATACCATGTGAAAATTCTATTGCAGTTAATCTGGTAATTATTCTCCTATCTTTTACAGATTATTTGTCCCAGCAAATTAATTTACTACAAATACTACATAAAAACACAACTGCAAATTTCACCAATTAAATAAACCACAAGAACTGAGAAAATCACACATAAAATGGACACCAATATTTTTGGACAAATTGTCCTTGGAAAAACCCCAAGGTGGGGAAAACTAGTTCTGCAGATGAGGGTTTTATTAATCTTCAGCAAATCTGTAATTGAAATAATACATAAACTGCTTGCCATAAATTATCAAAGCACCGGCAAATTATTTTCTTCACTTCTGCAAGAAACTTCAACTTCTTGGAAGCTATTCGGCCCCTCGGAATCAATTCAGCCCTCTTGTACGACCCTGAATTGACCCACGTGGCAGCCTAGAGAATAACTCAGCCTCCACTAGCAACTTGCACTTCGTGGCAGAATAATTCAGCCTCTACTGGAAAATTGATCTCTATAGCAAACTTATCTTTTCCTCCTACAAATTGACCTCTTGAAAATTCACTCTCACTGGCAAATCAACCTATCTCTGTCAATTCGCACCACCTGGAGAAATTTGGCCTCTGCAAAATAATTCGATCTCGCTCTATCACTCAGAAACTGGAAATCACTGTGAAGAAATTCTCTCTGGTAAATCGATTTCAATCACGATTGAACCCTTTGTTGGTGTCTTCCACACTATTACTGCGTCCTTTCTTACTCAAATTGTGTTATCCAAGAGCCCCTTCGATTTCTTCCTATAATCTCTCATTGAACAATCAACAGCCAAGATCTGATCATGATCAATGGCTAAGATCATCTTGACCTCATCAATTCACTTTTCTGGAAGTAACTAGAGAGAAATCAACCTGTCTCAATTAATACTGATTAATTAACCCATTTCCCTAAGTTAGACTTAGAAAAATAATTAAAAATTGATTAATAAATCTAATTAAGACATTTTCACTAAGAAAAATAAACTGGGCTTGGAGATAATTAATCCTCTTGCGTTACTAGCCTCATTGACACAACATGAGATTAGAACACCTGTTTGAGCTACATAAACTAACATAGACTGGCATAACCTTGTTTAAGCCTTCATCCTAACAGCTGGCCACCCTACTTAAGGTCCTTATTGCAGTAGAATTATTAAATATTTCGATCAAATAAAGCTAGTAAAAGGAATGAAGAATACACCATGCATCCACATCACATGAAGCACTCACAAGCATGATGTAAAGACATTTGGAGTAACCCCAAAAGCTAGCATGAGACACCAGGTTTTTGCAAGAGATTGAGGGAGACACCCAATCTCTGGGGAGACCCTTCTCATGTCTCCCAAAACATGCACCTAACTGCAGGAGATGCATGTCCTTGCTATTATGGTTGGTTAGTGAGAATGACCTTAAATGACTATCATCTCTCTACTTGGAAACATCAAGGAATCCTATGCCCTCTTGATGCAAGATATTTCCCCATCTAACAGCAAAAGAGTGATTTACCCTTACCATTAATATGAACATATGTCCCATCATGAAACCTAGAGAATTTGCATTTCAACATCATACCCACCTTATGCCACAGGCTGGTGCTCCATGATCATTGCTTGAAAACCATAGTGAAAAAAATTATCCGGAGAACGAACATATCTTATACACAGTCTAGAATATTCTTTCTCCTAAAATTTCATACCCCTCACTACAGAAATTATTCCAATCAATTTGACAAGAACTAGCTACAGCAGCCAGAAGAATGTCGCACAAACATAGAAAGATCAAAAATCATATATCCTCCCCTTTCCAAAAATTTAACAAACATCTAAAGAAGTAATGATTTATGTGAAAGCACTTATCAAGTGAATATTCAATTCAGTATGATCTGTAATATACCTGTAATGATTTTATCGGGTTGCCAGTCCAAAGATTTCTTGACGGCTAAGTGTGTGCCAGACTTCGAAGACAAACATGATCCCTTTTCCTTTGTTGATATTTTATTCTGTACAACCTGACAAACCACGTGGTTCTTCAGCTTTGTATTTGAAACACTCCTGGTCAACTCAATAATTTTGTTGTCTTTTATGCCAATATATCCTAGACACAAGCTTTCATCCATCTCCTTTAAACAACGTTACTTGAGTAGCAATAAATACTTACTTTTGCAGAATCAAGCAGCCTTCTACGCTTACTCTGATTTTCAGTTTGACGATATCTCTCTATCCATTTAGAGTTTGTCAGATCTGTGACTATCAATTTTTGTAAAATCTGCTTTAGTTGAGGGTCTAATCCCGACATGTAAATTTCAAACATGCCTTCAGAAAGTAGTTGCTGAAAGTTCGTTAAAGCTTCTTCAAATTGTACACTCTTAAACATGCACTGTAGGCTGCAAATTTTAATCACCATATGGTTATTGGATGCTCCAAAAAATATAAGGCTACTAAGGTTATAATTATGATTATGCTTGAAAGCAGAGAATGATGGGTATTGTTAGGCAAATGAAGAAGGTAGAGGAACTAACCTTTCAGGAACCCTGGCAATATCCACAGACGAGACATAATCCATTAATTCTGTTTGTTCTTGTACCGTCAAGATCCCCACAAATGAATCGAAGTTTACTATATCCTATCATATCAATGAAAAACTGCAAACAAGTGAATTTCATAGCATCCTAAAAATACAGAGAAAACAAAGAAATCAACACCATTGCAAACGGATGAGTAAACGATTCTTATCATCTCAGCCAATGGGGTGATAATCAAAACTACATATACAATTATCTAAACAGTCAATTATAGCATATGACTCATATTATAATTTCAGGTCATCCTGATAGCTTTAAATTTGTAACTTCTCAAAGACTAATCTTCATTCTTTCCGGTTTCAAGTGTCTAAAAACAGCACAACTTACTTCCAGTTCCACAAAAATCAGAGGCGAATGACAACTTCGCAGAACATCATGCTTGTTATAAGGGAAATTCTCCCTACATTATCAAATATATAAATGTTAAAATTTAAATGCAATCAGCAGAAACAGCATGAAAGGAAAAGAATAAACAATGGCACACATATAAGGACACATTTAAAAACAATGGAGTCAAAATCCCAAGCATGCAATCATGCAGACACTTACGAAAGTACTTTGTTAGGCCCACAGCATTTGTATGAATCTTGCTGCAAATGTTTCACGTTCACCTTCTCTCTCTCAGTCAAATATTTATCCTCTTTTTGAAGTTGTGCAGAGTAGTTTACTGCTCCAGAATCTGCCTGAGTTACAACATCAACTGTATTGTACCCTTTATTTTCTACCAACAGTGAACTTGCCTCTGACTCCTCTTCCCATGTTACTGATTGTGGTTGCCTAATAAATACACTGCCAAGTCCTATCTCAGTAGAAACCATTGTAGTTTTGCAGGCAAAAAGCAGATCCTCTGAGGACCCTGATAGGTAAGATGAATCTTGTTCACGCAAAATATACCGCAAGCCTTTCATAAGTTTTACAACTGAAGATGGTCTCTTGCGATACATGCAAGTACGCTTTTTTGAAGGAATGGGTGAATCCCACACAGGAGGATAAACAGAACCTGCATAATTTATATAATTTTGGAATCAAGATAAAATATGTTAAATTTACAGAAACTCATGATGAAAAAAGGTATTTTATGTCAGTTAAGTCAAAACTCAATAGTTGCTTAGTAAGAAAACAGATGAAAATTTATGTCAGGCAGGCAATGCCAGTAGTTATTATGTCAAAGAAAAGGACGTGACTGTGTTGCACTTTTTCCATTCAAATCTGGATCAATCCCAAAGAGTTCAAGTACCTCTGGCCACTAAACATACATTATCAAGCACAGGTCTGCACTGTTTGTATCATTTCAGAGTTCAAGAAAAGGTTACATTGTTCAAGTCCTGCATACAAAAGATTGTTCCTTTTTTCAAATGCTGTTTACATTAACAGATTATCTGGTACAAAAATAATATACGAGCAGGCATGAGTCTGCTTAAAGGACAAGAGAAAAGACATTAGGTCAGACTGCATCTCAACTAAGCAACCTCTCTCATCTCTCCACAGGAGGGTGCTTTTACTTTAAACTGTACATCTAACTCTTCAAAAAGGCCAATGTTGTAAACATCATGTTGGTGAATCAATTGCCAAGGGTTTAAAAGGAAACTTATCAGCAACATCAGGGAAACTATCGGAAAATATTGACAAACTTAAAAAAATATAAAATATTGTTTCCTTTCCAATTTTTAAACATCCAAAGCAACCTTTTCCCCTCTAGCCCTTTTATGCAAAAATGTAACATCCTTTGTTTTCAATCCCCTGCTTGCCCTCTTCAAACTAACCAAAAAAAAATCTAAAAATCTGTTGATAGCCGATATTTTACAATTTCTAATGATATTTTGCCAATATATCACAATATTTCCAAAATATAGCAATACATTCAAAATTTGAAAAAATCAGAAGTTTTTCTAGCAATAACATCACCAAGTTGAGAGAATCACGATATATTGTGATGTTGGCAATATATCACCAATATTTGCAACATAAGAAAAGACACTCTCTAAAGGTCGTGATAGAGAAGAAGGGGCTATTAAAAACAGCCTCAAAACAAAGTTTCGACAAAACATACAACATAACAACTCTGATATAATGCCAAGCATCTCTAAAGCATAAAGGGCCAAGCGAGTCAAGATTACCTAATAGAGCTGCTTTCTAGAAGATCACACTATAGAGGAGATAATGCCAAGCATCTCATACAAGGCCCTAACATTCTTGAGCACACTTGCAACTCCAGAAGACGTGGAGAATGGTTTCAACCTCTCCATAGTGTGGGCATGCAGCATCTATGAAACCCATCCAAGACAACCCTTCTTTGGAGAGAAAACCATAGTAGATCAATAACCATGTAAATACCTTCAGCTCATAGGAGAGTTTAAAATACCACACTATCCAAAGCTGATTCACCCAAATAGCTTCTTCATCTAAGACACTCCATCCTCTTCAGATTTCCCTAGAAGTAATATGGCATAAAAAGAACCTAGCATAATCTTCTAGGCTTCTAAACCTAAATGGATTTACCATGTCGCTACAACCATATGTGCCAAATGGGCGCTAGAGAATGAATATTGAGCTGATATAATTTATAATACTCTATCAACTATTGAATTTCCCAAATGACTAAATGGTTAAATGGCAATAGTCCATTGTCACATGAGAGACAAGGCCAATTCTTCGAATCTCTGGTGACCTCATCCCCAAGGTCACTCCAATATAAGACCCCTTTAGTAGCAAATCTCTTGGGAAGGCATCTATCAACATGACTTACAATCTAGTACTAAAATTGCCAAGACCCTATTGAGTGACAAGAAATGTAAAAGCCTCTTCTGTAACCATCCCATTGCAAGGACATCATAAGATCAATGTGTTTCCAAGCTTCCTAGATTCTTTGTAACACAAGAGAACCACCAATGTTGAATCATCCAACATAAAAATCATATCAATGATTAGTAATTGCCCTCTAATCTTTGTTTTATATTTCTTCTGACAAGCTTTGTGCCTAGGTATCGATTTCCGTGGCTCCTCACACAATAAGCATCGCTCTACCCATTTAGAGCACATGATCACTTCCTATAATCTAATATCAATCGTGACTAAACCACCTGTGTTTGGACAAAATATAAATGCTAGGAATGATAGGAAGCAATCAATCACTCCCAAAATTTAGACCACAAAAATCTTTTTAGCACCCTCTCCAAGTTCCCAACTTAAGAAGTGGAAATGTCATATTTTTTGGGCTAATCTTAAAGTATTTACACCATGTCTGGGGGTGCTTCATGAAATTTAGGATAAATGGTGTATGTTCAGCCTAGATGGTCGAAGATGAATTCTAGAATGAAATATGGTCAATGGTTGAGATGAATAGTTGAGACAGCTTGCTTAGTGGATGCTTGACCTCAGTTGATTGCAAGTTCAATGTTCTTCCCTTGAGCATTGGAGACCTCTTGGTAGTTTCGTGAACACCCTTCATTGAGGCCTCATGGAGAAACCACTTGTTTGGAAAGTGCCCAACAAGGGATGTGGAACAATATGGATCATGCAAGAAGGCTTGAAGCCCTAGTTAGCATGTGGCAACTAGGCTTCCTATTAAGAGGATTGAAGATGGCTGAAAGACACTGGGACTTCAACAATGTTCCTACAGAGGGTAGTTGATCCAGTGTTATCGACACTGGACCAGTTCGACTGGTTTGACCCCCAAACTGGTCTGGTTGGAGGTTCGGAACTAGAAAAGGTCAGTTTGGTACCAAACTGGCCATTTTCACCAAACCGGTCAATTCCCTACGGAACTGGATGGTTTTGTACAACCCCATGTGACGCAGCTCGAGATGGGAAAAATGAATTTTTTTCAAGTTTAATTTATTATTTTGAGCTAGCTGACATCTAAAGGAACCCTGTTTCCCCCCTAAAGCTATTAAAATACACCCACCCACTTTCTTCAACTTGCACTATTCATTTAAGCTTCGTGAAATTCTTGAGCTGAGTTTATTGAGCAGATTTGGTGAGATTTTACAAGGTTGTTCTGAGGGAGTTCTTGGGAAGATTAGAAGAGTTGGTTGGAAACCTACTAGGCTAAGTTTCAAAGGGAGATTTGGAAACGCTTCAAGGGATATTTTTTGAAGGATCTTTCGCTATTGTTGATTTATTTTTGGAGTTGATTGAAGGGGTGATTTTCAGATCTGTGGGGGCTGCTAGAGAACTGATTTTCTATTGTTTGGAGCTGCTTGTTTTCTCACATTTGCAAATCTTCTTGAGGTATTTCATGGCATCTATTATTCTTTTATTTTTCTCTAAAAAATTGTTGTTTATTTTTTGCATGCAGATTTTTATTTGTTGTTGTAAAAGTTGGCATGGCCCCCTATAATTCTTCTATTTTCTCTAAACAATTGCTATTTTCTCCTAGAAATTAAAATGACCTAAGGCTTAGTATGCAGATTTTTATTTGTTACCATAAAAGCTGCCACAACCACTAAAAACAAGAATGATCTAGCATGAGTTTATTGCCATTTAAATGAACATGGGATAAAACAGTGAATCTATTGTGGAAAGGAAGTTAAAGGTGGAGGATCCATGGGATTAAAGAACGCCTAGCACAATGGCGAGCCAAAGTAGAACCTTATCAAAAAGTTTATGATAATCTTAAAGAAAAGATGCTAAGATTGATTTAAGGCTACAAAGCAAAGAAGGGAAAAAACAAGAAATTAAAAAATAACACAGACAAAACTCAAAAGGAAGAGTTACTTTTAGTGACCTTGATTTTGAAGGATGTGTGCATAGTGTTGTCGCTCAGATTTTACAAGCACTGCGACAACGACTCATGTCGGGGGTTGTCACTCTGATCCCCGACCTCTCCATTCTAGTTGTCTCCCAACAGCAGGCTATGGGGGGTAGTCCTTATGGAAATGTGAAGGCGAAGGTCAAGTTGGTATCCAACAAGTCCGAGAGACACAGTTGAGTGGCCTAGCTGCTTGGTTAATTTAGCAAGATCTCAAGGATTATATTAAATTCAAATATGAGACTAGTGCCTTATGGAGTCAAAACTCTTGCTTATTATTAAATTAAAACCAAGTAACCGGATGGACAATTGTTGCTTAGATGCTTCACTAACCTGTATGCTGTGCAAATCCTAAGACCTATGTGTGATGCAAGAATCTTGGTTAATTTTAAGTTATATGCCTAGTCTAAGTTTGACCTTCCTCTTAACTATTTTGGAACCAGTCTTTAGAGTAGGTTGTGGGATGGAAGCCAACGGGAAGCAAGCAAAGGTTTGATTAACGATACCTCCCCATGTGTTCCAACCACCCAATGCCTCCAGTGCTGCAGAGACTGTGGCTCTAACGACTGCAAGGTCACTATGTTAACCACTAGAAAGGTGTTGAGTCCCTCAAGCTAAATTGAGAAAGGGTGGCCCTAGGAGTCTATCAACCAAGCTTATGCTTGGAGGTAAATTATTAATGCAACTAGACTTACGATGTTTATGCAATGTGGATGAGTGACTTCTTAGGTTAAGATTGTTTTATGTTTAAGTACTTAAGTTAAGATTAGCTTCTTATGATGAAAGTACTTAATGATGAATTATGAAACAATCTTATAACCAAGAATGCGCCAAATTATTAAGTGCCAATATCAAATACTCCAAAGATAAATGTATATTCCACAAGACGCTTAACCAATGATTATCAATCACAATTGCTCAATATTTCCCATTGATGATTATCAACAACCTTATGCCAAAGATAATGTCAGAAATTATGTTCTTTAAGCAATGCCACTTATTTAAGAGATACTTGATTAGATTTAAACGCCAAAACAACCAAATAGATTCTTCAATGCTTTAGATCACAATTAGGACAAGATACTCAAATGCCAATTTATCACTTGCCAACACAATTAGATATCAACTAAGTCACATGACACGAGGGACACGTTATATATATATATATATATATATATATATATATATATACATACCGAAATATGTTTTTTCATCCATATTAAATTGCAGGCTGCAGCTTATCTAATCAAATTAAAATATAATTACTTCAAAGTTCACATTTCGTGGGCTTAAGTCGAGGAAGTTGTTCCAGATGATGTTGGGCTTATACAAGAGTTATCCTCTTTTCAGAAGTGTCTTTGCATGAGTATGTGGAGAATAATGATAAGAAATTGGTATAAATCTGCCTTAAATCCTAAGTATCTCTCACACTTTGAGGTAGTAAATAATTATACATTGGAAATGATTCCTCTTGCAAGTTAAATGGATTGGTTAGTCAATGAATTAATACTAGTATAGGAAGGGATTAGGAGTTTAACTAGCATGACATTTAATAGTATCATGGAATTTCAGTTTGAAAGAGGGCACAACCACAACATATTTCCATATTATTACACTTTGTGATGTGGAGGAACTATGGAAAGGATCAAAGAAATGCAAGAGTGATGTGGCAAATTAAATGTAGTGTCTGATTAGTGATGAGAACAATAGTTTGAGAGAGTAAGAAATATGATCATGTGCATTCACATAAATACTAGTTGGTTGGTTATAGAAATACCTATGCCAAATGTAAAATTAAAATAAATCACAAATATAAGAAAGAATTAAAGATCAATAGTCATATTAATGGCTCCATGCACTTGTTTATAAATATAATAGTGATTGACCTAGCTATATATCAAAACTTTTTCTTGACTTTCATGGATCATTCTATGCCATATGCAAACCTTGAACCTCTCTCCACGCACAATTTCTAGAATATAGCCCTAGAGGCTACCAAATTCAAATAAACTATGGTATTCACACAAGTTTATCACGATATGGATGAAATTTACTGTCGACTATATTATGCTTATCAATTATTAAACTTCTACCTGTATAATAAATAAAAGAGAAATTTCTACCTATTTGGTCCGAGGAGGCTATCACATTTGCAACAGGTGGGTGGACAGAAATTGAATGCGTTGCATCCAGTGATTGGACAGAAATTGATTGTGAACAAAAATTGATTGCATTGGTGTCGGTTGTTGAACAGAAACTGATTGCGTAGTTGCTGATTCAGATATTGCAGGCATTTGTTGAACAAAGACTAGAGGCATTTCAACCTGTGGTTGAACAGAAACTGAAGATGTTGCAGCCGGTAATTGAACAGAAACTGAAGGCGTCGCAGCTAATTCAGATGTTGGGCTTATACTCGAGGAAGTTGTTCTAGATGATGTTGGGCTTATACTTGAGGAAGTTGTTCTAGATGGGCTTTAAACTACACATTTCGTGGGGTACGTATTCAACCGGAGGAAAAACGTTAGGGCAACGTTTTCGATCAACCGAATACTTGTTTTCCAAATGAAGGACACGACGAAAACGTCAGAATACGTTTTATGTTTTACAGGACACGATGAAAAATGTTTTCGACGCATTTTAGGGCCGCTTTCGTGTCCGGCACGTTAAATACGGGACACGGGACCTTGGAGGACGTGTCTTGTGACTTAAGATATCAAGAAGCAATATGACTTAGATCACAAGATATCAATATGCCCAAAAAGAGTTAAGATAGTCAACACCAAAAGATTTTACAATTAGAGTGCTTTAATGAGTGATTTCAGTGCTAAGTTAACAATTATTACATCTAACACAAGACAAGTAAACGTTAGATTTCAATAGAATAAATAACAATGTGCCAATTAGATCATAAATTCCACTTATGTGACATATAGGATAGAAGTGTTAGTTTTTGTAGTACCGGATGTGTTCTAGCCACGAAATTTTGTGGAGAGGCTAGAATACATGAGATCTCCAAAACCCAGGAATTGTTTCTGGAAATTCGCCCTAGAAGTGTCTCGATTAGATTATTAACCAATTTTTAAATATTTCGTATCTAAACTTAGCGAATATGGTTAATTAATCAGTATTAATTGAAATACAGTGAGAATCATCTAGAAGCTCACACTAATCGACCCACAAATGATCCTAGCCATTGATTAAGTTTTAATCTTAGCCGTTGGTGCTCCACCAGTGGATTATAAAAGAAAGTCAATGTGGTGGTGGAGATCATCCATTGCAGATACTCAATTGCTTGGCAGTTCAATTTTCTTAGTAGTAGTAACTCAATAGCGAAGATAGAGCCACAGGGTGAGTAACAGGAGGAAGAGGAAAGAAGCAGCATTCCAGGAGGAAGTTTTCAGTTCTTGGAAGAGTCGAAGGAAGGCCGAAATATTCAGAGGGCAAGCGTAGGGACTACGCATGCATTTTAGCGCAGAGGTAAGTGAAGCTATTTCAAAGGCAGAAAATAGTTGTGGGGTGAGAAAAATTCTCACAATATTTTTTCCAGTGTTTTCTTCGGATTAGATTGCCAACTGGGCATCTAAATTATTGTATTCATAATTGTTGTTGAACATTAATAATAAAACCTTCATCTGTTGGATCGGTTTTCCCAAGTTGGGTTTTTCAGGGGACAATTGTCCAAAAATAACCGTGTCAAATTTGTTATGTGTGCACTAGAATTTCTCTATTTCCAGTATTTTATTTTCCACAATATTTTTATGGTGAAAATTGTAGTTGTGATTTTATTTGTTATTTGGCGTAAGCAAATAAACTGCAGAATTAATTTTTTGAGTTAGAAGAATAATCTCTAGTAGTTGCAACAGATAAATTTTCACATTGTATCAAAGCTTAATTGATCAGCCGAGAAGCTCAGAAGCAGAAAGGAATTTCGCTATTCAGAGAGAGCAAAGATCAAATTCCCAAAAGAGAGCACAAGGCCCAAAACAGGTAGTTCAAGTTACTATGGCAGTAGTTCGATTTTTCATTTGAAGTGAGGCAGGAAAATCGAATTACCCAGATTAGTGATTCCAGCAGTCAGAGGGAGCCATTGCAACTCAGATTCCTAGTTGGACGTAGAGAGTTTTTGTTGCAAGCTGTAAAGCAGAATCCGCATTGGAAGAAAAAGAGAAAAGCACACTAAAATTGTTCGAGTATAGCCATGGACGTTGTTGTCGCGCAAAGTGTCAAGGCAACACGACAATGCTAAGACCGGGGGCTGTCACCCTGATCCCCCATCTCTCTGTTTAAGCCGTCTCTCTAGGCTAAGGGGGGTAGACTAGACCGTATGGGAAAAAAGAAGACCAACTGATAATCAACTGGCTTGGGAGACACAGCGAGGGAAACAAGCACTTGATTGATTTTAAAACTTGATTAGATCTTTAAATGTTTAATACCAGTGCCTTTGCTAGATGAAGTGGAAATCGAATAATTGATTCGCTGCTTAGGAAATATAAATATGAACAAATCTATAATATTTCTAACCCGAAATATTCCTCAAACCCTAGTAAAATATCAATTAGAAAAACGCACAAGTGTTATAGTAGCCGAGAAAATCACAGAGATATAATAATAGTAGTGCAGCAACAATAATATATATACGGAATACAAACAGATACACAAGAAATGCAGCGAGAAATCATGCTAAGCCATTTTATTATACTGAGTAAAGGAATGAGTACAGAGGTGATCAGAAAGACGGCACCTCGACTTGCTCAAGGCAAGTAGAGAAATATTCTCAGAATAGCAAAGAAATGGCTCCTCTCTGAACTGCGTCCAAGCCGCTGGAGATCTGCAGTGCTGTTGCTGCTGCTAGAAATCAAATGAGGATTTGGGGCCGATCCCCTCCTTAGAAAAGGCTGAAACTCTAGAATCGGACTCTACTCAAGAAACCCAAAAAAACCCAGAAAGCTTTCCTGGAATGGCTGACCTCTGAAAATCACCCCCTTGGGGTTCTGCGCAGTCTCTCAAGGCTCTGCGCTGCCACTAAATGAAACCCTCCAGAAATCTGCCTGAAACCTCTGCCAAAACCCTCCAATATGCAAGGGTTGATCCCCTGCTCAATCTCCTAACACAAATCCTACTACAAACCCTCAATCTCGAACTCCTGCCAAAAAGCACTGCGTCATCCCTCTCAGTGTTGCGCAGTCCTCCAAGATGCTCAATCCTCTTGCCAAAAACGTTGATGGAACTACTGCCAAAAATGTTGAAGGAAATACCTTGCCCAAGTAGGCACTCGAAGTCCCCCGGGGCTAAGGGTGAGATCTTCGAACGGAGACACTCAATGCACTAAACAGTGTTGCAGACTAGCTAAACAGCCAGCGTGCTCTAAGTCGAAGTGACTAGCTCAAATGCACATAATCGAATGCCAAAATGAAGAAGCTCCTCTCTCCTTTATAGCCTTTGCCTCTCTCAATCCCAAGGCCCACCTTCTCCAACATAATTCCTCTCTTGCCACGTGTTTCTTTCCTTCTGCGCAGTCCCTCCAAGTGTCTGCGTGGGGTCCATCTCTGTGTCCCCCTTTGGCCCCCTTGGCTCTCCTCTAAGTCACAACATTGTGCTACTAGGAAGTGACTTTTATTCTAAAAGTGAGTCATGTCCCCTTACCCTCACTTTTTTATTCATAAATAACTATAGAAGGCAAAAATAAGCAAAATCGAATATTCCAATTAGCCATGGCTAATTAGTAATATTACAAAATCTTTCAATAATTGCTTGAAAATATTTACTGAAATGTCTAGCATACGATGAGCATTAAAACATTCAAGCAACCACAATCAATTTTAATGACTTAGCAAAGCTCCAACAATTAAATTTTCAAAAGATAGAATACTTTGAATGACCACAAAATGCTAACTAGTTCATAAAATGAATCACCACTTTCAGATAGCTAATCTTCAGATAAAATCTAAACACATTTAGCTATGTCGAATACCACAAAAATTTTTTAATTTTTAAATATTTTATTTTTTATTTTAAATGATTAAAATATAAACCAAGATCATAAAGAAAAACTAAATTTTAAAATAAAACAAAACTCAAAAAAACTAAGGACTAAACCTTTTATATGCTTTTTATGATTGTTTAATTTTTAATTTTTATTATTTTATTTTTTATGAGAATTTTTATTTATTTTAAAATCAAAACAAAACTAAACTTTAAAAAAATTCTAATTATCAAAACTAAAGCCTAAAAAAATCGAACAAAACAAATAAAATAAATTTAATCAAACAAATATTAAAAGACAAAAATTTAATTCTAAAAGATACTAACCCTAAGCTAAACGTAAGATATGTAAATCAGAAGAATCGAGAAACTTGTTTTGTTGATGTGCATACAGGTCGACGGCGGAGGAGAAAGTAGGTTGAAATGCAGGTGGGAAGGATACGCAGATGGAGAAAGGGGCGCAGAGAGGAAGGCAGCAGAGTTTTGGACAGCGGATGAGGAGACTGACGGAGAGATTAGGAGCTCGAGCGAGGGACGTCAGGGTTGCGATGATGGCTGCGAAGGAGGATACACAAGTGCAGCAATGCAAGTCGAGGGAGATGACATGAGGCAGGAGGAATGGAATGGAGGGCCACGAGATGCAGGGGAATGGAGCACGCAAATGAAGAAGGGAGTTGGCATGGTGTGCAGGCAGTGAGTGAAGGAGAACTGCACGTAGGGAGTTGTGGAAGCGTGAGGGGGATCAAGGTTAATAGGGAAACGATGGCAGCTAGGGAAGAGAGAAGACGGGGAAGAAAGCGGGTTGAGGTTGCAGCGATGAGAGAAGAGTTGCGTAAGGGCTGGCAGAGGATGCTGGAAGGGAAGCCGCAGAGGAACAACGATGACTGCGTGAGTGCTATGGGAGGATAGAACAGGACGTAGGCAGAGAGGGATGTGGGCGGCAGTTGGAGAAGAGGGAGCTGCGTTTCCTGATGTGTTTTTTGCAGCTAGAGCAGCAATTGAGAGTGGCCACAACAGCAAAGAAAAATTCCGAAGTCCACCAGAATGATAAAAACAATTTTGAAACCCTCAGAAAAATATCCCAAATTCCAGAAAACGAATTTCACACTTGTACTTCGGATTTATCAATGAAACCCTAGGCAGCAGCAGACAGATGGCCTGAAAAACCTTGAAACTTTCCAGAAAACTTAATTTACAGATCAGCTGCTTTGGACTAAAAACCCCACGAAATTTTGCAAATCTAAAACAAATGCCCCTGCAAGAGTTGATTATGATGCCAGATCTTACCCTCCAGGACCTAGATCTAGCTTCAAACTAGGATCTCCTCTTCAGATCTGCAACCTACAATGACAAAACAAACACACAGAAACAATATATGCAAGGATCATACTAAAAACCCAAAAACAAGCTAAATAATTACAATATTCACAGTTTGAAAGGCTCTAAATAGCCAGATTTGTCAATATGCCACAGAAATATTTTTAAATTTTTAAATTTAGTATGAGGTGCTCCAAAAAACCCTTCATGCATTCACCAGAAAAATTCTAATGATAAGCCCGAGATCAAAACCAACTAGGCTCTTTAGGAAATGCTTTTTCGGGGGTTCGCTGAGAACTTCCCCAAATGCCCGATGATCTCGAAATCAAGATTTTCCTGCACAACTTAATTCAACCATTAACATAGAGGGAGAAAACGATAGAGAAATTCAGATCCAATGGAGATACCTACCATTATATTCAGAAATTAAGCCATCATTCAAACCCTAATGATCAAACAAGATGCCTGTGTTTAAATCAATCTTCTATAAGCTAACATCAATGGCTAAAAGTAAATCTATGCAAGAAAATAAAACATCTTACAGCATTTCCCGAAGAGTAACACCAACAGAGATTAACCCCAAAGTATTTCTTTATTGCACATGAAAAACAATTACAAAAGAGCTTTCCTTAGCACACGACTCAAAGGTCGAATGATCTCAAATGACAATTGACCTCCTATTTAAAGGAAAATTTCCCAATGGCTAGTTCGAGTGATCCTTGTCAAAGCGATCTCGACCGTTGATGAGGATCAAAAAATCTTTTAATCTCATCTGTCGAAATTAAAATAATGAGGAAATTCGAAATTATCATTTAAATGCATTTTAATTAATTCAAAAATTTAATTTTTGAATTAATTTCCTCAAAATTTTGACTTTGACTTAACCCAAGGGAACAAGGGCCTAAAATTTAGCCAAATAATCATTTAACCTTAGTCCCTGGACCTTTTAAAATTTAATTTTTTAAGAATTTAGCCTTTGGAAAATTTATAAAAAAAATGGACCTAGGACTTAGGACTTATGAGGGGATAAAACATTTTTCTAACCCTCAAGACACTTTACATCATGATTTTTACATTTTTACATCTCAAGGGGGAAAACCCATTTGACATAGACCCTCATAGACTACCCAGTTCTACGACACAAACATAATCTAGCAAATCAAGCAATTTGTAATAAAATAACCTAACCAAATAGTTAAGATTATTCCCAAATCACTTTTACATAGACTCAATCTAGCACACTAGGACTCCTGTAACATTTTGGTGACAAAATCCATTCCGGCTTTGGGGTTAGGCTGAAGGAAAACTCTGCCAATCATAGATCAGCAAGACAAAAAACCTTACAAAACGTAGATCATAATTAGAAGATTAGGTTTACCTAGGCAATTACATACATGACACAGATCTGCTAATATTATTTACAATTTACACATGCAGACTGGGTTTACAAAATAACATGATCAGGTTGATGATGATAGTCGAATGGCATGGACACATTGATCAAGCACTATCCTTTTTGCGCAAAAAGGGGGTGTACTGCTATGGGTCGTTGACACATAGTGATCAACATCTGGCTCTACTTGGGGACACGTTGCTGCACTATAGGAATGTAAGAATCCAGAATCTGCATCCACGCAACACACAGCAAAACATAAGTAGCGTCCATCCAAAAATCATTATATAACATTAAGCACAGGAAAGATATAAGCTCTTCATTTATTAACTATCTAGTAACATGAAAAGTAAATCTAAAACAGAAATGAAATGCTGAAAAGACAAGGTGTAGGGTTAGAAATATAGAGGATGCCCCATGGCATCAGATGCGTTCAATATAGTGTATACTAAGCATTTGCCTGCTTTCAGGCAAATCTGTCGGTTGTTTCTCGAATGTGCCATGTCCAATCTTGCATACAGTAGGACTTTTTCCTATCCGAAAATCAAATTGCTCGCGGCCATCAGATGCATCAAATCTTTTTCTCATTCTCTTTCTCTTGCGTTTTTTCCTCGTGGCAGGCTGTATCACTGATGATGTGGAACATTCTGCTTCGAAACTCTCAGATGAAGTGTGTAAGATATGTATGACATGTCTTTCTTCATTCTGCATCTGCTCTGTCAAGGATAATGGATCAGTCGCATAGGTATCATGAGTTATAACTTGACCCTTTTTTATTTCTTCTTCGATCATGTCATTCTTAGTTAAATCTTCGTTAATGGAGTTAGCCTCTTTCTCGAGATATTCACAACAAGACAGGACCTGTGATTTCCTCTCTTCCAGCCTTTTATGTAATGAACCCATTTCTCTGGCATGTCTTACTATTAACTTCACTTGATTGAGTTCAATTTTCACGAATCTTTCTTGCAGAGTGACATGATTAGCTTGCATAGCCTTTATTTGATTCTGAATAATGGACATTTGATTAGAATGATTAACTTCCATTATTTTTAATCTGTTCTCAATGATATGTATTCCATCTGTATTTATGACACGTGGTATCTACTTTTCTTCTATGGCCAAAAATCTATTCTGAAGAGATATTTGACCAACTTCCATGTCCTTTATAATTTTATAATTTTTTGTTTTTATGCCCATGAAACAGTTTTGGATATAGTTTATCTCTTTCTTATGATTTGCTTGAATGGTAGCTAACTGATTATTATAATCGAATCTCATGATGGTCATTTCTTCATCCATAGTTGACAATTTGTTCTGAATCGAACTTATTTCTTCTTGATAACTTGCTTCCATGGCAGTCACTTGATTTGAATGATTGAATTCCATGATCGTCATCTTTTCCTCTAAGCCTGATAACTTGCTTTGCATAAAATTAATTTCCCTGTCATGATTAGCTTTCATGGTCTCAATTTCCTTAGCATGCTGACTTTGCATGTTGGTTACGTGATCAGAGTGTTTAATTTTCATGATTTCCATCTCCTTATCACGTTTTTCCAAGTGGGTGTATAAAGTTCTCATATCCTTGACGTAATCAATTACAATTTTTTCTTGATTAAGATCCATATTTTTTACCAGCCGCATTAGTTCTTCTATAATTTGCTTATCATTTTGCCTTTCATTGTCGACACTGATTTGACAACTTGTCCCTGTTTTCCCACTGTCATGGATTTGATCTGCAACGATACAAGTGGATGGCACATTCTGATGTGGAGAATTGTCTTGAAATCTGTCATCGATAGCTGGATCCTTCACAAGATCACTTTCATTCTGTAGCATAAATTTAAGGGCACAAGGCGAGCCACCTTGATCACCATATCTATCTGTAAAAGCATTGACAATGTCTTGTAAAGAAGCGAATGAACTTTCAGGACAGTTATTAAACCAATTCAAAGCATCACCCTCTAAAAAAAAGGCAAATAGATGCATTTTGACATCTTCATGATTATACTATGGAGAACTACAATATTTGATTAGTGTATGAAAAACCTTGCGCAGATGCTTTATAACAGCGATTGAATCACCACCTGAGAAAGAAGCCAATTTATGAATGGCCACTTCCGGAATATCATGGAAAAAATCAGTAAAATGACACAGGGTAAGCGAATCATCCATGATGACTTGCTTGAAGAAATAATGAGAGACCAAATGGATGATAAAGAGAGACCTCTGCTCAAGAAAATCAAGAGATCCACAAGAAGCGAGCTTCTAGTAGAAATTCTTGTAAAAAATGAAAGAAGTGGAGTCGCCACTTGAACATGAATCTAACTCTAGGATCAAAAAGGCAACAAACAACCGGATATAAGGGAGGGCTTCTTGTCTGAGCAATAATAAATGGAAGAATTGGAGTCGCCACCCAAACAAGAAACAAACCGAAATGTCCAGGTGCTAAAGGTGCAGATGAAACGATTAATGAGATGACAAAAGATAGGGCAATGAAAAGATCAAATGACGCTAGGAAATGCTGGCCGTTTGACAGGCTAATGAATGGCGGAGCAGTGGAAAAGATGAGATGATTAAAATGATGTCGAGAAACCAAGGACAAAAAAACTCTATCTCCGGCAGCGGCACCAAAAAATGTTGTCGTTGCTGGCTAAAATGAATGATAGAAAGATGAATGTCGTAAAGCCCAGGCCCAATAAATTGGTCCTCGGCAACGGCGCCAAAAAAAGGTTGTCGTTACCGGCTCAAATGAAAAGATGACAAATGAGAAGATGAATGAGGAAATGTCGTTGAAACGCCAAGAATAAAGTATCCCCGGCAGCGGCACCAAAAATGTTGTCGCGCAGAGTGTCAAGCCAGCGCGACAACGCTCAGACCGAGGGCTGTCACCTTGATCCCTGATCTCTCTATTTAAGCCATCTCCCTAGGCTAATGGGGGTAGACCCTATGGGATAAAAGAAGACCAACCGTAATCAGCTGGCTTGGGAGACACAGCAAGGGAAACAAGCACTTGATTGATTTTAAAACTTGATTAGATCTTTAAATGTTTAATACCAGTGCCTTTGCTAGATGAAGTGAAAATCGAATAATTGATTCGCTACTTAGGAAATATAAATACGAAAAATCTTTCAATAATTACTTGAAAATATTTACTGAAATGTCTAGCATACAATGAGCATTAAAACATTCAAACAACCACGATCAATTTTAATGACTTAGCCAAGCTCCAGTAATTAAATTTTCAAAAGATAGAATACTTTGAATGACCACAAAATGCTAACCAATTCATAAAATGAATCACCACTTTCAGAAAGCTAATCTTCAAATAAAATCTAAACACATTTAGCTATGTCGAATACCACGAAAAACTTTTCTTTCAATTTTTTTTAATTTTTAAATATTTTATTTTTTATTTTAAATGATTAAAATATAAACCAAGATCATAAAGAAAAACTAAATTTTAAAATAAAACAAAACTAAAAAAAACTAAGGACTAAACCTTTTATATGCTTTCTATGATTTTTTAATTTTTAATTTTTATTATTTTATTTTTTATGAGATTTTTTATTTATTTTAAAATCAAAACAAAACTAAACTTTAAAAAATTCTAATTGTCAAAACTAAAGCCTAAAAAAAATCAAACAAAACAAATAAAATAAATTTAATCAAACAAAAATTAAAAGACAAAAATTTAATTCTAAAAGATACTAACCCTAAGCTAAAACGTAGGATATGTAAATCAGAAGAATCGAGAAACTTGTTTTGTTGATGTGCATACAGGTCGATGATAGAGGAGAAAACAGGTCAAAAATGCAGGTGGGAAGGATACGCAGATGGAGAAAGGGGCATGGAGAGGCAGGCGGAAGAGTTTTGGACAGTGGATGAGGAGACTGACGGAGAGATTAGGAGCTCGAGTGAGGGACATGAGGGCTACGATGATGGCTGCTAAGGAGGATACACGCGTGGAGCAACGCAAGTCGAGGGAGAT
This sequence comes from Pinus tabuliformis, assembly GCA_031772625.1. Taxonomy (NCBI): domain Eukaryota; kingdom Viridiplantae; phylum Streptophyta; class Pinopsida; order Pinales; family Pinaceae; genus Pinus; species Pinus tabuliformis. The sequence continues at coordinate 1,766,438,231 of CM062817.1, forward strand.
GACGTGAAGCAGGAGGAATGGAATGGAGGGCCATGAGATGCAAGGGAATGGAGCATACAAATGAATAAGGAAGCTGGCGCGGTGTGTAGGCAGTGAGTGAAGAAGAACTGCACGCAGGGACTTGTGGCAGCGTGAGGAGGATCAAGGTTAATAGGGAAACGATGGCAGCTAGGGAAGAGAGAAGACGAGGAAGAAAGAAGGTTGAGGTTGCAGCGATGAGAGAAGAGTTGTGTAAGGGCTGGCAGAGGACGCTAGAAGGAAAGCCGCGGAGGAACAACGATGACTGCGTGAGGGTTATGGGAGGATATAACAGGACGCAGGCAGAAAGGGATGTGGGCAGCGGTTGGAGAAGAGGGAGTTGCGTTTCTTGATGCGTTTTTTGCAGCTAGAGTAGCGATTGAGGGTGGCTACGGCAGCAAAGAAAAATTCCGAAGTCTGCCAGAATGATAAAAACAATTTTGAAACCCTCAGAAAAATATCCCAAATTCCAGAAAACAAATTTCACACTTGTACTTCGGATTTATCAATGAAACCCCAGGCAGCAGCAGACAGATGGCCTGGAAAACCTTGAACCTTTTTAGAAAACTTAATTTACAGATCAGCTGCTTCGGACTGAAAACCCCACGAAATTTTGCAAATCTGAAACAAATGCCCCTACAAGAGCTGATTCTAAGGCTAGATCTTACCCTCCAGGGCCTAGATCTGGCTTCAAACTAGGATCTCCTCTTCAGATTTGCAACCTACAATGACAAAACAAACACCCAGAAACAATATATGCAAGGATCATACTAAAAACCCAAAAACCAGCTAAATAATTACAATATTCACAGTTTGAAAGCTCTAAATAGCCAGATTTGTCAGTATGCCACAAAAATATTTTTAAAATTTTAAATTTAGTATGAGGTGCTTCAAAAAACCCTTCATGCATTCACCAGAAAAATTCTAATGATAAGCCCAGGATCAAAACCAACTAGGCTCTTCAGGAAATGCTTTTTCGGGAGTTGGTTGGTTCAGCCGAGAACTTCCCCAAACGCTTGATGATCTCGAAATCAAGATATTCCTGCACAACTTAATTCAACCATTAACATAGAGGGAGAAAACGACAGAGAAATTCAGATCTAATGGAGATACCTGCCATTATATTCAAAAATTAAGCCATCATTCAAACCCTAATGATCAAACAAGATACTTGTGTTTAAATCAATCTTCAATAAGCTAACAGCAATGGCTGAAAGTAAATCTATGCAAGAAAATAAATCATCTTACAGCATTTCCTGAAGAGTAACACCAACAGAGATTAACCCCAAAGCCTTTCTTTATTGCACATGAAAAACGATTACAAGAGAGCTTTCCTTAGCACACGACTCAAAGGTCGAATGATCTCAAATGACAACTAACCTCCTATTTAAAGGAAAATTTCCCAATGGCTAGTTCGAGTGATTCTTGTCAAAGCGATCTCGATCGTTGATGAGGATCAAAAAATATTTTAATCTCATCCATCGAAATTAAAATAATGAGGGAATTCGAAATTATCATTTAAATGCATTTTAATTAATTCAAAAATTTAATTTTTGAATTAATTTCCTCAAAATTTTGACTTTGACTTAACCCAACCGACCAAGGGCCTAAAATTTAGCAAAATAATCATTTAACCTCAGTCCCTGGACCTTTTAAAATTTAATTTTTTAAAGGACCCTCGAATTTAGCCTATGGAAAATTTAAAAAAAAAAGGACCTAGGACTTAGGACTTATGAGGGGATAAAACATTTTTCTAAACCTCAAGACACTTTACATCATGATTTTTACATTTTACATCTCAAAGGGGGAAACCCATTTGACATAGACCCTCATAGACTATCCAGTTCTGCGACACAAACATAATCTAGCAGATCAAGCAATTTGCAATAAAATAATCTAACCAAATAGTTAGGATTATTCTCAAATCACTTTTACATATACTCAATCTAGCACACTAAGACTCCCCTAACATTTTGGTGGCAAAATCCATTCCAGCTTTGGGTTAAGCTGAAGGAAAACTCTGCCGATCATAGATCGGTGAGACAAAAAACCTTCTGGAACGTAGATCATTACTAGAAGATTAGGTTTACCTAGGCAATTACATACATGAAACAGATCTGCTAAGATTATTTACAATTTACACATGCAGACTGGGTTTACAAAATAACATGATCAGGCTGATGATGATAATCGAATGGCACAGACACATTGATCAAGCGTTATCCTTTTTGCACAAAAAGGGGGTGTACTACTATGGGCCGTTGACACGCAATGATCAACAGACAGAAGTAACATTTAGAAGACTTCAGATTTGTCTTCCAGATTGGAAGATGAATTTGCTTGCTTAGCAGGATCAGCTTCACGAGTCTGGTATATAGACAGTGGAGCTTCAACCCACATGACAGGGGTTAGAAAATATTTCTCAGTACAGGTATCTTTCTCAGTCGCTAGGGTTTAAGTGATAATTTAAATTTTGAGTGTAATAGCAGGTATCTCTATTTATCTGAATTTTATTATTATTTTCTCGCTCTATTTTAATGGCTGGATTGAGTTTTGCAGGAAAATCTTGATTTTTAAATCCTCGGGTGTTAGGGGAATTTTTCAGTTGGACCAGCCAACTCTTGATCTATGTTTTCTGAAGAGCCCAGCCAAATTAGCTCCAGGCTTATCATAAGATTTTATGTGTATATACACAAAGGGTTTTGAGTTAAGCACCTCCCTTAAAATTTAAAAATATAATTTTTGTGTGCAAAATTGATAGATCTGGTTGTTGAGAGCCTTAGATTATCAGATCTAAGAGCAGAGTTGGACTCATACTCAGATCTAATAGATCTACCATTCTTGTGCACAGATTTGTATTTTTTTTGGTCTTACGACTTGGGTTTCTAGGGTTTTATTTTTTTTTTTGGATATCTGGGTTCTTGGTGTTTTTGTTTTCAGGTACAGGTTGCAGATCTAAAAGAAAAGTTTGATTTGAAACCAAATCTAAGCCCTAGAGGGTAAGATCTGACCTCAAAATCATTTTTGCAGGGATATTATCCAACTTTTTTGCAGTCTAAGGGTTTGAAATTTTTTTTAATCTGGAAATTTTTTATAAGGGTTTCACTGATAAATCTGAAGCGTAAAAAATTGTATTGATGTAATATTCGTTTTTGGGTTTATTTTGGGTTTTTAAAAGCTACCATTGGCTGCCTAGAACTGTTGTCTGGGTTTTCTTCTTGCCGTAAAAAATTTCGAATTTTATTTGTTCCCTGAGGTCTTCATTTTATTTATTTTTATTTTTTTGCCTGCGTTTTTCTTTTGGCTGCATTTTCCTTCTGTTGCATCATTCCAGCTCCCCGCGTGATTTCCCTATGTCCACGCTGCCTGTCTGCGGTCCTTCCATCTTTTCTCTACCAGCCCACTACCTCTTTGAAAATCCTCCATTCCCCTTGACCTACGAATCCCTCTCCCCATCTGCGTGCTACCTCAAATCCGTTATTCTTCCTTTGTTTCCATATCCTTTCTCCATCAAACCCGCAAGCCCTCACTGTTGTCGTTTTTCCTCTTCTGCCACCATTGAACCCTTCACGCTACCTCTCCTTTGTTCCTTTGCGTCCCAACCAGCATGCTCTTCTCCATCTGTAGTGACAACTCTGTTGAGTTAACCTGCAGCTCCTCGCCCTCCCATCAACCTGCATTTATCTGCCTTGACCTCCCGCGTCCAGTTCTCCTCAACCATCGCTGCCTTCTTTGAAACCTGCATACGCACAAAACAAACAAACATTTTGTTTTCCTTTTTTTTTAATGTTTGTTTTAGTTCCGCCTTAGGTTTTTTGTTAGGGTTTAGGTTAGTTCCTTTTTTTAATAATCTGATTTCATTTTTGAAACTTTGTTTAAATTCCTTTTAGTTTAGATTTTGATTTTTTTTTGTTTTGGTTATTATTTTTTTTCCTTCTTTTTTTTATTCAGTTTGATTTGATTTTACATTTGTTTTACATTTTTTTTAATTTTTATTTTAACATATGACTTTGATTTTTTTTATTTTCATTTGAAAAACACTAGAAAACCTAAAAATTTTAAAATTTTAAAAAATCTATAAAAAAAAAAAAAAAAAAATTCTGACTTTGGGATTGAGAATGAAATAAATTAAAGGGGTATTTGTGATTTCAATTAAGAAATTTTAATGTGGCCTATGACCCATTAAAAAATTAATTTATTAACCCTTTGATTTAGTTTGATTTCTTCATTTACCACATTCAACTAATTGCCTAAGGAATAATTAAAATTCTAATTTAAAGTTCCTCGGTGTCTTTGGTATTAAATGCAATTTTTGTGATTTCTCTATTGTCAAAAGCGATAAATATTTTTAAAAATCATATTGATTGTCGAAGAAAGATAATTTATGCTAGATTATCCTACATGCTAAAGTTTTGGGCATTTTACAATTAATTGTTCATGATCGTCGCTTTGCCACGTTTATAAATTTACTCTGGATAACTTGTTTTTTTATTTAGTCTATGGTTAATTCAAAATAAAAGAACTGGTCTATAATCAATTTTATCTTATGGTTGTGTCTTATTTTCATCTATCTATCTCAATTGACCAAGACTTGTTCTAAGTTCATCAAGTTGTTCATTCTTAAAATCTCCTGGAGCCTTTGTTCCACATACTATATTCATCCATCCATCTTAGGACCTACCCCCTTGACTTGTCTAGGAGAGAGTCTAAAAGGAGTGAGTAAGAATTAGAGTGACAACCCTTACTCTGAGCATTGTCGTGGTGCCTAGACACTTTGTTTCACAACATTTTTTGGCACCGTCGCCAGGAATAGAGTTTTTATTTCCTTGGTCCTCACAACATTTTTCTAATCATCTCATCTTTTCCGCCATTCATTAGCCCGTCAAGCAGCACAACATTTTTTGGCACCGTTGTCGGGGACAAAGTTTTTTGTCCTTGGTCCTCTCAATCTCTTCTCATCATTTGATCCCTTCATATTTACTCATTCATCTTCATCTCATTTTCATCATATCATCTTCTGTGTCTAAGTTAGATTTATGTCCAGGTGGCGACTCCACTTCCATCATCTTCTACAGGGGCATGTAATAGAAGAAACCCAAGTAGCTTGGCTAATCCTGCTCCGGATCTTGAAAGGGCTCTCAAAGCTAGATTACACAAGCTCTCTTCTCATACACTCCTTGACAATCTCGGCCAGGAAGCTCTCCATGACGTCCATTCACTCTTCTTGAATCCTCCTGTTCCAGACATCATGGATATCTATGGGCTTCTTAACTTTGCTAACATCTAGGGTTATCCCCATAACCTTCCTAATAATGGTCTAGACAAGCTACCGGCTTTCCAAGGAAATAATGCAATCACTGTTAAAAATCATTTATATGCTTTCCAAACTTGGTGGGCTAAATTCTCTCAGGCTCAAAATTATGAGGATGTGCAAATGAAATGCTTCGTCTTGACCTTTGAGCCGGATGCTATGCACTGGTTTAGGGATAGGCTTGATCATAGCATTGATTCATATGATTCCCTCCTTAATGCTTTTAGAGAGAAATTTGGTGATAAGAAAGAAGATCGGTTGCTAGCAAAAGCCATTATTGTCATTAAAAAGAAAGAAAATGAGACGTGTGAAGAATTTAATAGAAGGTTTAAAGGCATGCTTAAAGAAATATCTACTAATTACAAACCAACTGAAAAAATGCTTCTAGAATATTATCTTGATGCTTTCAATCCTGACACTACTTATGAACTAAGAAGGTCCAAGCCTGGTGACTACAAGGCTTGTCAAATCACAGCAGAAGAGTTGGAAAAGGATAAGAAGGCTTCTAGCAAATCTGAAATCCCTGGGTTTGATAGATCCGCTGTTAAATTAAAAGAACCTAAAGGAAAAGAAAATGACTATGAAGAAGAATCTATGCAAAAATTGCTTAAGAAGTTAGAAAATATGGAGTTAATCCAAGCTAGGATGATTGTTGATCATGCTAAGGAGATAACTGCATTACAGTCTAGGTTGATTCAAATGGAACGAGCTCAAATGCATCAACCTAGGGGTCAAAATAATAATAATAATAATCGAAATAATTGGCAGAAGAAAGGTCAGTCTAGTGAGCAGAGGCCTCCTCACCCTCTTGAAACGAATAATCTTGTGGAGGAGACCTCGCCTTATTGTAGAGCCTGTGATGAGCTTCATGAAGAAGCCACTTGTCCTACTATCAAGAGAATCATGCATCATGAGATGTTTGGGACAAACAACCAGATAAATGTGGTTGGTAAAGAATATCGTTTGTCGCAGGAAAATTGGGAAGAGGTCAAGGGAAATAGTCAATCCGTCAAACCTTTTACATCTTCATATAGTATCAATAATTTTGGTCAGGAAACTAATGTCTTAATTAAGCTCTTTGGTGAGAAACCTCCACCTAAGCAAGTCCTTGAAATCGCTAAGGACAAGGGGTTAACTTATCAAAGGAGAAATCAAAATGATAATCCAGTTAATTCTCGAAGTCTTAATTTTGGATCAGCTTCTGGAATGAATATTGATTTAGGAGGTTGGTTTAATAACTCTAAAGTTTTGGTCCCTGTCACCGAAATAGTAAAGATCCCCTCCCAAAGGACTAAGTTATTGAATGCTATTAGTAGCACCCAGGTAAATGCTACTCAAGAGGAACCTCCTGAGGCTTTCTATTAGGATGCTCCCATATACTTGCAAAGTATGGATTCTGATAATAAAGAACACTCTTCGTTCTTCATTACTTTGCTTGTGAACAATTATCACTTATATAACTGCATGCTTGACTCTGGTGCTTCCGCTTGTGTGATGACTAAGAGAGTCATGGAACAACTTAACTTAAGGATATCTAGGCCGTACTATAACATATGTGCCATGGATTCGAAGAAAATTGAAGTTCATGGGTTGATTAAGGACTTACAAGTCCATTTGTCTGTCTACCCTGATATTGTGATGGTCATGGACATAGTTGTGGTTGATGTGCCTGATGGTTGGGTTATGTTGTTGTCTAGGAAATGGGCCTCTAATTTAGGAGGAAGCATACAAATGAATTGGTCATATGCTATGATTCCTTCCCCTAATGGTCAAATATACCTTAAGTTAAACAGAGAGCCTGAAAGGAGATTCCATGTGGAAGATCCTAAAAGTCCCCACAATGAAATCATAAGTGAAAAACCAAGCCTAGGGAATCATGCTATCCTATCTAATTCTATCATTCCCTTGGAGGCAAGGTTGAAGAAAAAGTGGGTAAGGACTTACAAGTCCATCTGTCTGTCTACCCTGATAGCATGATGGTCATGGACATAGTTGTGGTTGATGTGCCTAATGCTTGGGGTATGTTGTTGTCTAGGAAATGGGCCTCTGATTTAGGAGGAAGCATACAAATGAATTGGTCATATGCTATGATTCCTTCCCCTAATGGTCAAATATACCTTAAGTTAAACAAAGAACCTGAAAGGAGATTCCGTGTGGAAGATCCTAAAAGTCCCCACAATGAAATCATAAGTGAACAACCAAACCTAGGGAATCATGCTATTCTGTCTAATTCTATAATTCCCTTGGAGGCCAAGGTTGAAGAAAAAGTGGGTAATTTAAAAGATAAGGTTTGGTATATATACTTTCATGGTGCAACATCTAGGCATGGTAAAGGTGCAGGGATTGTCCTAAAATCTTCCCTTGGTCATATTTTCAAATTTGCCTATCGATTAGAATTTGAAGCGACCAACAATGTCGCTGAATATGAAGCCTTTTTGTTGGGTATTGAATTGGAAAAAGCTTTAAAAGTTAAATTGATAAGTATCAAGAGTGATTCAGATTTAGTTATCATGCAAATTAAAAATAAATTCACATTTAAAAATCAGAGATTAAAAAATTATAGAAGGTTGTGTGGGATATCATGGAGTATTTTGATGTCATTAACCTTGAAGCTATCCCAAGGGAGCAAAATAGTTTGGCCAATGAGTTAGTTGTTGCTAGTTCCACCATGCAATTATCTGATAATTTAATTAAAGATAAAATTAAAATAGAAACCTTCTGTCCCAGATAATTCTAAGCATTGGCGGGTCTTTGATGATGAAAGACAAATTATTTGCTTCTTGGACAATTTGGATAAGTTTCAAGGTTTTCTAGTAAATTATAAGGAGGATGGACCTGATATCGATGAAGATATTTTAAATCCTACTCCTCGAAATGTTGTTGCTCTTGAGAAACACTTTGATCGACATGATGTTGTTAAGAAGAAAGAGGAAAATAAAATTGATCCTGGAGAGTTTGTTGAAGTAAACATGAGTTTGTTGAAGTAAACATTGGTACATCTAAAGATCCTAGAATTATTAAAATTGGTAAGGGTACTAATGAAAATGAAATAAAGAAATTAATAAAGTTACTTCACGAGTATAGGGATGTTTTAGCTTTTTCTTACGATGAATTAAAAGGCTATAGGGAAGATGTTATGGAACATACTATTCCCTTAAAGGATGAAAATGCTAAGCCATTTCGTCAAAAACTTAGACAAATAAATCCTAAATTGGCCCCCTTAGTCCAAAAGGAGCTCACAAAGATGTTGGCTGCTGGCATTATTGCTCAAACTAGGCATTCTACATGGTGTTAAAAATTGGTGATCGTTAGGAAAAAGAACGATACAATCAGATTGTGTGTCGATTTCAAAAACCTTTATTTAGCTTGTAAAAAGGTTAATTACCCTTTGCCTAATATGGAGACCATGTTGCAAAGAGTGACAGGATCTGGGATGATGTCATTGTTAGATGGTTTTTCCGAATATAATCAAGTTTGGGTAAAAAGGAGGATCAACATAAAACGACTTTCACCACACCATGGGGAACATTTGAATACATAAGAATGCCTTTCGGTTTAACAAATGTTGGGGCTACTTTCCAAAGGGGCCATAAACTATGCTTTTAAAGGTTTAATTGGAAAAATCATTGAAATATATCAAGATGACCTTATTGTTTTTTCTAAAAATTGTATTGATCATATAAGTCATCTTAGGCAAGTTTTTGACAAATGTAGGGAGTTTGCCATTTCCTTAAATCCTGCTAAATCTATCTTTGGGGTGACTGAAGGGAAGTTACTTGGTCACATAATTTCAAAGGATGGGATCAAGATTGATCCTGAAAGGGTTGAGGCAATTCAAAAGATTCCTCTGCCCCATAATCTAAAATCCCTCCAGTCCTTCCTATGAAAAACAAATTTCCTTAGAATGTTTATTCTGAATTACGTAGAATTCGCAAAGTCTATTCAAAGTTTTTTGAAAAAAGACGCATTATTTATGTGGAAAGAAGACAGTAGAAAGGCTTTTCAAGAAATAAAGAATGCTATAGCCAAAGCTCCTATTTTAATCAGTCCCAATTATTCCAAGGATTTCATGATTTTCTCTTTTGCTTCTGAGGATGACATTGCTGGTGTCTTACTTCAAAAAAATATGGGCAAGAACAACCTATTGCTTTCATGAGTAGGGCGCTTCAGAATTCTGAGTTCAATTACACTACCATGGAAAAGCAAGCTTATGCCTTAGTTAAATCTCTTAAGCATTTCAGGACATATGTGGGATATTCCAAAGTCATAGCTTACGTCCCACATTCTGCTGTCAAAGATATATTAACTCAAACTAATTGCTTAGGAACCCGTGTTAGGTGGGTAATGAAAATTCAAGAATATGATTTAGAAATTAAACCCACCAACTTGGTCAAGGGTCAAGGTTTAGCCGAGATGTTAATTGAAAATAACGAGAAAGCTCTTGGTTTGATTTGTCTTAACGATTCATCTTCACCTAAGCTGCAAAGGTTAGGAGAGCATGAATGGTATAAGGATATTATATATTACCTATTGAATCTTACATGTCCTAGCCATTTAGTTGCTCATAAAAGAAGGGCTCTTAGATTAAAGGCTTCTAAGTATTGCCTCATGAAGGATGGCCTAGGGTGGCGAAATCCAGAGGGCATTATACTTAGATGTGTTGACGAAGTTGAGTCTAAAAAGTTGATTTCCGAGTTTCACTCTGGATTTTGTGGAGGGCATTATGCTACTAGAACTACCGCCCACAAAATCCTTAGAGCTGGATATTACTGGCCTTCAATTTTTACTGATGTGCACAAATTTGTTAGATGTTGCCAATCCTGTCAACTATTCACTGGGAAACAGAAGCTAGCTGCCCTGCCCCTTCAACCTGTGGTTGTTGAGGCTCCTTTTCTACATTGGGACTGGATTTCATAGGGAAATTTCATTAAAATCCTAGCAATGGCTACTCATAGATTTTGACCGCTACTGATTATTTTAAAAAAATTGGTAGAAGCCATTCCAACTAAGAATGCCATTGAAAAGGTTATTATGGACTTTCTTGAAAATCAAATAATTACTAGATTTGGTGTCCCTGCCAAGATCACTACTGACAATGCTAAGGCTTTCAGTTCTATGGAACTTTCATCATTTTGTTTTAATTACGGCATTGTGTTATCTCATTCATCTAACTATTATCCTCAGGGTAATGTCCTAGCTGAATAAAGTAATAAAAATCTTATAATCATATCAAGAAAATAGTGGGAGATAACAAGCAATCTTGGGACAGAAAAATCAAGTATTCTTTGTGGACAGATAGGATAACAAAAAAGAATGTTACTGGCAAAAGTCCCTTTGAATTAGTCTATCGCCTAGATGCAACTTTGCTAGTGCACCTTAAATTGCCAGCCTACCAACTCCTTCAGCACTTTACTGACGATAAAACTGTTGTCCAGAATAGAATGGATCCGCTGTAGAGTTCGATGAAACTCGTAGGAAGGCTTTTGATAATATGTATAAGAATCAATCTAACACCAAGAAAATATCTGACAAAAAATCTCGTCCTAGATCTTTGCAGTTTGGAGATATGGTCTTGTTGTGGGATCGAAAGAATGAAAAACCAGGAAAGCATAACAAATTTGACAGTTTGTCGCTGGGACCATACATCATTCGAGGCATTGTTGGACCCAACTCATTCCATTTGAGCACATTAGAAGGCAAACCATTAGATTTACCCACGAATGGCCAAATGCTCAAATTGTACTTCAGAGAAGACACCTGATGCCACTGGGCATCCTTTGTATTGTATTCCTAACCCTACACCCTTTCATTTCAGAATTTCATTTTCTAGTTATGTTAGATTTATGTTTTTCATGTTATTAGGATAGTTAATAAATGAAGAGCTTATATCTTTCCTGTGCTTAATATTATATGATGATTTTTAAATGGACGCTACTTATGTTATCTTGTGTGTTGCGTGGATGTAGATTCTAGATTCTCACATTCCTCCGGTGCAACAACGTGTCCCCAAGTAGAGCCAGATGTTGACCACTATGTGTCAACGACCCATAGCAGTACATCCTCTTTCTTCGCAAAAAGGGTAGCGCCTAATCGATGTGTCTATGCTGTACAACTATCATCATCACCCTGATCATCATGTTATAAGGTAAACCCATTCTGCATGTATATGATGTAAATAATCTCAGCAAAACCGTGTCATGTATGTAACAACCTAGGTAAACCTACTTTTCTGGTGATGATCTACATTCTGGGAGGTTTTTTGTCTCACTGATGCCTTCTCAGATGGTCAATAGAGTTTTCCTTTAGTCTTACCCCAAAGCTAGAATGGATTTTGTAAAAGTGATTTGGGAATAATCCTAATTATTTGGTTAGGTTATTTTATTACAAATTGCTTGGTCTACTGGATTATATTTGTGTCGCAAAAATGGGTAGTCTGTGAGGGCCTATTACAAATGGGTTTTCCCCCTTATGATGTAAAAAATATGAAAATCATGATGTAAAGTGCCTTGAGGGTTGGAAAAATAATTTATCCTCTCATAGGCTAATTAATTAAATTTTCTGGCCAAAAATTAATTAAAATCCTAACCCAGAAATTTAATTAATTCTAGGTCCTAGGTAAATTTAAATTCTCCAAAGGAAAAATTCGTCGATCTTTAAAAATTAAATTTTAAGAGGCCCAGGGACTAAGGTAAATTAATTATTTTGATAAATTTTAAACCTTTGATCCCTGAGGTTAAGTCAAAGTCAAAATTTTGGGAAAATTAACTCAAAAATTTAATTTGAGTTAATTAAAATGCATTTAATTAAAAAATTCGAATTTCCCCAAATATTTTAAATATTTCGACGAATGAGATTAAAATTTTCATCTTCATCAACAGTTGAGATTGCTTTGACGAGGATCACTCGAACTAGCCGTTGGAGGATTTATCTTTAAATAGGAAGTCATTTTTCAATCGATCTATCCGATCTCTGAGTCGTGTGCTAAGCAAAAAGCTCTTGCGTAATTTTCTCCTGGATAATAAAGAAAGACTTTGGGGTTACATTTCGTTAGTGTTACTCTTCATGGAAATACTATAAGATGTGTTGTTTTCATGCATAAAAAAATTAGCCATTGATGATAGCTTCTGAAGAGTGATTTGAGTACAGGTATCTTGCTCAGTCACTGGGGTTTAAGTGATAATTTAAATTTTGAATGTAATAGCAGGTATCTCTATTTATCTAAATTTTATTATCATTTTCTCGCTCTATTTTAATGGTTGGTTTGAGTTTTGCAGGAAAATCTTGATTTTTAGAAACCTTGGGCGTTAAGGGATGTTTTCAGTTGGACTAGCCAACTTTTGATATGTGTTTTCTGAAGAGCCCAGCCAAATTAGCTCCAATCTTATCATAAGCTTTTATGTGTATATACACGAAGGGTTTTGAGTTAAGCATCTCCCTTAAAATTTAAAATTTAATTTTTGTATAGGAAATTGATAGATCTGGCTGTTGAGAGCTTTAGATTATCAGATCTGGGAGCAGAGTTGGACTCATACTCCTCAGATCTAATGGATCTACCATTCTTGTGCATAGATCTGTATTTTTTTTGGTCTTCTTACTTGGGTTTCTGGGGTTTTATTTATTTTTTTGTATATATGGGTTCTAGGTGTTTTTGTTTTCAGGTACATGTTGCAGATCTGAAAAAGAAGTTTGATTTGAAGCCAAATCTAGGCCCTGGAGGGTAAAATCTGGCCTCAAAATCATTTTTGCAGGGATATTATCCAACTTTTTTGTAGTCCAAGGGTTGAAATTTTTTTAATCTGTAAATTTTTTATAAGGGATTCACTAATAAATCTAAAGCATAAAAAAATTGCATTGATGTAATACTCGTTTCTGGGTTTATTTTGGGTTTTTAAAAGCTACCATTGGGTGCCTGAAACCGCTGTCTAGGTTTTTTCTTCTTGCTGTAAAAAATTGCGAATTTTATTTGTTGCCTGAGGTATTCATTTTATTTTATTTTTATTTTTTTGCCTGCGTTTTTCTTTTGGCTGCATTTTCCTTTTGTTGTGTCATTCCATCCCCCCACGTGATTTCCCTATGTCCTCACTGCCTGTCCACAGTCCTTCCCTCTTTTCTCTGCCAGCCCACTGCCTCTTCGAAAATCCTCCATTCCCCTTGACCCGCGCATCCCTCTCCCCATCTGTGTGCTGCCTCAAATCCGTTATTCCTCCTTTGCTGCCATATCCTTTCTCCATCAAACCCACAAGCCCTCACTGCTAACGTAGCTTTCCCTATGATGCTGTCATCGAACCCTTCACGTTGCCTCTCCACTGCTCCTTCGCGTCCCAACCTGCGTGCTCTTCTCCATCCGCAGCGACGACTCCAGCGAGTTAACCTACAGCGCCTCGCCCTCCTGTTAACCTGCGGTTATCTGCCTTGACCTCCCACATCCAATTCTCCTCCATCGTCACTGCCGCCTTCTAAACCTGCATACACACAACAAACAAACATTTCGTTTTCATTTTTTTTTAATGTTTTTTTTAGCTTCACCATAGGTTTTTCGTTAGGGTTTAGGTTAGTTCGTTTTTTTAATAATCCGATTTCATTTTTGAAACTTCGTTTAAATTCCTTTTAGTTTAGATTTTGATTTTTTTTGTTTTGGTTATTGTTTTTTTTACTTTTTTTTAATTCATTTTGATTTGATTTTACGTTTGTTTTACATTTTTTTTTTATTTTTTTTTTAACTTATGACTTTGATTTTTTTTATTTTCATTTGAAAAACACTCGAAAACCTACAAATTTCTAAAATTTTAGAATTTTAAAATCTAAAAAATTAAAAATAAAAATTGTGACTTTGGGATTGAGAATGAAATAAATTAAAGGGCTATTTGCGTTTTCAATTAAGAAATGTTAATGTGGCCTGTGGCCCATTAAAAATTTAATTTATTAACCCTTTGATTTAGTTTGATTTCTTCATTTACCACATTCAACTAATTGCCTAAGGAATAATTAAAATTCTAATTTAAAGTTCCTTGGTGTCTTTGGTGTTAAATGCAATTTTTGTGATTTCTCTATTGTCAAGAGCGATAAATGTTTTAAAAAATCATATTGATTGTCAAAGAAAGACAAATTTTGCTAGATTATCCTACATGCTAAAGTTTTGGGCATTTTACAATTAATTGTTCATGATCGTCGCTTTGCCACATTTATAAATTTACTCTAGATAACTTGTTTTTTATTTAGTCTATGGTTAATTCAAATTAAAGGCACTTGTCTATAATCAGTTTTATCTTATGGTTGTGTCTTATTTTAATCTATCTATCTCAATCGACCAAGACTTGTTCTAAGTTCATCCAGTTGTTCATTCTTAAAATCTGCTAGAGTCTGTGTTCCACAGACTATCTTCATCCATTCACCTTAGGGACTACCCCCCTTGACTTGTCTAGGAGAATCTAAATGGAGTAAGGATTAGAGTGACAGCCCTTACTCTGAGCATTGTCGCGATGCCTAGAAACTTTGTGTGACAATAGCTCTCTAAGCATCATGGTTTTGTTTGACCCAGCTCCACCTCTATGCTTCTCCTTCAGGTGACAAAAGTCCCCAAAGGATAGTCATTTTAATCTATGGGTCCAATTCATCATACTAATCAATGCCCTCTGAAAACAACCGCAACAGGGCCGCAAATGAATCTAGCTTTGTTGTAGGTCTGTCAATGAATTGTGGCATGGTGGGGTGGCTAGAAGGTCCAATCGTGTGTGGGGTCTCTGGCTAGTTTGTGTGTGCATGAGCCTAGCTTCCCTCACTAGTTCAAGATCCACCATCACCACTATTGTCTTGTATGCCCTGAAGTTGCAACTGCGTACTAGCCAGTTGTGCTAGCATATCCATCATTAGCTTCTATTGTCTGGTTAACTCTGCAATTGTCGACTCTCCTCCCTGTTCCAGCTACTCAGGATTTTCCATGTGCTCTTCATCCCAATCCTCATGCTCTCTAGCATGCTCTAACTTAGTGTCTAAAAAAGGGCCAGGCACTCGACCTCTACCACGCCCTCTTCTACCTCGGCCCCCGCCTCTGTGAAAGACAACACCCACAAAATGAGGTGGCATTACTAGTCCCTGTGCTCACAACTGGCCAAGAACATGCTCTAATACCACTATAATATTCCTACTAGGAAATTAACAGTAAATACAGAGCTATGAACTAGGAACAAAAATTCAAGTTTAAAATCAAGCACCTAAATCAGAACACCAACAAAAATGAACAGAACAGCTGAGCTATTTTATTAAAATTTGAAATCTGGGTACATATGAGTAAGAACAATGGAACTTGGGTGTGCTTATGCAAGCTACGCAAAACCCAGGTGGAAATTCGCTGACCCAAATGCTGGAATGGCTCCCCACAAGAACTGCGGACTACCCAGAAATTTTGCTAACTTGTAATGTCCCTTCCTAAATTATTTTGGAATAGGATTAATTCTACATTTTGGGGCCAATTTTGGAGGAAATGGGGCCCATTTGATTTTTATTAGAACACTTAGGAGTTAGAAGTAATTTATTTTGGTTTTGTTAGTAGCATGTGGGGGGCACCCACACAAGGAAATATGCACTCCCTAAGCCTATGGTTCGAATTGCATGAGAGGGAAAATCAATGGCTTAGTGAGGGACCCACGAAGGAGGGAAAAAGGCTCCACAAAATCTATAAAAGGAAGGTAGCACTCTTCATTTGATCATCTTTGGCATATCGAATTTCTTCTTAGTTGCTTGAGTTTCTTAGCCAGGTCACTTCTTGTTTAGCAAGAGTTTTCCAAGCGGATAACTCACCCTTTCTTCGGGGGACTTCAAGTGCCACCCTAGAGAGGTTCATCCATATTCTCCCGAAAGTGATTTTCAGTGTGGTTTCCAGCATTTGTATTCAGTGCCTCTAGGGGGTGCGTATTTCTAGAGGACAGTGTAGGAGAAACCAAGTTGAGATCTTTGCATTCTTCAAGGGAGCTTTTGTCAAGAGAAATTTCAGGAGAGAAGCTCTGGTGATTTGCTTCCATTTGGGTGAGTTTTTGGGCTAGATGAGAGAGCTATCATTCAGTGGGGTTTTCGCACTTCCTAGGCTAGCGCAGAAGGAAGAGATTGGGCACACATGGGAAGTGGAGACTCAGCCATTGGATTTGTTCCTTATCGAGAGAAATAAGGGAAGAATTAGTGGAGGTGATTGCTACTTTTCCGGAGTATTTGAGAAGGATTTTGTTGTTGTATTGATAGGCAATTTGCTTCAGCAATTTTGGAGGGCGTAGTGCCTTTTGGGGGTCAATTTTGGAAGGTCAAAACCAGGCCAAACCATTTCTGGGTTTTTGTGGGTTTTGCCTGAGGAGTTTAGAAATAATTTTTCAGAATTTTCTGAGCACTGGAGGTGGGGTTTTCAGCCATATCGTTGCAACAGACAGTGCAGACTGCAGAATTGTTGGGCACTACGCAATGCAGTAGTTGGTCAATTGTTTGTAGCTCCAGATTGTCATTGCTTCACCTAGGCTTTGCTCCACTTGCCTTTGAGGCAAGCCCAAGTGCATTCCTTCCATATTTTGTACCCTTGCACCCGTTTATAATAAAATGGTTTCGTTGCCTCAATATTTTTTATTGTTATGGGTGATTTCTAATTGTTTTGAAATTTCTGTGATGAAAAATTGTTATTTGCTTGTATCTCACTATTTTTCCTATTTTCGAACATTACATAGCTGCTACCCAAATGGAACTAGAACTCTACTCTAAATAATGCCCAGAAAATTCTGCAAAATTAGCCTCGAGTTCCTCACACCAAAGTTCCAAACCCACAAAAACCCAAAAAGTGTTTAGGCTAATTTTGGGACCTAGAAAGCCCTCCAAGAAGTGCAAATTGCCTTTATGGTTGTGGTACAAACTGTTGGAGAGAAATTTGCTACCAAGACCCCATATCAACTCCCCGGAGGTTTCTCCAAGCTCCATTGAAAATTGTTCTCCAAAATTACAGCCTTTTCCAACCCTTGCTCCCACAAATCACCCTCTTCTCAACCCCTGCATAGACTTGCCCAGAAACCCCTGCGCACTACCAGAAAAAGGGAAATTCGGCCCACAATATCACTACCTTTTAGCCTTGCAAATTCACCATAAAATTAATGGCGCAAAATAGGGAACCCTCTTGAAAATTATCCAGTGCTCCAACCCACTGTAGTTGGTACATAAATGAACAACTCGAACTACCTGTGCGCCTAAGAAATGCGCAGAAGTGGGAAATCTCATGCAAATGAAGCTCTGTAAGAGCCCTGAAATGGACTCCCAAAATTCCTCACTAGGGAGACATTGGAAGTTCTCCAAAATGAGGGTTGAATTTCGCCTAAAACTCTTATGCTAAACAACACTCCAGTAGCAGAAGTGTCCTCAGACACATAATTTTATTAATCAGAAAAAAATAATTACATAATTGATTTGCAAGAGCTTACACCCGAACAACAAAACACTCTTGCAATGAGCTATTTATAAGCTCCATGTCCTAACTACCTCTAATTATGGATCACTTATTAAATAACAAGTGTCCATTTACATTAAATGCTATTCAAACCAACTAGCTAACTAATCTCCTAAAATAGAGCCTAAGATACGACACATTTGGAGAGTCATATCTAGTTACAACAATATGCTAATTCTAAAAGTCTCCATTAAATAATTAAACATTCTAGAATAATAATTATTAATTTAATATCTTAAATTAATAATTATGTTATTCTAATTTTATAACCTATGATAAAAAAGTATTTTTGGATCATCTAACATTCCCCCCTATGATCCAAAGATACATTACAACAGATACCAAGTTCATCCCTGAACTTAGTAAATTTTATTCTGCCAAGCGGTTTGGTGAAAATGTCGGAGATCTGATCTTCGGAAGGACAATAAACTGGTTTGAGGACATCTTTGGCAATGAGCGACCTGATATGATGATACTTGGTGTCCACATGCTTTGTCTTTGAATGAAAAACTGGGTTCTTGGCAAGTTTGATGGCTGACTGGCTGTCAATGAACAATGATGTAGCTTCTGCCTGAGAAATGCCCAAGTCCTGCAAAATTCGGCGCAACCAAACAATTTCACATGCTGCTTCCCATGCTGAAATGTACTCTGCTTCTGCTGAAGAAGTGGCCACTGTAGCTTGTTTCTTACAACTCCAAGATACCGCTGCTGACCCCATATTCATTAAATACCCTGATGTTGATGCTCGATCATCAATACTCCCAACAAAGTCGGCATCAGAATATCCACCAAGTACAAAATTTTTAGTCTTTGTGTAAAGAAGACCAAAATCTTTTGTTCCTTGGATATATCGAAGAACTCTTTTGGCTGCATTCCAGTGGCTGTCTCGTGGTTCCTGCATAAAACGTGAAAGAATACTGACTGCATAAGATAGATCAGGACGAGTATTTGTCAAATAAATCAAGCTGCCAATCAACTGCCTGTAAGTTGTACTGTCCACCTTTTCCCCCCCTTCAAATTTTGAAAGTTTCAAGTTTTGCTCCATGGGGGTGAGAACGGGCTTGCAATCTTGCATGCCAAATCGCTGAAGAACCTCTGCTGCATACTTACTCTGTGAAATGAAAATATGATGTGGACGTTGGAAGACTTCAACTCCAAGATAGTAGTGAAGTAATCCCAAATCTGTCATCTTAAAACCTGCTTGTAACTCCTTTTTTACCTGTGCAATATGATCATCATGATTGCCAGTGATGATCAAATCATCTACATACATAACAAGAATTACCAAATATTTTCCCTGTTGTCGCACATACAAAGTATCATCAGATTCACTGCGATCAAAACCAACTTTCTTAAGGTAATCATCCATCTTTGCATACCAAGCTCGGGGAGCTTGTTTTAACCCATATAAAGCCTTGATCAATTTGTAGACTTTATGTTCTTGTCCTTCAACTTCAAAACCTGGTGGTTGGGTCATATACACGTCCTCCTGTAAATCCCCATTGAGAAAAGCACTTTTCACATCCATTTGATGAAGTTTCCATCCTTTTTGAGCGGCCAATGCAAGTGTTAATCGGATGGTGTTCCATTTAGCTGTTGGAGCAAAGGTTTCTTCATAATCAATGCCTTCCTGCTGCGCAAAACCTTTGGCGACAAGTCGTGCTTTATACTTGTCAAGTTCACCCTTCTGGTTATACTTAATTCTGAAACCCATTTGCATCCGATGGGTTTAACATTTGCTGGACATTCAACAAGTTTCCAAGTGTTGTTATCAATTACTGCTTTATATTCGTCAACCATAGCCTGTTGCCATTCTTTATGTTTTACTGCCTCTTTGTATGTGGAAGGTTCAGTAAAATCATTTGCTATCAAGGCAAAATTGCCTTCACTTCTATGTGTCCTTCTGGTGCCAGTTTTATTCTGTTCATCAGGCTTGACATCTTTCAAAAGTTGAACTGCCCATTTCAGAAGTTGGTGCTCACTTGTTTGTGCTTTGTAAAGTCCCCATCATTGTAAAGAGGATTAATATAAACTGATGTACGTCGTTCAGGTGAAGAATGTGGAGAATCACTGTCAGAAGAACTGCTGCTGGTTGGAGATGCGGATGAACTGCTTGAAGACCCTGTTGCTGGTGTGGATGTAGATGACTCATCTTCAGAGGAAGGAAAATCAAGTTCATACCAATTTGGTGAAGTTGGTTGACTTTGCTTTTTATCATTTCTTTTACTTCCCTTAGATTCTAACTTGTGAAGAAGATTTTCAATTTCTTCAGCACTCTTACTCTCTGTTTCATCAAAAATGACATCCCTGCTCACAATAAATTTTCCGTTGGTCAAAAGACGATACCCTTTCTTCTCATCAGAATAGCCAATCATTGTGCATTTTAAACTTCTTGAGTCAAGCTTAGTTCGTTTTTCTTTCGGAACTAAGGCATAACACACTGACCCAAAAACTCTAAGATGTTTAACTCGAGGTTTGAAACCAAACCAAGCTTCATAAGGTGTGATTCCATCTAAAGAAGCAGTTGGAGATCTGTTTCTTAAGTAGACAGCTGTATGAATTGCTTCCGCCCAATATGTTGGACTTAACCTCTTAAAGGTTAACATGGATCTCGCCATTCCTAACAAAGTGCGATTCATTCTTTCGACTACTCCATTTTGCTGTGGAGTGTAAACATTAGTGAGATGTCGTCTTATGCCATTTTCACTGCAATAAGTTTTGAATTCATTTGAAGTGAATTCTCCCCCATTATCCGTCCTGAGAGTACCTATCTTTTCTTTGACTTCATTTTCAACAAGTTGGCGAAAAATTTTAAACTTATCAAATGTTTCTGACTTGTTTTTCAAGAAGTAAACCCAAGTCATTCTGCTGAAATCATCAATGAATAGTAAGAAATACTTGCAACCACCAAATGAGGTTTGTAGTGGACCACAAACATCACTGTGAATTAGTTGTAGCCGCCTGTTTTCACGCCATGAACTTGTTGGAAAACTTTCTCGATTTTGTTTACCATAAATGCAAGCTTCACATTTTGCATTTTCCCTTTTGAATGTGGGAAGTCCTTTAACCATTCCTTGTTTCTGCAATTGAGAAAGACTCTCAAAATTCAAATGTCCATATCTAACATGCCATAGTCTGATAGGTGAAATACCTGTAGTCACTGCCCCTGCAAAATCAGAATGCCTTGGAATAACTATCCCTTTCATCCGTAACAGTTTTCCATCTTCATAACCTGTCATAACTGTTTTCAAGTTCTGTTTCACTGAATTAATCTTCACTAAACCATCTTCCATTATCACTTGATGTCCTGCTTGTCGAATCGTGACTAAAGAGAGCAAATTTTTCTTGAAACTGGGTACATACCATACATTGGAAATCAATTTTTCTCCAATGTCAGGGAGAAAAACTTTTACTACTCCTTTTCCATAAGGAGTATGTTTTGTATCATCAGCCAGAAAAATTGAATTAAGTTGGCATTCTTGAAAATTCCAGAAAAAATCACGTCGACAAGTCATGTGCTGAGTTGCCCCGGAATCCAAGATCCAGGCATCTTCATAGTCACTTCTAAGATGAGATGAAATTTGTGATGCTGGTGAGGAAGTAAAAACATATTCTGAGCTATATTCATCTTGATCATTTGCAAATTGTGCTGAATGCTGCTGAAACTTGGGAATTTTATTAAGTGAAGTTCGACAATCTTCAGCATAGTGGCCAACTTTGTTACATCTTCGACATACAATTTGACTTAAGTCTCTTCCTCGTCCTGAAGATTGTCCTCTGCCTCTGCTTTGACCTCTATTTGGAGATTGTCCTCTACCTTGACTATTATATCCTTGTGCTTGAAAATTGCCTCTTCCTTGGTTGTTTCCTCTACCTTGAAAATTATTTCTTCCTCCTCTGTTAAAATTGTTGCCTCTACTTTGGCTTCTGCCTCGATTTGCTTGATTTTGATTCCATCGGCCTCTTCCTCGAGAACTATCTGTTGAAGACTTACTTGTGCTGGCTTCTGTGAGAAAAACATCTTCACCAACTTTCTTCTTCTTCCCAAAAGTTTTATCATGCTGACTTAACATTTCACAAAGTTCATCAAACTTTAGTTTTTCTAATTTCCCAGTTACTTGTAAAGTCTCTAAAAAATGCGTATAAGAAGAAGGAAGCCCAGCAATTACAATTGTGACCATAAAGCTATCATCAATTGCGGGAAAACCAGCATTAATAATCTCTTGCTTGATATTCTTAAGTCTTGAGAGATATTCAAGAACATCACCACCTTCAGTTAATTTTTGTTGCAACAATTTTAATTGTAGATCAACCTTCTTTGATTCAGGCTGAGTATCAAAGAGGTCCTTAAAAGTTTTCAAGGCAGTCCATGCATCTGTGGCATTCTCTATATGTACATACATTTCATCATTTACAGACGATTTAATAAGAGCTAAGGCTTTAGCATTCTTGATTTCCCATTTTGCCAGTGCATCTGCATTTGTGGGTTTATTCGGCTTTACATCTCCATCACATATTCCTTGCCATAATTCATTGTAAATGAGTGTGCTTTCAATAAGACGATGCCACGTTTTATAAGATTTGGTGCCTTCAAGTTTGTCAGAATCAGAAAATAAGTTAATTAACTTAGACATTTTTAGCGATGAAGAGACGCACCAAGAAGCAGAACAGAAAGGACAAGATAGTCGACACAACACACCACGCAAAAAAAAAAAAACACGATCTATCGGGGCTTGGCCTTGACCCTCGAATAGTCGTCAAAACAGGAGAATATTGACTGAGCTTTGCACTTGGCTCTAGTCAATTCCTCAAATTTTTACAGGGCAACTTTCAAAATTTGACTTTTTACAATGGTGCTTTTGCACAATCTCATAAAAAATTTACCCCCCCCTCAAAGTAAAAAATTACTTTGAGTTACATTTATCTCCGTAAAAAAAATTCTCCTTATTGCTCCAAAAAATTACAATCACCTTATTGCTCCATTACAATAAATACCCAAAATTACAAATCCCCTTATTACTCCTCAAACAATAAAAAAACAAACTCCATATCTCTCCAAAATACAATATGCCCAAAATTACAAACCATTAGATCGCTCCAAACTTATCACTCCATTACATAAGGAATTAGAAATACTCCTTATATCTCTTTAAAATTTCATAAAGACTTTATAAACACTCTTTAAAAAAGTCTTTACATACGTTCCATTAACCATTGACCATGTCCAGCAAAGTCAATGAGCAGCTTGCTTTGAATACAATGACTGCAGATTACGGTTTTTCAGATGTTCAACGTGCAAATAGAAGTCTTCCTTTGATTTGTTCTGCTCAACCATCGAAACTCACTGAAGGCTCTACATACGATAGAATACAAATACAATAATTTTGAAGGTCACACGCATAGTTCGCCGTTTTTGAGTGGAAGAGAAGTTAGACCCGCTGCGGGAGAGACACTTCTTCTTTTTTTAAATCGAAACCCCTGGTTGTGTATTTATTGAAGATCCCCGGTAGGAGTTCCCACAGTAAAAAGAATATTAAAACTAGAACCGTCCACATGATCGTTGCATCATCATTCAATCACAAATGCAACACAAATTTAATGATGTCTCTACATCAATCTGAATCTATCCGGATCTTGAACACTACGCAGACAAATGTAATTGTTAATGAAATTCTTATATAGAAAAAAAGACGAAATTTATTGCAAACCTCATGAACTTTGTGGAAATAGTTCAAATTAGCATGATGATTTGATGTCTGAGATTCAACGACCGAGAATCCTTCTATGCGGTCAAGGCTCTTTGGACAAGAGTTCCTTCCATGCGGCCAGTCGCAATCAATGTCTAAAAAGTGGGTAAGTAGACCTTCCAGATGTCACCAGTCGTAGATCTTCCGATGAAGGACATAGCTCAAAAAAAAAACTCCCCTTAACTTTGCCGGCAAACAAGAAAATCCCAACAGAAACGCCAACAGGTCACACAGTCTTAGGAAGCTGCAGTCGCAGCTCTTCGGGCAACGAATCCAGTAACTGCAACAGGTCACACAGTCTTAGGAAGCTGCAGTCGC
Source organism: Pinus tabuliformis (assembly GCA_031772625.1). NCBI lineage: Eukaryota > Viridiplantae > Streptophyta > Pinopsida > Pinales > Pinaceae > Pinus > Pinus tabuliformis. Next base: position 1,766,462,094 of record CM062817.1, read on the forward strand.
AGCTCTTCGGGCAACGAATCCAGTAAACGCCAACAGGTCACACAGTCTTAGGAAGCTACAGTCGCAGCTCTTTGGGCAACGAATCCAGTAAACGAAACACCAACATGAATCTCACGAGTTTATTGATCTTACACGCAAATGTCTCCACGATCATTGCACAATGGAAGTAAAGGAAATCCAATAATAATACACAGCGTGGTTTGCAAATTAAAAATCTGAAATCAATAAGGATTTTTTTTTTGTTGAACACAAAACTGTATAATTTCATACCAATTGCTGAGCACTTCAACGGAGTTGAGTTTTTTTTTTTTTTAGGATTTGATAGAGCTGGAATCTTCTCCTCAAATCAACTGCTGGAATCTTCTTCTCAAATCAACTGCAGCATTACCATAGCTCTGATACCACAATAATGGCAGAAGTGTCCTCAGACACATAATTTTATTAATCAGAAAAAAATAATTACATAATTGATTTGCAAGAGCTTACACCTGAACAACAAAACACTCTTGCAATGAGCTATTTATAAGCTCCATGTCCTAACTACCTCTAATTATGGATCACTTATTAAATAACAAGTGTCCATTTACATTAAATGCTATTCAAACCAACTAGCTAACTAATCTCCTAAAATAGAGCCTAAGATACGACACATTTGGAGAGTCATATCTAGTTACAACAATATGCTAATTCTAAAAGTCTCCATTAAATAATTAAACATTCTAGAATAATAATTATTAATTTAATATCTTAAATTAATAATTATGTTATTCTAATTTTATTCTAATTTTATAACCTATGATAAAAAAGTATTTTTGAATCATCTAACAACCCCTACGCTAAACAGCTCCAAGAAAGGTCAAATTTGTGTAAGAGTGATAGTCAAAACATGCCTCCAAAATGCTTTCTCTTTGCCTCAAGTACTCTAGACCATGTGTATGTGAAAATTCCTAGATTTGAAGGAACCCCTACTGCAGCAAATCTGAATCTACTTCACCTACTTGATTTTTAAATTACATTCATCAAGTTATTCTTTTGAATACTAAAGCAAATTACTTCTGCAGCCTACACTAATTAAATATTTGATCTCATGAAACAGAAAACAGAGCAAAGAACAAGATACATAGGACACACTTATTTTTGGACACAATAGTCCCCAGAAAAACCCAATGCGGGAAAACCGGTGCAGCAGTTCTAAGGATTTATTATTATGCAGGAGAAAAATATGAATACAAATCTAAGATGCTCATCTAGCAATCCTTTACAAAGAAAAATATTGGCAGAAAATCTAAGTGATTTTTACCTCACTTCACCTGGCAGAATTTCGGCTGATCCAACACAAGACTGGCTAAACCCCGGTTATTTCTGCGCAAGCCCCCAATAGGCTCTACGCCAGCTCTCCCAACTGTTCCGACAGTTCCCGACAATTCCAGCTGTTCCGTTAGTTCTAGATTCTGGGTGACAGACAGCTTTCTGGCTCTACGCAGACCTTTCTGACTCTGTGCCAGGACTGTGTGGGCCCAGACTAACCCAGCGTCAGCCTTTCCTAGTTACTACGCTGCCTTTCTGCAAGCTCTCTCCGCCTCTCTATAAGTATTCTCTGGAAAGTCCTCCCGGATTCTCACTACCCCTCTACCGCTGAATGATCACTCAGTTTGAATTTCTAGGCTTCCTAACCCCAGAAATCGAACTCTAGATCAATTCTCTCTCTCTCTCTATGTTTCCAAATGAACCCCAAGCCTCCATTTTATATTTTTCTTGTTGAGTCTTCAACAGCCGATTTTAAGTCTCTAATCAACGGGTAAGATTAAAACATGACTTGATCCGCTTTCTAGATCATTCTCACCCATATTTTGATTAATACCCATTAATATTTTAATTTCCCTAAGTTTAGACTTAAGAACTCCATTAAAAAATATTAATTATTTTAATAAAATACAATCAGGGTAGAATTTCACCAAACAGTTTCTGGGTTCTTTAGAACTCATGTGCCTTAGCCTCTCCACCAATTTTCAAGGCTAGAGCACTTCCGATGCTACCAAAAACTAACAGTGTACCCCCTTGGTGGTCCCCATAATCCACTAATTTGTTGCCTTTTTCCTTGTGGGTTGAATTGCCTCCCTTGGGTGGCCCCCACCTTCCACTAAGAAATCAATTTTCCTTTTTCTCCTAAGTTCAAAAATATCCAAATGTACCTCCAACACTAAAATTGCAAAAATTGCCATACTTGGAAAAATTTAAGCAATTGGGGATATCACAATTTATGTGCCCTAGAACTTGAAGTTGTTATCCCATTATTGTGATGCAGCAAAGAATAACAAAACATGTGTAACTTGGAACAACAACACAAAGGAGGCTAATTTGAAGAATAAAGCCATACTTTTAGAAAACTTGGAAGCTGAACATTTGGGTGATCATGATGAAGATCATATTCATGGAGCAAACATGCAACTCCCATCCACTAACATGTTTCCAAACGTAGGAGTTTTACCTTTATCTTAACAATATCCAACATTATATGGGACCATGTAGTTGTTGGTCATGTTCCATGAATAGTTCCCCCTACTCTTGCTCCACTTATCATAGACCATGGGAAAAGAAATTAAAAGTTTCTCGTGGCAAGAGGAAAGCTTAGTAGATACTAGATATCTTTTTCTTTTTCTTATTTAATAGTAGTCTTGAGGACATGGTATTTTGCTTTTATTATGGCTTATTTTGTAAACATTATATGACAGTTTAGGTTTAAACTTTGAACCTACCTTTGAACTATTGATTGAATCTTACAACTCTTTGGTAATGAATATGATGCTCTATTTCATTTCGTGGTTGATGTTATTTGTTACAATTTGTTGATGACAAATTTTATATGTTGAAACTTGAAGGTTGATGTTGTGGTTGATGATTGATCATTTGATGACAATGTTACAAACTATAAGTACAAGATTATTGACATTATATGTGTACTAAATGGTTGATGCTTTAATGAACATCATCAATCTAATACTTAAATCTATGCATTCATGTTTTCTGCAGTTGATTTGAAATTCTGCATTTATATATATATATGCATCAAAACATATTAAAATATGTATTATATAAACAGCTGCTATTCACTCCCCGAAGCTTTGTGAAAATTGTGCTTCCCATTCCTGCTCCCCCCTCCCAACAGTTTTGACATGGACAAAGGTGTGTAATTAGAAATCATGCCTCCAAATATGTGAACCTGTTGAAAAATGTAACTAGGTTCGGTCTTCATAATTATCATTGTACTTGTATCATTATGTATTTCATGAATAAGCAAAAGAAGAAAAAGAATTTATTATTATTATTATTTCATTAGTCAAGCATGTTCTTCATGCTTCTAGGGTTTATTGAGTCAAAAGAATATTTTTCATGAGTCAATTTATTGTACTTATGTCAAGTCCCATTTAGACTTTCGGAAGAAAAATGAAAAAGAATTTTATTTGAGTCAAGAGTCAATTTTGTCCCCACAAGACCAAGTCAGCCATGCTTGGACAAGGCGGCCTTGGAAGGGACCTATTTGACCTCCAAGATGTGTGTATATAGAGAGCAGTTCGACCTCATTTGATCAAACATTGGCAGCTTTGATTTTTGTGCAAGCAAGAGCAAGAAGACAAGCGAAAATCAAAGGAGAAAAAGTCAAAGGAGACAGAGAGAAGGTCTAGAAAAAAGAAAATCAAACTTTTGTCTATCTTTGTTCACACGTGTGAACTACTAGGGTAACTCTATGAATTACAAGGCTGAGATTTTGTTTCTACGAAGGTGTTGGGACAACTCTGCGAAGGTGCTAGGGCAACTCTGCGAAGTTGCAGGTCTGGAATTCTGATCTAAAAAGCTTTGACCTTCGTTGACTTGATTGGACTTGACATGGTTGAGGAAGGCTTGAAGGAGGGATGACTTGGGTCTTGTGGGAGTCTTGGTCTTGGTTTTTGGGTCTTGGATTTCTCACTTTGATCTGATTCTATAAGAAGAGAAGTTGATTGGGTTTTCCCCCTTATGGGGTATTGCACTAGCTTGGACCCTATATCTTGTGTTCATTGTCTTTTGTGATCTTCATGGTTTATATTTTGATAATTGTTTGATGAAGAGAACATTATAAAAGTGGTAAGAAGCCAACATATATTCACAAGCAATTATCAAGTAAGAGAAATCAACCCTAATTTGCTGCCCTAGTGATTTCTCAACAGAACCTTGCCTCTGAATATATGATATGCCTCAAAGGTACCACTCAAAGAAAGATCATGCATCAAAATATGTAGCCAAATTCCCCAAATGTGAAATACTGCCCCATGTGAAATTGTGCCTGCATGTGAACTCAACAACAAAACACACCTCAAGATACATGAACATCCCTTAACATATGAAAGAAACCATAAATATATAGATCTCCATCCCTCTCATGCTTGATGAACAAGATGATGTTTAGAATCCATGACTTACATCAAGCTCCCAAAGTTCACATCCTTGTCACAGTGTGGCTGAGAAGAATTCCTTGAGATTGCAAAAATGAGCCTTGCATTTTCAGACAGGAATATGTATTGTAAAATCTTAACAAATGACAATATTACTTTATCTTGGGTTTCTACTCTATCATTGGCTCCTTGTATCTAAATTAATTGTTTAACAAGTTTTAATCTTGAAATTGGTATATGCCACTTCATGAATAAAATTATATGTGTGTGTAAAAGGTGTTTCCTTGATTGGTTACTGCTCATATATATATATATATATATATGTGTGTTACTGCTTCCTTAATTGGTTACTGCTTGCTTCCCAAAATAGAGGCACCTTAAATTTTAGCATATATAGTCAACTTTTTTATGTCAAACAAAGAAACCCATCAAAAGGATGGTACAGGTTGAAAATAGAAAGACACTGGAAATGGTGTCTATAGTGAACTGATTTGCAAATAGCTATGAAGCAATACTTTAAGGAAATATCTAAGGTCACTAAGCATTTGATCATTCGGAAATACCTTCTTACATGACAATATGAAATGATAGTCACTAAAGGCGAGGGCAGACAGTAATGCTCCCAAGAAAATGGATTTCTAATCATCATTCAAGACTCTAATCACCCAAAGTCACTACACCTGCCCTACTCCATTGCTTACAGAATAGCATGTATGGTTACAACTTATGTTCTAATCATTTTCTCCTATCCCACAGGCATCATTTCTAACAGCTGTACAAACAAATTGTAGGATTAAATAGATGATAGTAAAGTTGCACTTTTTTTTGGCAATACATCTAAGATTTTAAAAATTAAAATATATATAGATGCATCTGATGAATCTCATTTGACGAAAAACAGTTGAATAAATCTAACCTGAATTATCCATTCCAACTGTGCCACCATATTGCATGCACCCTTCAGAGTATGATATTCCTGACCCTGAGCTTGACCTGTTACTGGCATCCTCATCAACACCAATTGCATACTGTGGGTCTGATTCCAGAATTCCAAACTCATCATCTTCACCTGGCTCTTTCCTTTTGTTGGATCTTTGTTGTTTGGGATTTTGTAATCCTTTTTTACCATGCCCACATTTATAATCTGAAGAATCTGTGGCTTCAAAGGCTCGAGCATGCAATGGTGTGTAATTTGCTAGTGTACCTTTTGTCCTCCATCTTGATCCACATGCATTGCACAGCACCGGCTTCTCTGGTGGTCCATTCCGCCACAGAGGAGTGTCTGTCATAAAAATTATTCAATGGTTAAATTGGGTTATCCAAGTATCTTGCAGAACTGGAACATGAAATAAGAACATTCAAGAGCCTTGCAAAGTAATGTGAATGCCTAAATAATGAATTTAGGAAATATGACCCACTAACATATAACCCGATTCTAAAGCAATTACCATTTTCCACTACACAATCTGTTCATACTAAATATGAAATAGACGTAATATTAGGACAAAATAAATTATAGTGATGGAATTAATCTTCTCTTTTGTTCAGTCTACGAGCGAAGCTCAACTAAGTTTTCTAATTGAATTATAGGATCTGGAAAATAGTCAACAAGAATCATTGAAGAGTTTCGAGGAAAACTCATCCAATAGGTAGAAAAGAAGCAAGCTTTAAGAAACATTCTAATTAACTACAAGGGTCTTGCTACCTCTCATTTCAACAGTGGTACATATGGACATTTTTTCACTTTTCATAACACCTTTTTAAGTCCAAAGGATGCAAGTTAAAGCTTTGCAGGCCATCTGAAATTTTGTATTAAGGTATCCTAGCCCTATTATGGTCAACCATGACTGGTCCCTTTGGTCCTCACTCCTATCTCCTTTCGTCCTGGATAGGATTGGAGGACATGAAATGGATCTCATTGGAACTCATGGTTTAATGCAGCCTTGATTATGTATGGGTGATCGTAGTGGTAGGGCCAATCCAGCCCATGTAGTGCGCACCTATGTCTTCCAACATGGTCATGTGTCATAGAGTCGGTATGCATCTTTGGCTTTGGCGCAATATTCATCAAACAGTTCTCAACATGGCAGTCTCATAGTTATTAGCATTTCACAAATCCTGAGCAATGCATGCTTCCCAATGCATGGGGTCCTAGGGTCGAAAGGTCAACAAGGTCTACTTTGACCTAGCATAGAGGATTTCTTCATGATGACACCATTAGACCCAGTGTGCCCCCAAGTTGGCCTTGACACAACCTAATGGGCAAGACTTGATTCAAAGCCCAAATGAGGATGGTCTCCCATTGAGAGACTAGGGAGGGCTTGTTGCACCTGAAGAAACCCTAACGTTGGACAAAGAAGGCCCTATTTTGATCATTGGAGAGCCATGGAGCCAACGTGATGGCACCCCAACTAGAATTGGGACCCCAAAGGAGGATCTGAGGTGGATTTGAGGGAATTTCCTCAAATTTTGGATGATCCAGGCACTTTGACACTTTTTCACACCTCATCACACCTTGGCATGGCATTTGGAGCCCTAAAAGGGCATGACGTCAGCATTATTTGAGGCTACAGATCACACGTGTGGGCATTTATTGGTTATTTTGTCACTTAGCTAGTGGGTTGGCTTGTAACCCAAGGTTTTCTTATGTCAAACTTGATTTAGGGCTTTATTAGGCATAAATTGGCAGAGGTGGACCTCATATAAATAGAGGTCACCTCATTTGTATTCTCATCATCACATGTGGATCAATTCGGCCTCGCAGAAATAGACTTGTTTCCTGTGGAGATGTGATCTTTTGTGGAGTATTTGCATATGGAGACTTTCTCTTGCTTTGGAGATATCATTTTTGAACAATAAAGGATTGGTTCATGCATTTTCTTGTAAGTATTCTATGTATTTGAATATCTTTACGGCTATCGCATGGAATGGATATTGTTCGGGTTTCTATGTGCATGAACCAATCCTTTATGAAACTAGGGTATGAAATAATTAGTGGGATCAGGGTCTCCAAAGTGTCAGAAGGTCTCAAAGGGAAATTCTCAGGTAATTTTTTTTCAGTTTCTCTATAAAATCATTCCTTGTAAAAGCAATCGTTGCTAAAGATTAATAAATCCCTCATCTCCTGCACCGTTTTCCCACATTGGGTTTTTCCAGGGACAATTGTCCAAATATAACTGTGTTGATGTGATTGGTTCTTGTGCATGTATTTTTCTCTGGGTAATTGTGTGGTAACTGTAGTAGAATTTATTTTAATATTTACTGAAGGGATTTCATAAATAACTTATTGTGAATAATAAGTAGGTGAAATAAATCAGCAGTTGCAGTAGTATAATTTCAGTTTAGAAATTTTCACAACCATATATTGTAATGCATTGGCAAGAATTACTACTCCTCAAACTCTCAAGATAGAAGGACATATCAAGAAGAAAAAGGTAATAGTGTTGATTGATTCGGGTAGTACCCATAATTTTATTCATTGTAAAATAGCCAAGGAATTGAATTACTTCCTATATCTAGCACCAGAGTGTCAAGTGATGGTTGCAAATGGAGGAATCATAAATTGCTCTGGAAAGTGCCATAATATCAAGCTATCCATGGGAGAATATGTAATGAATAGTCCTATGCTTTCTATTCCAATGGGTGGTGTTGATGGTGTACTAAGAGTCCAATGGCTACAATCTTTGGGTATAATAGCTTTTAATTTTCAAGAAATTTTCTTGAATTTTTTGGGGGAACGAAATGAAGTTGAATTAAGGGGTATCACAAGGAAACCGAGAAATATAATCAACTATAAGGGCATGACATAGCTTCTAAAGAAAGAACAACGGGTCGTAATTGCACAATTATGTTCACTAGAAGTTCCCACATTGAAATCATCTATTTCTCTAGATCTCCAAAAAGTCTTTGACGATCAATCCAAGGTGTTTGAGACTCCCAAAGGCCTCCCACCTATTCGTGATTATGATCATTCTATTCATTTGATTCCAAGAAGTGTTCCTCCAAACCTCAGGCCTTACAGATATCCCTATGCCCAAAAGAGTGAAATTGAACGTATGGTTGCATAAATGCTAGAGGTTGGTAAAATTCAACCTAGTCAAAGTTCTTTCTCTGCCCCAGTAGTATTAGTGCACAAGAAAGATGGATCATGGCGCATGTGTCTAGATTATAGGGAGCTCAACAAGCTCACTATTAAAGATAAATTCCCCATTCCCGTAATTGATGAATTACATGGAGCAATTTACTTTACCAAGTTGCATCTTCATTCAGGATATCATCAAATTAGAATGAAAACTGAAAACATTCCGAAAATAGCATTTAGAACTCATGAGAGTCATTATGAATTTTTGGTCATGCCTTTTGGCCTTACCAATGCACCTTCTACATTTCAAGGTTTGATGAATTCCATTTTCAAACCCTTCCTTCGAAAATTTGTGTTAGTATTTTTCGATGATATATTAATCTATAGCTAGTCTTGGAAGGATCGTGTTCAACATGTTGACAGGATGCTCAAACTATTGGAAGAGAAACAACTATATGCAAAAACCTCCAAATGTTTCTTTGGAGTACAGGAGGTGGAATATCTGGGTCATATTGTATCTCATGAAAGTGATAAAGTAGACCCTAGCAAAATTAAAGCCATTAAGGAATGGAAAATCCCCACATCCATAAAGCATCTGCGAGGATTTCTCGAGTTGACAGGGTATTATCGCAAGTTTGTTAAGAATTATGGGAAAATAGTAGCACCTCTAACAACATTACTGAAGAAAGATGCATTGTCTTGGACTACAGAACCAATGAAGGCCTTTGAGCATCTTAAAAAGACAATGTGCCAAACACTGATCTTAGCTACGCCAGACTTCACAAAAACCTTATTGTGGAATGTGATGCCTTAGGAAATGGAATTGGTGTTGTTTTAATGCAAGAAGGAAGACCCATTGCCTTTCAAAGTTGTCCAATGAAAGGAAAGTATCTACACAAAGCTATCTATGAGAAGGAAATGTTGGCAATACTACATGCACTTAAGAAATGGCGACCTTATTTAATGGGAAGACATTTCAAGGTAAAAATGGATCATGATAGTCTTGATTACTTTTTAGAACAAAGATTATCTTCAGAAGGGTGGCAAAAATGGGTCACAAAGATGTTTGAAATCATTTACAAAAAAGGGAAGCAAAATGTTGTTAAAAATGCACTCTCAAGAAAAGATGAGGATGTGAAAGCATTGCTTTGTGACATCTCTATCATCCAACCAGATTGGATAAACAAAGCAAGGGATGAATGGAAGAATGACGAAAAAGTGTGGGCACTCATTCAAAAGTTGCAACAAGATCCCATTACATCTGATACATTTAGCTAGAAAAATGATTCGTTATGGTACAAAGATTGCTTACACCTCTGTAAGAATTCTTTTAGAATTGCACACCTCTCCCTTAGAAGGGCACTCAGGATTTTTAAAAACTTACCATAGGGTTAAGAAGGAATTTTTTTGAGATGGCCTTAAATATAATATTCAAAAGTTTGTGGCGGAATGTTTGGTTTGCCAACAAAATAAAGTTGAGACAATTAAGACACAGGTTTACCCAAGTCCGGTGGAAAGAGTGTCATCATGGTGGTAGTTGATAGACTTACCAAGTATGCACACTTTTGTGCATTATCTCATCCATTTAAAGCTAGTAGAGTTGCTACTACATTTATGGAAACAATTCAAAAGCTACATGGAAACCCAAAGATTATTGTAAGCAATAGAGATCCCATTTTCACTGGAAATTTTTGGACCGAATTATTTTCTTGTCTGGGTACTCAGCTAGCTCATAGCTCATAGCTCATCTTATCATCCTCAATCTGATGGGCAAATTGAGATAGTGAACAAATATTTGGAAGGATATATTTGTTTCTTTGCATCTGATAAACAAACACAATGGGTCAAGTGGTTGGCTTTGGCTAAATGGTGGTATAACACTTCCATATGCGGCAAAAATGACCCCATTTATGGCAATTTATAGAAATCATCCACCGTCCATCACAACATCTTTAAGAGAAAATTCTAAGGTTCAAGCAGTGGAAGATCACATTGAGCATCAACAACAAGTTCTCCAACTCATAAAGGATAACCTCACTTTGGCGTAGAATAGAATGAAACAACAAGTAGATCAACATCGCAGCGAAAGAAGTTTTGATGTAGGTGAATGGGTATTTCTACGACAACAACCATACAAACAAATGTCCCTCAAGCAAGCTAAGAAGGATAATCAATTATCACCAAAGTATTATGGTTCGTACAAGGTGTTGCAAAAGATTCGTACTATGGCATACAAATTGGAGCTTTCTGCATCTTCCCGAGTGCACCCAGTTTTCCATGTTTTATGCTTAAAGAAGGTTATAGGTGACAAGCTCCAAGTTCAAACAATATTGCCAGAACTTAAAGAGGAAGGAAAAATCATATTGGAACCTGAAGCAGTCACAGAAACAAGAACTCGACAGCTACGAAATCAATCAATTTCAGAGTATCTCATCAAGTGGAAGAACTTATCCGCTGAAGATTCCACATAGGAGGATGAGAATTTTATATAGAAGCATACATAACTACTCAAGCGTTGAGGACAACACGTTTTTGAAGGATAGAGGCATGTTAGGTCTCTATAATACTAGTGATTCCCCCATTACTACTGTCATTGGAGCTCCTTATTGTTATCGTTGTGCCCCTATTGTCCCCATATTGTTATTATTGTGCCCCAAGAAGCCCACTATTGTTATTGTTGTACCCTTATATTATTATTGTTATGTCGGATCTGATTATATTGTGACCCCTTAGACTCCTATATATAGAAAGGAGCTTTTGTCATTTGAATCATCCAAAAATTGTTCATTTGTGTAATGTAACGGATGTTGCCCCCGCAAAGAGGCTTATTTTGAAATCGTTGATCTATCTTTACTTCTATTTTGTGAGTTGGTTGCATAACATTCATCATGTTAGAGGTAGTCATTTTACAAAGAGTGATCATTAAGATCCTATAAGAATCATCCTTTTGGAAGATTCTTGGAAGCAACATTATGACTAGTATGGAAACAATAGTTCTAAAGGATGAAGGAATGTTAATGGTCAAGTTACATTATGAAAGGCATAATGAAAGTCTTTCTCTTCTTGGAAAACGAAACCTATCTTTGACAGGTATAAGAAGCAAGCTCATTCAATGGATGGCTAGATGATTACATGAAAGAAAAGGAATGCATATTCTTCCCTACAGCATGATTCATATCTACAAGAATCATGAAGGGTGGGTTAGTTATGAATGTGCTTGGTGTGAAAATTTCTAAATAGAAATCTTACTGCAGTGATTAATATTATTTCTTCTACTTATTATCTCAGAAATAATTTATTCATGGTGTTCTTACAACAAATATCGAAATATATTCTACTGCAGCCTTCACAATTAAAATATTGCAGAAAGTAAATGTAAGGGAAAATATTGGCACAAATACAATCACAATGACAATTATTTTTGGATTCGTCCCCGGAAAAACCCAATGTGGGAAAACCAGTGCAGCAGATAAGGATTTCTTTATTATTCTTCACCAAATTCTCATGTACAAATTACAACCAGCAAAACAGGAGTGAGAAATTTTACAGACGCTTTTGACAAATTTTTGATCTAGGTGAAGCACTCCTCTTCCCCGGAATCCCTCTGCGTAAAACTTCTCACACTGGCACAGCGTCTAGCTGCCCACGCAGGCTTTGCGTCAATCTGCCTATGCACTCCTCTATCTGTGTCACCCTGTTCTTGCTCTGCGTCTTGTTGCCTTGCACTCTCGAAAGATGTTGATGCCCTCCCTTCCTTTCTCACATGCAACTCTCCCTCTCATTCGATTTTCTCTTCTCGAACTTCGACCAGTGAGAAAATCGATCTTACATGGGTAACTGAATATCTGCCTCTGGTGTGTTCTCGAAGTGCCCATCAAGCCTCCTCGTATAATCCTCTCATTGATCAATCAACGACCCAGATTAGATTCTAATCAATGGCTAGGATCAAATTGACTTGACCTCTGCCTTCTTCTAGAAGTTTCACCCACAGTTTAGATTAATACCCATTAAGTATTTTTTTCCTAAGTTTAGACTTACGGTCCCATTAAAAATAATTAATTATTTTAATAAAACTATCTCTAGGTGGAATTTTCCAAAACGATTTCCTGGTATTGGAGAATGCATGTGTCTAAGCCTCCCTGCAAATTTTGAGACTTAGAGCACATCTGATGCTACCAAAAATCAACACTCCCTCTTAGCGAGGGATGTGCTCTAACAATGGAATCTGTTGAACCATCACTCTATTCTGTAACATCTCCCTCTGCGCTGCCGATGTCTGTCATGATGTCCACCAACCTCTACGCAAATGTTGCATCTGTACTACTGCTGACCCTGCCACTGTCAACACTACATCCATACTGCAACTCCCTCTGAATTTCTGCATCTGTGTTGCTGCTAGCACCGCCACTGCCAACTGTCTCCTACTTGTTAATTACAAACAAGTTATTTAAACATATAAACATCAAAATAAACACAGTACAGTCTCAACCATCTACAAATTAGTAGCTGAAAGAAATAGCAAACACACAAGTGACACTATTATTTTTGGACAACTCATCCCCGGAAAAACCCAATGCGGGAAAACCGGTGCAAAAATTCTGAGGGTTATTTATTATGCAATATATCCTTGAGTACAACTGAGTGCCAAACTGGCTCACCCGACAGAGAAAAACAACTGGCAGTGATACCTCTCTATTTGGAAATAGGTATTCAGAAAACTTGTGCCACGAAAGCCTCTCCAGCAACTTTGAAGCACTGTGCTGGCCCTTCTGGCCTCTGCATCAACCCTCTGAGGCACTGCATAGCCTCTGGGACCCTCTGCGTCACTCCTACTACCTTCTAAGTGGATGACGCAAACCCTTTGGCCTCTGCACTGTCTCTACTAGGTTTTGTGTGGCCTGCTCTAGCTTCTGTGTCTGCCTCTTTACTTCTGTGTTAGTCTCTAGGCACTATCTTTGCCTCTTTGTCCAATACTCATTGCCCCTCACTACTGATCACTGATTCGACTTTACTTAGCAAACCCCGCTCTAGTAAATTGAATGATTGATCACTCTGGTGTATCTTCCAACTGACCCTCAAGTCTCCTCTTATACTTTTCATGTTGGTCCTTCAATGGCCAAGATTAAATTTCTAATCAATGGCTAAGATTAGATTTGGCTTGATCCATGACTTTTGGAACCTTCTAACCCAGTTTTATATTAATACCCATTAATAGTTTGTTTTTCCTAAGTTTAGACTTAGGAACTCCATTAAAAATATTAATTATTTTAATATCTCCCAAATCGGTTAGAATCTACCCAAACCATTTATGGGTCTTGAAGATCTCATGTGCTTTAACCTTTCCACCAATTTTCATGGCTAGAGCACATCAGATGCTACCACAAATCAACAAGCTGATTTAGATTTGTAGTTCGAAAGAGCTAAAAATGGGCAGGATCCTTGAGGAGCCCACCTCTTGGATCAATTCCTTGCTACAGGAGCCCAAATCAGAAGTAGCAAAATGGATCAATGTTAGTTAGTGCAAAGGAGCGTTGGAGTGACAGATGCAGAATCTAGAACGCCAAGTGTGAGAAGCGTAGTGCAGAGTTACAACAGTGTAGGGAGGCACAATGCAGTAGTAGCAGCAGCACAATGGCTTTAGAGGGATAGCGTGGGACTAGCAGCAGTCAGATCTTCAGCATCGAGATGCATCTATGCTGAACACTTGTTCAATAATTTGGGATGTTTTTTCATTGCTGATGCAGTAGCAACAATAGTTTGCAATGCAGGGGCAGTTGGCAATGGCAATGCCAGCAGCAGCATGGATGCAGAATTTCAGAGGGAGTTGTAGTACAGATGCAGTGTTGACGGTGGCAGTGTCAGTAGCAGTATAGTTGCAACAATAGCCTAGTAGTTGGTGGACAGCATGTCAAACATCAACAGCGCAGAGGACGATGTTGTGAAGTCAGGGTGATGCTTCAGTGGGAGGCATTACTAGAGCACATTCCTAGCTAAGAGGGAGTGTTGATTTCTGGTAGCATCGGATGTGCTCTAAGTCTCAAATTTTGCAGGGAGACTTGGGCACATGTATTCCAAAGAACACAAAAAGCGTTTTGGAAAATTCCACCAAAGACGGTTTTATTAAAATAATTAATTTTTTTTAATAAGTCCCTAAGTCTAAACTTAGGAAATTAAAATAATTAACGGGTATTAATGTAACTGGGGGTGTAACTTCTAGAAGAAGACAAGGATCAAGCAGAAATGATCTTCGTTATTGATTAGCTTCTAATCCGAGCCATTGAATGTCAACAAGAATATTATTTGAGGAGGCTTGAGGGTCATTTGGAAGACACACAGAGAGTTGATCAGTTAGATCGAATTGCTGAAGCTAGAGGCAGCGCAGTGTTTTCGTAGTGATCATGCACATATAAGCAGAGAGAGTTTTCACTAGAGGATCTTCTCTGGAGCCAAGAATACTCAACAAAGAGGCAGAGAGACACATAGACGAGGCAGCGCAGTTGGCAGAGAGGGTGAGGAAGGGCCAGGAAGGACCCACACAAAGCAGTGCAGAAGCCTTCCACGCAGAGGTCCAAATTTGTTGTGGAGGCTGACGTTTTGAGTCGGGAGGGCTAGAATCAGCTCCTGAGAGCAAATCGATTCCCAGCAGAGGTGACACAGTGCCTTAGAGACTGATGCAGGTCCACGCAGGGGTAGCGCAGAAGTAGACGAGGAACGCGTTGGCTCAATTGTCGGATTAGTCAGGACTTGCAGTGTAGAGTGAGGTAATCTCACTAATTTCTTCTGCTGACTAATATTCTCTATACTGGATTGCCAGCAAGGCATCCAGAGGTTGTATTCAGAAATAACTTCCGCTTAATAATAAAAACCCTCAAATCTGTTGCACCAGTTTTCCCGCATTGGGTTTTTCCGAGGACATTTGTCCAAAACCAACTATCTCAATTGTGTTGTATCTTTCTCTATTATTTAGTTTCTTGTTTTGGCATATTATTTTAAATGGTGTAGGCTGCAGTGTATGTATTTTGATGTTTGTCGTAGGAAACTGCAAATAATTTGTTCATGTAAATCTCACAAGTAGGAAAAATATCATCAGTTGTTGCAGTAGGGATTCCGGTTTAAGGAATTTTCACATGTTATCAAAGCAGTGCACGTGAAGCAAGAAGAACAATGCTAAAGAACCAAGCGCTGAGAAGAAAAGAAGATTGAAAGAGCTACAGGAGGCAACAATTTGAATTTCCAGAGGGTTTGCGCAGTCCAAGCCAAGAGTGTTGAATTTCGAGGAAAGTCTCTCTCTAAGTGAGTCGACAGAGAGGAAGGGCTTCCAGATCGAAATCTGGACGTCGCAGAGGGAGCAACGTTGAGCCTCAGAGCGAGGAAGAGCTAGTGGGACACAGTTTTTCGGCTGGCAGATTGTCGGGCTAAAAGAATTCAGAAGAGAGAGGAGTACCATGAGGGAATTTTTTCCACAGTAGACTTCCCGCAAAGAAGTCTGTTTCTTATTCCCTGAGCAATAGCAATAAGAAGCAAAGAGGAGCAGTTCAACATTTTCGTGGCAGAGATGGAAACTAGTGGACTGAGAGATCAAGACAGGTCGGATGGGGCATCCAGCTACGTCATCTGGAAGGCAAGGATGTCATTCCTTCTAGTTGAGCATTCTCTCAAGATTTCATAATCCTTATTGATGGTCTTCTAGGTAAAAGCATGTTCTTCATACTTCTAGGGTTTGTTATGTTAGTTTTCTAGCATCAGATGTGTTTTAGCCACGAAATTTGGTGGAGCGGCTAGAATACATGAGATCTCCAAAACCCAGAAATCGTTTCTGGAAATTCCACCTAAAGATGACTTACTTAGATAATTAACCAATTTTTTAATGTCTCCTAAGTCTAAACTTCGGAAAACTAGTTAATTATCAGAATTAATTAAGTCAAGGTGAGAATTCTCTAGAAACTCACATGGATCAATCCATAAATGATTTAAGCCATCAATTAAGATTTAATCTTGGTTGTTGGAGTCCCAACCAATGTTGCACGAAGCAGGAGCGAAGCGGAAGCGGGAGCGCGGAGCGCGGAAGCGTCATTTTCCAAAAATCTAGGAAGCGAAGCATCCGCGGAAGCGTCTGCTATATATATATATTTTTTTATATTTTTTTGCATTTATACTCAAAACAAACATCCCAAATACCAAATTAATTGTAGAAGACATGAAAACATGCATATTTTTGCATAAATCAAGATAGATATGGCATCCATGATTCCATTGTAGTTACTAGTATGTACAACAATCATCTATATTCTAGCTATTACAAACATACATCAAATTTTTAAGCATATTATAAAACATAAAACATTTAAGCATATTATAAAACATAAAACATAGAGCATATTATGATTTATCTAGCAAGTGAGCAACTGTCAACATTTGTCATGTCCAAAATTCAAATAATAATGTTTACAAAATATGTCACTTGGTCACCACCAAGCCAAAAAGGTTCAAAATTCAAATTCACAAGTCTACAAGTCTAATGAGTAATCTATGACAAAAAGTAGTAGATTGTGAATATATCTACTAATCTCTCCTCCTTCCACCACGAATAGAACGTGATGGCGGGCCTCCACGTGGTGGCAATGAAGAAGATGGTCCCTGTGTAAGTCGTGGCACTGAAACTGATGAAGAAGAACCCCCTGCTGTTGGTGTTGAACCATGGAACCTAGGAACCAAGGGACCAGATGGGGGTGGGGGTGGTGGCATATCAACACGGTCATCATCATCCTAGAATCGCTCAAAAAATTCATGCAAAAAAAAAACACTAGTTAACAAAAAAATTAAAAACATGAATTAGAGAAATGCTTTATAAGGGAAAATTGGAAAATTCATACCACAATGGACATACCTGGATAAGAGCATCCTCTAATTGCTCTAGTCGCAACACTCCATCCTCCAAATTGGGCTCCTCTGGATTCTTGTCCCAAATCAACAAGTCTTTATTAGACTTTGCATCTTCACAGTAATGGGACAACAATCGCAAGTTGTAATGAACATAAACCAAGCTCTCTGCCCGGTCTAAATTCAACCTGTTCCTTTTAACACTGTGGATGAAAGAATAAGAGCTCCAACACCTCTCTGCAGAAGAAGTGTTTACCACCTGTGATAGCACCCGCAATGCCAAACTCTGTAGAAGTGGAGTACCCCCTCCATGCATGTTCCACCACTCAAGAGCAGAAAAAGTCTCTCGATCTTGAATTGCATGCATGCTCCCAAATGGACCAGTGTTGAGCGTATAGTTGCACACCTGTCTCCGTACCAATGCAGCCTCCTCCTCATCAGGGATTAATTTACTCAATGCAGCCATATATTTTTCGTGAACCTCTCTATCTTGGTGTGGTTTTTTCCTGCTTCCCCCCCAGGTGCTGGTGTTGAAAGCCATGATGGATGATAGTATTTAGGTGTCAAAACATATGCTAATGCATGCAATGGAATATTTAGCATTTCCCATCGGTTTTGCACCTCTACACGAATATAATTGTACAAGGTGGTATCTCTAGGCTCAACAATGTCTTTAATCTGCCCCAACATGCTATCCATTTGCTCATACACCTCCCCAATTACTGGTCGATCTGAATCTACAAACTTGATCATGTAATAAATTGGTTTGGTGAATTGCAAAACATATTTAACCTGTGACCAAAAGTAACTGTCAAGAACAGTGTCCTTGACTGCATTAGCACCATCTGTGTCAGTGTTAATTTCATCCCATGTTTCAGCACACACCAGATTAGTTAAAGCTTGTCTCACCCTCACTAGCCGCCTAAAGGTGAGGTAATAACTAGCAAATCTTGTCTTTGCAATTTTAAGCAATTGCAACTTGGAGTAAGTGCCATAGAAGTAGTTTACCCTTGTATGCCCTGTGATGAATTTAATGAGCTGCTTCCCTTTCCTGTAAACCTCAACAATCCACCCACAATCTTTGTGTTTCACAATATCATGCATCAAAAGGTTCAATGTGTGAACCAGGCACCCAGACCAAAAGATGTGTGGATGAGTACGCTCAATAATTTTTGCTGCTGCCTTACAATTTGCTGCATTATCTGTGATCACTTGAACCACATTATTCGGACCAACATCTTTGATTGATTTCAATAGGAGATCTGCAATGTTTTGTGCAGTTGCACTGATGGAGGAGGAGTCATGACATGCAATAAATACTGCACCACTAGAAGAAACACCAAGAACATTTATCAAATGTTGGTTTCTAATATTTGTCCACCCATCTGATACAATGGATACCCCAGAATCCACCCACTCATGTGTAAAACGTGTCAAAGCTCTTTGAACCTTAGCTTTTTCTCTTTCTAATAACACTGTTCTAGCTTTCTCATAGTTGGGGGCCTTGTATCCTTTTGGGGCTTCATTGATGGCCTTTACCATGTCATGCCAATAGGGAGAGCGAAGCACATTGAATGGTACACCGCAAGCACAAAGAAAACGGACTATCTTTCCATCCACATCATCCCTCCCAGCAACATTAAGGAAATCCCCTATTGTTCTTCTACCTCCAGAGGTTGCAGAAGTACCATGAGGAGATGGGCAACTACCAAATTTAGAGGTTGCACTTGATTCAGAATGAGTTTTTTGTTTCTTGTTTTTTTGTTGTGCAGCCATCTCTATTTGGATGTATTTTCTTTTTTCTTCAGTTGAAATGTTTGGGCAAATTTGTACCCCCACAGAACCCTTTTTTTCATCACTGTCCAGCACCCCACAAAGATGCCTCCTCAAACGGGTATATGAACCACAATATGGTTTTCCTCCATGACAACCATGAGGGCACACAAATTTGTAAGATCCACCACCCTTTCCCCCATCAAGTTTGGTCACATAGTTCCACAAGGGTGTTGATGTACCTTTCCCATCTTGTGCTTCAGTGTCCCCTTCAAGTTCATCCCCTTCCTCTTCAAACCCTTCCTCCTCATCATACATTGGGTCACTACTATTAGGACCAAGTTCATCCCCTTCCTCTTCCCTTCTATTCCTCACCCTTGCCATCATTAAAACCAAGAGTGGAATGATACATAGAAGCCAAAAGAACACCATCTTGGAATATGGATATAGGTGGTGGACAACCTGTAAATAAAGGAGCAAGTAGAAACAATGGGAAAGAGTAGGAGAGGGAGGAGAAAAATACAATTTTTTTTTCAAAAAAACAAGGGAGTTTGGGGTTTGAACTTACCTCTTTAGCTCTTGTAGATGAAGTCCTCCAAGCTCCTCCTCCTTCTCCTAGCTCCTCCTTCTTCACTCCTCCAAGCTCTCCTCTCTTCTCCTCTCCTTTCCTCTCTTCTCTTCTCCTCTCCTCTCTTCTCTTCTCCAACTCTCATAAACTCAAAGTGAGAAAATGAGGAATGAATGGGAGCTTTATGCTTTTCATTCCTCACCTAAACTCACCCTAAACTCACCCTAACCCACCCCCTCATTGCAAGTTAAGTTAACTTTTAAAAAAAATTAAAAAAAATTGAAGTGTCATTCCTTGCCCGCGCGGATTTTTCCGGAAGCGCTCGTGAAGCGTGCGCTTCCGGGCCCGAAGCATGCCGCTTCCGGAGGCCCGAAGCGCCCTCCGAAGCGCGCTTCGGGGGCAACGCTTCCCAAAAACCAGGAATCGCTCCAAAATTGCGGAATCGCGCTTCGGAAAAAACGGAATCGCGCTTCCTTTGACGCTTCCGGAACGCTTCCGTACGGGACGCGATTCCGGCCTAGGATCCGGGGGGGGGGGGGGGGGCGCTTCCTGCAACACTGGTCCCAACAGGAAGATATAAGAAGGGATCGATGTGGTGATGGAAAATACACCAAAGTCACTTGGAGAATTTTGATTTTCCAGAGTAGCAATAGTCAGTTGCCAGAGAGTTCGAGCTTCAGTAAGGAAGTTGAGGCAGTGAGGGGCAGAGACAGTGATCAAGGGGAAGTTATACAAATTCGGAGAGGCAACAGCAAGTAGGCCAAGTTATTCCCAGTGAGGCAGTGCAAAGGACTGTGTAGTTGCTTCAGAAAAGCAATTCGATTTGGCTGGAGGAAAAATTGATTCAGCTTCCATAGGCCGGGAAAGTTTTCTAGAGGGTGGAAGAATCAGTGTCCTCAGCAGAGACAGGCAGAACGACTTCATCAAAGGTAGTTTCGGGCTTAGACGTCCAAGGGTCTAGGCAGAGGGTCTAGGAGGGCGAATTTTCTGAAGGGAAGTTGTGTTGGGATTGCTTGTGGAAGAAGGGAAATTCTCTTAAATAATTTTGGCTAGATTTTCTAGCTATTTGGATTGCCAGTTAGACATCCATAGATTGTACTCAGAATTCACTATTGCATAATAATAAAACCCTCTTCTATTGCACCAGTTTTCCCAAGTTGGGTTTTTCCGGGGACATTTGCCTAAAAATAAAGGTGTCATTTTTATTGTGTTAATATTTTCTCAGTTTCCAGCAGTATTATTTCCGCGGTATTTTATTTGTGAAATCACAGTGTGAATTATTTGATATTTGCAATAGCAGACATCAAATAAATTAACAATTAGAAGAATAATTTCCAGTTGTTGCGATAAATGAAATTTTCACATGGTATCAGAGTGAGAGTGATCAGCTGGGAAGTTCAAAAGTAGAGGAAAGAATTTCGCTCTTTAGAGGGAGCAATGGGCCGAAATTCCTAGAGGTTGCACAGTTCATTGATAGGCAGGTCGAATTGTTGGGACAGAAAATTCGATTTTCAGTTGTGAGATTGCATAAAAGTTGAATTGTCCGGGATTGTGATTCCAGTAGTCAGGGAGAGAAACAACAACTAAGATTTTCATTGAGCAAATTTCTGGTTGGACACAGAAGGTTTTGCTGCAGTTTGCAATAGCAAAATCAGCATCGGGTGGAAGAGAAAGCACACGAGAGAAAATTTCTGTCAAGGAACTTCGAGTCTCGGAAGTTCGATTTTTCCAGGAAGATTGGCAGTAGTAGCAAGCAGATCTGCGCATTCCAGGAGGGAGTACGAGTAGCAAAGTAGCAGCCAAGCAAAGGGAAAGACAGAGTTTTCGACTCGATCAGAGATGGCCACAGCAGGGCTTAGAGATCAGGACAGGTTGGATGGAGTTTCCAACTACGTCATCTAGAAGGCTAGGATGTCCTTCCTTCTAGATGAATATAGCCTGAAATCCTAAATAGATAATGTGGTGGTAGTTCCCCAAGATGCGGATCAATTGAAGGAATACAGGAAGGAGATAGTGCGAGCAAAGAGGATGATTTTGGATGGAGTCTGAGATCACATAGTGTCGCATATTTATGGCAAGAATACTACCAGGGAAATGTGGGTAGCTTGCTCCATGCTATACCAGGGTACTCCCGAGCAATGGAAGATGTTCCTGGAAGAAAAACTGAGATGCATCAGGATGCAAAAGGGGGAAGGCATAGATCCCTTTCTCACAAGGATTCAAGAGGTCCAAGGCGAGCTTGCCGCTGTTGGGGCAACACCTCAACCTTCAAAACTAGTATAGATGGCACTAAACAGTGTCTCGAAGGATTAGCAAATCTTCGTCCAAAGTATATTGGGCAAAGACCTATGTTGCACAGGTTCGCGAACCCGAGGGTGGGCTTCTCCAACCCATCCCGGGTTCTCATCCCCAAGTACCGAATTCGGGTACAAGTTCTTCTGAGAAGAACCCATAGGAACCGGGTTCTTCTATGAAGAACCGAGTTCTCCATTAAAAAAAAATGGGTTCTTTTGTTTTGACGGGTACGAAGAACCCTGATGATGGGTACTTGGAACCCCAAAATCTGGTTCTTTAGGGCTTTTTAGTTTTTATTTTAAAATTTTTAATTAATTTTATGGGCTTCCCCTAATATTCAAGGTAGCTAGTTCTTCATCTTGCGAGAGGAATTGGAGTACTTATGCCTTTATCGATTCAGGAAAGAGAAATAGATTGGGCTTAAAGAAGGCAAAGAACTTAGTGTACATTTATGGCACACTACGTCTCATATCTCGAAAAGACCCTGGGTACAAGGAGGGTCCTTTCAAGATATAGGACCAATATGCAGATGATGCTATGTGTGTGGACGAGGAGATACAACCAAGTGACCTTATTGAGCTACCTCCAGTTGCTATCAATGAGCAGGAGACTCAAGATGAGAGTGATTCCTATCTGGAGAGCATGCTAACTGAAGATCTAAGTGATGTCGATGACATGGATGTTGATGACATGGCTTGAGGAAGCCATTTTTCAATATTAGCTATTTTTATTTTAGTATTTTAAAATTTCCTAGAGATGCCTTAAGGCAAATTTTCAATGTAGTATGACAATGGAGATATATCATGATTCTTATTAATATTTAAACTCCAATTTGCACTTGATATCAAACTAGAAATTTTGAAATTTCATTGTGAATGTTGAATGCTCAATGATGTGCATGTTTAAATATTTAAAGTTTAAATAATAAATAATTTAGTTTTCTTATTTAAAGTTGAAAAATATACAAATTCACATATATTATAATTTATAAAATATAATATTTATATATTATATATTTAAATTATAATATACCCCGACGAACCCACGCACCCTGTTTCAAAAAACAACGCACCGATCCCCATACCCGTACCCGTCCCCATCCTCGAACCCATGTTTCATGGCAACATAGGCAAAGACACACTACCAGGATGGGGCAGAATGTGGGCTGACTTGCAACAAGAGGAGTTGAGGCGAGCTCTACTAAAGAGCTCCATCAGTGGCAGCAGTAGCAGCGGAGCGAAGGGTGTGAAGGAGGAGGAGAATGTGGTCGTCACATCAAAGGGTCCTAGTTAGGGGCAAGGGGAGCAAAGAAAAAGAAGGACCTATCTAAGGTCAAGTGCTTTAGGTGTGGTGAGTTTGACCACTACAATACCTAATGTCCTCTAAAAAAGAAGGACAAGTAGGAGAAGTGGGACCAGGTGGCAGTACATGCTGAGATATATAGGTTGTCCTCCAAGTTGGAGGAAGACTTTGCGATGATGGAAGCCATACCTCCAGGAGTGAGGTAGGGTGACTTGGAGTTGTAGCTCCAGAGAGCTACAAAGATTGGGTAAGGTCCTTGAGGAGTCCACCTCATGGATCATTACCTGGCTACGGGGACCAACAGTATTCAGTAGCAAGATGGATCAGTGACAGTTGTAGACTAGTAGCAGTCAAGTGCTGAGGAGCGTATTGCAGACTTGGCAACGGTGCAGAGTGGCATAGTGCAAAGTCAGCAGTAGCATAGATTCTTCTGTGACAATGCAAAGGCTAGTAGTCGTAAGCAATCGAGAGACAAATGCATCATACTAAACACATTTGAATCAGTATTTTGGATGCTTCTCAGTTGCAGTAGTTGCAATTGCAGTAGCAACAAATGAGAGATAGTTGTAGTGGAGATGCAAAGTTGGTAGCAATATGGCAGTGTCAGCAGCAGCACAGATGCAACATCAGAGCTGCGCAGTGGTTGGTGGGCAGTATGGCCAGACATCAGCGGCGTAACAAGAGGTGATATGGAGCCAAGGTGTTATGGCAGGATGTGCAACACTAGAGAGAACAAAGTCCTTGCTAAGAGGGAATGTTAGTTTTTATAGCATCGGATGTGTTCTAGCCACGAAATTTGGTGGAGAGACTAGAATACATGAGATCTCCAAAACCCATAAATCGTTTCTGGAAATTCCACCTAGAGATGACTTAATTAGATTATTAACCAATTTTTTAATGTTTCCTTAGTCCAAACTTAGGAAAATTGGTTAATTAATCAAAATTAATTAACTCAAGTTGAGAATTCTCTAGAAAATCACACGGATCGATCTAGAAATGATCTGAGCTATCGATTAAGATTTAATCTTGGTCATTGGAGTCCCAACAGGAAGATATAAGAAGGGATCGATGTGGTGATGGAGAATACACCAGAGTCACTTAGAGAATTCAATTTTCCAGAGTAGCAACAGTGAGTTGCCAGAGAGTTCGAGCTTCAGTAAGGAAGCAAAGACAATGAGGGGCAGTGACAGTAATCCGGAGGAAGTTATCTAGATCAGGAGAGGCAACAACAAGGAGGTCGAGTTATTCCCAGTGAGGTAGCAAAGAGGACTACATAGTTGCTTTAGAAAAGCAATTCGATTTGGTTGGAGGATTCAGCTTCCAGAGGCTGGGAAAGTCTTCCAGAGGGTCGAAGAATCATTTTCCTCAGCAGATACGGGAAGAACGACTTCATCAGAGGCAGTGCCATGCTTAGACGTCCAAGGGTTTGTGTAGAGGGTCCAGAAGGACAAATTTTCTAAAGGGAAGTTGTGTCAAGGTTGCTTGTGTAAGAAGGGAAATTCCCTTAAATAATTTTGGCAAAATTTTCTAGTTGTTTGGATTGCCAGTTAGGCATCCATAGATTGTACTCAAAATTCACTATTGCATAATAATAAAACCCTCATCTGCTGCACTGGTTTTCCCAAGTTGTTTTTTCCAAGGATATCTATCCCAAAATAAAGGTGTCATTTTTATTGTGTGCTAGTATTTTCTCAGTTTCCAGCGCTATTATTTCCGTAGTATTTTATTTGTGAAGGTTGTAGTGTGATTTATTTGATATTTGTCGTAGCAAATAAATTGTTAAAATAATTAATAATTAGAAAAATAAATTCCAGTTGCTGCAATAGGATTTCAGTTTTGAAATTTTCACATGTTAGGTCGTAAGTTTTATTGTCGCGAGTTAAGAAAGTCAACATCATGATTATAAGACCCTTCCAGGCAAGATGTACTTCGTAAAAGAATTAATTTTTGAGTCTAGAAATTCCTAGAGGCCTCCTAGTACAAGTCGGCCCTGGTAGAGACAAGTCGGCCGTGGCAGAGACAAGTCGGCCTAGAGAGGGGTTATTTGACCTCTTGGAAAGGCACATAGAGACATCTTCGACCTCATTTCGGACATCACATCAACAAGTTCAATATGGAATAGAAAGAAGAAGAAAGAAGAGCGAAGGGCAAGGAATCAAGGAGAAAACCCAAGCGAAGGAAAGAAGATGAGCTTTTAGGCATTTTCTCTCACACGTGCAAGTTTTGGAGCAACTACAGGAACCGAAATTTCTAGAGTAACTACAGGTCTGAAATTATGTTGTGGCAAGGCCAAAATTCTGAGTTTGGTGTAGTTCTGGAAGGGTTTGTCTTTGGTAGACTTTGTTTGACTTTGACCTAATTGGAAGATCTCTTTGGAGGGCTGATTTGGTGCTAGGAGGAGGACTTGGTCTAGGATTTTGGGTCATGTTTCTCTCATTTGAAACAGATTCTATAAGAAAAGATATTTTTTGGGTTTTCCCATTGTAAGGGTTTTGCCCTAGCTTGGAGCCTAATTTTTGTCTCCATTGTTTGTACTATATTGTTTTTGATATTTTTTTGATGAAAAGATCTAATAAAGAAAACACAAGAAGATAAGTAAAGTTCACAAGCAAATATTAAGGTTAAGGAAAATTTGAGTATTTCAACGATAAACACGACCTATTGTTGGCATATAATCTGGCCATGCACAAAATAATAATGTGGCCCCTTGGACGCACTGTCAATCACCACGAGCTCCCTTACTCACAATTTCGTCGACCTACAAGTCGTTGAGTCTCTTGTTGCGCACTTTCACTAACCCGCCACTCCAATTTTCAGTGGCATTTTCTTCCTTCTTGTGCGTCACAGCAATCTCAGACGGCGCCCAAAGTGACTCATGGATCAGGCCCCCTACTAAAGGCTATCAATTCCACGTTGCACTCACAAGATCGTGGATGGTTCGCTAGAAATAATGATCAATGTGGATCTTGCCTGTTCTAATGTGCACAAGACCATTAGCTCGTGCTCATTGCTCTTGCCCAAGGATATTCAAATTGCATTTCAATTTCTCGACAAATCATTCATGATCCATAGCACCAATAGCACGTCAGACACAGATATTACTAATACGTTATGTCAGCAATTTAAACCCTACTCGGGCTCTAACACATTTTTGTGTGTCCTTCCTGAGCTTCACACCCGGAGTCCTAGCCTTCAAATTTGATAATACGACCCTTCAATACAATGTGGCCCTCAATTAAGCAGTTGTAGGGAGATATGCTCGCTCAACATTGTTGATTTGGGATAGCATCGGATGTGCTCTAGGCCTCAAATTTTGCAGAGGAGGCTTGGGCACATGCATTCCAAAGAACCCAGAAACCGTTTTGGTAAATTCCACCCAGAGACGATTTTATTAAAATAATTAATATTTTTAATGGAGTTCCTAAGTCTAAACTTAGGAAAATTAAAATATTAATGGGTATTAATCTAATTGTGGGTGTAACTTCTAAAAAAAGACAGAGATCAAGTCAAAACGATCTAAGCCTTTGATTAGGAGTTAATCTAGGTCGTTGGTTATCCAACAAAAAGATATAAGGAGGGGATTGAGGGTCATTTGGAAATTACACCAGAGGCAGATACTCAATGACCCGAGTAAGATCGATTTTCTCACTAGTCGAAGTTCGGCAAGTGAAAATCGAATCAGAGGGAGAGTTGCACGTGAGAAAGAGAGAGAGGGCATCAACATATTCAAAGAGTGCAAGGCAACAAGATGCAGAGCAGGAAGGGTGACACAGAAAGAGGCAGCGCAAAGGCAGTTTGACGCAGAGCCTGCAAGTGCAGCTTAACGCTAAGCCTGGGAGAGCAGTTTGACGCAGAGAGGATCAAAAGGATTCCGAGGCAGAAGAAGTGCTTCACCTAGGGTAGAACTTGGTCAAGAAGTGTTTGTAAAATTTCTCATTCCTATTTTCCTGGTTGTAATTTGTACAAGAGTATTTGCTGAAGAATAACAAAAACCCTCATCTACTACACCAGTTTTCCCACATTGGGTTTTTCCGGGGACAATTGTCCAAAAATAACTGTCATTGTGGTTGTATTTGTGTTAGTATATTTTATTTACTTTCTGCAATGTTTTAATTGTGAAGGCTGCAGTAGAATATATTTCGATATTTGGCGTAAGAATACTGTGCATAAATTATTTATGAGGTAATAAGTAGAAGAAATAATATTAATCATTGTAGTAGGATTTCTATTTAGAAATTTTCACATGGTATCAGAGCTACAGGGAAGTAGAAGAAAGAAGCCGGAGAACCCAGCATTAAAAGGAGAAGCGAATTCAAAATTCCTGCAAGGGTAGAAATTCGAATCTCCCAGAGGATTGCGCAGTTCAAGCCAAGGAGATTGGATTTTGTGGGAAAACTCTCTCTGAATGAGTCGAAAAAGAGATATGTCTTTCTAATCGAAATTTGTTAGTGGTAGAAGGAACAGCGTAACAGAAAATTCAGCAAGGAGGGTTGTCTCAGGTGGGACACAGTTCTTCCTGCAGCAGTTGCTAGGATAGGTTAGCCTCAGAAATTGGCACAATATGGATACTCAAAGTATCTCAGATTTATCTACCAGATTAGATGAAGAATTCGCATGCCTAGCAAATTCAGCGTTAGCGGATGTTTGGTACATTGATAGTGGGGCTTCAGCTCATATGACTGGAGTACGAGAACATTTCTCGAGCTATCAAGAAGAACAAATGGACTTCCAAATAACTATGGGAAACAGAACGAAATGTACTCCAGTAGGGAGAGGCACCATAGCTTTTCAGGCAGAAGCAAGGCCCAACATCCGAGCCACCAATGTTTTGCATGTGTCGGGATTAGGAATGAACTTGATTTCAGTGTACCAGTTACAGGACAAGGGATATGATGTATACTTCATGGGATATAAGGTATACGTCAAGCATCCAAGCTGGAAGAATAAAAAGCAAATTAGGGTTCGAAGCAACAAGTTGTATAGGTTGCAGCTCGAATCACCAATGGCAATGATAGGTAGCAATTGTAATGATGAGAAGGAATGAAATGAATTTTGCCACAGGCGAATGGGTCACTCACACCATGAAGCACTGAGGATGCTCAGAGAGATTGTTACAGGGGTACCAGTCCTTAGTAGTGAACATGATGACTTATGTAGAGGATGTGTGCTAGGAAAGTACGCTAAAGCAACTTTTTCCAGAAGTAAAAATAGAGCAGAATGTGTATTAGGATTAGTACACTCAAACATCTGCAATCCTATGTCCATAAGGGCTCTCAATGGCGGTGAATACTTCGTCACCTTTATCGATGATCGCTCCAGGAAAATTTGGATCTATTTCCTAAAGACCAAGGATGAGGTCTTTGATCGTTTCCGAGAGTTTAAAGCTCTTGTTGAAAATATGACAGGGAAAAAGATAAAGGTATTGTGTTCAGATAATGGTGGAGAATATATAGACAAAGACTTCACAGATTTCTGCGCAAAGGAGGGCATCAAAAGAGAGTGGCCAGTGCCATATAACCTAGAGCAGAATGGAGTGGCAGAACAGAAAAACAGAACTATTGTTGGGGCAATCAAAACTTATGTTGTATGATTAGGATCTACCTAAGTATCTATGGGCAGAAGCTTGCAACATAGCAGTATATATCCAGAATAGAATTCCCCATAGACCATTGGGGAAGAGAACGCCCAAAGGAGTTTTCACAGGGAAGAAGCCGGAAGTCAATCATCTTAGGATATTCGGAAGCATGGCTTATTGTTACATTCCAGACGAGAAGCGCAGTAAACTAGATCAAACTGCAGAAAAGGGGTATCTCGTAGGATACAGCAAGACCTCAAAGGCATATAGAATCTACATTCCTGGTAGCAGGAAGATTGTAGCAAGATGGGATGGAAAGTTCATGGAGGATAGAGCTTTCAGGAAATCTCATGAGATACCTGCAAAAGATCAGTCAGGAGATGTTCCGTTAGTCCAAGAGCAGAAGGGGCAACAAGGAGGACAAGCAAGAGAATATTCAACTGGATCGAGTACAGTTACCAGCACCAGTATCTCCTCAGAAGGAGGACATGTAGATGATTCTCAACAAACGAAACAACAGGATCAAGAGGAAGAGTTGGTTGAGCCTCCCACCACTAGTGGTAGAACCAGCAGAGAAGTACGGTAGACACTGAGAGATGTAGAGGAGTTTGTTGGAGCTACTAGAGCTGAGAAGAGGTAGCGTAGACAACCAAATAGATACTAGGCATTGGTAGCTCAGGTTGAAGAACCCTCTAGCTTTCAAGAAGTTGTTCAACAGCAAGTATGGGTGGATGCCATGGTGGAAGAATACAACTCCATCATGACGAATGATGTCTGGGAAGTAGTACCTAGACCAGAAGATAGATCAGTTGCCAGATCACGATGGATCTACAAGATCAAGTATGTTGCAGATGACAATATAGAGAAGTAAAGGCAAGGTTTGTGGCAAAGGGATATGCTCTGAAAGAAGGAAAAGACTATGAAAATACCTTCGCCCCAGTTGCTCAATACACCTCTATCAGATCTGTTATATCCCTGGCAGCTCAAATGGGATGGGAGATTCACCAGATGGATGTCAAGATAGCATTCTTGAATGGAGTGATAGAAGAGGAGGTGTATATAGAACAACCCAAAGGCTTCGAAACTCGTGAGAAGAAAACTCATGTTTGCAGGTTAAAGAAAGCCCTGTACGGGCTCAAGTAGGCACCCAGAGCATAGTATGGTCAAATTGATAATTACTTGCAGCAGTTGGGATTTGTCAAGAGTGATGTTGATCCAAATCTCTACTATTTGTTGGTTGAGAATGAGCCTCTTATTCTGGTATTGTATGTAGATGACATCTTCCTAACTGGGTCATCCAAGCTCATCCAAGATTGCAAGAAGAATCTAGAAGCCGAATTCGACATGAAGGACTTGAGATTGATGCATTATTTTCTGGGGTTGGAAGTTTGGCAGAAGAATGGGGAGATCTTCCTTGGACAAGGGAGGCACGCCACAGAAATCCAGAAGAGATTCAGAATGCAGGATTGTCAACCATGGCTACTCCCATGATCACCAACTGGAAGAAAATAGATGCATCAGAAGACAAGGAAGTAGATCCCACCTTGTGCAGGCAGCTCATTGCGTTGCTTATGTATCTAATCAACACTAGGCCAGACATTTGTTTTCCTGTCAATGCTCTTAGTCAGTTCATGGTGGAACCAAAAAGAGTGCATTGGGCAGCAGCTAGGCACATTCTTAGGTATGTACGCAGAACAGTCGGATATGGGTTGAAGTACTCCCGAGGGGAGGACATCAATTTGAATGGGTTCACTGATGCAAATTGGGTAGGTAATTCAGTAGACCAAAAATGTACCTCGGGGTACTACTTCAGTGTTGAATCAGGGATGATATCTTGGTGTAGCGAAAAGCAGAAGTCGGTAGCACTTAGCTTAGCAGAAGCAGAACATAAGGCAACCAGCACAGCTACGTGCAAAGCCATATGGCTCAGAAAATTGCTTATGAGCTTATTCAGAAAAAGGATGGAAGTGACCAAGGTTTACTGCGATAATCAAAGTTGCATCAAACTCTCTGAGAATCCAATATTTCATGATCGGTCTAAACATACAGATATTCGTTGTCACTTTATTAGAGATTGTGTTCAGCGTGGGGCAGTACAGCTACAGTATGTCCCCACAGGAGAGCAAGTGGACGATATACTCACAAAGTCTCACAGAAGAGTTAAGTTCACTCAGTGCAGAGAACAGATGGGTATGGTTGAAAATTCGTTTCAGTAGCAACAGCAGTTTGCAATGCAGGGATAGTTGGCAGTGTTAGTGCCAGCAGCAGCACAGATGCAGACATTCAGAGGGAGCTGTAGTACAGATGTAGCATTAGCAGTGGCGGTGTCAAAGGAAGCAGTATATTTGCAGCAGCAGAGCAGTGGTTGGTGGACAGCATGTCAGACATCAGCAACGCAGAGGACGATGCTTCAGAGTCAGAGCAGTATGCAGTAGCAGTGTATTGCTAGAGCACATTCCTCGCTAAGAGTGAGTGTTGATTTGGGGGTAGCATTGGATGTGCTCTAGGCCTCACATTTTGCAGAGAGGCTTGGGCACATGCATTCCAAAGAATCGAGAAACCGTTTTGGGAAATTCCACCTAGAGATGATTTGATTAAAATAATTAATATTTTTAATGGAGTTCCTAAGTCTAAACTTAGGAAAATTAAAATATTAATGGGTATTCATCTAATTGTGGGTGTAATTTCTAGAAAAAGACAGAGATCAAGTCAAAACAATCTAAGCCCTTGATTAGGAGTTAATCTAGATTGTTGGTTGTCGAACAGAAAGAGATAAGAAGGGGCTTGAGGGTCATTTGGAAATTACACCAAAGGCAGATACTCAGTTACCCGAGTAAGATCGATTTTCTCAGTGGTCGAAGTTCGGCAAGAGAAAATTGACTCAGAGGGAGAGATGCAAGTGAGAAAGAGAGAGGGGGCATTAGCATATTCGGAGAGCGCAAGGCAACAAGACGCAAAGTAGGAAGGGTGACGCAGAAAGAGGCAGCGTAGAGGCAGTTTGACATAGAGCCCACGTGGGCAACTTGACGCTAAGCCTGGGAGAGCAGTTTGACGCAAAGAGGATCATAAGGATTCAGGGGCAAAAGAAGTGCTTCACCTGGGGTAGAACTTGGTCAAGAAGTGTGTAAAATTTCTCATTCCTATTTTGTTGGTTGTAATTTGTACAAGAGTATTTGTTGAAGAATATAAAAACCCTCATCTGTTGCACCGATTTTCCCCCATTGGGTTTTTCCGGGGACAATTGTCCAAAAGTAACGGTGTCATTGTGGTTGTATTTGTGCTAGTATATTTTTTTTCTTTCTTCAATGTTTTAATTGTGAAGGCTACAGTAGAATATATTTCAATATTTGTCATAAGAATAATGTGGATAACTTATTTCTGAGGTAATAAGTAGAATAAATAATATTAATCACTGTAATAGGATTTCTATTTAGAAATTTTCACAAACATGAAGCTCGGCTCTCTACTTCATGGCCCCTTTCATCTTCGATTTGTTCAACCATTCCTTTTTAATAATTGACCTTTAAACATTACAAAAATAATCATTGGTCATAAAAATTGATACGCCCCTTTCTATCTAATAATTTGCTCAAATAAAATTTGGCCCCTTTTTTTAATGCATCCAAATAAAAATTTGGCAAGAAACAATTTTGATGGCTCCTTGTAAGATTGGGCCAAATTGTCAAATTTTTATTATGCTTGCAAGAATTTGTCAAAGAATTTGTTGGACATTTAAATTTGTCGAGCTCCTTTAGAATCTGCCACCTTGATATAAAACCCTTGAACTTCTTGCAATTGAAATTGAAACCCTCTAGGCTCGCAGGAAAAGCCAGCTCTAATACCACTGTAATAATCCAAATGTAGAATTTGCAGAAAATTGCTTCCAAAAATTTTAACCGTTAATTCTTTGAAACATTTGCACAAATTGATCCACACATTTAACGAGACAAACTGAAAATGTAAACTACCACTGAAAAATAGACGAGATACACATGCAACAAAACTCAACCTTATTTTATTAATATGAAAGGAGTTGATACAATAAACTGGAAATGGCTGAGAGATTGGCCACCAAAAGAAATCTGCTCCACTACTACATTGGGCCTCCAAAACTGAATTGACGAATCAATATGCTGCAACCTTTGACTCCTACGTGGATTCACCAAGGGAGAGAGTTAGTTTCTCGCCTACTCTCATTGAATCACTAGAGGGTTTTTGTCCTAGGGCTACTATAGCAGAGAACCAAATTCTTTGAACTATACCAAAGACAAAGCTCCAAACCAAGATGTCTCCAAATGACCTCCTCCTCCTCTTTTATAGATCTGATCGATAGATCTCCAAGCCTCTAGAAGCATCTTATTTTATTATTTTATTATTATTCTAGAAGCTCCTCCATTGATTTTATGATTTACCTTAAATGACTTTTTAATTTTATTTTATTTGAATTAAGTCACTTTTGGGCCTTTTCCTCCAGTTAATTACTTTTCCTTAATTAAATGACTAATTAAAGTCATTTTTAATCAAGGAAAATGGTAAATCGCCACCATACTCTCTTCGGCCACTGGAAGTCACTTCTCAGCATCCCATCCTATAGATCTTCTCGTTCCAATTCCAACGAGCTATTACACTGAGGTGTTCAATCAAATAATCTTCCTGGAATGCCACCTCGAGAATAATTAATTAAGTTAAACCCCATAATAATGCTAATTTTTGAAGGTTGTCGGAATGTAACAACACAAAAAGCAAGTTATGCTTATGATGGAATATGCCAATTGAATGCCATTAGATCCCATAAAAACTCCTCAAAACTCCCCCAGGACCCTTAATGATGTAATCTTACTCTTGTGGCCTGGCCATCACATACCCTGGAAACTCATCCTGACTGTACTATACAGGAAAATAAAAATGGGGACATGACAAAAACTCGACCTCCTTTCATAACTCTAGAACACTAAAAACCTCCTAAGAATTCCTCTGCAAATTCTCACTGCTGAATAACTCACTACTGGTGTCTACCTGGCATCAACTACGCCCTTACTGAATCATTGCAACTAGATAAGTCAAACTGCTCAACTCTTCACTGTCTCTACTCCAAACCCCACCAAATTACTCTTATAATCTTTTGTTGGGCAACCAACAGCCATGATCACATCTCAATAGATGGTTGAGATCATCTTGACTCCATCAAATGACTTTTCCAGAAGTCTCTAGAGCAAAAATGATTTTCCTCAATTAATTTGAATTAATTAACCAGTTTTCCTAAGTTAGACTTAGGGAATTTTAATAATGTTGAAATTTCTAAGTTTGACACATTAGAAATCCCTACAGCATTATCTGGTTTAATTTCTCCTATTTGTTCATTCCATTAACAAGTTATTTATAGATATAAATACTGAAATAAACACAAATGCAGCCTTAACTCATATACAAATCAGCAACTAAAATATTGAGACAAACACACAAGGGACACCATTATTTTTGGACAATCATCCTCGGAAAAACCCGATGTGGGAAAACCGGTGCAGCAATTCTGAGGGTTTTATTATTATGCAGATTCTTGAGTACGACTAGGGTGCCAAAAATGGCTCACCCAACAAAGATTGTTACACGGTAGCAATACCTCTTCTTGGAGATAGATATTCAGCCTCTCAGCTCTAGTCTGGCCCACGAAAATCCTTCCAATGCTTCCTCTTGGCCATGCATCAACCCTGCTAACTTCAGCGCAGCTCCTGAAGCCTTTGCATCAGCCTCCTAGCTCTCTGTGTCAACTCTCTAGCCCTCTGAGTCACCCACACAGGCCCCTCAGCCTTTGCACAGTCCCTAACTACCTCTGTGTAGCTCTAGCTGCATCTGCGTCAGCCTCTTCAGTCACTGCACTGACACTCTGGCACTATCCCTGCCTCTCTGCTACGTACGCATTGCCCCTCACTGCAACAAATCACTTGTTCAAATTTTCTCAACAAGCCCCACTCTAGAAAATCAAACTGACTGATCAATCTTGGTGTATCTCCAACTGAGCCTCAAGCCTTCTCTTATATTTTTCCTATTGAGTCTTCAACGACTGAGATTAAGTCTCTAATCAACGGCTGAGATTAGATTTGGCTTGATCCATGTCATTTAGAACATTCTAACCCAGTTTTATACTAATATCCATTAAAATTTTAATTTTACTAAGTTTAGACTTAGGAACTCCATTAAAAATATTAATTATTTTAATATCTCTCCAACCGGGTGGAATTTCCCCAAACCATTTATGGGTCTTGGAGATCTTATGTGCCTTAGCCTCTCCAACAATTTTCATGGCTAGAGCACATCCGATGCTACCACAAATGAACAAATAATTGGTCAATTAATCTAATTGAGGTGTTTCTAAGGCTTTTCTGACGAAACAATTTTTGGGTTTTGGAGATCTCATGTTCCTTAGCCTCTCAGACACCATCGAGACTAGTGTGAAAATTCATGAATCTAACACATCAGAACCACCTACTGCAATTTCTGGTTTACTATCTCCTACTTGTTCTTTATATTAACAAGTTATTTAATTGCGCAAATATCGAAGTAAACACAAATGCAGCCTTCACAGATATACAAATCATACGTTGAAGTAAACAGAGACATTAACACAATGGACACCATTATTTTTGGACAATAGTCCCCGGAAAAACCCAATGTGGGAAAACCGATGCATCATACAGAGGATTTGTATTATTAAGCAGATTTCTTAATACAACTTGGGTGCCAGAAATGGCTCACCCTTCAGAGAATATCCTTAGCAGTAGTACCTCTCTCCGTAGACAGATATTCTGGCAAATCAACAACCGGATGATCAACCCCACAGTGAATCTGATTGTTCCTTGTGCTGGACAACGAAAGCTGCTCCAAGCACTACTCTGGAACTGCGTCACCTTCTCCCAGCTCAAGATCCACTAATCAGCTCCCAGTCTACCCCACAGAATCTCCCAGCACTACTTCAAAAACCCTCTGCATCCTCTACGTCAACCTCTACGGCTTTTGCATCAGCCTCTACGGCCCTCTGCATCCTCTGCACTGGCTCCTCAAGCCTTTGTGTCAGCCCCTCTTGGGCCTGCACTGTCTTTCCGACACTTCACTATCTCTCTGCTATGTATTCTTCAGCCTTGGATCGAAATCCCTTGTTGAATTTCCCCTCACTGCAACTGATCTCTAACTCGATTTCCTCAGCAAACCCAGCCCCAGAAAATCGAATTCTTAATCTCTCTTGGTGTGTCTCCAACTAACCCCCAAGTCTCCTCTTATACTTTTCCTGTTGACGATTCAACGGTCGAGATTAAGTCCCTAATCAACTGCCAAGATTAGATCTGGCTTGATCCTCGTCACTTAGAACTTTCTCACCCATTTTATATTAATACACATTAATATTTTTATTTTCCCAAGTTTAGACTTAGGAACCCATTAAAAATATTAATTATTTTAACATCTCTTCATCCAGGTGGAATTTCTCCAAATGATTTTTGCGTCTTGGAGATCTCATGTGCCTTAGCCTCTCCACCAAATTTCATGGCTAGAGCACATCCGATGCTACCAAAAATCAACACTCCCTGTTAGTGAGGAATGTGCTCTAATAATGCTTCACCATAGAAGCATCACACTGATCCTCCACATCGGTCCTCCTATGTTGATGCTAGACCTGCTGCCCCACATCCATTGCATTGTTGCTTCCTATACTAATGTCCATGACACTGCCACTGCCACTACTACATCTATATTGCAACTCCCTCTCAACATGCTACCCATAGCACTGCTACTGCTAATTGTTGCACTGCAACTCAGTTACCAAGAAGTAAGTAACTCACTTCCCCCAAATACTGACATCCCGATCAATCTAGAAGCCCCGTTATGTTGAAGCCACCTTTGTTGCTACCTATGCTCCCTCTACTGCCACTGCACTGCTGCAACTTCTTCTGTGCCTCTTGCACGGCTGCAACCTCCATTGTGCTGCTACAAATTTCTGCACTCAAGCACTGTGTTGTCGCTCCATAACACCTTTCTCCACTCAATACCTGTCATCATGCTACTGTCGTTAAGTGTTGGAATTTCTAAGTCTAACCCGTTAGAAACCCTTCATGTACTTTCTGATTTATTCCTACCTACTTGTTTTGTTAATTAACAAGTTATTTACCATGTAAATACTGGAAATAAATACAAGTGCATGCTCAACACATTAAAGATCATCAACTGAAGGAAACAAAAACAAGCACACAAGTGACATCGTTGTTTTTGGACTAATGTCCCCAGAAAAAACCAATGCGAGAAAACCGGTGCAGCTATCTGAGGGTTTGATTTATTAAGCAGTTTCAAAATACAATCTCGGTGCCAAATCCGGCTCACCCAACAGAGAAAAATCTCAGCAGTAGTACCTATCTACTCGGAAGCAGATATTTCGGCTGAAACCCGGATAAACACTCTGGTAGCTCCAATCTGCCCCACGAAACCCGAGCGTCAGCGTCTCTCTAGCCCAGCGTTAGCCTAGTGTCACTCTGGCTTGGCCTGCGTCAGCCTCTGGAGGCACTGTGTCAGCCCTCTGGCCCTCTACGTCACCCACGCTGGCCCTCTAAGGCACCGCGCAACTCTTGGTTGCCTCTGTGTGAGCCCTGGATGGCTTTGCGTGAACCCTTAGTTGCTTCTACGTCCCTTTCTCCGGCTACTGCGTCGATCCTCCCAGTGCTATCTCTGCCTATCTGCTTTTGTATTCACTACCCCTCAGCTGCAACTCTAATCACTCTCTCAACTTTCTCAGCAAACCCAGCCCTAGAAAGTCGAAATCTTGATCTCTTGGTGTGTCCTCCAAGTGACCCACAAGCCTCCTATTATACTTTTCTCGTTGACAAATCAATGGCCGAGATTAAGTCCCTAATCAACAACTAAGATTAGATCTGACTTGATCTATGACTTTTAGACTATTCTAACACAGTTTTATATTAATTCACATTAATATTTTATTTTCCCTAAGTTTAGACTTAGGGACTCCATTAAAATATTAATTATTTTAATATCTCCCAAACTGTTTAGAATCTACCCAAACCCTTTCTAGGTGTTGGAGATCTCATGTGCCTTAGCCTCTCCACCAATTTTTATGGCTAGAGCACATCCGATGTTACCCCAAATCAACACTTCCTCTTAGCGAGGATTGTGCTCTAGCAATACTCCTCACTAAGTATCACCCTGATCATCCGGCATCAGTC
Organism: Pinus tabuliformis; assembly: GCA_031772625.1. Taxonomy (NCBI): domain Eukaryota; kingdom Viridiplantae; phylum Streptophyta; class Pinopsida; order Pinales; family Pinaceae; genus Pinus; species Pinus tabuliformis. Next base: position 1,766,500,219 of record CM062817.1, read on the forward strand.
CCTGTGTTGATGCTAGGCCTGTTGCCCATCATCAGCACTGTTGTATCCTGTACTGCTACCCATGGCCCTGCCACTGCCACTACTGCATCCGTACTGCAACTCCCTCTGCATCTGTGCTTCTGCCCATGGCCCTGCCACTGCCACTGCTACATTTGCATTGTAACCCCTCTCATCATGTTGCATTGTGCTGCCCATAGCACTACCACTGCTAACTACTGCACTGCAACTCAGTTAATGAGAAGTAAGTAACTGATCTCCCAACTCTGACATCTCTATCAAGCTAGAGACACCCTCGATGCTGAAACTCCCTCTGTCGCTGACAACTCCTCCCTCTCTGACCTCTGCGCTGCTGTAACAACTCCATGCATCTCGCACCATTGCACACCTCTCTATGCCATCCTGCATTGGTGCAACATTCCCGTGCTTCTCGCACTGCTGCCTTACGTTGTCCTGGGAATCCTGCACTGTAGCTCCCTCAATAGCTCCATCCGCATCCATCTCTACTGACATCTACCAATACTGCTACTCCTCTTCGGGGCTCCCGTAGCAAGGTCTAATTCAAAAGGCTGGATACCTCGAGAATCCTGCCCCTCATCACCTGTAGTCCGCCTAATTACAGCTCGATGTCTCCCCACTTCCGCTCAAGTGGTGTGTGTGCACTCATGGCACAGACATCGTTTTTCTCCACTTCCTTCTCGGCCCTTGCTGGCGCAGCCTTGGTCTCGGAGGCCTCTCCCTTGCTCTTCTTCCTTGGACACTGGGTCGCATAATGACCCAGCTCCCCACAGTGGAAGCATTTGACCTTGGAGAGGTCCTTCTTCCGTTTCTCCTGCTTTCCCTCAGATGTTAGGGCAGCATCCACCTCCTCCTTCTTGATTATGATCCCCTTGTCGTTGCTTCTCGCCTTGCTCAACCTTCTGATCTCTTATTGGCGAAGAGCAGCCCACATTTCCTCCCAATCTGGAAGGGTCGCCCTGCCCAGTATGCTCTAGACAAACACCTCCCAGTCTTTTGAGACTGCGTTCAAGGCTGTTCTCACCATCAATTCTTGATCCGGTGTGGCCCCTATGGAAGTTAGCTAATCTCGAATCTCCTTCAATCGACCGAGGAAGGGGTCGATCTGTTCTCCCTTCTGCATATAGTATGATCGCAGCTGATTTTCTAGTAACATCTTTCTCTGCACAGAAGTATGTTGGTACAATTTCTTTAGGGCCTCCCACATCTCATTTGTCATGTCCTTTTTGGCAATATGTGGTACTACATGGTCATTGACCCCGTCAAGAATGATACTCTTGGCCCTCTCCATTGCCTCCTTGTACTTGTCGTTACCAGCTGGGTCAACTAGGATAGCTATCGTCCTCATCGCAAAGTGCTTGACATGATTTCTGTCTACAACGCATAAGATTCTGGACTTCCAAACTACGAAGTTTGAGGCTACGTCCATTCTGTCCTGGTCTCTTACCCCGTTCACTGCCATCTTGTTGCTCCTCTACTTCCCTCTTGGAAGTTCTTGGTGTGACTCCCTCTGAGCCTCGATTTCCCTCCTAGAAACCCTTTTGCCAATGTCGAGATGGCCCCACTCCGATTGTTAGTGCAGTTGCACCACTGATCCGGATTTCTTGGCTAGAAATCCTCGATAGCAACTCCCTCCTCCTTGGCCTTGCCCTGTTAGATACTATTTTGACTACAGTACCCCACCAGCTCCACTCTGCAACTTACCCACAGCCTCCTAAACTCAACAAACTGAAGGTTAGAGCTCCTAGGCTCTGCGCAATCCCGACATCGGCAAATCAGCCAACTATGTCAGCCCTCCTAGCCTCTATGTGGCTCTACATGAGCCTGTCATTGCCTCCCTCAGCCTCTGCGATGCCTCCTCTTGGCTCGAACTTGATGACGCAGGCACTGCGTCACCCCTTCCTTGCTGCATCTCTGCTAGGAACAGCTTCTGTCACTCGGGACAGTTGTTTTTTGTTGTTGCTGCTCTGCTCGGCTGATGTCCTCAGTTCTCCTGTGATCTACAAGCATGCTCCGATACCATGTTGGAATTTCTAAGTCTAACCTGTTAGAAACCCTTCATGTACTTTCTGATTTATTCCTACTTACTTGTTCTGTTAATTAACAAGTTATTTACCATGTAAATACTGGAAAGAAATACAAGTGCATGCTCAACACATTACATATCATCAACTAAAGGAAACAAAAACAAGCACACAAGTGACACCGTTGTTTTTGGACTAATCTCCCTGGAAAAACCCAATGAGGGAAAACTGGTGCAGCTATCTGAGGGTTTGATTCATTAAGCAGTTTCAGAATACAATCTAGGTGCCAAATCTAGCTCACCCAACAGAGAAAAATCTCGGCAATAGTACCTCTCTACTCGGAAGCAAATATTCTGGCTGAAACCTCGGATAAACACTCTGGCAACTCCACAACTCCAATCTGCCCCCACAAAACACCAGCGTCAGCCTCTAGGAACTACATCAGCCTCTCTCTGGCCCAACGTTAGCCCAGCGTCACTCTGGCTTGGCCTGCGTCAGCCCTCTGGCCCTCTACGTCACCCACGCTAGCCCCTTGAGGCATTGCACAACTCCTGGCTACCTCTGCGTGAGCCCTGGCTGCCTCTGCGTGAGCCCTGGCTGCCTCTGCATGAATCCTTGGCTGTTTCTACATCCCTCTCTCTAGCTACTGTGCTGATCCTCCCAGTGCTATCTCTGCCTCTTTGCTTCTATATTCACTGCCCCTTAGTTGTAACTTTGATCATTGTCTCAACTTTCTCAGCAAACCCAGCCCCAGAAAGTCGAAATCTTGATCTCTTGGTGTGTCCTCCACGTGACCCTCAAGCCTCCTCTTATACTTTTCTTGTTGACAAATCAACGGCCAAGATTAAGTCCCTAATCAACGGCTAAGATTAGATCTGGCTTGATCCATGACTTTTGGACCATTCTAACACATTTTTATATTAATTCACATTAATATTTTATTTTCCCTAAGTTTAGACTTAGGTACTCCATTAAAAATATTAATTATTTTAATATCTCCCAAACTATTTAGAATTTGCCCAAACCCTTTTTGGGTATTGGAGATCTCATGTGCCTTAGCCTCTCCACCAATTTTTATGGCTAGAGCACATCAAATTGTTACCCCAAATCAATATTAAAGGCTCCCATAGCCGGATGTGATCCTAGAGTTTGGGCACCTCAAGGATCCTGCCCCTTCTTCTGTAGTCCTCTCGAATACAGCTCAATGTCTCCCCACCTCTTCTCTAGAGGTGCATGAGCACTAATGGCACAATCGTCATCAGTCTTGACATCCTTCTCCGCCTTTGCTGGAGCAACCTTTGAGTCGAAAGCTTCTTCCTTACCTTTCTTCCTAGGGAACTGAGAGGCATAATGTCCCAGCTCCCCAAAGTTGAAGCACTTGGCCTTGGAGATGTCTTTCTTCTGCCTCTTCTGAACCCCTTGCTGTCTCGCAGATGCTAGAGCTGCATCCTCCTCCTCCTCTTTCTTGATTTGAACTCCCTTGCCACTACTCCCCGCCTTAGTCAACCTCCTAATCTCTTCCTATCGAAGAGCTGCCCACATCTCCTCCCAACTAGGGAGAGTCACTCTGCCCAAAATGCTTTGGACAAACATCTCCCAGTCCTCGGAGACTGCATTCAAAGCAGTCCTGACCATAAACTCTGGATCCATTGTAGACCCCACGGAAATAAGCTCGTCACGAATTCTTGCAGCTTGAGAAGGAACGAATCTATCTCCTCTCCTTTCTGCATCTGATATGACCTCAGCAGATTCTCTAGTAACATCATCCATTGCACAGAAGAGCCCTATTATAAGGTTCTCAGTGTCTGCCACATCTCCCTTGATGTGTTCTTCTCAGCAATATGCGGTATGACATGATCCTTGACCTTGTCTAGAATCATGCATTTTTCTTTCGCCTCGACCTCCTCATACTTCTCATTTTCATTTGGATCAACAGGGACAACTACATTTTTCAAGGCATACTCCTTGACACGATGTTTATCCAAGATTGCCAGGATCTTGGCCTTCCAGATGACAAAATTGGAAACCCCGTCCAATCTGCCCTAATCCCTCAATCTGTTCACTGCCATCTTTTCTCCTCTTCTCTAGACTCCCTCTGAGTCTTGATTTCCCTCTCAAAAATCCTCTGGCCAACTGTCGAATCACTCCTCTCCAATCCTCCTTTGTCGCTGCAACTCAGATCTAGATTTCTTGGCTAGAAATTTTTCGAGGCAGTGCTTCCCTCTACCTTGGTTCAGTCTCCTTAGACACTGTTCTGCACTCATAGAAACAGTGTCCCACCAGCTCCACAAATCAAAATCTGCTTAGCTCCCTTAGCCCCGGCAACTAAAGAATCTGAGCCCTTCTGGCTCTGCACAATCACAATGAGAGTTGGATCAGCTCCTCCTGGCCAGTGCGCCAATCTTTCCTAGCTGCGAAAGATGACTTGGCAATGCGTAGATCTAATCTGATTCTCCTCTACCTCTACGCTGGCCTGGATAGCTGATGCAGCTACTGCGTGGGCTCCTCCCAACTATTGTGTCACCTTCACCTGGCTCAGAGTGTTGATGTAGGCACTGCATGAGCCTCTGCATCACCTTCTCTGCACTGTGTCCCTCCTTTTGTGTCTCTGGGTCTGGAACAGCGCTCTCTCGGGACAGCTACTTTTCTGCTGCAAATTCTCAGATTTCTCGACTAGTGCCTTTAGTCGCTTATGATCTGCAATCGCTCTGATACCATGCGAAAATTCCTGAATCTAACACATCAGAAACCCCTACTGCAATTCCTAGTTTACTATCTCCTACTTGTTCTTTACATTAACAAGTTATTTAATTGCATAAATATTGAAGTAAACACAAATGCAGCCTTCACAGATATACAGATTATACACTGAAGTAAACAAAAACAATAACATAAGGGACACCGTTATTTTTTGACAATCGTCCCTGGAAAAACCCAATGCGAGAAAACCAGTGCAGCATATAGAGGGTTTGTATTATTAAGCAAATTTCTGAATACAACTAGGGTGCCAGAAATGGCTCACCCTTCAGAGAAAATCCTTGGCAGTGGTACCTCTCCGGAGACAGATATTCCGGCAAATCAGCAACCGGATGATCAACACCACAGTGACTGATTGTTCCTTGTGCTGGACAACGAAAGTTGCTCCAAGCACTGCTCTGGAACTGCATCACCCTCTCCTGGCTCAGGGTCTGCTTATCATCTCCTAGTCTGCCCCACAAAATCTCTCTGCGTTGCCTCTTTTGGCACTTCACTGCCTCTCGGCTATGTATTTTTCAGCCTTGGATCGAAATCCCTTGTTGAACTGCCCTTCACTGCAATTGATCTCTAACTTGATTTCCTCAGCAAACCTAGCCCTAGAAAATCGAATTCTTGATCTCTCTTGGTGTGTCTCCAACTGACCCTCAAGCCTCCTCTTATACTTTTCCTATTGACGATTCAACAGCCGAGATTAAGTGCCTAATCAACGGATAAGATTAGATATGGCTTGATCCTCGTCACTTAGAACTTTCTCACCCATTTTACATTAATAAACATTAGTATTTTTATTTTCCTAAGTTTAGACTTAGGAACCCATTAAAAATATTAATTATAATATCTCTTCATCCAGGTGGAATTTCTCCAAACGATTTCTGGGTCTTGGAGATCTCATGTTCCTTAGCCTCTCCACCAAATGTCATGGCTAGAGCACATCTGATGCTACAAAAAATCAACAACTAGAACATTTGTTCGATGCTACCAAAAACTAATACTCTCTCTTAGTGAGGAAAGTGCTCTCCACTACTCCCTGAAGTAGACAAACTTTGCCTTACCCAAAGCCTTTGTGAGTATATCTACAACTTGTTGATATGTGGGAACATGTTGTAGCAAAAATGATCCACATTGCACACAATCTTTGATGAAGTGGTACCTTATGCCGATATGCTTCGACTTATCATGAAACACTAGATTCTCAAAGAGCCTGATGCAACTTTGATTATCACAAGTAGATATTGGTCGAATCCATCCTCTGACCCAACAAAGTCACTAGCAGCTTCCGAAGTCAAATAGCTTCACATGTGGCCATGCTAGTTGCGATGTATTCTGCCTCTGCAGAACTAAATTCCGCAGACTTTTGCTTCCTGTTGCACCAAGGAGACAACCATTGCTCCAATATTGAAGCAACATCCTGATGTGTTTTTCCGATCCACTAAACTGCCTACCCAATCTGCATCAATATATCTACATAACTTGACACCATCACCTCGAGTATACTTCAACCCATACTCCACTGTGTCGCGCAAGTACTTCAACATATGTCTTGTTGTTGTCTAGTGCACCCTCTTAGGTTCCACCATAAACTGACTACAAGTGTCGACCGTGAAACAGATACCTGGACTTTTGTTGACTAGATACATGAGTGAACCAATGAGATACCTATACAAGGTTGGGTCCACATCCTCGTCCTCTGATGCATCTATCTTCCTCCTGTCAGTAATCATAGGTGTGGACATGGGTCTACAATCTTGCATCCTAAACCTCTTTAGGAACGCCATAGTGTATCTCCCTTGAACAAGGAAGATCTCCCCTTTCATCTGCCATACTTCCATGCCTAGGAAGAAATGCATCAACCCTAAATCCCTCATCTCAAATTCTACTTCCAGATTCCTCTTGCAATCCTCTATGAGCCCTGATGACCCTTTCAAGAAGAGATCATCCAGATACAACACTAGGATGAGTGGCTCACCTCCAACCATCAAGTAATAGAGATTGGAGTCTGCTTCGATCTTCACGAAGCCCATCTGCTACAAGTAGTTGTCAATCTGACCATACCATGCCCCGGGAGCTTGCTTGAGCCTGTATAGCGCTCTCTTCAGCCTTCACACATGTGTGCCTCTCTCAAGCGTCCGGAAGCCCTCTAGTTGTTCGATATATACCTCCTCTATCACCCGGTTACAGAATGTTATCTTGACGTCCATTGGTGAATCTGCCATCCCATCTGTGCTACTAGAGATATCACTGACCAGATGGAAGTATATTTTGCCACCGGTGCGAAGGTCTCCTCATAGTCTGTACCTTCCTTTTGCACATAACCATTGGCCATGAACCTAGCCTTGTGTGAAAATTTCACCACTGAAATCCTATTGCAGCAACTAGAATTATTTCTTCTAACTGTAAGTTAATTTAACAGTTTATTGCTACAGCAACAATGAAATAATGACACTGCAATTTTCACAAAAATGTTGATTTGGGATATCATCAGATTGTGCTCTATGCCTCAAATTTTGCAGGGAGGCTTGGGCACATGTATTCCAAAGAACCCAGAAAGCATTTTGGGAAATTCCACCCAAAAACAGTTTTATTAAAATAATTAATATTTTTTAATGGGACCCTAAGTCTAAACTTACAAAATTAAAAATATTAATGGGTATTAATCTAATTGTGGGTGTAACTTCTAGAAGAAGACGGAGATCAATCTAAAACAATCTGAGCCTTTGATTAGGAGTTAATGTAGGTTGTTGGTTGTCCAACAGAAAGATATAAGAAGGGGCTTGAAGGTCATTTGGAAAACACACCAGGAAATCAAGAGATCGAATTTTTGAAGTGAGAAGTTCTTAGGAGGAAGTTCTGATCGAGGATATTTCTTGCAGTCGAGGGGTAGGGATAGCATCCGGAGAGAGAGATTTTATCAGTCGGAGAATCATCAACAGAGAGAGGCAGAGACTGATCCAATAGCCCAAACGCAAAGGCTGACGCATGGCCACGAAGGGCCACGGAGAGGCAGCGCAGAGGGTGAGAGAGAGTCTGAGATTTTGCTAAGGAGAATCAGTTTCAGAAGCCGGGAGTCGAGGTGTGAGACGGGGAGGCTAAGAGCAGAGACTCCGGGCAACAAATCGATTAGCAAACTGGGTGACGCAGAGCCTGGAGAGGATGACGCAGAGACTACATGAGGACCACGGAAAGGCAACGCAGAGGGTGAGAGAGAGTCCGAGATTTTGCTGAGGAGAGTTAATTTCAGAAGCCAGGAACCGGGGTGTGAAACCGGGAGGCTAAGAGCCTAGAGAGGATGACGCAGAGACTGCATGAGGACCACGTAGAGCAGCGTAGGGCCTACTAGAGGCACTTCATTTAGTAACGGCAGCAGCCAGGATTTTCTCAGTGATTGTGTGAGGTAATCTCAGAAATCTTTCTGCCAGTATTTCTCTCTCTGTAACTGAATAACCTGATAGGTATTCAGAGATGTATTCAGAATTTGCTACTGCTTAATAATAATAAACCCTTAGAGCTGATGCACCGGTTTTCCCACACTGGGTTTTTTTGGGGACATTTGTCCAAAAATAACGGTGTCCATTATGTTGTATTTTCTTTCTTACCCAATCTCTTGTTTATGCATATAATTTAATTAAGTGAAGGTTGCAATGTATGTATTACGATATTTGTCGTAGGAAACAACAAGTAATTTGTTTAAAGGAATTTGACAAACAAGAGTAATATCATCAATTGCTATAGTAGGGGTTCCTATTGAGGAATTTTCACAGAAAATACTGCGAAAAATAAAAGCGTTGGACACTGAGAAATACTAGCACACACAACAAATTTGACACAGTTATTTTTGGACAAAAGTCCCCAAAAAAACCCAACTTGAGAAAACCGGTGCAACAGTTGAGGGTTTTAATTATTAAGCAGCGGTAAAATAATCTGAGTACAACCTATGGATGCCTAGTTGGCTATCCAATTAGCAAGAATCTGACAAAATTAATTAGAGAGAAAATTCTCCCACTCCACAAGCAACCCCGGCACTGGCTCCTCCAGAAAATTGGTCGTCCAAACCCTTGCACAGGCCCTCTGCGCAGTCCTTGTGTTGTCTCTCGCACGTGTGGCTCAATTCATCCTCTGATCAAGCTGTCTTGCCTATCTCTACTACTGGAAGTGACTCTTCGGGCCTTTGGAAGCTTAATCGACTTCCTCTCCAGCTAAATTGAATTGCTTTGTTGAAGCTTTTGTGTAGCCTTTACGCAGCTTCTGCATGGATTACTTCTGCCACTTGTTGTTGCCTCTCCGGATCTAGAAAACTTCCTCCAAATCATTGTCCCTGCCCCTCTCGGTCTCTGCTCCCCTTCTTTGGCTCAAACTCTTCCGGCAACTGTTGTTGCTCTCTAGAAAATCGAATTGCCCAAGGAAATCGATCTCAAGTTTGTGTCCTCCATATACCCATCGACCTCCTCTTATAATCTCCAGTTGAGACTCCAACGACCAAGATTAAACATTAATCAATGGCTGAGATTATTTCCCAGTCGATCCATGTGAATTTCTAGATGATTCACACATTTCTCAATTAATTTTGATTAATTAACCTCTTTTCCTAAGTTTAGACTTTGGAAATATTTAAAAAAATAAGCTAATAATCTAATTGATACACTTATAGGTGGAATTTTCAGAAACAATTTATGGGTTATGGAGAACTCGTGTTTTAGCCTCTCCACAAAGTTTTGAGACTAGAACACCTATGATGCTACAAAAACTAACACCTTTTACTTCTCTACACTGCCATCTGCAGTGTACTTGACCGTATAGATCTATCTAGAACCAACCACTGACCTATACACAAGTCCAAGCATGACCTCCCATACATTGTTTGCCATGATGGAGCTATATTCTTCCACCATGGCATGCTGCCACCCCTGATATTGTGCAACCTTCTCATCTCTGGAAGGTTCCTTGTCGATGAACTTTGTCACCTGTTGTTGCCTAAAATGTACACCAAGTGCTGAAAAAGCTCATAACCCCGCAAGGTATAATTTTTAAGGCACAACCCTCAGAGTAGGGGTTGTCACCTATTCCCGAATCCCTACTCACTCTGTTTAAGCTCTCTCTTAGAAAGGGGAAACTTGTTGCAACAACAAATCAAGGAGACTAATGGCAAGGCAATTATTTATTTAGGCAACTTGATTAAAAATTATTTAGCAAGTTTGATTACCAAAAGAGCAATGCAAATATTTAAGAGACAATCTCAATAAGATCAATAAGACAATGACTAGATTAACAATGATAAACCAATGCCTTATAACAACACTCAATAAAGATTCAACACTTGCAAAATATAGCAATATTTCAAGTCACAAGATAAATAATGTTGCAAGACAAGTGTTAGTACAAGAAATAGCACAACATTAAAAGATGAGCAGAAGATATAATGTGCAAGAATAAAAGAAACTTGTACTTTGTTTTTAAAGAGATGCTCAAATAAATATGACAATGCTCAAATAAATATGATAGTATCAATGGACAATGAGCAAGAAATTAAATGACAATACAAGAGCAATAATATAATATTGCAGGTAAAGATAGGATGCTCCCAAAATGACAATATGCCAAGATAGAATAAGCCAGATAGATGAATGCAAACTAGACTAGGTGAAATGCAAGATCTTCGTTAATTTTAGTTAAATGCCTAATCTAGGTGAAATCCTTCTCCTCAAATGTTTTGAAGCTAGTCTCAAACAAGGTTGTAGAAAGAACTGTTAGGGAAGGAGGCTAAGGCCTCATTAACGATACCTACCAAGGAGTTCGAACAACCCAAGTGCCTCCGTTCCTACAAGGGATTGCCCACAAGAGAACTGCAACGTCACCTGTTTTAACCATTGAGTAAGGGCCTAGCCCCACAAATTGAATGATGGAGAGGTTGGTCCTATCTCTCTATTCAACCAATCTTATGCTTGGAGGTAAATTTTAGTTTGCAAGTCTAATTCTAAGATGTGAAATGAGATGCTTCAATGAGAGATAATGCTTCAGTAGAAAGATGCCAATCCACAAGATATTAATGATCACTTAGAGCAGTGATTAGCTTGTACAAATGAAACAATAATTACTCAATGAAACAAAAGTAAGATTAGCAAGAATGTTAGAGCAAGATCCCAATATGCCTGTTACAATGGTGTTCTTAAGAGTGTTCTTCACTTATTAGGACAGTGAAACCAGTAAAGAATTATTCAATGAAATCACACTTATTAGATGGCAAATGAGATTGCTAACAGTAATTAGAAAGACTACTTAAAATTTTAATTGCAAATGAAACAAGACAATTAGTATTTCAAATGCAATAAAACCAAGTAGTAAATTGAAAATGTAAATTAAGAGATGTAGTTAGGAAATCAGATCTAGGATGCAACTATGATGCAAGTTGTGTCTAAAATACCAAACAAAAACACAAGGTCTCCCTTTTAAATAAGGAGATACAGGATACCAAGGGAATCTAAGTCACAATCTCCCTAGCGAAACAAGGTCTTTTTATTAATAGAGGCTACAAGAGAGACCCTTTGTCAAAGAGAAGGGCTCTAAAAATTTCAAGGAGAATTACAAGGGTGACTAGATTTTTACAATATAAATTTATCCTTAAGGAAATAGGATTGATCCACTTGTAATTGCAAATAAAAACACTTCAGAATAAGCAGATTCAGATCATTATAGCTCACTGTTTTCAAACAGAAATGAGTTGATAGTCAAATCTGTTCACTGTTTAAAAGACAACAACCTTTGAAAATATGTCCTTCAAGCTCAGAAAATGGATGGTGAAACCCTGCAATATAATGGCTTGAAATTTAGTGAGAACACTTCCTACAAAACCACAAAATTAGCCTTCAAAAGATCCCACACTAACGATACAAGTGGCTTTTAGCCTTATCAAAGGATTGAATGCTATTTACTAAACAAAAAGATCAGACCTGGAAAGAGGGCTTAAAGGGCCACTGCCAAATCTAAAAAAACTACCTCCAAAGAACCCTCGGCCAGATCTGAAACTTGCTCTAAAAATGCTCAGAGCCAAGCCTGAAATAATACCTCAAAACCCTCACAGCCTAAGTAAAACTTGTTTCAAATTTAGATTTAAATTTGTAAATTTTTAAGGGGAATTTCTTTAAGGTTCAAAGGTTTAATCTCTTTCAAAATGCTTGAAAAAAAATTCTGAACAGTCCCCTTTTATTTTTATTTTTTTAATGTTTTTTGCACCAGGTGAAAGAAAGGCCTTCTAGGGGCTCTCAGCCTTGAGAAAAAGGCTCAAAAGACAGTACGACTTCCTCCAAATTTCGCAGTGAAGAACCTCCTTCAAAACCTGAAAAATTTTGCTTTAAAAAATCTGTGGTAAAACCCTTCAAAAATTTGAATAATCTCTGCAAACAATTCAGGGTTAGTATGTGAGATAAGTGACAAAAATTAAAGGCTTTGGGAAATCAAATTTGATGCCAAAAATTAATGAAGAAACCCTTCAAGACAATTCGTTGGAGCACCTGTAATGACAAGGGTTAGACAAACAAAAATTATGGCAGTAAAGTACAAAACTCAATAAATCTGTGGCCAAGCAAGAAAAGGGCTATAGAAATTATCAGGCAAATTATATGTGATTCCAACCCCGTAACTCCTTCAAAATCAAAGTGAAAAACCTTTCAACAAGATATGCCTCAGACCAGAAAGTGTGCAGCCCTCTTAAAGGCTCACAGCTAGCCCAGAATTTAGTGACAAGACAATTACAAAATCTTATCAAATTCTATAATATGAGTATAGACTCAGATCTAAAATTGGGTAGTTCGGGATTGGGACCCATTTACATTCTTTCTCTCATACTTGATTCATATCAAATATTCTCAATAGACATTCAAATAACATTTCATTGAATTAATTTGATAATAAGCCATACAACTTGTTCGAGAGTTGAGAGTTAGTCATCAATCTTGCTTTGATCCCCTATCAGAGGTCACCGACGACCCACATAAGAACAAACGTTAGCTCATTTTTTATTCTTGGAAGAAATCACTGTAGATAGATAAATTTTTCACAAGTCAAAGCGAAGACTATCTCTTAGGGCTCTCGGCCTCTGCCAAGAAAACTCAGTTAGATCAATGAGACCTGTTACCCACCACCAGTGGGTAGTATGCATAGGAGAAAATTCTCTCCTAGATCGTCATCAGTTGGCAGCCAGCAGCCCCTTGCAGCCACCAGTGACCAGATAGCTCAATGTGCCACTATCTCCGACATTTGAGCCAGCCATGTGGTCCCTCACCCATCTGTTATGATCATATGTTTGAAGTTGGGCCTCCCAACCCCAAAGGCATGGCTTTTCATTGGTGTAGTTGAGTGATTTTGCTTACTTATCATGGACATTTTTGGGCATGGAATGGTGGAAGGATTCAGCGGAAAGAGTGGGCTAGGTCTGTACTCTTGTCTCCTCTGCCCGATTTGGTGGTTAGCTTTGTATCCTAGTCCTGTTGGATCTCCTCTACTGGCCACTAGCTTTAGGGTTGGCATTACATAGGAAATCCCGATTTTAGTAGTATTGTCCCATTTCCCGACACCATATACATCACTCCCCTCCACTCATTTTAACCCCATTCATCACTTTTCCCATCCAGGTCCACTGAGTCCACATAGGGTCAGCCTCCCCCTCCCCTTGTCCACACTCTGGGTCGGGCCTGGAACAATGCCCCGGAGGTTGATGCAGCTAAAAAGAAAAGAAAAACCATAATTTGGCCTCTCAACAGGAAATGTACCACAAAATGCAAAACATCGTCGAGACATACAAATCTAGCATGTGAGCAAAAGCCAAACATGAGCTCTACCCCTTATTTATGGCCATCGCCCTGGTTACTATGAGCCCTAGATGAGCCCCCCTACATTAAGGAACCCATGATTGTCCCAAACTCTAGTGGGCAATGAAATGCCCCAGCTTAAAAGGGGATACCTACTGTTATATCCTACACATCATGCTCTCATCCCAAAGAGCCCCAAGCAGTTATGAAGAAAAATCAATCAAAGGCAAAAGGCATATGAAGAAAGGTGGAAAAATAAAGGTCAGGGTAACTTATGTACCACGATTGCTCCCTCCTGCACTCATATACCCAGGGTGGGCTTCCCCATTACAGCGACCGTTGTACCATGGCATGTGGCCTAGATCCTTCCCCTGATCCCCACTCTGTTCCATCACTTTATCACTCGCCACCTACCACTTGATGGATGTACCATGCACATGTCACCCCTTTTAAAGGCTACAACCATCTAATAGGGTCCTTGGTTACCCCCCCCCCCTTATTAAGCTTGGAGACACTTGTAAATGCCAAAGCCCACTATGGAAAAGCATGCCACCATGAAGTGCCCCATTGATTCCATGGTTTGTAAGCTCTTTTACTTGATTATTCTAATGATTGTTGCATTGGAGGGCAAGGGGACACATTGGATCTTATGCAGGATTTCCAATGGGTCTCCATTTGGGTTTGGTCTCCCTATACAAGGTCCAAGGCCTCCAGAAGGCCACATTGGCTCTTGTAGGGTGAGCATTGAGATTCATGAGCCTACACCATAACGAAGAGTACTTCATGGATCCCCAGCTCCACTTAGTGGCTACTCATGTTCCACATTTTAGATGAGGATGATGCATCTGGTTCACCATGCCCAGTCGGCTACACACTTGTACCATACACTTGGCAGATGTTCCAGGGTCCAAATGAGGATGTGTCTCACTGCAGGAGACAAAGGGAGGGCTTATGTCATCATCCTAGCCTTTACATATGGTTTACAGGCATCATCAATCCACTTGGAGACCCATGAGGATGTCCTTGTGCCCCCACACCCACTTGGGAGCACCACATGTGACTTACTTGGGAAATAAGGGGCCAACCACTTGTCCCCCATTATTGGAGTCCATTCTCTCACCATGGCACACTTTGGAATTCAATAGGCCTTCTCAATGGCCCAGTGACTCATTATATTGATTATTCTGCCCTCTTGAGAGGCTTATTTTATGTTATTGAGCTATCTTGGTGGGCTTCGCAACAAGGGATGTTATTATTGGTTGAGCAAGTGTTGACAACAAACTCAAACGAAGATGGAGCTCTAATGGAGACTAGGGTTTGGGAGCTTCAACGATGGTGGCCTGCCCAACAGCCTGGTTTGGAAATGTAATTGCATGCTTTACTCCTTCTCGAATGACTCCCTCCCGTAAACCGGCCACCCTCCTTCATTGCTGCACACCTGGTCCGTTTACGGCGACCTGCTCTGTACAACTCACTGACACAGCATTTGTCAAATAGGAATTATCTCGAGACGGTTATCGTTTTGTTGTCAGTTGGCATGGAGGGAGACATAGTTGATTACTCCGAGGATCCATTTGAATTGGACCCCAACTGGTATGTATTCACTCTGCATCTATCAGTCTCCTCCTCGAATATCTCTCTGGATATTCCCTCAACCCTAGCTAGCGCACCTGGGGTTTACTCAGTGCTGGACTACCCCATCTTTACTTATCCGGCTCAACGACCTCTGTTATCGTCTGGTCCATCTTCTTCCTCGTTGGCGCCTTCCAGCTACTCTAAAGCGGTTTACTACCCTCCTGACCCTGATCTTCCCCTGCTCTCCCCAATCTCCCTGCAGTTTATTTCTTCTTGCTTAAACCCTCCTATCCCCCCGTACCCTTTGAATCCCCCTCCGCCTTTCCCCCAAGTTCTTCACACATCCCTCCACCTCTGGCACCGCATTTCCACCCTACCCAACCACTGTACCCTGTTGCCCCGTCCCCACATACCCGACCCTCCCACCTTTGGTTTTTTCGAGGAATCAACCCCCCTCACCCAGGTCAGACCGGGATCCCCCGCTCGAAGGCTGAAGCAATCACTTCCCACACTTCGCAGAGTAGACCACCCCCTAATCGTCTGGGGCATCCATCCAAGAGATTCAAAGGGGTGAAGGCGGGCACAAAGAAGATATCTCTCACATTTGGAGATGACATTCAAATGGGTGAAGTCATAGACACGTCTGACCGTGTCCTGGTTGGCCGTGTTAGGGGTCCGAATATTCAGCTACACGATTGAAACAATGGGTACTGGAGATTTGGGGGCTGGTTCTCACCGAACTGCCGGCGGTTGTTACCCTTTCTCGTGGCTAGTTCGCCCTTCGATTTCATCAGCCTGAGTTTATAACTTGGTTCTATCCAAACACTGGCACATCAAGTTGGGTCCGGTACTTCTCAAGCAATGGAGTCCTCTCTTTGATCCCAAGAGAGAACATCTTGGAGCTAGACCCATCTGGGTCAGACTGCCTGGTCTCCCCCTTCATTTCTGGTCGGAAGACGTATTCAAGCGGATTGGGAACACCCTTGGCAGATATATGGATTATGACAAATCATACATGTTAACAGGGAATATGTCCATGGCCTGCATACTTGTTCATCTTGACACCAGGGAGGGTCTGGAGGAGAACATGGAGCTGCATTGGAGGGATACCTGCAGGGTACAGATTCTGGATTATGAGGGGGTGCCTTATCGATGCAGGAGATGTCACAAGATTGGACATCTTTAGAAAGACTGCCCCTTACTTGCATCTAGACTTACTTCGATTGCTCGGTCTGATCAAGCGGCTGTTAATCTGAATTTTGACCAGCGTGGAAAGGCACCTGCTCATTTTGAGGAGAATCCACAAAGGGACACACTAGTAGCTCATGGCACTCGCAAGGAGCAGACTCGTCCCCCATCCCCACGTATCACTAGATCTTGTGCGGCTGCGGCAGTGGCTACCTCTGTTGTGGGTACCCTCTCTAACCCTCCTTCTCTCCATTTATTTTCATTTGCATATAATCCTTGCTCTTCGTTTTGTAATGTTGGTCCTGTGCATTGTCCTTCTATTGTTTGCACACTGGCTCCATCTGCCCCCATTTTCTCCTCCACTCAGCCTGCCATCTCTAGGATACTAGAACCACTCTCCCTTGAGGATCCATCCTCTGAATCTTATAAGGAACAGGGCTACAATCTTTGGTCTTTGTCTCGCATAACCCCGGGGGATGGTAGTGGAATTGGTATTTCACCCTTACCTCCGCTGCCCATGGTAGAAAATCCAACATTTCTAAAGTCGTTATCCAGGCTGGACTGGATGTGGCACAAGGTAGACAACATCCCATTGACAAGGTCCTTAGAGCATTGACCTCCCTCCCCCCTGGTTCTCCATGAAGTGGATCTCCTACAACTGTCGGGGTTTAGCTAGCCCTGCTAAGAAATTAGCCTTCCGTCGGATGATGGAATTGGAATCGGTTAATATTATATTTTTATAGGAGACACTTGCGACTGGCTTACATATTGTTCCCACACTTGAGGCTATTTCTCCTGGTTGGCAATTCACTGCACTGGATGTACAAGGGCGATCTGGTGGTTTGATACTGGGATATGATTCCAGATAGATAAGTTTACTAAATTCCTGGGGGGGAAGGGTTCATAAGAGCTGATATTTACTCAGCAGAGATTGGAAGGGAGCTGAGGCTTATTAATGTCTATGGGCTTTGTATCAACAAGATCAATTTCTGGCAGCGATTACTTGATTATGATTTATTTCAAGCATAGAACATCATTATAGGGGGCGATCTCAACTTCTCACTTGGTCATGCTGAATCTTGGGGTATGAATGCATAGATTGACTCGCTATCGGATGGGATCTTGATTCCTAACCCTACTGGAGGATCATCTGATTGATATACCCATGCCCTGCTTAAAACCCACCTGGCGAAATCGGAGGATCGGGGATGTAGCATTAGCCAGAAGATTGGATCGTTTTCTAATTAAGGAGACCTTATTGGATCAATTGCCCCTATATCGTCAATGGGTGGGATCAGGGGGGTTGTCGGATCACATGCCCATCTATCTTGAGATTGCTGGCGGTGATCGCAAGCCCAAGGCACCATTTAAGTTTAATTCTACTTGGATTAAAGATGAAAGCTATATACAAATGATCACTAAGAATTGGAAAACCTGTGTTGTTCATCCTGGTCAATCGGCCTCCGCTGTTTTTGCATACAAAATGCAATCCATGAAACAGAAATCAATTGACTGGGCAAAGAACAAGAGGATAAAAGATGAACAGACCCTGAGGGATATCGAACAGGAAACTGACCATTTGGGTGGTAAGGAGGGTCATGGGTATACTTCTGCTGATGCCAAAGAAAGATTTGTCGGACTTGAGATTAAGCGGAATAGGATCTTGAAAGACAGGGAGGAAACTTGGCGACATCGCAGCAGGGCTACCTAGTTAAAGGAGGGGGATGAGAATACCAAGTTTTATCGCTGTGTAGCAAATGGGCATCAGGTCATCAATACCATATGGCAACTTGCAGATGATGAGGGTACTCAAGAAAAGACCTTCCACCAATTGGCCAACCTTGGCATTACACATTTTGGAAATTTATTCAAAGCCCCTCCGGAGGCTAATCTTGCTAAGATCATCAGGGTAGCAGGACATTTCTCCATATATGTGGACCATGACACAGAAGGACTACTCAATCTATTAACCATGGGGGAATTAGAGGCCACTATTAAGTGGTTTAAGAGGGATAAGAGCCTTGGACCAGATGGATGGTCGATTGAATTTTACATAGCTTTTTTTTACATAATTGGATAGGAGCTCCTCCAGATCATTGAAGAGTGCCAGACTAGTGGGCGGATGTATGATGCTTTCAACTCCACATTCATTGTTCTTATTCCCAAGACTGATGTCTCTCAATCCTTTGATGATTATAGGCCCATCTCCCTCTGCAATTTTATCTATAAGATAATAGCCAAGATTATTGCAAACCGCCTCAAGCCCATATTATCTGAACATATATCATCGGAACAATTTGCCTTCCTTGATCATCGTCAAATACACGAAGCAGTGGGTACAGCACAAGAAGCCCTACACTCCATCAAATCCAAGAACCTCAAGGGCATGATTCTCAAGATTGATTTGGCAAAAGCATTTGATCGGACATTCGAATGCTATTGACCCATCTTGGATTCCCTCTATCTTTCATCCAATGGATTTTGTGTTGCATAACCAATGTATCATATAGTATTCTAATCAATGGATCGGCATCCTCCTTCTTCCATGCGGAAAGAGGTCTGAGACAAGGATGCCCCCTTTCCCTTCTACTTTTTCTATTAATCATGGAAGGTCTGAGTAAGCTCATCTTGGCGGATCGACTGCAGGGTAGATAGAGGGATATCAAGATCATAAACAATTGCATTCTCACACATCTACTATTTGTGGATGGCATCCTCATATTTCTGAATGGAACATTGGGGGATTCCATTCATTTTGCTGCCACCTTTCAATTATTCTGCTACGCTACTGGCATGCAATGCAACAACCATAAATCCACTCTATCTGCCTTTGGTTGCAACCCAAATGTGATTCATTCGACACATCAACACTTCCCATTTATCAATCTACAGATAGAGGAGGGACTAATTATCGAATTGCTGACTGGGTATGGTTAGTTGAAAAAATTGAAAGAAGATTAAATATTTGGCAACATAGATGGTTGTCCAGGGCAGGGAGACTGATTCTCATCAAGTCAGTCCTGGAAGCCACCCCAGTTTATTGGATGTCATTGGCTTGGATCCCGAAGGGTATTATCAGAATAATTCAACAACTATGTTGTAGATTTCTCTAGAAGGGAAAACAAGTGGGTCACATATTTTTCTAGGTCAGCTGGGACAAAATCACACTTCCAAAGAAATTGGGGGATGCAGATTGAAAAAACTAGAACCCTTTGCTTGTGCACTAGCAGCAAAGATGGGTTGGAATGTGCTATCATCCAAGAATCTTTAGACAGAAATTATCTATCATAAATACATATATCCTCTACATCTACATGATGGGATCAGGCTCCCTTCATGGGACAGGACCAAGATATCAATGGTTTGGAGGGCGGTCCTCAATACATTGGACCACGTTAGGGATGAACTGACCTGGAAAATTAGAAATGGAAGCTCTGTTCGGATAGGTATGGACCCTAGGATAGGATGTGGGAATGCGCACTTACTACCTCAAGGGCTAATACAACATCTACCGAATACTAGATATACCAACTTGGCACATATTGCAAATCAGGAGCATACCGATATGTTTAGTCAGGCATGGAAAAATTCTAATACTCTGGGCATTCCCCCATTATGGTAGGACAATTAACTGGATTATATATTAGCATTGAAGGAATCACATGTCTGGGTAACCAAGTGGGAGGATGAACTAAACTGGTCACATTCAACAAATGGGAAATACTCCCCCAAATATGGATACTTACATATAAATGTTGATCACTCTCGATTGGTGGTGGGCAATATTATGGAAGCTAAAGGCAGCTCAACGGGCAAAATTGTTCATGTGGTGCATACTTCGGAATAAGGTTCCCACAGCAGACAATCTTCAAAAGCATACCTTTCATGGCCCATCATGGTGCGTTTTGTGCAAAGAGGATATGGAAACATGTGATCATCTATTCCTAAAATGCACTACTACCATCTCCATCTAAACCGAGATCACTGCTCAATTACAAATTCAGAACAATCGGCAAGGTCATGACTTTCGGGGGGCATGGCATAGCTGGTGGACTAGTGCACACAATCACAGGTGACGAAACCTACCTGTTATGGTCTATTGATGTATTTGATTACAAAGGAACAAGATAATATTCGTTGATACTACACCATGCTGGGCACAAACCATTGCTCATCTCATCACAGATTTTCAAAGTTTACTGAAGGAAACCCGAGCACCAACTGCTCGCAACGTCCTTGTTGAAAACATTGATTATGATACCCCATGGGCTTATTTTGATGGATCAGCACAACTACATGGTTGTGGTGGAGGCATATACTTTCATATCACACACACTCACTTTTACAAGATTCAAATGGGATTGGGGGGGGCGGGCAGGCGGGGGAGGGGGGGATTGGTGGGGGGGGGGGGGGAACAAATAATTTTGCAGAATTTATATCTCTCTATCACTTATTATATTTTGCTCTTGTCAAAGGATGTAGAAAATTGCAGATTTTTGGTGACTCACAGATCATTATTAAATGGTTTAATCAACAAACTATTTGTCACGCACACACACACACACACTCCATCACATATTGGATGATGCTTTGAGATTGAGAACACATTTTGACATCTCTTCTTATCAACATATATACAGGGAGTGCAACAATGTTTCCGACATGCTATCCAAGGAAGCCATGCATCTGCCAAGGGGGGTCTGGTTCATCCATGAACAACAGGATATGAACTCATACAACTATTACCACTACCCATTCATGGACGAGCAATTTTGATGGGGCCAAGGGCCCTGCTTTTTGAGTATTTTATGGCACAATTTTCTTCTAAATATTTGACTTATAGCATATATTTATGTCTATATATTACTGAACTTTTTATGTAATTATTCATAGCAGTCTCCCTTAGATGGGATTGACTTATATTTTTGAGACAAAACAGTACAGATAGTGGCCAGACCACTGATATCTCATATGCTAACAAGCATCTTCAGCATGTACTTTTCTATATTAATGAACATTATGATTTTTCCATGGGAAAAAAGGGATGTTATTATTGCACATTATTTTATTACTTGAGGCTTAATTAGGCCTAATTAGGCAAATTGAACCTTTTAGAGATCATATAAATTGATGAGAAGTGATTCATTTCTCTCATCATCACTTGGATTGGATTAGTCTCTTGAGAGATTTTCACACTTTTTGTTGGGGTGAACTTTTTGGAGTTTCTTGATGCACTATGATGTTTGGATTTTCCCTATTGTCTTTGGAGCTTCTTTCTAAGGCAAAGTTGATGAATGGATATACTTTCTCTCTCATGTAAGTGAACCTTTAATGCTATTCTTGTTATCTTACTTGTCAAATACATGTATGTTGTTATCATTATTCTTGTATGGGTTAATGTAATGCGAAATTCTTCTAGTACCTCTAATAAGTGATTTAATGCATGGGTTGCTCATTAAGGGATTGGGTGAATGTTCCTGGAGGCACCTCTTAGGATTAAATACCTCTAAACTTCATCTCTTTGGCAAATTTGAAGTATAAATCGCTAATTACCTAGTTGTCGCCCTTGAATAGGCTAGCGAAGGTTAATTAGGGTTTCTTAGCTCACGAAATTCCTCGATCTAGGTGTATCTTGACTCCATTAAGCCCCCTAAGCAAGGAATTGATCCTCGCATCCTCTTGGTGGTCAAATTTATCTTTCTTTTCTTCACTCTTCCCTATTATAGGCCTAACCCTAGAGGGTCACCTAGGGCATCAACCGAATTCATTTTAGCCATCCAAACACCTCGATTTCTAGTCCACTACTGCATTGGGGTTTTCCCTAGAGGTCCTCTAAGTTTGAGGCAAATCTGACGGTGGAATCCTGAGATATAACAAGCCCTAGCCACAAGATCAATTCTTTCCCTAGGTTGATTTGGGTTAGTGTCCTCACTTGGATCATTGCATTCAAATCTCAAAAGAAAACTTGTCCTTTGATCCTATTCTCTTCCCTAATTAGGTCAGGCCCCTCATTGGTTAAGTAACTCCATACCCTTGACCTAGTTTGGGTCCACTTGGGTTCTTTGTGGTCCCGCAACTTTATAACTCAAATTTCACAAGGATTACATAGAAGCCATTCCTCCACAAGGATTCTTAGGTCTAGGAAACTTATTATCAAGAGATATCCTCCAAACCTAGGCTCAAGTGTCCTCTTAGCCCTTCCTAGAGAGCCCATCACCTTGCTTCTCAAGCAAGTAAGCCATTTATTTGAGCCTCTCTTGTGAATAGGCTTTAGGAATCACTCCTTATCCGATCATTGATCTATTCATCATTGTGATTCCTCTTAGACCGAGTCTCCTCCCATTGTTGAAAGTCCGTAAAGAGCAGGGAGCCTTAGCTAAGGTGGCAGTGGGCTATCACTCCATTATTTCCCCTTGACCTAGTGGTTGCTCTATAGAATCCCCTCCTAGGACCCCTATTAGTTTGAACGATAACATTTTGGCATCGTTGTCGAGGAATGAGATGTGTGTCTTATTCCTCATACGACAATATCGATATATCATTCTTGGCGACTCCATTGGAAGAACGAAGCCCTAGTTCTTCATTAAGCTTTAAGGTCGATGCTTGTCGGGTGGAGTAAGCATTTTTCTAGGCATCTTTAAATTTACCCTAGCGACTCCTACGTAATTTACATGTATATCTCAATAGGATGTCTATCTTTGGTGATTTTCCAGCTTTGGACATCACTAGCATCCCTGGGCACCTTAATCATGTCACAAGAAGGATTGTACGTGGGGTGCCCGTGTTTGATGGTGATCCACTCTCCGCAATTGATCATGTAGAAAATTTTAATGCACATGCTTCAAAGGAGAAAGTGGTCCACCAGGATGTCCTTATGTTGTTATTCATGAGATCTCTATGCGGTCATAACTCCCGGTTGCATAATCACGAACCTAGGAGCATCTCATCTATTGAGGAGTTCTTTGATGGCTTTCTTAGTCATTTTCAAGTGTGCCCCACATTAAACATTCAAGAGGAAGCCTTCATTGAGCATCATCATAACCTTGGGAATCTAGATGATAAGCAAGAAAGGGGTCCTCCCTGGGTCTGCATGACAAAAGATGGGATGATAATTTTGAAAGCATGTGTGATAGGGAGGGTGAGTTTGTAGAGAGTGAAGTTAGGATTAACCCTATCTTTCCCAAGGATACTATCTCTGATGATCTACCCTTTGAAAACCTTGGAGAAGGTGATCCCATAGCCCTTTCAAACATTGATATCAATGATTACTTACATATTAAAGAAGGAAAATGGGAGGTTTGTGGAAATCGTTTCAACAAGGACCCTATCTATGACACTGATGACGATGATATCGATAGGACCCTTGTCTTTCCTCACAATCCTGGGGTTGTAGTTGAGTCTCGTGTGGACCCTTTTCTCAACCCTTCTTACATTATCACTAATAATGAGGAATCCTCCATCCCTCCTAAGTGTGATCATTGTGGGCGGCCTACTTGTGTTTCTCCATTACATTAGTCTCCCTTCTCTGCTAATCATGACCCTATGGTGGTCATCAAGCATGACATAAATGATAAGGACCATTATGGAAGTGATATGCCTGAGGTTGCCATCCATCAAAAGTTTATAAGCTTGATTGTTGACATCTCTATCTTTTGGTTAGAGGAGAGGATCTCGTGCAGTAGATTACATCCCTTCGTTCCCTCTTCTCTCGTGGTCCTCCATGCATGGCATTCTATTTTCCCACCTCCCGCCTTGTTGACCATCCATATGATTGCTTTTGTCCTTCCTCTTGTATTTGCTACATAAGTAATCATTGGGCAAAATGTTTTTATATTGATCTAGTAATGTATGGGTTGCATTGGCTCTCTGATTACACTTAGTACTTGTATGGTATAAAATACCTATTAGGTAGGATGCATTGCATGTTAATTTTCTCATTAGAACTAACATCATATGACATTATCATGATAGATTAGATGCATTTAGATGAAAATTGCATAAATTTATCTTCTTGTGGATTTTATGGCCTAATACTAAGCATGGGTGATCATAAGACACCACAAAAACATGTTGCCCCTTGTGCTTGGTCATTGACATGCGCAAGTAACAAGTTTGTGATCCCAAAGATTGTTGGTGTTCTCATGACCTCCCATTTGAGTACATTCGTGCACTCTTCTGTGAGCTCATGTCCCAGTTGGAGCCAGATGTTACCCACCACCCGTGGGCGGTATGCATAGGAAAAAAATTTCTCCTAGATGGTCCTTAGCCGACAACCCCTTGCAGCCACTAAATAGCATGTTGTGCCATTATCTCTGCCACCTGAGCCATCCATGTGGTCCCTCGCCCATCTGTTATGATCGTATGTTTGAAGGTGGACCTCATGACCCCGAAGGAATGGCTTTTCATTGGTCTACTTGAGTGATTTTGCTTACTTATATGGACACTTTTGGGCATGGATTGGTTGGGGGATTCGGCGGAAAGAGAAGGCTAAGTCTGTACTCTTGTCTCCTTTGCCCGATTTGGAGGTTACCCTTGTATCCTAGTCCCATGGAATCTCCTTTACTGGCCACTAGCTTTAGGGCTGGCACTACATGGGAAATCTCAATTTTAGTAGCGTGGTCTCGTTTACCGACACCATATACATCACTCCCCTCTGCTCATTTTAACCCCATTCATCTCTTTTTCCATCCGGGTCCACATGTGTCCATTGGGTCCACAAAGGGTCAGCCTCCCCCTCCCCTTCTCCACACTCTAGGTCAAGCTTGGAACAATGCCCCTAAAGTTGATGCAGCTAAAAAGAAAAGAAAAAGCATACTTTGGCAACCCTCAACAAGAAATGTACCACAGAATGCAAAAGATGATCAGGACATACAAATTTAGCAAGTGGGCAAAAGCCAAACATGAGCTCTACCCCTTATTTATGGTGCCCTAGTTACTATGGGTCCTAGATGAGCCCCATCCACATTAAGGAGCCCACGATCGTCCCAAACCCTGGTGGGCAATGAAATCCTCCACCTTGAAAGGGGGTACCTACTGTTATATCCTACATATCATGCTCTCATCCCCTGGAGCCCCGAGAAGTTATGAAGAAAAACCAATCAAAGGCAAAAGGCATATGAAGAAGGGTTGAAAAACAAAGGTTGGGGTAACTTATGTAACACGATTTCTCCCTCCTGCACTCATATACCCAAGTGTGGGCTTCCCCTATTATAGTTGTCATTGTACCATGGCATGTAGCCTAGATCCTTCCCCTGATCCCCACTCTGTTCCATCACTTTATCACTTGCCACCTACCACTTGATGGATGTACCATGGATATGTCACCCCCTTTAAAGGTGGAAACCACCTAATAGGGTCCTTGGTTACCCCCCCTTATTAAGCTTGGAGACACTTGTACATGCCAAAGCCCACTATGGAAGGGCATGCCACCATGAAGTGCCCCATTGAATCCATGGTTTGTAAGCTCTTTTACTTGATTATTCTAATGATTTGTTGTATGGGAGGGCAAGGTGACGCATTGGATCTTATGCAAGATTGCAGGAGGGCCTCCATTTGGGGTTTGGTCTCCTTATATGGGGTCTAAGCCCTCCAGAGGGCCACATTAGCACTTGTAGGGTGAGTGTTGAGAGCCATGGGCCTCCACCATAGCAAAGAGTACTTCATGGATCCCCTGTTCCATTTAGTGATTGCTCATGTTCCACCTTTTGGACAAGGACGATGCACCTAGTTCACCATGCCCAGCCGACTCCACACTTGTACCATACACTTGGCAAATGTTCTAGGGTCCAAATGAGGATTTGTCTCACTGCAGGAGACAAAGGGATGGCTTAGGCCATCATCCTAGACTTTACAGATGGTTTAAATGCATAATTGGTCCACTTGGGGAACCGTGAGGATGTCCTTGTGCCCCCACACCCACATGGGAGCACCACATGTGACTTACTTGGGAAACAAGAGTCCAACCCCTTGTCCACTATTATTAGAGTCCATTCTCTCACCATGGCAGACTTTGGACTTCATTAGGCCTTCTCAATAGCCCAACGACTCATTATATTGATTATTCTGCCATCTTGAGAGGCTTATTTTATGTTATTGAGCTATCTTGGTGGCCTTATCAACAAAGGATGTTATTATTGCACATTATTTTATTACTTGGGGCTTAATTAGGTAAATCGAACTCTTTGAGATCATATAAATTGATGAGAGGTGACTCATTTCTCTCATCATCACTTGGATTGGATTAGTATCTCTTGAGAGATTTTCGCACTTTTTGCTGGGGTGAACTTTTGGAGTTTCTTGATGCACTATGATGTTTGGATTTTCACCATTGTCTTTGGAGCTTCTTTCTAAAGCAAAGTTGATGAATGGATATACTCTCTCTCTCATGTAAGTGAACCTTTAATGCTATTCTTGTTATCTTACTTGTCAAATGCATGTATATTGCTATCATTATTCTTGTATGGGTTAATGTAATGCGAAATTCTTCTAGGACCTCGAATAAGTGATTTAATGCATGTCCTGCTCATTAAGGGATTGGGTGAATGTTCCTAGAGGCGCCTCTTAAGGTTGAAAAACCTCGAAACTTCATCTCTTTGGCAAATTTGAAGTATTAATCTCTAATTACCTAGTTGTTGCCCTTGAATTATCAAAGGTTAATTAAGGCCCCTTAGCGCACGAAATTCCTTGATCTAGGTGTATCTTGACTCCATTAAGCCCCCTAAGCAAGGCACTGATCCTCTCATCCTCTTGGTGGTCAAATTTATCTTTCTTTTCTTCACTCTTCCCTATTCTATGCCTAACCCTAGAGTGTCACCTAGGGAATCAATCGAATTCAACTGTCAATTGCTTTGAATTAAGGCTGTGGATTCGATCAATAACTCAAACTTATAAAAGGAAGGTTGGGCTAAGGGAAAACATACATCAAGTGAGCACAAGATAATGAGATAGTGAGATCTCAGTGTTGGGTGGAGAAGGACATTCATCCAAGTGTGTAGAGTCCAAGGAAGAAGAACAAGGGACAATAAGGAAGAAGGATCCAACGACTAGCAAGATCGAAGGAGAGGTTTTGCAGAGGGTTTTATTAGCTGAAAATATTCCAAGTTTTGTTGTTTGTATTTTTCTTTAGTGGGCAATTTTTATAGTAAGGGAGCCCTTGTATGCTAAAGATAATTTAAATGAAACGATAAATTTCAAGGGCAGAAATCTGTGTGTGCATGTGTATGAGATTGGTGTCATTTTTTGCTTCAGCTGTTTATCATTTATTTACTATCAAAATTCCAGCAATGCTTTTATTCAATAGATTTGTAGTTAAATAATTTTTATGGCAAAGAATTTACTAGAGAATAAATTGTTAGTAGTCAGGGTTGGAAATTAAGAACCCCCTCCCTCATTAGGTTCACCATATTCCCACATAGGGTCCAAATTTCTCAGCGTTTTTAGACTTCAATGTAATGATTATACCTAGGGCACAAAAACAGATAGAAAAAAAATAAAATCAACATTCTTAGAATCAAAATACAGAAAAAATACAAATCTAAATGATATATTAACTGTAGATCTCCTATAGTCCAATAAAAATTTAAGGAAAAAGAGGGAAAATTGATAGGCATGCAAAACCTATCAAAAATTTGTAAAAACCAAAAAAAGAAGAGGTGGACATAACTGCAAATATACTAACTGTGGGAATTTGGGAAGCCCTCCCCACTCCATAATAAATTGATGATGGCAAACAAAACATGCTCTCCCTAACAAGGTAACTAATGGGTAAAGGAAACCCCATGAAAAATCTAAAAAACAGAAATAATAGTGGAAATTAATGCCCATACCTACAAATTTGTCCATGATTGAGGGAAATCAATTCCCATTTCAAAAAAACAAGGTGATGACAAAGGAAAATGGTGTCCTCCTCCTTGGCTCAAGCAAAATCGGTCTCCTCCTCCTTTGCTCTCCAAACCCTTTTTTCTATTTGCAAAATGAGCCAAAAAACAAACAAACAAAAAATTACAGCACTCCTAACTGTGGTTTGGCAATTTTTTGGATCATGTGGTACTTCTTACAATATTATTGCGATTTTTTCAGCTGGTAAAACATCACCGATTTTTACCGGCAATAAAATCGATTAAGGCTAAAAATTGCAACCCCATGATTTTATCACGATGTTCATAACATTGGGAATACTTCTACTGACAACAACATTGCATATTGGTGGCCTCAAAACTCTTGTAATTGGATGCTTTGTTGTCTTTAAATATGAATATCTTTTGCATAATGTCATTTTGGGATGTTCTATAATGGACACATATACTTGCTAAAGGTTTCACACCTAATTCACTTTGGGATACCAATGTGAACGAGCATATGATATCTAAATGGTGTTGTAAACATGCCCACATGGTTTGAGATTTTGTTGTCGATGGTTATTTACTTCAGCACTGATTTCATTGTCATACACCTTCAAATCACCCACATTCAATCTTGAATCATCTAAAGTTTCAGTAACTCTTGTGCATTCACGTTCATATTTCACATCTCACAATGCTAATAAACCATCAAGAGTTGTTGGGCCTGAATCTTCTCATAATCTTCCCTCATTTCTAGTTCAACAACATGTCCTACTTGGACATCTTGGACGGTAAGCTTGGACTATGAGGAATGTTTTTCTCATTCCTTAAGAACTATCTTTTAGTGAATTGATTAGATAAATTCTTGGCAATCTAAGTAAATACCCTTTCACCCTATATCAAATGATTAGGATTAGGTTGACATAGGTATTCCCCCCAGGCTAGGATTTCCTTAGCCTAAAGTGCGGGGCAAAGCTACTAAGGTGGCAGTAGGTATCTTGCTTGTTGTACATCTAGGCTCTCCTCTTGACATTAGAACTTTTCCTCCTAGGGTAGAGTTTGACAGATAACTAACAACATTCCTCTTTATTACAATAAAATAGCATTGGTTGCCACAAAGTAGCACAAGTTTAATAAGCCATTTTCTTTCCTTGAATAAAGGCACCCAACTCCGCCTGTTAATCCATTACACCTGGTACAAAGCAGAGTTAATTTTGTAACAAAAACAGAGTACCCTCTTATCCTATAAGAAAACAGCACTTTTTCTAGCACAGAGGAAGCACCCATCTGCAAAAAGGCATTGAATTTTTAGCGACATCAACAATTTTCTTCATGAACAGCAGTGCCTCCCCTTCTTATGTTGATGGTGGATTGACCATACAATAAGAGAGCACTTTCCTCATCTGCCATATTAGAAATATTTGCTTGATAGAAAAGCAACACACTCATTCTAAAAATAAGATAACTCAACCTTCAAGGAAAGCAACAGTATTCAAGGGAAATGACACTAAAGAAAACGTTAATTGGAGCACTGTTTTCATATCTTCAAGCAGTTGCTTAACAATCTGGAGGTGCTAAAAAATACCACAATCCACTATGTAAGCACTAAATTCATTATCCTGGAATGTGCTGAATTTGATCCCATAAGGGCAGAACCAAGGTTCATTCTTAAGGATGAGACTGGTAAGTATGGCTCTAGATCTGCCCCTTATGCAAGCTGTAACTGTCTTCAAGAAATGGTGCTATTTACATCCTAACTGCCAAAACATTCTCCTGCCGTATAAAATTCACCTCCAATGCCTATTCTGATCTTGGTGTTAAATTTTTTGGCTAGATTGTTCTCTGCTATAGATAATTGCATTTTTTAACTTTTTCAATATTATTACATTCACCCCATAACAATGTATCATCATTAGCAACTATGTAGAGAGAACAATAACATCAACAATGCAGTGGAACAGTAAGGAATAACAGAAGAAAAACATACACAATAGAGCCACTAGGATTTAGATCAGAGACCAGGGAAAAACCCCACAAGGGGGAAAACCCAACCAGATTCTTCTTCTATTAGATATTCATCAAATGTTCAGCTGAGATACAAAGTACAAACATCATGAGACATAAGCCTTTCGTCATCAATCATATTTGACCTCCTAGGGCCAATCACTATCAACTATAAGGCACAGCGATACATCTAAGTCATTCATCAGGGTCACTATCATGTCATTCATCAGGGTCACTGCCATGCCATTCATCAAGGTCACTGCCAAGTCATTCATCTGTTATGTAACAAGGTCACTGTCATAGTCATATATCAAGGTCATTGTTATGTAACAAGGTCACTGTCACAGTCATATATCTAAATCACAGTTGTCAAGGATTCTGTCTCAAGATACTGCCCAAGCTAGCCACAGAGTCTCATGTCATAGAGTATAGTGTTAACCATAGATGCAAGCCACAATGAACCACGTGGAAACATAGTATATTTATGTGAATCACAGAAATCGAGCCACATGTAATACAATGCCACTATATATAATGGTATCACTGTATATAAATGATGCCACGATGATATGAACGATACCACTGTATATAAATGATGCCACTACCACTGTATATAAATGATGTCACTGCCACTATTAATGTACCTTCAAAGAATTTGAGCCACAAAGGAAGAGAAGCAAGCCATAGGAAGAGAGATGTGAGCCACAAAATGCCAACCTCAGAGACATATGAACCATTGTAGAATGCAATCTTTAGATGCACTTATGCGAGCCACTATTAAAGCAATGCCATTGAAAATATCGAGCCAATAGAAAAGCGATGTCACTGAAATATCGAGCCAATAGAAAAGCGATGCCATTGAATAGAATACGTGAGCCAATAGAGATCATCTCTCTCAATGATGTGATGAACCAAATGAGCCATAGGATCTTTTATTTATACAAATCAAGTAGGTGCCTTCTTGGTGCCAATGAGGTCCTTTGCCTGTGAGGCCAACTTGAGCTGACTTGCAAATATTGGAGGGAAATTCTTAAATTTGAATTTCGTTCAAAATAATATTAAATATATTTTTCGCATGTCTTTAATGATTGCTTGCCCATGTTGATTTGTGCCATATTAATAATAATATTTCTTTCTTTCAATTGAATTCTCTTTGGGGTAGTTGTGCTTCCTTTGGGGTCTTTGGGTTTCCTATGGGGAAATTCATCCCATAGCTGCCCCAATTTTCAACACTCTCGGATATCTCATCATCGCAACATCATGTCTCATCTCATCTCGTCTCATCTCATAAAAGAAGAAGAATCCACAACCATCAGGAGATCGATTTACTGCAAGGGTAAAGATCTTCCAAACCCTACAAGTCTCCAGGGCACATTCCATGACATCCATCTCATCAAATCTCGTCTTAACTTGTTTCCTCTAATCATCAGCTGAACAATGATGTCACCATCTAAAGAAGAAGAATCTTCATCGGGGAGATCAATTTACCACAAGAGTAAAGATCTACCGACCCTATATCAAAGACAATAGGGGAGATCAATTTGCCATAAGAGACAGAGATCTGCCGACCCCATGTCCAACCAGCTAATCAAAACAAATCCATCCAGATAGTAGGGGAGATCAATTTACCACTAGGATAAAGATTTGTCGACCCTATATCTTCGATGATAGGGAGATTGATTTGCCACAAGTGACAAATATCTGCAGACCCTATGTCACCCAACTTGATCCTTAATGATCAAGTGGTCGAACACCATGCATCTCCGACTTAGGGAGATCAATTTACCAGACGCATCTGCCAAAGGTAAAGATCTGCCAACCTAAGTCTCCTCACTCATTGGCCAGATAGGTGGCAATCCCAACAAGTGCAGCTTGTGGGTAGGATGCATGTTGGGGTGTATACTCTATCAAGTCCCAGACTTGACCAGGGGAGATCAACTTACCAAAAGATAAGGATATGTCAACCCTATAGCTCCAAGGGTAAGGGAGATCGTATTATCAAACTATAAGAATTTATCGACCCTATAATTCCAAGGAGTACCCCACACCCCCAAGAGCTCCCAGAGCTCAGTGTTCATGATCAATCGTGACCTGGGAATGTCACATCCACCAGTCCAAGCTGCTCTCTGGAGACCGATAATGTCCCTTTCAGCAAAGGCTTGGTAAGAATGCCTGTTATCTGCTCATTAGTCGAAATGTAATGGAGTCTTACGGCTCCTCTCTGCACCATATCCTAGATATAGTGATATCTGATCTCAATATGCTTGGATCTTTTGTGGAACACAGGGTTCTTTGAAAGCCAGATCCCACTCTTATTGTCGCAGTATATCACTGTCATATTCAGTCCCTGCTCAAACAGCTCTCCAAGAAGTTTTCTTAATCAAACTGCCTCAGAGGTAGCCATGCTAGCAACAATTTGCTCTACCTCATTTGTTCTCAAAGCAACAGACTTTAGCTTCCAACTCATCCAAGTGTTAGGGTCCTATGATTCATAGGATCAAATGATGATTGGATGTTTTCTTTCAGTATTTCAAATTGTAAATAATATTGCATATTGCAAATGATTTCCAAGAAAAAGATATATAACTGAAAATAAAAAATGAAAAGAGGGTATATATATATTAAAAAATAGAAATAGAACAAGAAAAAATGATAAAAGAACCCCACAGAAAAGAAAAAAATGTGAAAGTGATCCCAATTAAAGTGCCACTGATATTACAATAATTTTTGAAGAATAAATTCATGAATTTGTGTGCAGCTTGTTCAAAATGCCACAATACTTCTTTTTGTTTGAAACATGCGGCTTAACCATGTTCAACCAATTTTCAATTTGAGTCAATTAGATTAGATTCTTAGAATGAATAAATTAGCCAAACAGTGTAATCTTGGCTAAGATTAGGTTAGGTAGATTAGGTGAATAAATTAATCCAACTGTGTAATCTGGATTAATGTAATTGTTAGATTAGTTTTGAATAGGTGTTTAGTCCTTTAAATTGCAAAATAAATGAGGGTTTGCACTCCTAAAAGCACCCTAATTGCTTTAATTAAGTCAGTTTAGGGGAAATTGAATTTATCTCAAAAGAGTGTTATATGTAATCTTATTATTTAGCCAAAGGTTGGACCTTATTGTAAAAAATATATGTGCGCGATGTGACATTAGGACATGGGCGTTAAACCTCCCAAATCTTCCCCGCTCCCAATCACGATCCCTTTTCATCCGACGGCTCCTAGGTCTTTTCGACCCCCTCGGCCATGTTTCCCTTTATCGGCAGGGGGGTCCAAAAAGGCGCTTTCCCCGTCGGGGCCCGCCACTACATGTCCTCCCTTCATCTTTTCACACCCCCCTCTCTTACCACAAACCACTTACACCGCCCTTCGAAAACCACTCAGCCCTCACTTCTTTCCTACCAACGGTCCCGCGCTTCCATCCGCATATAACCCGTCACCACGTCAAGCGACCGTTACACTTTCTTGTTGTGATTCATCCCGTTGATGAGTAAATGCTCCTTCCAAATTAACCATTTCAAAAAATGGTTCCCACTCTTGTGCCAACCTATAAATTTTCGCTCTTGCCCTCGACCATACTCTTTCCTCACTCCATACTCTCACAGTGCAATCAATTTGACCTTTGTTTTCCCATTGATCAACTATTGCTGACAAAGGAATTGCCTCCAAGCTCTCTTTCCTGTACAATTAACAGTCATCCTCTACAATTCCGCCCTATTATCACGATGGCCCCCAAAACCAAAACCGATGCCACTATGGTAAATCTGATGCTCTCTCCCTCTGTGGATTTAGACCACATTCCCTTAGCCGATAGAGACTATAAAATCGCCGAAACACAGTGTGAATTCGACCTCTTCGAATTACACTGTTGGTTTTGTGACACCTATCTTGACCAGTCAGACGAAATTGGGCTATGGCAATCTAGACTACCCCTGTTTGTTTTTCCCCAATCCTATCATTTCCCAGAGTTTTTCCTCAAATGCCATGCATCTTATCTCTCAAGTAAGAGAGCTATCATCTCCCCTAATGGTGAAATCCTTTTCACCATTACCCCTGAGAATATAAACCAAATGTTGCAGATCCCACACAGTGAATCCCTGACTCCCTTTTCCATTGATGCTCTTAAAGAAATTTACCAAAAGCTCACTTTTCCCCAGAGAGCCAGGATTTTTTAAGTCTTCCTGCCAAAAGATTCTCAATTGCCCAAGAAAAACCCCCTTATCCCTCTTCTATTTTCCCCCAAAGAACTAGATAGATCATCTATGTCTTGTCTTGCCTACTTGGGTACTTCTCAGATGAATGGGTAGATGAGCCTATTTTAGGCTTTCTGTCCACCCTTTCCATAGAAGGACTGTCAGTCATCTTTGACTATGGTCACCTTCTCGCAAATGTAATGCATGAACAATTCCTCAGTTTCTAACTGAAGCAACGTTCAAATATTCTTCCGAATTGGAACGAGCGGAGCGGGAGAAGAAGGAGCGCAGCGGCTTGGGCTCCACAGCGAGCAGAGTTCGATTCAAATGGAGAGCAGCAGGGGAGGGAGCTCGGCTCCCTCCTACAAAGATGCAGTTGCTAGTGGAAGTAAATCTCCAACTGGAAACAGTAAAAGTGATAGGAACTACAGAAACAGGGACAATGAAAAGGAAACAGATGGGTCCAAAACAAAAGAAAACAGCAGCACAAAGGACAAAGAGGAAGAAGACAAAAGTTTGGGTTCAAGAGACAAAAAACAAAAAGGACCCTGCAAACCAAAAGCAGAAATCACTCCTCGAGTAATATTAAATGATCTTGCTCTGCAGGAGCACAGGGAACATATGGGAAACTACGCCATTATCTGTAAATTCATGGGACTATGGCCCACTGAAAAGGCTTTACAAACGTGTATCAAGTATCATTGGAAGCCCAAAGGAAGCATTGACCTACATCTTGGGTCAAAAGGATTCTTTACAGTAGTGCTCTCCAACATCGAAGATAAAGACAGAATATTCGAAGGAGGACCCTATTTTTTTGCTGCAACAGGCCTCTATATGAGACTTTGGAAAATGAACTTTGTCCCAGAGAGGGAGACTTTCTCTTCGGTTCACGTGTGGGTAAGGCTCTACTCTCTACCTCTTGATTATTGGCAAACTGAATCGTTGGCTACTATTAGAAATAAACTAGGACGCTATGTCAAAGCTTCTGAAGCCACAAGAAGGAAAAAATATACCTCCTTTGCTAGAATCTGTGTGGAAATGGATCTATCAGGAGCACTTCCGGATGAAGTTATCCTAGAAGTTTTGGATGAGGAGTGGGTGCAGGCGGTAGACTATGAGCATATACCCTTCAGATGTCGAAGATGCCACGAACATGGGCATTTGTTAAGAGACTGCCCTCTCAGCAAAGAAGATAACAAAGAAAAACCTAATACAACGAAGGACACCGAAAGCTTTCAGAAAGTGGCGAGTAGAGGAAGGGGAGGAAAAAAGGGATCAAAACAACAACATACTGAGGGGCAAAAGGGAAGTCAGAATAAGTTTAAAGTGCTAGAAGAGCCTGAAGAAATCACAAGAGAAAATCAAGATCAGGAGGAAGATGCTAAAGAAAAAGAAAAGAAAGAGAACATAAATCACTCTCCGGACTTTGACTCTCAAAAAGAAGCCATGAGAAGTGAAACTGACATGGAAATGGACCAGGAAATGATTCAAAGTGAAACAGATCTGGAAGAACACGAACTACAAGAAATTCTCGACAAGGAAAACTTGGATCTGGAAGGATTCCTGATGCAGGGAACCAAAGGAGGAATAGATTCTCTGCCTCAAGACGAATGCAACAGAATACAGCAGTTGTTTTTATGGAAAACTCAGGAACAAGGACTAGAGAATGGTAAAAACATCCACAAACAGGAGCACAGAGGGGTGAAAACAATGAAATTAAATCCAGGATTAGCCACCAGAAATCCAGGAAAGAAGAGAGGCAGAAAAAAGCAAAATGAGCTCCTGATGGAGTGTGGAAAGCTAATGATAGATTCAGGTAAGATGAAAGATCTAACTAGTTACTCCTTTACAAATCTTTAATTATGAAGTTCATTTCATAGAATATCAAAGGTCTAGGCAGTAAAAGAAAACAAAGAATGCTAAGTAACAGAATGAAACTAGCAATGCCAGACATAATCTTCATTCAAGAAACAAAATGCTCCATTCAGAAAATAAAACAAATCCATAACAAATGGCTCAGTAAATTTGAGTTTCTAGAAGTTAAAGAAGAAAACACAGCGGGTGGCATTCTTACTCTTTGGAACCCCCAAAAAGTCATCATTGTAGATGCGGAGGCAACGAGAAATTACTTATCAGCTATCATTCAGCCAATGGGGATGTCGGAGACCTTCCTGGTTACGAATGTCTATGGTCCTCAGAGAATAGATGAGAAGCTTAGTTTTCTGAACTCCCTGGTAGATCTCAGAAGCAGACATAAAGAAATCCCTTGGGTCATTGGAGGAGACTTTAACATGATTAAATCTCTTTCGGAAAAAAAAGGAGGCACCAGAATCCTCAGTAGAGATTCAGTAGGATTCCATTCTTTCACAGAAGACATGAAAATGGTTGACTCTGAAATGCATAACGGTCTTTTTACTTGGAACAACAAAAGAGGAGGTAATGCTCAGGTTGCCTCCAAGTTAGACAGATTTTTGATCTCCAAGAACCTGATGCTCACAAATTCTGAAATTTCTTCAAGTGTTCTCCCATTTGGAGGCTCTAATCACTAGATGATTCAATTAGAAATCAAGGGAATTGATGCTCCCAAGAACAGACCCTTCAGATTTGAAAATATCTGGCTCTCCCACCCAGATTTCATCAGCAACATTGAAGAATGGTGGTCTGAAGATCTACAGGTTCAGGGCTCCAAAATGTTCCTCCTCCATAAAAGGCTAAAGCACATAAAAATCAAACTCAAAGAATGGAACAAGAAGGATTTTGGTAACATTTTTGCAAACAAAAAATCAGTAGAGATCAAAATGCAGGAACTAAACCAAGCAATGATCGCAGAAGGTTTTGATAAATCCAAAAGTGAGCAAGCTGAAAAACTCAACCTTGATTGGGAGAATTTATGCAAACATGAGGAAATTTTTTGGAGACAAAAGTCCAGAGTCCAATGGCTCAAAGAAGGTGAACAGAACACTAGGTTTTTCCACCGTTCCACCATAGCCAATAGAACGCACAATAGAATCTCCTCAATATTGAATGAAGATACGGAGCTTCAGACCCCTCACAAGAATATCAAAGTTGTGATGGTTCAACATTACAGAGGCATCACCAATGAAAATAACCTAGACAGAGACCATTACATCAAGGAAATTATAAAGAATATTCCCAGGATGGTGTCTAGAGAAGATAACTTCAACCTGAACAAACCAGTAACTGAAGCAGAGGTTAGTACGGTGATCAAAGAGATGCAGAATGGCAAAGCTCCTGGTCCAGATGGTTTTAATGTGGACTTTTTCAAAGCCTGCTGGAATATTGTCAAACATGATATTTTGGATGTGGTTGAGGACTCCAGAAGAAGCAGATCCATTCTGAAAGCCCTCAACACGTCCTTCATCTCCCTGATCCCCAAACAGGACTCAGCCCTGACCCCTGATAAGTTCAGACCCATTTCTTTATGCAATGTTGTTTACAAAATCATTTCTAAGATCTTGGCCAACAAACTCAAACCTCTTCTGCCTTCTTTGATTTCTGGGGAACAGTCTGGTTATGTGGAAGGAAGGCAAATCCTGGATAATATCATTCAGGCCCACGAGGTTGTTCACTCTCTCACCAACAAAAAGTAGGCCGGTATGATCATGCAACTAGACATTGCAAAAGCGTATGACAAGGTGAACTGGATTTACATCAAAAAGGTCCTTTCCGCGTTTGGGTTTGATCATGACTGGATCAGATGGGTTATGGCTATGGTTACTTCACCCAGCTTTTCAATTCTGGTGAATGGCTCGCCCTCGGAGATCTTCACTCCTTCCAGAGGCCTCAGGCAAGGAGACCCACTCTCTCCCTTTCTTTTCATCCTCATGATGGAAGGATTGGGCTGAACCATTAAAAATGCTAAGGTTTTAGGAAAGATCAAGGGCCTACAATTAACGGAGAACGGCCAAGCCTTGACTCATCAACAATTTGTGGATGACACCATGTTGCAGGGGATCCCCACAGTCAAGGAAGCTACAGCGTACAAAAAAATCTTAAATGACTTTGCCTCGGCTTCAGGTATGGAAGTCAATCTCTCCAAAACAAAAAACAAAAAATTCTTTAACACTAACATTGCTATTCAAAGGAACATCTCTAGAATTTTGGGCTTCCAAAGGGAGGCCCTCCCTTCAAAGTATTTGGGAATCCCCCTTACGGATAAACCAATGTGCAAGAGTATCTGGGAACCGGTGCTCAACAAGATGCAAGACAAGATCAAAAGATGGACTTTTAGAGCGTTGAACCTGGCTGGCAGATTGATTTTGACGAAGGTAGTTCTTCAATCCATCCCTATTTTCTTTTTATCAGCCCTGCCAGCTCCCAAAGGGGTCTTACAGCAACTCAGGAACATTCAAAGAGACTTTCTCTGAGGCAAGGAGGAAACAAGAAAGAAATGGGCCCTCGTTTCTTGGGATTAAGTCTATAAACCCAAAAGTCATGGAGACCTAGGCTTGGACTATCAGAAGATTCTAAGTAATGTTTTAGGAGCCAAACTCTGGTGGAGATGGGTTAAAGAACCAGGGGCGCAATGGGCTAAAACCTGGAAAGAAAAATATGCAAGCTCCTGGAAAACGAGTGATCTCATCAGAATGTCAGGGAACATAAAAGGCTCTCACATCTGGAATAAAGCCTGGGATAACAAAAGCCTAGTACAGAACAACAGCTTCTGGGAAATCAGAGTAGGAGAACAAGCTCTTTTCTGGGAAGATAAATGGCAGCAAGAACCGATGTTGTTGAGGGAGGACTTTATGAGCATCAAGCAGGAAACTGATTCCCAGGGACTAATAAAAGTCAGGGATTTCTGGAATCTTCCTCATGACACTGCGAAATGGAGAAGCTGGAGGAAAATAGAATGCAGAGGGGACGGCCCCATAAAAGCAAAAACAGAAGAACTCATGAAAATTTTAGAACAAAGGAAGATCTTGGTTACAGATGGGCAGGATCAGTTAAGATGGGGACAAAACAAAGAAGGCATCTTTAATATCCAAGAAGCAAAAAGAATTATCCTTAACCTAGATCCTTGCATTTTGGCAAAGTCCTGGCAAAAACTTTGGAGCCACCAAGGATGGATGAAGATCAAACTGTTTATGTGGTTAGTTCATCACAAGAAAATATTAACTTGGGAAAACATTCAGAAGAGGGGGGTTATGGGGCCCTCTAGATGCCAATTATGTGAGGCTCAAGAGGAGACAATGGAGCATATTCTCAACAACTGTACCTATAGCAACTGGTTGTGGGATTCTTTCAACATCATTTTTCAACAGACAGACAGAGACAAAGATAGCATCATTAATACCCTGAACAAGTGGAGAAAAAACTTTTCAGAGCATGAGATCCTTAATTTGGCCTGGACCTTGACACCAAGCTTTATTATCTGGAATGTTTGGAAGGAAAGGAATAAAAGAATTTTCAAGGATGAAAAAACTACTCCCCTTGGCCTGATGGAATTAATCTTAAAGCAGATTAAGGAGACTGTATCCACCACTGTGCACAGCTATCCCCTGAATCCTCCCACTGCGCTTGAATTGAGAACTCTCAAGCAGCTGGGTATGCATGAGATCATCCTCAAGGGTCTTAGTAAAAAAGAAAGAGTGTTGGAGAGGGAAAAGGATTTTTGGCATCCTCCACCAAAAGGTTATCTGAAATGCAACATTGATGGGGCTTCAAAAAGCAACCCGAGGACTGCAGGTTATGGAGGTGTGTTAAGAGATGAAGAAGGAAAAATAATTTTCACTTTCCACTGCGTTGGAACAATGTCTGGAGTTGCTTAAACTCAATCACAGCTCTAATGTTCTCATCGAAGCAGACTCAGAGATCTCTATAAATGCAGTTAAGAAAATCAGCTATGGAACAGCGCCTGAAAGGGTCTCAAAACAATGGAGGCTTATACAAGTGTACCAGAGAATCCAAAATCATCTCCAGTGCCTTCGAACGGTTAGCTTCAATCATGTTTGGCGGAAGGCCAATAAACTTGCAGATCTACTGGCCAACCAAGGAGTGATTAATTCTGATTGTAGAATCGAAATGAAATGGCAGGAGATGCCTCCAAGCAGGCTAAAAGCTATCTGCGATGCTCAAGCCGCAGAGGATAAGGAAATTTACGATTATTGGGCTCAAGGGGTAGGAAATGATTAAATGGAGTCAGTGAGATGGATAGCATTGTTCATCGGGGTGAGCGTAATGGTCATCACAATTCCTTCTTTAAGGGAGTGTTCCTCTTCCTTACTAGATTCCAAGGTCAGGCAAGGAGGAATAGCAGGCGCGGGAGGAACCCCGGTTCTTCTGGCAGTTGGAATTTTCCGTTTTTTGGGATTTGGAGAGCAAAACCGCTTCATAGGCAGTTTGCAGCTGATCGCACCACCCTCAGTCGGGAAACGGTTTTTGCGCTTTCGCAGCCATCACAATCAATATCCTACACGTGGCAGGGAGGTGGTTTGGGAAACTGCCCTTTATCGCACACTATCGTGGGGTCAGCTTGTTCGGAGCGATGTAATTCTCCACCGTAAGATTGAGCAGAGTGGATCAACGGTCAAGTTTAATCGTGTAGCTTGGAGGTTTGGTTCCGCTAAACTACGGTCGTCTTATCAGAGCGATTTCAATCTAGGCCGTTGGTTTAAATGCGGAAATGAACGGCCCAGATCTTTGGGCTCTTCCTAGGCTTGGGCGGCGGGAGT
The DNA here is from genome assembly GCA_031772625.1 of Pinus tabuliformis. Taxonomy (NCBI): domain Eukaryota; kingdom Viridiplantae; phylum Streptophyta; class Pinopsida; order Pinales; family Pinaceae; genus Pinus; species Pinus tabuliformis. The sequence continues at coordinate 1,766,541,311 of CM062817.1, forward strand.
CTTCATGGGCTTCCAGAAGGCCAAGATTCCAGGTTTCTGCAGCGTTGATCATCAGTCCATCAAAAAGCCCTGAAGGCGGATGCAGGGTTTTCTTTGTCAGGAGTATGGAAGAGAACATTAAACGTTTCTGCGGCAACACTTCCCATTCCTCTCAGGGCAGGGCTGCTAAACCACCCATTGGGCGGTTTTGGTGCGATCGCACCGCTTTCAAGCCGAACGCAGTTTTGTTTTTTGGGCAACGATTCCTTTCATCGGTCGACACATGGATGAGGGCAGGGTCGAGAAACCACCCTCATCGCACACTAAACTTCATTCAATTCAGAGCGTGTGATACTCTGCTCCACCGTCCGATGATTTCTCGTCCGATCAACGATCAGGAATGGGCGAGGGTTCGGTGGGGTCGGAGGGTTGACTTTAGGCTTCATTTTGAATTTTGGGAGGCGGGGTTTATATAGCGATTAGAGAGCGGGTTGGCACGGGGTTTGGGCCCGCCACTTTTCATATTCGGTACCCGAAAGTGAGTGGAGGGAATTCTTAAGGGTTAGAGTGACTTTTGACTATCTCAATTTGTTGGCATTCGGTAAAGTATTGTAAATTATGTTTGACTTAATGAAAAAGAAGGAACAACTCTTGCTTAAGCAAAAAAAAGTTCAAATATTCTTCCATTCTTATGCATATGTTTATTTTCTTCCAAATAGACAGGTTTCCTTTTGCAGTTCAAAAACTCAATCAACAAGGAGAACCTCAGTCCATAATCTTTTGGACCTCAATTATCAGAAAACAATTCACTTTGTGGCAGCTAAGAAGAAGTCCCAATTCAGAATCAAAATGTAGATAGGGCCATTTATCTGTAACAATAGAGCAGCAGGAGAGGAAGCAGACCTCCTTCTAAAATAGATGAATTTTCCCCTTAGCTTCACATGGTCTTATGACCCCTTTGGGGTAATTTATAAGTTGAGGTTGGAATAGAATACAACCCCCTATGTACATACCCAGAGACCAGAGATTGAAAAGTATATGAATCAACAAGATTGGGTAGAGAACACATTGCAGGAGGCCAAAGAGCAGGTGTTGTCCAGAACCGCCTCAGAGACTCCTACCCCTAGAGAGAAGACTGAGAAAAGGTTGAGAGAGGAGGACTCACCTTCAGTTACAGAAGTCTCAGCCAAGGAATTCAAGATCTATTCCAAGAAAACAAAGACAAGCTCCAAGGTAGATTTCCCACCATTGGAGGAAACACAGGGTACTATTGTGCTCTTTGGCCTTCATACTTTAAAGTTTGGTAGCAGCACCACTGATTCTCCATCATCTTCAACCACTAAAGAGAATCCAACTACAACACCTCATACACCAGAGTCATTTACAGAACAGAGGCAACTAGACATATTCCAAAGGTATAAAGAAATTAAACAGAGGAATGAAGCCCTCCATGATAACATTTATGCTCAATTCAGGAAGCAGTCTTCCTCGATTCAACACAGGCTCATTTCGGCCTATGACACAGAGAAAGGGAGAATGCATATGGCATTCTTACAGGCACAAGTACCTCAACCTAGATCAGCAGCTGATTTCAAGAAGACTACATTTGAGTTTGAGGCAAAGGATGTCCATCCTTTGGATCAGATGGACATGCACAGGAAAACAGGAGAGATGGTTTATTCAACCTTCACACAGACTGCCCTTACTGCTTCTAAGTTGTAGTTGTCTTTGAACAATGTTCAATCACAGCTCAAACTGGAGAAAATTTCCTCTCTGGCCAAAGACAACAGAATTAAATATTTGGAGGAAATGGTGATCAAAGCAGGTTTTGATCCAGGTGATTCAAAGGCCATGGAAGAGATTATTAAAAAGAAGAATGCTGACATAGCATCCCTGAGGAAGCAATTGAAGTTGCCTGCCACTGAAGATCCCCAAGCAAAGGAATTAGGAGAAACAAAAATACAGAAAGAAGAAATGTTGAAGCTCCTGGTGGAACAGAGTGCACAGATTAAGGAAATGGAGGCAGAGATGGATAAGTTGATCAAAGAGAAAGAACAGAGTTTTCAACTTGCTATGGTTCCTCTTGATGCAGTGCCTATTGCATCACTACTTCAAACAAGCATTCCTATAGCAGCTACAATAGCAGGAGCATCCTCCTCTACAACACCTCTTTCTTCTTCAACTGCAGATGATTCAATCAAATTGGCTCAATCAATGGAAAACATGTCGATACAAGGAGAAGAAATTAAAAAATTGAGAGAAGATGTAAAATTCCTATAGGAACAAAACACTAGATATGAGAATTCTCTCCTGACAGAGATGCAGAAATCCCAGACTCTTTCCCAGAGATTGCAGCAGATGGAAAAGGAAACTGCCATGGGTAATACCCTAGCATAGGTTAAAGAGAACATTTGGAAAAGGATAAATGAAGCCATGATAGAAATTTGGCCATCTATACAAATTATATTTGAGCAGAAGGAATTGATTGAGAGATCTAATGAAGCTATTGAAGAAATCAAAGTGTAGTTGGGTGATAAACCCAATGAAGCTACAGAGCTCATCAAGTTCCTCAATTCCAAAAACAAGCAGGAACTAGAAGAACTGGAGATTGAGGACAAAACTGAAACCATACTAGAGGTCAAAAAGGTGTTGACCAAGAGAAATTTGATCAGGCAGCTAGAAGAAAAGTGTCAAGTTTTGGACATTGGTGTACAGAGGTTCTTCAACAAGCTGGAAGCCCTCTACAAAAAAGGACTTCCCAGTTTATTAGTAATAAATGACAAGCTCAGCACAAGGTCAGATTACAGTCAGAAATTGTTGACCAAGGCTAAAGACGCTTCTAAATTTGCAGGAGTGAGAATCAGCATGATAGGAAAAACGTTTTTAGAAGCATTGGCATATGATTTGGATATCCAGTATGAAATCAAGCATATCTTTATTTCCAAACCAACTTTTTCCAAATACACTAAAGTGGACGAGGTCTACAGGAAGTTACTCAAGACATCTATCCCCAATGAATAGCGTTGGGATAAATTATGCGAATTACTAGAGTAAGCAGATGAATTGGTTGTATAGCTCAACATAAACAGCACAGCAGGGTTCGAAGGGCCACATATTCAGCAGTTCCACCAATCTAGTGCCAGCACCTCAAACAGTTTTAATTTTCCTAAATTTTTGCAACAGTTAGATAGATTATGTTTAGGAATTCCTAAAATACATCCTAGTCAGTTTTGATAGGATATTTGTAAATAACTTATAGATGCTTCTCTTTTTGAAGTATGAAGTGTTGATTTTTGCATTCCAGAATGCTATTGTACTTTTTCATTTGATGGGTTAATTAGTACTAAAAAGGACATTCTTCACAAGATTCATGTGTTGGAACTTGGACTATATGGTGAAGTGTTTCTCTCATTGTCTATGTGTTATTTCTTTGTTTCCATGCTTATGTTTTCTTAAATCTGAATTATTTTACAGAAAGTTGATGAATAGAATTTGTTGAAAGATACACTCTGATTCTAGTTGTGGATAATTTAAATGTTTTCTTTTGATATCATGTTAAAGAATTCTTAATTGCTCTTTAACTTCAATTGAACTTATATCTTTTCTTCTATCACACTTCATTTAAACATAAAGGATCCAGTTAGTTCAGCTACCTTGCCCTGTGAAACTCCTTTGAAAATCTGAAACAGATCCACGTTAAGTTGTAGACTCCATAGCCCAATGGAAATTTCAGGCATTTAATCAACCAATCAATTTTAAAATCAAACTCTGAACTCTCATAACTAGCCTAATATCTAAATACAACAAAGTTAAATCTGATAGAGAGATCCCTCTCTGAAGCTGGCAGGGCTAGATCCCAGCTTCCAAAGTGGTTTTGTGGTTACCTCTATGGTTCTCTTTTGCAACCTAGGAAAATTATAGTGCTAACACCACAAAATCATGGCAAACCTCAAGCTACAACAACACCCAGATGTGCTCTTCTTGTTAACAACATATTTTGTTTTCAATCTCAGTCAACATCGGAGTATCCAACAAGTTCAGCAGTGTATCTCAATTCATGATTAACAGTTGTCTCAACACATGTTTAGCAGCAACTCAATATACATGTCCAGGCTCAATCAGGCTCTGAATACATGATGCAAAGCAAGGATCCATCTGACTACCTACCCATCATTGGATCCATCAAATCTGAATCTGAAGAGGAGTCTCTCTCAACTGCTTCAGCATAATTCATCATGCCAAGTCTCTGACAGCATACTTCCCTAAGTAGTGGATCGTCGGGGCTCAAAGGTTAACTCCCTCTGGTACTGAACACGAAGATGATCTTATCTTGTCAGGAAATAGATTATTAGCATATAGAACCAAATATGAAAGACAAACCTTCAACCTTGAACAGGATTGGAGTCTGCATCAGATTCCATCAATCCAGGCATGCCAGGTCCAGGGGGCTTGCTTGAGTCCATATGGGACTTTCTTTAATCTGTAATTATAAGTCTCATCTTATGTGCTTCAAAGCCTTGAGGTAGCTCCAAGTACACTTCTTCCTTAAATACATCATGGAGGAAGTTCACTTCACATACATCTAATAATAGTACATCTGGCAATAGGAGACAGGATCTTATCACAGTCTTCTTCCTCTGATAGCATCTTTCTTTGTCATTGATGAGTTTAACATTGCAGAGGCATCTGATGTTGTTGCACCCTGTCATCTAAAATGGTCCTTGCATGAAGGACATATTACTTCTCATATTTTCCTCATCTTAAAATATATCATTGTTACATGACAGTCTGCTCCCTCTAAATAGGAAGCCTCTTCAATTAACTTGGGAGACAGGGATCCTTCCTTCAAGTTTTGAGCTCTTGTTCATCTTTCAAGTGCCACTATACTCATGAGATGGCTCTGCATCCTCCTCAATCTCGATCTTTAGGACTAGTTCCTTCCATCCATCTGATGTACCTATTGACCCCAGAACAAGAGCAAGAGCAACAATGGCAGAGTAAATAAACATAATGAAAGTGTACCTGGCAATGAGGCAGGTTTGGCTTTCATCTCTAGATATGAGAGTGGTGTTGAAATTTGGTACCGAAGGACAGGTGGTTCCCTTAGGCTTTGATCTTTGGCCTAGGGAAAAGTGTCCAAAAAAATTTAATTTTTCTCCTAAAGTGACTTTATAATTTTATAAAGTTAAATCTAATTTAAAAGTGACTTTAAGTGATAAAGTTACTAAGTCTAATTTTAAAGTGACTTTTATAAATTCAATGAAAAATTAGAAAGGAAAAGTGACTTTGGAAATAAATGACTAAGTGGGTCTTTATTAAAGTGGGGTGAATTAAAAAATAAAAAGTGAGATTTAAATGAGCATTTAATCTCAGCCTTAGATCTCAATCTATTTCAGCCATTGGATTTAGGGATCACCCAAAAGTCACTTGGGGTTAGATTAAAGGAGGAAAAGGTCATTCATTCTTTCATGAGTAGATTGAGAGAAGGAGAGCAAGAGAGCAAGGGAGATTTCTGGACAGTGAGCTACGGAGTTTCAGCAGCGGAGTTTCAGCAGAGCGGAGTTTCAGCAGCGGAGTTTCAACAGAGCGGAGTTTCAGCAGCGGAGTTTCAGCAGGGCGGAGTTTCAGCAAGTCTGTACAGCGGAGTTTCAGCAGGGCGGAGTTTCAGCAAGGCGGAGTTTCAGCAAGGCTGAGTTTCAGCAAGGCTGAGATAAGTTGTAAAAGTTTGCTTGCTGATTTTTGCTGAATATTTCTCTTACTGTAAAAAGGCATTTTCCAGAAATAAAGAAGAGCTCTCAAACTGGTTTTCCCCAAGAGTTGTAGGGGGTTTTTCCAGGGTCACATTGACCAAAAATCTCAGTGTTTAAATGTGTTTTAATGGCTGTTTATTACTGCTGATTTTTATTTCTGCAATTTCCAGCATTCTGTAAAATTTCCAGAATTTGTGTTTTCAGCAAATTTATTTTTTCCAGCTTGTTAAATGTATGGTTATGGGAAAGGGCATTTAACTATATGGGAGAAATAAGGAGAAACTGAAAACCGGGGTGGGAAATGAGAAATTTCTACATGGTATCAGAGCTTGAGTGCTAAAGGACAGTTTGGGACAGCAAAAAGAAAAATTACAGCTGCTGATTTTTCACTCAGAAAATTCCAGCAAGCTGATTTTTCATAGACAGTAGTTTTATCTTTACTACAGCAGTGCTATTTTTCAGTTTTAGGACAGCAGGATGTCATTGGGATTGAGGGTGGAAGATAGGCTGGATGGGCATACAAATTACAGCTTTTGGAAGGAGAAAGTGCGGAGTATCTTTGAGGAGGCAGAAGTGTGGGATATCATGGTGCATACCACACAGAATCCTGTTGTTGTGCCTACTGATGCTACTCAGTTGACAGCTTATAATAAAAAGAACAACAAGGGTAAGAGGCTGATTCTAGACGGAATCAAAGACCATTGCATTCCTCATGTGAGAGGAAAGAGCAATGCCCATGAGATGTGGATAGCATTGTCCAATCTCTACCAGAGTACCAATGAGAACCGGAAGATGGTCCTGAAGGAGAAGCTGAAGAACATTAAGATGGGTAATGATAGTGCAGTTGGATATCTCACAAAGATTACTAATGTGAGAGATGAGTTGGCAGCGATTGGAGAGGCCATTCCACCCACTGAGTTGGTGCGGATTGCAGTGAATGGCCTCCCCCGTTCATGGTTGAACTTTGCTGATGGGGTTTGTGCACGTGAGACCCTTCCCACATGGGAGAGGTTTTGGGATGATTGCATTCAGACAGAGATCAGGAAAGGTCAGCTTGGGGCAGCCAAGCCAGTTGAGCAAGATGAGGATGTAGCACTGGTGGCAGGAGGCAAAAAAGGAAAAGGGAAGAAGCAGGCTTCCACAAGCAATGGTGGGGGCAAAGGCAAAGGTAAAGGTAAACAGGGGAACACACAGAAGCACTATTCCAAGGTGAAGTGTTGGAATTGTCAAAAGATGGGACACTATGCAGTTGTGTGTCCGGAGAAGAAGAAGAAGAAGGGGAAGAACCAGGACGTGGCAGCTTCAGCAGAGATTGAGGACTTTGCAGGTCATTTTGACCGGGGGTTTGCATTCACTATGTGTGAGTCCTCTAGTGCAAGATCACCTGCCACACAGGTACAAAGGGAGCATGCTTTTCCCTCGATTAGCGGAGCATCTTCAGGTATCTGGTATGTGACAGTGGGGCTTCACGTCACATGACAGGAGTCCGTGAGTACTTCTCAGAGCTTTCAGAGAGTGGCACTGATATAGAGGTAGTACTCGGTGATGACAGAGTTGTTAGAGTAGTCGGGGTGGGGACACTGACATTTCAGAGGGAGTCCAAACCTCCCTTGAAAGTGTCAAATGTTCTTGATGTGCCAGGGATGAGGAAGAACCTCATATCTGTCTCAGCTTTGGAAGACAGAGGATATGAGGTACTGTTCAGGGGAGGACAGGTGTTGATGTATCCTAGGGGCACTCCAGCTGATTCAGCTAGAGTGATAGGTGTACGCCATGCAAAGGTGTACAAGTTTGCATTCCAGCCCCTTTTGGCATTGAGCAGTAGTACTGACAGCAGAGCTAGCAGTTCTGAGCTGTGTGAGATTTGGCACCGCAAGATGGGACATATGTATCATGGAGCCTTGAGGACATTGCGGGAGATCACTACAAGTGTGCCAGATTTCAGTACTGATCACTTTGATACTTGCAGAGGTTGTGCGATGGGCAAGTTTGCCAAATCCCCTTTTCCCAGCAGTGATAGCAGAGCGACTGGGATACTTGATTTGATTCATTCCGATGTGAGCGGTCGGATGTCTCATGTTTCCTTGAGTGGATATGAGTACTATGTTTTATTCATTAAAGATCACTCGAGGAGGACCTGGATTTATTTTTTGAAGACCAAGAGTGAGGTCTTCAAGCGGTTTCAGGAGTTCAGAGCTCTTGTGGAGACACAGACAGGTCGAAAGATCAAGTCCCTGAGGTCGGACAATGGAGGAGAGTACACCCTTGGAGAGTTTGTTGACTATTGTGCGGAGGCAGGCATTAGGAGGGAGTTCACTGTTCCTTACAACCCCCAGCAGAACGGGGTTGCAGAGAGGAAGAACAGATCCATCATAGCGGCTGCCAAAGCCATGTTACATGATCAGGGGTTGCCATTGTTCTTGTGGGCAGAGGCCTGCAACACAGCTATTTACTTGCAGAACAGGAGTCCGCATCGTGCCTTGGGGCACATGACTCCGGAGGAGGCTTTCTCTGGGAAGAAGCCTGATATTGGTCATCTTCATATCTTTGGATGCATTACATACTCCTATATACCCAAGGAGAAGAGGACCAAACTAGAGCCCACCGCAAAGAAGGGTATCTTTGTGGGCTACAGTGAGACCTCAAAGGCCTTTCGGATTTACATTCCTGCACAGAGTAGAGTTGTTGTCAGACAAGATGTGAAGTTCGAGGAGGACAGGGCCTTTAGGAGGTCACGGGAGTTAGAGTATCTGGATCAGCCAGACCCTCAGCAGCAGTTGAGTCAGTCGCAGGGATCCAGTGGGCAAGGATCAGGAGGTACATCTATGAGGATGTCAGGTCCGTCAGTGAGTAGTGGCTCACCGAGCCAGAGGGGTGGTGCTCCGGGCAGCATGTAGAGCAGTTCACTAGGGAGTCCACTAATGGACAGTTCACACGGTACCTCAACTTCTACAGGTTCAGGTGCAGGCAGGAGGACAGCAGACAGACAGTCAGGAGTTCAAGCTCCTGATGATGATGAGGAGGAGGAGTTTCATTCTCCGGTGGGAGAAGTGCGCTCAGGGAAGAGGAAGCCCAAGTGGCTTCAGGACACCTTGAGAGATGCCTCATCTGTTGCTGAGCCGACGAGGCCGGTCAGAGAGAGTAGACCACCTAAGAGGTTTTGTAGCTATATGGCGATGGTTACCAACATCCTTGACTCTGAGCCTTTTAGCTATGAGGAGGCAGCTAGCCAGCAGGTCTGGAGAGAGGCCATGCAGGAGGAGTATTCTCCTATCATGAAGAATGATGTTTGGGAGGTGGTGCTGAGGCCTGAGGGCAAATCCGTGGTTACTTCCAGATGGCTTTACAAGGTAAAGCATGTTGCAGATGGCAGCATTGAGAAATTCAAAGCAAGGTTTGTCGCTAGAGGGTTCTCCCAGGTAGAGGGAGTTGATTATGAGGAGACCTTCGCTCCCATGGCTCGATATACTTCGATCCGCTCCATTATATCGATAGCAGCAGAGATGGGTTGGAAGATCCACCAAATGGATGTGAAGACTGCATTTCTCAATGGCTTCATACAGGAAGAGGTGTACATTGAGCAGCCACAGGGCTTTGAGGTGCATGGGAAGGCATCCCATGTGTGCAGACTGAAGAAGGCCCTTTATGGCCTGAAGCAAGCTCCCAGAGCTTGGTACTCCAGGATAGATACATATTTGCAGGGGATGGGTTTCACAAAGAGTGAGGCAGATCCGAACCTTTAATTTATTGTGATTGGTGAGGAGCCTCTCATTCTGGTGTTGTATGTGGATGACTTGGTCATTACAGGTGCAGAGAGACTCATAGAGCACTACAAGAGAGATCTTGCGACGGAGTTTGAGATGAAGGACATCGGCTTGATGCATTACTTTTTGGGCTTGGAGGTGTGGCAGGAGGAGGGGCATTTCTTCCTGGGGCAGGGGAAGTATATTGTGGACATCCTTAGCAGATTCCACATGGAGGATTGTAAACCCATGTCGACACCGATGATCACCAACTGGAAGAAGCTTCATGCTTCGGATTCCGAGTTGGTGGATCCCACATTGTACAGGCAGCTGATGGTTCCTTGATGTATTTGGTCAACACTAGACCAGATATCTGTTTTGCAGTCAACACAATGAGTCAGTTTATGTGTGAGCCTAAGAAGGTTCACTGGGTGGCTGCAAAACACATTTTGCGGTACTTGCAGGGGATAGTGGATTATGGTCTGGACTACAGGCAGGGAGATGGAGTGAGATTGGCAGGATACACTGATTCTGATTGGGCAGGTTGTGCTTCTAATAGGAAGGGCACTTCAGGGCGCTGTTTTGGGTTGGGTTCAGCAGTAGTGTCATGGTTCAGCCGGAAGCAGCAGTCAGTAGCACTGAGTTAAGCGGAAGCAGAGTATATGGCAGCCAGTCTAGCTAGTTGTGAGGTTATCTGGCTTCGCAAGATGTTGTTTGGCTTATTTGGTCAGCCGTTGAGACCTTCAGCGATTTACAGTGATAATCAGAGTTGCATTAAACTCACGGAGAATCCAGTATTTCATGACAGGTCAAAGCATATCGGGATCAAATATCATTTCATCAGAGACTATGTTTAGAAGGGAGCTGTGAAGCTTGAGTATATTTCCACTGATGAGCAGGTTGCAGATATTCTTACCAAAGCCTTACCACGGGGCAAGCATGTCTACTTCAGAGACAAGATGGGTGCGGTGAGGAACACCTTCCTCGGTAAGAGGGAGTGTTGAAATTTGGTACCGGAGGACAGGTGGTTCCCTTAGGCTTTGATCTTTGGCCTAGGGAAAAGTGTCCAAAAGAATTTAATTTTTCTCCTAAAGTGACTTTATAATTTTATAAAGTTAAATCTAATTTAAAAGTGACTTTAAGTGATAAAGTTACTATGTCTAATTTTAAAGTGACTTTTATAAAGTCAATGAAAAATTAGAAAGGAAAAGTGACTTTGGAAATAAATGACTAAGTGGGTCTTTATTAAAGTGGGGTGAATTAAAAAATAAAAAGTGAGATTTAAATGAGCATTTAATCTCAACCTTAGATCTCAATCTATTTCAGCCATTGGATTTAGGGATCACCCAAAAGTCACTTGGGGTTAGATTAAAGGAGGAAAAGGTCATTCATTCTTTCATGAGCAGATTGAGAGAAGGAGAGAAAGAGAGCAAGGGAGATTTCTGGACAGTGAGCTACGGAGTTTCAGCAGCGGAGTTTCAGCAGAGCGGAGTTTCAGCAGCGGAGTTTCAACAGAGCGGAGTTTCAGCAGCGGAGTTTCAGCAGGGCGGAGTTTCAGCAAGTCTGTACAGCGGAGTTTCAGCAGAGCGGAGTTTCAGCAAGGTGGAGTTTCAGCAAGGCTGAGTTTCAGCAAGGCTGAGATAAGTTGTAAAAGTTTGCTTGCTGATTTTTGCTGAATATTTCTCTTACTGTAAAATGGCATTTTCCAGAAATAAAGAAGAGCTCTCAAACTGGTTTTCCCCAAGAGTTGTAGGGGGTTTTTCCAGGGTCACATTGACCGAAAATCTCAGTGTTTAAATGTGTTTTAATGGTTGTTTATTACTGCTGATTTTTATTTCTACAATTTACAGCATTCTGTAAAATTTCCAGAATTTGTGTTTTCAGCAAATTTATTTTTTCCAGCTTGTTAAATGTATGGTTATGCGAAAGGGCCTTTAACTATATGGGAGAAATAAGGAGAAACTGAAAACCGGAGTGGGAAATGAGAAATTTCTACAAGTGGTTCCTTCATTTTTTTTTCCTGCACTAGCCTCCTCTTGGAGTTTACTCTTCCTGCACCAACTCTCTATTGGAGCTTACTCTTCCTACACTATTCTACATCCTGATGATCCTAAGGATCTGCTTTCCTTGATTACGTCCTCATCCAAGAAGTTAGTGAAAGAAGCATTCAAATATTCATGTAGGAAGAATAAATAGCAGTCTAAAATGATAAATATAAACAAGAGTAAAAAATAACACAAGTGTTGAGAGTACTTATCTTTAACGAGGATTGAAGGAAGCTATTAGCTCCCTCTTGATCTTGCACCACAGACCATCATTGATATGTCAATGTTATATGCAAAAGAAGAAATGATTCCTCTTGAACACCACCTATATCCTTGATCTCTTTCATCGGCAGCCAAGCCCAACTTACCAATGTACAAAACGATCACTGGATTTGCATTATATCATCTTTTATTGGGTAGGAGACAAGTGCATCTAGGGCTTCTTTGAATCTATTACTAACAATTGAATGGATTCTCACTAATCATAATCATATCTGAAAAAATTTGAATCATACCAATCCCTTTCCATATCAAGGCCACTCCTAGGGTTTCTCCCAAACCCTAACTTCTTTGCAAAAGCAAAAGGTCTCCCTAGGGTTTCCTTCAAACCCTAGCATTCTTTTAGGTCTCTGCCATCTTCATTCCTTTCACTCTTCTTGATCCATCATAGGTGTCTTCACGAGGGTGATCTCAATGACTTTTCTTCAGCACAACTCTAATACCATGTTAAATTTTAGGGCTAGATTGTTCTCTATTGTAGATAATTGCATTTTAAACTTTTTCAACATTATTACATTCACCCCATAACATCATATCCTCACTACGAACTATGTAGAGAGAATAATAACATCAACAATCCAGTGAAACAATAAGGAACAACAGAAGAAAAGCATACACAATAGAGACACCAAGATTTAGGTCAGAAACCAAGGCAAAACCCAACTAGATTCTTCTTCTATTAGATATTCATCATATGTAAAGCTGAGATACAAAGTACAAACATCATGAGACATAAGCCTTTCATCATCAACCACATTTGGCCTCCTAGGGCCAATAAATATCAATTATAAGGCAAAGTGATACATCTAAGTCATTCATCTGGGTCACTATCATGTCATTCATCAGGGTCACTGCCATGCCATTCATCAAGGTCACTGCCAGTCATTCATCAAGGTCACTGTTATGTAACAAGGTCACTATCATAGTCATATATCAAGGTCATTGTTATGTAACAAGGTCACTGTCATAGTCATATATCTAAATCACAATTGTCAAGGGTTTTGTCTCAAGATACTGCCCAAGCTAGCCACAGAGTATCATGTCATAGAGTATAGTGTTAACCATAGATGCAAGCCACAATGAACCACATGGAAACATAGTATAGTTATGTGAACCATAGAAACCGAGTCACATGTAATACGATGCCACTGTATATAAACGATATCACTATATATAAATGATGCCACTGTGATATGAACAATACCGCTATATATAAATGATGCCATTGCCACTATATATAAATAATGTCACTGCCACTGTATATAAATGATGTCACTGCCACTATATATAAATGATGTCACTGCCATAGTTAATGTGCCTTCAAAAAATGTGAGCCAAATAGGAAGAGAAGCGAGCCACGAGAAGAGAGATGTGAGCCACAAAATGCCAACCTCAGAGACATATGAACCATTGTAGAATGCGAACCTCAAATACACTTATGTGAGCCACTAGAAAAGCAATGCCACTGAAAATATCAAGCCAATAGAAAAGCAATGTCACTAAAATATCAAGCCAATAGAAAATCAATGCCATTTGAGATATGATGCGTAAACCAAATGAGGATCTTTTATTTATACAAACTGAGGGGGTGCCTTCTTGGTGCCAATGAGGTCCTTTGCTTGTGAGGCCGACTTGAGCCGACTTGCAAATATTGGAGGGAAATTCTTAAATTCGAATTTCGCTCAAAATAATATTAAATATATTTTCCGCATGTCTTTAATGATTGCTTGCCCGTGTTGATTTGTGCCATATTAATTTCTTTCTTTCAAATGAAGTCCCTTTGGGGTAGTTGGGCTTCCTTTGGGGTCTTTGGGTTTCCTTGGGGAAATTTGTCCCATAGCTACCCCAATTTTCAACACTTGGCACTCTGACAAAAGTTGTTTCAGGTGCTATAACTCATGCCCCCTTTCTTCATGTTCCTTTTCATACTTGTACTGGATAGTAAAAAAACTCTTTGACTATATTACTAGTCCATACTAAACAAACGCACTCCTACGATAACAAGTGTTCCTTCTACAAATATCATCACTATACTTCAACTATGAAACTCTAGGGTTGTATGGCTCATTGTGTGTATGTTGATTATTAGGTTCATCACAATCTTCACTTGGAACTTCTATATAAACTTAATTCTCAATTCTGTCTGAATCAAAACTATAAATGCCAAGGATTATCAATAACACCAAACACAGTATACTTAACACAAGCCATCCAGCCAATTTTCTTTATCTTTTGCTATCGTCCATACCAAGCTTCTCCCTCAATCATCGAAATAAAGCATCCATTTTGTGCATAAATCATCCTGATCATTTTTCAAGTGAAGTGAGTGACAAACAAAATGATATCTGGCTTTAACATTGAATTTGCATATGATGCAAATCTGAGCATTAACAACCTATGATTAATACAATTGATGGTCAGATATTGTGGTTGACTTTTAGCATTAAGCTCCTTAGTTCTAAATCCATATATGACCTCTCATAAGACCATTTCCATTTTTTCCAAATTAGTCCATGTGCCTCCATGTTTAACCTTGTTTAGGTTAAACACACTATCATTTGACATCTTCTAACAAATTGCGGTAAATACAAGTTTGTCCACAACTTGGAGCCTTTGAGTCCAGTTGAAGGGTCTCTAAGAAAGCCATCGGCTTGATTCCCTTTCCTATAAATCCCACCAAATGTGAAAAATCTTTCCTCACCGACCATTTTCCAGCAAAATGAGGAATTAACCAACTTGCCCCTTCTCCATTGAGAAAGTCCAAATCAACTAGACATGCAAATCGCATTAACTACAATAGGTTCCAAGTTCTCATGCAAATTTTCTAACCACTTAGAAACCCTGCGATATTCTTGTAAGAATATTTTAACCAGAATTTTTAGAACCTTTGGCAATATCAACAATGTCACATTTATACCATAACAACCTACTATGTTGTTAACATGGGTAACACTCTAAATACAATGATGAATGAGTATCTGCCACAGTGCATCTTCACTCATGGCTCAAACAAATCATTTTGCAGCTAGCATTGTCCTTTGGGTGGATATTTTAATTAATCCAAGCTTGCCATTTTACTAGGCATATTGTAAAGGCACTCGGGAACTAGCAAGAGGTCCCTCAACCCTGGCCTTTCCCAAATAAAACGTTTAAGAAGCAATTCCACATGTGTGTTCCTTAATTTGGAGGGAAAGAGATGGGAAGAATAAAACATGTGAATTTTCGCCAATGTATTTTCCCTTATGGTGGGTCTATAGACCAATGTTGTGCAAAACACATCTTAGAATTTTGCCTTCAATTTCAAGTAGGATCGAGTTTCAGGGAATCTGAAACGACGCGCGCCTAAATATTAGATCAAGGGCCCTGGTTAAATGATTTTTGATCTGAACTAATGTTGAAAGTTGGTACCGGAGGACAGGTGGTTCCCTTAGGCTTTGATCTTTGGCCTAGGGAAAAGTGTCCAAAAGAATTTAATTTTTCTCCTAAAGTAACTTTATAATTTTTATAAAGTTAAATCTAATTTAAAAGTGACTTTAAGTGATAAAGTTACTAAGTCTAATTTTAAAGTGACTTTTATAAAGTCAATGAAAAATTAGAAAGGAAAAGTGACTTTGGAAATAAATGACTAAGTGGGTCTTTATTAAAGTGGGGTGAATTAAAAAATAGAAAGTGAGATTTAAATGAGCATTTAATCTCAGCCATTGATCTAAATCTATTTCAGCCATTGGATTTAGGGATCACCCAAAAGTCACTTAGGGTTGGGTTAAGGGAGGAAAAGGAGGAAAAGATCATTCATTCTTTCATGAGCAGATTGAGAGAAGGAGAGCAAGAGAGCAAGGGAGATTTCTGGACAGCTGAAAGCGGAGTTTCAGCAAAGCGGAGTTTCAGCAGCTGAAAGCGGAGTTTCAGCAAAGCGGAGTTTCAGCAGCTGAAAGCGGAGTTTCAGCAAAGCGGAGTTTCAGCAGCTGAAAGCGGAGTTTCAGCAGCTGAGAGCGGAGTTTCAGCAGCTGAGAGCGGAGTTTCAGCAGCTGAAAGCGGTGTAACAGCAACAGCCGCGGTGTAACAGCAACAGCCGCGGTGTAACAGCAACAGCAGCGGTGTAACAGCAACAGCCGCGGTGTAACAGCAACAGTTGCGGAGTATCAGCAGTGGTGTATCAGCAAGGCTGAGTTTCAGCAAGGCTGAGATAAGTTGTAAAAGTCTGTTTGTTGATTTTTGCTAAACATTTCTCTCACTGTAAAAAGGCATTTTCCAGAAATAAAGAAGAGCTCTCAAACTGGTTTTCCCCAAGAGTTGTAGGGGGTTTTTCCAAGGTCACATTGACCAAAAATCTCAGTGTTTAAATGTGTTTTAATGGCTGTTTATTATTGCTGATTTTTATTTTTGCAATTTCCAGCATTCTGTAAAATTTCCAGAATTTGTGTTTTCAGCAATATTTATTTTTTCCAGCTTGTTGAATGTATGGTTATGGGAAAGGGCATTTAACTATATGGGAGAAATAAGGAGAAACTGAAAACCGGAGTGGGAAAACAGAAATTTCTACAACTAAGCCAAGTAGGAATGTCTTCATGCCTTGCAATAAAAAGCCTGTCTTTTCCTTGATCACTACATCCCATGAAAATATCTAGACAATTCCAAACAATGCACTATTCCTTCCATTTAGATGTGAGAAAGCTTTGAAGTAACAACTCAATAATCAACAAAATTAATGTTTAAAAACTACTCGCCGCGATGAATAAAGATGCCTTGAATTTGGCTATGTACTCAAGTGATTTCGAGAAGGTATCCCAAGCCACTTACTGTTATAACGCACGCACACACAAAGACAAAGAAATCCTTCCTTGATGGATTATTGAAGTGGAATTACTTCAACAAACTAAACATTGTGACACAGACCTTGATTGAGGCAATCAAGAAGAGAGCTTCTACAACTCCATAAATAAATATCCAAAATTCTAACCAAGAAAACATGTTGAGAATGAAATCTAACCTGCAAACCACTACGAATATCCACTAGGCAGTTCATCATAAAAGATTTAACAAGTTACCAAAAAATATTGTTAGGATAACCTTTATTATGCAATGTACACTTATGATTAAAAAAGTAATATTGTAAGCATGTTCAAAATACTGAAATAAACTAAGAATATAAAAAAGAAGCTATAACAATAAAATGACCACACCATCCACATAATGAACACGAGATATAACTTCGAAAAGCCAATATTGGAAAACCACACCAAAAGGTGAGGACAATACCTTGCTCTTTCTTCTCAACTATAAAATGAAAATATTGTTATGGTAAACTTGACTCAGTGAGAGTCAAAGTTGTTAGGTCCACAATGTTGGTTTTGGGCATATGGTTTTGGTAGCTCGTGGTATCAAAACCCATCGATTACATGTAATGAAGCCTTTAAAAGGTTTGGGGATTCTTCATTGTAATGTTCATGAGTTGAGAGGAAGGCTCACTTAGTCAAACTAGGATGTCAAACGGCTTATAGCCACTTTTAAGTCAAGGCATGGCTACATTTAAGCCATATGATAATAATAGATCTATTATTATGCTGGTTTTTCCTCGGTTAGGGTTTTCCAAGGTAAATCATGGTGTGCATGGTCTATGTATGGTGTTCTTGTTGTGTATATGATTTTAATCATTATTTCTCTCATATTGTCTTTATTTCTAACTATAGTATCAAAGCCAAGGGAGGGATCATGGCCTATAGAAAGAGGTGATGGTTCCATACATGAAGATTCCCTGAGAGGAAATAGAGGTCTAACAAGGTGAGATGCAACCATAGAAGGGAGATCTAGTGAGGAAAGCACCTTGTGTGAGCATTTGTGCAGAAGTGATAGAATGGTAGCATAAGTGCTAGACAACAAAACAAAAATTACTTTTTACATGTATATGGACATATAGTTGTAAGTCCTAGTTAGGCATGTGTACCCCTGCTAATAAAGTCTCAAAGTAGACCTAAGTGATAGGAGAGAGCATGCAGATTTTCCCAGTCAAGTTTAAAGGGGGGAATGTTAGGGTAAACTTGATGTAGGAATTTACAGGGTAAGTTCCTCAGAAAGAACACCAAAGGACACCGCTCACAAACAGATCACATATCAACACACCAGTAAAGTTGATGTGGTTAAAACCCTCAAAGAGGGAAACAGTCCACGGCCTGAGCCAATGTGGCCACTTTAGGCAATTTATTTATAAAAGAATGAAAATTTACATAAGCTTCTCTCATGAACAATTAACCTACAAATGTCCCTCCATGCTCTTTAAATAGAGATCATGGACCAATCGAGTGTTAAGCCACGAATCAAATGTCAGTAATACCGAGGAGAGAATGAACCATCGGATCACTTCATGTCTAGAACATATAGTGACCGTCAGATTGTAAGTTACAAAAGTACATAGTGAAGAAACACACTTTACCCAACTCTATACTAGACCAAGTTAAACTTAACTATTTCCTATGTGTCAGAATATCCTAACATCCCCCCTTAAGAACAACTTGGGATACGATTGAAGGATGTATAAATATGACACAATAGGAGAAGGAAGGAGGCACTAGAGCCTATCCCCCCTTAGTGACAACTTCATGAACTCCAACCATAAATCAAAGTTTAGTAAACTTCGCCTCTGTGAGAGCCTTTATAAAGATGTCTACAACTTGATCATCTATTGAACAATATTGCACTTCAAAAACATGGTCATGAATGAGCTTTCTGATGAAGTGCATGTGCAGTTCAATGTGTTTGTTGCGCTGATGTTGGACTGGATCTTTCCATAGTTGAATGGCACTTTGATTATCACACCAAAGTGTAGTTCGATGCTACTGTTAAAAGCCAAACTCTGACAAGATCTGACAAAGCCACAGGGCCTCCTTACTAGCTTCTATGGCACCACGATATTCTGCTTCTACTGAAGAAAGAGAAATGGCCCTTTGTTTCTTGCAAGCCCATGTAATAGGTCCTGAACCAAGAGTGAACACATAACCTGCAGTAGACTTCCGATCATCACGGTCACCAGCCCAATTGGAATCAATGATACCA
This sequence comes from Pinus tabuliformis, assembly GCA_031772625.1. NCBI lineage: Eukaryota > Viridiplantae > Streptophyta > Pinopsida > Pinales > Pinaceae > Pinus > Pinus tabuliformis. The sequence continues at coordinate 1,766,560,157 of CM062817.1, forward strand.
ACCAATAGAGGAGATGCTTCTGCACTGTAATGAATACCAAACTAAATTGTACCTCGAACATAACGAAGTATTCTTTTAGCTGCTTTCTAATGACTTTCATGTGGGTTTTGCATAAACCAAGCAATAAGGCCAACAGCAAAGGAAAGGTTAGGACGAGTATGGGTCGAATACAAAAGTTTCCCTACAAGTTGACGGTATAAGGTAGCATCAACTTCAGGGGAAGTACAAGTGACTGAAAGTTTGGCTCCAAACTGAAAGGGAGAAGGGGCTGGCTTACAGTCTTCCATGTGAAAATGGCATAGAAGATCACAGGAATACTTAGACTGGGAAAGGGAAATACCTTCCTTGGATTGCAAGACTTGAAGAACAAAAAAATAATGCAAGTGTCCTAAGTCTGTCATTTCAAACTTCTTTTTAAGACAGGATTTCACATGGTTTATAAGGTTGGGATCACTACTAGTAAGGATAAGATCATCACCATAAAGAACAAGAATGATAAGAGACTTGCCCACTTTCTTGGTGTAGACAGTATTGTCAGAATGACACCTAGAAAAGCCAGTTTCTAAAAGAAAGCTATCCATTTTGGCATACCAAGCTCGAGGGGCTTGCTTGAGACCATAAAGGGATTTCTTAAGTCGACATACAAGGCTAGAGTCTGTTTGTATAAAGCCAGTAGGTTGTTCCATATAGATTTCTTCATGCAAGTCTCCATGCAAGAAGGTAGATTTAACATCCATCTAATGGACTTCCCATTTGAAACAGGCAGCAAGGGAAATAACAAGGCAGATAGAGTTCATTTTGGCAACAGGGGAGAAGGTTTCAATATAGTCAATGCCTTCAACTTGTGAAAAACCCTTAGCAACAAGACGAGCTTTATGTTTATCAACTTCTCCATCTGGGCCATACTTGGTTTTGTAAACCCATTTGCATCTAAAAAGTTTACGTCCCTTTGGAAGAGGAACAAGATCCCATGTATCATTTGCCAATAATGAACAATATTCTTCATTCATAGTTGCGTCCCAATCTGGATGGCCTGAAGCTTTTGCAAAGGTGTCAGGATCATAATTCGCTGAAGCATGAGCCAGTAAAGAAGAGGCTCTATCGAACTGAGAACGTGTGCGACGTTGATCTGTAGGATCACCGGCAAGAGCACGTGTTGCATCCCGAGTAGCACAGACCCATTTTGGAAGCTGAGGAGATGAAGGAGGATCCTGAGAAGGTGGGGGAGGATTGTCATCCTCGCTGTGATCATCTGAAGAAGAAATATTTTCAGAAGTAGAAGGGATAGAGAGAGGTGGCACATCCGCCGAATTAGGCTCGTAGGCCGATATATTTTCAGCAAACTTTACATCTCTTCTAATGATAACACTTTTGGACTTAAGTGGAATAAGTATGTATCCTTTGACATCTTCAGAATATCCACAAAAATACATTTTTCACTCTTAGGTTAAAGCTTTATGTTTCTCATCTAGAATATGGACCCATGCTTCACTTCCAAAAACACGAAAGTGACTTACATCTGGTTTAATTGAGCTCCATGCTTCTTCTGGAGTGATATTCTTTAAAACCTTAGTAGGAGTGCGGTTTATTATGTAATTTGCACAGTTAATTGCTTCTGCCCAAAAATTAAGACTAAGTCCTTTAGATTGAAGCATACAATTAGCCATTTCCTTTAAGGTGCGATTCTTCCTTTCAGCTACACCATTTTGTTGTGGAGTATATGGAACAGTATGTTGCATTTGAATTCCATTCCCAGTGCAAAAGTTGATGAATTTGTTGTTACCATATTCTCTGCCATTATCAGATTTTAGCTTAAGAATTTGATGTCCAGATTGTTTTTCAACAAAGGCCTTAAAGGCCAAGAACATGTTAAATAATTCACTCTTGAGTTTTAAGAAGTATACCCAAGTGCATCTGGAGAAATCATCAATGAAAGTTAAGAAATACTTGTAGCCAGAGAATGAAACAACTAGAAGTGGACCACATAAATCACTATGCACAAGTTGTAATGGGGTTGAGGCGTGCCAAGAGGCACGTTTTTCAAAACTATCCTAATGATGTTTTCCGAGTACAAATCCAGAACAAACACCATCTCTGCAAGATACCATTGGAAGACCTGTCACCATATTTTCTTTACATAGATTCTGAAGGGAGCGATAGTTTAAGTGACCAAATCGTTCATGCCAAAGTTTGCTCACTTCATCGTTATGAGCAACAAATACCGAGGGAAGATTTGATGACCCAAAGTTGTTAAACTTATACAACCTTGTAGAATCGTCAGCAATGCCAGTAGCTAAAATCTGTCTAGGATCTCTTAGGTCCTTAATTACAACATCGTGAGATGAAAATTCAACGATTTTACCTTCTCCTGAATGAGTTATCTGATATACAGATAGAAGGTTGCAAGATAAGGTTGGAACACATAATACATCATTAAATTGACCATTGTCTATATGAACAGTTCCAGTCCCTACAACACTAAGAGATCTATCATCACCAACATTAATATTTTTGGTGTTACAATCATTTAAAGAATAAAACATGGCTTTGTTTTTGGCCATGTGATAAGAAGCTCCAGAATCAATGAGCCACTCATGAGAATGAGAAGAAGAAGATACATTTAGTGCATAGCCAGATCGAAATGCTTGACAACCACATGCAGAAAGTGTTATTCCTGAAGATGAAGTTGAAGTTGAAGAGTGCTCCAAATGGATGTTATGCTTCTTCATTGCTGCTTCCAAGGCTTCCATCTTCTTAAAGCATTTGGATTCTAAGTGGCCATCTCGATTACAAAAGTGGCAATGTCTATCGGTCTTCTTCCCTTTGTTTTTATTTGCCTTGTAATTTTGTTGAAATGATTTTTCATTTTGAAACTGAAATTGCTTAGGACCCTTGTTTGGTTTAGGACCATTCTTTTTAGGATACGGCTTCTTAAGATTCTTTGAATTTGGTTGCTGCTGAGCGGCTAAGGCTTTCTTAGAAGAATTTCAAAGATTAAGAAGACCAAGATGTAAGAGTTTTTCTTGTCTCTTATTAAAGAATCACAAAAGGCATCAAAGGAAGGGGACTTGTAGTCTTGTCCTTGAGAAATGAAGGCTTCTCTTGTACAATGGAAGTGGAAACAAACACAGAGTAGGCTGGTCCCAACTTAGTAAGAATGGAATAGCTAAAGTTGTCATCTTCTTTCTTAACCTTAACACCTTCCAAGAGAAGTCTAAGGGTCTTGAACTTGGACAAAAAATCTTCAATTGAAGAAAAATTATTGGGGTCCAATGTAAGCAACTCATTTTCGAGTTGATGGGGTTTAAGTTCATTTTTAATTCCAAAAACTTTAGTAATCTGTTTCATTGCTTCATTAGGAGTATCAAGTTCTGCGATATGGAATCTAAGGTCTAGAGAAATAGACATCCCTATCAACCCACGTGCTTGATCTTGCCTATTTTCCCATTTGGCTGCCTTATCTTCATCTTTCGGTTTGGTTTCTTGGCTTGAGGCTATTCTGTAAAGACCTTTACTTCTAAGTAAATCCACAATGTAGGACCACCATTGGAAGTAGTTGGTGCTGTCAAGAATAACTTGGCATGGACTTTCCATTTTAACAGAAACTGAAGCTATAGATGTTGAAACTAAGTGTTCCAATGGAAAGATCTCGAAAAATTAGGCTGATTAAAAAAAACGACTTCTGGATGAAGAAGTTATGGCTTTTTGAAGAAAAGTTGTTGAAGATGCCGACGAAGTGCGGGAATGTGCGGAAATGAATGATAATGTTATATTTAAAAAAAATCCACCCCCTTTCCAAACTTAATCTAATTAGCTCAACAAAAAGAAAGACTTGAACTCAAGACCTCTACTCTCATAAAGTAGCTTTGGACCAAGTGAGCTAGATTAAAAAGTTAGTAATTTTTGGAAAAGAGGAAGGGGTTTTTTTTTTTAGTCACTGAAGCTTTGGGGTGCGTGCTTACTTGAGAAAGCTCTTTTTTGCCTACAAAACAAAAAACACAAAACCCAACACGGACATACAAAAAAACAAACCTTACAGCTTGAAGTTAGCTTTAGCTGGAAACTAAATATTTTCCTCAATGTTTCTGATTTTCCGAGATCACACTAAGGCGTGGTGAAAAAGAGCATACGCATGAGAAAAATCCTTCCTTTTTGTTTCTGGTTTGCCCAGATCGCACAGAGTTGCAGGGCAAAGCGCAGACGCAGAAAAGGAAGGTAAAGATCTGGTAATAAAGAAAACAAAGAGCTAAATAAACCAAAATAAACAGAGAGAAAATAACTAAAAACTGCAAATAAACATGGTATACCTCCAGATCTTAAAAATGACGTAGCTAGGGCTACAAGAAACCTTTTCATGTCAAATGAAAGGGGTTCCTCACTAGAACAGATGCTCCTAACACAATAGAGCAGTCCTCTCGGCCCGAAAGCAGTCAGTAACAATAAATCTAGGAAACGACAGTTGGATGCAGTCCTACCGGCTTCAGATTTGGATCACCAATGGATGCGGCCCTTAAATAGATCTGATACCATGTAGGAATTTACAGGGTAAGTTCCTCAAACAGAACACCAAAGGACACCGCTCACAAACAGATCACAGATCAATACACCAGTATTGTTGACGTGGTTAAAACCCTCAAAGAGGGAAACAGTCCACGGCCTGAGCCAACACGGCCACTTCAGGCAATTTATTAATGAAAGAATGAAAAATTACATAAGCTTCTCTCATGAACGGTTAACCTACAAATGACCCTCCATGCTCTTTAAATAGAGATCATGGACCAATCGGATGTTAATCCATGGATTAAGTGTCGGTAATACCGAGGAAAGAATGAACCGTCGGATCACTTCATGTCTAGAACATATCATGACCGTTGGATTGTAAGTTACAAAAGTACATAGTAAAGAAACACACTTTACCTAACTCTATACTAGACCAAGTTATACTTAACTATTTCCTATGTGTCAGAATATCCTAACACTTGACTCGATGAAAGAGTCAAAGTAATTAAGTCCACAAAGGCGTCTTCAGACACATGGTTTTGGCACCCATGGTATTAGAACCTATGGATTGAATGAATAACGCCTTTAAAGCTTTAGGGATTCTCCATTGTAATGTGCCTAAGTTGACCAAAGGCTCACTTGGGCAGGCCATAATGTTGGACAACTTGGTTGCTTTTAAGTCAAGGCATGGTTGTGCTTAAGCCATAAGATATTAATAGATCTATTGGGAATTGTTTCCAAATCCATCACATAAGAGTTTGGAGTTATCAACATTTCGAACATGCTCATGAGGTTCATCATCAAGATGAGAATGTGATGATGAACCTCATGAGCAAGTTCAAAACGTTGATAACTCCAAACTATTATGTGATGGATCCGAAAATGAATTCCCAACAGAACTTGGATCACAAAAGCCTCAAATCTAAAATAGATCTATTGTCACTCTGGTTTTTCCCCAGCTGGGATTTTCCAGGGTAAATCATGGTGTGCATGGTTTATGTGTGGTGTTTTTCTTATGTACATGATTTTTGTCATTATCTCTCTCATATTGTCTTTATTTCTAACAAATTAAAAGAAATATGGACTCACTATAGAGTTACAATAGACAATGTGGCCTAAATGGTTACTACAAGGTATTCTACTTCCTTTAGAGTCTATTTTACTCATGAGATCCTACTCCCTTGCTCTACTCATTTATGGACCAATAAATCAGTACAATGGGAATGGAACCCCTTCCTTTCCTTGTGGCTCAATACTTTAACATGTCATGATAGCCATCTAGGGTTACAATTAGGATTGTTGCATGCCTCAACACCCGATTCGGTTTAAGGTTTTGGACCTTTTGGAATATTCTTGAAAATCCACGCTTGATCATATCTACATTTGTGAGAAATGGAAATTGACATGGCATCCACTTGGTACTAGGGTAGTCAAAGCATAGGTCAAGTTGCAAGAGGCATAACTTCCTCATACACACTCCATTTGAGATGTTGGAAAGATCTCACCAAGTAGATTAGTGTTAAAGGGATAGAAACTTTGTATGCAAAGTTTTGACCCCCAAAATGGCTATTTAACGCCCAAAACAACATTTGGAAGTTTGAATATCCAAATATTACCAAAATAGGATATGCCCCTACAATGGGCCCTGCAAATCCATGGCTCCAATGTTCCACCCAAAAGGTGCCAAAATATATGACAAATGAATCAAAATCCCACTCAATTCTATAATATGCTTTGTTCGAACTTTGAAAGAGTACCTCTTGTCCAATCTTCCTCTCCCATTCAATACTTTCCCAAGCCATAATAAGATTTGATAGTATGAAACAACCTTTAATAAAACCAATTTGCTCAAGTCAAGCAATGTTAGCAACTATATTATTGATTTGATTAGAAAGAAGCTTAGCTAACACTTTGTAAGAAACATTTAACCGAGTAACTGGCCTTCAAGGACCCATTGTATCCTTATGGGTCCTTTTCAAAATTAGCTTGATCAATCTTATATTCACATGCTCCCATTTGTGCCCTATCTCCAACATCTTGAGAAATTTCTTGCTAATCACAAGCCACAAAGCTAACTAAAACTCCTAGGGTAACTCATCTAAGGGGTTAACTTACACTTGCCATGTCTTGGAAGGCTTGAAATAACTCAAGTTTGTCCAATTACTAAGATAAAAGAGATCACTCGTACTTGGAATTTTAGTAGTAACAATGCCTCTAATGAATTTCTCAATCGTAGAATGGTTAACAACACAATTTCAATATGAAAAAATTTCTAAAAGTGGACATGAAACATGCCTTTGAAAAATTTAATCCAATTTTTGTCTTCAATCAACTACCATTTGATCATTGCATATTAGATGTTCCCTGGAGACATGTGTTCATTTTATACTCTAAAATTACATTTTTGTGACCATATGACTCTCCTTGTCTCAATTGATCCTTGCTCTAATCTAATTCCTCTTAGCTTTTTAGTCCTCAAAAACTCAAATTCATTCTGAACACTCCCAATGCAAAGTTTCTTTATTAGATTTAAAAAATCCTCTTTTAATTCCTTTCAAAGATGACTTAGTTGATTTTTGAGATGCCTTTCCATAGATTTATGATTGCTTTCAATCATTCACCCCCAACCTTTCAAAACTTAAATGTTCATTGGAAAGCAACTTATCACATAGGCTTCATCTTGAATGAAAATGTGTATGAGGTAAAAGATTCCACACCAACGGAACTACTTGGATATGCCATCGGGACTTCAAAAGGAAACATTCAATTTGTAAGGCTAATTAGACACCCATCCTATTTGTCATCCAAGAAATGTTGTGGTGCAAGTAGGTAAATGATCTAAGCTTGTCATAGAATCCTTCATTAAAACAACCCATCAAGAATCATTTATAGAGGTGGTCATGTGAGAATTTACATGTGAATGAACAATTTATGATGATATACACAAAGGTTGGAGAGAAATCACAACAGAAAAGTGCAATTTTTATCTAAAAGAAATGATGAGGTTCCTTATTGAAAATCACAATGTGAAAGCAGGATACACAAAAACGATAATCCTAAAATCTGACAACACTTTTTTCTTAATGTCTTTTGATCCACTCCTCAATATCAGTGCCTATGTTGCATGTGTAACTAAGATGAATATGATAGTTTAATCATGAACCCATTCTCATTGTCAGATGTGATTCAAATAGATAATGTGTTGCTTTGTAGATCTCTCATTATCTATTATCCTTCTCAACATTTGATATTTCCCGATTTCAAAATAATTATTTTTGTTTCTTGAGTGAATGTCACAGATGCATTTTCTTGAACATAAAGAAAACAAGAATCCAAGAAGAAAATATGATAAGCAGGAGTTGTGACTCACTAGGGTGTTTGACGTTTGATATGAAGTAAAAAACATGATGGTATTGATAATAAAAAATAGCTTTTCCTATATTGTGAAAATAAGTGTACCATATATGAAGAAGATTCCAAATAGTCAACGAAAGGAGCCCTAGTGAACCAAGTTCCTCCCTAGGATATTGACACCACAATTCCCTACACCTCTGTAAAGTCTAGCATTAGCTTTACATCCTGGAGTGATTACTTCGTTCGAATAAGGCATTGAAAGGTAGGTCTTATTTCTTAATACTAAAAGATGAGACTCTAGAGGGAAGATGCTCTTGAAAGGCAGATGGATTGACCAACTTTTATCTAACAAAGTCAACCCTTCATTTGCCCTTATCTAATGAAGTAAACTAAACCCTCTATCTCTTTATTAGCTAACGAAGATTATAAGTCGACCCTCCATCTCCTTAGTTGTGCACAATAAGTAACTGAGAATAAACCCATGAGCACTTGTTGGAATTTATCATTCTCTAAAACCACTTCTCACTATTAACAAAATCATTGCTTACCAAAATTAAGAGAAAACGCACATTGTAATTGGCATTGGGCCCCATACTTTGTATCTATGTTATATACCCATGAGGTTTTCACTCATGACAACTGTTTCGCAAGTACTGCCTCCAGAGTCCAGAGCACCATAGCCATATCAGAGAAAATATATGTTATGGCAATCCTAGAAAGAAAATCCTAGGAAGTGTATTAATTTAACAGCATTCTTTAACTAAAGGGACGGAGATGATTATAAAGGATATACCAACCTTCCTCGAATGCAGATTTAGCTTTAACCTTTTAAAAATAGGTCACACTCTTCATTCATATTTTTGTTAACAGCTTGTGTCTGATGATAGGCTTGTAAGCACTCTAATCAGTATCCCAACTCTTTAACAAGTGAATCGTAATTCGATACAAAGTGGTGATCGAAATTCATCAGCAGGAGTGCAGATCTCCAAAACAACAATATAACCGTGGGGAAATTCATCAGTACGGGTGCAGATCTCCAAAACAATAATATAACCGTGGAGGCCTAATAAGCATGGAGTTAGGTTTAAGCTATGAGCATTGTCAACTCAAAATCAATATCAAATCTTGTCATGTACATAGAAGTTGCAGTAGGTATACTGGAAATGTGATGGGACAGTAACATTGGTGCCTTAGATTTATGCTCAGGCATTAAAAAATATGTGAACATTTTGTACTCGAGACAGACCTTGATGCATAATTTGGCAATGACAATCAAATTGCAAGTGTACTGGGCTGATGCAGGCTATAATTTTTTATCTGTTAGAATATAGGCTTCCTGCAGCAATTGAAGTAATTCCCCTCAGTTGGGTGCCTAATAAACATGAAGTTATCTTTGAGCACTGAGCTTCGCCAGCTCAAAATCGAGCTCTCGACATTTAGAGAGTTCTTGCTATAATAGATCATATAATTCATCCATAGCCAGGGTGCATTAGGCAATTGGCATAAAAGTTTTTTGGTTTATTGGAGTTATGGTATAGTGTATCACCTCACATTTCATAGCTGTCATTGGGATTCAGGGTGATTGAAATTAAAATTAGTTATTGTTTCTTCATGAGGATTAACTCCATGATTCACAGACCCAAAATATACTAAAATATAATATTGCTCAAACCAATCTGAGTATTACTTGCATCCCATAATCCCACTTCAATTCACAGCTTTTTCATCACCCACTAAATCAATTGTATTCATTGACAGCACTACTCATCATCAATAACAAGAATATTTTGAATTCCCCAATATGCACAGCAAAACCCCCCATGCCAATCCTCAATCAGGCAAAACATAATAAAACTGTCCAATCCATCATCATCAGCTTATAAAATAATATAACATTTTTTCCATTGAATTAAGAGTTCATTTTTAAGTCCGCCTTGGGGGGAATATATACACTCACAGGTAATCCCACAATGGTAGCAAGGACCCTGCTTGCCCATGTTCCTCTGCTAACTTTGCAACTGTGCCCCCACAACATGCAAAATAGCACCGCTAATAATAACAGTTCCCACAGCTCTTGCCAAATATAGAGGAGAAAAGGAAAGGAAAATATAAATCTCAACAGAATGTTTTGTGTTTTGTGTTTTATATTGAATCGCAAATCCACACAGCAGCTCAGATATTCAATGGACAGAGGGCTTAGTATATACACACAAAAGTCCACGGCCGACAGTGATGACTTTGAAAATTTACAGAAATTCACACACTTTACCAAAATCCAAAAATCTACCACGGATGGAAAGCTTGCGAGTTGAAGAATTTATGAAAATTGAGCGTGGATTGAAATCTGTAGAATTGCAGACGAAAAATTGGGTTGGAGGCTTTAAAAGGGGAGCTTACCGGAGCTCTGAATGCCCGGATAATTAAGAAGTCTTCACGCTCCGCTCACCTTTTTGTTTTTTCCCTTTTACTTATTTTATTTTTTTTAAATGAATATTAATTTAGAAAAGCATTTTTGCCCAAAAAATGTAAGCCTAAGTTGACCTGCAATCTCTGGGCGGTGGTGTTCAACCTCTTTATGTTAGAAAAAGGCAAAGCATTTTATAATATTAATACTGTGTTATGAAAGGTAGGGTATGGTGGTAAATTAAAGTTCATTAACTTTTTTTAAATAATTAGTAATTATCACTATTTATTTTATTATTTATCGTTGTTGACAAGGTTAGGTTAAGATTAAGATCAGGGAGGTGTTATATTTTTTAATAGTTTTTAAATTAATGTATTTGTGAGTATGAATGTTATTTTGAAAAAAAAATGGTTTATTGAGTGTGGTTCGATTTAAAGTTAATGATAAATTTTATTGTTTTATTGGTGATTTATAATTGTATTTTATTGAAAATTTTGATAGGGTATATTGGTTAATGATCTATAATTCCGTGTAAAGAGTTATGAGTACCATTTTTTTTTCAGTGTAATTTAGCGAAACAGTGGTTAAATTTGATAGCAAATCAAGAGGTTGCTGGTTTAATCTGTTGGGTTGTTCTTGTTTTTAGTTCTATAGAATGTTTTTAGTTCTATAAACTGTTTTTAGTCTCATGGATGTTAAAATATCATTCATTAATTCATTCATGAGATGTCATGCTAAGTTTGTTTTTAAGCTATCTGAAACTAATAATATTAGAGACCTCATAAAATATTTGATTTAGTTTTTTATTAAAGATACATAATTATGTATAAGAGAATTTTATGTCTCATTCCTTTTCAATAAGGTTGATTTGTAACAAGTATATTTCCAAGTTATATGAAACCAATGATAGCAGATTTTGTGTTTTTATTAAAGATTTATATGTATCAATAAGAGGTTGTGAGAAATCCACTCACTCCCCATCTCCACATAATTATGTCATAGAAAGCTTACTTAGAAGTATATAAGATTAATGATAGTGATGGCGTCATTAAAGTTCTTAATTTGGCCATTTCATTAAGAATCCATATGTATGTGTAAGAGGTTATGAATTCCATTCCCCCTCAACATCACAATTTGTAAGTTAAATAAAACAACAATAGTGGGTACCTTATTGAAAACCCTAATTTGATATTTTAATAAAGGATCCATATCTATATGCAATGTGGGTTTTAATTTTATTCTAAATAATGGCATAAAAAATATATTTGCAAGTTATATAGAACTAATGACAAGGGATAGGTTACTAAAGACCCCCATTTTGATCTTTTGGTTAAGGATCCATTTCTATATATGAAAAGTTTCAAGGTGAAAATTAATAATACATTGATGGTTGAAAAATCAATGTTTTTAGGTTGAAATCATACACTAATGTGTAGGAAAAGCAGCTTAACAAAAATAAGAAAATTAATAATACATTGATGGTTGAAAAATCAATGTTTTTAGGTTGAAATCATACACTAATGTGTAGTAAAAGCAGCTTAACAAAAATAAGAATAATATGTTTAGAGGAAAGGGATAAAATACTTACCTTGAATTTACTATCCATTGCGATAATAGTATTCTTGTTGCTTTAATGAGTATAGCTTTGTAACCATTAAATTTAGATTATTTATATTTTTTAGAATTATCAAATAGTATAATGTCATTTTTTATGATATGTCACAATTGTGTTTGTCATAATAAGACATATTATCATTTTAGTATTTATATTATTTAGAGTAAGTGATAAATGTTATATGTCACAATTATGTATCATAATAAGACATATTATTATTTTTAGTATTTATATTATTTAGAGTAAGTGATAAATGTTATATTCAAAATAAGCTTGTAATTTAATAATGAAGTTAAAGATTTAATAGATGTAAATTTCAAGCTAATCTTAATCTTTGTTAATAACAGTGACACTTTTCCAATGAACATAATCAAATTTACTATTATACTTAAATCTTATACTTTTAAAATAATAATTATTATCTTAATTAACTATTACAATTATTAAATTTTAGAATTTAAATTATAATATTGAATAATTTTAAATATTATTTTCAAAATATTTTAGTTCTAGTAGTTTGGTGAACAATTTGTTTTTTAGTCTATGTGGATTCAAGTCTTGGGAGACATTGTAAATGACTTATTTGTAACATTTATGAAATAGTTGTGTTTGGTATAATAGGACGGCATATTCTATAAAGTTGTCAATTCTCCATAAAAAATATTCTTGTTTAAAAAAATAAAATAAAAAATAAATATTATTAAAGTTACATAAATTATTAACTATAGTATTTTAAATAAATATATTAATATTTAAGAGAACTCTTCTGGATAAATCGTATTGATAATTTTAGGTCGACGATCCCTACTGAAATTCATTATCAAATCTCAACAAAGATTCGAAATAAGTCAACCCAAAATTATCAATATAATTTATCCGAACAAATAAAAATAAATAAATAAAATCATGAATCACAAAAACCTCCTACCTAAATATTAATATTTAACTAAACCATTCACTGTAAATATAATTAATTCACTCAGCCCCAAGGATAGCTCAATTGGTCGAGTTCCCGTTGCTAAAGTACTTTCCCAGTTGGGAGGTCACGGGATCAAATCTCCTCGACGCCCTCAGGATTAGGCCTGTTAAAATTGGCCGACGGGCAGATCCCTTCGAATAGAACTGCCCCGATATTTTTCCATGAATGTAGCGACCACTCAGCAATCGTAAACTACAACTTACAAAAAAATAAAAAATAAAAATAAAAATCTCAAATTCTAAAAGAAAGAATGCAAGCGTGATGCATTATTAAGGGATTTTATGGGATGCATAACTTGGAGTTATTAATGTCAACATTATTACCTCATTTTCTCGGTAATTCTATTTAATGCCTTTGAAATTTGTAAGATGAGTTTTATATATTTAATGGAATTGGATATCATCTCTTTTGTGGAAAGTTGTAAAATGAGCTTTAGATTTTTTTATGGAAGTAGGACATGTCTTTTGTGCATGTGAGTGGATAATATGATAAATACCTAAAAGGACTTTAACTTTTATTTATATGTGTTTTATCTATCGATTCTAACATTCGTGGTCAAAACGCGTTGGCTTTATGGCCATGTCTATATATAAGTATTCATTTATGTTATTTTCTTACATCTATAATGGTTACAAGTTTAAGCTTATATTATTTAATAAATATATAAATTTATGTATTTTAATATTTATAAAATTAAGTAATTATTATAATTTTAATTTTAGTAAATATTAATAAAATAATGGGTAATAGAATTTTGTTGATTGATAAATTGAAAATATAATTTTTTTTGTTAAGGTAATGATTTGGGGTATGGTTAGCCTCTATAGTGTGACAGGTAGTGTGTATAAGGTTCTGGAATGGATTCACCGTCGTTTGGTTAATAAGTGATTACTAGTGATATGAGCTTCATGTAGGTGAGTTGCGGCCTACAATCTAAACTGAGGTCGAGCTTTTGAGGTTAGCTTGCATTCGCGAGGTCGCAACCCTTTGTCTCGATCATTATAGCACATGTGTCACTGATGGCGTAAAAGGTATGATGACTTGACGTCATCATCACCTTCCTTCGACTTATCACCGGTAGTCTATTAAGGGTTCCAAACTTAATGTTGGCAACTAAACACAAGGGTTACGCAAATTGTAGGACTTAAGCCAACAACTTACAACACGAACTAACAACAACCATGCACCACATGTGTCTGTGTTCCCGAAGGTACTCCTCTCTTTCGGGAGGTTGCACGGCATGTCAAACCCTAGTAAGGTTCTTCGCTTTGCATCGAATTGAACCACATGCTCCATGGCTTGTGTAGGCCCCCGTCAATTTCTTTGAGTTGCATTCTTGCGAACGTACTCCCCAGGCGAGATACTTAACGTGTTAGCTAAAACACTGCACAGGTCGACACGCACATCACTTAGTATCCAACGTTTACGGCTAGGACTACTAGGGTATCTAATCCCATTTACTCCCTACCTTTCATCTCTTAGTGTCAGTGTCGGCCCAACAAAGTGCTTTTTTTGTTGGTGTTCTTTCTGATCTCAATGCATTTCACCACTCCACTAGAAATTCCCTCTACCCCTACTGTACTCAATCAGGGTAGTTTCCACCGCTTGTCCAGGGTTGAGCCCTAGGATTTATGATGGACTTGAAAAGCCTCCTACAGACTCTTTACGCCCAATCATTCCATATAATGCTTGCATCCTCTATGTTATCGCGACTACTAGCATAGAATTAGTCGATGATTATTCCTCAGAAATTGTCATTGGTTCTCCTTCGAGAAAATAAGTTCATGACCTGTGGGCCTTCTGCCTTCCCGCGACATTGCTCCATCAACCTTTTGCCCATTGCAGAAAATTCCCCATTATTTCCTCCCATAGGAATCTAGATTGTGTCTTAGTCCCAATGTGATTGATCATCCTCTCAGACCAATAATTGATAGTCGCCTTGGCAAGTCATTGCCTCACCAACTAATTGATCAGACATCCCCTCCTTAAGCAAATTCCTCCTTTTGCTTCTCAGTCTATGGGGTATTAGCAATCATTTCAAACTATTGTTCCCCTCTCGAGGGAAGGTTCTTATGTATTACTCACTCATCTTCCACTTGAAACACCACTTCACATCCAACTTGCATGTGTTAAGCATGCCACTACCGTTCATCCTGAGTCAGGATCAAACTCTCCATGAGATTCATAGTTACATTACATATAGCCCCCTTATGGACAAGGTTGATTCATAATAATCTTTAGGCATAACTTGTCTCCATTTTCTTCATATAAGCTCAGCTTTGAGTTCACTTCTAGTATAGTCATTTGCACCCTCTTGTGTCAATCCCACAGGCCTAGTACAACGGGAGAGCCATAAAAGAGATGGAGGAACTCATGTACCTTCAACAAATGTTCTCATGTATATATTTTCTCCATTCGCTTTGTATCAACTCAACCCAGAGTTTCCATTATGGCCATCCTTACCCTCATGTAAACCTACGAGCTATAATATATGTTTTCAACTTGATATCTATAAAGATAGATGGATTGTGCACATCTAATTTGTTGTGCATCTACCATTGTAGACTCACTCATTAATATATGATGGGGGCCTCTTTTAACTCAACAGTAGAGTAATGCCATGGTAAGGTGTAAGTCATCAATTCAAGTCCAATAAAGGGCTTATGTTTCCCACGAACAAAGAAGGCTTGGGTGTCCATTTCTCATCGTATGATCCACATCTTTTCAAGATGAAAACCCTTTTTCAAGGGACGAAAATTATCTGTCATGATAGGTTTCAGGCAAAACATTTGTTATGACGAAGTCTCATAATTAATATGGGGGAGGACCACTATATTTTTCTCAATAATAGTCTTCTTCATCCTGCTATTATAGGATCATTATATAGTCTACTCCATCTTTGCCAATCTTGAACATATCATAGGTATTATGCATGCCTGGTAATTTCACACCTTGTTATTTGAAATGACCAGTCTTCAAAAGAAGTGGAAAAAACAGAGGAGAAGTAAGTGAACCTAACCCATTCGGTTATGAATATATCAGCTACTTTGGTATTGAAATTTGATGGAAATTTGGAAAGTAGGCATTTCCTATCTAGAATTAATTGATCTTATTGAGTTGATCGAACTCCCTATTTAGTTTTTGATTGAATGTTTCATCAGATTGATTTTTATGATCTCTTCTCCCTTCCATGGACAAAAAGAGATATAGATCCTAAAGTAAGTCCATTTCGATCTGAATTAGGGACGACCTATTTTCTCTGTTTGGACAAAAGTGATACACAAATCAAATACATGATTCTGTTACGATGTACTAAAAATTCTCATATGAATGTATCATACATTCTACTCTGGCGATTACACCAGTGAGAAATGGATTGAAATTAAGATGTGAAAAGAGAAAACAAAGGGGAAAAATAAGGTTTCCCTTTTGGATCACAATGGTTAAATATATAACTCCTTGTTATAGAAGGAGAAGAACTTTGGAGTAATTTCATTTAGCTCTATGAGTTATGAAAAAATCTACTCGTTCCTACCCGTAGACTCTTTCATATCAGACCACGATGTAGTAGTAAGAATATACATAGAGATGGATGAGAGAGAATAGAAATACTCATTTTCATTCAGTTGCATTGCGAAATGTTCTAGATAAGAATGAATAACAAATATTGAATGGGGTGGATATTGTTAATAGAATCTGGTCAATGGAAGGAAGAAATTGCACTTCCCTCTCCTGAAATTGTTCCATCGATGTTTTTAATAGGTGATTTGAGATCAAATAGGAACTCTGAAAACCCAGGATCGAGCGATCATGCATTTACCTATATTGAATTGGTTCATTCTAGTTTCAAATATTTGTTCCAACAACAAATCTTTTGAACCCAATTTTTTTTTAAAGGATGATGGATGAAAAATTGTCCCTAATACAAAGTATACCTTTTGATCATATAGGGTGCTCAGTGTAGCAATTCCTTGTAGATTCAAACTATTAATTGTAATTTACTAAAACAATAGACTTGAATCTACTCTACCCATCAACAGAAACAATTAATCGATCGAGAAATCACAACATAAACAGGTGACAATAGTCAATCACATATACCCAAAGATTTATCTAAGGGGAAAGCAACTGCTCAAAACCCCTTCCTATCTATATTGCATTAGTAAGAAAAGAGAGAAGAAATACAATGCTTGTTCAAGGTTGAACAATCTTTGCACTAGTATAATCTATCTCACTACTTCCTAGGCAAGATTTGGTCAATACTTAACCAAATCCAAGCCTGCCCAAGTCCCTATTTCCTTGTGTTGTTCAATTAGGAATCAGGCCCCTATTTAATAGGAATTTTCCTCCATTGGATTGCGTAGTTCCTTTAGGCCCTTCCTCTGACTACATGCACCATTTGTACAATTCGAATAATTATATAACTGATAGTACACTGCCCTTGAACTCCAATTTCAACTGGGTAACTCTCATATCACACATGCATGAGTTATCTCTGGTTGAATAATCAGTTAACTAGTTGAGCACATGAAACAGCACCCCACTGTTAGACCTCTTACTAGTTCCTCCAACAGTTGGAACTAGTTTAACAAAATTTAACTTAGTTAAACTAAATTAATTAATTACAACTCAAAATAAACTCAAGCAAGGCTCCTATAAAGTAGGAGCCACTCTACATGACATAAGTTAGACCCTCAACTCAAATTAACCGAACCAACTAAGTCAAATTAACTTAGTTAACTCGTACAAGTTGTCTTGTGATGTGGAATCATAATTTTTCTCCTAATTTAATTCAAGGGAAATATAAATTAGGATTTTATTGTTGCATTTTCAACGCTCCCTCTCAACAAGAAATGGGTTCACATCTACCCCAATCCAACACCTTTGGAATGTATTCCATGCAACACTTCTCACTGTTGTTGTTTCTACTGCAACATTTGCAATTGAAAAGCATAACCAAAAAAAAAAAAAATGAATCAACTATGTCTGCAACTGTCTACTGGGGAAGCTGTGTTGTTGTTGACTCTGCTACTAAGTCTTCCTGCTCTGCTTTCAACACTTCTCTACAATTTTCAGTCTCTAACTAACACTGATCCTCCTACTACTGAATAATGTGGGCCCCTGTAGCAATGGGTAATGATACATGAGACAAACACACCTCAATGGACCTTGCCCAATTTATGAAACTCTTGGAATAATGTTTCATATCACCCCAGCTCACTATTGGAGGTATAGTTGCATGCATGGTGAAATCTGATCTACTCATATTGTTGTTTCTATTGCTCTATTGCTACTTTTGCTGCAATAATGAGTCTGGACTCCCTAGATCATGAAGTACTAGCTTCCATAAGGTTGCTCCCTATGAAACTAGACTCCCTCTAAGTCTCGATCTCCTTGTGGGAAATCTCTCTGCCCCTTAATCTAGTAATATCAATGATCACAGCTCCTTTTTGTGTCACTAAACATTGGATCAATGATCTGCCCACTAGAAGCCTTCCAGCTCCATTAAGAATTCTACACATAAAGTCTTCTAGATCTGCCCTGAACTAGGGCTCCATAACTCTGTCTCCTAACATCTCATTAGTTCTTCAATGATCATTGTACACGCGGACTTCAAGGATTGATTTTTATGTGAATCCCGCTCTGTAGTGATTCCACCTCTGATACCATGCATAAATTCCTTGTAGATTTAAACTACTAATTGTAATTTACTAAAATAATAGACTTGAATCTACTCCACTCATCAGCGAAAACAATTAATCGATCAATAAATCACAACATAAGCATGATATAAGATTTAATCACATATGCTCAAAGATTTATATAAGGGCAAAGAAACTGCTCAAAACTCCTTCCTATCTATATTGCATTAGTGAGAAAATAGAGAAGAAATACAATGCTTGTTCAATTTTGAACAATCTTTGCACTAGTATAATCTATCTCACTACTTCTTAGACAAGCTCTGGTCAATACTTAACCAAATCCAAGGCTACCCAAGTCCCTATTTCCTTGCGTTGTTCAATGAGGAATTAGGACCCTATTTAATAGGAATTTTCCTCCGTTGGATTGCGCAATTCCTTTAGGCTCTTCCTCTAACTGCATGCACCATCAATGCAATTCAGATAATTATACAACTGATAGTACACTTCCCTTGAAATTCAATCTCAATTGGGTAACTATCAGATCACACATGCATTAGTTATTTATGGCTGAATTACCAGTTAACTGTGTAGCACCCTCCCCCCATGTCTACCCAAGTAACCTTCCAACCAAGGTAAACATGAGACGAGAGGCTAATATGATATGATTCAACCTCCTAAGTGTCCTTAAGGAAGTGGAATCTATGGAAACACATCAAACATACCTTCCACAACAACAACAACACTCTCAGGAGTCATCCCAACCACTTAAGTATCATGCCCTTAGGTCCCACTGAGTTTTCAAGTTATTAAACCTCTGGACATTCCCATGTTATGGGCATGCTAGCATCCAGAGAGATTTGGACACTCCCACAAGTTTGTGTGCCTACGTTAATGGACTATTTCCAGCAGACCTATGCCAGATTCCACAGGATTTAAGGCACTTTTCAAGCCCAGAATTCTAGCCACTGCCCATAACTTGTTGTAACTTCCGGAATCCATTAAACACATGAATACAAGACTAATAAACTAAAAAACTAACTCCAGGACTAGGCCTAACCATCCCTAACCAGGACTGACATTATGTCAAACATATCACAAATATGTAATCTACAGGTGTAAACAACATATTTAAGCATGAGGGTCTCATACTTATCTGAGAATCGTTAAGAAGCATTGTTCCCTTATGTCATTAGTTGCATTATCATCTATTAGGTCATAGATACATTGTTCATTCATTTACAATTCAAAACATGAGGAGATCCATACATCATCACTGTCATAAAACATGCTTATAACCATCATGATAATAACAGAAATGTCAAGGATACATCAACCATACAATCCACATATACACCAGTACATTTACACATAATATATCAAGGAAAGAACCTCTTATTACTAAATGCAAAATCCAACCTAGTATGGGTCTACCACGTTCCACCTGACCATAGAATGGTTGAGCCAAATCTCTCTTCATCCATTCACCTCTGTGCCATTTTCCAAGCATGAATGTGGGACTCAAACCAAAAGAACCAATTGGGCATCCCAAGGCTAAACCACCTTACCCTCATCAATAGAAACTAGGCTTTACCATAATCCATACCGGATCACCAGGCCAACATGATAAACATGTAATAATAGGCTTTACCATGACCTCCACCAAATCACTAGGCCAAAACAAGCATGGATGTCGTTGGATTTCTCCACCTACACCGTGAGGAATTTTCATGTCTCTTAGTCTCTCAATCTTTACCGCAATCCGCATCATATCACTAGGCCCTAAACCGAGACCCACTCTCTAGGATTTACCGCATATCCCATCCAAGGATTACTATGCCTGATGGAGAGCAATCCACCTCTAGGCTTTACCGTATATCCCGCCATTCACCGGTCGAGGATTCTTAGGCCCACTGAGGCAACACAAAATATGGCTTTACCGTAACCCAAATTCTGGTTCAGGGGTTACCAGGCCATGTGTTCTATCATTCGGATATCCATTAAGAAGTCTGCACATAAGGTCTTCTAGATCTACCCTGAACTAGGGCTCCATAACTCTGCCTCCTAACAACTCATTAGTTCTTCAATGATCATTGTACATGAGGACTTCAAGGATTGATTCTAATTTGAATCTCGCTCTGTAGTGATTCCACCTCTGATACTATGTAGAAATTCCTTGTAGATTCAAACTACTAATTGTAATTTACTAAAACAATAGACTTGAAAGTACTCCACTCATCAGCGGAAACAATTAATCGATCAAGAAATCACAACATAAACATGAGATAAGATTTAATCACATATTCTCAAAGATTTATCTAAGGGGAAAGAAACTGCTCAAAACTCCTTCCTATCTATATTGCATTAGTGAGAAAATAGAGAAGAAATGCAATGCTTGTTCAATCCTGAACTGCACTAGTACAATCTATCTCACTACTTCCTAGACAAGCTCTGGTCAATACTTAACCAAATCCAAGGCTTCCCAAGTCCCTACTTCCTTGCGTTGTTCAATGAGGAATTAGGCCCCTATTTAATAGGAATTTTCCTCCATTGGATTGTGCAGTTCCTTTAGGCTCTTCCTCTTACTGCATGCACCATCTGTAAAATTTGGATAATTATACAACTGATAGTACACTTCCCTTGAACTTCAATCTCAATTGGGTAACTATCAGATCACACATGCATTAGTTATTTATGGCTGAATTATCAGTTAATTATGTAGCACCCTCCTCCCACGTCTACCCAAGTAACTGACCAACCGGGGTAAACATGTGACGAGAGGCTAATATGATATTATTCAACCTCCTAGGTGACCTTAAGGAAGTGGAATCGATGGAAACACATCAAACATACCTTCCACAACAACAACACTCCCATGAGTCATCCCAGCCACTTCTGTATCATGCCCCTAGGTCCCACTGAGTTTTTAAGTTATTAAACCTCTAGACGCTCCCATGTTATGGGCATGCCAGCATCCAGAGAGATTTGGATGCTCCCACAAGCCTGTGTGCCTACGTCAAGGGACTATTTCCAGCAGATCTATGCCATATTCCGTGGGATTTAAGGCACTTCTCAAGCCCAGAATTCCGGCCACTACCTATAACTTGTTGTAACTTCCAGAATCCATTAAACACATGACTACAAGACTAATAAACCAAAAAACTAACTCCATGACTAGGCCTGACCATCCCCAACTGGGACTGAGATTATGTCAAACATATCACAAATATGAAATCTACAGGTGTAAACAACATATTTAAGCATGAGGGTCTCATACTTATCTGAGAACCGTTAAGAAGCATTGTTCCCTTGTGTCATTAGTTGCATTATCATCTATTAGGTCATAGATACATTGTTCATTCATTTACAGTTATAAACATGAGGAGATCCATACATCATCATTGTCATAAAATATGCTTATAACCAGCATGATAACAACATAAATGTCAAGGATACATCAGCCATACAATCCACATATACACCAATACATTTATACATAAGATATCAAGGAAATAACATCTTATTAATGAATGCAAAATCCAACCTGGTATGGGTCTACCACGTTCCACCCAACCATAGAATGGTTCAGCCAAATCTCTCTTCATCCATTCACCCCTGTGTCATATTCCAAGCATGAATGTGGGACTCAAACCGAAAGAACCAACCAGGCATCCCAAAGCTAAACCACCTCACCCTCATCAATAGAAACTAGGATTTACCATAATCCATCTCAGATCACTAGGCCAACATGATAAACATTTAATAACAAGCTTTACCATGACCTCCACCAGATCACTAGGCCAAAACAAGCATGGATATCTCCGGATTTCTCCACCTACACCGTTAGGAATTTTCCTATCTCCTAGTTTCTGAATCTTTACCATAATCCACATCGTATCACTAGGCCCTAAATTGAGACCCACTCTCCAGGATTTACTGCATATCCCATCCCAGGATTATTAGGCGTGATGGAGAGCAATCCACCTCTATGATTTACCGTATATCCCGCCATTCATCAATCGAGGATTCCTAGGCCCACCAAGGCAACACAAAATATGGCTTTACCGCAACCCAAAGTCCGGTTTAGGGGTTACTAGGCCATGTGTTCTATCATTCAAAGATCCACCTCACTCAGATTCGAATCCATCCAAAAATTCAACTCAACCAAAACATGAGAACCCCATCACACCATGGCTCTCCAAAAATGGCAAGGGTAGGCTGAAAACACTGTCACACCTCGCAAAACCCATGCCATAATAGAGAAAGAACCACTTGCAATACCATGCATGCCAAATCTAGCAAGGAAAATGCACATGCAAATCGATACCTACAAAGAATATTGTTGTAGCTACTTAATCCTGCTCTTCCTTGCTTGATCCTTCCTTCCTCTTGCTTCTTTGCCTTTATCGATCCAATGCAAAACCTGAGCAAAAGCTTTCCAACCAATCCTCAAAATCTCTTTTATCAATTAGGCCTCTCTTTTCTTCATTTTCCATTATTTTCCTTCAATTTCCTCTTCACATAACATGTGACCCTTAACCTTCATTTTCTCCTAATTTCAATTATTTTCATAAATAAATGTGCCAAAAATTCCATTTTTCCTTTCCAAAGCCTTTCCCATTGCCTTTGCCAATTTCCTTTAGCCATAATAACCAAAATGAACACCCACTAGGATGTTTTGCCCACCATTAAACTTGGAATACGTGTCTCATGACCGTGGTCTTATATATTTTTACATGGATTTTTAACCAGAACCCTCCCCCTTGGGGGAACACTGTCCTTAGTGTTCAATGCACCTATAACCAACAATACTGCTGAAAACAAAACATACTGCCCATGGAGATTTATAACACAACTCATTGCAATATTTACAATGACCATCTGCTAAAACATGGAAAACACACCGTCTACTAGAGCTTTATAACACAACTCATTACGATATTTACAATAATAACTACATATACACACATACACATTTGCTTCACCCATCAAATAATCATATTCTTTATGGAGATTTATAAATCCAACTCAATATAATATTTACAAACATTTTCACATTTACACATTTGCTCAACAAACAAATAAAAGGATATGCTGCTTGCATCCACAGCAAGGGAATCCAAAGGCTCACACCTCCACCCTCAAAGTAATACCAGGATTCACCTCCCTCCCAGGAAGTCCAAAATCCATTGTCAAAGTCAAAGTTGCATCCAATGTCCAACACTACAATCCAGCGCCACTTGTCCTCTCAATGAACAGTTACTAGCTCATTGTTCCAGGGCGCACTCCTAATGTGCATCTAATTCCATCTAGCAATGCTAATGACCAAAACAAATCCATCCCCGATCTTCCCTTCTCTACTACATAGTCCCTCGGGCAATCCGGTCACCCCTTCTATGCAGTCGCTCACCTTCCAAGTTCCTTGGCATCCCCTATCCCGAGCGATCCATCCCTTGGCAAGGCTTCCTCACATTAGAAGGTCAAACAACCATGGCATATACTTGCCTCAAAACCATCATACCTATCATAGCATGTTCATGGTAATCAGTGGACACTACTTGGTACTAGTGTCCCACAACGGCCATGCTCCTGAATACTTTACCAACATACTACTGCATTTTCCAATTCCTTTTGTTGTTGCCAATTCTTGCAATCAATTTCCACCACCCAATCGGGCATGTTCATGCATTCCTGTACCAAACACATAATTTCCATTAGATTTAAAATAAATTGAAATAATGTCACATCATACCGCATTGGTAGCTCGTCAATAAGGTACGTTTGCAATCCTGTTTACTTCCTGTCACAACAAGTCAAACTAGAATCTTTAACCAAATCAACATGTATAAAAGTATCACATCAGGTTACCTCAAAACACAACCATCATATATCAAAATCATCAATCACATGTAATTGAGTGTTACTATGCATTGTCACATCACCCAACTATTAGTTATATAAACACATCAACTATTACCTTGTCATGCTAATACCAAACATGTTTCCTACATTGTTTACATGTGTCAAATACATGTTCCTAATATCAAGACAATAATCTATCAATTGAAATCAACCTTTACCAAGACTAGCAATCATGTCATAATTCATAGTCAACTCATAGCCATTAGACATAATACTACAATTGTCACCTATTACACTCAAGTACATGTCAGTTATCTCAACACATATGTGTTAGTACAATCATCTTAAAACAAGATCGTTCATTCAGGAAATCTTACCGACACATACTCATATCATGCAATTAATCACACATTCAACAATAGATACGCGACATAATAGACACCAACACTCAAATACCAAATAGACGACATAATCAAACATTCAAACACAAAGTAGACGACATAAGCAAGTTCATACCTTAATGTATCTCAAGGGAGGATATCTTGTCTGCATAATCAATCTAGATTAGCATGATGTAACTTCACAACATATCATATCAAACATAAATAAGGTTATGATATGCATCACAATAACTAACTAACATGTTCACATCCTAAGCTCATAAACAATTTTCATTCATGCATAACAATCACATATGCACCGCTAGTCTAGATTAGCATGACATTATTAATATCACAACATATTAACTCATACCTGAATGTCATAACCCTAACCATTTGCATAGACCAATCGAAATTAGTATGATACATATAACATCAAGATCTTAATGTAATAACCCTAATCATCAATTTACTAACATATAATAACAACAAGTTATATATCATGCTCATCAACAACATATAACCTAATCATCAAGCTAACTATCATGTAACAACAAGAAGTTAACATATAACATACTCGTCAACAACATATAACATAATCATAAAGTTATCTAACATAAAACAACAATAATAATGCATACAACCATAGGTTATTATCATTCGTGATTATCTAATACATGTGCATATGACTACACTAATCAACTAACATATATCATGTATGTAACCATAACATCAATAGAATGAAAGGCATACACATAACCATAATTCATATAACAATATTTAACCTATATACCTACACGCCCAACATACAAACATGTATGACAACATGCTCTTACCTCGAGGTCCAATTCTATAACTTCAATTTGATTGTCTGCATCTCCCGCTTTATCTCAACCAACACATTAGCATCATAACATACCAATAGCATCATGATGACCTAATTGCATATAATGATCTCATAATGCATGTCTGACCTATCATACATGCATAACCATAACCATGACAATGCATGCATAACAACATATAAACACCGACATGCATAACAAATGCATATACAACCATACACTCATGATGACACATCCCACAATAACACCATCAACATTCACATGGCGACATCACTACAACCATGATCAACACCATGAAAATGCAACAATCATAAGGAACACATATTAAATTGACATGAATGCATGACCAACACACCGCCCATCCAATCCGAGGGGTGAACCATGCTCTGATACCACTCTTTAGCACCCTCCTCCCACATCTACCCAAGCAACCAGCCAACCGAGATAAACATGTGGTGAGAGACTACAATGATATGATTCAACCTCCTAGGTGACCTTAAAGAAGTGGAATCGATGGAAACACATCAAACATACATTCCACATCAACAACAACATTCCCAGGAGCCATCCCAACCACTTAGGTATCATTCCCCGAGGTCCCACTAAGTTTTTAAGCTATTAAACCTCTGGATGCTCCCATGTTATGGGCATGCCAGTGTCGAAAGAGCTCCAGACGCTCCCACAAGCTTGCATGCCTGCATCCAGGGACTATTTCCAGCAGACCTATGCCAGAGTCTGCGGGATTTAAGGCACTTTTCAAGCCCAGAATTCCAACCACTGCCCATAACTTTTTGTAACTTCTAGAGTCCATTAAACACATGATGACAAGAATAATAAACCAAAAAAATAACTTCAGGATTAGGCTTGACCATCTCCAACAGGGACTGACATTTTGTCAAACATATGGGTGAAAGTGTGAAGTTGGGTTACACTTTTTGCCTTTTTTTGAGAAAAAATATCATTTTTAGAAGTTCTTGAACTTTCGGCAAACCAAACCAATTTTTCTGTTTAGAATTTAATTTTACAATAAAAGGAAACTTGTCAGAAATTTTATTAGCTTTCTATTACTTATTTTTTGGAATTTTTTTATTCACATTTGATATGTCAACTTAGCAATTGTTTGACTATGTGTTCTTTAAAAATCAATGGATTCATAACACGTCATGTTTTTGAACACTAGTGTATTCTTTGGTAAGTTAGTGTTTTTGAAAGAAAAAAAATGTGTTGCAACAATCTAAACAGACTCTACTTTGATATCGTTATATTTACGAAACCAATTGATGCACATCATAATTACTAAAATTTTTTGAATTGAACCAATATGAAAAAATGCAGATTTTGAAGATGTTTAGTTGAGTGTCAAATTTCTCAACATATTAGTTATAAACTAAAAATCTAAAATCTACCCGTTATAGAAGATGGACCAATGTAATGAAGCATAAATTGTTCATATTTTTTATAGTGTATTTTGGAACATACAACTTTTTGAATTCACAGAATCATAATGACTTTCATAATTTTTTTGCACACAATTTTTTAGAAAATTAATTAAAATTAGCAATTTTTTTTTTATAAAATTCCATATTTATATCTACTGAAAGTAGATTTAGTTTTGCAAATGATGGTATTGGTTTCGACAGTAAATTCACCATATTTGATGGAGTTTAAGCATTCCGAAGTTGGAAAAAGGCAAACAGAGCCGAGTTGTAGGTTATAACAGTGCGGTCAAATTAAAATTGCATTTAGTCGAACTTGTGTTTGTAGTCAACGCCCATTAAATTAAACGGTAAAATGATTCGACCGAATTACTTTAAAAGTTTAGCTGAAAATGTGTCGATATTTTCCTCCGGCCACAAAAATGAAATGATGCCACCCTTCGGAAAAAGCGTTTTTCCCGAAATGATATAAATAAATGGAACTGAATCATTATTTTTGCACTCTTTCCTCATTTGGAGTGAACTTTTAAGTTAAATATTCTGAGTTGAATTTTTTGGAGGAAATTTTTTGGACTTAATTTTGAAAGTAAATCTTTTTGGCTGAATTTTTTGGAAAAAAATTGGACTTAATTTTTAAAATAAGTTTTTTGGGCTAAATTTTTTAAGCAAGATTTTTTAGCTTAATTTTTAAAGTAAGTTTTTGGGCTGAATTTTTTAAATGATATTTTTTAGTTTAATTTTTAAAATAAATCTTTTGGGCTGAATTTTTAAATTGAGATTTTTTAGCTTAATTTTTAAAGTAAATTTTTTGGGCTTAATTTTTAAAGTAAGTCTTTTGGGCTGAATTTTTAAAGTGATTTTTTTGCGCTAAATTTTTAAAGTGAGTTTTTTTTTTAAAGTAATCTTTTTTGTTTGAATTTTTAAACTGATCTTTTTTGAAAGTAACTCTTTTGTGTTGAATTTTTAAAGTGGGATTTTTGGTCTAAATTTTGAAAGTGAGTTTTTTTTGCAGGATTTTGAATTGACTTTTTTTGGGTTGGATTTTAAAAATCTACATAGACTGAATTATCATGTGAAATCAAAGAAATTGCAAGAGAAAATATGATCGATTAAGAGACGTTGAGTCTCGTAGAAAATACAAGAGAAACTATTACAAAAGAAAGAAGGAAGAACGCGCAAATATTGAAAGGGCAAATCAATTTCGAATTAGAAGTTGAAGCAAGTATGTAAATGTAAATATTATAAATGATATTTGAAATTTAACTAGTGTATTATGAAATTTAATTTTTATTTGATGAACTAATTTGAAAAATATTTTGCAATGTAAACATAGAGAGATATTCCTCATAACATTGATGATGAGATTGAAAATGTTGAAAGACAAAGTGAAAAAGATAATGAACCAACGATTGATGATGTTGTTGAAGATGTTGAAAGAGATTCAAATGAAGAAGTTGAATCACCATCAAGCATGTGTATATATATATATATATATATGTCATGTGTATTATTTAAATTATACATATTTATTAATTTCCATTCCATTCAAACTCTATTTTTTAATCTTATTATTTAAAGAATATTTATACCCATTTACATTTAATTTTCATATGTACAGATGAAATCAAGATCGATGATGAGATGTCAGAAAATGTTGACAATGATTTATATAGAGATAAAAAAACTGACCATATTATACAATATCGTGTTAAGGTCTTATTGATAATTTCTTCAAAGACGAAAATGTGACATTTCAAGCTCAAATTTTGAGAGGTCTCTTAACATCAAAGAAATTAAAAGACGCTGCAACTCTATTATGTATTTGAAAAATCAACGAAAGATAAAAAGGTGAAGGAAAACGTGATTCAAAATATAAATAGTGCTCTACAAAAAATTGGAAGATCTAGAAAGAAAAATGATGTAGCTGCACGTAGAGCAATACAAATGGCAGTAGTTTCATCAGGTACTAAAGAAAATCGTTTGGTAAAATCTATGACAAAAATATTAGGGACCTCATGAAAAACATTGCACAAACATAGGAAATTTCGATTACAAATAGATGTAAATGATGAGCTTGCTCATTGGATAGTTATTTGTAGGCAAACATACAAAGATAAACTTGGAGAAGATGTTAAAAAAATAATATATGGATATTGGATGAAAAATTCACGTGTTTCACCAAAAGCAAGGGATGTGATGCAGTGAAAAATGGCACGAAATCAGTATGAAGAATATGCAAAACATATCTTGGACACCACTTAGATAGAGTTGTTCAATAAGTTCATAGGAGAGAATCATGGAATTTATGTCTCAATTAGTACTTTTGTGCAACAAAAGCCATGGCATGTTAAATATATCACTGTGCTCGACACTTGTTGTTGTTGTTAGCATGTGGAATTTCAATTATATTATGAAACCTTTCTTAATTTTGGTAAAATATGTTGGAAAAATTCACCTCCTCCTTCCACTATCCATGGTTTCATATCTGAAATTCTATGTGAAAGAGAAGGTGATGAATTATTTTACCAAAAGAAATGTGTTGGTGGTAAAAAATGTGATCATTGTGGATATTTGACTTCATTTCACAACAAATATTCTATTGATATAAATGATCAGTCATTTTCTAACCTAAAATTAAAATGGAAGAGATATGAATACATCCATACATCGATTAGTTCAAATAATAGTACAAGTGTTAAAATGATTGAATTACAAGAAGAATAAATTCTTGTAATAGTGTTTTTGAATAAATTTGAGACAAAAATTTATAAGTACGCCAAGCATTCACATAGAACTCGATGGCAGCAACTGTAATTCAAAAAATCCCTTGAAATGTTTCCACGAGGACCATTTTGTCAATAGTTGATTTTGTAGAGAATTACACATTTGTTGCACAAAATGAAAAACAGAGTGAACATTATCATTCTGACCAAGTCTCTATGCTTGTCCATATCCTATATAGACATGTTGAACAAAATGTTGATGATATAGAAAGCACTAGTGAGAACTGACATGTTATTAAAGAACATCACTTTTCTATCAGCGATGATCATACACATGATACAAATTTTGTACAACATTGTTTTGATAAGATTTATGACTCATTGAAAGGTCGTGGAATAAAATTCAATGAACATTGGATATGGTTAGATGGATGCGCAGGTCAATTCAAATCTTCACGATCATTATTTTGGTTGTGTCGTCTTCATAATAAAACCCACATTAAACATCGTTGGAATTTATTTGAGATTGGTCATGGAAAAGGAGAACATAATGGTGCAGGGGCATGTATAAAACGAGCACTTCAAAGATATCAAATGGATCACTCTGCAAACAGACTTGTCTCAGCTAAACAAGTTGTTCAATGGTGCAATGTTGCACTAAGCCATCAAACTAACCCATCAAGGGAGGTACAAAGGTATGTATATATATACGAATTAACTTGTATATAGTTTTAATATGTGATAATTTTTATTAATTTTCTAATTTTAAACATTTATAAATTATATAGTCTAAAAAATATGATGATGATTATCTTCAACATATATAAATTGTATTTTAAATAACATATTCAAATTCTTGTTTGAATTTACTATAGGTTTTTTTGGCATATTGGAGTCGAAGATGTAGATAAATCGATTACATATGAAGCTGAAATAGTAAAAGGGACTCGAAAATTGCATTCAATTAAAACAAAAGATTACCGAAATGAGTTTGCATTTGATAAAAGAGGGCACACAATCAAACATTATGTATGTAAAACCTTAGCAACATACAAAACTAAATACAAAGGGGAAAATGTCAGTTGCAATCTTTGAAGAGATGGAATGAGAGGAGACTATAGTATCATCTAAAGGTGATTGAGTTATAAGAAGAGCTTCGGTGTAAATCACATATAGAAAGACTTTTGTCGACACGTTTCGAGCCAGCAAGTGTGGCTCATCGTCAGGACAAGTTGAAGAAACAGATCCAGCTTTGCGTGTTAAATAGTATGAGCAGGGCCTCCAACAGCTATCTAGATTAACGGCTAGCTTTGAATTAGGGACAGTCAAAAAGTCAAATTGATTATTTCAAGGAAGATAATAATGACCATACCTATATATAAATATATAATTATATAAATGAAATAATTTAAGAAGGGGTTTACATTAAACGCGTCGACAAAAGTCTCTCTATATGTGATTTACGCCGAAGCTCTTCTTATAACTATTATGGATCACAGAAGTCTCAATTCAACAGGTGATTGAGTTTCTGATCTTGTTAGAGAAGATAACATTTTAGTTGATTTTAAAAGATATATATATATTATGTTTTTAAAATCAATGCGTATAAGTATCTAGAGATAATAGTTATAATATAGAGATCTAGAAATAGATAATAAAATTAAGTCCATATTGATATTTAGTTTATTTCATGTTAATTATGATCTGAATTTACACTTGTTTTATTGTGCAGGAGATGGTTTTGTTGTAGTTGCACCCATTAACAACATAGAAAATGTCAAGTATTATTTGATGCGGTGCACTGAATGAAAAATGAAGTTATTGGAAGACTATGATGATAATAGTTTTATATATGAAAGAGGGTCTATTATACTGAAAGGTTTTTTTTTCCAAGAAACTCACCAAACTAAGAGTAATGTTTACTTTCAAGACTATCAACCCGATGTCATAAGTTGTCAATATAGTCACCTGGTGTGTGCAGCATGCATAAAGTTGATAAAAGTTCAATAAATAAAAAAATGAAAGTTAACAAATGGAGAATGTCAAAAGTTGACTATGAACGGATCATTGAAGATGGCATTCCATTAGAATTTTTTTAATTGAACTGCCCAAAAATTTCTTCTACTTGGATTCATCTTTGAGAACTTAGAGTTCAAGTACATTGTTAGCATTTATTTTTGTGCACTCTTAAGTTGTACATTCTTAAGAATGTGATGATGTGAAAGCGATACTCATTGGGTCTTGTATTGAGTTACAAAGTTATATGTATATTTCCTGTTATGTAGACTTGTATTGAGGATTTACTACTCTGTTAATTTGTGATGTATACTACATTGTTACTTCTCTGTTAATTTTTTTTTGATTGGTTGAGCAGAGTGTTATTACTGCTCTGTTAATTTTTTATTGTGGTTGGTTGAGTCATTTACTAAAAATCATTTACTAACATTATAAGAATGATTGAATGCAAAATGTACCAACTAAATGCAAATTTACTTTCATTTCTACATATTCATGAACTTAAATTATATGTAAAACATTTAAAAGCATCAAACCATGCATGCATCATGCAAATTGTGGGCATTCAAACTTATGTAACTTATGTAAATTTAATGTTTTATAATGCAATTTTATCTAACTTATGTAAATGTGCATTCAAACAACTTTATATTAAAAGTTAACTATCAATCGACATCCATAGTAGCCTTTCTATACATGAATGCAATTTATGTACATACCATATTTTATAATACAATTTTAAGTTATCATTGTTTTAGACATCTACATCAAATTATAAGATTCATTCAAAAGCAAAATGTAGACCTCAAATTTTTAATTTGCAATTTTAATATATTCATTTTAAATAAGTCAAGACAAAACCACTTAAAAAAAAAAAAACTAAGAACCATCTACTAATATTATAGGAATGATTGAATGAAAAATGTACCAACTAAATGCAAATATGTAAAACATTTAAAACCATCAAACCATGCATGCATCATGCAAATTGTGGGCCATGTTTTATAATGCAATTTTATCTTGCTTATGTAAACTTGCATTCAAACAACTTTATATTAAAAGTTAACTATCAACCAACATCCATAGTAGCCTTTCTATACATGAATGCAATTTATGTACATACCATATTTTATAATACAATTTTAAGTTATCATTGTTTTAGACATCTACATCGAATTATAAGATTCATTTAAATGCAAAATGTAGACCTCACATTTTGTAATTTGCAATTTTAATAAATTCATTTTAAATAATTCAAGACAAAACAACTTAAAAAAAAACCTAAGAATCATCTACTAACATTATAGAAATGATCAAATGCAAAATGTACCAACTAAATGCAAATATGTAAAACATTTAAAAGCATCAAACCATGCATGCATCATGCAAATTGTGGGCCATGTTTTATAATGCAATTTTATGTAACTTATGTAAATGTGCATTCAAACAACTTTATATTAAAAGTTAACTATCAACCTCAGCCCAGACTCTACCTTCACTAAGATAGCATTGCGCAATTTGGGGAAGGAAGGCTTTGTCTTCCTCTCCATAAATGTGCATTTCTACCCAGGCACTGTCCTCCAAGATTTTTTTGTGCATTTCTGAGGGACAATGACTGCTGGCCCATAAAATACGCAATTCAGTCACTTAGCCTGCAGCCATTGCCAGCTGAGATTGCGCATTGCATAATTCCAACAGTCAGCAGCCAGACTAGACTATGCATTGCGTAGTTCTAGCAGTCAGTCAGTCTCCCAGCAGCCCAAACTGTGCCTTATGCCATCTTGGCAGTCAGTCTCTTGACCTCCTGGCCGAAATTGCGCAACCTTCCTGATCAGTCACACAGGTATGTTGCAAGTCAGTTCTCAAGTTCATTTTGGTTTTCGACTGACAAATTGATTTCCATGAGCATTGTCATGTCTCTAGGTATTGCAGGTGTTCATCTGCCTCTCAGCAGTGAAGGTACATTGGTTTCAAGAGAGAAAGAGTAGAAGAAACCGTTCAAAAAACACTTGGGGATGTAGTCGATCAAGTGTTTATGAGTTTGCCTACTCACGAAGACATCAAGTTATTCATATGCAAGGAAATCAAGATATGACCCCAGCAGCATCACAACGAGCAACATCATGAATAGCAACATACCGATGTAGCGAACACGAAAGGAAGGTTGTTGACAACACAAAAGCGAAACAAAGTTGCAAGCTCAAACAGATCCATTGGTGATGAAAGCAACTTTGGAGACTCAGGCTATGAGGTGACGACGTGACATGAAGATAATGCGAAGACAGAGAATGGAACAAAGAAGGAGTTTCATTTGTTGAAGCAGCAACTCAAGAGAGAACATGAAGCTGCACAGACAAGTGAATGAGTGCAGCAGGAATAGGAACAACAAGGGGCACAATAGACATTCACAAATGAAACTGCGCCCGTAAAAGTTAAAGATCCATCCCAACAGCTGGCACGGGTAGACATGGTGAGAAGTGTTGTTGGTCGCATGCAAGGGATTCAAAAGTATGCATGTCATTGTGCGCACACATGTGATCCAACCCATTCAGCACAGTCACCAAGGCGAAGACAACAAGGAAGTCCAACTGGAGTTGAACATGTAATTCGGCAAGTTGATGCGCATGACCACTAGCACACACTTGAAGATCAGCATGAACTTTATGCATCATTGTGTTGACGGTTCAACAGCACCTAAGACGACCATGCACATGTTAGCGGATGAGTTGGACGAAGGAACCATACCAATGCACCGAATGCAACGGAGGCGAGAATTTGCTTCGGTAAGATGTTACCATGGGGTGCATGCACATCATCATGGACGACCAAGCTTGGCATCAACTCACCACCTTCACCATCGCAAGCATGCCAAAGAGTCGGTCTCACCTCAATGGACCGAGTGTCAATGATGTCTTGCATGGCTTACTCAAGCCATTTTGTCTCACATGAGCACATGTGCATTGTAATGTAACGTCATGTCAAGTGGAAGTTCAAGTGTCATTAGTTGGATGTAACAGTCATAGAGTAGATGAAGAGTCATGAGGGTAGATGAACTGTCACAAAGGGAATGTTAAGGGTCACCCCACCCTTTGCTATAAATAGAACCTCATAACTCATTGTAAGGGCTTTGGGTAAGCCAAGCTTTTAATAAGACTATCTTGGAGAGAGCTTGGACAATATTGTAACGCACCTTGGCTTCTCCACTGCACGGAGCTAGTACATCTCTTTGGAGGAGCAGGCAGATGTGGTTGTAATGTTCCACTATTGGGACTAGTAGTTGGACATGGATGTATTGTATGACGAGAACTTACACTTCTTTACATAATAAGAGCCAGCACGTTTCATGCATATGTTGTATTGTATTCCATATATCTTGTTTACTCTAAATGGCATATGTATTTGCTTTCTTACGCATGCATGTATGGACTATTCTGTATGAGTATGTATGAATCTTTCTAAAATGTGTTGTTGGTTTAACCATCACTTTGGATTGCCAGCTAACTTGCTTTCAAGCTTGTGATGTATCTTCGCTCGTGTGTTCCCTTCCCATCTAAGTACTATTACAGGTTGCCAAGAGGCGCACTCATCTCAACCCACATGTGTTAGAACCTCTCATGCACCTTCCTTTACTCATTGCAACTATCACACCCTTGCTACTAATAGAGTTATCTTACTTGCCTCTATGTGAAATCACGGTCAAGGCATTACCATATGACCCACTCCTTGGATTCCTACACCAACAGTTTGGAGGAATCTGTTGAACAGTTTCACACACGCTTTTGTAATCTTGCATACCGATTCCTCGAAGATGATATTGATTAGGAATTTCTCAATGGGAGATTCGAGTATCTTCTTTACTTATACGAAAATCCCCAATTCTTGAAATCACTCGCATCCCCCTCATACTCCATTGATAGAACTGTGCAATCACGAGTAGGCACAGTCGCTGTCACAAGTGACTGTTCGCCTTCACTTCATCAAATAGCTCAACCATCGCGGAGTGATGTGGGAGATCATGCACATACCTCTGTTGAACTGTCACATCCTCCCACCCCACCTGCTCTTGATATCTATGCAGATTTGTCTTGCAAGCTTGTTGGTTGTCACGTGGATTCATTCCCTCGACCTCCGTCCTTGCATTTTGTTGATCCTCCGGATTTTATTGTCTTGTGTTCTTCCATTCTGGATTCCTCACCTATTGTGAACGAGGATCAAGTTATCGACAGAATTGGTGTTATGTAGCCAACCTGCACCATCATTCATGATGAGTGTGTGCGGGAATCTAAAGAAGAACCCGCGATGAAGGATGACTCCCTTCCAGCCATGCCTCATTCACTTTATCTTGACATCCCTTGTGATTCTGTCACTGCTGATTTCCCCTGTGGAAGCCCATTACTGAATGTTTCTACTTTCGATCATTCACAGGACATGTCGGATGTTAGTTTATCATCACAGTGTGGAGAGGACACATCTTCCTCTAGAAATCCTTCAAATCTGTGATCTATCATTTCTGAAAACACAGAGGGTGAACATCTTTGCTTCTCATCTACTCCTCTGCCCGATTCATCAAATCATGAGGATGCCGACAAACATCCTAAATTTTCTGATCTTGGCTGTCGTGATCTCTCTACTTCTTCATCTGATCATGATGTTGATTCAATCATTGTTAATCTATCTAAGACACTGGTCTACAATGATTTATTTATCAACGAAGTTGAAACCCCGCAGGCTGTCGAGGCACTTCAGCCCAAGTTGATGGTTATGTCAGGCCCTCGCTGTCCTGAGGTTGGTTTCATTTCTGGTCAGGAAATTGTTGAAACACTCAAGGCTCCTCATCACTCTCTGCTTTGCATTGAAGATCAACCAAACACCTAGATTTCGCTTCCTCCACTCAAACTACACGATCCCATCGCTCATGCTTTGGAGGAGTCTTACACAGTAAGCACACATGCACAACGTAAGTGGTCTACCTTTCTCATGTTTTCTTTCCTATCATAGTCAAGAGAATGCATACACTCAACATCTGGATGCAGTATAGCACAACACCATGGCAACTCCACAGAGTGCATGTCGTGCGCTTTCACTCATAATTGTTTTGTGGACGCGTGTAAGCTCGGAGTGTGTTTGTCTTCACTCCTACATCTTTCTTGTTTGTTGGTTCGCACAACTAGGTTGCTCTCGGACTGAGCCTTCACCAACATCGGTCAACGAATGTGCTAGTGGCTGAATTGGAAGTATCCCTTCACGTAAGATCACCCATGCACTGTTAGCTTAGGAGTAGTGTTTTATTTTGAGTTTTTTGATTGCATGCTTGTTTTCTTACTTTCTTGGTTTGTTTGTTTGTCTGCTTGCTTGTTTGCTTATTTGCTTTGCTTTTGGTTTTTCTTATGATCTTGCTTTGCTTTGTTGTTTGTTAGTTCACTTGTTTCTTTCGTGGGATAGTTTCACATGAAACCATGTATGACTCTTGATGCAAGCTGGGTAAAGTACAAGAGGCCTTGTGCTGTTATCAATACTTGGTTATATGCCATCCTGCCTCTGTATGAATAACTTGTTACTTTTAGTCCATGATACGTTGAAGGAAAATACGTATTGTTCTAAGTGAACCTTGGTGAAAACACAATTCTTGCACACTAACTAGTATCACCTACTCTAGTCGGTTGTTTTTGGGTTAACCCTTGTCAACTTAGTCAAGTAGAGTAAGGTGAAGGGGAAAACCTTAATAGGCATCTCAGAGGTATAATGAACTACTTCTATGCTGGAACAACCTCCTCTGCTCTTAATATGTCAGGATCCCTCTTCCACCTGTGAAATGAATAAGTGATATGCACAGTTACGAAGATGAAAAATGAAAAAAATGAAAAAGAGAAAAAATATTGAAAAAAAAAATGAAAATGAATAAGGCGAAAGAAGAGAAAGGCTTCCTGCACAAAGAGGTGATGCAAGTAACTTCGTCGAGGTACTGACCAGGCTCACTGACATCAAAGCCATGTTTGTATTCCTATGTGGCTCTGTCGGGGTACTGACTAGGTTCACTGACATCAGAGCCATGTTTGTATTCCTATGTGACTCCGTCAGGTGCCGTCCAGGCCTGTTGGCAGCTAAGCAACACCAAAGATGAAACTAAGACTCTGACGACTATACTACTTGTGCACCAATATACCCCTCAACCCTAATCGAAAAAACTGTGTTGCCTTGGCTTGGAATGTGTGTCAATCGACCAAGAGCTTGGCAGATGCTACATCTTACAATCAAGCTAGTGTGGAAACCAAGAGGAGCTGAGAACTGAACAATACTTTCAGAGGTGTTAGACTTGATTTTCACGAACAAGGTCCATTCAGAGAGCTGGAGTTCTACTAGTGTGTCGCCAAGTGTTGTAGTGGCTACAACTACCCTCCAAATTTTTGCCTCAGCTTCGTTTTGGATCCTCCCTTCCAACCTTCATAGCAACATTTTTGCTTCGTCAAGTACACAAGCTTCAATGTTTTTCTTGCACAAAGGCAGCCTGTCGATCATAGCTCGATGCATTCCCCTCACAGGATGATCACTCGGACTTGGTCTAGCTGCAGGCTGAGTAACTCCGCCAAGAAATGGCGCAATTCTGGAGGGAAGCCAACCTTCTCTCCAGAAATTGCGCAATCCTGACTGGCAGCCTATTGGGTTCCAGAATTGTGCAATGTTGGCAGTCAACAATCATAGTGAAAATTGCGCAATTTTCCCCAGAAAAGCTGCTCAAGCCAGAATTTGCACAAATATGGGTAGCAATAAGCCGATTTTCCCAAAAATTACGCAAATCTCCTAGGCAGCCAGCGCAACTCCTAGCCAGAAATGCACATTTTCTCCCAGATGTCGAGGAGTCTCTTGGATGTCCAGCTGAGTTGAACGGTTCCCTC
Organism: Pinus tabuliformis; assembly: GCA_031772625.1. Classification (NCBI taxonomy): domain Eukaryota; kingdom Viridiplantae; phylum Streptophyta; class Pinopsida; order Pinales; family Pinaceae; genus Pinus; species Pinus tabuliformis. Next base: position 1,766,598,803 of record CM062817.1, read on the forward strand.
CGGGACTGAGCAAAACTGACTTGCATGCATGGGTTGCTTCTCCCAAGGCAGCATGCAAAGGCATCCCTTGTTTCAGGGATCTATTTTTAGCAGTTGGAGGTTACATGCAAGGATCATTTCAGAAACCTCGCACCAAGTGTTGCGTTCCCTAGAATTGTGGCATGCGTGTCACAACCTCGACAATATAAAAAATCATCAACCAAACGCCACAGAGCTCATTCCTCACATCAACCTTGCATCTCTGACATCCCACATCACATCTAGGAGCTATCGACACATTGAGCTCAACTGTTTTGGGGTAAGCTCGCTTCCCATGTCTTGTGTTGCATTTCTAGCGCTTTTTGTGTTTCGCTTCGTATGAATGATGTTTGTTTGATTTCAGTGAGCGCTTGCTGTCATTTTGATATGTATTAGCTTGTACTAGCATCGTTTCAGTTTTTGTTGTATCTCACTGTTGTCGCATGCGTGAAACTGTTTTTCATGAACTGTCGCTGATTCGACGACTTGCCTCACCCACATGCATGTTGTTCTGTTTTCTGAATCTATCATTCACCATTTACATGCATGATCATTCACTTATTCTTACAATCAGTATCACCATGCATTCGCACTCACATTCGCGTTCAATTGCTCGTCGGCAAGTTTGGGCAACCTCGGCCCGAACTCTTCCTTCACTAAGATAACATTGCGCAACCCAGGGAAGGAAGGCTCTGTCTTCCTCTCCAGAAATGTGCATTTCTTCCCAGACAGTATCCTCCAGGACTGTATTGCGTATTTTTGAGGGACAGTGACTGCTAGCCCAGAAAATTACGCAATGCAGTCACTAAGCCTGCAACCATTGCCAGCTGAGATTGTGCATTGCACAATTTCAGTAGTCAACAACTAGAATTGACTGTGCATTACATAGTTCCAATAGTCATTCAGTCTCCTAGTAGCCCAAATTGTGTGTTATGCAGTTTTGGCAATCAGTCTCCCGACCTCTTGGCCGAAATTGCGCAACCTTCCTAATCAGTCACACGGGTATGTTGCATGTCAGTTCTCAAGCTCATTTTGGTTTTCAACTGACTCATTGATTTCCATGAGCATTGCCATGTCTCCAGGTATTGCAGGTGTTCATCTGCCTCTCAGTAGTGAAGGTACAATGGTTTCAAGAGAGCAAGAGTCGAAGACACCGTTCAGAGCACACTTGGGGATGCAGTCGATCAAGTGTCTATGAGTTTGCCTACTCACGAAGACATCAAGTTATTCATAGGCAAGGACATCAAGATATGACCCCAGCAGCATCACAACGAGCAACATCATGAATGGCAGCTTAAGGCAGCATACCAGATGCAACGAACACGAGAGGAAGGTTGTTGACAACACAAAGGCGAAACAAAGTAGCAAGATCAAGCAGATCCATTGGTGATGAAAAAAACTTTGGAGACTCAGGCTATGAGGTGATGACGCGACATGAAGATCACACGAAGACAGAGAATGGAACAATAAAGGAGTTTCATTTGGTGAAGCAATAACTCAAGAGAGAACATGAAGCTGCACATACAAGCGAATGAGTGCAGCATGAACATGAACAAAAGGGGGTGCAACATACATTCACGAATGAAACTGCACCCGTACAAGTTAAAGATCCATCCCAGCAGTTGGCACGGAGCAGGCATGGTGAGTAGTGTTGTGGGTTGCATGCAAGGGATTCAACAATATGCATGTCATTGTGCTCACGCATGCGATCCAACCCATTCAGCACAGTCATCAAGGCGAAGACAACTAGCAAGTCCAACTAGAGTTGAACATGTACTTTGTCAAGTTGATGTGCATGACCACCAGCACACACTTGAAGATTAGCATGGACACTATGCATTAGTGTGTTTTCAATTCAACTGCACCCAAGAAGACCATGCGCATGTTAGTGAACGAGTTGGACGAAGGCCATACCAATGCAACGGAGGCAAGAGTTCGCTTTGTCAAGATGTCACCATGGGGTGCATGCACATCATCACGGACGACCAAGCTTGGCATCAACTCACCACATTCACCATTGCAAGCATGTCAAAGAGTTGGTCTCACCTCAACGGATCAAGTGTCAGTGATGTCTTGCATGGCTTGCTCAAGCCATTTTGTCTCACATGAGCACATGTGGATTGTAATGTAACATCATGTCATGTGGAAGTTCAAGTGTCATTAGTTTGATGTAACAGTCTAGAGTAGATGAAGAGTCATGAGGGTAGATGAACTGTCACAAAGGGAATGTCAAGAGTCACCCCACCCTTTGCTATAAATAGAACCTCATAACTCATTGTAAGGGCTTTTGGTCAGCCAAGCTTCTGATAAGACTATCTTGGAGAGAGCTTGGATAGTAATGTAACGTGCCTTGGCTCCTTCACTGCATGGAGCTAGTACATCTCTTTGGAGGAGCAGGCGGATGTGGCTGTAACGTTCCACTATTGGGACTAGTAGTTGGACATGGATGTATTGTATGACCAAAACTTACATTTCTTTATATAATAAGAGCCAACACGTTTCATGCATATGTTGTATTGTATTCCAGCTATCTTGTTTACTCTAAATGGCATATGTATTTTCTTTCTTACGCATACATGTATGGACTATTCTGTATGAGTATGTATGAATCTTTCTTAAATGTGTTGTTGGTTTAATCATCACTTTGGATTGCCCACTAACTTGCTTTCCAACTTGTGATGTATCTTCGCTCGTGTGTTCCCTTCCCATCCGAGTACTATTACAGGTTTCCAAGGGGCACACTCATCTCAACCCACATGTGTTAGAACCTCTTATGCACCTTCCTTGGCTCACTGCAGCTGCCACACCCTTGCTACCAACATAGTTATCTTACTTGCCTTTGTGCAAAATCGCGGTCAAGGCATTACCATACAACCCACTGCTGGGACTCCTACACCAAATGGTCTATGGTCTAATTGGGACTTCTTATCGAGGAGACACCCTTACATGTTGGAAGGTCCAACACCATCAACAAACATCTACATCAAATTATAAGATTCATTCAAATGCAAAATGTAGACCTCACATTTTGTAATTTGCACTTTTAATAGATTCATTTTAAACAAGTCAAGACAAAACAACTTTAAACAAAACCTAAGAATCATGTACTAACATTATAGGAATGATTGAATGCAAAATATACCAACTAAATGCAAATTTAATTTCATTGCTACATATTCATGAGCTTAAATACGTAAAACCAAGTTTTAAGCATCAAACCATACATCATGCAAATTGTACCATGAAAAATGTACATAAACTCGAAAATTAGCATGTATTAAATCATAATAAAGAGTTCAAGATTTAAAATATGTCCAAAATTTATATCAATATAAATGTAAATATATATTAAAAAGTTGTCAAACAATAAGATGCATTAATTCATAATAAAGAGTTTTACTTTAAATATGTCCAAAATTTATGTCATGATAAAAGTAAATATAATATGAAAAGATCGTCAAATAAAATGTTGCATCAAAGAGAATTTCATTGAAATTTAAAATTGATCAACATCCTCGTGCTCTCATCAGTATCATTGGTGCCCTGCACAACATGTGTAATTGCATATATACATAAGATTATGTACTTTAAAATTAAATATTAATGCTTTAAAATTAAATGAGAATGTAAAATCATCAAAACAAAATTATAAAAGTTTCAAATTCCATGCAATACCTCATGGTGTTCCCCTTCCATTCTGCCCTTTTGGTGTTCACCATGCATTGCGTTGTCTTGGATGCCTTGTACAATACATGTACATGTATAAGTTAAAAAATTTAAATTGCACATGAAAATTATGCATAAACTCTAAATATTAAAAAAAATTGTTACATGACTTTTTCAAATTGTTTAGATGATCCTATCCCCATTGTTGACTCCATCACTAAAGTCCTTGGAGAATGGAAATCATCTCCTCAAACCTAAAAGTCCAAAATTTTAAAACCATAAGATAAATCTATCTCATATTTTAATGAAACTTTCACTTGAATTTATAACAAAACATAAGTGAAATATTCAATACTTGTATATCTCCTAATAGGGAGGAAGAAGGCGGCACTATGTCCAAAACATCGGCCAGAATCAAAATCTATTAAAATTTAATTATATATACATAATTATTTCTTTTAAAAACATGTCCTCACAATATACCGATATAATAAAAGTAAAATAATAACTGTATCAACATGAACTCTTCAAAAAAACTAACATCTCTCAAAATATCTTCATTGGAACCTGAACCTGGGACTGTGAAATTATCAAAATTTTCATTCAACAAACGAGTTAACTGAAAATGGTGAACATATGATACATTTGTGTTAGATTATATCTAAAAAATAATAACAAAATGTATGTGAATCGACATTAACACATACATTACAAATTACATTAAAATATCCACCCTAACCATTAACACATACCGATCCCACACCCTCTTCTTCATGAACAATTAGGTCTTTCCAACCATTACGACAAGCCTTTGCATATGATTTAAGCTCCTCAATATTCATATTATCTATCTCCTCATCTGTTTTATATACAAAATTAGCACGTGCATTAGTCGTTGTCTTTGCCAATTTAGACTGATATCAATTTTGGTCAATGCACTCTATATGTTGTCTATAATGACATCCCTTTCTTCTCAACTAATTTGATAAGTGGCATCCATCTCTGACCACAAAGTTACCGGACAAGGAGGTTGGCATACCAAAGGTGGTTCAGGGCGAGGCAATTTAGTATCACGTAATGCGCCCTTACGATCATATAATCGACCTTTCCTAGTACCATAATATTCAGATGGAAGGTCAGTATAATTGGGTTTCATACCCAAAAACAATTCTGCATAAAATAATTTTGAAAAAGAAACTGGAACTTCATCATTCCATGGCAGTTTTCCATACGTTGCAAGGAACCTATCATACAAATGGTTGGCTATATCACGTTGCTTGAAATATTACACCTTCAACATCTTTCTTTTCGACCCTTCTTTGAAATTAAACATAGATTTTGCATTTTCTTCTATAACCCTTTTATTAATCTCGACCTATTTATCGGGACCCATCACTGCTTCCTTTCTATTCCTCATCATATCTATAAATGAATCTGTGGTTGGCCCAAGATTCTCGTAAATATCAAGAAATAATCTTAGAGAGTGTGTATGTATTTCTAAGCTTTCTCTACTCTTTGTAGGGAGCTATAAACTCCTAAGATCTTTCCTCAATTTAGAATAATGAGTTTTTCACCTTTCTAATGTGCATTGTTGGAGGTTTGTCTCCCAAGGAAGCTCATCTGGAATATTAGATGGATAAATGGTAGTTGGTGTCTAGCCTTCTTCTTGAACTATCTGGCTTCGCTTACGTCTACTTGGACCAACATTTTCACCCTCTGGATCAATATATAAAATTACATAAATATAAAAACATGTGAACAAATGTATTCATACATGTATGCAAGATAGACATGTACATGCATATGTACATACAATTCATTTACATGTACAAATTTGTTTTAACATAAAACAAATTTATATAATTTACCAATATGATGTTGACCACCTGGAGAATGTTGACCACCCTGAGATTAATGACCACTCAGAGAATGTTGACCACCCTAATATTGATGACCACCCGAAGAATGTTGACCACCATGAGATTGATGACCACTCGAAGAATGTTGACCACTGTCATGCGACAACATTGTGAGCGAAGCATCTATAAAAAAATAGAAAATCAATTCAATATTTATGTGTACATACATATGATTCTACTTATTTATCATTTAAGTAAATGCATATATATATATATATATATATATATATATATATATATATATACACACACACACACACACACACACACACCACGATGTGAACAATGGACCTCCCCCGATTCATTTGATCTTCTCTTTGATGCATGACCTCGGCCTCCCGCTCCAATAGATGCATGAGACTCTATTGATGTTCGCCTCGAAGAATCATGTGGAAAATGCTCATCCATGATATGGATATCTATAGATATATAGATGCATGCTATTTAGAAAGTTGCCTCGTGCATTTACAACTCTTTTTAAAAATGCTATTTAAAAAGATCAAGAATTCATAAAAGAAAAAAAAAATCTAGAATTCAAAAAATTGTTGTAACCCTTGAAGTTAACTCATGCATTTAATTGATGTAACCTTTGAAATTACATCATGCTTTTTAAGATCTTAAAGTTGTTATTTAAAAACATTGAAAGAATCAAGTTCATCAAGTTGTGCTTATATAGTGGGGGCACACTTGGTATAGAATTGAAAAAAAACACTGTCATTAAAAATGACACATTGGTAACTAAAAAAAAACACATATCACATATATCTTACAATGTCCATCAATAAATATTGATGGAGAACTTCTTAACACTAATTCATCTTTCACACACAAATTTTGAATTGGCATTGCCCCATACAATAGATCACTAGACATCCTATTAACATTTGCACAATGTCTTATGCTAAATGATTGAAATTGATTGACAATATTTTTTGCTTCTCCATGCAGTTGTTTTAACCTCTCTTTTTTAACTTGACACACGCCTTTCATCTAGTTGCACACAAGTTTGTAATTGGTGTAGACTACAATTCCATTGGATCCATACTCCCTAGCATTTCTAAGCCTTCTATCAATGCAATATAATATGCTTCATTGTTTGTTGTTCTTCCAAGTACATTCATTTTCCTTTGGAGGACTTTGTTCGTCACAATATTGTATATCACATAAGTAATCATTGCTTGCTCTGGATTGGGATAACAAGTAACTCCTATGCATAATGTCCATTTTTCAACTATGTTTAATGGATTTTCTGATCCCTATAAAAAACAAATTCAATAAAATGAATTTAACATATTTATACAGGTATTGTTAGGTTGTGCAAAAGATTATTGTTTAGACAAATATGTCGAAAGGCTAGGTAGAAATAAAGGTTGCTTCTACTTGATTAGATGGTTGGAGAATTGCAAGAAGAAAACAACTAGAGATCTCTAATTCAACTCAACTACAAATCTCTAATTCATTCAACTTAGCTTCAACCCAACTTAAGGTTGAAAGTATTTACTAATTTATTTTTATGCTCATTCTACAGATACAAATCTTTCTAACTCAACTTCGCTTCAAATCATCCAAGTTTGCAAGTATTTCTTAATTTATTTTTATTTTCATTCTTGGAAATTTAACACTTATTCATGCCTTGTTATAATATTAAATTTAAAAATGATAGACTAGTTTAATTCTAGAATGATGCCATGTTTATTTATATGGCCTAAATGGGTCTATTTATATATGCTTCTTTCAAAATATAGTTAAGAAAGAGGAAAAAAAATAAAATGAAACATATAGACCCAGTTTTATTCTAGTAAATTTAATATATATGTTGCCTTCTTAAAATTAAAACACTAACATTAAAATTAAAACACCAAAAATAGATTACAAAGAAATCCCAACACTCTAATTAGATTTAATCTCATACACCCAACAAAATAGATATGAAAAAGATGTATCTCAAAAAGAAACTATTGCTAGAAAATAACAAATACAAGAACCTTCAATTAAGTGTATTTCGCCTCATCTTAGGAAGATAATAAGACCTGTGTTCGAAGCAAATAATGAAGCAAAGTGAATTACACATAATGAAAAAGGAAACATAAATGAACATATAACAACAAAAACAAAGAAAGTATGTTACCAAGAAGCATCAAGGTTGTTCTACGAGATAAATCAAAGTAGAACAAGTCAACCCAATAACATTAAAATTAAAACACCAAAAATAGATGACAAAGCAATGCCAACACTCTAATTAGCAACCCAATAACATTAAAATTAAAACACCAAAAATAGATGACAAAGCAATGTCAACACTCTAATTAGCTTCAATCTCATGCACCCAACAAAATAGAAATGAAAAAGATGTATCTCAAAAAGAAACTACTACTTGAAAAGAGCAAGTACAAGAACCTTCAATTAAGTGTATTCTGCCTCATCTTAGAAAGCTAATAAAACCCATGTTCCAAGCAAATAGGGAAGCTTGAAGTGAATTACACATAATGAAAAAGGAAACATAAATGAACATATAACAACAAAAGCAAGGAAAATATGTTACCAAGAAGCATTAAGGTTGTTCTACGAGATAAATCAATGTAGAACAAATCAACCCAATAACATTAAAATTAAAACACCAAAAATAGATGACAAAGCAATGCCAACACTCTAATTAGCTTCAATCTCATGCACCCAACAATAGGTGCAACAAATTTTTAATCACAATTTGGTAAAAAATTAATTTAAACAGGGTTTAAATACTTGATTTAGATATGCAAGAAATTTATCAGTTTCAATTTCATTTTTCAATTTCAATTTCATTTAGTGAGATCAATTACGAGTTCGATTCTTGAGACTAATAACCAGATACCACTTTTGGCCAGGTTCTCTTTTCCTCTGGCTCAACATGGCACTTTACGGTGCTCTATGCAAGTCTTTCCTCGGTTTACCTTCTACGGTTACCAACCCAAATTTGGGTGGTGCCTCGACCGAGGGCAGGAATAGGGGTTTAATGTTTTTCTTATCATGACTCCTTTTCCATAACTAGATTGTTTCAGGGTGTATCGATTTCTAGTCTAAATATGAAATATAAGCCCTTGGCTCTGAGATTTTCTTGACTATTATGAAATTTGTTTTTGTTATGTAAAATCATGTTCCAAGACAATGTATTTCATAATGTAAATTCTTGCTTCATGAACAACGTTAAGCTTGTTGTTAGTACACTTATGGGTTTTGTGTTTGGACAATTTTTGAGACTGACGTTTATGACTCCTCTAAATAATTGGGAATACTCTAAAAGATAAGCATAATGACAAACGATAGGGATTGCGATTCTACACAATAAGAAAAAAGTTGGGAGAAGTTGCAGCAACATCCCTTCATGCAACTCTTATCTACTCTAATTTGTTGTTGGAAAGAGGGGAAGCAATAGAATTTGATTCATGTTCGAATTCAAATCGCTTCCAGTTTTGTTTGGAAAATTTTAAATATGCAAGCAATGTTTGCTTTGTAATAACCTATTGAAAATGCTTCCAACATGGAAGATATATGCTTTTAAGGCTTGTCACACGTTCATGTATTTTATTACTCAATGCAATCAACGAGTAATGTGATTTAAAGGATAAGATAACCAGTAATGGGATTTAAAGGATAAGATGGTCGTCAAGGATTTTGGAGAGTGACCAAATTATTACACTACAAGTGGCTCTAATGTGTCGTAGGTATCCTATGTTGAACTGATTGATAATTACTAAAGTTGTTTTAGGCAGAGGTGGTATTCAAGACATACACACCCATCATGAATTGTTGTGAATCTGAACACCAGTAGTGGTTTGGGGGCTACAGTAATTCCAACACTCTAAGTAGAAAAACATAGAACAATCTAGTTTTATTTACTGATTACACGTTATTTAGCCAAGAGACTTACCTGGTATGGACAAGGAGGTTGAGAAAGCTTCTAGCGACAAGTGCAACCAACCAATTCCTCTGGCCCTAAGCTGCAAAAAAACTAAAAACGTCATTAAAAATTCCAATAAAACCTGTAAATAAAAAATTTAAATTACAAAAATTTTGAATTTTGAACGTACCTCACAATGCTCGACAGGGCTTCGGCTCAAACCAACTCACCGCGCTCAGTAGGTCTTCGACTCAAATCAACAGACCTCACAACGCTTAACAACACAATGAAAAATCAACAGACCTCATAGCGCTCGACAATGCAATGAAAAATCAACAGACCTCACAGCGCTCTACAACATAATGAAAAATCAACAGAGCTGAAAACTTCGTAGCAGGATTTGGCCCATCGTATATAAAACATTTTTTCGGTCGAATAAATAATTTGGCCGAACAAATAGTTTGATTGAATTAGTTATTCGGTCGAACTATTTTTTTGCCGATTTTTTCAACTCCGACAAAAAATCTGTTTAATGGTTAGCGTTAGTTTAAACAGGAAAAAGTTCCGCTGAAAAAAAAAAAAAAAAAAAAAAAAAAAAAAAAAAATAAAAATAAAAATAAATAAATAAAAAAAAAAAAAAAAAAAAATAATAATAATAATAATAAACATTAAAATTAAAATTAAAAATAAAATTAAAAATAAAATAAAAAATAAAAAAAAAAAATAAAAATAAAAATAAAAATAAATAAATAATAATAATAATATTAATAATATTGTTCAGCCAAAAAATTGAGAATGTGAAATTTTCGGAGGTGTTTCTCACAAAAGTGTAACCCAGCTTCACGTTTTCACCCATATCACAAATATGTAATCTATAGGTGTAAACAATAGATTTAAGGATAGGGGTATCATATTTATCTGAGAATCGCTAAGAAGCATTGTTCCCTTATGTCATTCGCTGCATTATCATCTATTAAGTCATAGATACATTGTTCATTCATTTACAAATCAAAACATGAGGAGAGCCATACATCATCATTATCATAAAACATGCTTATAACCAGCATGATAAGAACAGAAATGTCAAGGATACGACAACCATACAATCCACATATACACTAGTACATTTACACATATGATATCAAGGAAATAACCTTTATTAATGAATGCAAAATCCAACCCGGTATCAGACTACTACGTTCCAGCTGACCATAGAATGGTTAAGCCAAATCTCTCTTCATCCATTCATCCCCGTGCCATATTCCAAGCATGAATGTGGGACTCAAACTGAAAGAACCAACCAGGGCATCCCGAGGCTAAACCACCTCATCCTCATCAATAGAAACCAATATTTACTATAATTCATCCCGGATCACTAGGCCAACACGATAAACATGTAATAACAAGCTTTACCATGATCTCCACCAGAATACTAGGCCAAAACAAGCATGGATGCCACCAAATTTCTCCACCTACACTCCTAGTCTCTCAGGCTTTACTGCATATTCCATCCTGGGATTATTAGGCTCGATGGAGAGTAATCCACCATTAGGCTTTTACCATATATCCTACCATTCACTGGTTTAGGATTCCTAGACCCACCGAGGCAACACAAAATCCGGCTTTACCACAACCCACAGTCCGATTCAAGGGTTACTAGGCCATGTGTTCTATCATTCAGAGATTTGCCTCACTCAGCTTTGAGTCCATTCGGCAATCCAGCTCAACCAAAACATGAGAAGCCCATCGCACCATGTCTATCTAGAAATGGCAAGGCTAGGTTGAAAACACTATCACGCCTGGAAAAACCCATGCCATAACAACAAAAGAACCACATGCAATACCATGCATGCTAAATCTAGCAGGGAAAACACACATGCAAATTGATACCTGTAAAGAATACTATTGTAGCTGCTTGATCTTGCTCTTTCTTCCTTGCTCCTTCCTTCCTCTTGCTTCTTTGACTTTCTTGATCCGATGCAAAACTTGAGCAAAAGCTTGCCAACTGATTTTAAGAAGCCTTTTTATCAATTAGGTCTCTCTTTTCTTCATTTTCCATTATTTTCCTTCAACTTCCTCCTCACATGAAACCTGTGACCCTTCACCTTCCTTTTCTCATAATTTCCATTATTTTTATAAATAAATGTGCCAAAAATGCCATTTTGCCTTTCCAAAACCTTTGTCATTACCTTTTCCAATTTCCTTTAGCCATAATAACCGAAATGAACACCCACTAGGATGTTTTGCCCACCATTCATCTTGGAATACATGTCCCATGACCGTGGTCTTATATATTTTGACATGGATTTTTAACCAGGGTTGTTACAAAGTGGTTGAACACATGAAGCAACACCCCACTGTTAGACCGCCTACTAGTTTCTCCAACAGTTGGAACTGGTTTGACTGAATTTAACTTAGTTAAACTGAATTAATTAATTACAACTCAAAATAAACTCAACCAGGGCTCCTCTAAAGTAGGAGCCACTCTACATGACTCAAGTTAAGCCCTCAACTCAAACTAACGAACCAACTAAGTCAAATTATCTTAGTTAACTCGTTCAAGTTGTCTTGTGATGTGGAATTGGAATTTTTCTCCTAATTTAATTCAAGGGGAAATTAAATTAGGGTTTTCTTGTTGCATTTTCAACACTCCCTCTCAACAAGAAAGGGATTCACATCTACCCTGATCCAACACTTTTGGAATGTATTATTACATGCAACACTACTCACTGTTTTTGTTGCTACTGCAACATATGCAACTCAAAAGCAACAAAAAAAAAAAAACTAAATCAACTGTGTTTGCAACTGTCTACTGGGAAAATTATGTTGTTGATGACTCTGCTACTGAGCCTTCCTGCTCTGCTTTCAACACTGCTCTACACTCCTCAATATCTGATTGATACTGATCCTTTTGCTCTCGAATACTGTGGGCCCATGTAGCAAGGGTAATGATCCATGAGACAAACACACCTCAATGGACCTTTCCCAATTTCTAAAACTCTTGGACTAAGGTTTCATATCACCCCACCTCACTCCTGGAGGTATAGTTACATTCATGGTGAAATTTGATCTACTCATACTATTGTTTCTATTGCTCTGTTGTTGCTTTTGTTGTAATAATGAGTCTGATCTCCCCTGATCCTGAAGTACTAGCTTCCACAGGGTTTCTCCCTTTGAGTCTTGATCTCCTTGTGGGAAATATATCTTCCCCTTAGTATACCAATATCAATGATCGCAAATCCTTTTTGTGTCACTAAACATTGGCTCATGGATCTTCCCACTAGCAACCTTCTAGCTCCATTAAGAAGTTTACACATAAGGTCTTCTAGATCTGTCCTGAACTAGGGCTCCATAACTCTGCCTCCTAACGGATCATTAGTTCTTCAATGATCACTGTACATGAGGAATTCAAGGGTTGATTCTAATGTGAATCATGCTCTGTAGTGATTCCACCTCTGATACCATGTAGAAATTCCTTGTAGATTCAAATTGTTAATTGTAATTTACTAAAAAAATAGACTTGAATATACTCTACTCATCGGCAAAAACAACTAATCGATCGAGAAATCACAGCATAAACATGAGACAAGATTCAATCACATATGCTCAAAGATTTATCTAAGGGGAAAGAAACTGCTCAAAACCCCTTCCTATCTATATTGCAATAGTTAGAAAATAGAGAAGAAATACAATGCTTGTTCAAGCCTGAACAATCTCTGCACTAGTATAATATATCTCACTACTTCCTAGACAAGATTTGGTCAATACTTAACCAAATCCAAGCATTCCAAAGTCCTTATTTCCTTGCACTGTTCAATGAGGAATATGGCTCCTATTTAATAGGAATTTTCCTCCATTGGCTTGTGCAGTTCCTTTAGGCTCTTCCTCTGACTACATGCATCATCTGTACAATTTAGATAATTATACAACTAATAGTACATTGCCCTTAAACTCCAATATCAACTGGGTAATTCTCATATCACACATGCATGAGTTATTTATGGTTGAATTATCAATTAACTGGTTGAACACATGAAGCAACACCCCATTGTTATATCTCCTACTAGTTCCTCCAAAAATTGGAACAATTTAACTAACTTTAACTCTGTTAAACTAAATTAATTAATTACAACTCAAAATAAACTCAACCAGGGCTCCGATAAATTAGAAGCCACTCTACATGACTCAAGTTAGACCTTCTGTCGGGCCAGGCAGTAACTCCACAAAACAAACAACTGATTCGTCTATTATTCCATAGGTAGGTCATTGTTATATACAATAGGAGTGATTGTTCAGTTCATCTCCCGATGACTGTTCACATTCCTAATTTATTTATTTACACAAAATTCCCCCAATCATGAAGATTAGGTGTCAACATTCCCCACCTTAATCTGAAGGGATGTTGGTGAGTCCAAGCATCATTCTGAATCGTTCAAGCTTTTCCCTTCCAAGTGCTTTGGTGAAGATGTCTACAATTTGCTCATTTGTGGAACAATGACGAAGATGGATTGTTTTGGCCTCAACATGATGTCGAATCAGATGATATTTAGTATTGATATGCTTTGTTCGATCATGGAACTTTAGGTTCTTGGCCAACTTTATTGCAGAGGTGTTGTCAATCATGAGTGGAGTTGATTGTACTTGTTTTACCTGCAAATCTTCAAGAATTTTCCTGAGCCACACAATTTCTTTCGTTGCTTCAGCTGCTGCCACGTATTCTGCTTTTGTCGTGGAATCTGCTGGAACTGATTGTTTGCGTGATCTCCAGGAGACAGCTCCTGATCCAAGACTCATAACATATCCTGAAGTAGATACCCCAGTTTCTTTGTCTCCATCGAAGTCTGAATCAGAGTATCCAATCAAGCTGAAGTCGTCCACCTGTGTATACTTGATTCCAAGGTCTTGAGTTCCCTTCAAGTACCTTAGAACTCTTTTTGGAGCAGACCAATGTCCCTCATAAGGCTTTTGCATAAACCTGGAGAGGATTCCAATAGCAAATGAAATGTCTGGTCTGGTAGTAGTGAGGTAGATGAGACTTCCTACAAGCTGTCTATACTTTGTTGCATCCTCAAATTCCTTTCCTTCAATAGATGTGAGCTTTAAGTTTTGTTCCATTGGAGTAGAAAGAGGATTGCACTCTGTAATGCCAAATCTGTTTAACAAATCTCTAATGTATTTCTTTTGAGAAAGAAATATGGATTTTGGATGTTGGGTTACTTCAATGCCAAGATAGTAATGAACATAGCCCAAATCAGTCATTTCAAAACTTTTCCCAAATTCCTTCTTTATGGATGCAATGTATCTTTCATTGTTCCCTGTCATTAAAAGATCATCTACATATACCACAAGATATACAATTGTTTTGCCAACTTTCTTGACAAATAAAGTTGCATCATCAAGATCAAAATGATTGAAGTTGAGTTTCAGAATATGCTCAGTTAGTTTTTCATACCAGGCTCGCGGTGCTTGTTTGAGGCCATACAAGGACTTCACAAGTTTGCATACTTTATGTTCATGTCCTTTCATAGCAAATCCTTCAGGCTGGGACATAAAAACATTCTCTTTTAGATCTCCATTCAAGAAGGTAGTTTTTACATCCATTTGATGGACTTTCCAACCGTTCTGAGCTGCTAGTGCAAAGAGTGTCCAGATGGTGGCCCATTGTGCTGTGGGGGAAAATTTTTCCTCATAATTAACCCCTTCCTTCTATGCAAAACCTTTTTCCACAAGCCTAGCTTTGTTCTTGTCAAGTGAGCCATCAGCTTTGTACTTGTTCTTGTAGACCCACTTGCAGCCAATTGGTTTGGTTCCAAATGGAGGATCAACCAACTTCCAAGTGTCGTTCTTTATGAGGGCATCATACTCCTTTTGCATCGCTTCTTTCCATTCATCATGAGAAGCAGCTTCTTTGAAGGAAGTTGGTTCAAAATCTGTAGACAAGTTCAATTCACAATCATAAGTAACATCCATATCAACAGGTGAATTAGAGTCATCTACATCACCTCCATTTTGTTGGTTTGAGTTTCTGGTTCCTGTTTTTCCAATTTCATCAGGATGAACACTTTCAAGTGTCTTTGTCAGCCACTTTGGGGGACCTTTCTGAGATGGTCCAGGCTGCTCTGTTGATTGAGTTGGGACTGAATCAAGATTGAGTCTCCCAATTCTATCAATTACATCACTTAAAGCATCATCCGTTGTTGGAGTTTCATGCAGGGGAGATTGTTCTTCAGAAGAAGATTCCACATGTTGATCTAGTATAGGAATCCCCCCTTCAAGATGTGGAGTCTGATTATCAAATTCTTGAAATGATTTCATTTTTGCGAATCTATCCAAGCGATCAAGTCGCCGCTCATCAACATTGTCAGATTTGGATGATTCAAGAAAAATTACATCTCTAGATACAACAAACTTTTTATTTACTTCATCATAGAGGCGGTATGCTTTGGAGGTGTTTGAATACCCCAGGAAGATACACTTATGACTTCTAGCACCAAGTTTGTTTCTATGTACCTTTGGTATCAAAGCATAACAGGTGGAACCAAAGATCCTGAGATGTTTTACCGAAGGAACATGTCCATACCACAATTCATAAGGAGTCTTGTTTCTTATAGCATTAGATGGACATCTATTCTTTATATATGCAGCACATAGAACAACATCAGCCCAAAACATTATCTTTACATTTTTGAAGAAAAGCATGGATCGTACCATATTCAAGATTGTTCTATTCATTCGTTCAGCTACACCATTTTGTTGGGGATTATAAGGCACGGTTGTTTGATGTTTGATCCCATGTTGGCGAAGATAGTTTTCAAATTCATTTGATGTATATTCTTTTCCATTATCAGTGCGAATAGAACCAATATGAGATTGTGCATCATTTTCAATCCATTTATGAAAATTCTTGAATGTTTGAAAGGCATCAAATTTGTTCTTCAATAAATAAACCCAACACATTCTGGTGTAATCATCAATAAATGTCATGATATATTTATTTCCATTTGCAGAAGGAACATGCATTGGACCACATAAATCTGAATGAATGAGTTCAAGCTTCCTATGTGCTCTTGAATGTGAATCATGAAAAGACTGTTTCCTATGCTTTCCTAGAATGCAAGCATCACATTGCTTATGTTTCCTAGGAATTGTAGGCAAACCAACAACACCATTTTTCTTCAATAAGCGGAGACTGTCATAGTTTAAATGTCCAAATCTAGCATGCCATAATAAACTTGATGGAAGTGTACCTTCTTCATGATGAGAAATGTTGTGCATGAGCAGAGGTTCCTTGCAGTTTGAGAAGCCTTTCTTCTTCTATTCCCCTCATGACAAGTGAGTGGTCAGAAGCTTTTCTTACCTCAAGCTTGCCATCAAACATATGAATGGAGTGACCTTGCTGGCGGATGTGGACCAAGGACAACAAGTTTCTCTTGAGCTGTGGGAGATATAGAACATGATCCAGAAGAAAGTCTGGAAGACCAGGCAATTTAAGCCTGATTGTGCCAAGCCCTGATGGCTTGATTTTTGACTGATCTGCAAAGTATACTGCTCCATCAACATTGTCAGTGAAATCTTCAAAAAAATCTTTTCTATGAGTCATGTGATAGGTTGCTCCTGAATCAAGCAACCAATCATTTTTCGAAGAAGCAAGTGAAGCATTAAACAAATCTTCATTTACTCCAATGTTACATTGTGCCTCAATATAGTGAGCGGATTCAGGTGCTTTACCTTTGTCTGTATCATCAGTTTTACCTTTCTGTTGGTTTCTTTTCTGCTCAATTTTGTCCCATGGTAGCTTGCATGTAGAGGCATCATGTGATCCATTTCTTTTGCAGTGAATGCAGTGTAAGTCTGCCTTTTCTCCTTGAGAATGTCTGCCCCCCTACCTCTGAAATATCTTCCTCTTCCTCTTCGTCCACCTCTTCCTCTTGTAGAATCTTGAGCAGGATGCTTTTCTTTATGAGCAAGGCACACAGTCTCTTCAGAAGATTCAGGGGCTGTATTCTTTCCAAAGGCTTTCTCTCTTTCAGCAAACTTTTTCACAAGAGAGTCAAAGGTTATATCTTTAAGATTTCCATTTGCTTGTAAAGACTCAAGATAATTGGAGTAAGTAGGATAGAGTGCCTTGAGAAAAGCAATAAGAGGGATATCCAACTCAAACTTAGTGGATTTGATATCACGGATTATATGCTTTACTTCAGATGCAAGAGCAAGAGGATCATTATTTTTTAGTTCAAGAGTGAAGAGTTTAATCATGAGCTGAACAACTTCAAGTGCAGAATGTGAGTCATAGAGTTCTTTCAACTTTTGTAAAGCTTCAAATGCAGTTGAATATGATGAAATATGGCGACTCACCTCTTCATTTACAGATGCTGCGATTAATGCATAGGCTTTGCTGTTCTTGTTTTCCCAAATGACGAGCTCTTTGTCTGAGGTAGGCTGTATTGGGTCATTGTCTCCTTCTCCGACACACACTCCTTTCCACAACTCATTGAAGATGAGGGTTTGTTTTATCATCCGGGACCATTCAGGATATTTCTCCTTGCCAGTGAGAACTATTCCTACCATAGAGATGATTGAATGCATTCTGTAAAAAAAATACTTCTGCTGATATATAGTGAAATTGTACTCAAAAGGGCAAAAAGATTTCAAATACTTTATGCACTATGTTTTCTTCAAATCCCTCCAATGTTTATAAAAACATCCTCATATAATATATCCAACATATAACTGGACCATACTATAAACTCAGTTCATATTCCATATATACGAATCAATAAAATGTTATGGGACAGCGTTATTACCATATACCAACTCTGATATAATACTCAAACAGCGTTAATACCATATACCAACTCTGATATAACAGGCCCCTTCAACGCATTCAACGCAGTTCTCTTTTCAATTTAATTTATAAATACACAGTGATTAATGAGAATAGAGGAACCTGGAGCCTCGTTCAGAGAGCAGCCCCAAAATATCAGTCACACGTAGAGATAAAACCAGCCATATAGATTCAGATATACAAGCTTCAATAGATGCAACTCAACCCACTTAAATTACTAGGAAACTGGTCCACGTAGAACTGAAGGTACAGGGCATTACTCAGTATAAACTCGTGCCCATCCAATAAAACCGCAGTTCAATTCCATATACAAAAGTGGTGTCTTACCATTCAATAAAACCGCAGTTCAAACGCACAGGCATATACCAAACGGTGTATTACCATTCAATAAAACCGTAGTTCAAACGCACAGGCATATACCAAACGGTGTATTACCATTCAAACGCACAGGCATATACCAAAGTCGCAGAGCCAGTTCAATACCATATACAAAAGTGGTGTATTACCATTCAATAAAACCGCAGTTCAAACGCACAGGCATATACCAAACAGTGTATTACCATTCAAACGTATACCATTCAGGTTCAACGCATATACCAAACGGTGTATTACCATTCAAACGTATACCATTCAGGTTCAACGCATATACCAAAGCTGTTCAATGCAAATACAATTTTTGATACAAACTCATTCAATAAACCAAACGTCGATTCCACTAGACAGCGTTACCAAACGCATTCAACTTCGAACATAACGCCTTCATTCAACATCGTTAATATTCAAAAACCATACGCATACCATTCAACTTCGGACCATGCACATACCAGAAGCTGGATCTTCATCGATGGTGGCGTATCTCTACAGTGGCACCCTCAGGCCTCAGCGCTAAAACAGGAAATGACAGTATGGATAGATGTGTAGTGCTGGAAGAGGTAGGTTATTTCAGGTCTGAGGGGAATAAGGCAGAGGCAGAGACCAGGACAGAGGAGTTACAGGAGCATAATAGCTAAAAAAGGAGTTGGCTCTCATACCATGTCAGGCCAGGCAGTAACTCCACAAAACAAACAACTGATTCGTCTATTATTCCATAGGTAGGTCATTGTTATATACAATAGGAGTGATTGTTCATTTCATCTCCCAATGACTGTTCACATTCCTAATTTATTTATTTACACAAAATTCCCCCAATCATGAAGATTAGGTGTCAACACCTTCAACTTGAATTAATTCAACCAACTAAGTCAAATTAATTTAGTTAACTCGTACAAGTTGTCTTGTGATGTGGAATTACAAATTTTCTCCTAATTTAATTCAAGGGTAAATTAAATCAGGATTTTCTTGTTGCATTTTCAACACTCCAAAATGGTCGAAATAGTGAAATAGGAGGATTTCCATGACTATAGCCCTTAGATAGTCTTCTAAAGAAGAAAAAAAACTATTCGATACTATGGATGATTGGCTACGCAGAGACCATTTCATTTTTATGGGTTGGTTCAGTCTGTTGTTCTTTCCTTGTGTCTATTTTGCCTTAGGTGGATGGTTCACAGGAACAACCTTTGTGACTTTAGGTGGTCTATGGATCTTTGTTTCTCTTCACGATTCTTTTGGTATAATAGGTTTCATATTATGTTCATTTGAACTTGCTCGATTTGTACAATTGCAACCTTATAATGCAATTTCATTCTCTGCTCCAATTGCTATCTTTGTTTCTATCTTTTTTATCTATCCATCGGGCCAGACCGGTTGGTTTTTTGCACCTTGGTGTAGCAGTTATTTCTGTTTTATCCTCTTCTTTCAAGGTTTTCATAATTGGACCTTGGAAACATTTCATGTGATGGGAGTTGTTGGAGTATTGTGAGTTTCTCTTCTATGTTATATTCATGGTGATACCATGGAAAGTACTTTATTTGAAGATGGTGATGGTGCAAATACGTTCCGTTCTTTTAACCTGACTCAAGCCAAAAATACTTATTCCATGTTCACTGCTAATCGATTCTAGTCCTAGATTTTTGGGGTTGACTTTTCCAATAAATGTTGGTTACATTTATTCATGTTATTTGTGCTAGTGATCAGTTCATGGATGAGTGCCATTGGAGTAGTTGGTCTAGCTCTAAACTAACATGCTTATTATTTTGTTTACCAGGAGATTCGTGCAACAAAAGATCTTGAATTTGAGACTTTCTACACAAAAAATATTCTGTTGAACAAAGGTATTCATGCTTTGATGGCGGCTCAATATCGGCCTCATGAAAACCTTGTATTCCCTGAGGAGGTCCTACC
Organism: Pinus tabuliformis; assembly: GCA_031772625.1. Lineage (NCBI taxonomy): Eukaryota > Viridiplantae > Streptophyta > Pinopsida > Pinales > Pinaceae > Pinus > Pinus tabuliformis. Next base: position 1,766,619,408 of record CM062817.1, read on the forward strand.
CTATGGAAACACTCTGTAATGGAACTATAGCTTTAGCTAGTTGTGATCAAGAAACCATTGGTTTCGCTTGGTGGGTTGGTAATGCCTAACTTATCAATTTGTTTGGTAAATTGCTTGGGGATCATGTCAGATTAATTATGTTATGGGCCGGAGCTATGAACCTATTTGAAGTGACTCATTTTGTATCATAAAAACCTCTGTGTGAACAAGGATTGATTTTTCTTCCCCATCTAGCTACTCTAGGATGGGGAGTCGGTCCCGGTGGTGAAATCGCGAACACTTTTCCACTTTTTTTATCTGGGGCACTTCACTTAATTTCTTTTGTAGTTTTAGGTTTTGGTGGCATTTATCATGCACTAAGAGGACCCAAAACTTTAGAAGAACCTTTTCCATTATTTGGCTATGTATGGAAAGATAGAAACAAAATGACCACAATTTTGGGTATTCAGCTAATCTTGTTAGGTGTTGGTGCTTTTCTTCCAATGCTAAAAGCTTTCTATTTTGGAGGTTTATATCATAGTTGGGCTCCCGACAGTGGAAAAATTATGAACCCGAATCTTAACCTAAGTGTTATATTTGGTTATTTAATGAAATCTCCTTTCGAGGGAGAAGGATGGATCATTAGTGTGTACAATCTAGAAGATGTAATTAGAGGAAATGTATGGTTAGATTCCATTTGTATCTTCGGTGGTATTTGGCATATCTTAACCAAACCTTTTGCATGGGATCGTTATGCATTAATATGGTCCAAAGAAGCTTATTTGTCGTATAGTTTAGCGACTCTATTTATCTTTGGTTTTATTTCTTGTTGTTTCGTTTGGTTCAACAATACAAGTTATCCCAATGAATTTATAGGCCCACCAACCCAAAATCCTCTCAAGCTCAAGCTAGTGTGGGGCTTGCCTAGTTTAGGTAAATACCTTATGCATTCTCTGACAGGGAAAATTATCTTTGGAGGGAAAACATGTGTTTTTGGTATCTTCGTGCTCCTTGGTTGGAACCCCTAAGGTACCCTAATGGTTTTGATCTAAACAAGTTGAAAAAATATATACAACCTTGCTAGGAGTGACGTTCAACAAAATATATGACTCCTCCTTTATTTTCTTCAAATTACGTGGGTGGTCTAGCTACTGAAATCAATGCGGTGAATTAGGTCTCTCCCCGAAGTTGCTTAGCCACCTCCCATTTCGTTCCAAGATTTTACTTCTTCGTAGGTCATTTGTGGCATGTGAGAAGGGCTCGTGATTTTAAACCTATCCTTTCCATGTCTCCTCTTAACTGAAACAATAGATCAAACCATATGGAAGAGAAATCGATTCAATTTCATTACATCTATCTCCCATATCGGCAAGATAAGAGTATTTGAAAATACTGTCTTTCCAATTGGATCCTTGTAACTCGGTTATATATAGTTGAGCTATTCTCTTTTTCTATATTGGACCAAACCAAGAAATGTGATTGTTGAAAAACAATAGGAGAGAGGTGGATTCGAACCCTTAATGGTTTTTTTTTACTATACTGGTTAGCCATCTCTCCTGAGGACAACTTATCATCTACCCCTTTGGATAATCCCTAACTATAAGCATAAGGTCGGGTTGATACCAACTATACCTGTGGCATATGGTGATTTTCCTTCATCATCTAGAATGGAAAAAAACAAAATGAATTTTTCTCTCCTCTCACACTCAAATATCAAATTGAAAAAGTTTGAAAAGCTCGATCAATTTGTGGTCAAATCCTTTCCAAAGTTTATTTGATCAAAATTGAAAATTTGGTATAAGGTGGTATAGTCTATTCAATATGTTGGGAGCTTGTAAGATCACAACCATGGCTACTGCTTTCCAATCGGTTGTGTTTGCATTAATTGCTATTTCATTTTTACTAGTGATTGGTGTACCTATTGCACTTGCCTCTCCCGATGGTTGGTCAAGTAGCAAAAATGTTGTATTTTTAGGTTTATCATTATGGATCAAATCAATCCTTTTCGCACGTATCCTTAATTCTTTCATATCTTAGAATTTTTCCATGTATTTTGGGTTCAAAATCCCTCCCCCACCTCCCGGAGGGCTTTATAGCTCTTCTGAAGGGCCTTTTTCTTCAGGCCCAAGGAAGAGGGGTTTTCTGTATCCGTAATTGAATGAATAATTGGACCATTAAAAAATGGTATCTACTTATGAATGGGATTGAACATATATGTATTTTCCATTTCAATTATATATATATATATATATAATTTGTCGTTGCCAAGGAGAAGATGTGGGTTCAATGGACACCCAAACCTTCTTTCTTCATGGGAAACATGAGCCCTTTATCAAAGTTGAACTGATGACTTACAACTTACCATGGCATTACTCTACCGCTGAGTTAAAACACTTACATGGATTGTAAATGCATGAATGTGATGTAGCCATTGTTGACTTGCAACGTTGGCGTCAAAATTTTTACTTGAGTGTCCAAAGACTAAGGTATTGCTGCTCTTTGAGTGCCTGGGTTTTGATATTCTCAGAGGTCGACAGGAAAGCAAGAAGGCAAATTGATTTTCCATAGGGAAGCAATCCTCAGTGCGGGGAACATCGAATTAGCCAGACAACCTTGCCTCATGCCTGGTATTTTCTTTGGGATAGCTTCCTTGGGCTTGCTAGAACTCTAATAAACAAATTTGAAATTGCTATGGGTGTAACTGACATGTTTTGATTTATAGGTCTGAGTAAGATTGGAAATTCCTTTGCCTTCCCAATCCACATGAGCCTATACAATTTGTAATTTTGGGAGGGCCTTGGGATAATTAATCTCACTTGAGTACCTTTCCTAGTCTGTTGGATGAGCGACACATGAATAAACCTCTTGGTAGTTGGATGAATTATGAACCCACACTGAGCAATCTGCTCTATATTTCCGTATATATAATTGGAATTCCTAATCTACATTCTCATCTTGACTTCAATGCTCTTGAATGTCGAATATAATTCCTTACATTCCCACACTTTTGGGAATACTCTTGATGTGAGTTCCATGAGTTTGTACTATATGATTCCCATCCAGTATGGTATGAAGCCTAAACAAATATAAGATGAAGGACCAAATATGATCTGTGATACAAGCTTCAAATTCATATACCTCAAACCTTTGATCAGAGAGCATGCCACCTCTTGTGACAAGACTGGCGAAGGACGCCACCTGGAGTGCATCAATTGCTTATGCATGTGGTCCAGCTTCAACAATGTGCGATAAGAGCATTCACCTTTAGCCAAAGCATTTGGACCTTGCCTTATGATAGGGATGCGTTTACCGAGAACCTTATAGTTGGAACCTTGCCTTATTCCAAAAAATATGAGGAGAACCTTAGCATATAAATTGTGTCCTATCTTTTCCCATTTCATTTTTCTTTACGTGGTGGGGGGGACTTAGCATCTGGTTTAAAGTGGCCATGGAATAGCCATCCATTTAAGAGAATTGTTAACCTCATATTTCCCTTCTTCCAACTGACATGCGATGTTAGCTTGTGGATCTACTTCTTTGTTTTGACTGTGGAGAATAAGATAGTAAGATTTGTGAGAGAATGCCTTGAGGATGCCATATACTATTTGAAGGAGGAGAGAGATATGATTGTTCTTAGGGAGGTAGCCCATGTGGAGGAGCTGGATTATGATTAGTGAGTCCCCTAGAATAGAAATGGAAGGGATATCATGCTCTTTAGCTAACTGAAGGCCAAGAAAGAGACCATACATCTCGACTCAATTGTTCAATCTTCGACCCAATCCCATTGCAAACTTTATTTCCATAACTCCTTCAAGATTTATAAGAATCCCCCCCCCTTCTTGCCACCCATAGATTCTTTTTAGATGCTCCATCAAAGAAAAAAGTCCAACTCTTTTGTTTCTTTCTCATGTCCTTGAGTTCCACATATGATAGTATGAGCTTCCATTGTCGAGGAGCTAGATGTTTTGGGATGCCATTTGAAGGGAAACTGACCATTAGATCTGCCAACAACTCCATCCATTTCCTTTCCTATTGGTCCAATAGGGGGTCTTAAGCTTTTAATTTTGTTGTTTTCGATTCCAAACATAAAGAAAGAGCTTTAGAAGCTGTGGACATTGGAGGGATAGATACGTTCTTGAAGATTACACTATTTCTTGAAAGCCAAAGCTTCCAACATATAGACTTTGGAAGAGATGTCCATATTCACCTAAATCTTGACTTGCGTGTAAAAGAACTCATATAGTTTTTGTGCCAATTTGTTATGAGAAGAGATATATCATTAGGCATATGCAATCTGGATGATAAGGGGCCTGCAACTAAAGACCAAACTTGAAGAGAAAAGGGACAAGATAAAAACAAGTGGGGCATCGATTTTCATTCAAAGAGTAAAGGGGTCATCAGGATGGGCCACTTATCCCTCTCTTTAAGGTTTTTAATGGTTAGGATCTTCTTATGAAGGAGGGTCCAACAAAAGGAATTAACTTTGAGGATGGAGTTATTTGTCCAGAGCTTTTTCCAGATGGAAGATTTCAGAGGGTTTTTCTCCTAAAATAGTAATTCCTCATATCCATCTTTGACAGTATGTTCATGGGCTTTTCGTCCCAACTTATCTTTTGTTTGGCGATTTAAAGGAGCACAACCAGACAGTCTGAGAAGAAGAAAATTGACTAGGCTAGAGAGGTTGGATGGGATGCGTTCCGGACACCATCTTGACCACATACCAACACTATTCCATTTACTTAGATGAGCTAAAGATGTGATTCCACGATTTGAGAGATGATGTTGTAGAGGCTTGAGCGCTTCATAGTCCTTTAGAGGAGAACGATTTAAAATTGAGTCTAACCATATACATATGTGAGAGTCATTACCTAGGGTCCAATTGAGGTGATTAGTAATAAGATTGGACAAGGCATAAATAAGACGTGAGACAGGTGAACCAAATCTAGGATAGATGTGAGCTTCAACTCTACTTTTGGGATTGGATCTCAAGTATTTACTAGTAAGAACGTGGACCCAATAGGAGTCCTTGCTTGTATTCATTTTCCATGCCAACTTCGTTCCCATTGCTTGATTCATTAGAAAGGGATCTTTGATCCCCATACCTCCACGTTCTCAAGGGGCTTAGATAGTCTTCCAATTAATCAAATGGAGTTTTCTGGAGGAGTCCTTACTTCCTTCCTAAAGAAATTTCATAATAACCTTACCTACTACCTGCAAGATGTATTTGGGTGCCAACAAAGCTGAGAATTGGTATAGAGGCATGGACGACAAGACATGTTTGATGAAAACTATTTGGCTAGTTAAAGTGAGCCATCGAGCTCCCGAGGTGTAATATCCCTAATTTTTGTGTGTGCGGAAATTACTAAGGAGTTGCCCAATTTTCTTGACATTATATAAAATGTCAATTATAATTAATAAAATGGGGAAAGTATTGTTTTATTAGAGAATGGTTGCAAAATAATATTTTATTGGAGAATGACAACAACAAAATATTTTATTGGAGAATGGTTGCAAAATAGTATTTTATTGGAGAATGATGACAAAATAATATTTTATTGGAGCATGGTGGCAAAACATTATTTTATTAGAATGGTGAAAGAATATTATTTTATTAAAATGGCGGTGAAAAATCATTTAATGGAATATGGCCCCCACCAATAAAATAATATTAAAAAGAAGTCTAGAAGCATGGGTGAGAAATTATAAAATGAGGATGGACTCATTTGTTGAGCATTATATTCCTATCTATCTCATTGACATTGAAAAGAAACTCAAGCTAGTTTTAAACTTAAGAGTTTCAAGTGAAACTCCAAGCTGATTTCAATGGACTTCGAGTGCCACCCTAATTAGCTCTTGGGGAAGAACACTTCAAGTCTCCCATTTGTATATATTGCAGAGTCATACAATCTTCAAGAGGGTGAGTACCAAAGGATTGGGAGGACTAATTTTGAAGCAATTATGAAGGCCGAAATTCTCTGCCAAATTCCAGGATCACCTTCAACTCAAAAGGACTGAGCAAGTTGTATTGAGGCCAATTATTTGTCATTGATGATAAAACTAGATAGTGTCTATAAGTTCATTAATCAAATGTAATTACATATATACATGCACACACAATCTGTTGGTTGAGAGAATATCTCAACCACACACCAATGTAGGAAATATATCCTAACTACTAGGAACAAACTCCTTTACTTAGTAAGAATCACAACTAGAGACAAGTAGGAATTAGATATTCCAACACCCCCCCCTTAATGAGTACTTGTCTCCATATCGATCTGCAAAATCTAGTTGTGGTCAAATATACCACAAAGAATATGTTGATGTCCATGTAAAGGAGAAACCATCCATCGAAATGCATGGGTACTAACCGCTGCAACCGCCAATCTTGTAGGATGTCCTTCGCATACATGGTTCTTCCAACCATTATAACTGCACACCTGTACTTGTACCTGTAAATCCCCCTCCAATATCATCATGGGTTTTATCGGATTACTCGTAACCATGCTCTGGGTTTTATCGGATCACCCTCAACCATGCCACCAAGGGCTCTCAGCGACCAAGGCTAAACACAGCCACCAAGGCTCAACTCAGCCATGAAGGCTCATCACAGCCACGAAGGCTCTTCAGCCACTTTGGGCGACAAACTTGCCACTAGGGCACTCCAATCACTCTGGGCTACAAACCTGCCACTAAGGGACTCTAACCACTAAGGCTCACCAAAGACCCGACTCAACCAAGCAAGGGTTTTCTCGACTAACCCTAAACCATGCCTACAGGAATCTCTGTCCCACCTCACTCTTACACGTGGTTTCTGGCTTACCACAAACCGACACTGCAAATACAAAGTGGTTTTTAAATTACCACGAACTGTATGGGGTTACACATGCCTTACAAGGTTTACAACATAACTCCAACTTTTGGAGTTACCAGGTACATACATTACAAAGACCACTACAAAACATCCTAGACTTGCTTACTAATAAAATGTATGTGATACATTAATACATCATGCTCAAGAGTCTATTCCACACACTCACACAAATTCACACAAACTCAATTGTCCATCATCGTTTAATCTTTGATGCAACTCTTCTAATGCCATCTTAAGTGTCATGTCTTCATCATATCCTCCAAATTTGTGTATTGTTGGAATGACCAGTTCCAACATACACTCAAAAAATGTGACAATAGTTGGTCAGACCAATGTCACTTCAATAATAACCAGAAATACCATAACACGATGAAAATTAATAGAATTAGCCCCAAAATCCTGCATTCAACTTGATTAAAGACTGCTGTCACCTTTATGATTTGACCAACAATTTCCAACTGCCCATTTAACACCTCAAGCATCTTCAAGTTTTTCATACCAATTTAAAAACTGAAATAGAAAATTGATTTTCCCTCCAGAGTTTCATGTGATTCATCCATCTACGCAATCAAGATATTTTATACCATCGATCACACAGCCTTAGCGATTGTTTCCAGCTTTGACTGCGATTGGACGCAACCTCTAGCACCTCGTTATTTTGACCACCAGTTATATCCAACAGCGCCCAACCTCCACAGCAATCTGATGCATACTTAACGCCCACGGAGGTCCACCTAAGCAAATCAACGAGCCCTCCTAACCGGCCATGCTTCGGATTTGCAATTACGCTCCGTGCCCAATGTTGATTACACTTCAGTTGCACTACAACAATCAGGCTCATGTGCCACAGTCAGCGGCTCCACACTCTAGCACTTACAATGAGATATTTTCCCACAAAACCACGTCTGGGTATGGCAGAGAAACATTGTCGGCGATGATGACGGTGATGCAGCCCAGGGCCACGGATTCCACAATGCAGGGGCTCCAGGGTGCCCACCTCAATGGGGAGAGGCAGACATATCTGTGCTTCATTTTCCGGTCCAAACCCTGGCAAGCCCGGGAGCAATAATGCACAGACCCACATGCAGAACATCTCCTAAATTCATGTTTTCTGGTCTCTGGCCTCCCGCATTGAGAATGAGAGCAGAGTCTTAACCCCTCTGCCGGCGGATGCAACGCAAACCATTGTACCAGGGATGTGTTTATTGCATGAAAATTTGCAGGCAATGCGCTGCACCCAAAATCGCTTTGTGATGCGATTCTCCTATTTCCGCGACGACGATCATGGCGGCTGCTTGCTGAGCTCCCGTTCTTGCTGGAGTTTAACTCGCCTGGATTTCGCCTGGATTCCGTCCATCTGAAAGAGTGTAATTGAAACCGTGCATGCAGCAATACGCTTCTCTGGCAGCCGCTGCCTCTCTTGCATTTTCTTCTAGAGGCAATTTCCGCCCCTCTTCGGCATTCTTTTTAATGCCATACCCATCCTGCAAACAATGGCCGAGCTCTCTCATCACGTCTAAATGTCCTATAGCGGCAGCCTTGGCACATAGAACAACTCCAGCCTTTAGGACTTTGTCCTTTCTGAATCCTCCGCTTCCATTGAATTTTATAATGGCCAGAGAATACAGGGCGCATGGGTGCGATGCAATTGCTGCTTCGGCCATTAAAACCAAGTCTGATCCTCTGTTCATCGGGCAATAGAATCGAATCATGCCAAGCATGTAACAGGCTTCTCGATTGCCTGCGTCGGCACAAAGTTTCAAAATATATATCAGTGTTAGCAATGAACTGTAGGTTCTTAGAGGCTCACATTCACGGCTCTCCAGGCTCGCCTCATCCAATTGAGCCCTCCAGTGCTCAGACAGACTTCAAGCGACCTCATTCAACCAACGTGCAATACTCCATATCACCAGCATGCAGCATGCAATCTTTCACAGCAGGCTCCCTTGACTTTGAGAACCTTGTTCGATGGACAAACTTAAAAATCTAAAACAAAATATAGTCTCTTATTTCTCTCAGCCCAGGACTGGGCAGGGCTATGATACCATGATACAACTATATAATGTCTATAGGTTAATTAATCAAATTATATGTTAATTAATCAAATGTAATTATATATGGAGAGGCAATTTGTTGGTTGAGAGATTATCTCAACCACACAAAAAAATATATTTTAACTATGGAAAAAGACTCCTTTATTTAGTAAAACTAAAATAAGTAACTAGAGAAAAGTAAAGATTAAATATTCCAACAATTGAGAAGTCACATTATTCCAAGAGAGTGATCGTTTTACATTACCAAGAAGAGTGTATTCTGAAGTATATATATATACAATCAGATTTGAAGGAGCATTTCCCATAGATTGTTTTCCTAGCTTGAGGACAATTTTTTTTCACAAGGAGGGTCAAGGGTTTCATGCTCATCTTTTCTCTAAGGGATGGATTGATCTTTGTAGACACCTTCAGAAATTTCAGTATCAAGTGCGGCCATTGAAGAGGGAGCATTTCAAATTTTTTTGTGGCATTTCCAGAACTTGGGAGCCAAGACTGGGGATCGATTTTGTCATTCAAAAGCCATATTCTGCCATGAAGACAGTGAGACGAATCTCTAACTGAGGAGAGGCAACGTACAAATTTGAGGAACGATGGGTCATTGAGGCCACGAGTTTACCATCTTTGGGAATTTATCTGCTTGTAAACGATTTGTTGGATTGATGTATTATTTTTGGGTTATTTCCTCATTCAAGGACGTGTGGCGGAACCTATGCAAACTCAATTAAAGGTGCTATGAACTTCCTTAAGCTCGTGATACTTCAAAATACAGTGCTTACTTCTGGTTCATCTTGGCTGTAAACAATTGATATTATTATGAGAGGGATGTACCAGGTTCATTGGTTTTTCTCCCTATCATAAGCTCTGTCAATTGATGTGTAATTTCTGAGTTTATTTAATGAAGAAATGAACAATTGATGGGTGTCCTATCATCACAGAGATGTATTTTTCTCGTTGAATTTATTAGTGGCATCAAATTATTATCCTGAAAAGTCATTTAGAAGTATCGTTCTGGATGTGTATATGTTTATGTTATCAAAGCAAGGAGCATTTCACCCACATCAGACTGCCATTAAAATATCTGACGAAATATCTATCTGAAGAAAACACTAAAACTCAGAAAAGCATAGTGGGTATTTGGGATATACCAGGATTCCAGTTTGGTTTTAATTTTTGAGAGGACTAAGAACCATGAATGCGGAGAGATATTTTTTAGGCAAATGAGGATTCCAAGGTATTTGAATTCCTTCCATCCTTCCACTGCACTGAAACCAAATATAACACCAATTTGGAGACGTTTCACCGTCAAGATATTCCATCAGAAAACATGTGATTTGGTTGAGTTAGCTAAACCCCGTGAGGATGCAAGGAAACAATCCAGGACTATTTTATAAAAGATGTTACTGATCCTAGGACTGCAAAGCTGGCTGAAATCTGCTTAAGGTCAACAGTGTTCACCTTCGAAGGAATATTTTATGAGCAGACATCAGGTGTGGCAATGGGATCACCCCTATCACCGATCGTAGCCAACCTATACATGGAACACTTTGAAAAGAAGGCCCTGGAATCTTATCCTTTAAAGCCGGCGTGGTGGAAGCGTTTTGTCGATGACACCAACATAAAATGGACGCATGGTAAGGCAGAACTTGATAAGTTTTTCATTCACTTAAATTCCATCTCTCCAGAAATAAAATTTACGATGGAACTTGAAGAAAATATGAGCATCCCATTTTTGGACGTTCTAATCATCAGAAAGGAGGATGGCTCTCTAGGCCACAAGGTTTTCAGAAAGTCAACCCACACGGAAAGTTACCTCCATGCGGATTCCCACCATCACCCGGCCCAGAAGTTTGGTGTTCTAAACACCCTTGCCATCAGAGCCCTTCGAATTTCCGACTTAGAGCATGTGAATGAAGAAAAGAGGCATTTGGTTTCAGTTTTTAAGAATATAGGCTACAAAGAGCATGAGGTTAAAAAAGCTATAGAGAGAGCTGAAAGAAAGTTGTCATCTCATGAGCATAAGGCGCAAGATCAACCCCAGGGTAAGGTTTTTCTACCCTATATCCTTGGTGTTACAGACAGAATCGCTAAAATCCTAAGAAAGAAGAACATTATCACTCATTTCTCAGCTCCCGGTACCATCAGACAAGGTTTGAAATCTGTTAAAGATGATATTGACAATCTTCAGCTTAAAGGAGTCTATAAGATAGACTGCTCCTGTGGGAAAAGCTACATAGGTGAAACATGTCGCTCCCTCCAAACAAGGCTCAAAGAACATGGCGCTGATATCAGGAATGGAAGATCTCGTACCTTAGCATTGGCAGAACACTCCTTGAAGACTAAGCATCATATTTGCCTGGAAAACGCATCTATTATCGCAAGAGAGGAACATCATCAAAGACGCAAGATCAGAGAAGCTCTTGAAATTATTAAGCACCCTCAGAATCTGAACAGAGACAATGGTATGGAAATTAACGGAAGCTGGCTTCCCTTGATCAAAGAAATTAAAAGTCGCCAACCCATCCCCAGGTAATGCATCCCTCTGGTATGTTGTCCTCTCTTATTTTATTATAATTTGATTTCTATCTATATATTGCTATTAATTAATATATTTATTATTATATTAGTTATCTATAAATATTAACTATTTATGATTACTAATATAATTTAAATATATTAATTTAATTTATATAATAATTATTATATTAATTAATTATTATAATATTTAATTATTATTATATAATAATAATAATTAATTATTACATTATATTATATAATAATTGATTATTATTATTTTAATAATTATTATATTAATTAATATTTGTTTTATTATATTAATTAATATATTAATTATTATATTGATTAATCAATTATTATTATAATATTTAATTATTATTATACAATAATAATTAATTATTTATTATAAAATAATTGATTATTATTGTATTAATAATATTATATTAATTTATATATTAGTTATTTTATTATTATTATTAATATATGAATTATTATATTAATTTATTGTAAATATTAATTATTTATAATAATATAGGATTAAAAATTATTAATTTAATTTATTTAGATATTAACCTATGGTATTAATTAATTAATTATTTTTCTAATATGATTAAATAAATATATTAATTAGTTAGTATGATTTAAATATATTATTTAGTTAATTATTTTATTAGTTAGCTTTAAATATTAATCATTTACAATAAATTAAAAATATAGTAATTTAATAATTATTATATTAATTTATGAAAATAAAAATTATTATATTAATTTATTATTATTCTAATATTTAATTATTATTATTATATAATATTAATTATTTATTATATAATAATTGATTATTATTATATTAATATTATATTAATTTATATAATAGTTATTTCATTAATTAATATATGAACTATTATATTAATTTATTTAAATATTAATTATTTATAATAATTAATATGAATTAAAAATAAAAATAAAAATATATTAAATTAAAGATTCTAGCCGACAGTGTGTTCTTCCTTGAAAATTTCTTCCTCATTAGTATTTATTCTGCCTTATTGCTCTTCTTTTATCATCATTCTTCAACCCTGATGATGGATCCCACTTGGGATTTGAAACGTTGGTATAAAAATGTTCATACTGTGGATTCTCCGATCACTGATTCAAAAGACACAAACCACAGATCTCTTAAATCCAAAATCTTATCCCTATACGGAGGGGATACTTGGAGTGAAATCCTTTTACTCGAAAGATGTAGAGTGAGGATAACAAGAAGAGCAGCAGATCTGCATTTCCTTAAAAACTGTCGGGACAACAATCTCATTCCTCCATTTGCTCAGGTTAAGCATAGATTGCAGAACAAATATAACAGGAAGGCGTTTACCCAGCTAAGCTTCTCTCTGATTCGGTCTGAAATAAAAAGGGTTAGGGCCTCTCTGGAAAATCTTGGACGTCTAGCCCTCTCTTCCCACCTTGAGCTTGCCAACAGCATCAATAAAGATCTCTGGTCCATTATCGATGCCAGGACTGCCCTTAAAGCAGATAACGAAGGACAGATTGCTCTGGCAAGGCAGCGCAAAAAACTATCCAAGCTATCAGGTGGATCTCAGGAGTCGGTCAAAAATATGAACCTTGCCAGTGAACCTGCACAAAATGTCAGCTTAAATGTTAAGAACAGTAAAAATATCACAATGGATAGTGGGCATACAGTGAACAGCAAACCGAACAAGCCCTCAGCAAATTCAGATCAGTTGGTAAACCCCGCAGCAAATGTCAACAATGATAAGTTTCCCAAGGTTGCAGCAGAACCAGAACCTGATTCGACCATGAACCGTACGTTCAATGCCCAGACTGTTAGCAGAAGAAGCAATAATAAAGGCAGTAACAGCTGTGACAATTTAAATAATGTAAGAAACTGCGCAGAAGATAAGGTTAACTTCGCATCAAAGGACTGCGCAGACAATTTGATCGTTAAAAACTGTGATCCAAATAGTGATAGTAACTACGCAGATGTAAACAATGTTGCAGCGGAACCAGATAACAGCTATTTAATTGACTGCGCAGATAGCAGCTGTGAAAAATTAAATAATACAAGAAACTGCGTTATAAACTTCGCAGATAATTCAAATAACGCAGATGGAAGCGATAGTAACTGCGCAGATGTAAATCCCAAAGTCACAGTGGAACCAAATAGCAGCTATGACAATTTAAATGACTACGCAGATGATAATAACTGCGCAGTTAATAACCCTAAATTAATAAAAAGCAGTGTTATCGGTTTCGGTCACAACAATCTTAATGATTCAAAGGATTCATTAAAAACTCTTTGGTCGCACAAGTGTGAGCACATTCAGAATTCTGGTGATGGCACGGGAAACAATAGAAATCAATGCTTAGACATAAATGTCCAGAAAGAAGAAAAAATGTCTTCAACAAACACCTGTGAGTCAAGATCTAATAGAAAAGTAGTCAACCTTTCTTCCCAAGAATTAGATCCTCTAGTTACCAATGTTCTCAGCAAAGGTATGGGTTTTGCGGTTGCTCCTAGAAGCCTCCCCATTGAGAACATGATATGCAGCATAGAAGATGGGATTGGTAACCTCCCTTTGGAAGACAAAGAAGCATTGAGGCAAGAATTTTCTCTCATCATGAGAAAATCCAATGCTCCCAAAAGCAACCTAAGTAAGGAAGAACAAAGAGCTTTCAAATCTTTGCGGAACAATGACAAGGTGGTGGTTCTTAAAGCAGATAAAGGAGGAGCAGCAGTCATCTTAGATAAAGAAGACTATGTGCGAAAAATGAATGATCACCTAAACTGTGGCAGTTATAAGAAGTTGAACACTAATCCCATCCCCAAAATCATGAAGGATGTAAAAAAGATAATCTCAGATTCTAATCTCGATGAGAAATTAAAGAAGAAATTAACCCCATCTTGTGAAACCATCCCTAGAATCTATGGATTACCCAAGATCCATAAGGAAGGGGTTCCCCTTAGACCGATAGTTAATACTATTGGCTCCCCAACCTATGAGCTTGCTAAATATGTTGCTAAAATCCTTAAACCCCTTGTCGGAAATACTGATTCCTTCATCAAAGACTCCCATGACTTTGTGAATCTAATTAAAAATGAAAGGATGGAGCGTGATGACATTCTTGTTAACTTTGACGTGGTATCCTTATTCACAAAGATTCCTCTTGATGAAGCCATTCAAGTTATAAAAGATGTTACTGATCCTAGGACTGCAAAGCTGGCTAAAATCTGCTTAAGGTCAACAGTGTTCACCTTCGAAGGAATATTTTATGAGCAGACATCAGGTGTGGCAATGGGATCACCCTTATCACCAATCGTAGCCAACCTATACATGGAACACTTTGAAAAGAAGGCCCTGGAATCTTATCCTTTAAATCCGGCGTGGTGGAAGCGTTTTGTCGATGACACCAACATAAAATGGACGCATGGTAAGGCAGAACTTGATAAGTTTTTCATTCACTTAAATTCCATCTCTCCAGAAATAAAATTTACGATGGAACTTGAAGAAAATATGAGCATCCCATTTTTGGACGTTCTAATCATCAGAAAGGAGGATGGCTCTCTAGGCCACAAGGTTTTCAGAAAGTCAACCCACACGGAAAGTTACCTCCATGCGGATTCCCACCATCACCCGGCCCAGAAGTTTGGTGTTCTAAACACCCTTGCCATCAGAGCCCTTCGAATTTCCGACTTAGAGCATGTGAATGAAGAAAAGAGGCATTTGGTTTCAGTTTTTAAGAATATAGGCTACAAAGAGCATGAGGTTAAAAAAGTCATAGAGAGAGCTGAAAGAAAGTTGTCATCTCATGAGCATAAGGCGCAAGATCAACCCCAGGGTAAGGTTTTTCTACCCTATATCCTTGGTGTTACAGACAGAATCGCTAAAATCCTAAGAAAGAAGAACATTATCACTCATTTCTCAGCTCCCGGTACCATCAGACAAGGTTTGAAATCTGTTAAAGATGATATTGACAATCTTCAGCTTAAAGGAGTCTATAAGATAGACTGCTCATGTGGGAAAAGCTACATAGGTGAAACAGGTCGCTCCCTCCAAACAAGGCTCAAAGAACATGGCGCTGATATCAGGAATGGAAGATCTCGTACCTCAGCATTGGCAGAACACTCCTTGAAGACTAAGCACCATATTTGCCTGGAAAACACATCTATTATCGCAAGAGAGGAACATCATCAAAGACGCAAGATCAGAGAAGCTCTTGAAATTATTAAGCACCCTCAGAATCTGAACAGAGACAATGGTATGGAAATTAGCGAAAGCTGGCTTCCCTTGATCAAAGAAATTAAAAGTCGCCAACCCATCCCCAGGTAATGCATCCCTCTGGTATGTTGTCCTCTCTTATTCTATTATAATTTGTTTTCTATCTATATATTGCTATTAATTAATATATTTATTATTATATTAGTTATCTATAAATATTAACTATTTATGATTACTAATATAATTTAAATATATTAATTTAATTTATATAATAATTATTATATTAATTAATTATTATAATATTTAATTATTATTATATAATAATAATTAATTAATTATTACATTATATTATATAATAATTGATTATTATTATTTTAATATTATATTAATTTATATATTAGTTGTTATATTAATTAATATGTGTATTATTATATTAGCTAACTAAAAATATTAATTATTTATATTTACTAATATGATAAAAAATTAAAAAAATTTAATTTTTATTTTATTTATTAATTAGTTAATATAATTTAAATATATTATTTAGCTAATTATTATATTGGCTAACTATAAAGAAATATTAATCTTTTATAACTACTAACCTGACTTAATTATATTAATTTGTTTTATTATATTAATTAATCAATTATTATTATAATATTTAATTATTATTATACAATAATAATTAATTATTTATTATAAAATAATTGATTATTATTGTATTAATAATATTATATTAATTTATATATTAGTTATTTTATTATTATTATTAATATATGAATTATTATATTAATTTATTGTAAATATTAATTATTTATAATAATATAGGATTAAAAATTATTAATTTAATTTATTTAGATATTAACCTATGGTATTAATTAATTATTTATTTTTCTAATATGATTAAATAAATATATTAATTAGTTAGTATGATTTAAATATATTATTTAGTTAATTATTTTATTAGTTAGCTTTAAATATTAATCATTTACAATAAATTAAAAATATATTAATTTAATAATTATTATATTAATTTATGAAAATAAAAATTATTATATTAATTTATTATTATTCTAATATTTAATTATTATTATTATATAATATTAATTATTTATTATATAATAATTGATTATTATTATATTAATATTATATTAATTTATATAATAGTTATTTCATTAATTAATATATGAACTATTATATTAATTTATTTAAATATTAATTATTTATAATAATTAATATGAATTAAAAATAAAAATATATTAAATTAAAGATTCTAGCCGACAGTGTGTTCTTCATTGAAAATTTCTTCCTCATTAGTATTTATTCTGCCTTATTGCTCTTCTTTTATCATCATTCTTCAGCTCTGATGATGGATCCCACTTGGGATTTGAAACGTTGGTACAAAAATGTTCATACTGTGGATTCTTCGATCACTGATTCAAAAGACACAAACCACAGATCTCTCAAATCCAAAATCCAGGACTAGCTTGAATATGTGATCAATGGTCGCTGAGGCTCTTCCCAGTAGAATAGTGTCGTCCGTAAATTGAGAATGATTGGAACTTTTAACAGCCGGGGTGAATCTGAGACTAGGAGACCACCCAAGCTGTGTTCAAACTCAAGTCTTTTGCTCAAGGTGTCAACTACCAAAATAACGAGGAAATCAGACAGAGAACAACCTTGGCGTAGCCCTTAGGAAGCTTAAAATATAAGGGGAGTTGATTCAATTGGAGATCCATTGAACGAAGGTGTCGTCGAATCCCAACTTGCTCAATACTTTAAAAAGGAAGTTGTGCCTTACTATGTCGAAGGCGTTGGCCATATCGAGTTTAATTGTCATTCCCTTATCCCCTCTCTCTTGGAAAAAATCGCCTCTTGAACCAATATGACATTATCAAAGATATGACGCCGGAGGACAAAGCCACCTTGATTTCCAAAAATTATATCATGGAGGAGTTTTCTAAGTCTTTCAACAATCAGATTAGAGATGATTTTATAGGAAACATTACATAAGGATATTGACCGAAATCTATGGAAAGAGGAGGCATTGGATTCTTTGGGGATAAGAGAAAGAAATGATGAGTTGATCCCTCCTCCCAGGCATCTATTTTTCAAAGAATAAGTAATCATTCTGCAAATATATTTCTTGATGAGGTCCCAAAAACGCTGGAAGAAGTGGGCAGAGAACCCATCCAGACTAGGGGCTTTGTCTGGATTGAAGGAAAATACACTTTGATGGATCTCTTCTTTTGTTGGAAGGAGAGTCAATTGTGTGTTCATTTATTCAGTGATAAGGTGCATGGTGTGCTCCAGCATGTAGTTTTCAAATTCTTCTAACGAAGGCTCATGTTGGGAGTAGAGGTTGTTGAGAAAGTCGTCACCTCTTCCTTGATTTGATGAAAGTCATTAACCTTAACCCCATTTATCACAAGGTCTTGAATATATTTTTTTACTTTCCCTATTTTTGCTTGTTTATGGAAGTATTTGTTGTTTTTGTCCCCTCATTTAGCCATACACTCCAAGACTTCAGTTTCCAAAACTTCTCTTCCTCTTTTAGGAACATGTGGTATTTGTCAAATAGGTTCTTAACTTGTCTCTTCATTTCCTCTTAAACCTGATATTTTTCCTTAGTGTTATGGTGGTGACTGATAACATTCTCCATTTCCTAGATAACTCCTTACCTACCAAATTTTATGGAGCGAGGCCACTGCTTGAGACTATTTTTCAGCCTCTTAATCTTCTTTTCCAAAATCGCGATAGGACTACCCTCCATCCGTGGACAACAAGCTTGAGAAACAACTTCATAGAAATCGGGGTGATGAAACCAAACATGACTAAATCTAAAAGGAATAGGCCCATAATTTACAGGAGGAGAGAGATCGAGAAGAATTGGGTGGTGGTCTGAGTCATTCCAATGGAGAATGGAGGATGATATAGATATATTGACTTGAAGAAAGGTATCAGATATAAGGAATATATCTAGTCTGGCAGTTATATGGTTGGGGCCCACGCGCCTGTTGGACCATCTGTATTTGAGTATGGTGGGTTTAATGTCTATCAATTTGGCTTGTGAGATGAAACCCTCCATTTGCTCTTGGAAGGGATCTTTGACAAAAAATTCCCCCTTTTTCTCCCCTCTATTTAGAGTGGTATTAAAGCCCCCCCCCCAAAAAATACAAAGATCCCCATATTTTGAACTAACAAGATTGTGAAGGGAGGCCCAACACTCATGTTTTTCTTTGAAATGGATTGATATATACACATTGACTACAAATCGTACTTGGTTTGAAGAGAGATCAAGAAACTTGGTTGTGAGACAATGTACATTTGAAAATGGGTTGATAAGATGCACTTGGGATGGGTCCCATAGGGTACAATGTCCTCCAGAGGCCCCTCTTGCGTTGACTGTCGAGATTCCACTTCCATACCACGTGTAAGGTTGTTGAGTTATTTCTTCCTATTCTTCTAGCTTTGTCTCTTGGAGGAGGAGGATAGAGGGATTTTCTTTCATAAATAATGATTTCACTTCCTATTTTCTTTTCTCTGACTCCAGCCCTCTACAGTTCTAGGAGAGAACTATCATAATTTATTCTTGGAGGGAGGGGGGCCTTTGGGTGGGGAAATACCTAGACTTCTCCTGGTTTCTTTGCCTCCTTCTTCACCCATTTGGATATGCTTAAGAGTGGATTGATGTCCCAACTCTTTTTATTTTTTATTTTTCTCTATCCTTATTTCTCTGTTTGATTTTCTTCCGGACCAATGGGTACGATGCTCTTTTTCCCTAGCTTTATTTGCTTTTGATTTCTCATCCACTAAGCTTACAAAGGGGGTGCCAACCATGCCTTCTATGGGTGACATAAAGTCTTCCTTGTCATCTGAAGAATCCTCTCGAGTAGGAATAGTATCTTCCTTTGATTTTGTTGCAGAAATGTCTTTTGTCGAGCCTTGGGGCACCTGATGGATGATGGGTTGATTAGGGTTGGGGAGATCTAATTTCAAGATCTCCCCTTCTTCTGGTCCAATAGCCAACGCTACATATTAATTACCGTTGATCTCTTGGGAGGCAGATTTGTTTCCCCAATCTGAGCAGATGTAAGCTTGGGGGAGAATGGCCCAAGATCCTTTGAGGGAGCTTAATTCTGCTATTGAGAGGTGGGAGTTTGCTGCCTAGGAAGGCCCTTCCTTGTTTTATCCTGCTGCCATTGATCACCCATTGCTCCTTGCTTTTTTGGTTCTTCAGGTTTCTTTGGGCAGTTTCTGGAAAAGTGCCCATAATCGCGGCAAATCTTGCATTTAAAGCGTAGTTAATTATAGTCCACCTATTGAACGTGTGACCAAATATCCAAACTTAGATTGACTGCAAAGTTGGTAGACCCTTCTCCAGATCCAGTTCGACGCAAAGTCTAGCATAGGAAAAAACACCATCTCGTGGCTCAACACAGTCTACATATCTACCTAGGTTGTTGTCAATCTTCCTAAAGGTAACACCATTCTAGTAGTGCAGAGGGAGGAAGGGTAGATTTACCCAAACAAGAACTGTGGAAAGAACATCACAATCCATGTTAAAATTCGGACTCCATTGATCTAGGTAAATCCCTTGAGCTCCCATGAAATACTAGCCACTTTGAAAGATTTTGTTACGATATGATCTTTTCTCAAAGAAGAAGGTGAAGAATCCCTTACCATAGAAGGACGAAGTAACCTCTCCCTCAATCAGGGCTTCTAGTTATTCAAAACCCATTGATGCATAGTTCTCAAGGAGGGGCACTAACCCATGAATTCGCCCACAAGATCCTGATCTACCAACTAGAGAGCTCAAGATTTGGCTTGTGGAGTAGAGATCTCCACCTTAGGGATCTCATTTAGCTTTTTGATGAACCGGGATGAGGAAGTCCTTTGAAACTTCGACCCATTTATGACCACAGAGTTAAAGGCCACGATATTCTGGTCGACCCAGAAAGGGGAGGCCAGATTGGCCATGGAATACCACCCACCCCGAGCAGACCCTGATGGGCCAAAGGTGGAGAAGCGAAGTCACACGAAAGAGAGAGAAGCAGCAGACCAGGAGGGGAAAGGGATAAAGCAGAGAGGGAAAGGAGCAGTGGGAAAAGCATCGGCCAAGCTAGCAGGTCAGGCCTGCAACGACCAATAGGGTAGTTAGGCCAAATCAGGGGGAGCATACAACCACAAGGTTGCAGAGCTGCAGAATAAGTTGTCTGAGTGAATACTCTATGGAAGTTAAATCGCTATTATCCACATAATAAATTTTTTTAACCATGGTGAATTGATAACTCATTAGAGTAGCCTAGGCGAGTCCCAAGATCAAACTTAGCGGCTGCCACTATAACACCAAGAGTATATCCAAGAGCTCGTTAGCCAGATATACCAAGAATTTATAAGCTTATCATAAGAGTCAAGACTTCTCGAGGGGGGCCTACTCCTTGAGCGTTATCACAAGGAGCCAAATATGTTTCCGTGTGGGATTTGAAACCAAATGGAGGGGATAACCTCCCATTGTGCCAACCACTTGGTCATCCCATTAGGAGACATCATCCACCTAATAATAAGGGTAGATAAAGTGGTTGAGGTGGGTTGTTAACTTCCTCACAACCCGGGTTCGATTCCCAGAAATAACATGCTTAACCTGTATTGATTAGGCTCAAGGAATAGGCGACCCCAAGGAGTTTTCACTCTATCCGTGGTCAATATCGGACGTCTTGACTCTTGCTTAGTCATTGGGTCATTACTATTAAAATAAAATATTGATAATTAAATTAAAATTCTAAAAACCCTATTCCAAAATAGACATGTCTATTAGCATAAGTAAGAATATTCTAAAATATTTCGTAGAGGTTAAATCCTTGCCATCCACAAAATAATTATTATATTATTAAATTAATTTTTGAAAATCTTATTTCAAAATAAACACGCTTATTTACATAATTAAAAATATTTTATATAAAATAAGTCTCTATAATCCAAAATTTCGTTAAAACTCTATTTCAAAATAAAAACAACTATCCATAAAAACAATAAATGAAAATTACATATAGTTATATTCCATCTTCCTTCAAAAGAACCATTTTCACTTAATTTTTAAAAATAAATAAATGCAAAAATAACTTCGCCATATAGATTGTCATATAGCATTAGTTTATCATAAACCTAATAATGTGTTGCACACCTCGACTCTATTCTAGAATATTTCAAAATGATAGATAACACAACCATCTTCTAGAATTTTTCAAAATGAAGGATAACAAAACAATTTAGATATAAATATTAATAGAAAACTTAGAAAAATATAACGAAATGAGTAAATATCCTTTATGAATAAAAAATGATTTACAACCTGAGAACCATTAGGCGTGCTTGTTCCATGTGGCCAAAAGGCTCCATGGAATGTCACTGTAAAGTTAGAAATTTGAGTGATATTTTTTAACTATTAATTTATGTAAAGTATGAGTTAAAAACAAATAATTTAAGTAAAGCATGAGTTAAAAACAAATAATTTAAGTATAGAAATTACACATACATGTTTTTCCTATATTTGGTGTTTGTTTTAATTAACGAGTAGTTAACATGGTCACACAATTCAAGGAACACGCATGTTGATGTGTGTTGGTCACTCTTTATTCTTCATGTAAATCTTACTTTTCACTTATATGTGTTGTTGGATTTTGTTTAGGGTGCATTCACTTTGGAAGCAGAAGGTTGTTTGAATTATGATGAAGGTACAAGATAGGATTGTTTTGAGAATTATACTAATCAACACAATATGTTTTCAGATAATTATATTATATTGTTATATTAAATTTTATGACTGTTAGGAATTACAATCATTTTTCTATTTTATTTTTTGGTTCTCACATGTACGATAATCTCCTTGTCTATTTTTAGAAGTTTTAACAATTGGATTTTATTATTAGTTTTTCAACAAATGGCTCCAAGAGTCACCCAAAAGTGCAAGGTTGCTATGAGCTACCAATAACAAAAGACTTGGGCTCAATAGGTTGCAAAAGCTGCGACAAAGGCTTACAGAGATTCCATCCCCCCAAATCTTCAACAAGTGGTCCAAGAGGTAGAAGAAGACACAAAATTTCACGGGGCTTACATAGAAGATGCAATGGTTGATCAAGTCATTGTTAGTTCCATCATTGATTTAGGCTTCATTCTTACCAAGAAAAAATTATTCGAATAGTGGAGCTATATTGACACACTAAGAACTTTGTAGCTCGCACCCTGCTAGCCAAGGATTCTCGTGACTAGAAATTCATTGTTGCCTCGACACCCTGGAGTGACAAAACCATCTATTGATTACTCTATATTCTTAGCAAGTTCCAAAGAATGTTCGCATTCTACAAATTATTCTAGTAGGAGACTCATTGGATACTCCTATCTCAATTCCAATGCAATTGGAAAATAAAGAAGGCAATGTTTCAAGTTTCTCCAATCATGCTCTCTAATTTGAATTGGGTTGATTACAATTTTGTTGATTACGTACGCTGTTTATGCTTGTTCTATACTTTTTTTTTCCAGTTTCTCTTGCAGCAGAATAGTTTCATTTTGTCTTCACAATGATACTTTCTAAGTACAATTATTATCATGTTAAAGCCTAGTTTTCCTTATGGCAGGTCCAATCATTTCATTCACTTTTTGATGGATTCTCTAGGTTACAAACAATTTGGATACCTCTTAAGTCCTATCATCCAATGCAGTTATACTAGGGTAACTAAATATGAATTTTTTTTGGTATGTACTAATGTAAATTTTTCTTATAATATAAAAGATTAGGCCTCAGTTTTATGAGTTTAAAAAATATGAAACATGTTTTTTTTTGTAAGCTTGGTAGATCCTTCCCTTTTCATTAATATATAAGCAAGTTACACCCACATAAAACTAGTTAGGTGGCCTCAACTTGCCCAAAAAATGAAACATATTATTTTATACATTTTTAGGTGTTTTTCTACTTATTAAAAGTAATGAAGAGTGTGTCAAGAATTAAAAACAAGTTAAACATAATAAACTTTCACTAAACTAGACCAAGATTCAACTAATTTTTTCATACATTAAATGGTGAATAAAATTGGAGAACTTTTAATACATAAAAATATATTTTCAAATTCTTAAACTAACATTACCAAGCTAAGGTTTTATGAGCAAAAAATGTAAATAACAAAACTATTGGTTTAGAAGACTAGGTGACAAAACCCCAAGGGTTTGTTCTACTAAAGGATACAAAGAAATCAAAATATGTAACATAAATAAAGTTAATAGTTGCACTCTCCAAAGGGTGTGATGTTGATATAGATGCAATCATGACAAATGACTTGTGCCCTCTACCACTTGTTAATCGATGAAAAAATCCTTTATGGAGATGAAGAGGATGGATGAATCAAATAATTTAGATCACGAAAGGAAACTGGACCTTTTGATTATGGTAGGAAAAAATAAAGTGATTAGCATTATTGGAGCCTCCATCAATATCAAGTCAATCAATCCGATAAATTGATATTAAAGAGAAAAAAGGATAATGCAATAACATACAAGATCATTACACAAGAAATTTGGAAGCTGGATGCCTTTCTTTGAAAATTATGAAGTAACAAAGTCAAAATTTGTCATTTTCAATACAAAATATATAATTAAAATGTTTAGATTCAAAATTAAGAGTTTAAAGTCGAATACCTAATTTTATTTATTTATTATAACTATGGAAAAACCTATCATAACTCAATTGTCAAATCAACAACTGGGACATCCATCATTGGCTGTTATGCAACCAGCTCACAAAATAGAAGAAAAGATAGATCAACGACTTCAAAATCAACCTCTTCAAGAGGGAAACCTCCTTTACATTACACAAATGAACAATTCTTGGATGATACAAATGACAAGACCTCCTTTCTATATATAGGAGTTTAAGGGGTCACAATATAATCAAAGCCGATAATAACAATAGTGGGCTTCTATGGGGCACAATAATAACAATATGGGGACAACATGGGCACAACAATAACAATAAGGGGCTACAATGACAATAATAATAAGGGAATACACTAGTATTACAGGGACCTAACATGCCCCTCTCCTTCAGAAAAGTGTTGTCCTCAACGCTTGAGTAGTTTTGGATGCTTCTTTATAAAATTCTCATCCTCCCATGTGGAATCTTTAGCAGGTAAGTTCTTCCACTTGATGAGATACTTTGAAATTAATCGATTTCGTAGCTATTGAGTTCTTGTTTCTGTGACTGCTTCAGGTTCCAATATGATTTTTCCTTCATCATCAAGTTCTAGCAACATTCTTTGAATTGGGAGCTTGTCACCTATAACCTTCTTTAAGCATGAAACATCGAAAATTTGGTGCACTCAGGAAGATGCAGGAAGCTCCAATTTGTATGCCATAGTACCAATCTTTTGCAACACCTTGTACGGACCATAATACTCTGGTGATAATTTATTATCCTTCTTAGCTTGCTTGAGGGACATTTTTTTGTATGGTTGTAGTCGTAGAAATACCTAGTCACCTACATCAAAACTTCTTTCACCGCGATGTTAATCTGCCTGTTGTTTCATTATATTCTGCGCCAAAGTGAGGTTATCCTTTAAGAGTTGGAGAACTTGTTGTTGATGCTCAATGTGATCTTCCACTGTTTGAACCTTAGAATTTTCTCTTAAATATGATGTGATGGATGGTGGATGATATCCATAAAGTGCCATAAATGGGGTCATTTTTGCTGCAACATGGAAGGAATTGTTATACCACCATTCAACCAGAGGCAACCGTTTGACCCATTGTGTCTATTTATCAGATACAAAGCAACGAAGTTATCCTTCCAAACATTTGTTCACTATCTCAGTTTGCTCATAAGATTGAGGATGATAAGATGAGCTATGAACTAACTGAGTACCTAGACAAGAAAATAATTATGTCCAAAAATTTGCAGTGAAAATGGGATCTCTGTTGCTTACAATAATCTTTGGGTTTCCATGTAGCTTCTGAATTGTTTCCATAAATGTAGTAGAAATTGTACTAGATTTAAAGGGATGAGATAATGCAAAAAATTGTGCATACTTGGTAAGTCTATCAACTACCACCATGAGGACACTCTTTCCTTCGGACTTGGGTAAACCTGTGAAAAAATCCATTGAAACCTCCTCCCAAAGTTGACTTGGAATGGATAAAGGTTGTAATAGACCTGGGGTCTTAATTGTTTCAAATTTATTTTGTTGGAAAACCAAACATTCTGCCACAAAATTTTGAATATTGGATTTAAGGCCATCCCAAAAAAATTGCTTCTTAACCCCGTGGTAAGTTTTTAAAAATCCTGAGTGCCCTCCCAAGGGTGAGTGTGCAATTCCATAAGAATCTTTTGTTTGAGTTGGGAATTCTTACTGAGGTATAAGCTATCTTTGTACCATAATGAATCATTTTTCCATCTAAATGTATCAGATGTACTGGGATCTTGTTGTATATTTTGAATGAGGACCCACACTTCTTCGTCATTCTTCCATTCATCCCTTGCTTCGTTTATCCAATCTGGTTGGATAATAGAAATTGCACAAAGCAATGCTTCCACATCCTCTTCCTTTCTTGAGAGTGCATCTACAACAACATTTTGCATCCCTTTTTTGTAGATAATTTCAAAGTCATAACCTAACATATTTGTGACCCATTTTTGCTGCTCTTCTGAAGATAATATTTGTTCTAAAAAGTATTTAAGACTATCATGTTCCATTTTTACCTTGAAATGTCTTCCCATTAGGTAAGGTCGCCATTTCTTAAGTGCATGTAGTATTTCCAACATTTCCTTCTCATATATAGCTTTGTTTAAATACTTTCCTTTGATTAGACGACTTTCGAAAGCAATGGGTCTTTCTTCTTGCATTAAAATATCACCAATTCCATTTCATGAGGCATCACATTCCACAATAAAGGTTTTTGTGAAGTGTGACATAGCTAAGACCAGTGCTTGACACATTGCCTCTTTAAGATGTTCAAAGGCCTTCGTTGCTTTTGCAGTACAAGAAAATGTATTTTTCTTCAATAATGTTGTTAGAGGTGCTGCTATTCTCCCATAATTCTTAAAAAACTTCCGATAATACCCACCCAAGCAATCCTCGCAGATGCTTTATGGATGTGGAATTTTCCATTCCTTAATGGCTTTAATTTTGCTAGGGTCTACCTTAACACCTTCATGAGATACAATATGACCCATATATTCCACCTCTTGTACTCTAGAGAAACATTTGGAGGTTTTTGCATATAATTGTTTCTCCTCCAATAGTTTGAGCACCTTGTCAACATGTTGAACATGATCCTTCCAAGACTTGTTGTAGATTAGTATATCATCAAAAAATACTAACACACATTTTCTAAGGAAGGGTTTGAAAATGGAATTCATTAAACCTTGAAATTTATAAGGTGCATTAGTAAGGCCAAAGGGCATTACCAAAAATTCATAATGACCCTCATGAGTTCTAAATGTTGTTTTCGGAATGTCTTCAGTCTTCATTATGATTTTATGATATCTTGAACGAAGATCCAACTTGGTGAAGTGAATTGCTCCATGCAATTCATCCAATAATTCATCAATGACAAGAATGGGAAATTTATCTTTAATAGTGAGCTTGTTGAGCTCCCTATAATCCAGACACATGTGCCATGATCCATCCTTCTTATGCACCAATACTACTGGAGCAAAGAAAGATCTTTGACTAGGTTGAATTATACCAACCTCTATCATTTCTGCAACCATACATTCAATTTCACTCTTTTGGGCATAGGGATATCTGTAAGTCTTGATGTTTGGAGGAACACTTCTTGGAATCAAATGAATAGCTTGATTATGATCACAAATAGGTGGGATGCCTTTGGGAGTCTCAAATACCTTGGAATGATTGTCCAAGACTTTTTGGAGATATGGAGAAATAGAGGATTTCGATGTGGGAACCTTTAGCGAACATAATTATGCAATTACACCGCGTTGTTCTTTCTTTAGAATATTTTTCATGCCATTAAAGCTTATTATCTTTCCTCGTTTCCTTGTGATACCCCTTAATTCAACTTCCTTTCCCTCCGAAAAAAGTTCAAGAAAAGATCTTGAAAATTAAAAGTTGTCATACCCAAAGATTGTAGCCATTGGACTCCTATTACAACATCAACACCACCCATTGGAATGGAAAGCATTGGAATATTCAATACATATTCTCCCATGGATAGCTTGATATTATGGCACTTTCGAGAGCAATTTATGGTTCCTCCATTTGAAACCATCACTTGACACTCTGGTGTTGGATATAGGAAGCAATTCAATTCCTTGGCTATCTTACAATGAATAAAATTATGGGTACTACCCGAATCAATCAACACTATTACCTTTTTCTTCTTTCTATGTCCTTCTATCTCGAGAGTTTGAGGAGTGGTAATTCTGGCCAATGCATTACAAGATATGGTTGGATTCATTTCTTCTTTCTCTAGGGTTTGTTCCTGGTGTATATCCTCTTCTTTTGACGTTTCTTGTTCCCTTTCTTCCTCCTCTTCACAATCTATGTAGAATTATTTATTCTCAGCACACTTATGAACTTTAGTGTATTTGCTATCACAATTGTAACAAAGCCCTTTGTCTCTTTTTTCTTCTAATTGTTGTGGTATCAACCTTGTAGGTTGTCGAAGGCTAGGGGAAACAACACTTCCATCTTTATAGTTGTGAGCGGTAGGCTTCCTTGTTGCCATAATTTTGCTTTCAATTTTTCTTACCAACTTGAATGCCTTCTCCAATTAATCAGGTTCCCAAAGGTGAACCTCATGTGGATGTTATCCTTTAATGCCCTATGAACACATCAATCCTATGCTCCTTTGGAATATCTTTTACCCTTATATTCAATTTTTGGAAGTCCTCAATGTGCTCCACCATTGAACCCTTTTGTTTGAGATTTATCAATTGGCTAAAAAAAGTGTTTCTTTTTGTATCCTCATAATGTGCTATCATTCTTCCGTAAAAATTGTCCAAGTGACAATTTGTTTACGAGAGCAAAGCCATCGATAACATACAAACTGATTGGGTTCCAAATATAAAGTTGAAATGCGTACCTTTTGTGTGTTTTTCACAGTATGGAGATCGAAATATTACTCCATCTGTAGTATCCATGTTACAGGATCCTTGCCATCAAAATTCCTCATATCGATCTTTGTAGCATGGTGGGTCTTCAATCCAATGTTAGAGTCTATGAAATCATGATTAACATTTCTTTTGTTCTCATCATGCGTTTCCTTTACTACCCTTTCGCCATTAGTAAGTATTCTTGTAGCAACTTTGTCAAATCTATCTTCAAATCTTCCATGTTGCCTTTAAGTTTTGCTTCTATACCATCCATATCAGCTTCCATGCCATCCATCTTAGCTTTCATATCATTCATCTTATCTTCCATGCCTTTCTTTAAACCATCCATCTTAGCTTTTGTTACTTTTTGTGAGAGTAAAATTTGTTGCACTTGGTCTCGTAATTTCGATATATCATGTTGCATTTCTTCCTCTTCTTCATGAGTCATGGTAGAGATTTCAGGTTGCTTACTAGGTGTTTCCATTTTCTTTCTTCGGGGCATTAATTAATGATAATTATTCTTCACTATGTCCTTTGAATTCCTTCAAACTATTTTTTCAAACCAAACTTATGCAAAATTTTAAAATGACTACACACCTTTTTTGGATTTGTAGGAGCTCGATATTGAATATGTTGAATCTATGTAATTGTGGATCTCCAAGGTCTGAAATTTCTTATTCTGGTAGCCCTCTGAGTCCTTGTTCCAACCCCACAAGTCTAATAAATATTGGATTCCCCAAGAAAGGGTTATTCCAAATCTCCCAGGATGACTTGATTATAAATTGGTTCAGTAGAGCAAACTTGTACGAAGTGCCACGTGTCACTGTTTCGACCTTTGGACCTGAAAACAATACAAAAGAAGCTACAGTCTGTCCTCTTTCTAAACCTTTTTACTAAATTTCAATCTGATGCTCAGAGAGATAGTTATGACGATTTTCCTCAGGCCACCTGTTTGAGATATAATTTGAGAATCTGCAAAAACCCTAACTTCCTTGGATCATATCTTCGAAAATATAACGAGACAAGATCTGAAAGTTGTTCTTGAGGTTAATCAAGATTTTAGCTCAAATGGGTTTCAATTTCATCTTCTTAAACGTCGTAGAAAGAAATTTATAGTAAAAATTCCATGATGACCTGTTTGAAGTAGCGAAACCCTAGAATCAAAAGCTCTGATACCAATTGTTATGCAACCAACTCCCAAAATAAAATAAAAGATAGATCAACGACTTCAAAATCAGCCTCTTTGAGGGGGAAACCTCCTTTGCATTACACAAATGAAAAAAAATTGGATGATACAAATGAAAAGACCTCCTTTCTATATATAGGAATCTAAGGGGTCATAATATAATCAGAGCTGACATAATAATAATAATGTAAGGGCACAACAATAAAAATAGTGGGTTTCTATAGGGCACAATAATAACAATATGGGGACAACATGAGCACAACAATAACAATAAGGGGCTACAATGACAATAATAATAAGAGAATATACTAGTATTATAGGGAACTAACATTGGCCGCAATCCATGAATGCGAGTTGACTCATCACTTTTATTCAAGGAAAACCACACATCCTGGAATTACCTGCTGGTGGTTCGTAAGGGGGAAGGCTTTCACTCCTACCAGATGCCTATGGGCCTTGGGATATTAACATCTTTCCTTACGTCTACGGAAGACGTGCTCTTAGTCAAGTAAAAGTAGTTTTAGGGCATACTCCAGGCCTAAACTTGGTTCTAGGTTATGTAAGCATGAATATTTTGAATATCTATCCCTAAAAATAAAAATATGGATTGTAAATTTATCTATGCATAATATAACTATTTTGCTTATTAAAAAAATGCATGATTTTAGACTTTTGTGATCCATACTGATTTTCATAATGTCTTTCGGATTAATCACATTTCATGTTGTTGGTCGATGTTTCGAACCAACTAATGTGGTTCATCCTCAGGACAAAGGTGAAAAAATCAGTCTATCAACTTTTTTAAATAACAGAGATACATCTATTTCCAGAGATAGCTAGTTGGAGAATAAAGTATTTTAATTAAAAATTCTGAAACGTTTGATAAGATAATACGTCCATATATTAATATAAAAAAATAAATATCTAATCCTTTATTTGAAATGGTCAATATATTATATTATCAATTATTTGAATGGTCAATTTATTATATTATAAGAAAAAACCCCTAAAATGATTATTAATTAGGTAAGAGAAAACAAATAAAATTAATTAAATATAAATAAATAAAAGAATAAAAATAAATAGATAGATAATTTGTAAAAAAAAAATAAAAAAATTAATTAAAAAAAAAGGGGACAATAAGGGAAATGGTAAAGAAAACAAAAAAAAATAAAGAAGAATGAGGAAAAATGGACAAGAAGGGAAATTTAATCGCTCCATTAAGTAAAGAATTCAAGAGCATGCAACAGACATTAAACACAATTGTTCTCTCTTTCGCTATAGTTGAACATGCTTAGAAGTCTAAACACCATGTTTGCATTGAGAATTATCATGTCATCACGAGGTTTGATCACTTCCATCGTAGGAAGTTTAAGTAAGCCATCGAGATTGAGAAACATGTGGTTAATATCAATAATGACGATGGTTGGAAATTGAGTAGGAGTTGGATTCCTGCTCTCTTTTCTTGAGTGTTTCATTCCCCCTTGGCTTTTTTTTTTTTTTTTTTATTATTATTTAATTTATTTATTTATTTATACTAATAAAATATTATCTTGACTTTCTTTATAATAAAATAATTTAATATTAAGTTTATTCCCCTTTTTCCTCATTCTTCTTTATTTTTTATGTTTTCTTTACCATTTCCCTTGTTGTCCCTTTTATTATTATTATTATTTTTATAAGTTATTTATCTATTTATTTTATTTCTATTCATTCTTTTATTTATTTATATTTAATTATTTATTTTCCTTAACTAATTAATGATCTATTAGGGATTTTTTCTTATAATATAATATATTTACCAAATCAAATAATTGATCAAATATTTATTAATATAATTTTGACTTTTTGATTTATTTTTTTAACTAGAATGAGTAGATTTTTATATAAAATATATCGCGCCCGTTCGCAAACAAAACCAGGATTTTACATAGATTTTTCCAAGCTTACAAAAAGCTGATAATGCTTCATTTGTTCTGCAAACCTAGTATTTCGGATGTATCTGATCTGCCCACAAAAATTCCTCATTTTGGAGCCTTTACAACTGTAAATTCGACAAAATTGAAACATAAGATATTTACATTTACAATGCATCATTTAAAAACTGAGAGAAAGAACATATGAAAGCTAGATGTCCATTGGCGCTGGACTGTTGAGGTCCAGGCCAATTGAGCCTTGGTTCTGATCCTGCTCGGTCGAGTCCTCCTCCTTTTCCTTGTTGCTCTCGTCCACTTTGAGTTGCAGCTGCTCAATTTGATGCCTCAGTGCATCAACTTCATCTTCCAGCTGACGTATGCACTCTCGTTTCTCCATCTCTCTCTCCTGCATCAACAGGTGCTCTTGTAGCTGTTGATGAATGTTGCGTTGCAAAATGGTCAGGCCTTCTCTCAACTCCAAGTGGTCCTGCACACAGTTTATGCAGGATGGTCGAATTCTCCTTCCCTCCAGTGAGGTTCCCACTCGCGGCCTCCCAGATCTCGAACTGTGATTGCCCTAGGAGCCCAACCATGAACTGGCATCTGCACTTTGTACACTAGAATCCATTTTTGGGTTGTTCGAAATGTTCCAGGACTTTCTGTTACTCCCACTCAAATTCAGAGTATGCTTGATCTTGTCCTCCATCCAGGTACCCTCACAGACCCAAGGATTATAACTCTTCCCACCTACCGTCTTGTTCAGCCAGACCTCCCTCCACTGTTCTACTAACCAATTAGCTCCTAGATTCAGCCAGACACGAACCTTCGCCTGCTTTAGTAAAATAACGATGTCCTCATACCTAGTAACAACATTCAAACTTTCAATTTCCCTCAGAGTCTCCAATGCACTCATACCCTCAATGAGCGTTATCACAAGGGGCCAAATATGTTTCCGTGTGGGATTTGAAACCAAATGGAGGGGATAACCTCCCATTGTGCCAACCACTTGGTCATCCCATTAGGGGACGTCATCCACCTAATAATAAGGGTAGATAAAGTGGTTGAGGTGGGTTGTTAACTTCCTCACAACCCGGGTTCGATTCCCGGAAATAACATGCTTAACCTGTATTGATTAGGCTCAAGGAATAGGCGACCCCAAGGAGTTTTCACTCTATCCGTGGTCAATATCGGACGTCTCGACTCTTGCTTAGTCATTGGGTCATTACTATTAAAATAAAATATTGATAATTAAATTAAAATTCTAAAAACCCTATTCCAAAATAGACATGCCTATTAGCATAAGTAAAAATATTCTAGAATATTTCATAGAGGTTAAATCCTTACCAACCACAAATTATTATAATATTAAATTATTTTTTTAAAAGTCTTATTCCAAAATAAACACACTTATTTACATAATTAAAAATATTCTTAAATATTTTATATAAAGTAAATCTCTATAATCCAAAATTTCATTAAAACTCTATTTCAAAATAAAAACAACTATCCATAAAAACAATAAATGAAAATTACATATAGTTATATTCCATCTTCCTTCAAAAGAACAATTTTCACTTAATTTTTAAAAATAAATAAATGCAAAAATAACTTCGCCATATAGATTGTCATATAGCATTAGTTTATCATAACCCTAATAATGTGTTGCACACCTCGACTCTATTCTAGAATATTTCAAAATGATAGATAACACAACCATCTTCTAGAATTTTTCAAAATGAAGGATAACAAAACAATTTAGATATAAATATTAATAGAAAACTTAGAAAAATATAACGAAATGAGTAAATATCCTTTATGAATAAAAAATGATTTACAACGTGAGAACCATTAGGCGTGCTTGTTCCATGTGGCCAAAAGGTTCCATGGAATGTCACTGTAAAGTTAGAAATTTGAGTGATATTTTTTAACTATTAATTTATTTAAAGTATGAGTTAAAAACAAATAATTTAAGTAAAACATGAGTTAAAAACAAATAATTTAAGTATAGAAATTACACATACATGTTTTTCCTATATGGGGTGTTTGTTTTAATTAACTAGTAATTAACACGGTCACACAATTCAAGGAACACGCATGTTGATGTGTGTTGGTCACTCTCTATTCTTCATGTAAATCTTACTCTTCACTTATATGTGTTGTTGGATTTTGTTTAGGGTGCATTCACTTTGGAAGCAGAGGGTTGTTTGAATTATGATGAAGGTACAAGATAGGATTGTTTTGATTATACTAACGAACACAATATGCTTGCTTTCAGATAATTATATTATATTGTTACATAAAATTTTATGACTGTTAGGAATTATAATCATCTTTCTATTTTATTTTTTAGTTTTCACATGGCACGATAATCTCCTCGTATATTCCTAGAAGTTTTAACAATTGGATCTTGTTATTAGTTTTTCAACAAATGGCTCTAAGAGTCACCCAAAAGTGCAAGGTTGCTATGAGCTACCAATAACAAAAGACTTGGGCTCAATAGGTTGCAAAAGTTGCGACAAAGGCTTACAGAGATTCCATCCCCCCAAATCTTCAACAAGTGGTCCAAGAGGTAGAAGAAGACACAAAAGTTCATGGGGCCTACATAGAAGATGCAAATGGTTGATCAAGTCATTGTTAGTTCCATCATTGATTTAGGCTTCATTCTTACCAAGAAAAAAGTATTCTAATAGTGGAGCTATATTGACACACTAAGAACTTTGTAGCTCGCACCCTGCTAGCCAAGGATTCTCGTGACTAGAAATTCATTGTTGCCTCGACACCCTGGAGTGACAAAACCATCTATTAATTACTCTATATTCTTAGCAAGTTCCAAAGAATGTTCACATTCTACAAATTATTCTAGTAGGAAACTCATTGGATATTCCTATCTCAATTCCAATGCAATTGGAAAATAAAGAAGGCAATGTTTCAAGTTCCTCCAATCATGCTCTCTAATTTGAATTGGGTTGATTACGTACGCTGTTTATGCTTGTTCTATACTTTTTTTTTCCAGTTTCTCTTGCAACAAAATAGTTTCATTTTGTCTTCACAATGATACTTTCTAAGTACAGTTATTATCATGTTAAAGCCTAGTTTTCCTTAAGGCAGGTCCAATCATTTCATTCACTTTTTGATGGATTCTCTAGGTTACAAACAATTTGGATACCTCTTAAGTCCTATCATCCAATGCAGTTATACTAGGGTAACTAAATATGAATTTTTTTTGGTATGTACTAATGTAAATTTTTCTTATAATATAAAAGATTAGGCCTCAGTTTTATGAGTTTAAAAAATATGAAACATGTTTTTTTTGTAAGCTTGGTAGATCCTTCCCTTTTCATTAATATATAAGCAAGTTACACCCACATAAAACTAGTTAGGTGGCCTCAACTTGCCCAAAAAATGAAACATATTATTTTATACATTTTTAGGTGTTTTTCTACTTATTAAAAGTAATGAAGAGTGTGTCAAGAATTAAAAACAAGTTAAACATAATAAACTTTCACTAAACTAGACCAAGATTCAACTAATTTTTTCATACATTAAATGGTGAATAAAATTGGAGAACTTTTAATACATAAAAATATATTTTCAAATTCTTAAACTAACATTACCAAGCTAAGGTTTTATGAGCAAAAAATGTAAATAACAAAACTATTGGTTTAGAAGACTAGGTGACAAAACCCCAAGGGTTTGTTCTACTAAAGGATACGGAGAAATCAAAATATGTAACATAAATAAAGTTAATACTTGCACTCTCCAAAGGGTGTGATGTTGATATAGATGCAATCATGACAAATGACTTGTGCCCTCTACCACTTGTTAATCGATGAAAAAATCATTTATGGGGATGAAGAGGATGGATGAATCAAATAATTTAGATCACGAAAGGAAACTGGACCTTTTGATTATGGTAGAAAAAAATAAAGTGATTAGCATTATTGGAGCCTCCATCAATATCAAGTCAATCAATCCGATAAATTGATATTAAAGAGAAAAAAGGATAATGCAATAACATACAAGATCATTACACAAGAAATTTGGAAGCTGGATGCCTTTCTTTGAAAATTATGAAGTAACAAAGTCAAAATTTGTCATTTTCAATACAAAATATATAATTAAAATGTTTAGATTCAAAATTAAGAGTTTAAAGTCGAATACCTAATTTTATTTATTTGTTATAACTATGGAAAAACCTATCATAACTCAATTGTCAAATCAACAACTGGGACATCCATCATTGGCTGTTATGCAACCAGCTCACAAAATAGAAGAAAATATAGATCAACGACTTCAAAATCAACCTCTTCAAGAGGGAAACCTCCTTTACATTACACAAATGAACAATTCTTGGATGATACAAATGACAAGACCTCCTTTCTATATATAGGAGTTTAAGGGGTCACAATATAATCAAAGCCGATAATAACAATAGTGGGCTTCTATGGGGCACAATAATAACAATATGGGGACAACATGGGCACAACAATAACAATAAGGGGCTACAATGAAAATAATAATAAGGGAATACACTAGTATTACAGGGACCTAACATGCCCCTCTCCTTCAGAAAAGTGTTGTCCTCAACGCTTGAGTAGTTCTGGATGCTTCTTTATAAAATTATCATCCTCCCATGTGGAATCTTCAGCACGTAAGTTCTTCCACTTGATGAGATACTTTGAAATTAATCGATTTCGTAGCTATTGAGTTCTTGTTTCTGTGACTGCTTCAGGTTCCAATATGATTTTTCCTTCATCATCAAGTTCTAGCAACATTCTTTGAATTGGGAGCTTGTCACTTATAACCTTCTTTAAGCATGAAACATGGAAAATTTGGTGCACTCAGGAAGATGCAGGAAGCTCCAATTTGTATGCCATAGTACCAATCTTTTGCAACACCTTGTACGGACCATAATACTCTGGTGATAATTTATTATCCTTCTTAGCTTGCTCGAGGGACATTTTTTTGTATGGTTGTAGTCGTAGAAATACCTAGTCACCTACATCAAAACTTCTTTCACTGCGATGTTAATCTGCCTGTTGTTTCATTATATTCTGCGCCAAAGTGAGGTTATCCTTTAAGAGTTGGAGAACTTGTTGTTGATGCTCAATGTGATCTTCCACTGTTTGAACCTTAGAATTTTCTCTTAAATATGATGTGATGGATGGTGGATGATATCCATAAAGTGCCATAAATGGGGTCATTTTTGCTGCAACATGGAAGGAATTGTTATACCACCATTCAACCAGAGGCAACCATTTGACCCATTGTGTCTATTTATCAGATACAAAGCAACGAAGTTATCCTTCCAAACATTTGTTCACTATCTCAGTTTGCTCATAAGATTGAGGATGATAAGATGAGTTATGAACTAACTGAGTACCTAGACAAGAAAATAATTATGTCCAAAAATTTGCAGTGAAAATGGGATCTCTGTTGCTTACAATAATCTTTGGGTTTCCATGTAGCTTCTGAATTGTTTCCATAAATGTAGTAGAAATTGTACTAGATTTAAAGGGATGAGATAATGCAAAAAATTGTGCATACTTGGTAAGTCTATCAACTACCACCATGATGACACTCTTTCCTTCGGACTTGGGTAAACCTGTGAAAAAATCCATTGAAACCTCCTCCCAAAGTTGACTTGGAATGGATAAAGGTTGTAATAGACCTGGGGTCTTAATTGTTTCAAATTTATTTTGTTGGAAAACCAAACATTTTGCCACAAAATTTTGAATATTAGATTTAAGGCCATCCCAAAAAAATTGCTTCTTAACCCCGTGGTAAGTTTTTAAAAATCTTGAGTGCCCTCCCAAGGGTGAGTGTGCAATTCCATAAGAATCTTTTGTTTGAGTTGGGAATTCTTACTGAGGTATAAGCTATCTTTGTACCATAATGAATCATTTTTCCATCTAAATGTATTAGATGTACTGGGATCTTGTTGTATATTTTGAATGAGGACCCACACTTCTTCGTCATTCTTCCAATCATCCCTTGCTTCGTTTATCCAATCTGGTTGGATAATAGAAATTGCACAAAGCAATGCTTCCACATCCTCACCCTTTCTTGAGAGTGCATCTACAACAACATTTTGCATCCTTTTTTTGTAGATAATTTCAAAGTCATAACCTAACATATTTGTGACCCATTTTTGCTACTCTTCTGAAGATAATATTTGTTCTAAAAAGTATTTAAGACTATCATGTTCCATTTTTACCTTGAAATGTCTTCCCATTAGGTAAGGTCGCCATTTCTTAAGTGCATGTAGTATTGCCAACATTTCCTTCTCATATATAGCTTTGTTTAAATACTTTCCTTTGATTAGACGACTTTCGAAAGCAATGGGTCTTTCTTCTTTCATTAAAATATCACCAATTCCATTTCATGAGGCATCACATTCCACAATAAAGGTTTTTGTGAAGTGTGACATAGCTAAGACCAGTGCTTGACACATTGCCTCTTTAAGATGTTCAAAGGCCTTCGTTGCTTTTGCAGTACAAGAAAATGTATCTTTCTTCAATAATGTTGTTAGAGGTGCTTCTATTCTTCCATAATTCTTTAAAGACTTCCGATAATACCCACCCAAGCAATCCTCGCAGATGGTTTATGGATGTGGAATTTTCCATTCCTTAATGACTTTAATTTTGCTAGGGTCTACCTTAACACCTTCATGAGATACAATATGACCCATATATTCCACCTCTTGTACTCTAGAGAAACATTTGGAGGTTTTTGCATATAATTGTTTCTCCTCCAATAGTTTGAGCACCTTGTCAACATGTTGAACATGATCCTTCCAAGACTTGTTGTAGATTAGTATATCATCAAAAAATACTAACACACATTTTCTAAGGAAGGGTTTGAAAATGGAATTCATTAAACCTTGAAATTTATAAGGTGCATTAGTAAGGCCAAAGGGCATTACCAAAAATTCATAATGACCCTCATGAGTTCTAAATGTTTTTTTCGGAATGTCTTCAGTCTTCATTATGATTTTATGATATCTTGAACGAAGATCCAACTTGGTGAAGTGAATTGCTCCATGCAATTCATCCAATAATTCATCAATGACAAGAATGGGAAATTTATCTTTAATAGTGAGCTTGTTGAGCTCCCTATAATCCAGACACATGTGCCATGATCCATCCTTCTTATGCACCAATACTACTGGAGCAAAGAAAGATCTTTGACTAGGTTGAATTATACCAACCTCTATCATTTCTGCAACCATACATTCAATTTCACTCTTTTGGGCATAGGGATATCTGTAAGTCCTGATGTTTGGAGGAACACTTCTTGGAATCAAATGAATAGCATGATTATGATCACAAATAGGTGGGATGCCTTTGGGAGTCTCAAATACCTTGGAATGATTGTCCAAGACTTTTTGGAGATCTGGAGAAATAGAGGATTTCGATGTGGGAACCTTTAGCGAACATAATTATGCAATTACACCGCGTTGTTCTTTCTTTAGAATATTTGTCATGCCATTAAAGCTTATTATCTTTCCTCGTTTCCTTGCGATACCCCTTAATTCAACTTCCTTTCCCTCCGAAAAAAGTTTAAGAAAAGATCTTGAAAATTAAAAGTTGTCATACCCAAAGATTGTAGCCATTGGACTCCTAGTACAACATCAACACCACCCATTGGAATGGAAAGCATTGGAATATTCAATACATATTCTCCCATGGATAGCTTGATATTATGGCACTTTCGAGAGAAATTTATGGTTCCTCCATTTGAAACCATCACTTGACACTCTGGTGTTGGATATAGGAAGCAATTCAATTCCTTGGCTATCTTACAATGAATAAAATTATGGGTACTACCCGAATCAATCAACACTATTACCTTTTTCTTCTTGATATGTCCTTCTATCTTGAGAGTTTGAGGAGTAGTAATTCTGGCCAATGCATTACAAGATATGGTTGGATTCATTTCTTCTTTCTCTAGGGTTTGTTCCTGGTGTATATCCTCTTCTTTTGACGTTTCTTGTTCCCTTTCTCCTCCTCTTCACAATCTATGTACAATTTTTTATTCTCAGCACACTTATGAACTTTAGTGTATTTTCTATCACAATTGTAACAAAGCCCTTTGTCTCTTTTTTCTTCTAATTGTTGTGGTGTCAACCTTGTAGGTTGTCTAAGGCTAGGGGAAACAACACTTCCATCTTTATAGTTGTGAGTGGTAGGCTTCCTTGTTGCCATAATTTTGCTTTCAATTTTTCTTGCCAACTTGAATGCCTTCTCCAATTAATCAGGTTCCCAAAGGTGAACCTCATGTTGGATGTTATCCTTTAATGTCCCTATGAACACATCAATCCTATGCTCCTTTGGAATATCTTTTACCCTTATATTCAATTTTTGGAAGTCCTCAATGTGCTCCACCATTGAACCCTTTTGTTTGAGATTTATCAATTGGCTAAAAAAAATGTTTCTTTTTGTATCCTCATAATGTGCTATCATTCTTCCGTAAAAATTGTCCAAGTGACAATTTGTTTACGAGAGCAAAGCCATCGATAACATACAAACTGACTGGGTTCCAAATATAAAGTTTCAATGCATACCTTTTGTGTGTTTTTCACAGTATGGAGATCGAAATATTACTCCATCTGTAGTATCCATGTTACGGGATCCTTGCCATCAAAATTCCTCATATCAATCTTTGTAACATGGTGGGTCTTCAATCCAATGTTAGAGTCTATGAAATCATGATTAACATTTCTTTTGTTCTCATCATGCGTTTCCTTTACTACCCTTTCGCCATTAGTAAGTATTCTTGTAGCAACTTTGTCAAATCTATCTTCAAATCTTCCATGTTGCCTTTAAGTTTTGCTTCTATACCATCCATATCAGCTTCCATGCCATCCATCTTAGCTTTCATATCATTCATCTTATCTTCCATGCCTTTCTTTAAACCATCCATCTTAGCTTTTGTTACTTTTTGTGAGAGTAAAATTTGTTGCACTTGGTCTCGTAATTTCGATATATCATGTTGCATTTCTTCCTCTTCTTCATGAGTCATGGTAGAGATTTCAGGTTGCTTACTAGGTGTTTGCATTTTCTTTCTTCGGGGCATTAATTAATGATAATTATTCTTCACTATGTCCTTTGAATTCCTTCAAACTAATTTTTCAAACCAAACTTATGCAAAATTTTAAAATGACTACACACCTTTTTTGGATTTGTAGGAGCTCGATATTGAATATGTTGAATCTATGTAATTGTGGATCTCCAAGGTCTGAAATTTCTTATTCTGGTAGCCCTCTGAGTCCTCGTTCCAACCCCACAAGTCTAATAAATATTGGATTCCCCAAGAAAGGGTTATTCCAAATCTCCCAGGATGACTTGATTATAAATTGGTTCAGTAGAGCAAACTTGTACGAAGTGCCACGTGTCACTGTTTCGACCTTTGAACCTGAAAACAATACAAAAGAAGCTACAGTCTGTCCTCTTTCTAAACCTTTTTACTAAATTTCAATATGATGCTCAGAGAGACAGTTATGACGATTTTCCTCAGGCCACCTGTTTGAGATATAATTTGAGAATCTGCAAAAACCCTAACTTCCTTGGATCATATCTTCGAAAATATAGTGAGACAAGATCTGAAAGTTGTTCCCGAGGTTAATCAAGATTTTAGCTCAAATGGGTTTCAATTTCATCTTCTTAAACGTCGTAGAAATAAATTTATAGTAAAAATTCCATGATGACCTGTTTGAAGTAGCGAAACCCTAGAATCCAAAGCTCTGATACCAATTGTT
Organism: Pinus tabuliformis; assembly: GCA_031772625.1. Lineage (NCBI taxonomy): Eukaryota > Viridiplantae > Streptophyta > Pinopsida > Pinales > Pinaceae > Pinus > Pinus tabuliformis. The sequence continues at coordinate 1,766,661,028 of CM062817.1, forward strand.
ATGCAACCAACTCCCAAAATAAAATAAAAGATAGATCAACGACTTCAAAATCAGCCTCTTCGAGGGGGAAACCTCCTTTGCATTACACAAATGAAAAAAAATTGGATGATACAAATGAAAAGACCTCCTTTCTATATATAGGAATCTAAGGGGTCATAATATAGTTAGAGTTGACATAATAATAATAATGTAAGGGCACAACAATAAAAATAGTGGGTTTCTATAGGGCACAATAATAACAATATGGGGACAACATGAGCACAACAATAACAATAAGGGGCTACAATGACAATAATAATAAGAGAATATACTAGTATTATAGGGAACTAACATTGGTCGCAATCCATGAATGTGAGTTGACTCATCACTTTTATTCAAGGAAAACCACACATCCTGGAATTACCTGCTGGTGGTTCGTAAGGGGGAAGGCTTTCACTCCTGCCAGATGCCTATGGGCCTTGGGATATTAACATCTTTCCTTACGTCTACGGAAGACGTGCTCTTAGTCAAGTAAAAGCAGTTTTAGGGCATACTCCAGGCCTAAACTTGGTTCTAGGTTAAGTAAGCATGAATATTTTGAATATCTATCCCTAAAAATAAAAATATGGATTGTAAATTTATCTATGCATAATATAACTATTTTGCTTATTAAAAAAATGCATGATTTTAGACTTTTGTGATCCATACTGATTTTCATAATGTCTTTCGGATTAATCACATTTCATGTTGTTGGTCGATGTTTCGAACCAACTAATGTGGTTCATCCTCAAGACAAAGGTGAAAAAATTAGTCTATCAACTTTTTTAAATAACAGAGATACATCTATTTCCAGAGATAGCTAGTTGGAGAATAAAGTATTTTAATTAAAAATTCTGAAACGTTTGATAAGATAATACGTCCATATATTAATATAAAAAAATAAATATCTAATCCTTTATTTGAAATGGTCAATATATTATATTATCAATAAATCAAAAAGTCAAAATTATATTAATAAATATTATAATCAATTATTTGAATGGTCAATTTATTATATTATAAGAAAAAACCCCTAAAATGATTATTAATTAGCTAAGAGAAAACAAATAAAATTAATTAAATATAAATAAATAAAAGAATAAAAATAAATAGATAGATAATTTGTAAAAAAAAAATAAAAAAATTAATTAACAAAAAAAGGGGACAATAAGGGAAATGGTAAAGAAAAAAAAAAAAAAAAAGAATGAGGAAAAATGGACAAGAAGAGAAATTTAATCGCTCCATTAAGTAAAGAATTCAAGAGCATGCAACAGACATTAAACACAATTGTTCTCTCTTTCGCTATAGTTGAACATGCTTAGAAGTCTAAAAACCATGTTTGCATTGAGAATTATCATGTCATCATGAGGTTTGATCATTTCCATCGTAGGAAGTTTAAGTAAACCATCGAGATTGAGAAACATGTGGTTAATCTCAATAATGACGATGGTTGGAAATTGAGTAGGAGTTGGATTCCTACTCTCTTTTCTTGAGTGTTTCATTCCCCCTTGGCTTTTTTATTTATTTTTTATTATTATTTAATTTACTTTATTTATTTATTTATTTATACTAATAAAATATTATCTTGACTTTCTTTGTAACAAAATAATTTAATATTAAGTTTATTCCCCTTTTTCTTCATTCTTCTTTATTTTTTATGTTTTCTTTACCATTTCCCTTGTTGTCCCTTTTATTATTATTATTATTTTTATAAGTTATTTATCTATTTATTTTATTTCTATTCATTCTTTTATTTATTTATATTTAATTATTTATTTTCCTTAACTAATTAATGATCTATTAGGGATTTTTTCTTATAATATAATATATTTACCAATTCAAATAATTGATCAAATATTTATTAATATAATTTTGACTTTTTGATTTATTTTTTAAACTAGAATGAGTAGATTTTTATATAAAATATATCGTGCCCGTTCGCAAACAAAACTAGGATTTTACGTAGATTTTCCCAAGCTTACAAAAAGCTGATAAGTCTTCATTTGTTCTGTAAACCTAGTATTTCGGTTGTATCTGATCTGCCCACAAAAATTCCTCATTTTGGAGCCTTTACAATTGTAAATTCGACAAAATTGAAACATAAGATATTTACATTTACAATGCATCATTTAAAAACTGAGAGAAAGAACATATGAAAGCTAGATGTCCATTGGCGCTGGACTGTTGAGGTCCAGGCCAATTGAGCCTTTGTTCTGCTCCTGCTCAGTCAAGTCCTTCTCCTTTTCCTTGTTTCTCTTGTCCACTTTGAGTTGCAGTTGCTCAATTTGATGCCTCAGTGCATCAACTTCATCTTCCAGCTGACGTATGCACTCTCGTTTCTCCACCTCTCTCTCTTGCATCAACAGGTGTTCTTGTAGCTGTTGAAATGTTACATTGCAAAACAGTCAGGCCTTCTCTCAACTCCAAGTGGTCTTGCACACAATTTATGCAGGATGGTTGAATTCTCCTTCACTCCAATGAGGTTCCCACTCGCGGCCTCCCAGATCTCGAACTGTGATTGCCCTAGGTGCCCAACCATGAACTCGCATCTGCACTTTGTACACTACAATCGATTTTTGGGTTGTTCGAAATGTTCCAGGACTTTCTGTTACTCCCACTCAAATTCAGAGTGTGCTTGACCTTGTCCTCCATCCAGGCACCCTCACAGACCCAAGGATTATAGCTCTTCTCACCTACCGTCGTGTTCAGCCAGACCTCCCTCCATTGTTCTACTAACCAATTAGCTCCTAGATTCAGCCAGACTCGAACCTCCGCCCGCTTTAGTAAAATAACGACATCCTCAGACCTAGTAACAACATGCAGACTCTCAATTTCCCTCAGACACTCCAATGCACTCATACCCTCAATTGCACTCAGGCCCTCAATTTCCCTCAGACCCTCAATTGCACTCAGACCCTCAATTGCACTCGGGCCTTCCTTGAAATTTATCCCATCAACCCAGGCCTAGTAACAGACAATCAACAACCTCAGCTTTAGCCGCCAGGCCTTCGCAGAGGCCACCTTTGCAACATATATCCTTAATTCATACAAATAGAACAAACCATTATTCCCTTTATAGCCGCTGCTTGACTGAACGATGATGTTGTGCTGAGCGAAGAAGCTGATGCAGCTGGGATCCCGATAAGTCACCATAATTTCCTTGTCATCCTCCATTAATTCCCCACACTGCTCCTGGTCCATCCTTCTCAGCCAAATTATCCTCCCACGAGTGAAACGGGCTTCTCTGTGAACCAGAATTAAATTTTGCTCCGAAAATCCCATACTCCTGCAATCTCCCAAGGAGATGCGTCATCCTTTGCCCCATGAACCAGGCCGTGGGAACTGAAGGTGCACGCCGAGGTCCCTTTCGAAAACAGGTGTAGTACCAGGGTGACGGACTCTGACACGTCGCAATTGAAGGTAGAGGACATTCATGCCATGAGTCTCCATGGCAGGCCAAAGCTCACTTGATATGATGGGGCAGGGCCCAAGGGTTGGGGGGATGAGGTGGGTTGGGGAGGAGATCATGGCGGGGAGAGGCAGAAGGGTGAGGGGGGAAACAGGGGAAAGGAGAGGAGAATGGAGAAGGGAAGGGGTGGGGGGGATAAATAAGAAGGAGGGGGAGCGAAGGGAAGAGGAGGGGGGGCAAGGGATAGGGGGGAGGGGGACAAAGGGGAGGGAGGAGGGGCCAACTTACCACTTTAATCAAAATGTAATTAAAGTCTCCAATACCTGTATATATTAATTTCCATGCTAGGCTTGGAGCCTCTCTCAATATCCACAAGTTGTATCCCATCAGTTTACTTATGGGATGTTAGTCGTGCTCTCGACCTCATTCAATATGCATCTTTCTTCTCTCAACTGGCATGCATGATTGGCCTGTTTGTCTGCTTCTTGGTTGTTTCTTCTGAGAATATGATAGAAGGACACCAAATCGAAGGAGGGGAGCAGTCCCTGAGATCTCTTGATGATTTGGTTCAGGGTAGTGTTTTTAGCTTTTGTAGCATAGATCATATGCCTAATAATTATCATGGAATCCCCTAGAACTTGTATTGTTTTTATGCCCTTCTTTTGAGCCAGGGTAAGGCCCAGGAACAAGCCATACACTTCTGCTTGGTTGTTGGTCTTCCATCCAAGCCCCCAAACATATCTAAATTCAATGATTCCTTCAGGATTAGTGAGAATCCCTCCCCCTCCTGCCACCTCAGATTTTTTGATTTTTTATAATATAATATATTGACCATTTCAAATAAAGGATTATATATATATATATATATATATATATATATATATATATATGACGTATTCTCTTATCGAACGTTCCAAAATTTTTAATTAGATGCATCTCTGCTATTTAAACAAGTTGATAGACTGGTTTTTTCACCTTTTTCCTAGGGATGAACCACATCAGTTGGTTCGAAACGTCGACCAACAACATGAAATGTGATTAATCCGAAAGACATTATAAAAAAAATGCATTAATAGTAAAGTAAATTAAAAGAAAAATCTTAAATGTCTTTTTGTAAAGAGATGAAAACACTAATCAAATGAAAAAATAATGTATTTATCTAATAAATGTATGAATAGAAAGCGAATTGAAATGGCCATACTTGATGAATTTTAATAGAGATAGAGAGTATTAATTTCAAATGAAATTTGACTATGCCATAATAGTGATAATAACATGATTTTTAATTATTATCAACATTATATAGATAACAATGCAACCATGAACAAGTGAATGGTACATAAGCAAGGGAATCGGTGGGAGGGGACAACTCCCTCCACCTGGCATGTCGTTGTTGCCATCAATTTGAATACCTCTACCACCATTTCTCGCTATACCATACCAAGAAGTCAAGGAACATGCAGATATAATATGGCCATGTTAATTCATTGAAGAGTCAGGAAATTCGTGGAAGTTATAGGGTTCGATTGCATCATGGAGGATATAGGGCTCATTTGTTGGACAATCTAAGTTATCATTGTTGAAATTAGGAGTCTGGAGACCATGTGGAAGGATGAAGATCAAAGACTCTACCAGGAGGACGATTCATTGTCGCTCAATGTGTTATTTAATTAAGTGTTTCCATCCGTTCGTTGATTGTTTCCTATTCATTCAGTTTGCTCTAATTTTATATTTTTCTATAGTATTTGTTTCTTTCCTCTATAATGGATCTCCCTTTAGTAGTTTACCTTGCATTTAGGGAGAGATTTTCATAAGAAGGAAAGTCTCCCTTTAGGTGTTAATTGTAGTAACTAGCCTTACTTTCCCCGATTTGTGTATTATCAGAACCCCTGCGCTCTCTTTGTCCCCATCTTCCTAAACGTCCCCTTTGACTATCATTGTGGGGGTAGACAATAGTTTAACTATTCCTCCCCTTCTTGCCAATTTTTATGGGTTCCCTCTCATCCTAGGAGATGCTCTTAATTCCTTTGCTCTGAATTGCATTGTCCCCTAATAAAAAATCCTCTCTAGTTCATTCTTCTCTCCGTGGTAGATTTTCAGTGGTGAACGATGAGCCCTTTTTCATTTTGGTCTTCAAGGTATATAGTTATGGATACCATCTCTTCACTCTTACTCATTCTCACTCCTGGATAATCAAGTCTATATTTGTTTGTGGGGCCTCTATGATAGTCCTCACATATCTCTCTTGATTTCCTTATCATTTTAGGCACCTCAAGATTGTCATGGAGAGAGGCAGAGGAGGCAGACGTCAACAGTGTAGATGGGAAGATCTGGATACCTCTACATCTCAAGCTCAGTGAGCTACAGAAAACTCAGCCCATATATACCAAAGTTCCACTCCTCTACCTACTCAGTAAGAGGTTGAAAACATAAAAGAGTAGGGTAGATTTGAAAGGAGGTTCACGACCAACGAGGAATTACTGGCATAGGTAGGAAAATAGATCCCCAACACAGGCACAATTTGGGCTTGCAACACAAAATACATGTGGGAAACATATATCTATCGATAGATCAAAACGATAATTGGGCGGGTCCTCATGGAGCACTAAGAGGAGCAACTGGAAATTCTCCTTTGTCTAGATGAGTCTTGAAAGAAAATAAGGAAATTGAATAGGAAGGTAAGCAAGATGGAACAAGCTTTCCATAATTTAGACTTCACAAACTTTGAGGATGATACCAAACCACCTATCACCATCTAGGTGGATTCGTCTTCCAAATTATCTTGCATGTTTTGTAATCTCGTCAATTAGTTTGGTTTCTTTTCTTGTTTGTCAGCTAAAAATGATAGGGGCAACAGAGGTAGGGCTAGCTATATTAGTATTATCTTGCAATTTTGTTCAAAATTCTATTACAATTATAGATATTTCAGTTGGATGAAGTCTATTTGAGGTGTGATTGGTTTGGTTTCCTTAATGATAGACTAGTCAAGCACAAACATTGGTATCTAATGCTTATTTTGATATAATATAAATTTCTACCTCCCTCATCTACACAAAATAAAATGTTTTCATGGATTTCCCATTAATACTATAGAATTTCTTATAAAGTGGATCACTTGAAATGGAAATGGCATGAGAATGAGAGAGAATGAGAAAGCATTGTAGGACTATGTTTTGACATTAAAAGCTTCATTATAGGATATGTTTGCACATTAAAAGCTTATTTAATATGGAGATGGTTTTTTTTTTAAGCACAACAGATAATTCAAAAATATAAATTTGTGATATCGAACAATAGTAGAGAAGATGATAACATGAGATATCTAAAGTAAGTGGAAAAGTATGCAAAAAATATTGAGAATAGAGAATGTATTAAAAACCATTTTAACCATCTCACCATTGTATTTCTCTAAAGGCTAGTGATAGATCTTATTTTAAATGAGTTACCATATAATTTATCATATGTTCTGGTAATTTCTATGTGGAAAAATTGCAGTCATGGACTTCTAGAGCCCATTTTAGGGGTAGGTCATATTTTAATGATTTTGGGTCCTAAAACTTTTACGATCATTTAGGGCATTAAACAATCACTTTTAGGGTAAAAAATTTGTGACCAAAGTTCTCATCCGTGAAATTTGTGCTACTCATTGAGATATTTTAAATCATGCAAAGATCACCTCAATTAATTTCATGTGAAATGAATTTACCCCTCCCACAAGTTCACTCATGCTTTGACCACCATACCAAGTGTATTGCATGCTAACTCTGTTACTCAAACATGTGGATCTAGTCACATGTCGATTTCCAAGAAGATTCTAAAGGCTCCAAAATTGTAACCTAGATAAAGATTTGGGGTATGCAAAAATGATACCTTAACCATTTATGACTATCAATACATGTTAAATATTGGGTTATTGGGAAAGGAAGAGTTTTCATTCATGTGTATTGATTTGTTGTTCCCTAGTTTAACAAAGCAAAGGAGTGTGATATTATGAGTAGAATGAAGAAAATAGAAGATCATATCGCAATTATTCAATCCACAATTTTTATTGCAACTCCAAAGTGAGTCCATATTTCTTTGTATTTGAATTCTATACCTAAGAAGAAAAGAGCAAGACATAGTCCTCACAATGTGGTTGGGTTTTACTATATTGGATTTCCTATGATATGCATTGTGTTTATTGTGTGGATGGTGTTGTTTTTGTTATCCAGTGACATTTATTCTATTATGTGCTTAATTATTTTTTTGCATTTTAAGCATCATAATTGATATATTAGATTATATAATAGTACACACTTCATAATAGATGATGATCTCACAAAATGGAGGTGAAAGCCTAGTTGTGTTGTTCTCCTAATCTGATTGCCTTCTTGCTTCTGTTAGCCATGAATCTTCTGGAGGGGGTCTCTCCCCCTCTTCTGGATGAGGAAGTTTCCTTTCAGGCACTAGTCTCCTCCCTCTCGCAAAAGTAGAGATCAGATTTGAATCCTTCAAAGTTTTTCAAAAGGATGGAATCGCTTCCCTCTGTGTCGCTCCCTTATGTACTTTCATATATACTTGAAAGTACATGGAGACCCAATCCGTGTTAGCTCTGCCTAATGCGAAACTACACAGTGAGAGCATTCCTTTATGCTTTGTGTACTCTAACACCACCCCATATGCCCGAAGGTACATGGATGAGCTACGATATACTCACGTATGTGGAATGAGGTATCACACTCAGAATGTATCGCAAACAAGTTAGCGACAGCTGCTATGTTTTACAACACTGGAATACGTCTCTAGCCTAGAACCTCTAAATGTTTTGCGTTAGGTGACAATGCTCCATCAGGTTAATTGAGATTAATTTTAAGTTGATCTTGATTAAGAATTTTCCTTTCAAGGTTCACCACGTGATGTATTTGAAATTCCTAGAATGCAACTAATATGATAAACATTCTTTTCATTCAATTTTAACAATGAAAACCTTAACTAATAGGGATAGAGCAACAGATTCTTTTAATCAAAGAACAAAGAGCACATCTAATTTAATTTCCCTAAACTATTCCTATAAGCACACTCAAACTTTTTCAATGCACGATGCAAGTTTTTCTTTTCAATTCCCTTAATGTTAAGGTGAACAAAAGGAAACTAATGCACATACAATCAATCAATCTTTTTGCAAGAATGAAGACTTTACAATAGTTCCTTTTCGAAAGAAATGAAGACTTTTATGAAACTTTCTTTTGAGCAAAGACTAATCGACTATAATATAACTTTGATAATGATAAAGAAATCATTTAAGAAACACTAAACAATCAAGGCCAAAGTAGGGCTAGGAAAGGAAACACCAATTGATTTCAGAGACACAACAATCCTTGATCTTTCAGTAAGCAAAAACAGAAGGAAATTTGGAAAAAACCAAGCCAAAGGTGGTATTTTTAACCTAAGGAGGATCAGCGCAGCCCTCAATGGGAGATAGTGCACTTCAGAGCACTGTCAACAAGCCAAGGGTGCTCTGCAGCGCTCTGTGTCCTGACCAAGCCTGCGCTGGTGCCAGAGAGGCCATTCAAGGGACTTTCAAGCACAATTTTTACCAAAAAACACTTCAAAAAGGCTGAAATAAGATCAATGGAGGCAAGTAAAGTCTACTAGGGTGTACTAGGATGAAGATAAACTACCCGGAACGATGATCGTTCCCCAGTGGAGTCATCAATTTTTTATGTGGAATTTTGCATCTATGGATAAACACAACTTCCCTAGGTGGGTAGCTACACCTAGAACAACAGATTTAAAGAGTTTAACCTTTTCCTATAGAAGATCAATAATACAAGCGACCTACTTGTTTTCTTTCGCTTGCCTTTGTCTCTTTTGAATAGCTCCCGTCACTCCTTCTCGAACTGAATCTGCTCGATAAGTACCTGCAATCATAAACAAAGGACAAAAACCAATCAAAGCAATAGATCTATCTACTATAAGAAAATGGAATCAAAAGCATTTACACATATAATCATCATACGTAAAGACAAGAATATGGGAAAAGGTGTAAACAAATTTATTAAGTAGAAGGAAGAGTTACAACCAAAGAAGTCTGATCCCATGTCACTCATCCAGCTTGAGTTCCATCCTTCATCACACCAAAAGCACAACATTCCGACAGCATAACAATACTTGCTATAATCTCAAACCTCAAACCAACAATATCTCCTTACAAATTCTCAAAGTCCAACCCCTAATCACTATGATGAGTGCTCAATTTATAGGGAAATGGAGGCGGTTTTGTCATAAATTGGGCATTGAATGGCTTTCCAATTTGGGAGTTAGTTTCCATGGAGGAAGGGATAGAGCATAGGAGGTTATTTGATTCATTCCCTATCCAATTTCGAGCTCACAAGAGAGGATAAGAGGTGGGAATCTTATAGAATGATCTAGAATGAAAGAATATCCCAGGACCCTATGAAGATTTCGCTCAATCTCGCCCAGCACAGGTCAAAGTGGGCCTAGGTGCTCTGTAGAGCAGGATTGAATGGGCCTAAGTGATCTGCAACATAGTTACTCCTAACTAAGGCTGCGCTGGTCCCTCAAGGAGTCATTTCAGGTTGTCTTCAGGCTAGGAAACTCTCAGGAATGATGGCATTCAATGTGATGACTTGTCTAGGGCATGTAGTAGTTGAATTAGGCTTTGATGAGCCCTAAAGTATTGATCTGAATGTTGGGAGTGATGTGCCCAAATATACCTATAACAGGTTGCGAGTGGGGTAGCTTACCGGCCACAGAGTGAGTTAGCACACCGGCCACATAGTGAGTTAGCACATAGGCCACCATTTTTTATTGCGTGAAGTATGTGTGAACTAATATTTGCTAAACTCAAAAAGATGGACGTTGATAATGCGTCCACTATAATTTACATGTGCCATTGAGACTGCAATAAGATGTTCAATTGATTTTTCCAATTAGTGACTAAAAAATATAAGTGCATTAAACACACACACATATATTCTTATTTTTAATGTTAAAATTCAAGTATTGTAAAATTCAAAGATAAATTATTCCTATTCAAAGTGAAAATATGGACTAATAAAATAAATAATAACATTGTAGATATAAAGTAAGTGGAAAAATGTGTCCAAAACTTTTGAAAATAAAGAATATGTTGAAAAATATTTTAATCATTTTTACGCCGTAAGGCGTTTCCCTCTGAAATCAACTCCCCTCCCTGCCCACCTGTCATCTTTATACGCCATAGGATTATATGTTAGACGATTGCAAAGGTTTCAGTCGTGAGATAAGAATGGTTACAAAAAATTAGTTGTTGAAACGGTTTGTGCACTGGTCTAATGGTTACAAATTCGTTGTTGAATCCATAAGGTGTTTGATTTCTAATGGCCGACTACTGATGCAAAAATTGTTTAGGCGAACAGGCGTTTACTGTGCATAGAACTCGTGGCACAGGAACTTTTTTGCACATTTCAGTGAAATAGACTATAAAATCAAAAGAAATGACAATCGAAGCCGAGTATTATCCATTTTCTTCCAGAAATCCTCGCATTACCCGGTGTTATGGGCAGGACAACGCATTCCCTACTTCTGCTCAGGCAAAGCCGATCGATTTCCTGAAACACGGGAGAAAACTGATCCTTTTCATGCTCTGTACAAGGTCCCAATTGGAGACACCCCTTACAGTAGAGCCAAGCACCTTCAGGTGAACTATTTTGTCGGATGTTTCTTAGAACACGTTATTGTATTCATACCTTCTGTGTGAAAGATCAAATTAATCGAAATTTTGAGGATACAGCTTGTGGAAAAGGATCTTGCCGGCGCCATTGCATTGTTCAAAAAAGCTATTAATGCCAGAGACCGTATTGACAGCGCATTGAAGGATATGGCCATCGTGATGAACCAGCAGAACCGGTCATTGGAGGCCATCGAGACCATAAATTCCTTCAGACACCTCTGTTCTAAGCAAGCACAAGAGTTGCATTCAATGGGAAATCCACCAAAACTGCACGAATGCTCCTATTTGTTTTTGTAAGCTAGCTTTCCTTGATCACTGTGTATGGAACCCTGTGCATGCAATGGTTCTGTTCACAGATTTATTTTTTGAGGATTCTGTTTATGAAAATAGTTTTATGAGATTTCTTTTCTGCCAACATAATTTGTTTCTGTGTAGAGTTAGGGTTTTGGGTTTCCTGGTTTGATTTAAGATTGCGTGGCAATTTTATTTTTTACACTTAAATTTATTGGGTGGATTTCTGAATCCCACAGGAAGCAAAGTCTTTTGTCTTTGTTGTCTGTTCGTCTTCCGAATTTAGGGAAAATCTCTATTTCTCTATCATCCTATAGCCCTGCAAGGGTTTCTGTTCATTAAATTCAAATTAGAAGAGGAACCTAATTTGGAATTCTGGGGTAAGGCTTTCCTTTCCTATAGGAGGTGGAGAAATGCCTAGTGTAGAATATGACACCTGTGATAAAGACAGGGAGCCCTTTGTGGAACTGGATCCCACTGGTAGGTATGGTCGCTATGAAGATGTGTTGGGCCGTGGTGCTATGAAGAAGGTATACCGAGCTTTTGATCAAGAAGAGGGTATTGAGGTTGCTTGGAACAAGGTGCCTCTGCAAAACCTAGATGATGCTTCCACACAGAGGATCTATGCAGAAGTCTGTCTGTTGAAATCTCTCGGGAATGAAAACATAATTATGCTCTACAATGCATGGCTGGATAGAACGACAAGTCATGTGAATTTCATTACTGAGGTCTGTACCTCGGGGACTCTGAGAGAGTACCGCCAGAAGCACTGTCATGTCTCAACGAAGGCTTTGAAGAATTGGTCACTTCAGATACTAGAGGGTTGCATTATATTCATAATCATGAGCCTTGTGTAATTCATAGACATTTGAATTGCAACAATATTTTTGTGAATGGCAATGGTGGCATTCTGAAGATTGGGGATCTGGGTCTTGCCACTACCCTGAGAAATGTTCATGCTGTGCACTCTGCCCTCGGTACTCCGGAATTCATGGCTCCAGAATTATATGAGGAGGGTTATAAAAATCTCTATTTCTCTGTCATCCTATAGCCCTGCAAGGGTTTCTGTTCATTAAATTCAAATTAGAAGAGGAACCTAATTTGGAATTCTGCGGTAAGGCTTTCCTTTCCTATAGGAGGTGGAGAAATGCCTAGTGTAGAATATGACACCTGTGATAAAGACAAGGAGCCCTTTGTGGAACTGGATCCCACTAGTAGGTATGGTCGCTATGAAGATGTGTTGGGTTGTGGTGCTATGAAGAAGGTATACCGAGCTTTTGATCAAGAAGAGGGTATTGAGGTTGCTTGGAACAAGGTGCCTCTACAAAACCTAGATGATGCTTCCACACAGAGGATCTATGCAGAGTCGTAATCTACTAAATCTCACAAGCTACCCAGGGTAAGGAACTTGTTTAGATTTGCTACCTTTCATAAACCTATTTGATTGTTTTGCTCTGTTCATATTTGTATCTGTACTTAATTTATTGTGCTTGTGGCATCCTTTGATAGAGCATGAACTTTGCAAAAAAATTGAGGCAAAAACATATGAGAAAAATTAACTATACCAGCAATTTTAGGCTTAATTTTTTTTACATGATTTATTAGAAATTAGGAAGGTAGGATCAGCGTGTTAACCAGTAGAGATAAGAGGCTTTTGAGTTCACTCCTCTTAGTTAATATAAGTTTTTGATGTGTCAGGTGTCGGGCCATCTCATTTAGCTATGCCTCCGAGCTCTCTTTTTCTCAACATGATGTGATGCGAGATTTAGCCTTCCGTCTGGCCAACCAGGATAGTACCATTCATTGTAAGAGGCTTTTTATGCCTAGCAAGGAGGATAATATTCCCACAAAATGGCTAACACTCAAAGATCAGGCATCTAAGGCTCAATTTGTTTCAATTCATACAAGTCACTACTGAAACTTGTTTTCTTTAACTGCCTACACATTGAATAATTTTTTGATCAATCTACTTATGTTCCAAATTTATTAAGATGTTAGATAAACATTTTTTATCAGCATAGCATATTGAATTTTACATTTCTGGGAACTGGCGGTCCAATGGAAGAGGAAAATTGGTGTCAAATAAACTTTCCTGAGGCGGAAGCATTGACCTTGTTTTTCGCTGCCAGTCGTTACTGTCTTAAAACTTTTTTACATACCATGCCAAAACTGAAGGTTGTATAATATATAATTACAGTTCTAAGAGTTCAACACTTCATGGCTTGTCGAGCTTCCCTGCATTTCCTCAAATAAAGTCTGTACTACTTGGGAGGTTGATTGTGTCTCCTCTTTATGAGTATTGTAGATCCTCAGAGAGCTTGGAAAAGTTGTCTGTATGCCTATGTGAGGGTTTAGGGATTATGACTTTCTTGGATAAGGGACATGACTTTCCAAAGTCTCCAAAATTTCAATAAATTAACTTTGACCACTGCAGTGATTTGGAGGAACTGCCTGGAAACATATGCAATTTAACTTACCTCCAAAAGTTATCTATCACTAATTGTCATCTTATCCAAAAGTTACCTGATGACTTTGGGAGGTTAAGGTCACTTAGGGTGCTGAGATTGTCTGCATATGCCCAAGTTTGTCAATGCTTCCTCCTTCCATTTGTGCACTTCAGCAACTCGAATTTCTTGATATTTCATTATGCAGGTCTTTGAAGGACCTTCCCATGGAATTTGATCAGCTATCAAACTTAAAGATTCTGGATATGAGGGAGTGCTCTGGACTGAAGAAGCTGCCTAAAGCATTAGCCAAACTAAGATCTCTCAGATGTGTAATCTGTGATGAGAGCACTGAACGACAGTGGCTGGCTATCAAAGCCTCTACCATGCCTAATCTCATAGTTGAGGTCATCGAAGAACGTTTTAATTTGGATTGGCTTGATGATTGAAAAAGTTCATGATGCCTCATCTTGGCTGCTTCAATGCCTTTAATTCAGTAACTTATGCTGGTGAATTGCCTAAATTTGAACAGAACAGAGGATTGCTTCTAAGATTGTATTTGATGTACATGTATTATGTTCTTAGAATTTAGGGTTGTTGTGGTAGCCAAGGATGTTCCATGTTTTCTCAATTAACTTGTTTGTACATTACTGTATATATTCATACATTTTGAGCACATGAAGTCTTTTGAGAATAAATTGGTAGTTACTGGTTTCTCAATTAACTTGTTTGTACATTACTGTATATATTCATACATTTTGAGCACATGAAGTCTTTTGAGAATAAATTGGTAGTTACTGGTTTGAACTTCAATATTTTGGTGTCTTATAATAACAAACAAGTACTTAGTCTTAACAAATCAGTAACTTGTTGGCGAACTATGCTTTATTTGAAAAAGCTGATGATCTAATCTTATGAATGCAAAGGGTCATGGCCACTGTTAACTGTGATTGAATTTCTAATAATGCTACAGATTACTTATATAAAACATATTATTACATGCTACAGATCACTTATATAAAACATATTAATAGATCAGAGGTGATAAAATCCCTCAGAAAAAGTTGAAGTCCTCTCCATCGGATCTCTGTTAAATAAATCAATAACCAAATAAAGACTACTCTGTTGCCTCAGCCGTAACTGCTTCAAGTGGTCCAAGATCTGCAAATTCCATTTGGGTATGCTTTTTCTTCTCTAAGTTGTGTTAACCATGTAACTAAGTTTTCTTTTGAGGGTTCATGGTTCTATCAAACTCACAAACAACTCCATGTGGGTTCCATCGGATCTCTGTTAAAGAAATCAATAACCAAATAAAGACTACTCTGTTGTTCCAGCCATAACTGCTTCAAGTGGTCCAAGATCTGCAAATTCCATTTGGCTATGCTTTTTCTTCTCTAAGTTGTATTAACCATGTAACTAAGTTTTCTTTTGAGGGTTCATGGTTCTATCAAACTCAAAAACAACTCCATGTGGGTTGCCTTGTGTGTGTTATTGGCGCCCCCCTTTTGTTGGGAGGAGCGCAGCAGGTGGGGTGGCAACCCCCCTTTAGGGTATCGACCCCCTATATGGGATCTAGGGTAGCGGCTCAAGAATTTTTTTTGGACCCCATATTAGGTGGGCAGACCTACCTATGGTTTTGTGCATCAGGGTTTACGATTTTAGTCATTGAGGTCTCAATGACCTGGGGAAAAGTGTGTGAATGGTGAAAGATCATTGAATTTCTGTCAATTTATTAGGCCAGAGTAATGCAGATTAAAATCGAAAAATCTTTGCTTTTCCTTTGTCTTCTTTAGTGTGTTAATATTTAGGCATTATAATAATTGTTCTAGTTTTTGGATCTAACCCTATATGACATCAATAAAATAATACATTGTCTCAGTGTTTGATAATGTCCATGACATGATATAACATGTATAGAATATAATAATGTGTATTACATGATGGCTAATGTATCTTAGTTCAGCCTGCATTACCTTGTGACCAGGATTGTAATTCTCCATTCTAAAGTTATACAGCAACTTTGTAGTTACAGAGTTGGATGGGGAAATAATGATTTTGTGCTTCCCTTGCAAACTTGAATCCCTTGCACTAGGCCTCTCAGACCCCACATTGTCAAGTAGAGGGTTGCAGGAGCTCACTTGTGCAAACAAACAAACCAACACCGCAAACACAAGTGAAGTTCACTCCAAAATTGCACTGAAATGACTTGTGATTAAGGGGAAATCTGAGGCAGGAAATCCACAAAATCCAAAAACTAGAAACAGTTTGAGGAGATAACAATTTCAATATATATAAAATAATAAACCAAATAGGATAGAACAAACCCTAACCCTTTGTGATCTCATTTGCATGTTTTTTAATCATAGAACAAACCCTAACCAATATAATTATGTTTTCTTTATCAAGGTAGAACAATATTTCTATTAACGGAACATAACATAGTAAATGATAAATCTTAAATACTAAAATAATAACAACATATTATATTGAAAATAGATAACTTAACCACCACATATTAAGCTTCTTCCATAAAAGAGTTAAAGTTCTTGAAATAAGTCATATCTAATCCATATAAATATGGACGTTAATAGGGCTATATCGCAAATTTAACAACATCCAATGTCCATGGTCACTACATATTGTGTACAGAATCCTCCTGCACCATTACTTAGCATATGCTTTCTCTATATCAACATTTAGACAAAAACACAACACGTATTTTCCATATACTATAAAGCTAAACAGGTTGCATAACAAAATGCAGATCCTCCACTGCTGCAGCTTGTTTTATTTATATCAACCTTCCTCTGCATACATCGATCATGGAAACTCATATCAGTAATGTTAAGGTCAAAAAAAAAGATCCTCAGAGGATATGCAACTTTTACTAATACTGTCCATCATTGCAAATTGCATGTAAAACAGACCAAGTACATTACTAAGATTGTACATCTTTTTTTCTGGTAATACAGACAAGGGCATTGCTAACACTGTACATTCTTTTCTGGTAATACAGGCGAAAGCATAGTTAATGCTCTATATAGAGGAAGACATAGCTAATACTATACATCCTTTTCTGGTAATACAGACGAAGGCATTGCTAACACTGTACATCCCATTGAAATTACTAATACTGGTTAGTTTGCAAATGCGAAGGCAACACAAGCACAATAAATAGTCCAAAAATACATTATTCCAGCATTCAAACATACACACTAAACAACACTACTCAATATCCTGGGCTAAGATGGATTTATGCTGGCTTAGCTACTTGCACATAACAACCAACCAGTTCTCATAATACTAATTTTCTTGTCCTTTCTATTGATAAACTTACAGAAATGATGCTACTTTCAATAAAGAGCTTGAAAGACAACTTGTTATTGTTAGATTGCTTACAATGGATGGGTTGGAGCTGTTGTGGATGGATTCTCAGACAAAACAATCTCATACCCATCTCCATATGAACTCATTCCTTTGCCATCATCTGCCAAAACATGGCTCCTCCACCTACTCCTCCCCATTTAGAAGATGCATATACATGTTCATAAACCACATCAAGTAAATTGTCTCTCTCACTCGTGTGAAATCATGGGTCTTTGTAAGATTTCCCATACTAACAGAACTGGTTTTTTCAATATCCTGCTTCCATCTTCAAGGTGGCTCTTTATCCAACTCTACAAAAATGAAAGTTGGGTCTCCTCATCTACCACAACAAGCCTTTAAAAGTTAAAATCACAGTTCAATATATTAGTGAAAACTCAAACATTATGACCGAGCAATGAACAAAAATGAAAGTTGGGTCTCCTCATCTACCACAACAAGCCTTTAAAAGTTAAAATCACAGTTCAATATATTAGTGAAAACTCAAACATTATGACCGAGCAATGAACACTTGTTACTATAATAATGAACTGCATGCCTATAAGATTACATGAATGAATGCAACAGCTGTTGTGACTCAATATATTAGTGAAAACTCAAACATTATGACCAAGCAATGAACACTTCTTACTATAATAATGAACTGCATGCCTATAAGATTACATGAATGAATGCAACAACTGTTGTGACTCAATCAATTTCTGTAAAAACCCATCTCGAATATAGATTGAAGTCTAGAGAATAGATCTAAGTTTGTAAGAACCTATCAATCTCAAGCTTTTAATCACTCCTGTACAATATAAACATGGGAAGAAAAGATAGAGACTTACCATATGACAAGATAGGAATGAACTGTTGCAAAATAAAGTCAAATAAAGTCCTCTGATTTGGTTATTGGTGATGAAATTTGTATTGATCTCTCTTTTGTATTCTCCATAAAAACCTTCCAAACCAGCCTCGAGAAGATGGTTTCCATCATCCATGTTTCTCATGACACCACACATGGAAGAGATCTAACATTTTCTAAAAAAAAGTCTTCCATACACTACTTGAAGAATTCAAGGAAGGGCCATTCTATTTTCCACCTATTTTCCTATACGAAAATCACTTTGCACTTGAAAAAGGAAATTCCATCAATGAATATTTAATACATTCACCACCAACCCTAAACAACATAGGAGACAATACATTTCAATATTCCTCCACACTCTATGCCTTACGGCGTTTCCTTTGCAACATTAGGTGCAAATGCTAGTATTAGTCCCTACCAAGTCAAAACTATAGCAATGGATTTGCTTTTGACTACCCATTAGTTGAGATTTGACATATATATATATATATATATATAAACAATTTTTAATCATCTCATTAGTTCATATTTTGAAGGTCTTATTTCCACCTTCATGACACATGCATTGGAGTGTAATGAAATAATCGTTTTTTATGTCGAATTCTATGCCACCGATGAAGTTTGTG
This sequence comes from Pinus tabuliformis, assembly GCA_031772625.1. NCBI lineage: Eukaryota > Viridiplantae > Streptophyta > Pinopsida > Pinales > Pinaceae > Pinus > Pinus tabuliformis. The sequence goes on from CM062817.1 coordinate 1,766,679,764, forward strand.
CAACTTCCATCACCAAGATATGAAACTTCATTAATATAACTGTTTTTTTTGTGAGTAACTAACATTTCTTATGTGTGGGGCACTATCTGCCCATGTCTCTCTCTATGAGCTCTCAACGAAAGGACATGTATCACTGTTGCATGCTCTATTTTCCATTTATTTTGAGAATAGGTTATTCATATAACATACATGAAACTTTATTTTGTACGTTTTGTTGTCTGTGTTTCCTAGACAGATGACAACGTAAGCCCTCAATGTCTTCAATCCTGACCTTTGTAACCAATCCATGGATAATTGTTTGTGAGAGAAACCATTTTTACTAAGAGTTGATCAGCTAGTGCCATAAAATGAAGACTTCAACTTGAAACACTAAACAAAGTGTTTGAATAAATGGATAATCTCCATTTTACAATCAACAAAGTGTTTGTTGATTGTAGATTTCCGCATGTTTTCTTCATGGGAATCTTTTATGTCAGTTTTATTAAAATCAAAGATTAGTGCATTCAGATCAAGATGTATTTTCAGTTCCAATGGCTGCATATTTGAGGTTTAGGTAAAGTAATAAAGGAACGTTATAATAGAACCTGCACTTACACTATTAAATGATTTTCTGCATTTTATATTTTGTTTCATTCATATGAAAGCATTGTCTTCTTTTTAAGCTAGGATAATTTGGAATTTTCATGTTAGCAAACTATACACAAATTATTTGATATCATGTTTATTATCAAATTATCATCTTGTTATGTCGATCGATCCTATTAAAATATCTAAAGTTGCGAGTATTTGATTTTTGGTTAGTGGAACATAAGTCTACTTGTATAGTATCTTCGTATATTTGTTAAGCAATCACTAACCCATCCATTATGTCATTAATGGTTGAAAATATATTTCAACATTAATGAATCATTACGTCATAAATCTTTTCCATGGATCAAAAGTTGGAATTGTAATAGCCATGGTAATATATTCATGGTTAGTGCTTAAATTTTTAAAATTATTGTGTATTTATTATATATATATATATTAATTTTGGGTATTTAAAAAATCCATACAGATTTTTTCATTATTATATATTAATTTATTTTTTATATGAAATGGTATATGATTTTTTTAAATTATTTTTAAATAAGAAGAAAAAAATTGAATTTTTAAAAATAGATTAACCGTTTTAAATCATGCTTTTGGAAATAGTATTTTCATAAAGTCTTTACAAAAGAAATGTATACCAATCTTTTAATACAGACATTTCATAGTAATAAGTATTTATGTGGTTGTTTCTGATTTTTTTTTTTGTTTCACTTGCATTGCCTTGACTTTGTTTTTAAACATTGCTGAGTGGGAATGGCAAAGAAGTGCAACGATTAGGTGATGAAAAGGAGTGCAAGAAGAATGAGGAGGAAGAAGAGTGTTTGAATCAAAGTAATTTAGCTGCAACGGCTCATAGACATTTTAACCCATCTCTACTATGTGCAAAATGCATTATAGATATCGAATGAGTCTATATTCACAAATAAGATTATGGAGTCTAATTTTATCATTTATTGAAATCCTCACTTTTCCAATGAACTTTTCAGATAAATAGGAATTAGTTCTTATGCATTCTACTTGAATTCCTACTTTCTCCATTATTTTTCAAAGTTATTAGACATAGTATGATCATTTTTACAAAAACCAAAGAAGCATTAATAAATATTGTTTCTTCAATGCTTTTTCAAAACATTAAGGACAAGTTATGACATGGTCAATGCTTGAATGCTAGGCCAAAAGAAACCCAAGAAAAATCCCTCACAATTTCCACATTGTTAGTCCCAGCAAAACTCTAGCATCACATTAAGCACCATGCCAAATTGACCAACATCCATTTAGTTGTATATGCACATAATGTAAATGTGATTTGAACAAGTCCTACCAAAGTTACTATTTTGTAATCGAATTACAAGATTTTATTTATTTATTTATTTATTTTTGGGGGTTGGAGGGAATAGTCAAACTTTGTCATATAAATATGAATACAATTGTGCTTTGCAAAACAATTTCATAGAATAATCATTTTCTATTATCTTATAGATATGAAAGATGTATACTAATTGTCTCTATATTATATTAATATTAGTTTAAATATTTTATAGTATGTCTTATATGTATCATGTTACCAGGTTCTATATGCAAATTTTTTAGCAACATAATCCTTAATTTCAATGGCAAGGACTACACTGCCCTGCAACACTTGTTATTACTTGTTTTCAAAGGTTAGTAGTCAATTTCATGCTAATTGGGTTAATATATATTTTTAAATACACACAAATAATACACGGGATTTAAATAGATGTGTGATTCCTATTATTCACAAGAATGTACATGTTAATGCATTTGTCCTAACCCCTTGTTTCATATCCAAGAGGTCTCTTGAACTTCCATGACAGTTCACATTTGTCCACACCAACCCTAATAGATTAGGTGTCCAACATTCCTCCCTTTAATTCGAAGGAGTGCATATGAGTCCAAGAAGAGTGGTTTAAGGAAGACCACAAATCAAATGAGGTAGGAAAACTCGAGGTCTCTAGCAGTGGTGGTTTAAAGCTGGCCACTAACTAAAGCTCAAAGTAATTCCCATAATGGTTTTGCATCTAGCTAGAAGCTAAAGTCTTATGTGAAATGGAAGTGCTCTGTGATGAGGGTTTGAAGATTACCACAAGCTGATGTAGCAAAAACCAAATTGTTTGACTAGTGGTTGTTTAAGGTGGACCACCAACCAAAAGCATGCTCATGGAGCATGACTTTGTCTCTGGATACAACTCTGAATCTGACTATGGCTAAGTCTAGCTCTAGGTTGTGGCATATGGCTCTGGTTCAAGTTGTGGCTCAGGCTTACTTGATAAAATATTTGAAGCAAGTAGTTGACATCAATTCCCCCTATTAGATACAAGGTGAGAAAATGAAGATTTCTCTAGTGTAAATCATGCTAATACTCGAGAAAAAAATTTGTGGTATAACTAGTATATCTTCTTGGTTGTTTAAGACCATTGCCAAGGAGTGATCCATCCAAGGTGAATCTTCACTCTTGCATAAGACTTGTTACTAGAACATTTGTTTGAATGATGAGTGTGCTTACCACAATACTCACAAGGGTGAAGATCAAAGCACTGATCTTTTACATGGCTAACTCGATCAGAATGTTGGCATTTGACAATTTGTGGTTGTGGAAGAGGAGCAGGATGTGGAACAAATGATGATGAATCGTCCTAGAGAAACCCAACACTTTGAAACTTGATGGGTTAAGATTAGTCTAGAATATGAAAGGACACATCCTTATGAAATCGAAGATCGGTTTTGTTCTAGTTGTTGATAATTTCTTCCTAAGGTCTGATAATGGGCTTAGGAAGTGCAACCTGGAACTTTACATCTTCATGCAAATTTTCTCCTGAAATGGCCTCATTGTTCTGATAAATTTATGGTTGATGATGGGATTCAAATTCAAATAAAGAATTGTTCTGAAGAAAAAATAAATTAATTAATTAAATAAAAATAAAATAAATAAAAATAAATAAATAAATAAATAATAATAATAATAAGAAAAATCGCTAAAATCCTAAAAAAGAAAAACATAATCACGCATTTCTCAGCACCTGGAACTATTAGGCAAGGTATGAGGTCTGTAAAAGATGATATTGACAAACATCAGCTTAAAGGAGTCTATAAAATAGATTGTTCATGTGGAAAAAGCTACATTGGTGAAACAAGTCGCTCCCTACAGACGAGGCTCAAGGAACATGGCGTTGATATTAGGAATGAAAGGTCTCGTACTTCAGCCTTGGCAGAGCACTCCTCAAAAACTAAGCACCATATCTGCTTGGAAAACGCCTCAATTGTCGCAAGGGAAGAGCAACATCATAGACGAAAGATCAGAGAAGCACTTGAAATTATCAAACATCCTCATAATTTGAACAAAGACAATGGTATGGAGATTAGCGGGAGCTGGCTTCCCTTGATCAGGGAAATCAAGATCGCCAACACGTCCCAGGTATAGCATATCTTCTACCTTTATCATTATCTATTAAAAAAATTTATTCTTAACTTAAAAATAAATAATAATTATAATAATAAATAAATAAATAAATCTTAATAAAAAGTTACTATTTTATTTATTGATATTAATTATTAATGATGTCGTAATATTAATTAATATCAATTATCAAGTATTAATATTAACTACTATTCATTAATTATTAAGTGATTAATTAAGTATTATTAATATTTATTAACGCTATTAATATCCATTATCATTAATAATATTGATTTATTAACATTATTAACATTTATTAATATTAATTAGTTTAATATATTAATTAATTTATATAGCAATTAATTAATATATTATTTATTATTAATATTAATTACTGTTAATTAATTATTAAGTGATTACTAATTTAATATATTAACATTATTAATTAAGTATTATTAATATTTTTAACACTATTAATATCTATTAACATTATTGATTTTGATTTATTAATATTATTAACATTTATTTTTATATTAATTAGCTTAATATATTAATTAATATAACAATTAATTAATGTATTAATTATTATTAATGTTAATTACTGTTAATTCAATATTAAATGATTTTTAATTAAGTATTAATATTTATTAACTTTATTAATTAAGTAACATTATTAGTATTGATTTATTAACAGTTATTAATATTAATTAATTTAATATATTAATTAATTTATAGCAATTAATTAATATATTATTAGTATTAATATTAATATAATTTTAAATCAAAGAACTTTAAATATTAATACAATATACTTATTTCTCTATTCTTTAAATACTAATATATATAAAAATAAATAAACATTTCTCAACAAAAATCATAAATAAATAAATAAATAAAAATTAAATAAAATAAAATAAAAATTATTATATTAACAAATATTAAATATTTAATTATTATTACCATTTAGGTTTTGAATTTTAAATTAATATATTAACTCACCTGTAAAAATTAATATATAAAACTCAACAATAAAATAAAAATAAATAATTGAATGAATAATTAACTAATGAATAAATTAAAAATAAATATTCAACCGACATTCTGTTGATCCTAAAGTTTATTATCCTCATTATTATTTATTTCCTTCTAAGCAGCTCTTCTTTTATCATCATTCATAAGTCCTGACAATGGATCCCAGTTGGGATTTGAAACGTTGGCATAAAAATGTTCATACTGTGGATTCTCCGGTAACTGAGTAAAAATAAATAAAATAATAATAATAATAATATAATAAATAAAATAAAAATAAAAATAAAAACAAAATAAAAATAAAAATAAAAATAAAATAAAATGATTACTCTTTTGTCGTAGCTCATCTTGCTCTAGTTGTAACTCAAGTTGGAGAAACTCAATCATCTCTTGTGCATGATGTAGATGGATTCTAATATCATCAAGAGTGACTTTTTTTTATTTTCATTGTGTCCTCGACAGTAGAAAATATTGTATTTTTCAGTAACTTTAACACTCCATCAATTTTGGTCATTTTCTTAAAACAAAGAAAACACTTGCAATCAACTTTGAAAAGGGTGTAGGCTTCAACTAGAAATGCACTCGTTTACAAAGAAATTTAATAAGTTAAAGATGGATAGTTGTCAGTACAATATTAAAAATGTTGAAGGAGAATAAAATAGAGGGAGGGTAGGCCTTCAAAGTGATAATAAATACCCAAATCTTAGTTTTGTTAAAGTACATTGAATACTCAAAGCCAACTACGCTACTTGCCTCCCCATAAACCACTTCATAGCCCTTCTCAAAGGCTTTCACCAAACCTATTTGATAACTTTTCTCCCTGCAAATTACCAACTTTATTAAGGAAAACATGTAGCAAATAAATCCACAAAGCCTATATCAGCTACTAGATGGGTATTGGACCCATTTTTTTTTCTCTACAATCGTTGTCAATGTGAAAGTTGAGATATGAAAACTTTAGTGAAAGTTTACAATTGCAAGTGGTGAATTCTCACTTTATGAATACAATTGGTGTAACTTTTGTTGTGATGTTAAATATCCAACTTTTTTTGCCAATGGCCACCTTCAATAAGTTAACATTGACAACAAATGCTCAATGTGTACATAATTAGCTAGTTCTCACTGCATCAGAAACAATTATTGGTAAGGCTACGATGGAGTTTGTCAAACTTCTGATTTACAATAGGAGCATGACCCTTGTGCATAGTTCTAACATCATTTACCCATACAATTCAATATCTCTCCTTGATACTGTGTAGATCAAAACTCGACATGGCATATTTGTTGAGTGATTCAAATAGATCGATCTCAAGCAAAGTGAGATGATATCTTCAATAGGTACATTCTAACTTTATTGCTTAGGTGGTGAGTAGATTGGTTTTAAAAACCCTACCAACTCAAGTAATTATATATCAAATTGTCGCTTCTTATAAAGGCAACCACAACTGGCCAGCAGCAAAGCCTTCACTGGTCCTATCCAAACTTGATGTGGACTAGGATTCAGACCTAGATTTATCCCAATAAGTAGCCAAAATAAGAGAGAATGACTCACTTGAAAAACCTGAAGAGGAGGATGGCTCGTCTTCAAAATTTGAGGAGGACGCCAAAATTTTGGATAATAAGATGGAAGTTGGAAAAGTCATCAAAAGAGCATAAATAAATAGAATTGATTCAACCAAGAGTGTTTATAGGAGACATATTACATTTGGGTCATAAACCCCAAAAAAGGAAAGTCTAGGTTTTCCCTTTTCAATGAGCATGTATTTTATGTGGAGGTTGAATCTTGATTGTGCGTGGAGGTCTTCAAACTAACTAACAGAGAACGACCAAATCAAACCTGTAGTGCCCCGCTCTAGTTTACTGACAATGATATGACACTAACATTTATTTAGCCCTAAGGCCCACACATTATTCTTTGAGGAACTCAGGTTGAGGATTCAGGCACATGACTCTATTATTAGTGGTTGAGATATTAGTCGTTGTGATGTTTATGTATGTTCTCCATTGATATTATGATGAAGATAGCATTAATGGTTATGTATGTTATCTATTGGTATTATGATGATTGTAGCATAAATGGTCAAGTTTGTTCTCTATTGAATTTATGATGATGATGGTAGTAAAGGATATGTATGCTCTCTATTGATATAATGATGACGATAGCTTTGATGGATAGGTATGTTTCTATTGATGTTGCGATGTTGATATATTGATGGATATGTATGTTTCCATTGATGTTATGATGATGATAGTCATGATGGAGGTGTCCCCTATGTTACCTACTTGCATTAGTTTTGGTTCACAATGAACAATGATGTGAATGACTAGGTGATGTTAATGATGCTATTATGAAAATGACTAACACTAATAAACCTTGTTACTGATGATTACTGAGTATGGTAGGAAACCACCAGAGGCACTCGCATATGACGAGTTGACAACACCTGGTTTGATGAAAATTTATATTATTTTAACTTTGAAATTCTAAGTCAATTTTGAAACCTGCTATATATGTTTATATATATTTTTATGATATGTTAGTGGTTGCAAGCACAAATTAGTTGCTTGGCCAAATGACTCACATATGGGTGATGGGGTTGTACAATTGGATGGAACTGCATGGGAGGGGCGGGATAGTGTCCTTGATCTCACCCATTAGCACTCCCGCCGTGACTTGGGCTGGAAAGGTTGAACCGCCTTCGCCTTGAAGATCACGATGTCATGAGGGCAGGTCCCAAAGTTGGGTCGCTCATGAGGATTTTATCGGGGGGCGCGCATCAAGGCGGATTCCTTGATCCCCGACACCATTAGTCTCACTATAGCAGGCAACATAAGAGATGATATGGTCTCTGTCGTTGCACCTATACTTTCCCCTCGTAGCCACTGAATGCTTGAAGGGCAAGTGGCATGGCACCCTTGGAACTTCAAGGGAATTTCTTGAAGGGCATGACCAACTTGGCACCATTGGCATCACAAATAAATTGTTAGGCATGACAACCTTGGAACTTCAAGGGAAGTTCTTGAAGGGCATGACCAAACTTGGCACCCTTGGAATCATTAAAAGTAAATAAATTAATAAATATAATCAAGAAATGAAAACCAGGTAAATTCACATCAAGGGTAAATGATGTTAGAAATTGAGGTAATTAAATCAAGAATAAAACTTGGTTAAGAGGATGATAGGAAGAAATAAAATATTTTACCTTAAAAACTCTACCCTTCCCATGTTGGAAAATATTAAGTAGATAATGTAGTTTAGTTAGGTAAAAAGGGAAAGGGGGACATAAATGTAAGGATAAATATTAATCCTAAAATATATAAACCTAATTAATAGAAGAGGATAGTGAATTAAAATAAGATTATTAAATTAAATTTTAGAGAAGTATAGAGAACCTCCATGTGGCAACAACCAACATAAGAAAATCCATCTAAGAGATAACTTGAGTTAAATTAGGGAGTAGATAGGAGATCAAATCTTGAAGTATCAATTGACTTTAGTAATGAACACAAATTAAGGAGTAAAAAGTGGGATCAAGAGATAAATAGGAGAAGAAATAGGAATCTTGTTGAGGTGAGGAAAAATATTATTTTTAAATTAAAATTTAAGTAAATAATTTTGGAGATCCTTGATGAGAGAGTGACACATGGGTGGGTGAATAATCAAACGATTGAATTATAAAAAAATAATTAATTATGCATGAAATGCCAAGTGTCACCTATGAGGACTCCTATAAAATAAGGGCAGGCCATGGGAGAAGGGACTTTTTGGGACCCTATTGTTGGATGGATGATACTATGTCAGAGTAGTGACTACGAAATATAGTGAGTTTGGTGAGGTACAGGACTTTAGAGAGGGGACTCTTGAGCCAAGGAGTGTCTCCTCTATCAGCTATTACATTCCTCCATTGTACAACTCCATTCCAGCTCAGGGGTCCGCGAGGAAGAAGAGTACCCAAGGAATAGGCTGGGAGGTCAACCGGTGGGTCACTGCATTCGGATCAAGTACGTCGTCATTCACACTCGGAGGTGACTGACAAAAAAAGAAGACAAGTAACAGCAAATCAAGTGGAATCTCGTCTTCTGATGAACGGTACATATGTGTTACAATATTCTTTTGTATGATGTCTTTATGGCTTTAGTTAAATATATGTAAATTTTATGATATGTTCAGTGAAATGAAATTCAGGGATGTGTTAGATAGTGCTTAATAAATTTGAATTCCCAATGTTTTTCTCTTCTATTTGTATTTTATTTTGATTAAATATATATATATATATATAGGGTTGGTCCCTACAAAACCAGTGGCATAAAGTTAGTATTTTAGCCCAGCATGCATCCAGAGGCATAGACATGTTCATGTTAGGATATAAAGGTGTGTTAGATAGCTAGGGAAGAGAAAACACAAAATCTAAAAGAGGAATTCTGACAAGAAAAGATGGAAAATTTGATGGGCAAAGGACCAGGGACGTTTTTACTTGGGAGAGGAGTTAAATTGTTAGAGATTTCTAAATTTATCTCTTACAACCTTAAGATGGCAGAGG